>CM077015.1:19473283-21873283 GCA_039090855.1 Macrothele yani
CAGAAGTTGCACATGCAATCAAGTGCATGAAGCGGGGAAAGCTAAAATTACTGTAGGCATCATACAAGAAGCAAGTGGAGAAATTGAAACAGTACTCGTCCAAATTTTCACTCGAAGCCTTAATTAAGGGAAGATTCCTGAGGATTGGAACAACGCTACAATGATCCTGCTACATAAAAAAGGTGACATTGAGGATCTCAGGAACTACAGACCTATCAGCCTCCTATCGGTGGTTTATAAAATCTTCACTAAAGTTCTTTCACACCGCTTGAAGGTAACACTGGACATGGCTCAACCGAGAGAGCAAGCTGGATTCAGGAGTGGCTACAGAACTATAGATCATATCCACGTACTGAGAGAACTAATTGAAAGAGCGAGGGAATATGAAATTCCATTGTACATGGCTTTTATCGATTATGAAAAGGCCTTTGATTCCGTGAAACCATCAACAGTTACAATGGCTTTGAAATCCTGCGGTATTGAAGATACATGCATTAATATTATTAATAACATCTATGAAAATGGAAGTGCAAAGATTCGCTTATTTGAGAGTACAGCACAAATAAATATTGGAAAGGGAGTGAGACAAATTGACACCATATCTCCCAAGCTCTTTAATGCTACATTGGAATACGTCTTTCAATCACTAACTTTGAAAACAAAGAGATAAAGATTAATGGAGATTATCTAACCCACCATCGTTTTGCTGATGACGTAGTCAATTTTGCAACTACCCCATCAGAGCTGCACAGTATGATTCAGGGACTTGCTGACAAGAGTAAAGAAGTGGGATTAAAAATAAACTTTCAGAAGACAAAAGTGATGTTCAATGCTTTTACAAGAAATGAAGATTTATCGATTGATGGAGAAAAGCTAGAGATAACAGATACGTACGTTTATCTTGGACAGCAGATATCAAGTGAGGGTCACATTGATGAAGAAATTAATCGGCGTACAAAACTTGCCTGGAGAGCTTTTGGAAGAAACAGCATAATTTTCAAGAGCAATATGCCATTATGTCTTAAAAGAAAAGTGTTTGATCAATGCATCCTTCCAGTGCTTACGCATGGTGCAGAGACGTGGACCTTAACTAAAAGAGACATACAAAGGCTGCAGATAACTCAAAGTATCATTGAGAGGTGCATGCTTGGTGTAACCAGGAGAGATAAGAAGAGGAAGTCGTAGATCAGAAATATGACAAGAGTGGAAAACATCATGATCAGAGTTAAATCCCTGAAATGGCAATGGGCTGGACATACTGCCAGAAGGGCAGACCATCGATGGACAGTCGAAATTTTAGATTGAATTCCAAGGGACAGGAAAAGACCCAGTAGAAAACCACATGGGAGATGGGTGGATGAAATTCGAAAGTATGCGGGAGTAACATGGAGGAGACTGGCACAAGACGGACCGTTGTGGAAGAAGCTTGTAGAGACCTTCGTCCAGCAGTGGATTGATAATGGTTGACAATGATGATGATACAGTATATATATACATATATAAAAACTTCTTATACCTGTACTACGAAGTTACTTTGAATATTGGACAGCCTTATGTAATTTTTTCATTTTGAATAATTACATTTATGACAACAAACGATTGTATGTACAGATAAAAAGTGTTCCAATTTGTTCTTGTTGCTCCAGTCTGTTAGCTAACCTTTATCTCCATCACTACGAGGAGAAAGTTAGTTCACCTACAACTTTTTCCTTCAGATACCTTGACCATTTAATAACATTTTCATTTGGTACTCCTTCTGTCCGAATTAATGACATTTATCCTCCAGGACTAGTGCTTTGTAAAACGGGATCTAAAGATCGTGTACATTTCGTTGATATGGACCTTCTACTCCAAAGTCAGGGTATCATTTTGGATCTTTTCGATAAGAGAAAACACATTTTAGTTTTGTTACCAATATTTTAAGTAGCTGGTATTCCAATGTCTCTAAACACGTAGTAAGAAATATTATTATTTCCCAATTCCTCAGAATTACAAGAATATGCAATAACCGGTTTAATACATCAAAACAGTTAAAAATACTTTTTCTTCTTTTTTTAAAAAATAATTATCCATTAAAATATTGTTTATTTCATTTCGAAAAATTATTGACATCTTTTAATTTGGGAAAATCTGATAAAATCAAACTATGTAACATTACTACCTCTTAAGTTTTGGACTAATTCTTCTTCGGACCTCAATTTAAAGTATCTTCTTCCGAGTCGCCCCGGAGCATTTAACCTAACATTGGCTGACATCCGTTAAAACACAACAACAATTAAATTTCGTTTCAGTTTTTTGTGAATTCCGACAGAGGTCGCCATAAGGCAACATATTTGTTGGTTCGCTTTTACATGATATGGAGGTGATGTGTTGAGATTGAAGTTCAAATTTATTTGAGTTTATGGGAACCATAAAGTCTACAGTTGCTTCATTTCAGGTAAGTTTCTGTATTTAAGTTTTGTGTTGTTGGTTCAGGTAGGGAAGACCAGGTGTATAACACTAAGAAGGAAAAAAGAAATTAACCCTTGTTTTGGAAATAATATAATATTTCATAAACACCTGCACGAAACCTGAACTAGGGGACCGAGGGAGTTTTTCCCTGATTAGTGGCTCCCGGTCATCGACCCCAAGTGTTTACCATTATTATTTTTTATCATTATTGTATATGAATTGTGAAAGTTTTAGTTCAGGTGTGTTAAATTAGTGGGGTTCAGGGATTTCTACTGGGAGTTCTTGGTTGAAGGTGTAGAAAATATAACCATCAATGTGACCCTCACTTGATATCTGCTGTCCAAGATAAACGTACGTGTCTGTTATCTCCAGCTTTTCTCCATCAATCGATAAATATTCATTTCTTGTAAAAGCATTGTACATCACTTTTGTCTTCTGAAAGTTCATTTTCAATCCCACTTCTTTACTCTTGTCAGCAAGTTCCTGGATCATACTCTGCAGCTATGATGGGGTAGTTGCAAAAATGAGTACGCCATCATCAAAACAAAAGGTAAGTTAGATAATCTCCATTAATCTTTATCCCTTTGTTTTCCCAGTTCAGTGATTGAAAGACATTTTCCAATGTGGCATTACAGAGCTTGGGAGATATGGTGTCGCCGCCCGGTGGCGCAGTGGTCTAAGGCGCTGGCCTCTGATCATTCGTCCGTAAGGGGTCCGGGTTCGAATCCCGGTGAGGCATGGATGTTGTGTTTGTCTTACGGCACTGGCTCTCTTCCTTCCCTGGAACCAGTGACCCTAAATTAGGGACGGGCGACTGCTTATAGCCCATTGAGTTGCTCACGGTGGTCGTTAAACCTCCAATCAAAAAAAAAAAAAAAAAAAAAAAAAGAGTTAGATAGAATAATGTGAACACCACGCTCAGGGACGTGACTTTTAATGCAGTTGCGTAAGTCACAATACGCAAAGGTGTCCACCACTGTTTTTGGTGTAATAGCTTTGTTTAGAACCTCAAGGTCCTGTTTCAGTGCATTTAAAGTGCCTTTTCGCAAAACTTCTTTCACGGTGACGAAAATGAGCGGCCTAACGGACTTCGAAAGAGGACTAAGTCTTGGTGGCCGGCTTCTTGGTGCCCCGGTGACAACAATTGCCAGGGTAATGGGGGTATCGCGAGCTACTGTGTCTACTGTCATGACAGGATACCGTGTCTGAGGCAACACCTCGTCTGCAAAACACCAGCGCGGCCGGAAAACGAACCTGGTTTGTTAAAGACAGGCGAGCATTGAAGAAGATTGTTAACCGTAATAATAAGACCACGGCGCTGAAAATTAGTGCGGAGGTCAACCTGCATCTTCGGACCTCATTGTCAACGAAAACAGTTCACAGAGAACTGCATATACAAGATATTCATGGCAGAGCTGCTATTGCAAAACCGCTGGTGACCCGTGCGAATGCACAGCGGTGTCAGGAGCATACCACGTGTACTGCCGATGCATGAAAGCGTGTAATGAGGTCGGATAAATCCACATTCACGCTATTTCCCACCGCAGGATGTCTTTACGTGTAGAGTAAACCGTCGGAAGCGTACAACGTACCAAAAGGGCAGTATAGTGGTGGTTCTGTCCTGCTCTGGGCAGTCATATGTGGTTTCATGCAGGTCCCCTGATAACCTTGGACGGAAGGAATAACACGCATGGCGTGTGAAACCATTATGGCCGACCAAGTCCATCTAATGGCTCAGGCATTGGTTCCTGCAGGGGATGCAATCTATCAAGATGACAATGCCCCAATTCACAGAGCTCGGAATGTCTAAACATGGTTTGAGGAACATGAGGTCAAACTTTCACCCCTTCCTTGCCCCCCCCTCCAATCAGCAGTCTTAAATATCATCCAGCAACTGTGGTCTGTGTTGGAAAACAGAGCGAGATCCTCTTATCGTCCACCTACATCTCTAGGAGACCTGGAGCAGCTTCTGCATGAAGAATGGTTTAGAATTCCCTGACTACCATCCAAGATTTGCATAGGTCCATTTCAAGGAAGATTCAAGCGGTTTTGAATGCTAAAGGTGGTCTCACACTCTATTAAGTATGCGAAATTTCCTTTTCCTAGCTGCTCACATTATTCTGTCCATCCCCTCTATATTTTAAGAAAAATGACTCATTTTCTACTGTTAGAAAAAATAACTACGTTTTGTTAAAAAAAAAAAGTCTATCTATCTATGCACGTTCGAGTCACAGTATTGTGACCACCAGCTAATATCCAGAGTAACCGCCGTGTGCAGCTCGGACAGCAGCCAGACGTGCTAGGAGTGACACCATAAGGTGCTGAAAGGTGTTCACAGGTATGTGGAGCCATGCTGACTGCAGTACATCTAACAGCTGCTGGAGGGTGCGAGGTGGAGGATCCATAGAGCGAACAACACGATTGATGTGGTCCCACAGATGCTCAATTGGGTTTAAGTGTGGGGAATTAGGGGGCCAGGGACGTATTTTGAAGTCTTCATCGCGCTCTTCCAACCACTCTCGGACATTTCTAGCTCTATGAGACGTCTCATTGTCGTGCTGGAAAATCTCATCCGCCTAAGGTAAGGCAGTCAGCCTGTATGGGTGTTCTTGGTCTGCAAGGATCGATTCAAAACTAATTAGTTCCATAGCGTCTTCTACAGGTATGAGTGGACCCAGAGAATGCCACGAAAACATTCCCCAGACCATAACGCTACCCCCACCAGCTTGTGTTCTTCCAGCAATTGTTGAAGAGCGTTGGCTCTCCGGTGTTTCTCGCCTTATACGCCAACGTCTATCTGTTCAATGAAGCAGAAAACGTGACTCATCAGAAAAGGCAATCCTTTGCCAATCAGCGGAGGTCCAATTCCAGTACTGCCGGGCAAATGTAAGCCTTTTCTGCCGAAGCACCTTCGATAGCATAGGTGCAGTGACCATCCGTCTGCATCGGAGTCCCATACACAGCAAGGTTCGCTGAACTGTCATTTTAGACACACTCCCGGTAGCTCCCTTGTTCATTCGGTAAGCCAGTTGCTCTACTGTAGCGTGCCAATCAGCCCTCACACACCTTCGGGGCCGACGTTCCCCCCCCCCACACACACACACATCAATGGCACGTGGTGCTGAGCAGTTTCCATCTCGCTTATTCGCAATGGTGCGATTTCTCCAATCACGATACACTTTAAACACATCAGAACGCGAACAATTCACAAACTGTTTCAGAAATACTGCCCTGCTTTGCCCGAAAGCCGATAATCATCCCTTTTTTGCAAATCTGATAAATCGCTCCTTGTATCCATGACAGCAACGAGTGATATGTTTTGAGATTGCCTACATCACACTTTATATACCCTCCAAGTCAGCTCACGACACGTGCTTTCTTTCAATGGCTACGCGCTGTTGACGTCAAAAGTAAGAGGTTGTCATAATAATATGACTCGACTGCATATATATATATATATATATATCATCATCATCATCATTGTCAACCATTATCAATCCACTGCTGGACGAAGGTCTCCCCAAGTTTCCTCCACAACGGTCTGTCTTGTGCCAGTCTCCGCCATGTCACTCCAGCATACTTTCCCCGCACGGGGATAACTGGTTTTCCAGTTATTTGGGAAGCGGCGCCCCCACGGCCAGAGATAACCTTGTGACGGTTTCTATTGCCTCTGCGGCATTGACGATTACATAACCGAAGGGACAGCTCTTCATCCAGCTGATGGGGGATGGCGTCCCCACTGGCCCGAGCCGATTTTCTCTTATTGTTTTGCTTTTTTCGTCTTAAGTTCATATATGGACATGTACCCGCCTCAGTTGTAGGCTGTTGAGGTTGTGATGAGGCGCCAGCTCCGGGTTTTGTTCCTCGTTCACTTCCCTGTCTTTTCTCTTTTATGTTACATTTTCTGTTTTTCCGGAGCTGGTTAGCTTAGACCTGCCTGCATGTTTGCCGTGTGCGGTAACCCGTACAGGTGGAAATGAGGATGCTGGATGCTGAGGTATTTGGGGGCCGGGTTGTAGTGTCTCCAGATGCCAACACTCCTCTTTGCCCTCTGCTTCTCCCTAAACGGGAGGCTGGGAGCTAACCCACTCCTGGTCAGGAAGTCTGTGGCCGAGTGGCGTCCAGACTTCTAGCGGCTTGTCGTTCTGTTCGGCTGGGTGAGTTTGGGGGTAGGGTGGGCATGCCAAAGGGGTGTTCTCTGGGCACGGGAAAGTCTGGGTGCACGCTGAGCGTGTGTCTGCCCTACCAACTAGCTATATCCGCTGACTATCCCTAGAGCCGTGTCCTGCGTCCTCTTGGGCTTGCGGACCTCCGGCTCTCCCTCGTTGGGCTCGGTAGTGGGTGGGGAGGTTGGCGAACGAATCTTTTGTTCTCCCTCATGGCAACACAAAGTGTTTCCCATGCTGTAAATTTGAAGCGCCGTGTGGAGGAAGGGACACCCTCCTCCACTAAGAAACTCCTAACTACAAACTGGAATGCTCTGTTTCTTCTGATTCATTCAGTTGATCCTGCTCAGTCTCTCAGTTCGAAGAGTCCTTTCTGGATTAATAAGGCTCTTCAGGCCGTTGCGGGCTCTCCAAAGAGTGTTAAGAAGCTCCCGTCAGGGGATCTTCTTGTGGAGACATCTCATCCACGTCACAGTGCCACCTTGCTGGAGACAACCGTTCTGCTGGACATTCCAGTACAGATCTCCCCATGGGTACCCTCAATTCCTCTCGCGGTGTCATCAACTCCCGCGACCTGCTTGAGTGCAGTGAAGAGGAATTGTTGGAAGAACTTAGGGACCAACATGTCACTGGGGTTCGTCGTATTCTTTTCAGGCGGGATGGGAAGTCTATTCCCTCCCGGAACATCGTCCTGACCTTTGACTCACCTACCCTGCCAACTTCCATCAAGGAGGGGTATTTGCGTCTAGATGTTCGGCCATACGTACCGAACCCCTTGAGATGTTTCAAATGCCAGCATTACGGCCACTCCCAGCAGTCTTGCCGTAATGTAGCAAAGTGTGGGCGCTGTGATTCCACTGAACACTCTTTGGCGGACTGCTCCGCTGAGGCGGATCACTGTGTGAATTGTGAGGGTTCCCACTCTGCGTCTTCTAAACAGTGTCCCAAGTGGATCGAGGAGCAGGCTATCCAACGCCTGAAGACCACTGAACATCTGTCATACCCTGAGGCCAGGCGGCGGATAGCACCTCTTCCATCCGTCCGGCGCTCCTATGCCTCGGTTGTGGTGCAGAAGGCTACTGTTGCGGTCCAAACGGAGGTGACCATCCCGGCGCGTTGTCCTTATGATTTTGAGGACATCGTCGCTGCTGGGCTGGAAGCACTGAAGTCTCGCCGCATTGCATCCAGGGCGACATCTACATCGTCGCCTAAACCTTCTACGCCGAAAACATCTTCTACCAGCACAGGGACCCAGGGCACTGCAAAGAAGAAGCCGGAGAAGGTGAAACCCGGCTCATCCTCCCCGAAACCGAGCAGGCAGAAACCACCTCTCAACACAGGGGGTAAACACAGCCCTGTGTTACCTCCAGACACTGCGGATGGATTGGAGGTGATGGACGACACTGAGACCTTCTAGTCGTCTGTCTTTTCCATTCTTTCATTTCATTTTTCATTCTGGCCACGCTCATTCAGTGGAATTGCCGAGGTCTGCGATCACGCATTGATGATTTGAAAGGCTTACTGTCTTCGCACACACCCGTGTGCGTTTGTCTCCAGGAGACAAAGCTTCGCACGACGGACACTCCTTCGCTGCGGAGACATTCCCTTTTCCGCAAGGATCACCAGGACGGCGTTATCGCCTGAGGAGGAGTGGCCGTCGCTGTTCCTCATGGTGTTCCTGTCACTGCAGTTGCCCTCCGGACGACTTTGCAGGCAGTGGCAGTGAGATTATCTGTAAACACTCTGTTCACGGTGTGTTCTATCTACATACCACCAGATGAAGCTGTGAGCCTTTCGGATCTGGAAGATATGGTCGACCAACTGCCGCCTCCTTTCTTCATCTTAGGGGATTTCAGCGCACACAATCCGTTGTGGGGTTCTACCTCTCGAGACTCCAGGGGCCATGTTGTTGAGTCCTTTTCTCTCCAACACGTCCCTCTGTCTCCACAACACCGGGGCAGTGACGTATTTTCATGAACCCACCCGCTCGTACTCAGCCATTGATTTGTCTCTGAGTTCACCATCATTATATCCTGCCTGGTCCTGGAGCGTGTCTGGTGATCCCCTTGGTAGCGATCACTTTCCTATTTTCCTCCGTCTAGCGAGTGGCGGGTACCGTTACCCTTCTCGCCCTGCTAGATGGAATATTGATCGTGCCAAGTGGGACACATTCACGGCTTCGGCCTTTATTACTCCGGCTATGGTGACCTCAGGAACAGTCAATGACGCTGTTGCGGCGGTAACAGATTGTATTGTGCAAGCGGCAGAACTTACCATCCCCAGGACGTCGACTAAACTTCCACGTTGCCCGAGACCTTGGTGGAATTCCACTTGTATGGCAGCTCGTCGGGCCCAACATCGGGCTTGGGGTAGGTTTCGTCGGTACCTCACCGACGCGAACCTACTTGCTTTCAAGAAAGCCAAGTCCTACGCGCGATTGGTTCATAGGCGTAGTCAACGGGAGTCCTGGATACAATATGTATCCGGGATTAACACCAATACTAACCCTAAGATCGTTTGGGACAGGATCCGTAAGATTCGGGGACAGTACCCATCTGGGGAAATCTCCATTCTTGAGAGTGATGGAGGAACGGTTGCTGACGCTCAGGGTATTGCTGACTGTCTGGGCGCCGCTTTTTCTTCGGTGTCCAGCAGCAGCAATTACCCTGCTTCGTTCCGGCAGTTACAGCCGCGGCTTGAACGGTCCAAGATTTCTTTTGGACCGTTTTCTTCCGCAGATTATAACAGCCCGCTGACTGCCGTGGAGCTGAAGACCGCTCTGAATCGGTCCGGCCGGACATCTGTCGGAATAGATAACATCCATTACGAAATGCTGAAGCACCTTTCTCCGTCCTCTCTTGAATGTCTGCTAATCCTATTTAACAGGATTTGGCAAGAGAATGCCTTTCCCGAGTCTTGGCGCACGGCCATTGTCGTTCTTGTTCCCAAACCTGGTAAAGATCCCACCAACCCGTTGAACTACCGGCCAATTACTATGACGAGCTGCCTTTGCAAAGTATTAGAGCGTATCATTAATTTTCGTCTCATTTTTTATTTAGAGTTTCATCATATTTTTTCACCTCATCAGAGTGGATTTCGCAAATCTCGTTCCACCACCGATCATCATCTTCGCCTTGAGACATCTGTCAGGGAGGCGTTTGTCCGGCGTCAGCACATGGTCTCCGTGTTCTTCGATATGGAGAAAGTTTACGATCGCACCTGGAGATGCGGCATTCTCCGTGATCTGCATGAGTGCGGATTGCGGAGAAACTTACCATCTTTCACCGCCGGATTTCTCCAGGACCGGAGTTTCCGTGTGCGCGTCGGGTCGACCCTTTCTGCGATGTACCCGCAAGAACAGGGTGTACCTCAAGGTTCCATTCTTTCCGTTTCGTTGTTCATCCTTCGTGTCAACCATATTTTCCAACTACTTCCTCCGACGGTTCGTGGAACCATGTACGTGGATGATCTGCAGATCTCTTGCGCCTCCGTAAACATGCCACCATCGAGAGACAGCTCCAGTCTGCCATTACCAAGATCTCTCACTGGGCTTCCCAAAATGGATTTGGCTTCTCGACGCAGAAGACCGTTTGCGTCCATTTTTGCCGCGAACGGGGTCTTCACCCAGACCCCAGCCTCCGTCTGGGGTGTTCTACCATCCCTGTGGTGTCAGAAGCTAGGTTCCTTGGGCTAACTTTTGACCGAGCGCTCACCTTCCGGCCTCACATTCAGTCTTTAAAGGTGAAGTGCACGAAGTCATTGAGTATCCTGAAGGTCCTCTCTCGAACATCCTGGAGGGCTGACAGGTGCTCAATGCTTCGCATTTACCACTCTCTCATTCGGTCAAAGTTAGACTACGGATGCATTACGTACGGTTCAGCGCGTCCATCGGTTTTACAGCCTTTGGACCCCGTCCATCACCAGGCATTGCGGCTATGTACTGGTGCTTTCCGTACCTCTCCCGTGCATAGCCTGTATGCGGAGGCTCATGAGCCGCCGTTATGCATCCGTCGTAAGCAGCTATCTCTTCAGTTTTACTCAAAACTGAAATCTCTTCCTGATCATCCGCTGCATGGTTCCATCTTCCAACCGAACTGTGTCAGCTTGTTTTCCCACCACCCCTCCTGTGTTCCGACGTTCGGGATTCGGATGTCTGCCATAGTGCGCGATACTGGTCTAAACTTGTCTGGGATTGGTTTGACCACCTTTTTCAACCATCCTCCTTAGCAGCCCGTTCAAGCAACGGCTGACCTATCTCTTTGTGTGTGGCCAAAGTCGTCCACTCCTGCTCTGGTGTACCAGCAGCTCTTTGCTGAAAAACTGTCTGTCTACCCGGATTTCGTGCCTGTGTTCACCGATGGCTCGAAGTCCAGGGATGTCGTTGGATCCGCTTTTGTGTGTGGCGATGCCTCACATGCTGAGAGGCTTCCGCCTGAATCCACCGTCTTTTCGGCAGAGATGCGTGCGGTACACCTCGCTTTGTGCCACATCCAGTCTCGATCGCATCGTCGCGCTATGGTTTGCTCTGATTCCCAGTCCGTCATCCAGGTTTTATCTTCTCCGGAGGACACGGACTCACCTGTCATCCGTGATGTCCGTCGTCTTTGGAACTTTGGAGGGTGATGGCTTCCTGGTCCGATTCTGTTGGGTTCCTGGCCATGTTGGGATCCGGGGTAACGAGCTGGCAGATCTCTCTGCCAGGTCTGTTTCCTCCATGTCGCCAGCTCGGCTGCCACTGTCTTTCCGTGATTTTAGACCTTTGATCCGGACATTTCTCCTGGACGAGTGGCATTCCCTGTGGTCTCAGCAGGGCAGCAATAAGCTGCATTCTATCAAACCACAGATCGGACTATGGAAGTCTAGTTTGCGGAGGAACCGTCGTGAAGAAGTTGTTCTTGCTCGTCTCCGCATTGGGCACTGTCGTTTTACTCACCGCTTTTTGCTGTGTGGCGAGAGTGTCCCGATGTGTGAGGCGTGCAACTGCCGTCTCACTGTCCTTCATATTTTGTGTACTTCTGTTTGTTTTTGTGATAATCGTTTTCGTCATTTTCACTCTCATCTGTTGGACGAAGGAGCAGCTACGCTGCAAACTATTATCGGCGAAGCCTGCGACATGAAAGCAGTGTTTTCGTTTTTACAAGGTATTGACTTTTTTAAACTTATCTAGATTTTAACTTGTTCACTGTCATATTTCATTTTTACCACATCAGCCTGTTTTTAACCTTGTGTACGTTTTTTATTGATTTAGTTTTGTTTGGCGCTCTTTGGCCAACCATGGCCCTTGCGCCATTAAAATCAATGAACCAACCAACCAACCAGCATACTTTCGAATTTTATCCACCCATCTCCCATATGGTCTTTTTATGGGTCTTTTCCTGTCCCTTGGAATCCAATCTAAAATTTCGGCTGTCCATCGATGATCTGTCCTTCTGGCAGTATGTCCAGCCCATTGCCATTTCAGGGATTTTACTCTGATCATGATGTCTTCCATTCTTGTCATTTTTCGAATCCACGAGTTCCTCTTCTTATCTCTCCTGGTTACACCAAGCATGCACCTCTCAATGCTGCTTTAAGTTGTCTGCAGCCTTTGTATGTCTCTTTTAGTTAAAGTCCACGTCTCTGCACCATACGTAAGCACTGGAAGGATGCATTGATCAAACACTTTTCTTTTAAGACATAATGGCATATATTGCTCTTGAAAATTATGCTGTTTCTTCCAAAACCTCTCCAGGCAAGTTTTGTACGCCGATTAATTTCTTCATCAATGTCACTCTCATTTGATATCTGCTGTCCAAGATAAACGTACGTGTCTGTTATCTCCAGCTTTTCTCCATCAATCGATAAATCTTCATTTCTTGTAAAAGCATTGAACATCACTTTTGTCTTCTGAAAGTTTATTTTTAATCCCACTTCTTTACTCTTGTCAGTAAGTCCCTGAATCATACTGTGCAGCTCTGATGGGGTAGTTGCAAAAATGACTATGTCATCAGCAAAACGAAGATGGGTTAGATAATCTCAATTAATCTTTATCTCTTTGTTTTCCCAGTTCAGTGATTGAAAGACATTTTCCAATGTGGCATTAAAGAGCTTCGGAGATATGGTGTCACCTTGTCTCACTCCCTTTCCAATTTTTATGTGTGTTGTATTTTCAAACTGCCGAATCTTTGCACTTGCATTTTCATAGATGTTATTAATAATATTAATGCATGTATCTTCAATACCTCAGGATTTCAGAGCCATTGTAACTGCTGATGGTTTCACCGAATCAAAGGCTTTTTCATAATCGATAAAAGCCATGCACAATGGAAGTTCATATTCCCTCGCTCTTTCAATTAGTTCTCTCAGTACGTGGATATGATTTATTGTGCTATAGCCACTCCTGAATCCAGCTTGTTCTCTCGGTTGAGCCATGTCCAGTGTCATCTTCAAGCGGTGTGAAAGAACTTTAGTGAAGATTTTATAAACCACTGATAGGAGGCTGATAGGTCTGTAGTTCCTGAGATCCTCAATGTCACCTTTTTTATGTAACACGATCATTGTAGCGTTGTTCCATTCCTCAGGAATCTTCCTTTCATTAAGGCATCGAGTGAAAATATGGGCGAGTACTGTTTCGATTTCTCCACTTCCTTCTTGTATGACGTCTACAGTAATTCCATCTTCTCCTGGAGCTTTTCCCCGCTTCATGCTCTTGATTGCATGTGCAACTTCTGCTGGGAGAACTGGAAGAACTCTGGTACCTTTCATGATGTCTGGAGTACATGTATCATCCCTTTCATATAATTTGGAGTAGAAATCTTTCACTCTTGTCAAAATTTCGCCTCTATTTCTTGTTACAGAACCATCTTTTTTTCTCAGTGCCATAATCTGTTTTCTTCCTTTACTGAGATGTCCCTTTGCTATCTTTAGGCCTTAATTGTTTTCAATTGCTTTCTTCACTAGCTCACAGTTGAATTTCCTTACGTCTTCAGTGATACTTTTTCGTACTGTCTTGCATAGCTCTATATATTTCACTTTGGAAGTCACATCTCCTTTAGTTGTCCTCATCTCTCTTCTTTTTTGCATCAGCATTTTGGGTTTTCCTGATAATTTGTTCACATGCAGCTTGTTCTTAGACCCAGCTAATTTTGTTGCTGTTTCCATAAGAGCTTTGGTTACTTTTCTGTTAACTTCCGAAATATCCACTTCTTCCGATGTTAGGCCTTCTAAAGCAGAGAATCTGTTCTTCAGTTCCAACTTGAAGGTATTACGGTCTTTTTTAAGGTTGGCTATGTCAATACATTTTGTTTGTCTGATGAGCTTGCCACGTTCGAGTTTAGTGTTGAGGTGCATCTTACATCTCATCAATTCATGGTCACTACCTGTGTTGAACTTGTTTAGCACACTGCAGTCTTCTATCACGAATTTTTTGTTACACATAATAAAATCAATTTCACTTGTTGTCCCATTTGGATGTCTCCATGTCAATTTCCTGTGTGGCTTTTTCTTGAAAAAGGAGTTCAAGATGAAAAACCCTTCTGCCTCTGCAAACTCAACGAGAGTATTTCCACGCTGGTTTCTGTTGCCGTGACCGAATTTACCTACTGAAATTTCATTCTGTTGCCGTTGCCCTATTTTTTGCATTGAAATCTCCCATAATTATCTTCAAGTGCTACTTACTTTTATTATTTAGATGACGAATTTCCTCATAAAATTCTTCAATTTCTTCTTCAGGATGACTTGTGTTGGGTGCATAAGTTTGAATAATCTGAGCCTGGTATCTTTTCGAGAGTTGGATAACAAGTCGTGCAGCTCTGTCAGAGGAACTTTCAACTTCTACAACTTTATCCTTCAGTTTCTTGTTTATTATAAATCCAACACCACTAGTTCTGCCAGTATCTGTCCCACGATAGTAGAAGAGATGTCCACTTTTCATTTCAATGAGATATTCTCCTTTTCTCCTTACCTCACTTAGCCCGACGATGTCCCACTTGATCCTTTGTAGTTTCTCTTCCAATTCAAGAAGCCTTGAATCAGAAGATAGGGAGCGTCCATTATACGTAGCCAAGGTCAGCATCAGATGGCAGCCTAGACCGGTCCTCCGGGGATTCTTAGCACCCTCTGCCTTCATGTCACACTGGCCGCTGCCTTGGCCAGGTACAATCCAGCTGCCGGAGACTGAGGGCGAAGATTTAGGTTGTGGAATCATTTTGGAGGGGTTTGGCCATAACTCACCACGCTGGACAAGCGGGTTGGTGAGTGTGGGATAGCATTTCCTCTAATCCCGATGGTATAGTTATACTGCTATTGGCGGTCATCAGAGCCCCTTTAGTGGGAACAGGATGCACCACGAGAAGGCGGGGTTGACATTTGTCAAGGAGAGGCTGTGATGTTACGCATCACCTGACCTTACATCCCATATATATATATATATATATATATATATATATATATGACGATCAGAATTCCTAGCATAAAATTTGCGATGTTGTTTGTGCAAATTTGAAGGTATCCAAATCAATACCTTCCATGTTTATTTGAGAAATAACCTTTTCCCCGAGTGACTTTAATTATTAATTTTTTTTTCACTTTCTAAAAATACTGGTAAGGTTTTCAATTTAGAGAATTTCAGAGCACTTTACCGTTCCGAAATTGCATTCACTGAATCAGAAATTTTGCTTTCGCTTTTGTTACATGCAGCTGGGCAAATTCTTTTAATTTTCGAATTTTTTTTAAGAGAAATGTCTCAAAAAAAAAAAAAAACTATCTGGAGTTATATAATTCTTGGCTTCTCATACTATGCGCGAAGGAGAAGAAATATAATCGTATCTTCAACACTGATGACCAAAGGGATTTTTCCAGTAACTATTTTTAAGACCCGTACATTCTCAGCGGCGCAGAGCAAAATTTCCCGACTTACAGAAATTGCAGGAAGGGAAAGAAAAGAACGAAAAACTAATGAAACCGAGGGTTTACTTTACTAAAGATAAAATATAAGGAAAAAGGAACAAAACATGATTAATGTATCGCCATTTGCGCAAATTATTTAGCATCGCACTCGCGGGAAGTATTTCTTCACCGATACAACGCATTACTCTATCGGTGTTCATAAGCCTTTTTCAGCCTGTTAGCTATGACGTCACAGAGCAGTTCCGAGGCTTTCTATTTCACGGAGAAATCTCAGGTTCGATCCCAGGCAGGTACGAACGCTCGAACCACTAAATATCCACCGTGTGTCGGATGGGAACGTTAAGCAGTCAGACCCCGGGGATACTGGCCACCCTGGTAATAAATAAGGGCGTCTTCCTCCCCCTTTCTACCTCACTTTCGTGTCACTTTCCTATCGGGCACTCTATCCCAAATCTCCTAGCTTTCTATTTCTAAGGGTTGTTTAAGACCTGGGGTCAGACACTGCCTTCCTGAAATCCTCTACACATGATATGATATGATATGGTATGATATGATATGATCTAAGGGCAGCCAACACACTACAATATCTGTTGGAACGTGAAGTGAGAGACCTGCCCACCTGAAGCAATTCCTTTTGGTCCTTTAATAACAGGGAATTCTACAAAGGTAAATGAAAACTGTATCACCACCCCGGTGGGGCAGTGGTCTAAACGCTGGCTTGTGATCATTCGTCCGTGTTGGGTCCAGGTTCGAATCCCGGTGAGGCATGTATGCTGTGTTTGTCTTACGGCCCTGCCTAGCTCTCTTCCCTGGAATTAGAGGCCCTAAATTACAGATGGGCAACTGCATCATATAGCCCATTGAGTTGGCTCACGGTGGTCGTTAAACCTCCAATCAAAAAAAAAAAAAAAAAAAAAAAAAGCTGCTTCAGTGAACTTAACTGATGAATTTAAAATTAAAAACACAAGGCTCTTGTGATAAATAAATACATCGCTCTTTCCACATTCTAGAAACACATAGCAACCGAGAAATTGTTTTTCAGATAACGCGCTCGGCTAGATATCGAGAGGTCCGTGGTTCAGTTCCACGGCGTTGGCTGAAAAACAATTTTTCGGTTGCTATGTGTTTCTGGAACGTGGAAAGAGCGATGTATTTATTTATTTACTGACGCCACGTATTTGGAGGATTTTCACTCGTGTGATCTTGTGACACAGTTCTAAAAGACAGAGATTTTGAAAAGAATATGCAATCAAAGTAGAATATCATTCAAATGCCTGTTTTAGCAATCTATTTCAATGGACAAGTACAAACAACACACTCAAATGTCAAGAAAACACCCTTATTCCAAATACAAAAATTATACATTGTAACAATTTAGGAACAATTCATAAAAGATTTTAACCTACAACCCAGGACGAAGCGTGTAAATTGCGAACCAAAATCGGACCGCCCTCAACCCCTATATGTAAATTGCGAACTAAGGCACAAGAGCCCTATGTGTAAATTGCGAACCAACTTTTCTAGACCCTATGTGTAAATTGCGAACCAACTTTTCTAGACCCTATGTGTAAATTGCGAACCAAAGTCGGACCGCCCTCAACCCCTATATGTAAATGGCGAACTAAGGCACAAGAGCCCTATGTGTAAATTGCGAACCAACTTTTCTAGACCCTATGTGTAAATTGCGAACCAAAGTCGGACCGCCCTCAACCCCTATATGTAAATGGCGAACTAAGGCACAAGAGCCCTATGTGTAAATTGCGAACCAACTTTTCTAGACCCTATGTGTAAATTGCGAACCAAAGTCGGACCGCCCTCAACTCCTATATGTAAATTGCGAACCAAGACCCCTATGTGTAAATTGCGAACCAACTTTTCTAGACCCTATGTGTAAATTGCGAACCAAAATCGGACCGCCCTCAACCCCTATATGTAAATTGCGAACCAAGACCCCTATGTGTAAATTGCGAACCAACTTTTCTAGACCCTATGTGTAAATTGCGAACCAAAATCGGACCGCCCTCAACACCTACATGTAAATAGCGAACTAAGGCACAAGAGCCCTATGTGTAAATTGCGAACCAACTTTTCTAGACCCTATGTGTAAATTGCGAACCAAAATCGGACCGCCCTCAACCCCTATATGTAAATTGCGAAGCAAGGCCCCTATGTGTAAATTGCGAACCAACTTTTCTAGACCCTATGTGTAAATTGCGAACCAAAATCGGACCGCCCTCAACCCCTATATGTAAATTGCGAACCAAGACCCCTATGTGTAAATTGCGAACCAACTTTTTTAGACCCTATGTGTAAATTGCGAACCAAAATCGGACCGCCCTCAACCCCTATATGTAAATTGCGAACCAAGACCCCTATGTGTAAATTGCGAACCAACTTTTCTAGACCCTATGTGTAAATTGCGAACCAAAATCGGACCGCCCTCAACCCCTATATGTAAATGGCGAACTAAGGCACAAGAGCCCTATGTGTAAATTGCGAACCAACTTTTCTAGACCCTATGTGTAAATTGCGAACCAAAATCGGACCGCCCTCAACCCCTATATGTAAATTGCGAACCAAGACCCCTATGTGTAAATTGCGAACCAACTTTTCTAGACCCTATGTGTAAATTGCGAACCAAAATCGGACCGCCCTTAACCCCTATGTGTAAATTGCGAACCAACTTTTCTAGACTCTATGTGTAAATGGCGAACTAAGGCACAAGAGCCCTATGTGTAAATTGCGAACTAAGGCACAAGAGCCCTATGTGTAAATTGCGAACCAACTTTTCTAGACCCTATGTGTAAATTGCGAACCAAAATCGGACCGCCCTCAACCCCTATATGTAAATTGCGAACCAACTTTTCTAGACCCTATGTGTAAATTGCGAACCAACTTTTCTAGACCCTATACGTGTAAATTGCGAACCAAAATCGGACCGCCCTCAACCCCTATATGTAAATGGCGAACTAAGGCACAAGAGCCCTATGTGTAAATTGCGAACCAACTTTTTCTAGACCCTATGTGTAAATTGCTAACCAAAATCGGACCGCCCTCAACCCCTATATGTGAATTGCGAACCAAGACCCCTATGTGTAAATTGCGAACCAACTTTTCTAGACCCTATGTGTAAATTGCGAACCAAAATCGGACCGCCCTCAACCCCTATATGTAAATTGCGAACCAAGACCCCTATGTGTAAATTGCGAACCAACTTTTCTAGACCCTATGTGTAAATTGCGAACCAAAATTTGGACCGCCCTCAACCCCTATATGTAAATGGCGAACTAAGGCACAAGAGCCCTATGTGTAAATTGCGAACCAAAATCGGACCGCCCTCAACCCCTATATGTAAATTGCGAACCAAGACCCCTATGTGTAAATTGCGAACCAACTTTTCTAGACCCTATGTGTAAATTGCTAACCAAAATCGGACCGCCCTCAACCCCTATATGTGAATTGCGAACCAAGACCCCTATGTGTAAATTGCGAACCAACTTTTCTAGACCCTATGTGTAAATTGCGAACCAACTTTTCTAGACCCTATGTGTAAATTGCGAACCAAAATCGGACCGCCCTCAACCCCTATATGTAAATTGCGAACCAAGACCCCTATGTGTAAATTGCGAACCAACTTTTCTAGACCCTATGTGTAAATTGCGAACCAAAATCGGACCGCCCTCAACCCCTATATGTAAATTGCGAACCAAGACCCCTATGTGTAAATTGCGAACCAACTTTTCTAGACCTTATGTGTAAATTGCTAACCAAAATCGGACCGCCCTCAACCCCTATATGTGAATTGCGAACCAAGACCCCTATGTGTAAATTGCGAACCAACTTTTCTAGACCCTATGTGTAAATTGCGAACCAAAATCGGACCGCCCTCAACCCCTATATGTAAATTGCGAACCAAGACCCCTATGTGTAAATTGCGAACCAACTTTTCTAGACCCTATGTGTAAATTGCGAACCAAAATCGGACCGCCCTCAACCCCTATATGTAAATGGCGAACTAAGGCACAAGAGCCCTATGTGTAAATTGCGAACCAACTTTTCTAGACCCTATGTGTAAATTGCGAACCAAAATCGGACCGCCCTCAACCCCTATATGTAAATTGCGAACCAACTTTTCTAGACCCTATGTGTAAATTGCGAACCAACTTTTCTAGACCCTATGTGTAAATTGCTAACCAAAATCGGACCGCCCTCAACCCCTATATGTGAATTGCGAACCAAGACCCCTATGTGTAAATTGCGAACCAACTTTTCTAGACCCTATGTGTAAATTGCGAACCAAAATCGGACCGCCCTCAACCCCTATATGTAAATTGCGAACCAAGACCCCTATGTGTAAATTGCGAACCAACTTTTCTAGACCCTATGTGTAAATTGCGAACCAAAATCGGACCGCCCTCAACCCCTATATGTAAATGGCGAACTAAGGCACAAGAGCCCTATGTGTAAATTGCGAACCAAAATCGGACCGCCCTCAACCCCTATATGTAAATTGCGAACCAAGACCCCTATGTGTAAATTGCGAACCAACTTTTCTACACCCTATGTGTAAGACCAGCCATTTGTCAGGGGCTGGTTGAGTGAGTACAGTGCTATTGATTGCGAATCAAATCGACTGCAGTTCCGATAGACTCTGTTAGCAGAGCGAGGGGAGTTGTTTCTCCCCTCAAAAATTTGTTTTTTCTTCTCTTTCGTTTTTTCAAACGAAGGGAAGAAAAAATGTTTTTTCATTAATTTGAAAAAAGTGTTTTGGTGCAGTCAGTTTGGACTTAGAAAAACTGTCCTTGTCAGGGCAAAGTCCAAGCTGCGGTCACAGCACTGTGCGCAACCCTAACATACGAGCGGGTACGTCGTCGTCGTGCTGGTCCCCCTGATCTACGGATCAGGCCAAATCCCGCACTCAACCAGGGTCAGGTGCAGGTTACAGAGGAAGAACCCCAGGGTACCGCTGAGCACCTGACTTTCGAACGACGTAAGTCTGACCGACCAGGGACACAGGTCCCAGGGCTTACACTCGGTTAGCAACCCGAGTAGAGAGATGGCAGAGGACGCGGGGGCTTCAACCCCCGGTCCAAGTGAGCCCGTTGAGGCAGACTGCGGCGTAGAAATTCTGTCGGAATTCGCAAGCGCAGTCAACTCCTTCTTTCAAGAGTTCGAGAAGATTCTAGAGAATCCTTCAAACAAGGTTCTGGTTAACCCCAGAACCAAGATAAGAAAGGTAGCGAACTCGCTACAAGCAGCTTGCACCAAGCAAGTGATAGAGATGAGTCTCATCCAAGGGAGACTCCAGGAAAGAAGTGAGCACGCTAGCGCGGCTCCAAAAACATATGCCGATGCGGCTCGAGCAAAGCCCGGCAAGGGGAACACGGCCCCTAAGCAAAAAACGGCTAAAAAGGAGGTAGCCAAGAAGGTGGTAGCCAAGAGGGTCGAGAAGAGGCACGTGCTTCTCGTTTACCCGGCAACAGACAAGGGTTCTCCCTCGTTAGAGGACGTTAAGGCGGTTCTGCAAACACAGATTTGCCCCGCCAAACTCCAAATTGGGGTAAAGGGAGTTAGAAAAGTTAATGGGGGAGGAGTAATGGTCGAATGCTCCTCCGCCAAGGAAATAGAGAAGTTGGATTCCGAGCTAAAGAGCAATGAAGTGACCAAGGAGAACCTTCGGTCAAGGTTGCCAGCCAAAAGGAATTCGAAGTTTATCGTCTACGGGATAGACGGAAACCTGTCAAGGCAACAGGTCGAGCAATGTCTCGCGGAACAGAACCCAGAGCTGGAGGAGAGCAGCCTCCAGCTCAAGTTCTCTTTGAAGGTGAAGGGTGGGAAACGCCACTGGGTAGCAGAGGCGGACCCACTGACCTTCAAAAAAGTGATGAAGCGAGGCAAGCTCGGAGTGGGATTGACCGTCCACTCAGTAAGGGAATATCTGAGGGAGGTCCGTTGCCACAGGTGTAACGGGTTCGGGCACTTTAGGTCAAGGTGCCCCGAAGAGCAGGATAGGTGTGCCCGGTGTGGGGAAACCGGGCACAAGCGCCAGGAGTGCAGCAATAGCCCAGTCTGCACTAACTGCTTGGCAAACAACAAGAGATTCAGGCGTCGAGTGGATATAGGCCACTCGAGCCTAGACAAGGAATGCCCAAGCCTTGTCAGAGAACTGGCTCTGCTAAAAGAACGCACTCATTATGGATAATAAATCAAAGAGAGGCGTTAAGGTGCTTCAAATCAATCTGCACCATGCACGGGCAGCAACAGCACGGGCCCTGGTGACAGCCACTGAGCAAAAAGCTCATATTCTGCTTCTGCAGGAACCATTCGAACAGGGGGGAAGAGTGGTGGGCTTCCCTAACTCCTACCGGATCTACCACCCTAGGGTGGCAAAGCCCAGGGTGGCCACGGTCGTTAAGGACCCGTCCCTAGCGGTTCTCGAGATAAAATGCTCCGAGAACGTGGTCGCCCTGGGGGTGGAATGTGGTGATGAGAAATTTTTAATGGTGAACGTATACAGTTCTCCAGCAGGCGATCTGAGAAAAACGCTGAATGAGCTAATGGCTCTATTAGGGGAATTCCCAGTCATGAGATTTTAATAGCAGGCGACTTCAACGCAAAGAGTCCTCTCTGGGGCAATCAAGACGAGGACGAACGCGGCCAGCTACTAGTGGACTTTGCCAACGCGGCAGACCTGAGTTTCTTGAACGATCCAGAGAGCACCCCGACCTTCCAAGGGGTGAGGGGCTCCTCTTGGATCGACGTGACTCTCGTCAGAGTCTCTCAGCGCAGCCTCGTCCAGGATTGGCAAGTATTGGGCGACGAAAGCTGCAGTGACCACCTAGCACTATCTTTCGTTTTGGGATCGGAAAAGCCCATCCGACCCAAGCGCAAAAGGTTCTTAATGAAGAATCTAGACTGGTGGGCTTTTAAAGCCAAGTTAACTACCCTGTTGGGGGTAGGAGGGCAGAAGAGGCAGCAGAAGTGTCGGACCTCAACTCCCTCTTTGAAGAACTTACCAGTCAAATCACAACGCTATGCGAGAGTAGTAGGGGAAATAAAAGGGGAGCCAAGGACCCCCACCCCTGGTGGTCGGAAAAACTAAAAGCTCTAAGGGCGAGAGCTAGGCGGAGTAGGAAAGCTCTGCAAAGAGCAAAAGCTACTCCGCAAGACAGGGAGTGCACAGAAGTGCATAAAAAGACTCGTTCAGCATACAGGAGAGAACTGAATCTCTCGAAAATCTCCTACTGGAGAAAACTGTGTGAGTTTCAAACTCCGGCAGACCCTTTCGGGATCCCCTATAAGATCTCGAGGGAATCCATCACCGAACCGCTAAAACTAGCAGCGGTCGAAAGGGCAGACGGAAGCCTATCAAAGACTCTTGATAGTACCGTGGAGAGTTTCTTGGATTACCACTTCCAAGGAGACGAGGGAGAAGGGGACTCCCCACAACAAAAAGAAATAAGGGATGAATGTCGGATCCCGCCGGACACTGGTGAGGAGCCCCCTTCACGAGAGATGAAGTGGAGAACGCCCTCTCCAGTCTAAATACGGGCAAAGCACCAGGCAAGGATGGGTTCGACCTCAGCATAGTGAGAGAAATCTACTATGCAAATCCCGGGTATTTTGTGGCGCTCCTCAACGAATGCCTCGGGAGGGGAATCTTCCCAGACTTGTGGAAAACTGCGGTGCTAATTCTTTTCAACAAGACCGGAAAGAACAAAAATGATCCCGCAGCCTATAGGCCCATCTGTCTTCTCTCGGCGTGGAGCAAGGTGCTGGACAAGCTCATAACGAACAGAGCGCTTGGCTTTCTCGTGGAGCAGGGAAAGCTAAACAGGAACCAATTCGGTTTCCTTCCGGGGCGTTGCGCAACGCAGGCAATTCGCAGCCTCCGAGAGAGGGCAGAGAGGAACAAAGCGGAGGGGCTCCATACCTGCTTCATCTCACTAGACGTGAGGGGGCATTCAACAGTGTCTGGTGGCCAATGGTTTTAACCAGACTTAAAGAACTTGGCTGTCCAAGGAACCTGTTCAAACTGATCAGCAGCTACCTGTCTGATAGAAGAGTCGAGTTCGAAGCGGGGAATGGGCAATCCTCGCGTTCGTACCACAGAGGGTGTCCGCAAGGATCCAACTCCGGGCCGCTTTGGTGGAACATAGTTGCAGATGCAGCACTGAATCTAGACCTGGGGCCCGCAGTGGAAATTCAAGCCTATGCGGACGATTTCGTTCTCGTGGTCTCCGCCTCAGGGAGACACGTGATCGAAAGAGAAGCACATAGCGCCTTAGCTGTGCTAGACAATTGGAGCAGAGAAAGCAAACTGTGCTTCGCTCCTGAAAAGACTACTCTACAGGCGATAGCTAAGAGTGGAGTAATGAAAACACCACCTAAGTGCAAATTCCAAGGGTGCACTATCAAGGCGGTGCGTGAAATGAAGTACTTGGGTGTGGTCCTGGATCAGAGTCTATCAGGGCTGCCACACCTGAGGCATCTTAGAACAAGGTGCACGGTGATTCTCAATAGATTGAATGGCATGAGGTTATCGGGCAAAACCAAGAAGGCCATCTATCAGAGAGGAATTGAAAGAATTCTGACGTATGCAAGTGGAGTATGGTGGACTCCCACAGTCAGAATGAAGAAGGGGATAAACCAAATCCAAAGGTTGGCCCTACTAGGGATCACCGGTTGTTTTCGTACAACGTCGACCCTAGCACTCCAAGTGCTGGCGGGGTGCGAGCCGGCAGACCTAGTAGTGGAAAGGGAGGCAGCAATGCACTGCCTAAGGTCAGGCGAGGACGCCTACCTTCTCGGTGCGCCACATCGAGCCTCCAACATGGAGATGGAAAGCGTGGACTGGCAGATCCACCCTGCCGAGGAAATTTGCCCACCGTGGGACAAGGAGAAACCCACGGGAGTTGGGCATGAGCTGTTCACGGACGGCTCAAAGTTGAAGGGACAAGTGGGGGCAGGCTTCTGTGCGTTCTCGGATGGGAACGAAGCCACTGCAGGATGCGTGAAATTATCGCAGAACGCTTCTGTCTTCCAGGCAGATCTTCTGGCGATAGAGAAGGCACTCACCTGGGCACTCCCCAGGCGTAGTGACGAAAGGATAAAACTCTACTCGGACAGTGAGGCAGCACTGCAGGCTCTGAGTAGATTCAGGGGAAGAAACCCCATCGTCCAGAGGGATCAAAACCCTCTTGAGGGCAGAGGGAGATGGGGCAGTCAGTTTCCACTGGGTACGAAGCCATGTCGGAAACCTAGGAAATGAAAGGGCAGATCAGCTGGCGAAGGCAGCCACGCTGAAAGAGACGGTTGACGTGCAATGTAGAACGCCACGAAGGAGTATTCGCGCATCATTGGCACGACAGACCATGACCGAATGGCAGGTCAGATGGGACACGGGAGAGACAGGGCGGAAGACACACAGAGTGTTTCCGAAGGTCTCGACCAAACGAGCACAAACAAACAAGTTCCTGAATCAAGTACTCAGTGGCCATGGCATCAGCCCTGAATACCTAGGCAGATTTGCCATCAGGAACTGCACTTGTCCCTGTGGAAATAGAACGGCAAGCATAGAACACTGCGTGCTTGAATGCAGTGGCTTCGCCGAATGGAGAAACACACTGATTCCAGGTGTGCAAAGAACGCGAAGATTGGATCTGCTCATCCAATCCTCCGTTAACAGGAGGGGGATAATAGCCTTGGTTGAGAGGCTAACCCTCCAGCAACATACGATCTTCCCCAATCAAACGGGGACCGAAACGCAGGAGGTGAACGTGCACACCGAAAGCGATTCGGAAGAGGAATGAGGGCGAAAGTCTGTGGGCAAGCAGACACAGAGACCACCAATGTAAATACTCTGTAAATAAAATTTTTGCTATCTCTTGATGTTGTGAGTCCTAAGCATGAGGACAGTGTATACATGTGTGTAGATGTTTTGAAAAAGAAAATAAAGGGAAATTATTCCCCAAAAATAGTTCGAGGGCAAGGAATCTTCCAGTCAAGCCTAAATTAATGAACGACCTATCCCGCCAGACAGAGCGGGAACCCAGACAAGGTATACTAGGTCGCCTGCCAGCACGTCACCGCGGGCTGGTCTCTGGGCCACTGGGATGGCCAGGGTCCGAACCGGCGTCTCAAGGCAGGATAATTGTCGCAACATGTCAAAATAACATCCTAGGTGCTCAATAAGTCCCCGTGGAGCCAAGACATATTGGCGGAACGGGACAATGAAATCAGTATTTTACCCTATGTGAAAATTGCGAACCAACTTTTCTAGACCCTATGTGTAAATTGCGAACCAAAATCGGACCGCCCTTAACCCCTATGTGTAAATTGCGAACCAACTTTTCTAGACCCTATGTGTAAATTGCGAACCAAAATCGGACCGCCCTCAACCCCTATATGTAAATTTCGAACAAACTTTTCTAGACCCTATGTGTAAATTGCGAACCAAAATCGGACCGCCCTCAACCCCTATATGTAAATTGCGAACTAACTTTTCTAGACCCTATGTGTAAATTGCGAACTAAGGCACAAGAGCCCTATGTGTAAATTGCGAACTAAGGCACAAGAGCCCTATGTGTAAATTGCGAACCAACTTTTCTAGACCCTATGTGTAAATTGCGAACCAAAATCGGACCGCCCTTAACCCCTATATGTAAATTGCGAACCAAGACCCCTATGTGTAAATTGCGAACCAACTTTTCTAGACCCTATGTGTAAATTGCGAACCAAAATCGGACCGCCCTCAACCCCTATATGTAAATTGCGAACAAACTTTTCTAGACCCTATGTGTAAATTGCGAACCAAAATCGGACCGCCCTCAACCCCTATATGTAAATTGCGAACCAACTTTTCTAGACCCTATGTGTAAATTGCGAACCATAGTCGGACCGCCCTCAACTATTATATGTAAATTGCGAACCAAAATCGGACAGCCCTCAACCCCTATATGTAAATTGCGAACCAACTTTTCTAGACTCTATGTGTAAATTGCGAACCAAAGTCGGACCGTCCTCAACCCCTATGTGTAAATTGCGAACCAACTTTTCTGCACCCTTTCTGACGATATAAAAAAATAATGATTAAAACAATGTAAAACAATTTAAGGCAATGTATTCACGAAAACAACAAAACTTGTTTGCCACCTTGCGCAGGGGCCTTGTTAATTTTCTCTGTAATGTTCCATATTTAGTACATGTACTTAATTCAATGTATTCATATAAACAACCAATGTGTTAAGTATATATGTACTTGAACAGTATCAAAAGTAAATAAATAATCACGAAAACGAGAAAATCAGTTTATAACGAGGAACAGTACACCAATTAAGTAGTAATAGTAGTGATCCGATTTATTGGCGTAGGAAATAAACACATAAGCGTTTAAAAGCTTTCGCACATCAACCAGATGGCTTTTTCAAGAAGTTAGACAGAAACTGCGAAACATCAACCAGATGGCTTTTTCAAGAAGTTAGACAGAAACTGCGAAACATCAACCAGATGGCTTTTTCAAGAAGTTAGACAGAAACTGCGAAACATCAACCAGATGGCTTTTTCAAGGAAGTTAGACAGAAACTGCGAAACATCAACCAGATGGCTTTTTCAAGAAGTTAGACAGAAACTGCGAAACATCAACCAGATGGTTTTTTCAATAAGTTAGACAGAAACTGCGAAACATCAACCAGATGACTTTTTCAAGGAAGTTAGACAGAAACTCCGAAACATCAACCAGATGGCTTTTTCAAGGAAGTTAGACAGAAACTGAGAAACATCAACCAGATGGCTTTTTCAAGAAATTAGACAGAAACTGCGAAACATCAACCAGATGGCTTTTTCAAGAAGTTAGACAGAAACTGCGAAACATTAACCAGATGGCTTTTTCAAGAAGTTAGACAGAAACTGCGAAACATTAACCAGATGGCTTTTTCAAGAAGTTAGACAGAAACTGAGAAACATCAACCAGATGGCTTTTTCAAGAAGTTAGACAGAAACTGCGAAACATCAACCAGATGGCTTTTTCAAGAAGTTAGACAGAAACTGCGAAACATTAACCAGATGGCTTTTTCAAGAAGTTAGACAGAAACTGCGAAACATTAACCAGATGGCTTTTTCAAGAAGTTTGACAGAAACTGCGAAACATCAACCAGATGGCTTTTTCAAGAAATTAGACAGAAACTGCGAAACATCAACCAGATGGCTTTTTCAAGAAGTTAGACAGAAACTGCGAAACATTAACCAGATGGCTTTTTCAAGAAGTTAGACAGAAACTGCGAAACATCAACCAGATGGCTTTTTCAAGAAGTTAGACAGAAACTGCGAAACATCAACCAGATGGCTTTTTCAAGAAGTTTGACAGAAACTGCGAAACATTAACCAGATGGCTTTTTCAAGAAGTTAGACAGAAACTGCGAAACATCAACCAGATGGCTTTTTCAAGAAGTTTGACAGAAACTGCGAAACATTAACCAGATGGCTTTTTCAAGAAGTTAGACAGAAACTGCGAAACATCAACCAGATGGCTTTTTCAAGAAGTTAGACAGAAGCCGCAGTTTCTGTCTAACTTCCTTGAAAAAGTCATCTGGTTGATGTGCGAAAGCTTGGAAACGCTAATGTGTTTATTTCCTACGCCAATAAATCGGATCACTAGTAATACCAAGAAAATCAGTTTTTGTCATCCTTGCGCAGGGGCCATGAAAATCTTCCTCCCATTTTCAGAACACAATCGCATTTTATAATGATGCGATGCAAATTTTTCATAAGAAACTCTTGAAATAAGTCCTCTTTTTGTGCGCCCATTCTGACGATATCATAAAATAAACCAGTATGAAAAAAAAAATGATTAAAACAATGTAAACCAATGTATTCACGAAAACAACAAAACCCTTGCGCAGGGGCCATGTTAATTTTCTCTGTAGTGATCCAAATGTTGAATTCCGCAGATGTGTACAAAACTGGGTTCGAAATTTACATTTAGCAGCCACGGGCCTTGGTTCGCAATTTACATACAGAGTTTTAATGGCGGTCTGATTTTGGTTCGCAATTTACATACAGAGTTTTAATGGCGGTCTGATTTTGGTTTGCAATTTACACGCTGTAGTTCACAATTTACATACCACCACCCAGGATATACTCAACGAGTAAGACGACTATTTAAAAAGCTCCCATACCAATATTACAACCCAAGAAGATATTTAAAAGAAAAACGGTACACTGTTAAAAAATTGCAAGGTCAAATTACGGTAGATACACCGGCAACTGAGTGGCCAGTCAATATACCGCATACGAGTAAGACCACTATTTAACAAGTTAGTAAAATCAAGCAATGCATTGATTATGATACGCTTTCCAATATACTAGAAATCATTACTCAAGCTATTACTCAAGTTATGAGGAAAATGACTGTGGAATAAATCTCATCCCTGTGCCCTGACCTTTGATCCATTTGAATGATATTCAACAGAACTGGTTCAGTATATCTCCGAAATAACATGATAAAGTTTTGTCCCAATCGAAGCAATTTTACGTAAGTTATGATGCATAAGCGCTATGGAATAGATCCCGCTCCTGTGTCTTAACCTTTCACCCCATTTCGCCCATTTTCAACAGGATTCGTCCGCAGGAAGGTCCCTACAACATACCAACATTTCATCCAAATCGAAACATTTTTACGTGAGTTATGATTCGTAATGGCGATGGAAGTGATTCCGCTCCTATGTCCTGACCTTTGACCCCTATTTCGCCAATTTTCAATAGGGTATGTCCCCAGGTGGTCTCCTACCACATACTAAAATTTAATCGAAATCGAACCTTTTTTACTTTAGTTATGACGCATAAGAGCAGTGGAATGGATCCCGCTCTTATGTCCTGACCTTTGACCCCATTTCGTTCACTTTCAATAGGGTTCCTTCCCAGGTGTTCCCCTACCACATACTAAAATTTCATCGAAATCTAACGATTTTTACGCAAGTTATCGTACGGACGAACATACGCACACAACGCGTGACGTAATGAGGCAGATGGGAATCGCGACCATCTGCTAGCAAGGTGTGACGTCATAAAACTTTAATAGGATCCACAAACAACGCGTGATGTAATGAGATGGATGGCATGACCGCGCGCCAACATCTAAAGGGGCGACGCCATTACACCACACTACAAACTTCGTAATTCGGGGTGATTATTTAACCCACTAAACAATTTTTTTTAAAGTCGAGATCAAGCTAAATCGATTTCTAGTACCAGAAAACGGTAGATTAACAACTTTCATCAAAATCCTCAGAGCCGTTTTCAAAATAAAATTTACATACATACAAAAATTGCTTCTTTAAGGTGAACGTCAAGTAATTTTGCTTCCTGTACTTCGAATGGAAAAATTTCTGTACACATTTCTTCCCAATTAATGCGTTCCCAAGGATAAAAATTTGAACATCGATTAAAATATCTTCATTTTATAACTTGGAATACTTAATATATTCTGAAACATAACAATAATTATGCAATCCAACATTATTTGTCTGCTGACGTCATGAAAACACAGGTCGCGCCATCTTTTTTCTGAACAATTAATGGCGTTCACAAGGATGAAAATTTGGACATCGATTAAAATAGCTTCATTTTATAACTTGCAATACTTAATATTTTCTAAAACATAACCATAATTATGCATAACCATAATATTGTCTGCTGACGTCATGAAATTACAGGTCGCGCCATCTTTTTTCTCGACAATTAATGCGTTCACAAGGATGAAAATTTGAACATCGATTAAAATAGCTTCATTTTATAACTTGCACTACTTAATATTTTCTTAAACATAACCGTAATTATTCAATCCAACATTTGTTTGTCTACTGACGTCATCAAAGTACAGGTCGCGCCATACTTTTTCTGGTTTCAACACCACCAAAGAAAAAGTTATTGATTTTTAATATAATTATGGTTATGTTTTAGAAAATATTAAGTATTCCAAGTTGTAATAAAGTTATTTTAATCGATGTTCAAATTTTCATCCTTGGGAACACATTAATTGAGAAGGAAATGCGTACAAAAGTTTTTCCATTGGAAGTATAGTAAGCAAAATTACTTGACGACCACCTTAATAATATGGGATACGAGCGATGGAATGATCACATTCCTATGTCCTGACCTTTGACCCCATTTCGTCCACATTCAATAGGGTTCGTCCCCAGGTGGTCCCCTACCACATACTGAAATTTCATCGAAATCGAACCATTTTTACGCACGTTATGACGCAAAAGGGCAATGGAATGCATCCCGCTCTTATGTCATAACCTTTGACCCCACTTCACCGATTTTGAATAAGATTTGTCCCCAGGCGGTCCCTTATCACATACTAAAATTTAATCGAAATCGAACCATTTTTACGCACGTTATGACGCAAAAGGGCAATGGAATGCATCCCGCTCTTATGTCATAACCTTTGACCCCACTTCACCGATTTTGAATAAGATTTGTCCCCAGGCGGTCCCTTATCACATACTAAAATTTAATTGAAATCGAACCATATTTACGCAAGTTATGACGCATAAGGGCAATGGAATGATCCAGCTCCTACGTCGTGACCTTTGACCCCATCTGTCCCATTTTCAATAGGGTTCATCCCCAGGTGGTCCCCTACCACACAGTAAACTTTCATTGAAATCGAACCATATTTACGCAAGTTATGATTCATAAGGGCAATGGAAGGATCTCGCTCCTGATCTTTGACCCCATTTGTCTCATTTTCAATAGGGTTCGTCCCATGGTGGTCCCCTACCACATACTAAAATTTCATCGAAATCGAGCCATTTGTACGCCAGTTATCGTGCGGACGGGCAAAGCTGGAGCATATACGCTTCTTCAACCTACGGTTGGAAAGCATAAAAAAGCTCCCATATTAATATTACAACACAAGAAGAGATTTAAAAGAAAAACGGTACACTGTAAAAAATTGCAAGGTCAAATTACGGTAGATACACCGGGAACTGAGTGGCCAGTCAATATACCGCACACGAGTAAGACGACTATTTAAAAAGCTCCCATACCCATGTTACAACACAAGAAGAGATTTAAAAGAAAAACGGTAAGCTACGAAATCCCCATCGGCCACATATTTGACTAGCAAAATCAAAGTAATACCCAACTGCCAATTCGGGAATCATTACTCTAACCAAACACAAGATACTCATTTATTATGAAAAGTAAATGATCACAATTCTCTCCTATTAAAAACCAACAAACTTTAGTCAAAAAGTACAACTTGGCAGACGAATGAAGCACAGAGATGCCAACCTGTTTCTGATATTTTCAGTAGTATACTCGTACAAATTTTCAGTATAGTTTTGGCCATTTTTCCGTAGTCATACCAAAAAGAATAATTTTAACCTAGGAAAACAACTCATTTAATTTAATTAGCATTTTTTTACTTACTTATTCATGTATATACATGGAAACCTGTATCAAAATATATCCAAATTTTTCACATGGAAAATAATATACACCATGACTGATACATTTTTTTGTACACAACAAACAATTGATTAAACAGCTTTCTTTAGTGATTTCGCTGTACAGTGTTTTGCAGATTTGAGTTCCTCAGCAGAAAATCTTTTTCATAATACACTTTCCCAGAGGAGAACATATTCATTTTTGCAATAAGAAGTGCTTCAACAGTTTCTAAACCTAAATTAGGTTGGAAACGGGCTTGATTTTTTCGCACTAAACTAAAATATCTTTTACTCACAAGCATTCGAGTGTGGAACTACAAGTATTGCAAACATTACTTTCGAGAGAATAGTATACTTAACTGCTCCATTACAGCCTCTTAATTTTGAAATTTCTGACCGAGTGACGTCTATTCTATCTGTTACTGCTGTATTCTCTAATTTGTCAGCTTTATAACAAGGAATTCCGCTTCCTGTATATCAAGTTCATTTTCAGTTATTATAAATGAAAGGCATTTAGCTATGTGTAATATAGAAGTAAATGATGTTATGGCTCTAAGTGAAGGATCTCATGTTTTAAAAATTCATCATAGATCAGTATCTTTTCTTGAATATAAGAACATTCTTCGATGCGAACTTTTCCGACAGATGTATAGAACTTAGAAAATTCATTTTCGTTTAAAATGATTTCGCTTTAATACATTCTTGTTTTTACTCCAATTACCAGTTGTGTCTTTTCTGATTTTTCTTTTTTGAAAAACTGTTATTTGAAAAATTAAGCTCAACATCAGCTATGACAGTAGGCTTCACAAACCCCTTGGATGGCATGACAATTTTATCCATCATGCTGAAAGAACTTTCAGTTTGAGGACCATGAATGCATGATAGCTTTCACTATTTTAGATAAAAGGCAGTGTAACTTGGAGAATATGAATGCTTTTGAATATCATGCATCAATTCTTGCAAATTTTTCAGCTTCGTCACTTTCGTTTTCGGACTCCCCCCCCCCCCCCCTTTATCAAGCTGAAACGCAAACCTTTTTGCGGGGAATATGTAAGAACACAGGATACACGTTCGGAACATCGTTGGGGGAAAAAATTACAGTTACGGGAGAAACCTTTGCTACGTCCGATTTCCGTTTTCGGACATTTCCCTTCCATTTTCAAGGTGAAATACAAATATTTACGAAATAAAATGAAATTTAACAACTATACTAGGTAGAGGAAACATTGCGTGAAAAATAAAATTACGATTACGGGAGAAATCCTCACTGTTTCCGAAAGTTTTGAAAGACGAAATTTCCGTTTTCGAAAGTTTCAGGCGGAAAGCATCATTCACCACTACCAATTGCCCCAAAATTTCTGTTCAATTATGCATTGATCTCGAGGATAACCCAAATTACGACGAAAAAGCGGAAATTCCTCGAAGCCGAAGATTACACCGGAATATTTGCGCCGTCGAATTTCCGAAATACAAAGATTTATGGAATAAAATTATGTATAACAACAATACTAGACAGAGGCAACATCGCAGGAAAACGAAATTACGATTACGGAAGAAATCTTTATTTCGTTCACTTCCGTTTTTGAAAGGCAAAATGCTGTCCCGATGCGCATTTTTACGCGTTGGTAAAATTCTTCGATGCGTAGTTTTACGCGTTTCTCGATGCGTAAAATTTACGTGTTGATGCGTACTTTACGCGCTTCACGACGTGTATTTCTACGCGTCGCGAAAAATTCCCGATGCATATTTTTACGCGTTGGTAAAATTTCGATGCGTACTAGACGCGTAATGACGAAATTTGCGCATTTAGGCAAACTCTGCAACGAAATCCAAGCATACTTTTCTGCAACGCAAGGAAAAAAATCTTCAAAATATTAATTACTGACATGAATGGTCGACGCACGATTTAATAAAAAAAAAACTCCGATGCCCGGCAATGACACTCACGTTCTGCACCAAACGATTTTCAACAGCTTGCCGCTGCACTGCGAAAGAGCTTCAGGCCGAACTTCGCCCACGTCCACCACCAAAGCGTCCACCAGAATGTTGCATGCTGGGGAGGGAGGGTTTCGAGTACCGGCCGCTCGCGCTAAGATCCGAGCAGCTTCGAGAGGCAGAACTGGAAGTGAGCAACATCGCAAGCATGACAGATCGTGGCCGCCGTTGCGTTGGGAAAAGGAACAAGCAAATAAAAATTAATGACTTCCGTTAATTTTCCGTAGAAAAATCACGGTTTTCCGTATTCCGTAGTACAAGAGCTATTTCCATAGGAGCTACGGAGAATCCGTAGTTGTTGGCATCTCTGTGACAAACACAACCGACGTCTTAGAAAATTATCATTAAATTTACAAATTCGCACATGAAAATGACAAAGACACAATTATTTTCTAAATATATATTCAAAGCCAATTCATATACTCATATGTATTGAGATACTCAGCAATATTAGAAATCAACAACTTACAGCTTTTAATAGCACATCACAATTCTACTAGAAAAACCTAATTAAGTTGCAAATAAACACTAATGCATTCAATTCAAAATTTGCATTGAACAAAATGATCAAATTTCCTTGATTCACCACTTGTGAACCAAATCCATCACATTATGAGGAAAAACAACTTTCCGCTTTTCATAGTTCATTATAAAAGTGTTTCCATAAAGGAGCTGCTGTCTTTACAGTACATTGGGACTCTCAGCAGCAAAGCAGTATTAGGCAATTTTAGTCAATATACTCTAAATCCTCCCAATAAAACAATCTGGGTGATATAAAGCGACCAAATAATCTGAATTTCAAGACGCAACTTCTCACACAAACATTCAAGTTGACGAAAATGTTTCTTAGATATGTTTATGCAATTTTCGATGTGCAGTTGCCGAATACTGCTATCAGGAAGCAGTAAGAATGTAAGAAGGCTTAGTGTGATGTTTGATTCATTCATGTTGATCTCAGGAATATTATTCAGATTTGGCACAGTGGAATTAAAGAAATCACGATTTAGTCCACGGCATTTAGAGAGATTCAAGCTTTCTAAACTATTGGCGACATAAATAAGGTATTGGAAGGAATCAGCTGACCTCTTTAATTTGTTTTCTGCGCCTTCAAATTCCAAGAGTTTTAAACTTGAAAGTTGAACTTGTCCATAAATGTCTGCTTTGTCAGTAAAATTCTTGAAAGTAACACGTCTCAGCGACAGTGACTGCAAGTTCAGGCACTGTTGAGCTAAAATTTGGACATCTAAATCAAAATTATTTAGATCACTTATACATAAAGCGGTCAGCTGCTTTCCTCTCAACTGCAGAATGAAACCAAAGAAATCACTATGTAGTGCGCAATGTCCATTGAAAATCAAAGTTTCTAAATTATTGGCGACATCAATCAGACATCTGAAGGAATCTGCTGCAGCTTTTGATGCGAGATGTACGCTTTCAAACTTCAAGAGCTTTAATCTTTTTAACTGTGTTTGGCCACCCCTGCGTCCCATGAAAGAAGAATGCTCGAAAACAACACTGGTCAGGGACAGTGACTGCAAATTCGGGCAATATTGAACTAAAGTTTGAGCGTCAAAATGTAAATGATGCATACCACTTATATCTAATTTGGTCAGTTGGTTTCCTCTCAACTTCAGAAAACTTCTCAAAGTGTTACTGGTACAATCCTTGTCCGCAACGTTGCGCGTTTTCTCGTCATTGAATTTCGAAAAGTGAATTGTAATATCTTTTAAAAGACGCTGCTGGGCGCAAAGTTCAATTATATGGTGTTCCGGGAGTTTAACATTAAGTAAGGTCAAAGATGAAGTACGAGGACAGAGAACAAGACATATGTTCAGAGCTTCCAAAGATAACCCTTCATCATTAGAAAACAGATGCGTTAATGCGTATTTTCTGAGATTTCCCAAAGAATCATTTCTAAACTGCTCTAGATGCCTTTTGTGCAATACACGTACTGTATCAATACCAGAAATACTTTCCAACAATGGGCAATTGTCCAACAACACGCAAGCGTAATGATAATTGGCTTTGGAAAAGGGAATGTCGTCGCGAGAGATTTGTACAGTTCTTAAAAGTCTGCAGTTCTTGCCAATGTCATCCAGTATTTGCATTACGAAAGTGTCGCCGTCTATCACATTTTCATCATATTTAGAAAAGCCACCGTAAAACTTTCGAATCATTAGTTTGTCGGCTTCCTTAACTAAACCACTGTCACTGATTTCTACAGTTTCCAAACGTGGTAAACTTGACACAATCTTTTTGTAGAAATAAACAGTTTCTTTGGCGACATTTCCTTTCAAGCACACAATGTTCTGAAAGAGACAGAGGAGTGTTAACCTTATTGAAAGTATACTCAAAACTATCAATTTATTTATATAAGAGGAAGATGTTCTGTAAAATCACAACAGCAAGATACATTGAAAGCACATTTTATTATACATAACTCATCACCCACACATACATACACACAATGGCGACATCAGAAGTTTGGAATTAGGTGGACTGTTAGGGGAGCTCGGTATCGGACAGGGCACTCAATTTTTAGGAGCTTAGCCAATATTTTACCTAAAATTTCCTTGCATGTAGATTTTGCCCGTTGTTAATAATGTGATGTGATGAATTTTTTTTTTGTATGTGACGCCCCATTAAAAAAACCTTCTGATATTTTATTTTTTTTTAAATTTATAAGCAGTCGAATCACATATTATTAGGACCACCTCCTACTTCTGACGTCAACAGCGCGTAGCCAATGAAAGACGTGTCGTGCGCTGGCTTGGAGGGTATATAAGGTGCGCTGTAGGCATTCTGAAAACATAGGGCCGCGGGTGGCCGAGTGGGCAACGTTTGTGACTGCCACGCGAAGGGCCTCAGGTTCGATCCCAGGCAGGTACGAACGCTCGATCCACTAAATACCCGCCGTGCGTCGGATGGGCACGTTAAGCCATCGGACCCCGGGTACTGCCCCCCGTAATAAATAAGGGCGTCTCCCCCCCCCCGCCGCTACTTCGCTTCCGTGTCACCTTCCTATCCAGCGCTCTAGCTCAAATCTCCTATTTCTAAGGGTTGTTTAAGACCTGGGGTCAGACACTCCCTTCCTAAAATCCTCAACATATGATCATGATCTGAAAACATAAGGGCCGCGTGTAGCCTAGTGGGCAACGTTCGTGACTGCCATGGAAAGGACCTCCGGTTCGATCCACTAAATATCCGCCGTGCGTCGGATGGGCGCGTTGAGCCGTTGGACCCCGGGTACTGGCCCCCGGTGATAAATAAGGGCGTCTTCCTCCCCCTTTCTACTTCGCTTCCGTGTCACTTTCCTATCGGACACTCTAGCCCAAATCTCCTAGCTTCCTATTTCTAAGGGCTGTTTAAGACCTGGAGTCAGACACTCCCTCCTTAAAATCCTCTACATCTGATCATTTCATCTGAAAACATATCACTCGTTGCTGTCATGGATAAAAGAAACGATTTATCAGATTTGCAAAAAGGGATATATCATATATATATATAGTGCAAAGATTCGGCTGTTTGAAAATACAACACACATAAAAATTGGAAAGGGAGTGAGACAAGGTGCCACCATATCTCCGAAGCTTTTTAATGCCACATTGGAAAATGTCTTTCTATCACTGAGCTGAGAAAACAAAGGGATAAAGGTTAATGGAGATTATCTAACCCACCTTCGTTTTGCTGATGACGTAGTCATTTTTGCAACTACCCCATCAGAGCTGCAGAGTATATGATCCAGGAACTTGCTGACAAGAGTAAAGTAGTGGGATTAAAAATGAACTTTCAGAAGACAAAAGTGATGTACAATGCTTTTACAAGAAATGAAGATTTATCGATTGATGGAGAAAAGCTGGAGATAACAGACACGTACGTTTATCTTGGACAGCAGATATCAAGTGAGGGTCACATTGATGAAAGAAATTAATCGGCGTACAAAACTTGCCTGGATAGCTTTTGGAAGAAACAGCATAATTTTCAAGAGAAATATGCCATTATGTCTTAAAAGAAAGGTGTTTGATCAATGCATCCTTCCAGTGCTTACGTATGGTGCAGAGACGTGGACCTTAACTAAAAGAGACATGCAAAGGCTGCAGACAACTCAAAGTAGCATAAAGAGGTGCATGCTTGGTGTACCCAGGAGAGAAAAGAAGAGAAACTCGTGGATCCGAAAAATGACAAGAGTGGAAGACATCATGATCAGAGTAAAATCCCTGAAATGGCAATGGGCTGGACATACTGCCAGAAGGACAGATCATCGATGGACAGCCGAAATTTTAGATCGGATTCCAAGGAACAGGAAAAGACACAGAAGAAGACCACATGGGAGATGGGTGGATGAAATTCGAAAGTATGCGGGGGGTAACATGGAGTAGACTGGCACAAGACAGACCGTTGTGGAAGAAACTTGGGGAGACCTTCGTCCAGCAGTGGATTGATAATGGTTGACAATGATGATGATATATATACAGTCGAGTCACATTATTGGGACCACCTCTTACTTGAGCGCGTAGCCAATGAAAGAAAGCACGTCTCGTGAGCTGGGTTGGAGGGTATATAAGGTGTGATTTGGGCAATCTCGAGACATATCACTCTTTGCTGTCATGGAAACGATTTATCAGATTTGCAAAAAAGGGATTATCGGCTTTCGGGCCAAGGGTGGCAGTATCTCTGAAACAGCACAGCTTGTGAACTTTTCGCGTGCTGCTGTGGTGAAAGTGTATCGTGATTAGAGAAATGGCACCATTGCGAATGAGCGACGTGAAAACTGCGGAGCACCACGTGCCATTGATGTGAGAGGTGAACGTCGGCTTCGAAGATGCGTGAGGGTCGGTCGCCAAGCTAAGTGAAGCAACTCACTGGGCGAATGAACCAGGGGCAACCGAAAGTGTGTCTAAAACGGCAGTTCAGCCAATCCTGCTGCGTATGGGGCTCCGATGGAGACGGATAATCACTGCGACTATGTTAACGGAGGTGTATCGGCAGAAAAGGCTTACATTTCTACGGCAGTATCGGAATTGGACCTCCGCTGATTGGAAAAGGGTTGCCTTCTCCGATGAGTCGCGATTTATGCTTCACCGAACGGGTGGACTTTGGCTTATAAAGCGAGAAGCATCGGATAACAAACAGTCTTCAACCATTAGAACAAATTCCCGTGGGTCCATATAAAGAAATAATAAATGATCCAACGGAGAAGCATTTAAAAGATGTTCGGAAAGTGGTAAAAAGTTGTGTTGCTCTTAACCAAAGTTTAAAAAGTTATCTGAAACCCCCATATGCCCGCTGTCCGCGTTTCTATGCACTTCCGAAGATGCACAAGAGTGTATCTTCGGAAGTGCATTTCCGTCTATGGACTTTATTCACCTCGCATTGCATCATGGGAAAGCCTTTCCGTGGCGGCCGAGGACCAACAACAGTTTGTTTACATGCGTTTTCCCATTGCTTAACATGGCGTTACGTTGCAAGGGTTCAGGGAAATCGCGATTTTCGTAAATTTATGAACGACATGTATAACTTTTGCTCATCGTATGGTTGTGCTAATAAATCCTGCAACCTAAATTGTGTAGACGAAAGAAAAACATTCTTTAATTTTCCGCTGAAAAAGGACGAAATTATTAAGGGAATGGCTGTGTAAAATGAAACGTGGTGATTTCCATTCCGATCTGCACTCCCCAATATGTTCTGTCCACTTTAACGAAAAAGCTTTTGGATATTATGACACTACGAATCAAAGGCAGTTGAAACCTCGTAGTATTCCTTCAAATTTCAATTTCAAAAAAGAAAAAAAAAAGGTAGGCGAAATTTATATTTGGATCGGTAAATTACGAATTAAGTTCTACTTTCCTCAAAGAATAAAACAAACATATCTATAATTTCTTTTTTATTTAATGTTACGCATTCATTTAATTTTTAAGCAGATTGCCTAGCGTGCGAACCCTAGTTTGTTTCCTTATTACGTATTTGGCTGAGCTTTTAAATGTTTCTGTTTTACAAAACAAGGTACTAAATTTTAGGTTTCAGATATTTCGCCAATGTCTGGCAATAAGAACATGAAAATTTAATTAGCGTGTACGAGAAATGCTACATTAAAAACTTCATTATGACTAACGGCGATGCTTTCCTGCGTCATGCGAGATAAACATCGAACACCAAATTGTCTTTATATTTTTGCAACCTTGATTTGTTATTCTAAGAAATTAACTTCTTCTTCGCCCTGTAGCTCTATTAATTCCTCGGCAGAATCCATGACGTTAGGATTGTAAAAATTAGGCAAGAGTAAGGGATAATCAAGTAGCGAAAACATTGAAGCAGCAGCCATGTTGGTCCGCAGAAATCCACTTCTGACGTCACATGAATAAGGTCCATTATCAGTAATAACGACTCAGCTACACACAAGTTGACCAAATTTCTATCTTCGAAACTATCCACCTTAACGACTACAAACAAAGCTGCTGTAAACAATTCCCTGTAGTCTGTCAATCTGCTAAAACGACATCCATACAACGATTAGTTCATCTTATCCTTCGATGTGAAATCCATGTTCACAAGTGACCCACTGAACGGAGCTCTCGAATCATTGAAAGCGAGTCTCACTGAACATCATTTCAGCCAACCGGAAGTTGAAGAAATTTGGAGACTAGTGGAAATTTGTATCAAACAAAACACTTTCCTTTTTCGTGGAAGATTTTTCCAACAGATGGAAGTCCTTGCAATGGGTAGCCCACTGTCGCCTGTTTGTTTTTATGCGAAGACTACATGCGTCACTTTGAGGAGAAACTCTTTCGGCTCGTTACATTGAACCTGTGGATTCGATATGTAGATGATACCTTTGTCCTCTGGAATGGCAGAAATTCGGAAATGCCTAAATTAGTTGAACTTATCAATTCAATTGATCTTCATATACAGTTCACATGTGAAACTGAAAATAATGACTGCTTACTTTTTCCTGAATGTCCTTGTGTCGCGCTCTGAAGGATCCTTTAGCCCAGTGGTTCTCAAACTGTGGTAAGCGGACCAGTGGTGGTCCGTGGCTAGGTCCTAGGTGGTCCGCGAAACGTTCTAAAATTTTTTTATGGACAATCATTATTTGTAACAAGCAAGGAATGCAGCTTTAAGATAAGAGACACGTGTGCAGTGGCTTATACAGCAGTGTTCCGCAACCGGTGTGCCGCGGCACACCAGGGTGCCCCGCCCCCACAAAGCAAAAGGTGTGACGCGAACTTTTACCTATCATCCTACTGTAAGAAATTAATTGTAGAGTTTCATTTTTAATTTTATCCCAGTTACTGGGTTTCATGTGCTTGTATTTCATTCTCTGCCGCTGCACCAATTAAATATGATGCTTTTTTACTCTTTGTTACATTTTGTGAATTTTTATGTGTTCTGAGAAATTAAATGTAAAACATTTACTCACAGTTGTTGTTATATCGTAGTTTTGCTTATTAATATACTTGTATTTCTCGCCTTTACCGCCGAGTTATGCGTCTTCTTTGTTACATTTGTCGCATGTTCTGCGTACTTTCTCGCCTCTACCGCCGTGCTATGCGGCTTCTTTGTTACATTTGTCGCATGTTCTGCGTACTTTCTCGCCTCTACCGCCGTGCTATGCGGCTTCTTTGTTACATTTGTCGCATGTTCTGCGTAGTTTCTCGCCTCTACTGCCGTGCCATGCGGCTTCTTTGTTACATTTGTCGCATGTTCTGCCTACTTTTTTCGCCTCTACCGCCGTGCTATGCGGCTTCTTTTGTTACATTTGTCGCATGTTCTGCGTACTTTCTCGCCTCTACCGCCGTGCCATGCGGCTTCTTTGTCACATTTGTCGCATGTTCTGCGTAGTTTCTCGCCTCTACCGCCGTGCCATGCGGCTTCTTTGTTACATTTGTCGCATGTTCTGCGTAGTTTCTCGCCTCTACCGCCGTGCCATGCGGCTTCTTTGTTACATTTGTCGCATGTTCTACGTAGTTTCTCGCCTCTACCGCCGTGCCATGCGGCTTCTTTGTTACATTTGTCGCATGTTCTGCGTAGTTTCTCGCCTCTACCGCCGTGCCATGCGGCTTCTTTGTTACATTTGTCGCATGTTCTGCCTACTTTCTCGCCTCTACCGCCGTGCTATGCGGCTTCTTTGTTACATTTGTCGCATGTTCTGCGTACTTTCTCGCCTCTACCGCCGTGCCATGCGGCTTCTTTGTCACATTTGTCGCATGCTCTGCGTACTTTCTCGCCTCTACCGCCGTGCCATGCGGCTTGTTTGTTACATTTGTCGCATGTTCTGCGTAGTTTCTCGCCTCTACCGCCGTGCCATGCGGCTTCTTTGTTACATTTGTCGCATGTTCTGCGTAGTTTCTCGCCTCTACCGCCGCTTCTTTGTTACACTTGCCGCATGTTCTGGGTATGCTTTTCCCTAAAAGTGCTGGGAATAGCAAAACTTTCCCCGTCGTTTATTATTTTATTACGTTGTTTTGATATTTATCCTCGTTTGTTAGTGCTTCTTCAATTTTATTACTTTTTTTCCTGTACTGATGCACCCACCCATTGTGTGATTTTATTTTAAATAAGTCTGTGTATGTGTCCTTTCTTCACTTTGAAGAGTGTAGGTCCCGCGTCTTACAATTATTTCATTTCTATCACAGCTGTGCTCTGAAGTTTTCCGAAAATTGTGATTGCTAGTCAGTCTTGCTATTTTCTATTACTGTTAAACCATTTTATTTTTTCAAGATGGACAATTTCCATGTACGGAGTGTTCCGTCCACGAGTGCAATTAGTGAAGGCATTGAGCCCGAAATAAAGAAACAAAAATTAGTGCACCGGCAGTATAGTGATAATTATTTCATCATCATCATTATCAACAATTATCAATCCACTGCTGGACGAAGGTCTCTCCAAGCCTCTTCCATAACGGCCTCTCTTGTGCCAGTCTCCTCCAGTATGCGGGAGACTGGCCTCCCTTGTGTCAGTCTCCTCCAGTATGCGGGAGACTGGCCTCCCTTGTGCCAGTCTTCCGCATACTTTCGAATTTCATCTACCCATCTCCCATGTGGTCTTCTTCTGGATCTTTTCCTGTCCCTTGGAATCCAATCTAAAATTTCGGCCGTCCATCGATGGTCTGTCCTTCTGGCAGTATGTCCAGCCCATTGCCATTTCAGGGATTTAACTCTGATCATGATGTCTTCCACTCTTGTCATTTTTCGGATCCACGAGTTCCTCTTCTTATCTCTCCTGGTTATACCAAGCATGCACCTCGCCATGCTTCTTTCAATTGTCTGCAGTCTTTGTATGACTTTTAGTTAAGGTCCACGTCTCTGCATCATACGTAAGCACTGGAAGGATGCATTGATCAAACACATTGCTTTTAAGACATAGTAGTATATTGCTCTTGAAAATTATGCTGTTTCTTCCAAAAACTCTCCAGGCAAGTTTTATACGCCGATGTATTTCTTCATCAATATGACCCTGACTTGATATCTGCTGTCCAAGATAAATATTTATCCTACGTTTTTTTTGTGTGTGTGTGTGTGGTGATAAAACATGCCCAATCCCAGAGTGTATCGTTTGTGGAGAAAAACTCAGTAATGCTGCTATAGTTCTCAGCAGTAAATTGAAACGGCATTTGTCAACAAAACATTCTTCTCTGTCAAGCAAAGTTATCAATTATTTTTGTCGGTTGTTGGAATAAAACAAAAAACAAGCGAAGTTCATGACTGCGACAGTACGTGTTTCGGAAAAAGTACAGGAATCGAGCCATAATGTAGACGAACTTATCGTAAAGGCCAAAAAACCATACGCAATAGCTGAAACGATGTCAATGCCTGCTCGTAAAGAGATGGTGAATATAGTCCTGGGTTCAGAAGCCTCTAGTGAAATTTCAAAAATTCCTCTCTCTGCTGACACAATCAGTCGCCGAGTTAGTGACATGTCCAATGACATTGAAGATATTATGACAGTGGCGGCTTCTCAGGTGAAGTAGGTGTACTCAACATAAAGTTTTATTCAGTATTTTTTTATAATATATTCCTTTTTGCCTTTATTCAGTTCCAAAATACTCAAATTTTTGAATAGATATTAATTCACATGGCGCGCTCAATACGGAAAACAAATCCTTATACGCAAAACAGTGCAAGTGAAGAGCCGAAATGAGAATGCTTGGAAGTCTGCAGTTGCCGCCGAGTTGCTATGGTAACCGTGACGTCACCCTCCCCAATCTGCTCGCTCAAGTGAAGTGTTTCAGCTTCACGCGCCTTACCTCTGCATCTTTCAGTTTCTGAGCGTAAAGTCGTGAGAGATCACGGTGGAGCGGGTGTTAATTTTTTTTTTTTTTTTTTTTTTTGGCCCTGCTTACTTTTTAGTAATAAACATTCGGCGTGGAATAAAGACGGATTCTCAGATTTATTAAGCGTAACACTGTCACTTCATAAACATCGTGATTCTAGCGAACACCTGAAATGCGGAATAATGTTAAGGAATTTTGAAAAAATTCAAAACACCATTGCCCTGAGGAAGAATGCTAGGCTTTTGAAAACGCATTTTAACGAAACCGTTCGTTTAAATAGACTGTTCCTGCATACAGTGATTGATGCAGTATTAGTCTGTACTGTATTTGAGCAAACAAGAACTAGCATTCCATGGCCATGACGAAAGCATGGGCTCGATAAATCGTGGAAATTTCATTGAATTACTTTCATTGTTGATATGAAAAAGTTCTTTAGAAATTGAAAATCAATACGAAAGGATAAAAAACTATTCAAAATGAATTATTTGAATGTATTTCTGAATATATAAACGATCACGTCAAAAATTAAATAATCTTTGATTGTTGATTCGGAAGGTGTATTGGTTGAGGGATTTTTGGGTTTCCATGATGTGAAGGAAGATAGAACGTCAGGAGCTTTATACAAAATGCTAGACAAAATTTTGGAACAATCTGATTACCAACACAAATAAATACGACAATGTTACAATGGGGCAAGTATAATGTCTGGACACTTAAATGGACTACAGAAAAGAAAGTCAAGGATAAAGCTTCTCAAGCTGTTTTTGTTCAATGCTTAGTTCATCGTTAGAATCTTGTATTACACCAGAGTTTTTTCTAAAATTTCTAAGTGTCGAGTACTTTTTGCCAGCCTCAGTGGAATTGCTTCGTTTGTTCACCATTCTGCAAATCGGTCTTATACACTTATATCAACAACCGCAAGATGATTGATTGATTGGAGGTTTAACGACCACCGTGAGCAACTCAATAGGCTATAAGCAGTCGCCCGTCCCTAATTTAGGGTAACTAGTTCCAGGGAAGGGAGAGAGCCAGTGCCTTAAGAGAAACACAACATCCATGCCTCACCGGGATTCGAACCCGGACCCCGTTCGGACGAATGATCAGAGGCCATCGCTTAGACCACTGCGCCACCGGGGCGGCAAAACCGCAAGATGCAGACCAACCATAACAGAAACTCGATGGTCCTCCACTTCGAAATTAGTAAGTGTAGTTGTTGAAGATTGGAATAAATTGAAGGAAGTGTTCGGATTTCTGACGAATAGCGAATAATTAGACAAAAAATCAATTCATCTTGCCAAGGGGTTTTTGAATGATATTAACACTTTCGAATTTACATTTTTGGCTCCACCGATCTATTGTTCGAACTTTTGAAGAAAAAATAACTAAACATAAACTACTGTGTAACTCAAATTAAAAAAAAAAAAAACCTCGTGAAATTTTGAGCCATAAAAGGAACGATGAGTTATTTGAAGCACAGTTTGGAAAAGCTAGCAAAATCACAGAAATAAACACGGGAATATGCTGCTCTTACACAGGAAACAATTTTTCAAAATTATAAACAATTGTATTTTAAAATTTTGGACCACATTCTTATGGGAAATGGATATAAGATTTCAAGACTGTAAGGAACTTCAATTTGTCTGACTTGCTGACACAACCAAATTCGAATAATTTAATGCATGCTTTCCCTCTCGCGCTCTTGAAAATCTACATTTTTACGGAAACATATTTACTAAACACAGCGCCTTAAAAATGAACTGAGTCTTGTATATGCCGATGAAAAATTAAGGAATATATTGACTCAAGAACTCCTTCGAGTGTTTCACGAAGACAAAGACATTTTTACAGAAGATTATAAATTGGTTTTCCTCAGTTTAACAATTACATCTACAAGTGTACCAGTGGAAAGAAGTTTTCTTAAAGAATACAAACTTGCTCAAGAAACACTAGTTCCCAAGATAGACGTGCTTCTCTGGCAAATATTTCTATTCAGGAAGATATTTTACTGATGCTTACGAAGAAACAACCATCTAACCATCTTATGACGACATAATCGACAAATCTGCAGCTTTAAAAGGAAGAAAAATTGATTTAATATAAAAAAAAGATAAGTAAGTCCTCATTAAGGGATTTTCATTGTTGACAGTAGATATATTTTCATACTGCTCTTGTACCTCTTCACCAATTTTTCCAACCACGAGCCGCCACTGTATTATGAATGAGAAATTCAACAGCAGTCAGAAGTTCTCATTTTAGATCGACGAGTCCACCGATATTAGAGATCACACACAACTTCTTGCCTACATTCGGTACATCGATGGACATGTAATTGCAACTAATTTCTTTTTTTGCAAAGAACGTCCCGAGCGAGCCACCGGTACAGAAATATTTCGTGTGACTAATGAATATGTGCTCCATAATGAATTAAAATGGAAGGATTGCGTTAGCAGACTTGCCAACCTTAAGACGAGAAAAATCCTGCAATTTTCTATGAAAATCCTGCAGGCTTATTTTGGTATGTTTGAAATATCAATGGACATAATTTGAAGCACTAATGTTACGTTAAGGCATATAAAAAATGTAAAACAATTTCTGTTAACAAATATTTAAAAAAATTATGTTAAGTTATGCATCGACTGGAGGATAACTCAAATTAAGACGGAAAAGGAGAAATTCCTCGAAGCCGTCGGACTCTCATGCCTAAAGATTACAGCGAAATTTTTTTGCCGTCGAATTTCCGATTTCGGACATTTTTCCGCCATTTTTAAAATGAAATATAAATATTTATGGAATAAAATGATATATAACAACAATACTGGACAGAGGCAGCATCACAGGAAAAAGAAATTATGATTATGGAGAAAACCTTTATTTCGTTTTCTTCCGTTTGTGTACCGTCCCGATGCGCATTTTTTCTGAATTGGTAAAATTATTCGATGCGTAGTTTTACGCGCGAGAAAAAGTTCCCGACGCATATTTTTACGCAACGAAAAAAATTCCAGATGCGTATTTTTACGCGTTGGTAAAATTTCGATGCATACTAAACGCGCAATTACGCATTTTGGCGAACTCTGGTCGGCACATCACTTGAGCACACTCCCGTGGAGAGAGAGAGAGAGAGCTACCGCACGATGTCACAAAGCCAGCGAGTCAAAGATGACATCATCGCGTGACACAGCGCTCGTAAGGTCTGTTAGAAAATCTAAGTGGATGGTTGCAGGGGATTGAAATATTTCGATTGAGCAATCTAAATTTAAAAAAAATCTGTTAAAAAAGACCTCTATCCGTAAATCAGTAAAGTTAAGCAGAAATCCGTAAAAGTTGGCAAGTATGCATGTCTATTTTTGAAGATTTCCCCATTTCGGCAACAACGCACGATGTTTTTGCCCTGTCAACACATGCATATGTTTTTGCAATGTTACTATCTGGGAACATTTTCTTAAAAAGCACACTTGCATGGTCAGCACAGCTTAAAGGTAAGTTATGTTACACGAGGAATGAAGTAACCAAGCACTCAGCACGGATAATCGCATCGGAAGAGGAACTATCTCGAGAAAAATGTAATGTTTTGTTATTTTCCACGTACTTAGAATTGGCCACGTGTTTTTCGGTACGAATGAGATTAACGATATCTCCTTTGCCCTTGTGTACAACGGAAAAATCACACCTACAAATAGAGCAAAAGGCAAGTCGTTGGCGGTTCCTTGATTCGATTATACACAGATAATCTGTCGTATACTTCTTAAAAACAGACTGATATTTTCTACCAGCCATCGCTTGATTAAACTCGTGCACAAAAAATTCTCAGAAATTCCTGTTAAGACAGACGAAGTACATAAAACAAACCAAAACACTACCGCGCGCTTACGATAGAAATCTGCGTCAGTACCTACGGTGCGCGCCAAGGCCAAGCCCGCTCCTACTCCGTGCGTGCACGCCAGAGATTAGCGGACAGAAGAGTAAACATCGCTGCCAACAGCCATGCAACGGCTGAGCAAAACTGCTGGCTGCTGACTCAGAAGGGAATGGTCGCTTCTCCGCTAATGAACCGATACCTCGGAGAACTTCGAACTTTTCCCCTCGTTACTTTTTACGCTACGGTAATCAACGAAGTTCTCCGATGCCTTGGAGAACTTCGAGCTTTTCTCATTACTTTTTAATTTACGCTACGGAAATTATGATGGAATCCGACAATATTATTTTCTAATCCGGAATTCCGGGAAGTGTAATAAAATCCGGCATTGCCGGCCTGAACCCGGAGAGTTGGCACGTCTGCGTTAGTGTTTGTACAGACGGAGTTGCTTCTATGACAGGCCAAGTGAAAGGATTTGTTGCTAAAGTATGTGAAATAAATCCTAATATACGATGCAATCATTTTCTCATTCACCGCGAAGCCATTGTTGCTAAGTCTATGCCATCTTTCCTGAAAGTTGTGCTGGACGAATTAGTAAAAGTCGTTATAACCTCATCAAATAGCTGCCCCTAAATTCGCGGCTTTTTTTTTTTTCGTTTTGTGTCAGGAAACGGAATCAGAACACACTACATTCCTGCTACATTCAGAAGTACAGTGGTTATCGCAAGGAAAAGTGTTAACGCGAATATTTGAACTTAAAGAGGAGGTACATGCATTTTTGACTGTTCAGGGGAATGAGTACGCGGATTTATTTGCAGATGATGAATGGGTATGTAAGTTGGCATATCTTTCGGATATTTTCGTGCACTTACAATGCAAAACAATACAATTATTTATTGCACACATTTAAAACTTACAGTTATATGAAAATGCAATACTCCAGGAGGAATCTGAACACATTGGCTGTAAGGCGATTCCCCCCTATCAGATGTAAGAAAAAGAATAAAACATATGGCATATATGAAAGCAAGTAAGATGGTTATAACAGAAGCACCACTGTTAGCAGCATGCTTGGAACTACAATTTAATGATAGGGTTCAGATTCGTTATGGAGATAAGGGTGATTTACAATGTAATTTCGCAGAGACAAGGAAAACTTTTTGGATATTTTCCAGGGATCTGATGCTCTCTGGGAGATTATTCCATAGGATAATGGCTTTATACAGTATGCTATTTAAACCATAATTAAGTCTAACACACGGCTGACATAATTTGTTGTTAGCAACAGATCTGGTGAAGATAGAAAAATCCAGATATTTGATGTCAGATTGAAAAATAGGCAGTTTAAGATGCATTATTTTAAAAAACATGATACCTAGTTTCAAGGTAAAAATTTCATGAATTTTTAGAATATTTAGTTGTAGAACTTGAATGAGCAGAACAGAAAAATGCAAGGTAGAAACGGAAATATTCTGACTAATATGGATAAGATTCAAGGATTTGCGAATAAGCTGAATTTGTGGATACAGAGAATTGAAAATGGGTCGTTCGAGATGTTACCCACTGTATGGTCACTTGCTGACGGTAATAAAATGGTGATGGACTTAATTAAATAACAATTAGAAATCTTGCAGCAGAAGTTCAATAAGTATTTTAGAGAGAGTGTTCAAGATTTCGACTGGGTTTGAGATCCATTCGTTGCGAATTCAAAACCTCTTCTGATTAATATACAAGAGGAACTCGTAGATTTAAAAGCAGACAGAACATTGAAATTAAGACCTCGAAGTGCCTTTGGACACATTTTGGTTGGCAACAAGGAGTGAATACCCGGCTATCTCCGAGATGGTAGTTAATGTGTTATTGCTATTTTCAACTACATACACAGTGTGGCAAAGAATTTTTAAGACTGGGTCTGCAAAATGAAATAGAAACAAGAAATTATATTTTGTTTTGGTTTGTTATTCAAAATAAGTCCCTTCGACTTCAATGCACTTGTTACAGTGATTTAATAATGATTCGAATGCCTGTTCCAGTTCACTTTGCGGAATTGACTCCAAAGCACGCGTCGAAGCTGTTTGTATGGTCGAAATATCATCAAAATAACACCCTTTTAACATCATTTTAAGTTTTGGGAATAAAGAAATGTCGCAGGTTGCTAAATCAGGCGAATACGGTGGATGATTCAACACACAGATGTTATTTTCCGCCAAAAATCTACGAACAAGAAGTGAGGTGTGACTGGAGTGCATTATCGTGCAACAAACGCCAACTGTTTTCATCCCGATATTCTGGACGAATGCGACGAATTCTGCCCAACAAACGCCTCAAAACATTTAAATAAAACTCACCAGTAATTGTTTGTCCACTTGGAACAAATTCTTTGTTCCAAATGGACTATCGAAGAATGTAATGAGCATTGTTTTGATTTTCGATGGAACTTTTCTTGTTTTTTTGGCTTGTGGTGAGTTTTTTGACTTCCATTCCGCACTTTGTCGCTTTGTTTTAGGATCATATTGAAAACACCATGTTTCATCACCTGTAACAATCGATTTTAAGAAGTTTGGATCATTTTCAGCGGCTGAAATGTCGTCTCTGCAATGTGCACTTCTCCTTGATTTTTGTTCATTGGTTAACGTGTGTGGAACAAATTTAGCACAGACTTTTGTTTTGCCCAAATCTTCATGCATCATGGTTCGAATCGTTTCTTTGTTGATGTTTAAAGACTCTTCCATCATTCTTAGTGACGCACATCGATTGTTTGCCACGAAATCACGCACTTTTTCAATAATCTCAGGTGTCCTAGATGAACTTGGTCTTCCGGTATGCTTCATCTTCTAGCGTATCTCTTCCGTCCAAAAAACGTTTGTGCCACAGGAAAACATTTGATCTACTTAAACAAAACTCACCGTAAACTTGTTTCATCATTTGGTACGTTTTCGAGGCACTTTTACCAAGTTTTGCGTGAAATTTCATAACAGCCCTTTGTTCCATCTTAATAATATGAAAAGAATTTTACTTCTCTAATGAAAGCGCGTTTCATTTGAGTTACTTTAACAACTTTTGGCAGAAAGCAAGCAGATGGTCACGGTTTATAACGCATTCGCGATTACACTAGTGGCGCCACCGTAGGCTGAAATCTAGCGCCAGTCTTAAAAATTCTTTGACGCACTGTGTATATATATAATTCCGAAACAGCTCATTATTTTCTTAACCAAAAGAGGAAAATTTTTGTTTGATCTTAAATTAAAAAGAATTTCTGTGTGTGTGTGAGAGGGAAGGGGGGCTATTAGGCACTGTAAAGTGAATACAGCGGTGAACAAATGTAAGTAACAATTTAACGGTGCTAAAATTTTAAAAGGCCCTCATGATTGAATATATCACACTAACAACTACTATAACCACGGGGTAACCGCCTCGGTGGATCAGTGGTCTTCTGATCATTCGTCCGAAAGAGGTCCGGGTTCGAATCCCGGTGAGCATGGATGTTGTGTTTGTCTTACGGTACTGGCTCTTTCCCTTCCCCTGGAACCAGTGACCCTAAATTAGGGACGGGCCAACTGCTTATAGCCCATTGAGTTACTCACGGTGGTCGTTAAACCTCCAATCAAAGAAAGAGTTGCCGCCCCGGTGGCGCAGTGGTCTAAGGATGGCCTCTGATCATTCGTCCGAAAGAGGTCAGGGCTCGAATCCCGGTGAGGCATGGATGTTTTGTTTGTCTTACGGCACTGGCTCTCTCCTTTCCCTGGAACCAGTGACCCTAAATCAGGGATAGGCCACTGCTTAGCCCATTGAGTTGCTCACGTTGGTCGTTAAACCTCTAATAAATCAATGGATGTTGTATTTGTTTTACGGCACTGGCTCTCTTCCTTCCCTGGAACCAGTGATCCTAAATTAGGGACGGGCGACTGCTTATAGCCCATCGAGTTGCCCGCGGTGATCGTTAAACCTCCAATCAAAGAAAGAGTTGCTGCCCCGGTGGCGCAGTAGTCTAAGCAATGGCCTCTGATCTTTCGTCCGAAAGGGGTCCCGGTATAAAGGGAAGACAGAGACAGCGCAGGTAAAAAACATGGAGATATTCTTTGTTAGTTCTTTGCTATTGTCATATTGCCTAGCATCTGTAACGTATAGAAACAGGATAAGGCAGAGCTTGGTACTGAAATCAGAATAGGTGGGAGAAACTGTGAATAACAATCTGATCTACGGGCGAATCTTTATTGGGTCATAAAGAAAATTCGTAAAAATCTCCTCACCGCTTCCTCCCAGATGGTCCTTTTTGGACTTCTTTCTTTTTCTTAATTTTCCTGCTCCCTCACACGCCTCACGGGCGCTTCCCGTTGTTCCACCCACTCCGAAGTCAATCCCCGCTTGGGTAGTGTGGGCTGGGGAGGCGGCGTGGTTAATACGGAGTAATTTTCGGCATCTCCTGCTACTAACATTATATATACTGTATATGCTAACGTTATATATAAAAAAAACATTTCAGAATGGCTTCTGCCTTCCTTTTGGTACCCCCTCCCCCGAGTAAACTTCTGGATCCACCCCTGGTAATCATCCTGAGTCATCTCTATTGTAGCGAATGGCATACAGTAAAGAAGAAAATTTTCAGTATGGTTTTTAGAAACAGTGTCGCAGCTGCAAATTGAAGTACACAAAAAACACCTAGCGACAGAACTGTGAACCATAAAGCTCGTCGTATACTACCCTGAAGTGTTCCATAAAGTAAATTGAATCCAGTGTTGAAAGATGTTTTTTTTTTAATCGCATACGTACAAGCAGAGACATCGAGAAAAACATATGAAACATTAGCGTATCCTAGCGACAAAACTGTGCTTTATTTTGGGAAGAAAATACAAACAAAGAATTTGCATAGTTAGTAGTATCCTACGGGAAATTAAGTTTTTCAATCGGGTTTTTAGTCCCTCAGATATTGCTGCAAACGGAAACGTGAGCTTAGGCCCTCTAGTGACACAGTTGTGCGTTAAGAAAAATTTGGAATTATATCAGAAACACTTCGCAACGGAAACACTCCACACGAAAGAAATAATTTTTCAAATCGGACTCTTAGGAGCAGAGATATCGACAAAAATTAGATATACGTCTCCGCCCCCAGTGGGAAGACTATGCATTTTTTTAGGAAAGTGTTATTCTGAAAAAGTTTTCCGGGGTAAGCAGTATAATGGTTCACGAAATATTTTTTCAGTCGGGTTTAGAAGAAGTCAGATTTTGTTGCAAATCAATCAGACGCAGAAATTAATGCTTACGCACCCTGGTGGCAATTCTTTATCAAAAGTTAGGAATTATGTGAGAAACATTTCGCATCCGGAGCTATATCCGATGCCAGAAGAATTTTTCAAATTAGAGTGTTGGAAGCAGAGACAACCAAAATAAGACACATACTGTATCTACGCCCCCTGGCGGGAAAAACCATTAGCTGTTTTTAAGGAGAAGTGTAAACTCTTACGCTCCCTGGTGGGCTAAAGATTCTGTACCAAAGGTTAAGAGATATATGGAAAGTATTTCGGATCAGGAACGGTATCCGATGAAAGAAGCATTTTTCAAGTCGGAGGAGTTTTAGAAGCAGAGTTATCGTGGAAAACGCAATTTACTTTTACGCCCCCTAGAAGAAAATCTATGCACTATTTGAAAAAGAAATACAAATGAATTCGATACAAATGGAATCGAAAGAAAAAATTAGTTTTTCGATCGGATGTTTAAAAGCAATAATATGGGATAAAATGTATTTTAAATTCGATACCATCTGTATTAACGTCGCCTAATGGCAAAGCTGTGAATCGAAAAAAAAAAGAAAAAAAACAAGAAAGATGACACCGAATTTTTTGAATTTTCGGGTGTAATAAGCACGTCTTTTGAATCCGTTCTGACGCAAATTAAATTTATCAAAGCTATTCAAAGTCAATGGAACCGGTATTGGAAAACAATAGGTCTGACGAAAGAAAGAATATTTTCAATCGGGTTTTTAATCCCTCAGATATTGCTGTAAACGAAATCGTGAGCTTACGAACTCTTAGAAACAGAGATATCGACAAAAATAAGATGTGACTTTACGTCCCCTGGTGGGAAAACCATGCATTATTTTAGGAAGAAAGTATTCTCAAAAGGTATATCCATATAAGCGGTATCGGTAGAAGAAAAAAAATTTAGTCGAGTTTTCAGGAGCCCAGATTTTGCAGCAAATACTTCAGAAGCAGAAATTAACCCTTATGACCCCTGGTAGCTAAACCATTCTTTACCAAACATTAGAAATTATGTGAAAAATATTTTCCATCAGGTCTTGTATGCGATACAGGAAGAATTTTTTAAATCAGATCTTTAGAAGCAGAAATAACGCGGAAAACGCAATTTACCTTTCTGCCCCCTAGCGGAAAGTCTATGATGTACTTGAAAATTTTGAATTCATATGAAAAACATTTCGCATCGGAAGCTCTATCCAACAAAGAAGGAATTTTTCAAATCGTACTCTTAGAATTAGAGATATTGACAAAAATAAGATATACATCTACGCCCCTGGCGTAGAAACCATGCATTTTTCAAGAAGAAAATTTTCCTGAGAGGTTTGTCGACATGAGGAGTACTATCGGTCAACAAAAGACTTTTTTTTCAATCGAGATTTTAGAAGCTCATATTTTGCTGCAAATACAACAGAAGCGGAAATTAAGACTTGCGCCACCTGGTGGCCAAACCATTTCTTACAAAAATTAGATAATATGTTCAAACGATTTCCCACCAGGAGCTGTATGCGGTGCAGAAAGAATTTTTCAAGTCGGAGATTTAGAAGCAGAGATATATAGGGAAACGCAATTTACATTTACGCCCCCTAGCGGAAAGTCTATGAATTACTTGAAAATTTCGAAATTACATGAAAAACATGTCACACGGAAAACACTATCCAACAAAGAAGGATTTTTTCAAATCGGACTCCTAGAAGTAAAGATATTGGCAAAAATAAGATGTACATCTACGCCCCCTGGCGGAGGAAACTGTGTAATGTTTTAAGAAGAAAATATTACGAAAAGGTTTATCGATGTGAGTGGCATCAGTCCACGAAAGAATTTTTTCAATAGATATTTTAGAAGCTCCGATTTTAGGGCAAATACATCAGAAGCAAAAATTAACACTTACGCCCCCTGGTGGCCAAAGTATTCTTTACCAAAAATTTGAAATTATATGCAACATATTTTCCATCAGGAGATGTATCCGCTGAAAAAAAATTTCAAATCGGAGTTTTAGAAGAAGAGTTATCGAGGAAAAGGTAATTTACTTTTACGCCCCCTAGCGGAAAATCTATGCGTAATTTAAAAAAGTAACTATATCTAAAATACTCTTCGATATAAATGGAATCTAAAGATAATTTTTGTTTCCAATCGGATGTTTAGAAGCAAATATGTGGAATAAAACGTATTTTTGAATTCGACATCATCTGCATTTACGCCCTCTACCGGCGAAATTGTACATCTTAAAAAAAATCGAAATAAAGGATCATCATTCGCATATTTCAAGCTTCCCAATGCAAAAAGAATTTTTCAAATCGGACTAATAGTTGCAGAGATATCGTGGATACAGACAGACGGACAAACCGATAACAGAAGCACGATCTTTTTTTACAAAAGACGTGCAAAAAATCGGATTAATAGTTACAGACATATGGTGTCCGCAGACGGACGGAAGGACAAAGTGGTAATATAGGAACGGTCTTTTTAATGCAAAAGACGTGCTAAAAGAAGGAAATTTACGGTCAAAATAAGAAAGAAATTGTGGAAAGCTTTTTCGAAGATTCATAACCTACCTGGTGTACGAAAAATCCGTAGAATTCAGATTTCTTTCTGTCATTTCACGGAAAAACTTGTATTAGAAATATGCTTCGTTAATTCACGAAAGAAATCACTGAAAGTGGGTCCTGAACTTCAGAATTTTTTTACAGTGTACCCAGAAAATATTATTTGCCACTGATCGATTACTGCAGAACAGTATTGATTTCTTCTACTTGATGTACGCCTTTCTTAATACCATCATTAATCTGACCTCGAACCACCATTTTGAGCCATGCAGCAATACTGGTAAATTGTTGTTTCTTTCAAGATCAATCGATGTGGGACAAAATACGAATTTCGGAATATCTCTTCGAAAGAATCGCTGTGCTCCCTGTGATAGTCTGTGGATCAGGGGGTGGGAATGATGGAATGATGGGCCGTGGCAATAAGCACTAGTGTATTCTTCAATATTACAACAGGAGGGTAGGGCATACCAATGACCCTGTGCTGCCAATCCAACGTCCTAAGTCAGACTTTAGTATATTCAGCTTACTTCATTTGGATTGAATTTTTGCGGACTACGGATTGCCAACACTGCTGAGACAGGCCGAGCCCGAACCCGGAGTCGAATCGGGCTAGGGCTGCATAATACTTACTGGAGTTCGGTCTCGGGCTCTGAGAGAGGAAGAGAATTTTCTTCCTTTTTTTTTTACGCTTTCCAATCGTAGGCTGAAGAAGCGTATATGCTCCAGCTTTGTCCGTCCGTCAGTCAGTCTATCCGTCCGTCCGCACGATAACTCGCTTAAAAATGGTTCGATTTCGATGAAACTTTAGCATGTGGTAGAGGATCTGAACCCTCTCGAAAATGGGGGAAGTGGGGTCAAAGGTCAGGACATAGGAGCGGGATGCATTCCATTGTCCTTATGCGTCATAACGTGCGTGAAAATGGTTCGATTTCGATGAAATTTTAGTATGTGGTAGGGGACCACCTAGGAACGAACCCTATTGAAAATGGGTGCATTAGGGTCAAAGGTCAGGACACAGGATCGGGATCCATTCCATCGCCCTTATGCGTTATAACTTGCGTAAAAATGCTTCGATTGAGACAAAACTTTATCATATTCAGGGATCATAGCATACTTCTGGAAAATTTTAGGTAGGAATTTTAGGACTCTTTAGAAAAATTTTAGGAAAATTTTAGGAGTGTATTTCAATAAAAACTAGATGTATATTTGTATACATCTAGTAAAACAACTTTGTATACATTGTAAAGTGTTTGCTTCACACCCTTCAACCATATATACTGATAGACTGCGCATGACATCAAAATTTCTGGCTCCAACATAAAATCACATGACAACAGTCAAAAAGATGGGTTACACCTGCTGTGCTTATGGTTGCTCTGAGCGATATAGTAAAGAAAGTTCTATGATTTTTCATGGGTAAGAAACTAATTAAATACCTAAGTCAATAAAGTTCAATTACTTAACCAGAAACTTGCAGCTATTGATATAAAAATATAGTAACTTAAGAAAAAAAAAAATGGAATGCATGTTCCAAATTCTTCATAAATGTTCATCACATTATAAATCACAAAATGTTTGTTAACTAGTGCTAGGTCATGCTACTCTACGGAGGACATGACTTATATATATATTTTTTAAACTATTTTAGGTGGGAATGTTATTTGCATCTATGGCCTTGCAGAAACCCATTTCCAACTAGGTCTTTGTAGAAGTGAGAAAATGCAGAGTTTTTGCTGGTCCTTGATAAAGCCAAGGCTCAGTATTCTCGACACCTTCTACATTCAGTTGTTTTATTTTATTTTTTTATCTTTTCTCCTTTTACTCACACAGGTAGATACATAACCTTTTCTATGTTGTACTAGGTGTGAGTCAAAATTATATATGTATTTTTTTGCTTAGGTATCTTCTTTATAGAATGTGAATTCTGAATTTTCAAAACTGCTGCGTTGCGCGTTTTGATTTTCAGGTTATTTTGCACCCTTCGTGTTAAATTCTAAAATTTTTTCCTTAGTCTTCAGTTTTGCTCTTAAGTAACTAATTTCAATTTATTATTTAGCAGCTCATGCGCAAATTCTAGTTGAAATGTTTTATTATTATTATTATTATTTTTTTTTTTTTTTTTCCCTTTTTTTTTTTTTTTTATTATTACTATTTTTTTCACTTGAGGTTTTTTTCATTTTCTAATTTTTCTTTTTAGTATGTTTTGGATGCAGCTTTTTGGAGTGTAGTTTATACTCGAGTTTGGTCTTTTCTTGGACTGCTTATTTCTAAAAAGTTTTTCCTAGTTGGTTTGCTCAGAATTTGTATGTTTTGGCCCAAGTGGAGTTCTAAGGACGATGAAAGGATTGGAGGTCAGCTCAGATATTTTAAGTCCTCCCGCTCGGTTAGGCTAGCACCCTTTCCCATAGTGTATGAACTCGCTGGCAAAGGTAATCTAAAGTTATGAAATGACAAACGTTGTTTGACATGTAAATCTGCAGATCCTAACCTGTATTCTTCTGTTGAGGATAATTGCTCCAACAAGTTTTGCAAAGCCTACAATACCATCTATAAGCTCACCTGTACTGTCTGCAACCTTAGCTATATTGGCCAAAGTAAAAATCCTCTTCATCTTAGGATTAATGGTCACAGGTCTCTAGTAAACAAGTTCTCTAATTCAGGAGTGAACCCCTCCACAAACGCCAACCAGTACTCTACCTTTGAATTAGAGCATTTCCATACTCATGGTTTTGACAAAGTGAAAATAGAGGTACTACATATTATTCCTGACCTCTATGCTCGGCTAGAAACTGAATCCCTTGAAATTTTGCAGCATCAGTCTCTTTATCCCTATGGCCTTAATTCCACTCTATCTGACAATAAGCATAATCAGCATAAATTTTCAATTCGTGAACTCTTCTTTCTTGTTAATAATAAGAGCTGCTCTAGAGGTAATAGAGGACAGAGGTTATTTCGCACATCAAGCAAAGTTGATTTTGCTAACTTGCTAAAAACTCTGGAAAGCTTTAAAACTGGCACTAATTTTGTTAAAAATACTTACAAAATTCTCAAGTCCTTCAAGCACTCTGTCCTTAAATGTTTTTTCAAATTCTGGAATGAAACTGCTGACCATGTTGATAAGCATGTTTTTGCTTTGGTTCTGGACATTCTTAAACATATTCTTAAAGATAAAATTTCTCTTAAAGAATTTTCCAGTAATTTTGTTACCATCAGGTTCCTAAATAAAGCCTACGATAATCTCAATGTAAGGAAGCTGTTCTACAATAATGCAATTTTTTTCCCATCCACAGGCACCAGTCTATTGTAAGTTTTAAATATGTTAAGACCTTAGGGTCAATAGTTAAAAACTACAAACTTAACTCTTCGAGCTACATTCCTGTAATTACTACTTGTTCTTGTGATGAACATAAAGATACAGTTCACTATGATAAGAATTACAACCATATTATCACCGGAAACTTGAGTTATGTTGAAAATGAAAAGCTTAGGAATTTATTAGAGTATGGCTCTAAATTCAGACCTTCCTTCATAATTTCCAAAGAAAGGATTCTTGAGAGCTTCACTCAAGATGTAAATAAGTACATCGTAAAAACCAGTTTAACGTACAATCAGCCTATTGAGGCCTTCGCAGAATGGAAATATAATATAATCAATAGCTTCACCGGTGAGTTGGCAGGTCTGGACTTTTGTTTCGACAGAAATCTCTTTTTCTCTGGAGAAGCTAAAAGGTCACTCTCCAAACTACAAGACCAATTTATTTTTACCACTACGGATAAAGCTAGCAATAATTTTGCAATTATCTGTAAGAAGTTCTATTTTGAATTGTTAACTATGGAACTCAATAATAGAGTAACATACGAGCCCGTAAGTTATTCTACCTAGCAGTTAGAAAATCGGTTTAAGGCATTCTTCAAGAAACTTAAAATTCCACAAACTAGAAGATATGGGCCTGAATTTCCATTTCTTTTTGCAACGGTTAAGTTTCATAAGGATCCTGTGAAGTTCAGGTTCATAGCTAGTGGAGTAAGGAGTCATAAAAAGAAAATAGATCTTGCTTTTGAAGATGTCTTAAAGAAGGTTTTGAAACACATTAGAAACTGTTCTAACTTGATGTACAGAGATTTTTGGATAATTAATAATAATGCAGAAGTAATTTCTACTATACTCAAAGTTTGTCCCCTAGATATTAATAGTTATGATTTTGAAAACCTATATACTAATCTGCCTCTATCAGATATAATCACTACCTTTAAAGAGCTGTATGCAGAATTTAAACTTAACCAATTTGTTGATGTAGGAACTTGGAACTCTTATCTCAATTGCTGCATAAAAAATAACCATATCTTATATAATAATACTCTCTATAAGCAAGTGAACGGTATTCCAATGGGAACATCAACGTCCACAAATATCGCTAATCTATTCCTGTTCTTTAAGGAATATAAATTCATTAAAAATCACCCCACCTGCTCAGATAACTACCTTTACACTTTTAGATATATTGATGATCTGCTGTGTATCAATAATTCAGAAGTTATAGAGAGTGATTTTGATAATATCTATCCTAGCTCTCTTAACTTATGTAAAACCAACCACAGTAATCAGGAACTTGAGTTCCTAGACTTAAGCATTAAGCTCAACAGAGGTAACCCATCTATTAGCCTCTTTGATAAAAGAGTTAATTTTCCTTTCAAAGTAATTAAATATCTACACTGGAATAATAACATTTCAACCAAAGTAATTGAGAATGTACTAATTTCTCAGGTCCTAAGAATTTCAAGAATTTGCAGCAACAATTTGGATTTCAATTACCACATTAATATACTATTAGAAAGTTTTCTAGAGAACGAAATTCCTTCTTCTTTCATCAAAAGAACTTTAAGAAAAATTATTCTGAATAATAGAGTAAGGTTGGCAGATCTGCTTTAATTTTCTACACAGTTAATAATATGATTCTGACCAATCAAAGCCGTAAGGAAGTTGGCTAGAGGATGCCTATTAACTACCTAAAGGAACCTTAGTGCTATGGATATGACGGTCCTATTAAAACAAAAAATTAAATAATATAAACAAAATCACAAAAAAAGCTTAAAAATCTGTTTATAAAAGAAAATAAAAACAAATAAAAAAGAAAACTAGTTATTCATCACTAGGATAGCTATACTAAAAATAGTAAAACCAACATTAAAATTAATAAGATTCTGATTAATCTATAGAAGCTCACTAAGGTGATTTAATACATGCAAAGATTATTAAATAAACTGCTCGTGTATTTTATAATATTTCTCATGTATTCTGGAGAGTTAATTCTGCTCATTCTGATCATACAGATCCACAGTCTTAAGTTTATATATTTTTTTCTCTGGTTAAAATCTCCGCACGTTGGTTTCTTGCTGTATGAGGAGGCCATCAGCCCCACCCTCACTGCCCCCAGCGTCTAGGGAGTGGCGGAAGGGGTCAGCCATGTTCTCCTCTTGTGAGGAGAAAAGTTTTTGTCACACAAGAGGTAAGCTCTCTTTCTTGTTTTTGGGTTCTAGGTTTTATAAGTTCAATGTTTGTACTTTATGTACCTTTTCTCTGTCGTTTTTTAGCTTTTCAGCTTTTAAGCATTGGTTTGTCTGTTAACATTTATGCGGGTTTTAACTCTTACTTTTCTTTGTAACTTTGAGCGTCTTTTGGGGTACCTAGGAACAGAAGAAGGCTAAGCTTGTTCCTTTTCTATGCGCTGTCTATGCGCTGTTTTTTAAAGTAGTTAAGTTCTTAATAACTAATTAATTATGCACTTAAAGCACTGCTGAAATACTTTGTACATATTGCAACTAACTGTTTAAGGTATATAACTTTCACAAAGTTTTCTTTAGTTAATTATTATCTTTAACTTATTCTCGTTTTCGTGCTGTCATAAGTTGTAGAGTAGGGGGTTTTAGACTCAAGTTTTCTTTCAAAAATCTGTTCGTTATAAATTAACATTTCCTTTTTTAATTGCAATGTAAAATTTGGATTTCTTTTTGCATTGTTTTTCAGGTTTAAATTCTCTCTCAAACGAACTTGGAATTTCGTTATAGCTGAAAATCATTTCTATTTATTATGTCACTCTCACAGCTTGAGTTCTCTTTAATCTTCTTCTCTCTGTTTAATAGTAACAGATGAAGAGCATGGGTCGGGCCATGAAGGTTAATGGATGCAAGCGAAATTGTTAACTAGTGCTAGGTCATGCTACTCTACGGAGGACATGACTTATATATATATTTTTTAAACTATTTTAGGTGGGAATGTTACTTGCATCTATGGCCTTGCAGAAACCCATTTCCAACTAGGTCTTTGTGGAAGTGAGAAAATGCAGAGTTTTTGCTGGTCCTTGATAAAGCCAAGGCTCAGTATTCTCGACACCTTCTACATTCAGTTGTTTTATTTTATTTTTTTATCTTTTCTCCTTTTACTCACACAGGTAGATACATAACCTTTTCTATGTTGTATTAGGTGTGAGTCAAAATTATATATGTATTTTTTTGCTTAGGTATCTTCTTTATAGAATGTGAATTCTGAATTTTCAAAACTGCTGCGTTGCGCGTTTTGATTTTCAGGTTATTTTGCACCCTTCGTTTTAAATTCTAAAATTTTTTCCTTAGTCTTCAGTTTTGCTCTTAAGTAACTAATTTCAATTTATTATTTAGCAGCTCATGCGCAAATTCTAGTTGAAATGTTTTATTATTATTATTATTTTTTTTTTTTTTTTTTTTTTTTTTTTTTTTTTTTATTACTATTTTTCACTTGAGGTTTTTTTCATTTTCTAATTTTTCTTTTTAGTATGTTTTGGATGCAGCTTTTTGGAGTGTAGTTTATACTCGAGTTTGGTCTTTTCTTGGACTGCTTATTTCTAAAAAGTTTTTCCTAGTTGGTTTGCTCAGAATTTGTATGTTTTGGCCCAAGTGGAGTTTTAAGGACGATGAAAGGATTGGAGGTCAGCTCAGATATTTTAAGTCCTCCCGCTCGGTTAGGCTAGCACCCTTTCCCATAGTGTATGAACTCGCTGGCAAAGGTAATCTAAAGTTATGAAATGACAAACGTTGTTTGACATGTAAATCTGCAGATCCTAACCTGTATTCTTCTGTTGAGGATAATTGCTCCAACAAGTTTTGCAAAGCCTACAATACCATCTATAAGCTCACCTGTACTGTCTGCAACCTTAGCTATATTGGCCAAAGTAAAAATCCTCTTCATCTTAGGATTAATGGTCACAGGTCTCTAGTAAACAAGTTCTCTAATTCAGGAGTGAACCCCTCCACAAACGCCAACCAGTACTCTACCTTTGAATTAGAGCATTTCCATACTCATGGTTTTGACAAAGTGAAAATAGAGGTACTACATATTATTCCTGACCTCTATGCTCGGCTAGAAACTGAATCCCTTGAAATTTTGCAGCATCAGTCTCTTTATCCCTATGGCCTTAATTCCACTCTATCTGACAATAAGCATAATCAGCATAAATTTTCAATTCGTGAACTCTTCTTTCTTGTTAATAATAAGAGCTGCTCTAGAGGTAATAGAGGACAGAGGTTATTTCGCACATCAAGCAAAGTTGATTTTGCTAACTTGCTAAAAACTCTGGAAAGCTTTAAAACTGGCACTAATTTTGTTAAAAATACTTACAAAATTCTCAAGTCCTTCAAGCACTCTGTCCTTAAATGTTTTTTCAAATTCTGGAATGAAACTGCTGACCATGTTGATAAGCATGTTTTTGCTTTGGTTCTGGACATTCTTAAACATATTCTTAAAGATAAAATTTCTCTTAAAGAATTTTCCAGTAATTTTGTTACCATCAGGTTCCTAAATAAAGCCTACGATAATCTCAATGTAAGGAAGCTGTTCTACAATAATGCAATTTTTTTTCCCATCCACAGGCACCAGTCTATTGTAAGTTTTAAATATGTTAAGACCTTAGGGTCAATAGTTAAAAACTACAAACTTAACTCTTCGAGCTACATTCCTGTAATTACTACTTGTTCTTGTGATGAACATAAAGAAACAGTTCACTATGATAAGAATTACAACCATATTATCACCGGAAACTTGAGTTATGTTGAAAATGAAAAGCTTAGGAATTTATTAGAGTATGGCTCTAAATTCAGACCTTCCTTCACAATTTCCAAAGAAAGGATTCTTGAGAGCTTCACTCAAGATGTAAATAAGTACATCGTAAAAACCAGTTTAACGTACAATCAGCCTATTGAGGCCTTCGCAGAATGGAAATATAATATAATCAATAGCTTCACCGGTGAGTTGGCAGGTCTGGACTTTTGTTTCGACAGAAATCTCTTTTTCTCTGGAGAAGCTAAAAGGTCACTCTCCAAACTACAAGACCAATTTATTTTTACCACTACGGATAAAGCTAGCAATAATTTTGCAATTATCTGTAAGAAGTTCTATTTTGAATTGTTAACTATGGAACTCAATAATAGAGTAACATACGAGCCCGTAAGTTATTCTACCAAGCAGTTAGAAAATCGGTTTAAGGCATTCTTCAAGAAACTTAAAATTCCACAAACTAGAAGATATGGGCCTGAATTTCCATTTCTTTTTGCAACGGTTAAGTTTCATAAGGATCCTGTGAAGTTCAGGTTCATAGCTAGTGGAGTAAGGAGTCATAAAAGAAAATAGATCTTGCTTTTGAAGATGTCTTAAAGAAGGTTTTGAAACACATTAGAAACTGTTCTAACTTGATGTACAGAGATTTTTGGATAATTAATAATAATGCAGAAGTAATTTCTACTATACTCAAAGTTTGTCCCCTAGATATTAATAGTTATGATTTTGAAAACCTATATACTAATCTGCCTCTATCAGATATAATCACTACCTTTAAAGAGCTGTATGCAGAATTTAAACTTAACCAATTTGTTGATGTAGGAACTTGGAACTCTTATCTCAATTGCTGCATAAAAAATAACCATATCTTATATAATAATACTCTCTATAAGCAAGTGAACGGTATTCCAATGGGAACATCAACGTCCACAAATATCGCTAATCTATTCCTGTTCTTTAAGGAATATAAATTCATTAAAAATCACCCCACCTGCTCAGATAACTACCTTTACACTTTTAGATATATTGATGATCTGCTGTGTATCAATAATTCAGAAGTTATAGAGAGTGATTTTGATAATATCTATCCTAGCTCTCTTAACTTATGTAAAACCAACCACAGTAATCAGGAACTTGAGTTCCTAGACTTAAGCATTAAGCTCAACAGAGGTAACCCATCTATTAGCCTCTTTGATAAAAGAGTTAATTTTCCTTTCAAAGTAATTAAATATCTACACTGGAATAATAACATTTCAACCAAAGTAATTGAGAATGTACTAATTTCTCAGGTCCTAAGAATTTCAAGAATTTGCAGCAACAATTTGGATTTCAATTACCACATTAATATACTATTAGAAAGTTTTCTAGAGAACAGAAATTCCTTCTTCTTTCATCAAAAGAACTTTAAGAAAAATTATTCTGAATAATAGAGTAAGGTTGGCAGATCTGCTTTAATTTTCTACACAGTTAATAATATGATTCTGACCAATCAAAGCCGTAAGGAAGTTGGCTAGAGGATGCCTATTAACTACCTAAAGGAACCTTAGTGCTATGGATATGACGGTCCTATTAAAACAAAAAATTAAATAATATAAACAAAATCACAAAAAAGCTTAAAAATCTGTTTATAAAAGAAAATAAAAACAAATAAAAAAGAAAACTAGTTATTCATCACTAGGATAGCTATACTAAAAATAGTAAAACCAACATTAAAATTAATAAGATTCTGATTAATCTATAGAAGCTCACTAAGGTGATTTAATACATGCAAAGATTATTAAATAAACTGCTCGTGTATTTTATAATATTTCTCATGTATTCTGGAGAGTTAATTCTGCTCATTCTGATCATACAGATCCACAGTCTTAAGTTTATATATTTTTTTCTCTGGTTAAAATCTCCGCACGTTGGTTTCTTGCTGTATGAGGAGGCCATCAGCCCCACCCTCACTGCCCCCCAGCGTCTAGGGAGTGGCGGAAGGGGTCAGCCATGTTCTCCTCTTGTGAGGAGAAAAGTTTTTGTCACACAAGAGGTAAGCTCTCTTTCTTGTTTTTGGGTTCTAGGTTTTATAAGTTCAATGTTTGTACTTTATGTACCTTTTCTCTGTCGTTTTTTAGCTTTTCAGCTTTTAAGCATTGGTTTGTCTGTTAACATTTATGCGGGTTTTAACTCTTACTTTTCTTTGTAACTTTGAGCGTCTTTTGGGGTACCTAGGAACAGAAGAAGGCTAAGCTTGTTCCTTTTCTATGCGCTGTCTATGCGCTGTTTTTTCAAAGTAGTTAAGTTCTTAATAACTAATTAATTATGCACTTAAAGCACTGCTGAAATACTTTGTACATATTGCAACTAACTGTTTAAGGTATATAACTTTCACAAAGTTTTCTTTAGTTAATTATTATCTTTAACTTATTCTCGTTTTCGTGCTGTCATAAGTTGTAGAGTAGGGGGTTTTAGACTCAAGTTTTCTTTCAAAAATCTGTTCGTTATAAATTAACATTTCCTTTTTTAATTGCAATGTAAAATTTGGATTTCTTTTGCATTGTTTTTCAGGTTTAAATTCTCTCTCAAACGAACTTGGAATTTCGTTATAGCTGAAAATCATTTCTATTTATTATGTCACTCTCACAGCTTGAGTTCTCTTTAATCTTCTTCTCTCTGTTTAATAGTAACAGATGAAGAGCATGGGTCGGGCCATGAAGGTTAATGGATGCAAGCGAAATTGTTAACTAGTGCTAGGTCATGCTACTCTACGGAGGACATGACTTATATATATATTTTTTAAACTATTTTAGGTGGGAATGTTACTTGCATCTATGGCCTTGCAGAAACCCATTTCCAACTAGGTCTTTGTGGAAGTGAGAAAATGCAGAGTTTTTGCTGGTCCTTGATAAAGCCAAGGCTCAGTATTCTCGACACCTTCTACATTCAGTTGTTTTATTTTATTTTTTTATCTTTTTCTCCTTTTACTCACACAGGTAGATACATAACCTTTTCTATGTTGTATTAGGTGTGAGTCAAAATTATATATGTATTTTTTTGCTTAGGTATCTTCTTTATAGAATGTGAATTCTGAATTTTCAAAACTGCTGCGTTGCGCGTTTTGATTTTCAGGTTATTTTGCACCCTTCGTTTTAAATTCTAAAATTTTTTCCTTAGTCTTCAGTTTTGCTCTTAAGTAACTAATTTCAATTTATTATTTAGCAGCTCATGCGCAAATTCTAGTTGAAATGTTTTATTATTGTTATTATTATTTTTTTTTTTTTTTTTTTTTTTTTTTTTTTTTATTATTACTATTTTTTTCACTTGAGGTTTTTTTCATTTTCTAATTTTTCTTTTTAGTATGTTTTGGATGCAGCTTTTTGGAGTGTAGTTTATACTCGAGTTTGGTCTTTTCTTGGACTGCTTATTTCTAAAAAGTTTTTCCTAGTTGGTTTGCTCAGAATTTGTATGTTTTGGCCCAAGTGGAGTTTTAAGGACGATGAAAGGATTGGAGGTCAGCTCAGATATTTTAAGTCCTCCCGCTCGGTTAGGCTAGCACCCTTTCCCATAGTGTATGAACTCGCTGGCAAAGGTAATCTAAAGTTATGAAATGACAAACGTTGTTTGACATGTAAATCTGCAGATCCTAACCTGTATTCTTCTGTTGAGGATAATTGCTCCAACAAGTTTTGCAAAGCCTACAATACCATCTATAAGCTCACCTGTACTGTCTGCAACCTTAGCTATATTGGCCAAAGTAAAAATCCTCTTCATCTTAGGATTAATGGTCACAGGTCTCTAGTAAACAAGTTCTCTAATTCAGGAGTGAACCCCTCCACAAACGCCAACCAGTACTCTACCTTTGAATTAGAGCATTTCCATACTCATGGTTTTGACAAAGTGAAAATAGAGGTACTACATATTATTCCTGACCTCTATGCTCGGCTAGAAACTGAATCCCTTGAAATTTTGCAGCATCAGTCTCTTTATCCCTATGGCCTTAATTCCACTCTATCTGACAATAAGCATAATCAGCATAAAGTTTCAATTCGTGAACTCTTCTTTCTTGTTAATAATAAGAGCTGCTCTAGAGGTAATAGAGGACAGAGGTTATTTCGCACATCAAGCAAAGTTGATTTTGCTAACTTGCTAAAAACTCTGGAAAGCTTTAAAACTGGCACTAATTTTGTTAAAAATACTTACAAAATTCTCAAGTCCTTCAAGCACTCTGTCCTTAAATGTTTTTTCAAATTCTGGAATGAAACTGCTGACCATGTTGATAAGCATGTTTTTGCTTTGGTTCTGGACATTCTTAAACATATTCTTAAAGATAAAATTTCTCTTAAAGAATTTTCCAGTAATTTTGTTACCATCAGGTTCCTAAATAAAGCCTACGATAATCTCAATGTAAGGAAGCTGTTCTACAATAATGCAATTTTTTTTCCCATCCACAGGCACCAGTCTATTGTAAGTTTTAAATATGTTAAGACCTTAGGGTCAATAGTTAAAAACTACAAACTTAACTCTTCGAGCTACATTCCTGTAATTACTACTTGTTCTTGTGATGAACATAAAGAAACAGTTCACTATGATAAGAATTACAACCATATTATCACCGGAAACTTGAGTTATGTTGAAAATGAAAAGCTTAGGAATTTATTAGAGTATGGCTCTAAATTCAGACCTTCCTTCACAATTTCCAAAGAAAGGATTCTTGAGAGCTTCACTCAAGATGTAAATAAGTACATCGTAAAAACCAGTTTAACGTACAATCAGCCTATTGAGGCCTTCGCAGAATGGAAATATAATATAATCAATAGCTTCACCGGTGAGTTGGCAGGTCTGGACTTTTGTTTCGACAGAAATCTCTTTTTCTCTGGAGAAGCTAAAAGGTCACTCTCCAAACTACAAGACCAATTTATTTTTACCACTACGGATAAAGCTAGCAATAATTTTGCAATTATCTGTAAGAAGTTCTATTTTGAATTGTTAACTATGGAACTCAATAATAGAGTAACATACGAGCCCGTAAGTTATTCTACCAAGCAGTTAGAAAATCGGTTTAAGGCATTCTTCAAGAAACTTAAAATTCCACAAACTAGAAGATATGGGCCTGAATTTCCATTTCTTTTTGCAACGGTTAAGTTTCATAAGGATCCTGTGAAGTTCAGGTTCATAGCTAGTGGAGTAAGGAGTCATAAAAAGAAAATAGATCTTGCTTTTGAAGATGTCTTAAAGAAGGTTTTGAAACACATTAGAAACTGTTCTAACTTGATGTACAGAGATTTTTGGATAATTAATAATAATGCAGAAGTAATTTCTACTATACTCAAAGTTTGTCCCCTAGATATTAATAGTTATGATTTTGAAAACCTATATACTAATCTGCCTCTATCAGATATAATCACTACCTTTAAAGAGCTGTATGCAGAATTTAAACTTAACCAATTTGTTGATGTAGGAACTTGGAACTCTTATCTCAATTGCTGCATAAAAAATAACCATATCTTATATAATAATACTCTCTATAAGCAAGTGAACGGTATTCCAATAGGAACATCAACGTCCACAAATATCGCTAATCTATTCCTGTTCTTTAAGGAATATAAATTCATTAAAAATCACCCCACCTGCTCAGATAACTACCTTTACACTTTTAGATATATTGATGATCTGCTGTGTATCAATAATTCAGAAGTTATAGAGAGTGATTTTGATAATATCTATCCTAGCTCTCTTAACTTATGTAAAACCAACCACAGTAATCAGGAACTTGAGTTCCTAGACTTAAGCATTAAGCTCAACAGAGGTAACCCATCTATTAGCCTCTTTGATAAAAGAGTTAATTTTCCTTTCAAAGTAATTAAATATCTACACTGGAATAATAACATTTCAACCAAAGTAATTGAGAATGTACTAATTTCTCAGGTCCTAAGAATTTCAAGAATTTGCAGCAACAATTTGGATTTCAATTACCACATTAATATACTATTAGAAAGTTTTCTAGAGAACGAAATTCCTTCTTCTTTCATCAAAAGAACTTTAAGAAAAATTATTCTGAATAATAGAGTAAGGTTGGCAGATCTGCTTTAATTTTCTACACAGTTAATAATATGATTCTGACCAATCAAAGCCGTAAGGAAGTTGGCTAGAGGATGCCTATTAACTACCTAAAGGAACCTTAGTGCTATGGATATGACGGTCCTATTAAAACAAAAAATTAAATAATATAAACAAAATCACAAAAAAAGCTTAAAAATCTGTTTATAAAAAGAAAATAAAAACAAATAAAAAAGAAAACTAGTTATTCATCACTAGGATAGCTATACTAAAAATAGTAAAACCAACATTAAAATTAATAAGATTCTGATTAATCTATAGAAGCTCACTAAGGTGATTTAATACATGCAAAGATTATTAAATAAACTGCTCGTGTATTTTATAATATTTCTCATGTATTCTGGAGAGTTAATTCTGCTCATTCTGATCATACAGATCCACAGTCTTAAGTTTATATATTTTTTTCTCTGGTTAAAATCTCCGCACGTTGGTTTCTTGCTGTATGAGGAGGCCATCAGCCCCACCCTCACTGCCCCCCAGCGTCTAGGGAGTGGCGGAAGGGGTCAGCCATGTTCTCCTCTTGTGAGGAGAAAAGTTTTTGTCACACAAGAGGTAAGCTCTCTTTCTTGTTTTTGGGTTCTAGGTTTTATAAGTTCAATGTTTGTACTTTATGTACCTTTTCTCTGTCGTTTTTTAGCTTTTCAGCTTTTAAGCATTGGTTTGTCTGTTAACATTTATGCGGGTTTTAACTCTTACTTTTCTTTGTAACTTTGAGCGTCTTTTGGGGTACCTAGGAACAGAAGAAGGCTAAGCTTGTTCCTTTTCTATGCGCTGTCTATGCGCTGTTTTTTAAAGTAGTTAAGTTCTTAATAACTAATTAATTATGCACTTAAAGCACTGCTGAAATACTTTGTACATATTGCAACTAACTGTTTAAGGTATCTAACTTTCACAAAGTTTTCTTTAGTTAATTATTATCTTTAACTTATTCTCGTTTTCGTGCTGTCATAAGTTGTAGAGTAGGGGGTTTTAGACTCAAGTTTTCTTTCAAAAATCTGTTCGTTATAAATTAACATTTCCTTTTTTAATTGCAATGTAAAATTTGGATTTCTTTTGCATTGTTTTTCAGGTTTAAATTCTCTCTCAAACGAACTTGGAATTTCGTTATAGCTGAAAATCATTTCTATTTATTATGTCACTCTCACAGCTTGAGTTCTCTTTAATCTTCTTCTCTCTGTTTAATAGTAACAGATGAAGAGCATGGGTCGGGCCATGAAGGTTAATGGATGCAAGCGAAATTGTTAACTAGTGCTAGGTCATGCTACTCTACGGAGGACATGACTTATATATATATTTTTTAAACTATTTTAGGTGGGAATGTTACTTGCATCTATGGCCTTGCAGAAACCCATTTCCAACTAGGTCTTTGTGGAAGTGAGAAAATGCAGAGTTTTTGCTGGTCCTTGATAAAGCCAAGGCTCAGTATTCTCGACACCTTCTACATTCAGTTGTTTTATTTTATTTTTTTATCTTTTCTCCTTTTACTCACACAGGTAGATACATAACCTTTTCTATGTTGTATTAGGTGTGAGTCAAAATTATATATGTATTTTTTTGCTTAGGTATCTTCTTTATAGAATGTGAATTCTGAATTTTCAAAACTGCTGCGTTGCGCGTTTTGATTTTCAGGTTATTTTGCACCCTTCGTTTTAAATTCTAAAATTTTTTCCTTAGTCTTCAGTTTTGCTCTTAAGTAACTAATTTCAATTTATTATTTAGCAGCTCATGCGCAAATTCTAGTTGAAATGTTTTATTATTGTTATTATTTTTTTTTTTTTTTTTTTTTTTTTTCACTTGAGGTTTTTTTCATTTTCTAATTTTTCTTTTTAGTATGTTTTGGATGCAGCTTTTTGGAGTGTAGTTTATACTCGAGTTTGGTCTTTTCTTGGACTGCTTATTTCTAAAAAGTTTTTCCTAGTTGGTTTGCTCAGAATTTGTATGTTTTGGCCCAAGTGGAGTTTTAAGGACGATGAAAGGATTGGAGGTCAGCTCAGATATTTTAAGTCCTCCCGCTCGGTTAGGCTAGCACCCTTTCCCATAGTGTATGAACTCGCTGGCAAAGGTAATCTAAAGTTATGAAATGACAAACATTGTTTGACATGTAAATCTGCAGATCCTAACCTGTATTCTTCTGTTGAGGATAATTGCTCCAACAAGTTTTGCAAAGCCTACAATACCATCTATAAGCTCACCTGTACTGTCTGCAACCTTAGCTATATTGGCCAAAGTAAAAATCCTCTTCATCTTAGGATTAATGGTCACAGGTCTCTAGTAAACAAGTTCTCTAATTCAGGAGTGAACCCCTCCACAAACGCCAACCAGTACTCTACCTTTGAATTAGAGCATTTCCATACTCATGGTTTTGACAAAGTGAAAATAGAGGTACTACATATTATTCCTGACCTCTATGCTCGGCTAGAAACTGAATCCCTTGAAATTTTGCAGCATCAGTCTCTTTATCCCTATGGCCTTAATTCCACTCTATCTGACAATAAGCATAATCAGCATAAAGTTTCAATTCGTGAACTCTTCTTTCTTGTTAATAATAAGAGCTGCTCTAGAGGTAATAGAGGACAGAGGTTATTTCGCACATCAAGCAAAGTTGATTTTGCTAACTTGCTAAAAACTCTGGAAAGCTTTAAAACTGGCACTAATTTTGTTAAAAATACTTACAAAATTCTCAAGTCCTTCAAGCACTCTGTCCTTAAATGTTTTTTCAAATTCTGGAATGAAACTGCTGACCATGTTGATAAGCATGTTTTTGCTTTGGTTCTGGACATTCTTAAACATATTCTTAAAGATAAAATTTCTCTTAAAGAATTTTCCAGTAATTTTGTTACCATCAGGTTCCTAAATAAAGCCTACGATAATCTCAATGTAAGGAAGCTGTTCTACAATAATGCAATTTTTTTCCCATCCACAGGCACCAGTCTATTGTAAGTTTTAAATATGTTAAGACCTTAGGGTCAATAGTTAAAAACTACAAACTTAACTCTTCGAGCTACATTCCTGTAATTACTACTTGTTCTTGTGATGAACATAAAGAAACAGTTCACTATGATAAGAATTACAACCATATTATCACCGGAAACTTGAGTTATGTTGAAAATGAAAAGCTTAGGAATTTATTAGAGTATGGCTCTAAATTCAGACCTTCCTTCACAATTTCCAAAGAAAGGATTCTTGAGAGCTTCACTCAAGATGTAAATAAGTACATCGTAAAAACCAGTTTAACGTACAATCAGCCTATTGAGGCCTTCGCAGAATGGAAATATAATATAATCAATAGCTTCACCGGTGAGTTGGCAGGTCTGGACTTTTGTTTCGACAGAAATCTCTTTTTCTCTGGAGAAGCTAAAAGGTCACTCTCCAAACTACAAGACCAATTTATTTTTACCACTACGGATAAAGCTAGCAATAATTTTGCAATTATCTGTAAGAAGTTCTATTTTGAATTGTTAACTATGGAACTCAATAATAGAGTAACATACGAGCCCGTAAGTTATTCTACCAAGCAGTTAGAAAATCGGTTTAAGGCATTCTTCAAGAAACTTAAAATTCCACAAACTAGAAGATATGGGCCTGAATTTCCATTTCTTTTTGCAACGGTTAAGTTTCATAAGGATCCTGTGAAGTTCAGGTTCATAGCTAGTGGAGTAAGGAGTCATAAAAAGAAAATAGATCTTGCTTTTGAAGATGTCTTAAAGAAGGTTTTGAAACACATTAGAAACTGTTCTAACTTGATGTACAGAGATTTTTGGATAATTAATAATAATGCAGAAGTAATTTCTACTATACTCAAAGTTTGTCCCCTAGATATTAATAGTTATGATTTTGAAAACCTATATACTAATCTGCCTCTATCAGATATAATCACTACCTTTAAAGAGCTGTATGCAGAATTTAAACTTAACCAATTTGTTGATGTAGGAACTTGGAACTCTTATCTCAATTGCTGCATAAAAAATAACCATATCTTATATAATAATACTCTCTATAAGCAAGTGAACGGTATTCCAATGGGAACATCAACGTCCACAAATATCGCTAATCTATTCCTGTTCTTTAAGGAATATAAATTCATTAAAAATCACCCCACCTGCTCAGATAACTACCTTTACACTTTTAGATATATTGATGATCTGCTGTGTATCAATAATTCAGAAGTTATAGAGAGTGATTTTGATAATATCTATCCTAGCTCTCTTAACTTATGTAAAACCAACCACAGTAATCAGGAACTTGAGTTCCTAGACTTAAGCATTAAGCTCAACAGAGGTAACCCATCTATTAGCCTCTTTGATAAAAGAGTTAATTTTCCTTTCAAAGTAATTAAATATCTACACTGGAATAATAACATTTCAACCAAAGTAATTGAGAATGTACTAATTTCTCAGGTCCTAAGAATTTCAAGAATTTGCAGCAACAATTTGGATTTCAATTACCACATTAATATACTATTAGAAAGTTTTCTAGAGAACGAAATTCCTTCTTCTTTCATCAAAAGAACTTTAAGAAAAATTATTCTGAATAATAGAGTAAGGTTGGCAGATCTGCTTTAATTTTCTACACAGTTAATAATATGATTCTGACCAATCAAAGCCGTAAGGAAGTTGGCTAGAGGATGCCTATTAACTACCTAAAGGAACCTTAGTGCTATGGATATGACGGTCCTATTAAAACAAAAAATTAAATAATATAAACAAAATCACAAAAAAAGCTTAAAAATCTGTTTATAAAAGAAAATAAAAACAAATAAAAAAGAAAACTAGTTATTCATCACTAGGATAGCTATACTAAAAATAGTAAAACCAACATTAAAATTAATAAGATTCTGATTAATCTATAGAAGCTCACTAAGGTGATTTAATACATGCAAAGATTATTAAATAAACTGCTCGTGTATTTTATAATATTTCTCATGTATTCTGGAGAGTTAATTCTGCTCATTCTGATCATACAGATCCACAGTCTTAAGTTTATATATTTTTTTCTCTGGTTAAAATCTCCGCACGTTGGTTTCTTGCTGTATGAGGAGGCCATCAGCCCCACCCTCACTGCCCCCAGCGTCTAGGGAGTGGCGGAAGGGGTCAGCCATGTTCTCCTCTTGTGAGGAGAAAAGTTTTTGTCACACAAGAGGTAAGCTCTCTTTCTTGTTTTTGGGTTCTAGGTTTTATAAGTTCAATGTTTGTACTTTATGTACCTTTTCTCTGTCGTTTTTTAGCTTTTCAGCTTTTAAGCATTGGTTTGTCTGTTAACATTCATGCGGGTTTTAACTCTTACTTTTCTTTGTAACTTTGAGCGTCTTTTGGGGTACCTAGGAACAGAAGAAGGCTAAGCTTGTTCCTTTTCTATGCGCTGTCTATGCGCTGTTTTTTAAAGTAGTTAAGTTCTTAATAACTAATTAATTATGCACTTAAAGCACTGCTGAAATACTTTGTACATATTGCAACTAACTGTTTAAGGTATATAACTTTCACAAAGTTTTCTTTAGTTAATTATTATCTTTAACTTATTCTCGTTTTCGTGCTGTCATAAGTTGTAGAGTAGGGGGTTTTAGACTCAAGTTTTCTTTCAAAAATCTGTTCGTTATAAATTAACATTTCCTTTTTTAATTGCAATGTAAAATTTGGATTTCTTTTGCATTGTTTTTCAGGTTTAAATTCTCTCTCAAACGAACTTGGAATTTCGTTATAGCTGAAAATCATTTCTATTTATTATGTCACTCTCACAGCTTGAGTTCTCTTTAATCTTCTTCTCTCTGTTTAATAGTAACAGATGAAGAGCATGGGTCGGGCCATGAAGGTTAATGGATGCAAGCGAAATTGTTAACTAGTGCTAGGTCATGCTACTCTACGGAGGACATGACTTATATATATATTTTTTAAACTATTTTAGGTGGGAATGTTACTTGCATCTATGGCCTTGCAGAAACCCATTTCCAACTAGGTCTTTGTGGAAGTGAGAAAATGCAGAGTTTTTGCTGGTCCTTGATAAAGCCAAGGCTCAGTATTCTCGACACCTTCTACATTCAGTTGTTTTATTTTATTTTTTTATCTTTTCTCCTTTTACTCACACAGGTAGATACATAACCTTTTCTATGTTGTATTAGGTGTGAGTCAAAATTATATATGTATTTTTTTGCTTAGGTATCTTCTTTATAGAATGTGAATTCTGAATTTTCAAAACTGCTGCGTTGCGCGTTTTGATTTTCAGGTTATTTTGCACCCTTCTGTTTTAAATTCTAAAATTTTTTCCTTAGTCTTCAGTTTTGCTCTTAAGTATATATTACTATATATATATATCATCATCATTGTCAACCATTATCAATCCACTGCTGGACGAAGGTCTCCCCAAGTTTCCTCCACAATGGTCTGTCTTGTGCCAGTCTCCTCCATGTCACTCCCGCATACTTTCGAATTTCATCCACCCATCTTCCATGTGGTCTTTTTCTGGGTCTTTTCCTGTCCCTTGGAATCCAATCTAAAATTTCGGCTGTCCATCGATGGTCTGTCTTTCTGGCAGTATGTCCAGCCCATTGCCATTTCAGGGATTTAACTCTGATCATGATGTCTTCCACTCTTGTCATTTTTCTGATCCACGAGTTTCTCTTCTTATCTCTCCTGGTTACACCAAGCATGCACCTCTCCATGTTGCTTTGAGTTGTCTGCAGCCATTGTATGTCTCTTTAGCTATATATATATACTCGTGTAAGTATATATATATATCATCATTGTCAACAATTATCATTATCAATTGACTGCTGGATGAAATGACTCAGAAGAAGATCACATGGGAGATGGGTGAGTGAAATTCGAAAGCTTGCTTCCCAAGTCGCAAGTTTCCAAGTTTCTTCCATAATTGTCTGTCTTGAGCTAGTTTCCTCCATGCCACTCCGCCAAGCTTTCCGATTTCTTCCATCCATCTCCCATGTGATTTTTTTAGTCATTTTCTGTCTTCTGTCTCTTGGTATCCAGTCCAATATTTCAGTTGCCCATGAGCAGTCCATTATTCTAGCAGTATGCCCAGCCCATTCCTTTATGTCACCCGGGTGGCGCAGGCTTGATCAAATGATCATATGAAGAGGATTTTAGGAAGGGGAGTGTCTGACCACAGGTCTTAAACAACCCTTAGAAATAGGAAGCTAGGATATTTGGGCTAGAATGCCCGATAGGAAAGTGACACCGAAGCGAAGTAAAAAGGGGAGGAAGACGCCTTTATTTTTTACCGGGGGCCAGTACCCGGGGCCCGACGGGCTTAACGTGCCCATCCAACGCTGGGCGGATATTTATTGGATCGAGCGTTCGTACCTGCCTGGGATCGAACCTGAGGTCCTTTCCGTGGCAGTAACGAGCGTTGCCCACTAGGCTACCCGCGGCCCGGGCTTATGACCAATCGTTCAAGTGGGTCCGGATTCGAATCCCAGTGAGTCATGGATGTTGTGTTTGCCTTGAGAGGCAAGGCGAATCTTGCCCCTCAATAATTTTACTGGAGGGGAAGTGCCCACCCAGTATTTTTCATTCTGTTCAATTAAATAATCGTCTGAGTCTCACAAGGTAGGCCAAGTTCCATCTTATGAGGCCAAAGCTTTTTATTTCCAAAAAATAATAAATAGCGAAATAAGTAAAACCGTTTTTTTTTTACATATTCAGTATTGCTCATTTGATAAGAAACTTGATTGCCATCTCCGTTTTGTGTTTGATATGTTCTCACGATGTGTGGAAACGTTTAAAACAATTATCATAAATAAAATAAATAAAAATACAGAAACGTATGACCTCTAACGCCTTTATTTATCTATTTATTATTTGTGTTTCTCGTTCTTTGTTCCAGTAGCCTCGCTAATTTCTAAAATCGGATTGTCATCTTCAAAATTTGTATTACAATTGCGTTTTAAAATATATGTCGTTGTCGTAGGTTATCTTTTTTTATTGTTCTCCTGAGAATAACAGAAGAGTGTCCCTCCCACATTTGGTCTCTTCATGTCTGCCCCCCCCCTCCCTAATAATTTGATGAAGTCGACGTTCTTGGTCTTACCGAACTAGCTCTCTCCCTTCCATGGAACCAGTGGCCTTAAATTAGGGACGGACGATTTCTTATATACCCACTGAGTTTCTCACGGTGATTGTTAAACTCTCAACAATAACAACAAAAAATAAATAAATGCCTCATATGAGAAAGTGTAAGAGTTTACTTGTATGGAATTCTTTCCGTATAGGAATTTTCCGCCAAACGTCCAAAACCACATCGTGTGAACTTTCAGTACCAATGTGCCCCTCTCCCCCAATCAGTTTAATACTGATATTTTTCATTTTTGCGCTGATAAGATTTTAGTATCATTTTTATTGTTTTATTAGCACAAGCAGTTAAATATTCTTTTCTAGAGATTCGGTTATTTAGACATAAAGAAAAAAGGAAACAGACGTGTAATTTTTGTTTTCAAAAGTAAAGAAAAGTGATCAATTTACCACGAAAGAATTCCGAGTAGTGAACTACTCGGCATTCTTCGCTCCGTAATAAGAAAACGACGAACGGTTAGCTCCCCATCCGTTCATATGTCTTTGATTTAGTATCGCAGCAGAAATGTTTAAACAAATCCTTGTTATATTAGACATGTGCGATCTTTGTGAACAACAGGAATTATTCTTTGTATTTCTTAGGGCCTAAGAGACCTAGATTAGCGCTTAGAATAGGGAGCAATCGGAACGCTCAAAGGAACAAAGCCACATCCTTTTTCAGTCCGTGAACAGCCGGACCATAAATGCCGTAAGGCAATGCAAGAAACCTACGCACAAGGGATGTTCCTACACACTTTCCCGAGAAGAGAGACATTTTGTTCCGCTGAAACGAAAACAGTAATCGACTGATAAGGAATCCTACAGGAAACGATTTCCACATGAGTCTATTTCAATTTGAATATCCTTTAGGGATATTCATCCAGAAAATATAAGATATAATGATTTTTTACTGCAAGTGAGGGAAGATTTTCACGGTTTATGAAAGGCAGCTTAAGAAATTTTCTGACTGCATCGAGAACCGTTGGAACCCTGGAGAGGTTAAGAACAGAAAAACTGGTCACATAAGCATTAAGAACATATATATAAAATGCCGCTCCCTATCTTCACTCCCTGTCTTCTGATTCAAGGCTTCTTGAATTGGAAGAAGAACTACAAAGGATCAAGTGGGACATCGTCGGGCTAAGTGAGGTAAGGAGAAAAGGAGAAGATCTCATTGAACTGAAAAGTGGACATCTCTTCTACTATCGTGGGACAGATACTGGCAGAACTAGTGGTGTTGGATTTATAATAAACAAGAAACTGAAGGATAAAGTTGTAGAAGTTGAAAGTTCCTCTGACAGAGCTGCACGACTCGTTATCCAACTCTCGAGAAGATACCAGGCTCAGATTATTCAAACTTATGCACCCACCACAAGTCATCCTGAAGAAGAAATTGAAGAATTTCATGAGGAAATTCGTCATCTAAATAATAAAGGTAAGCAGCACTTGAAAATAATTATGGGAGATTTCAATGCAAAAAAATAGGGCAACGGCAACAGAATGAAACTTCAGTAGGTAAATTCGGTCACGGCAACAGAAACCAGCATGGGAACACTCTCGTAGAGTTTGCAGAGGCAGAAAGGTTTTTCATCTTGAACTCCTTTTTCAAGAAAAAGCCACACAGGAAATGGACATGGAGACATCCAAATGGGATGACAAGTGAAATTGATTTTATTATATGTAACAAAAAATTCATCATAGAAGACTGCAGTGTGCTAAACAAGTTCAACACAGGTAGTGACCATAGATTGGCGAGATGTAAGATGTACTTCAACACTAAACTCGAACGTGGCAAGCTAATAAGACAAACAAGATGTATTGACATAACCAACCTTAAAAAACACCATGTAACCTTCAAGTTGGAACTGAAGAACAGATTCTCTGCTTTAGAAGGCCTAACTTCGGAAGAAGTGGATATTTCTGAAGTTAACAGAAAAGTAACCAAAGCTCTTATGGAAACAACAACAAAATTAGCTGGGTCTAAGAACAAGTTGCATGTGAACAAATTATCAGGAAAAACCAAAATGTTGATGCAAAAAAGAAGAGAGATGAGGACAACGAAAGATTATGTGACTTCCAAAGTGGAATATATAGAGCTATGCAAGACAGTATGAAAAAGTATCACTGAAGACGTAAGGAAATTCAACTGTGAACTAGTGAGGAAAGCAATTGAAAACAACCAAAGCCTAAAGATAGCAAAGGGACATCTCAGTAAGGGAAGAAAACAAATTATGGCACTGAGAAAAGAAGATGGTTCTGTAACAAGAAATAGAGGCAAAATTTTGATAAGAGTGAAAGATTTCTACTCCAAATTGCATGAAAGGGATGATACATGTACTCCAGACATCGTGAAACGTACCAGTATCGGAGTTCTTCCAGTCCTCCCAGCAGAAGTTGCACATGCAATCAAGAACATGAAACGGGGAAAAGCTCCAGGAGAAGATGGAATTACTGTAGACATCATACAAGAAGCAAGTGAGAAATCGAGACAGTACTCGCCCAAATTTTCACTCGATGCCTTAATGAAGGGAAGATTCCTGAGGATTGGAACAACGCTACAATGATCCTGCTACATAAAAAAGGTGACACTAAGGATCTCAGGAACTACAGACCTATCAGCCTCCTATCAGTGGTTTATAAAATCTTCACTAAAGTTATTTCACACCGCTTGAAGGTAACACTGGACATGGCTCAACCGAGAGAACAAGCTGGATTCAGGAGTGGCTACAGCACAATAGATCATATCCACGTACTAAGAAAACTAATTGAAAGAGCAAGGGAATATGAACTTCCATTGTGCATGGCTTTTATCGATTATGAAAAAGCCTTTGATTCGGTGAAACCATCAGCAGTTACAATGGTTCTGAAATCCTGCGGTATTGAAGATGCGTACATTAATATTATTAATAACATCTATGAAAATGCAAGTGCAAAGATTCGGCTGTTTGAAAATACAACACACATAAAAATTGGAAAGCGAGTGAGACAAGGTGACACCATATCTCCGAAGCTCTTTAATGCCACATTGGAAAATGTCTTTCAATCACTGAACTGGGAAAACAAAGGGATAAAGATTAATGGAGATTATCTAACCCACCTTCGTTTTGCTGATGACATAGTCATTTTTGCAACTACCCCATCAGAGCTACAGAGTATGATCCAGGAACTTGCTGACAAGAATAAAGAAGTGGGATTAAAAATGAACTTTCAGAAGACAAAAGTGATGTTCAATGCTTTTACAAGAAATGAAGATTTATCGATTGATGGAGAAAAGCTGGAGATAACAGACACATACGTTTATCTTGGACAGCAGATATCAAGTGAGGGTCACATTGGTGAAGAAATTAATCGGCGTACAAAACTTGCCTGGAGAGCTTTTGGAAGAAACAGCATAATTTTCAAGAGCAATATGCCATTATGTCTTAAAAGAAAAGTGTTTGATCAATGCATCCTTCCAGTGCTTACGTATGGTGCAGAGACGTGGACCTTAGCTAAAAGAGACATACAAAGGCTGCAGACAACTCAAAGAAGCATGGAGAGGTGCATGCTTGGTGTAACCAGGAGAGATAAGAAGAGGAACTCGTGGATCCGAAAAATGACAAGAGTGGAAGACATCATGATCAGAGTTAAATCCCTGAAATGGCAATGGGCTGGACATACTGCCAGAAGGACAGATCATCGATGGACAGCCGAAATTTTAGATTGGATTCCAAGGGACAGGAAAAGACCCAGAAGAAGACCACATGGGAGATGGGTGGATGAAATTCGAAAGCATGCAGGAGTGACATGGAGGAGACTGGCACAAGACAGACCGTTGTGGAAGAAACTTGGGGAGACCTTCGTCCAGCAGTGGATTGATAATGGTTGACAATGATGATGATGATATATATATATATATATATATTAATTAGGTTACTGAAGTTTTAATAATGTCCTCCCAGACTTTGGGTAGATCATAAGGTAAATTGTCATTGCAACAAGCATTACCATATGTACAAATAAATATGCTTTCCGTGATGTGAAGGGAAAACTTGTATTTTGGAGTTATCAAAAGTTTAATATTATCCCAGTCTGGGTGCAGTTCTCCTTCTGCAACAGTCCTGGCTAGAGCCGTGCATTGGCTCCCCGTCCTAATGTTATATTTGTGTTCTTTAATTCTTTGCAGAAGATTGCGACCCGTAGCACCTATATAACATGCACGGTGAGCATTCACATTATCGATCAAGGGTATATAATACACTCCCCATCTTTGAATGATTGGTGTAGGGAGACTATCTTTTCTGACCAGTGAGATGAGGTTAGGCGATCTTGTCCCGAAATCCAAATTAAACTGTCAACAGATATTTTTCAGTGGATTGGTGATAGATGGGATATAATCCAACGAGGTAATATAACATGGGGCACGATGAGAGATAGGTTGTAGTGTGGTGGCCAAGCTGAAACAGACCCTTGAGTGTAGCCTATTAAATAAGTGTGAGGAATATCCATAGTGGTTAGCAAGCGCTGAAGTCCATTTTATTTCTGCAAGGTGAGCAGCATGAGTGGAAGAGTGAGTATATGCTCTACGAAGGTAGAACCTAAGAGATGCAAGTTTCTGAGAGAGTGGGTGATTTGATTCAAAAGGAATGATGGCATGAGTACTAGAAGGTTTTTTGTAAACTGAGAAATGCAATGGACCTGTTGAGTTTGGGGAACGAGAAATTAAGATGTCAAGGAACGGAAGCTTGTAGTTTTGTTCTAATTCCACAGTAAAATTTATTGAATGGACCTGAGAAGCAAAACAGTCAGAAAAAGTTAACAAATTCAGTATGGGTGTAAGGCCAAAGGATTAAAATGCCGTCAACATAATGCGCATATAGTAAAGGTTTTAAGGCATAGCTAGATAAAAATCATTCTCAAGGTGTTGCATGATGATCAAAAGGTTTGAGCTACATGCCACCCGCTAAGTACAACCCAACAGGACCAATGCTTTGGGCATCAACCTTTCATCAACCTCAGCAACTTTGAGTTAAATGAGGATATACAGAGGGCCTTGCATCATGGTGTAAAGTTTGCATACCCACCAAATAAGATCAATATGAATTCAGTCATTCCACAAATAGAAGAAATTATTTCTCAACTACTGACCAATGAGAGGGAATTCACTAGACAGAAAATGCCACAAACTCTTCTACACGAGGCAAAGAAAGCAATCAAGAACCTGGTACAAGAAGAAAGAAAGCTGATTTCGGGCCTTAAAAAAGAACCCAACATATCCATCATTGTTGCTGATAAAACGATGCAAGTCATTATCTTAAACACTAACGACTACATTGAAAAGATGAGTAATGCTATTTAAACTATTCCCGACTCCGTTATAGCTCGTGATCCTACTCAGGCCACTATACATGCATTAGCACAACTACAGTGATGGAAAGTTGCAAAATCATTTTTGGAGCAGGTAAAATACATTTTTGGAGCAGCAAAATGTGTTTTTGGAGCAGCAAAATATGTTTTTGGAGCAGGTGAAATACATTTTTGGTGTAAGAAAACATTTTTTTGCAGCAGGTAAAATATTAGTAGATAGAACAAACTCTTAAGCAAAAAATGTTTTGGAACTAGATGCACCCTACTCAAATTTAAAACATCTTGCATTGAAATACACACACACACACATATGCAAAGATTTTAGTTTTCAAATAGATCAAAAAAATTATAACCATAGCAGGATTCTATTAATTATTAATCATTTATTTTACAAAAAATGTTTAATTTTTTGCTGCTTTTCTCAATATTTAATTGTTCACTTCTATTTTTTTCTAATTTTTTTAAGATAGTCAGCAGTGTTTTGTTTCTTTTATAGCACCTGTCCACTTTCTATTACACTCGTGTCTCTTTTTTTTATGCCACATTCAATGTTCATCTCAACATTTATTTAACATTTTATAAGAGAAATCCAACTGCTGCAAAAGTTCAGCTTCTTCCCGTTTCAAATCACCTTGTGAAAATTCAATTTCTCTTTTTTGCTTATTTTGCTGCATTTTTCCAGCACTAATCTGCTCTTGATATTTTTTCCAGGATTCTTTATAAGCTGTCAGAAGTTTTTTCGTTATATTAATTTTACTCACATCTCCATTTAGTCTATTGAAATGATTTTCGTGCTTCTTGCTCTCTGCATGATGCCTACAATCATCGAGGTCACCATGAGCTAGGCTAAAATCGCAGCCACATGGCTTACAAAACGTGATTCGGCAAAACTTTAGATGCTTCATAAAAAGGCCACTCTTTACTACATATACAGCGATATACTTGACAATAAGTTTTATCTGGCTTCGTTCTTTTTGTTGTCATAGCTGTTAATCCTTTCCACTCGAATAACTTTTCACCCATAATCACCTAGCACACGTTTTTTTTTGTTTTCTTTTTCCTGCAGTAGAGGCCACAACTTATCAGCAAAAGCTCAGTTTCGGCTCGCCAGCCCCGACATCAGCACAGTGGGTAACACCCGACATGCGAGCTATTCAGCGAAAAGAAATGTCTCACAAGCGTCGACATGTGAGCAATAGAGGCATCATTGGCATGGAGGGTGATACCCAACACGCGCGTTATTCCGCGAAAAGATGTCTCGCAAGCCCCGACATACAAGCTGTACAGGCATCATGGGCGTGGCGATGACACCCGACCTATTCGACGAAAAACACATGTCTCGTGAGCGCCGACATGCGAGCTATAGAGGCATCGTGGATGACACCCGACATGCGAGCTATTCGACGAAAAAGAAATTCCTCACGAGTGACTACATGCGAGCCATAGGGGTGTCATCGGCATGACCCGACATGCCGATGACGTTTCTTTTTCTATATTCGGTGAAAACGAAATATCTCGCGAGCACCGACATGCGAGCTATAACGGCGTCATCGGTGCTCCGCGCGCGCTATTCGCCGATTTTGTAATGTCGGATGTTACCCGACAGTCGAGTGGAAAGGGTTAAAACGTTTGCACCAAAATTATCACAAGCAGAAAGCCACATGTAATCAATGTAAAGAGTTCACAAAAGGCACTGAGCTGAGCTCCCTCTCGGCTTTTGCGCACGGCACTCTCAAATGGTTGTACGGGGAATCACGTGACAAAACTCTGCCTCCGTTGGCAGGGGACATCAGAACATTGAATGCGTATAGGGACTATCTATAAAGTACGTTTTTTCGACCAAAAGATGGTAAAAAACAGATAATTGCGTGCAGGGATCTTGCATGGGCTTTTCCATAGTTTTTTGGGTGATTTCCGTAAAACCGTAAGATGGAGTGAACACATCCATACAAACTACAGAAAATCCGTAAAAGTTGGCATTTCTGAATACCTATGAATCCTTTAGAAACAGAATCATCGTATCCTGCCACGGGAGAGACATTTTCAGTCATCCTCCGAGTCAATGAAATAGCTAACGACTGACCTTACGCTGTATTTACGTAATCGTACACCTCGCCCGGAAAGAAATAACTGCGCCATCCCAAAGAGCAGGGAACGACATATAAACAATCTCAATTGCACAACACTTTGAAAGACCACCAAACCATCTGTAAACAATCTTCATTAGGATTTCATAACGTACAGCATCGTTTCTCCTACATACCAAGTGATTACAACAAAACTCCTTTTCAATAAGTTCCACCTACATTGCGAAACCTATTTGTCACTTACGCCGAAAAAATAACGAATTCAGATAGGCGTTGTTGATTAAGCATAGCTATCCGTTTTAACCAAATTACACGTAGACTTTAAAAAGGCGTCATTCCATTTGCCATTTAAAACGGCATTTTTTGCCATGAAAACATTTTTCCCCTCTGCAGTTTTTGCTGCTGATTGCCATTTCGGCACAGTTGGGCACAAATATAATTTTTTCTTCATAATTTGTAGCAGTTTGGTGCAAGATAATGAAATTGGCGCAATTCGGCACAAACTTTCCATCACTGCAACTAGGCAAAAACCACACCTTTCCTCCATGTTTTAATAACTCATTTAAAACACCCCCGGGCCCTCAGATTCCCAACTTATTTGGCAAAATAAAACTTCATAAAACTGGCTATCCATTGCATCCTCTTGCATCAGGACGATCAAGTCCAACTTGACCACTTGAAATTGCTCTATCTAAGTTCCTTGCACCCTTGATGCAAAACTCTGCTTTTTCAGTAAAAAATTCCACTCAAGTTATGCCAAAATTAAAAAGTCTCCCACCTCTTGTGAAATCTTACATCCTAGCTTCACTTGATGCCGTAGCACTTTACCCCAATGTTCCCATTGACCTCACCCATAACATTATTGAAACTCGTTTACACTCAGGATACACCCACCCTGAGATTTCGGCAGTTATGAATGCTCTTAGGTTTATTAAAAAACACTCATTTTTTCAGTTTCAAAATGTTATATATCACCAAACTGATGGCACGGCCATGGGATCACCTCTATCAGGAGTACTCGCCGAAATTTTCATGCAACACCTTGAGAATTATTTTTTATCTAGCTATCCCTTAAAACCTTTACTATATGCATGTTATGTTGACGACATTTTAATCCTTTGGCCTTACACCCATACTGAATTATTAACTTTTGCTGACTGTTTTGCTTCTCAGGTCCATTCAATAAACTTTACTGTGGAATTAGAACAAAAATACAAGCTTCCGTTCCTTGACATCTTAATTTCTCGTTCCCCAAACTCAACAGGTCCATTGCATTTCTCAGTTTACAAAAAACCTTCTAGTACTCGTGCCATCATTCCTTTTGAATCAAATCACCCACTCTCTCAGAAACTTGCATCTCTTAGGTTCTACCTTCGTAGAGCATATACTCACTCTTCCACTCATGCTGCTCACCTTGCAGAAATAAAATGGACTTCAGCGCTTGCTAACCACTATGGATATTCCTCACACTTATTTAATAGGCTACACTCAAGGGTCTGTTTCAGCTTGGCCACCACACTACAACCTATCTCTCATCGTGCCCCATGTTATATTACCTCGTTGGATTATATCCCATCTATCACCAATCCACTGAAAAATATCTGTTGACAGTTTAATTTGGATTTCGGGACAAGATCGCCTAACCTCATCTCACTGGTCAGAAAAGATAGTCTCCCTACACCAATCATTCAAAGATGGGGAGTGTATTATATACCCTTGATCGATAATGTGAATGCTCACCGTGCATGTTATATAGGTGCTACGGGTCGCAATCTTCTGCAAAGAATTAAAGAACACAAATATAACATTAGGACGGGGAGCCAATGCACGGCTCTAGCCAGGACTGTTGCAGAAGGAGAACTGCACCCAGACTGGGATAATATTAAACTTTTGATAACTCCAAAATACAAGTTTTCCCTTCACATCACGGAAAGCATATTTATTTGTACATATGGTAATGCTTGTTGCAATGACAATTTACCTTATGATCTACCCAAAGTCTGGGAGGACATTATTCAAACTTCAGTAACCTAATTCATGGCCTGGACACTTGAAATTATGTTGGGAGCATGTGACACCTACTGTTAATTCATTTACATATTTGTTCCTGTGCCACCTCGGCTTCTGTACACACACACACACACACACACACACACACACACACACACACACACACACACACACACACATTGTCGTGTGATGTAAGGTCAGGTGATGCGTAACATCACAGCCTCTCCTTGACAAATGTCAACCCCGCCTTCTCGTGGTGCATCCTGTTCCCACTAAAGGGGCTCTGACGACCGCCAATAGTGGTATAACTACACCATCGAGATTAGATGAAATGCTATCCCACACTCACCAACCGCTTGGCCAGCATGGTGAGTTATGGCCAAACCCCTCCAAAATGACTCCACAACTTAAATCTTGGCCCTCAGTCTCCGGCAGCTGGAATGTACCTGGCCAAGGCAGCGGCCAGTGCTACATGAAGGCAGAGGGAGCTAAGAATCCCCGGAGGACCGGACTAGGCTGCCATCTGATGCTGACCTTGGCTACGTATAACGGACGCTCCCTATCTTCTGATTAAAGACTTCTTGATTTGGAAGAGGAACTGCAAAGGATCAAGTGGGACATCGTCGGGCTAAGGGAGGTAAGGAGAAAAAGAGATCTCATTGAACTGAAAAGTGGACATCTCTTCTACTATCGTGGGACAGATACTGGCAGAACTAGTGGTGTTGGATTTATAATAAACAAGAAACTGAAGGATAAAGTTCTAGAAGTTGAAAGTTCCTCTGACAGAGCTGCACGACTCGTTATCCAACTCTCGAGAAGATACCAGGCTCAGATTAATCAAACTTATACACCCACCACAAGTCATCCTGAAGAAGAAATTGAAGAATTTTATGAGGAAATTCGTCATCTAAATAATAAAGGTAAGCAGCACTTGAAGATAATTATGGGAGATTTCAATGGAAAAACAGGGCAATGGCAACAGAATGAAACTTCAGTAGGTAAATTCGGTCACGGCAACAGAAACCAGCGTGGAAATACTCTCGTTGAGTTTGCAGAGGCAGAAGGGTTTTTCATCTTGAACTCCTTTTTCAAGAAAAAGCCACACAGGAAATGGACATGGAGACATCCAAATGGGACGACAAGTGAAATTGATTTTATTATGTGTAACAAAAAATTCGTCATAGAAGACTGCAGTGTGCTAAACAAGTTCAACACAGGTAGTGACCATAGATTGGTGAGATGTACGATGCACCTCAACACTAAACTCGAACGTGGCAAGCTCATAAGACAAACAAAATGTATTGACATAACCAACCTTAAAAAACACCATAATACCTTCAAGTTGGAACTGAAGAACAGATTCTCTGCGATAGAAGGCCTAACATCGGAAGAAGTGGATATTTCTGAAGTTAACAGAAAAGTAACCAAAGCTCTTATGGAAACAGCAACAAAATTAGCTGGGTCTAAGAACAAGCTGCATGTGAACAAATTATCAGGAAAAACCAAAATGTTGATGAAAGAAGAAGAGAGATGAGGACAACTAAAGAAGATGTGACTTCTAAAGTGGAATACATAGAGCTATACAAGATGGTACGAAAAAGTATCACTGAAGACGTAAGGAAATTCAACTGTGAACTAGTGAGGAAAGCAATTGAAAACGACCAAAGCCTAAAGATAGCAAAGGGACATCTCAGTAAGGGAAGAAAACAGATTATGGCACTGAGAAAAGATGGTTCTGTTACAAGAAATAGAGGCGAAATTTTGACAAGAGTGAAAGATTTCTACTCCAAATTATATGAAAGGGATGATACATGTACTCCAGATATCATGAAAGGTACCAGTACCCGAGTTCTTCCAGTCCTCCCAGCAGAAGTTGCACATGCAATCAAGAACATGAAGTGGGGAAAAGCTCCAGGAGAAGATAGAATTACTGTAGACATCATACAAGAAGCAAGTGGAGAAATCAAAACAGTACTTGCCCAAATTTTCACTCGATGCTTTAAAGAAGGGAAGATTCCTGAAGATTGGAACAATGCTACAATGATCCTGCTACATAAAAAGGGTGACATTGAGGATCTCATGAACTACAGACCTATCAGCCTCCTATTAGTGGTTTATAAAATCTTCACTAAAGTTCTTTCACACCGTTTGAAGGTAACACTAGTGTAACACTAGGCATGGCTCAACCGAGAGAACAAGCTGGATTCAGGAGTGGCTACAGCACAATAGATCATATCCACGTATTGAAAGAGCGAGGGAATATGAACTTCCATTGTGCAATGCTTTTATCGATTATGAAAAAGCCTTTGATTCGGTGAAACCATCAGCAGTTACAATGGCTCTGAAATGTTGCTGTATTGAAGATGCATACATTAATATTATTAATAACATCTATGAAAATGCAAGTGCAAAGATTCGGCTGTTTGAAAATACAACACACATAAAAATTGGAAAGGGAGTGAGACAAGGTGACACCATATCTCCGAAGCTCTTTAATGCCACATTGGAAAATGTCTTTCAATCACTGGACTGGGAAAACAAAGGGATAAAAATTAATGGAGATTATCTAACCCACCTTTGTTTTGCTGATGACGTAGTCATTTTTGCAACTACTCCATCAGAGCTGCAGAGTATGATCCAGGAACTTGCTGACAAGAGTAAAGAAGTGGGATTAAAATGAACTTTCAGAAGACGAAAATGATGTTCAATGCTTTTACAAGAAATGAAGATTTATCGATTGATGGAGAAAAGATGGAGATAACAGACACATACGTTTATCTTGGACAGCAGATATCAAGTGAGGGTCACATTGATGAAGAAATTAATCGGCGTACAAAACTTGCCTGGAGAGCTTTTGGAAGAAACAGTATAATTTTCAAGAGCAATATGCCATTATGTCTTAAAAGAAAAGTGTTTGATCAATGCATCCTTCCAGTGCTTACGTATGGTGCAGAGACGTGGACCTTAACTAAAAGAGACATACAAAGGCTGCAGACAACTTAAAGTAGCATGGAGAGGTGCATGCTTGGTGTAACCAGGAGAGATAAGAAGAGGAACTCGTGGATCCGAAAAATGACAAGAATGGAAGACATCATGATCAGAGTTAAATCCTTGAAATGGCAATGGGCTGGACACACTGCCAGAAGGACAGACCATCGATGGACAGCCAAATTTTTAGATCGGATTCTAAGGGACAGGAAAAGACCCAGAAGAAGACCACATGGGAGATGGGTGGATGAAATTCGAAAGTATGCGGGAGTGACATGGAGGAGACTGGCACAAGACAGACCGTTGTGGAGGAAACTTGGGGAGACCTTCGTCCTGCATTGGATTGATAATGGATGATGATGATGATGATATATTGTCATGTTGTCTGCTGGCGCTTTGTACATCTGAAGATGGTCCACTCGGTGGACCTAAAGTACTTATGTGTATATATTTTAGATTTTAAGGTTTTAAAGTCAGTACCTAATAATATAACTGATGCAATATTGTTTGGTTTACTTGACGGATTCATTTCTTCGTACATTGTCAGCATTTTATTTACCTTACCAAAAGACTAATATACACATGAAGTAATAATGTAATCACATCAATCTTTTGACAAGCACATGTATGCTAAAAGCACTGAAAAATAGTCACATTCAGTTATCACATGTTAACTTCTACAACTGTATCGAAACAGGAAGGATAAATGGTAACAAGCGTTGACGATTGCAAATACAATATAAAAGAATAAAAATCTGCAATTATCGTGAAGATATATTCTTCAAACAGGTAGAGACAAATATATTGTGAACTTTGTTTAATCTTTCCGGGATGACATGACAAACACTGCTGGCTTTTACCACACTGGAAACAAAATCTGAACACTACAATAATGGAAATTAGTGACTGGATAAGAAATTTACAAATAAATGCTGCTTGGAATGCCACACTGGTGGTGCAGATACACAAAATTGGCCAAAGTAAAAATCCTCTTCATCTTAGGATTAATGGTCACAGGTCTCTAGTAAACAAGTTCTCTAATTCAGGAGTGAACCCCTCCACAAACGCCAACCAGTACTCTACCTTTGAATTAGAGCATTTCCATACTCATGGTTTTGACAAAGTGAAAATAGAGGTACTACATATTATTCCTGACCTCTATGCTCGGCTAGAAACTGAATCCCTTGAAATTTTGCAGCATCAGTCTCTTTATCCCTATGGCCTTAATTCCACTCTATCTGACAATAAGCATAATCAGCATAAATTTTCAATTCGTGAACTCTTCTTTCTTGTTAATAATAAGAGCTGCTCTAGAGGTAATAGAGGACAGAGGTTATTTCGCACATCAAGCAAATTTGATTTTGCTAACTTGCTAAAAACTCTGGAAAGCTTTAAAACTGGCACTAATTTTGTTAAAAATACTTACAAAATTCTCAAGTCCTTCAAGCACTCTGTCCTTAAATGTTTTTTCAAATTCTGGAATGAAACTGCTGACCATGTTGATAAGCATGTTTTTGCTTTGGTTCTGGACATTCTTAAACATATTCTTAAAGATAAAATTTCTCTTAAAGAATTTTCCAGTAATTTTGTTACCATCAGGTTCCTCAATAAAGCCTACGATAATCTCAATATAAGGAAGCTGTTCTACAATAATGCAATTTTTTTTCCCATCCACAGGCACCAGTCTATTGTAAGTTTTAAATATGTTAAGACCTTAGGGTCAATAGTTAAAAACTACAAACTTAACTCTTCGAGCTACATTCCTGTAATTACTTCTTGTTCTTGTGATGAACATAAAGAAACAGTTCACTATGATAAGAATTACAACCATATTATCACCGGAAACTTGAGTTATGTTGAAAATGAAAAGCTTAGGAATTTATTAGAGTATGGCTCTAAATTCAGACCTTCCTTCACAATTTCCAAAGAAAGGATTCTTGAGAGCTTCACTCAAGATGTAAATAAGTACATCGTAAAAACTAGTTTGACGTACAATCAGCCTATTGAGGCCTTCGCAGAATGGAAATATAATATAATCAATAGCTTCACCGGTGAGTTGGCAGGTCTGGATTTTTGTTTCGACAGAAATCTCTTTTTCTCTGGAGAAGCTAAAAGGTCACTCTCCAAACTACAAGACCAATTTATTTTTACCACTACGGATAAAGCTAGCAATAATTTTGCAATTATCTGTAAGAAGTTCTATTTTGAATTGTTAACTATGGAACTCAATAATAGAGTAACATACGAGCCCGTAAGTTATTCTACCAAGCAGTTAGAAAATCGGTTTAAGGCATTCTTCAAAAAACTTAAAATTCCACAAACTAGAAGATATGGGCCTGAATTTCCATTTCTTTGCAACGGTTAAGTTTCATAAGGATCCTGTGAAGTTCAGGTTCATAGCTAGTGGAGTAAGGAGTCATAAAAAGAAAATAGATCTTGCTTTTGAAGATGTCTTAAAGAAGGTTTTGAAACACATTAGAAACTGTTCTAACTTGATGTACAGAGATTTTTGGATTATTAATAATAATGCAGAAGTAATTTCTACTATACTCAATGTCTGTCCCCTAGATATTAATAGTTATGATTTTGAAAACCTATATACTAATCTGCCTCTATCAGATATAATCACTACATTTAAGGAGCTGTATGCAGAATTTAAACTTAACCAATATGTTGATGTAGGAACTTGGAACTCTTATCTCAATTGCTGCATAAAAAATAACCATATCTTATATAATAATACTCTCTATAAGCAAGTGAACTGTATTCCAATGGGAACATCAATGTCCACAAATATCGCTAATCTATTCCTGTTCTTTAAGGAATATAAATTCATTAAAAATCACCCCACCTGCTCAGATAACTACCTTTACACTTTTAGATATATTGATGATCTGCTGTGTATCAATAATTCAGAAGTTATAGAGAGTGATTTTGATAATATCTATCCTAGCTCTCTTAACTTATGTAAAACCAACCACAGTAATCAGGAACTTGAGTTCCTAGACTTAAGCATTAAGCTCAACAGAGGTAACCCATCTATTAGCCTCTTTGATAAAAGAGTTAATTTTCCTTTCAAAGTAATTAAATATCTACACTGGAATAATAACATTTCAACCAAAGTAATTGAGAATGTACTAATTTCTCAGGTCCTAAGAATTTCAAGAATTTGCAGCAACAATTTGGATTTCAATTACCACATTAATATACTATTAGAAAGTTTTCTAGAGAACGAAATTCCTTCTTCTTTCATCAAAAGAACTTTAAGAAAAATTATTCTGAATAATAGAGTAAGGTTGGCAGATCTGCTTTAATTTTCTACACAGTTAATAATATGATTCTGACCAATCAAAGCCGTAAGGAAGTTGGCTAGAGGATGCCTATTAACTACCTAAAGGAACCTTAGTGCTATGGATATGACGGTCCTATTAAAACAAAAAATTAAATAATATAAACAAAATCACAAAAAAAGCTTAAAAATCTGTTTACAAAAGAAAATAAAAACAAATAAAAAAGAAAACTAGTTATTCATCACTAGGATAGCTATACTAAAAATAGTAAACCAACATTAAAATTAATAAGATTCTGATTAATCTATAGAAGCTCACTAAGGTGATTTAATACATGCAAAGATTATTAAATAAACTGCTCGTGTATTTTATAATATTTCTCATGTATTCTGAGAGTTAATTCTGCTCATTCTGATCATACAGATCCACAGTCTTAAGTTTATATATTTTTTTCTCTGGTTAAAATCTCCGCGCGTTGGTTTCTTGCTGTATGAGGAGGCCATCAGCCCCACCCTCACTGCCCCCCAGCGTCTAGGGAGTGGCGGAAGGGGTCAGCCATGTTCTCCTCTTGTGTGGAGAAAAGTTTTTGTCACACAAGAGGTAAGCTCTCTTCCTTGTTTTTGGGTTCTAGGTTTTATAAGTTCAATGTTTGTACTTTATGTACCTTTTCTCTGTCGTTTTTTAGCTTTTCAGCTTTTAAGCATTGGTTTGTCTGTTAACATTTTTGCGGGTTATAACTCTTACTTTTCTTTGTAACTTTGAGCGTCTTTTGAGGTACCTAGGAACAGAAGAAGGCTAAGCCTGTTCCTTTTCTATGCGCTGTCTATGCGCTGCTTTTTCAAAGTAGTTAAGTTCTTAATAACTAATTAATTATGCACTTAAAGCACTGCTGAAATACTTTGTACATATTGCAACTAACTGTTTAAGGTATATAACTTTCACAAAGTTTTCTTTAGTTAATATTTATCTTTAACTTATTCTCGTTTTCGTGCTGTCATAAGTTGTAGAGTAGGGGTTTTAGACTCAAGTTTTCTTTCAAAAATCTGTTCGTTATAAATTAACATTTCCTTTTTTTTTTTAATTGCAATGTAAAATTTGGATTTCTTTTGCATTGTTTTTCAGGTTTAAATTCTCTCTCAAACGAACTTGGAATTTCGTTATAGCTGAAAATCATTTCCATTTATTATGTCACTCTCACAGCTTGAGTTCTCTTTAATCTTCTTCTCTCTGTTTAATAGTAACAGATGAAGAGCATGGGTCGGGCCATGAAGGTTAATGGATGCAAGCGAAATTGTTAACTAGTGCTAGGTCATGCTACTCTACGGAGGACATGACTTATATATATATATTTTTTAACTATTTTAGGTGGGAATGTTACTTGCATCTATGGCCTTGCAGAAACCCATTTCCAACTAGGTCTTTGTGGAAGTGAGAAAATGCAGAGTTTTTGCTGGTCCTTGATAAAGCCAAGGCTCAGTATTCTCGACACCTTCTACATTCAGTTGTTTTATTTTATTTTTTTATCTTTTCTCCTTTTACTCACACAGATAGATACATAACCTTTTCTATGTGTGTGTTAGGTGTGAGTCAAAATTATATATGTATTTTTTTGCTTAGGTATCTTCTTTATAGAATATATATATATATATATGCACCTTAATTTCTTTATGCGAGATATTTCTTTTGTGATTTTTGTACAGCAGGAGATTTGGAAATATAAAAGGGGGTAAAGGGGGTCAGTCAGATTGCTCATTCATATGAGGTATGATCTGCTTAGAGAAAAGAATAGCAGGTATGTTTGTTTCTTTTTTGTTGTTCTTGTTGGGCTACACTATTAATCTTATTGGCCAGCTTTGTGAGATACATAATTAATTTTAACAGATGAGGAAGGTAAAGCAACAAAATGAAAATCAATGCCATAAGAATTAATTTTGATAAGATTTCACACACTGATATACATGCCAGTTTTTTACAACTAACATGCATTATTGCACATGTCTTTCATAAACTTTACTAATGTTTCTAAACCAAAAGGAAAGTGAATTCCTTTGAATAAGCCTGACAAAGGAAATGAGTTATCTAAAAAATAGCTAAATATTAAACTTTTTTCTAATAAAAACCCCATAAGGATGGAATTCTCAAAATGATGAATTTAAAAGGAAACTATACTCAGTAGACAAAACATTCGAGATTGGGGTGATGGGCAGTTGACACGGGCATTCCTTATGCAGAGTGGAATACACCCAAACTGAATGCAGGCGATAAATAGGCAGACAGCAGGGCTTCCCAACTGTGTATTGCAATCGACGAACATGGATAAATGTGTTGATCTGAGCTACTTTGTGGATGCATTGTCAACCCAAGACAGATCGGTCAGTCTATCGCCCACATGGTAAGAACCCTAGGGTTCCCGAGGGCAACTGTGTCAAGGGTGTACTGAAATTATACCATTGGCGAACATACCAGTGCACAGAGAGCAAGTGGTGGCCAACCATGCGCAATTGATGACCGGGATCAACGTAGACTATCCAGGCTCAGACACACCCACTGCTTGGCAACGGTGGCGCGAATCACATCCAGGTTAAATGTCTGAGGCCCAAGGAGCGTCAAGCAGTGAACGGTATGGTGCACAATGCATACCCTGGGCTATGGGAGCTGACGCCCTCCTCGTGTGCCACTGTTAACTGCTCGTCATTGGACATTACACCTCACCTGGTACCAGGAACATCAGGACTGGACCTCTACAGAATGGCGCCATGTCATTTGGTCACATGAATCCCGTTTTCAGCTGTGCTGAGCTGATGGGAGGGTGCAGGTCAACAGCATGAGGCTTTGGCCCTGTTGTACCAGGTTGGTGCTGTTCAAGGCGGTGGTGGCTCTGTGATGGTTTGGGGAGCCTTGTCATGCGACACACTAGGTCCCTTAGTGTGTCTGGAGAAGTCTTTAACTGCTGCGCACTATCAGCATGTGCTGGCTGATTACCTACATGCTTCCATGGCCTTCGTGCATCTTGCAGCCAATGGTCTGTTTCAGCAGCACACAACCACCCACGCACGGCTCAAGGAACACTCATCAGAGTTCGGAACCATCCTACCCCCTCGGCCCCAGATTTAAAACCTGTGGAAGCTCTTTAGATGCTGTTGAATGGAACATCAGATACATGGATCCTGGACCAATGTCTTGGATGAAGTTGTGGACAATGCTGCAACAGCCATGGCTGGCATTATTTCCAGAAACCCACCAGCATCTGGTGGAGTCTATGTCTTGGTGTGTACAGGCTGTTATTCAAAGTAGATGAGGACCAAAACACCATTAGGTAGGTATCTTTAATTAGTTTTGTTCATTAGAGATACCTACCTAATAGCGTTACCGATGCAAAATAAACGAACTAAAAACAATGCTTCACGGATCTATCAGAAGACAAATAAATATTCTTTAAAAATATGTCTCATTAAATATGGAATTCCAAAAATATTTCAAGGAAAAACTACCCCTTGTATGCAAATTTTCAAATTACAGAACTTATGTATTGAACTACATTTTAACATACCTTCCAATAATTTTTTTTTCTTAAAAAGAAGGATAATTTTACTCACTAAATTTAATATTTTCACGCAATAAGAATATAACTACTATAATATAAAAGCTACAATTATTACTTCTTGCACTTGGGTTTCAAGTCCACTTTTTTCACGGTGCCATTTGCTTTCACTTTCATTCAGTTGAGCAATAGTATCTTCCTTCTCTTGCTGAAATAAAAAAAGGCAATAGTTCATACAATTATTTTCTTAATAAACATGTTTAAATTTCATTAAAAAACTTTGTTCTACAGCATGAATACAACACCCAAAATAAACATTGCCTCACAATAAATAAAATGCATAAATCAAGAGTTGCTTAATTTATGTTTAAAAGAGAAAAACCAGATCTTAACTGGAAATGTTAATTTATTGAAAGCAACCATATTCCCTAAGAAAATACCAAAAGTTTCACATTTTATAATCATGTTTTAAAATTATCATACTTAACATTTCTTTTCAGAAATCAAAAGTTCAGATTAATCGAAACGAAGGGGACAAAACAAAAACTTTCACATTGACTGCCAAATCATAAGAGAAAATTTTAAATCTTCAGGTTTTGATGAAATGACTGACTTTTTCTCCAAAATTTTGCTTTCAGTAATACTGAATCTGTTATATCCTCTGAATTTTTTTTTTTTTTATCATTTAACATGGGTTGTGTTCATACAACCATTTGAAGAATGAATAAAAATACTAATGAACTATAAAAGAACAAGATTATAAAATGAACACTTTTTCACTTTGGAAGCTTAAAATTATTTTTCATGTAAACAAAAAATGCACTTAGTGTAGGAAAGTGGAAAGGAAAGCTAGATGCATAATTAAACCACAAGCAACTGAAATAATGACTATATTTTTGATGAAACAGAACACAGTTTGTTTACAACGACATATAAGGCCAAGGAAGAAGAACACACTGTTGCCATACCGTTAGACACAAACAAGTTGTGGAAATGATAAAATCAAGTCAACTCAACACTTAGAAGTAACAGTAGTGGTGTGTACCAAGGTTCTTAGATATATCTTAGGTTGGGCCCATTAGCGATCTATGCTCTCATTGGCCCTTTTATTTGACGTCACTGTGGAGGCTCGGAGTGGAAGCAAAATATAGTGCTCATATGTAACTCAAGGCAAAGAGAACTTAAAAGTTTATATGAGCAAAAAATTTTTTTTCACTTTGTTATCTAATTACTAAAGAAAAGAAAAATGTTCAGTTCAGAATGAATTTTTGACTGATATAATAGATTTACGTTCACCGTTTTTTATATGCCTTTGTGAAACAACATGGCAAGATCTGATATTTTTAACCAAAACTTAGATAAGGAATTTATATCGACAAAAACAAAAAAAATCCATGATGTTTTCTAATTTGCGCAATTTCAATAACTAGCGTCAAAACTATTCTCATAGATAGCGCATGAGACAAAATTTCGATTCAAAATAAAGGTTTGTGCTGAATTATATCAGAAATTAATCTGTTTCTTTTCGCTACTGAAATGTAGTAGTCTTTCTTTGACACATGGCATTGTTTCTTTTTTAATCTCCGTTTTACATTTCAAACTCGAAATGGCGAGCATTTTTAAAAATTCGGATAGAAATTATGATTGAAATTTACCTAGAAAGTCGCTAAAATTTTGGTGATGCAACCTGTGTATTTTGATTTCACTGAAGTGAATGAACGTTTTTGTTTAGAACTCTGAACAGTTTTTCTTCTAAACAAATTAATTTCTAAAAATTCGCAAAGTTTTTTAAATCACGTTCATAACTTCAATAAAATGTTTAGAGCAAATTCTGGCATGTTTCACACTGACAACATATTTTCGTTTACATTTGAGTAACCACGTTCTTTGCAACATCTGATCTTTTGGGAATGCGTGATGAATAATCCCAGTTCTTTTTGTTTTCTTATTCTGTGATGGGCATAGAGCAACAGCACAATTAGACATCGTTCTTACGAAATAAGAGCACAGAATGATGGGGTTATGAAGTTTTCTAACAAACAAAACCACAGCAATAGGGTGATTTCTTTTTGTTACCACAGTAGTTATCTTATAACCCTTACCTTTTGTTATCACGTTAATTATCTTTACCCTATCACAATAAAATATTACTGTCGATCACAAAGAACTGATAAAATACCACTAAATAAACGCCAGACTAATAGGAACTGCATGTAAACAGACAATCGAAGCAAACAATCTACCTCTACAGCTAGATCACGCGCGAGTCACCCCAAAATGCCTTCACTACTGCACATCGAAATGGACCCTCTCTGGTGTGTACATTATATTTTCATGCCCTCACTTGCTGGACAACAGATTTTCACATGTCAGATATCTTCCTCTCTCCCATCAAAGTAATGCAATCAGTTAACAGCCTCCATCTTTGCTGCCACTAAAGCTACATTTTCAGCTGTACCAAAGGTTCTTTCAATTAGACTCAAATGAAAAGCTGACTTGTCTCCAGGAAATCATTTACTGAAATCACACATTTACATTTCAAATCACTTAGCATTAAAACAATCAAGAAATAACACAATTAATGAGCTAAATTAAAAAAGAAAATTATATAATATTTACATGACCCAAGCAGTTGGGTGGCAAAGGAAAACAGCTGGGGAGTCCACCTAAAAATAGGCTCCAGGGAGAACCCTACATTATGTTTCCCTATACATTTTATTGATTCAGCACAGTTGTTTACTGGCAGTACAGAATACTTTGGCACATTTTATTTACCAGCAGTACTGAATTGTCACTGTTACAATTTTAATACAAATAACAAAAACAATGTTTTTAAGTGACATATAATGTACACAGCAGGGGGAAAAAATGTAAATTAGTTCAATGTATTATTCTTTCATTCACCTTTGTATAATCATTTGGATTAAGTACACAATTTCATTACTTTCTTTTCATATGGGCAAATTTATTTCTTGATATGCACCTAATATAGCAGCATCAGCAAAATTTCCAAAGCTTAGTGTGGCATATCATGAAACCCCAGCTAGTTTACATGCTTAAACTTGTAGGTTGTGCACATTAACTTAAGTGCATTTGCATGCCTGAGACCAATGATGCATGCATAAGTGTAAAATAATGTGTCATTTGTTAAGCACATGAAAGCTAAACATAATAGAATTCAAGGACACTGAGTTCAATTATATCATATTTCCACAATAAAAATTTAAATTCTATAATTTCAGTCATAGTCTAACAACAACAAAAAAAAATCAATAATATATGTTAAGGTGGACATAGAGATTTTGCTTACTATACTTCCAATGGAAAAAATTTCAACCCGATTTCCTCACAGAAGAAAATTTTTCAATACATTTAAATTTGCTCACAGATATAAAAAAAAAAAAAAAAAAAAAAAAAAAACATCTTTTTTGCGAAAAGATTGATTGCACAATCAATGTTTTTCGCAAAAAAATTTCCTGAACTATATTTAAAATCAATAACTTTACTGCAATGTAATGGTTAGGAAGAGTGGCACCACCTGAAGCAAGAATCATAACTACATCGAAATAAAGTTATTGATTTTCAATATGGTTCAAGAAAGTTTTTGCAAAAAATGCCAATTGTACAATCTAAGTTAGGATGTTTTTTTATCAGTGGGCCAATTTTGACGTATAGGAAATCTTTCTTCGCTGAGGAAATACACGGAAGAGCAATGAATTAGAGACAGCTGGCGTTATGCAAATGTGGCGCTGTGGGCGGCCCTGTAAACGGAAACGACATGACGTATGCAGCGATCCGACAATATAACAAGTGATGCGACAGGAATCAGTAAGAGTCGGACGCAGTATGGGCAAGACGAAGGATCTAAGTGCATTTGATCATGGGCAAATTGTCGGGGCCTGACGAATGGGTCACTCCATCTAGGAAGTCGTGCAGGCACTGGGATTTTCATGAGCCACTGTGTCACGGGTGCACCGTGAGTACATCAAATCCGGTAAAACCATCCCTGCAAGGGCCAACTGCCGTGGACAACAGTGTGTGCATGAGCGGGGTCATCGTCGGCTAGCTCGCATTGTAACAGCGGATAGATGGGCCACAGTGCAAGAAATCACTCGGCAATTTAACGCTGGTGCACAAAAACGTGTAAGCAGCCACACCATCCAGACCCATCTCCTCGCTATGGGGTACAGAAGCCATCGTCCCACGAGAGTACTGCTACTGACCGCACATCACAGGGTGTAAAGATTAGCATGGAGCGGGAACATCGCCACTGGACCCTAGACATGTGGAAAAATGTTGCCTGGACTGATGAGTCGAGATTCACGTTGGTACATGCAGATGGCAGGATACGAGTATGGCGCAAACCACATGAAGCAATGGATCTTTGTTGCCAGCAGTGTACTCTTCAAGCTGGTGGGGGTGGCATTCTCATCTAGGGACTGTTTACGTGGACTGAAATGGGATCCCTGGTACAAGTGACATCGTCCCTCACAGGTCAACGTTACCGGGATATCCTGGATGACCATTTGCTCCCGTTTGTACATCTTCAACATCCCACTGGGGACCTCATCCTGCAACAAGACAATGCACCGTGCCATCGCTCCCGAATTGTACCTGAATGGTTGGATGAACACTCCACCGACGTGACCTTGCTTCCTTGGCCAGCTAGGTCACCTGACCACAATCCCATCGAGCACATCTGGGATGCCATCGAGAGAGATGTTCGAGGCTTGGCCCCACCTCCATCAAATCTTCGTGAACTGTGGGAGCTTATTCGGGGGTCGTGGATCCGTATGGCTTCCCAACGCTTCCGGTGTCTTGTCGAGTCCATGCCGAGATGAATTGCCACCGTAATCAGGGCGAAAGGTGGTGCTACACGTTACTAGACAGGTATCTCTAATTCAATTGCTCTTCAGTATAGGGTCCAAATTTTTTCCATTGGAAGTATAGGGAACAAAATCACTAGATGCCCACCTTGAATGAGCTTCGTGATAAGTTCAGTTAACATATATTATTGACACTTATTTGCTGGATTATACATGAAAATATAGAATAATAACAGAAGTTAAATAGTGCACAGTACCGTTTTGCTTCAAGGAAGAGAAATTCCCTTAAACTGCTGACAAGAAGAAAACCACTTGCTATAGTACAATTAAATCTATTGAGATCATATGAGAAACTTGAGCTGTGGTATTAATAATCTAGGGTAGAGTAAATTTGCATTTATAAAAAACTGAAACTTGCAGGCCACTGCAATTGAAATGGCATAATGGATGGCATACATAAAGACATATCAAAGCCTATTGAATAGCTTGTGTCACCAATCACAGACTGCAATACAAGGGAAACTTAAAATGAGAAAGAAAGACCAAAACGTAGAAAGGTTAACATCCAACAGTAGACAAACTGATGAAAAAAATAAACTGCAGCCAAGGTCTGTTAAGTTAGTGGTGGTTTTCTAAACATGCTGAACTTCTCCAGGTTTACAGATATACTGTAGTTACTACCCCTTATTCTGTACCACTGGCTTAGAGAAGAATATAAAAGACCTAAAGGACAAAAAACATCACCTCTGCATTACTTGAGATTCCACATTCTGTGGCACATGAAACTAAATTCATAAATGAAGAAGACAAACTATATGTTTTTTCAAAAGAAAATTATTAAAGAAGAATTAGTGTACTTCAATAACATGAGTAAAACCCACAAAAAGAGAAGGAACAGTACTATCTGTAAAATGAAGAACAGCAGCCTCGGTGGTGCAGTGGTCTAAGCAATGGCTTCTGATCGTTCGTTCGAGTTGGGTCCGGTTCCGAACCCCGGTGAGGCGTGGATGTTGTGCTGGTCTTAATGTACTGGCTCTCTCCCTTCCCTGGAACCAGTAGCCCTAAATTAGGGATGGGCAACTGTTTATTGCCCACTGAGTTGCTCAAGATGATCGTTAAACCCCAACAACAACAAAATGAAAAACAACCATAACTGAAAATATGAAGGACAGCTTTTACAAAAGATTTGAAGATTAATAATGGGAATAAAAACAATAAAAAGGCAATAACACCCAGAGGGATAAGCTGGTGTATGTGAAACTGATATATATTTATAAAGTGCATCTAAAATTATTATAAGAAGTAACAAACAATTAATTTTCCAAAGGATATGGAAGGGGTATGGTACAGAAAGGCCATCACTAACTGCAATCCTTCAAGCTAATTCTTCAGAGGGAAAATTTCATTATCCTAAAGAGGCTACAAAAGTTACAACCGGGGGAGGGGGGTTACAAACATTTCATCATTACAACCACTCAGAATTCTGCATTTCCAATAAACTGATGTATGTGCATACAAGCTTCCAGACTCCACTAGTCAAGGCATCTGCCTCCTTGTTACACATATTGAAACAGTGACATAGCTACCAGCATTGGCAAGAGCCTTGTCAGTAGTAACTAGTATTATTACGAGACATACACAGACACTTTCTTACGAAACGATCCATCTCTTTGTGAAAAAGAAATACACACCACAATAAAAGGTTACAACAAACAAGGACTCTAATGAAACAAACCAAATACATGCAAAACACAAAATTGATTCCCCTGGCAAGGGCATGATAGGTAACACTACACGATTTAAGTTCGAAACTTCAACCAGTAAAAAATCAATCAGATGCGTTCAGAATTCCATAATGCTTGACAGACGGGAAATCCAAGCAAGTGAACGTGCAGTGCATTAACCTTCACTTACCATATGATAATACTATCTCTAAAAGTGAAGTTTATGTCAAAATGAGACCAAAGAAGAAGAAAGCTGAACGTTTTAACTGGTTGAAAAATCAAAACACACAGCAAGAATGTGGACTACTGTCAGTTTGTCTTTTGTTGACTCTGAAGCTGCACAGCATCCAGGCTTAATTTTTCTCTTTGATGATATCTTTCTCCCTATTTCTTCATTGCCACTTTTCTTTCTTTTTTTTTTTTATGCCCTCTGATAACCAATAATTTCATCAATCATGCTGAAAGAACTTTCAGCCTGGGGACCATGAGCACATGATATCAAAGTTTCAAGAATTTTAGATAAATTGTGTAACTCTGAGGATATTAATACTTTTGAGCACCATGCATCAATTTTCACAAATTTTTCAAATTTTTCACTTCCATTTTTGGGAATTTTCCTCTCTCTTATCATGCTTAAATGCAAAAACTTATGGGATGGGGGATATTTCACAACACAGAAGAGTGGGAACATCGTGGGGGCAGGTAGCAATTGTTACGAGAAAAATCTTTGCTCCGTCCGACTTCCAGTTTTGGAAATTTCCCCCTATTTTCAAGCTGAAATATAAATATTTATGCAGTAAAATTATATTTAACAATAATACCGAACAGAGGCAACATTGTGAGAAAAAAGAAATTACAATTATGTAAAAAAAATCTGAACTATGTCGACCTTCAGTTTTCTTTTTAACATAATACAAGAGTCCTTCACCAAAGAATTTCTTCTTGTTTTCATATAACTTTTTGCATGTTTTCTCCTGGTTGCCGCATTTGGCACAAAAAAGAAGTTCGTTAAATACACTAAAATCTTGATAGATAAAAACTTTGAACTAGAATTTTTGAAAGATACAATAGTTCCTACAAAAAGCAAATATAAAACTGATAAAAACATACCTTTCACTGTAGTGACTTTCGTTAAATGGGTACATTGTGATATGCAAGTTGCTTCAGCCAAAACCTACGTACTTATCACGATGTACCTGTTTAACGAAAGTCACTACAGCCAAAGGTATGTTTTTATCAGTTTTATATTTGCTTTTTTGTAGGAACTATCGTATCTTTTAAAAAATCTAGTTCGAAGTTTTTATCTATCAAGATTTTAGTGTATTTAAAGAACTTTTTTGTGCCAAACGCGGCGACCAGGAGAAAACATGCAAAAAGTTATATCAAAACAAGAAGAAATTCTTTAGTGAAAGACTCCTGTATAATGTCAAAATGACGTTACAGCATGCTTTAAACTCAAAGTGTCATAATTCGGTAACTCAAGAATTTTGTGTTGTCAATTAAGATATTTGAGTAATTTATTGTATTGTACCTTTATTTATTTATTGTACCAACATTATTGTACCTTCAGTTTTTGAGTTTTGCAAAGATGTAGTTTCGTCCTCGGACTAACCTCCCCCCCCCCCCATCACCACCAACCCTCCAAACATTTCTGTTCACTTGTGCATCAATCTCACAAATGGCAAAATTAATAACAAAAAAGGTGAAGTGCCTCGAATTTGTGGAAGAATCTTATGCCTGAAGATTATGGGAAAATTTTCAAGGCATCTAACTTCTGTTTTCACAAATTGTTGCCTATAGTTTCAAGCTGAAATACAAACATTTATAGAAGAAAATTATATCTTACAAGAATACTGGACATAAAGGCAACATCGGGAGAAAAAATTACGATGGAAAATTTTTATACTCCTCTTAACTATCATTTTAGAAAGTTTTGAAACAGGAAATACCATCCCCAGGCAGAACACCCCATCCACCACCCCATTTTCTTCAGTTTTGCATCAATCGTGAAGACGATCTAAACAATGACAAAAAAAAAAAAAAGCAGAATTCTACAAATCCGCTTAAGAATCATATGAATATCATGAAATAATAGGAAAATAAGAAAAGAAAAGAAACAAAATTCGTAGAATTCATAGTTTCGAGAGTGAGTTCCATAGTCAGACAACTAAATCAGTAGAAACTATGTACATTCCATAGTAGTTGGTAGGTATGCAGCGATTCAGGTTAGAATTTACCGGTTCTTTTGATAGCACCATTATGGTATTTAATCACATAATAAACTCCCAAAGCAAATGGAAAAGACAAGAGATGATCCATTGTTGGCAAGGTTTTTCAGTTCATGTGGATAGATATCAGTTGGCAAGATTTTTCAGTTCATGTGGATAGCATACAGGAACCTAAATACAAAAGATACAAACAAATAATAAACACTGTATGCTCACATCACATTGGATGCACATAAGAAAGCCAAAAAGAAAAACCAATTATACCACACAAAGTGCTGAAAACCTAAAAAGGTGAGTGATAAGTGTGTCTGTGGCTCGCAATGTCTCGGTTGGTTGGTTGGTTGGTTGATTGATTTTTATGGCGCAAGGGCCATGTTTGGCCAAAGAGCGCCAGACACAAGACAAACAAACAGTATTAAAAATGTGGTAAAAAGCTTAAAATCTGACTGATCATGTAAAACTGAAAACTGAGAACGATGGAAGGGCTAAAAAAGATAATGAAACAAACAGTATTAAAAACATGATACAATGATTAAAATCTAGCTGATTCAGTAAAACTGAGAAATGAGGATGATGATAGGGCTAAAATCTAGATACGTTTAAAATAGTCAATTTCTTTAAAAATGAAAAAACAGCAACAGTATTGCAGTGGTCATTTAGGAGCCGCTGCAGTGTAGCGGCGTCCTCGTTCAACAAATGAGAATGAAAGAAATGAAAACGTACATCACGAAAACGAACACAGGTACACAGAAGATGAGTGACGGTGAGTCGGCAATTGCACGTCTCACACATTGGCGCAGTGTCGCCACACAGCAAAAAGCGGTGAGTGAAACGACAATGCCCAATGCGGAGACGCGCAAGCACCACTTCCTCCCTGCAGTTCCGACGAGATGAGGAGTTCCAGATTTCAAGAATAGGTTTTATACGATGCAGTTTATTTTCCACCTGTTGGTCCCACAGACCCTGCCACGTTCGCTTGATATAATCGCGAAAGATAAAGCGGAAATCCCGGTGATACAGTGGCAAGGGTGTGACGACCAAAGAAGAAGCAGATCTAGCAGCCGCATCAGCACACTCGTTACCCGAGATTCCAACATGCCCAGGAATCCAACAAAACTGAACATGAAGACCAGCCCCGAGCAAACGACGAAGTAACTGTCTCACATCCAAGAGAACAGGATGGTCATGGCAATCTGCAGATGACAAAGACTGCAAGACACTTAAGGAATCCATATAGACCATAGCACGATGATGAGAACTCGACTGAACATGGAGAAGGGAGAGAGACACAGCACGCATCTCCGCCGAAAACACCGTGGCCTCAGCTGGGATCCGCACTACTGAAACGTCATCAACACAGACAGCCGCGGATCCAACAACTCCATGCATCTTGGAGCCATCAGTGAAAATGGGAGTGTATTCAGTATTGAGGGCACGGTGCTCAGCGAAGAGCTGCTGGTACACTGACGCAGGGGTTGAGGATTTGTCGAAAGACGTAAAGGTGGTATCAGCCATGACACCAAGTGGGTGCCATGGAGGATCCCCAAAGCCCCTGGTCGCTGCAACAAGTGACAAGTCGAGTCCTGCATCACGAGCCACGGCCGCCATACGAAGACCGAAGGTTGGAATGCACGAGGGCTGGTTCCCAAATAAACGAGCATGCTGAGGATGGAAAACTGCACCGTACAAAGGATGGTCTGGAAGAGACCGAAGTTTCAAGTAAAAGTGAACAGACAGCTGCAGACGGCGTAATTCAAGCGATGGTTCGTTCGCATCAGCGTAAAGGCTGGGAATCGGAGATGTTCGAAATGCTCCTGTACAAAGACGCAGCGCCTGATGATGAACAGCGTCCAAAGGCCGGAGAACAGAAGGACGAGCTGAGCTATACACGATACAGCCATAATCCAGTTTCGACCGAATTAAGGAGTGGTAAATGCGAAACAAAGAGATCCTGTCTGCACCCCACGAAACTCTCGAAAGGATTTTTAGAATAGAAAGAGCACGCAGACAGGAAATCTTGAGCCGCCGAACGTTCGCACAGAACATAAGCGCACGGTCGATGGTCAGTCCAAGAAACTTGGTCTCCGGCAAAACTGGAATGGCTGCACGGTCTAAATACAGCTCGGGGTCAGGATGGAGGCCACGCCTCCGGCAGAAATGAACACACGCTGTCTTGTCGGGAGAAAGAACGAACCCATTGCTATTCGCCGCTTTAAAAATCTGATTAATTGCAGACTGCAACTGCCTTTCAATAAAACGCATGCTTGATGACGAGCAGAAAATGTGCAAGTCATCGACATACACAGTAGCCGAAACCGCAGGAGGAAGATTTGTGAGGAGACAATTAATGCGCAGGATGAACAACGTGACAGATAAAATGCAACCTTGAGGAACACCTTGTTCTTGATGGAATGTTGCCGATAGCGTCGTACCCAGGCGCACCTGGAACACTCGATTGCGAAGAAAATTTAAAATAAATGTCAGAAGATTTCCTCGCAATCCGCATGCGTGGAGGTCACGGATAATACCTCGCCACGCTCGTTCATAAGCTTTTTCAATATCAAAAAATACAGAAACCAGGTGCTGCCTACGCACGAATGCCTCGCGCACAGATGTCTCAATGTGCAGGAGATGATCGTGAGGTGAACGATGATGGCGAAAGCCGCTTTGCGATGCTGAAAGAACTTGATGATATTCTAAAAAATGAATTAACCGGGAATTAACCATGCGTTCAAGAACTTTACACAGACAGCTAGTGAGAGCAATTGGATGATAACTAGAGGGAGACTTGGGATCCTTGCCAGGTTTGGGAAAAGGCAGAACAAAAGCTTTACGCCAAGATTCCGGGAAACTGTGCTCTGACCAAATACGATTGTACAGGATTAAGAGATTCTCGAGAGACGACTGCGAGAGATGACGGAGCATGTCATAGTGGATGCCATCGGGACCGACTGATGTAGCGCCCTGAGTTCAACCATGCTGAAGGAGGAGTTATATCCCGTGTCGTGAAAGGGCGCAAAGGAGATTCTCTGGCGTTCCACAGTGGATTTTATTCTTTGAAAAGAAGAAGAATACGCCAGGTCACTCGACACGGAGGCAAACGCCTCCCCCAAACAATCAGCAATCTCCCCGACTCCAGCATATGTGCAGCCGTTACTCTCGAGAATGGAGATCTGGTGAGAGCTGTAGTTACCCCGGATCTTACGAATCTTGTCCCACACACTTTTCGAACTGGCACGTGAATTGAGAGATGACACATACTGGATCCAAGACTCCCTCTTGCTATGTCGACGCACCAACCGAGCATAGGATTTAGCTCGTTTAAAAGCAACGAGATTAGCATCGGTTGGATAACGCCGAAAAGTAGACCAGGCCTTATGTTGAGCTCTCCTAGCTACTGCGCATTCAGGGTTCCACCAAGGTTTCGGAATTCTGGGGAGCTTCGTAGATGTTTTAGGAACTGAAAGATCAGCTGCCTGAAAAATACAAGTTGTGACTTCAAGTACAGCTGTGTCGATTGACTCTTGGGTCACCATTTCAGAAGATATCACCGCGGACGATGTGAAGACCTCCCATCTGGCACGATCCATCCTCCATCGAGGTGGGCGGGAGGCAGAAGATGGCACGTTTGCATGGTGCCAGAGGACGATTGGGAAGTGGTCGCTCCCGTGGAGATCCTTACACACCGTCCACGACTAGTCAGCAATAATCGATGGTGAACCCAAGGTCAAATCGATCGCACTGAAGGATCTTGTCGGCTCATGGAAGTAAATGTCAGCACCGGTGTTTAAAAGGCACACAGAGGCCGAGCACAGAAGAGACTCTATGCGACGACCTCTCGTGCTGGCGCTGACACTACCCCACAAAGGATGATGAGCATTAAAGTCACCCAAAAGAAAGAAGGGTGAAGGCAGCTGATCAATCAAGCTCTCCAGAACAGAGACGCTAGCATCCTCATCCGGTGGCAGATAGACACTGCAAACAGTAAGAGGCACAGGCATAGAAATACTAACCGCCACGGCCTGCACAGTTGTGGAAACTGCGACGGAAGATACCGGAACCCTGTGAGGGACGAGAATAGCGACACCCCCACAGGCTATATTTCCAGACGAGTTATCTGTCCGAAATGCACTGTAGCCTCGAACTGAAAGCAGGTCCGATGGTTTAAGCTTTGTCTCCTGGAGACAAAGGCACACCGGAGAGTACAAATAAAGCAGATGTTTCACGTCATCAAAACTGGTGCGAAAACCTTGGCAGTTCCACTGAATTATTGAACCCATGGGTAAAAATGAAATGAAAAAGGAAATGGTTAAACTTGGTCAGCCTCCATTTCCTCTGATGAGTGTTCCCCCAGATTTGGGGGTGTGTGACCAGGGGCCAAGAATGGTGAATGCTTTGTCCCAAGTGTCTTAGCGGGATTCGCTCGCCGTTGATTGTTTGGCTGAGACTTTGAAGGAGAAGAAACGCTCTTCTTATCCTTGACCTTGGTGTTGGTGTTTTTGCCAGAAGAAGTGGCCTGAGTTCCCTTGCTGGTGTTGGAGTGAGTCTGCTTCGGTGAAGTGGCGGGTGCCGCTTTCAGACCCCTAGCTCGCGACTGGAGTGCCTCCAGTCTGGCTGCGATGATTTCCTCCACATTGAATGGACATTTAGGGGGATCTGAATGTCGGTCTGAATGGCAACCGTAGATTTGGCAACCACCACTGAAGCGTATGATCGCCGATCAGATGTAACAGGAACCACTCTTCTTCTGGCCTCAGGATAGGAAATATTTCCCACCGTTTTGAGCCTTTGGATTTCCTTCTCCTCTTTCCACTTGGGACAATCTTTGGCTGATGCTGGGTTTGAACCCTTGCAGTTCACACAAAACTCGGCCTCAGCCACACATTCTGAAAGTAGATGCTCTGTGGCACCACAGCGTCCACACCTAGGAGTACTCCTACATGACTGCTGAGAGTGGCCGTACGACTGGCACCTAAAACATCTCAACGGGTTAGGAATGTACGGTCGTACCTCGAGGTGGAGATACCCTGCCTTGATGGATGTAGGCAGGGAAGGGCTGTTGAATGTCAAGATGATGTTCCAGGATGGGACAAACTGCCCATTCCTCCTGAAAGAAATACGGCGCACACCCGTAACATGTTGGCTCCTCAGTTCTTCGAGAAGTTCATCCTCGGTACATTCAATAAGATCCCGAGAGGAGACAACACCTCGAGATGAATTCAGGTAACCGTGTGGTGTTATTTTGACCGGAGTCTCAAGCAGCATGCTGGTGTTGATAAGTGTGGAACTGTAGGCCACAGTAGACATCTCAACAAGAAGATCTCCAGACTGGAGCTTCTTGACGCTCTTAGGAGAGCTTGCTATAGATTGAAGTGCTTTATGGATCCAAAATGGACTTTTGGCACTCAAAGGCTTTGAAGGGCCCAATGAGTGCACAAAAAAGAATCTAGCATTGGAAACATCAGCAACAAATTTTTGGCGGAAGGACCTGAACCTTCCTCATACCTCTTTTAGTTTTGGGTCCGTGGGAAATTTCAGTGAGAGCCATGAAAAAAAAATAAAGGATTCATCCGCCGACGTCCCCACCCACTACCGAGCCCAACGAGGGAGAACCGGAGGTCCGCAAGCCCAAGTGGACGCAGGACACGACTCTAGGGACAGCAAGTGGATATAGCAAGTTGATAGGGCAGATATGCGCTCGGCGAGCACCCAGACTTTCCCATGCCTAGGGAACACCCCTTTGGCATGCCCACCCTATCCCCAGACTCACCCTGTCGTACGAGACGACAAGCCGTTAGAAGTCTGGGCTCCACTCGGCCACAGACCTCATTGACTAGGAGTGGGTTAGTTCCTAGCCACCCGTTTAGGGTGAAGCAGGGGGCAAAGAGGAGTGTTTGCCACTGGCGACAACAACACCCTGGCCTCCAGAAACCTCAGCCTCCAACATCCCCGTTTCCACCTTACGGGTCACCGCACACGGCAAACGTGCAGGTAGGTCTAGCTAACCAGCTCGGAAAAACAAAGAAAGGAACATGAAATGGAGATGACAGGAAAGAAAACGAGAAACTATAATCCAGAGCTGGCGCATAATCACAACCTCAGCAGCCTACAACTGAGGCGGGAGCATGTCAAGTAAAAAAACAAAATACATAAAAAATGTGAAAATCATCACATATAGTACATGTCGGCTCGGGCCGTGGGGACGCCATCCCCCAGCAGCTGGATGAACAGCTGTCCCTTCGGTGATGTAATCATACAAGATGAAAAAGAAAGATGTTCCGTCACAAGGTCAGCTCGGGCCGTGGGGGCGCCGCTCCCCAAATAACTGGGAAACCAGTTATCCCCGTGCGGGGCGCAATGTCTCGTCTCCCTTGTAATATCTTGTCTAAAATGTACAAGAAAGTTTAGCTTGAATTTGCATATTATGAGTACCGTCTAAGATGCATGTGCAACAAACATCAGAAAGTCAGACCAAAGTTTTAATAAGTATGAACTAAATAAAGACAGTTCTATAATCATAAATAATGATAGTGCACATCAAGAAGTTTAAGAGTTACAACAGAGAAAATCACCACAAATGTTACAACAGAGAAAATCACCACAAATATCAGACAATCCTGAGATTTAGAAAAAGATAAAGTTTTAAAACAATAAATCAACCAATCCAAAAAGACTGAGCTACAATTCTGACAAGGTATTTCTTAATGAAGTGGTCTTTTTTTTTTTTTTTTTACCATGTTTTTGTACAAAGGAACTGATACATGTGATTATGTCACAGAAAAAAGGCTTCTGATGAATGTGTGGGAGGTTGACTTGAAATGAGGTTGTCGAAAATAAATATTAGAGTAATTGCTGTACTTTAGCATTTTTCCAAGAAGCCAGTGCTCCTCACTGCAGGCAGTTGCAAAAAGCTTTCTGAACTTGAAGTGCCCTGGATATACATCACAACGTATGTCTTTCAGTAAGTCAAGAACATCTTAATATTGCTGAGCAGTCATGTATGAAGTGCCAAAAACCGAGCAGAAAATATCATCAAAACTGAAAATTCCTTACTCTACAAATGAATTTCAATTTAAAAGCCAATCAAGCCTGGATATGTCAATACACTAAATGATAAAGACATGGATTGATTTAAAGCCAAAGTATACTTGATGTCATGTAAGACCAGATTACAAGGAATTGTTATAGCACAAATTTTGACCATTTGCAACTACACTGGTGTCCTAAATTAACAGGACAAACACAAAATCATGAATAACACAAAATTCATATGACCGAGTTCAATGACAGTTGGCACAGACATACATACATATATCAATAACACAGCACTACACAGTAGAAAAGGAATGCAACCACCACATAAGGAGGGAGCATGCATATGACAGCATACTGTGAATAAGAGTTTGGGGAAATAAGCGCCACTCCTCCACTAAGACACATCAGAGACTCAGGAGGGTCCTGGGAGGCAGCTGCCAGCCTGCAATTGCTCTTCTCAGGGCATTCCAGACATGTTCTATCAGGTCTAGGTCCAGAGATCTCGTGGGACACTCCATCCTGTAAATATCCTCACTCTGCAGGTATTTGTCAACTTGCAGAGCCCTATGAGGATGAGTGTTAACCATAAAAAGAACTGGGGGCACACAGCTCCCCTGAAAAGCCATATGCAGGGCTCTAGAATGTGACCCCCATAGAGTGCAGCAGTCAGAGTGCCTCCTGGAAACATGTGCAATAGCATGCATCCATCCAACACTATACCAGCAGAAACCAAGAGCCCACCTCCACAGTGGTGGTCAATTTCCCTAATGTTGGAGGGAAGGTTTCAGCTTCCCACCTCTCTCTAAATGTACACACATTGAGAAACCATGTTTAGGTTGTACCACAACTCGTCACTAAAGATAACACAGGCCCATTGATCAGGTGTTCAACGGTGATGTTGTCAGGCCTAATTCAGCATACCATTCTGTGTGGTGCGGCGAGTGGGATACAGATCATTGGCTTTCTTGCAGACAGACTTCTCTCATTGAGTCTTCTGTAAACTGTCTGCCTTGATATTGCAGTTCCTGTAGCAGAGGACAGCTCCTGTGAGAGCTGCCTGGCTGTCAACTCACTATGGTAGCAAGCTGTTAGACAAATACCAGTCATCTTGACTTGTTGTGGCTCGTGGGTGTCCTTGTCCCTGCCTTTTAGTTATTGTTCTGGTTCCCTGGAACTGTCTCCAGAGATTGAAGACCACTTGCCTTGACACATTCAGCCATCTTGCTACCACAGCTTGCGGTTGCCCTGCTTCCAATTTACTATGTGCGATTGATTTCCACAATTAAGTCTTCTAAGCAATGGTGTGGAGCCATTTTTTCAATTGCCTCAACCCACTCAGAATGTTTACCAAGGTCACATGCCTGCCAGCTTGATGATGCACGGTTGCCATCTGCATATTTCTATAGAAGCTAGAACAATGTTGCTTGGGTACATTGACTTAGTATTTCCAGTTGCACGTCCCTGAAAAATCTTTACTTTGTCTCGTTTTGGTCATATTCTTGAATTTGTATTAGCCAGGTTAATTTTGGACACCGGTTTATCTTTAATAAGGGTCTCAAACCTACTATGGAATTTAGCTTATTGCCTGGAAAAAAGAAAAAATGGAAACATATCAAAATACACTCCCAGAACAAAGAACTGCACACAAATTTGCTCCAAACCTTTTGTAAAGAGACTATGTGCTTACTTACACTGCTGAGAAATAATCTCAGTCTGGTGATTATTTCTCATTATTTCTCTTTGAGGGATTGGTGACAGATATGAAAACTGATATAAAATATATTTTTTTCACTGAAAAAAACTTTTGCCATTTTTATTGGATTCTTTCAAATACACTAATATTATTCACGGGCATATTTTTGAAAATTGTTCATCTTTGTTAGGCCCTTATTGTTATAACACACTCTCAGTGTTAAAGGTTTATGTATCCAACGGATTAATCCTCAAAGTTTACTATTCTTTATTCAGTGATTAAAGATATAATCCACTAAATCACAGATGTTCTCTTTTTGAGTACTTAGACATATAATAATGACAGTTACGGGATCATGTTTACAAGTCTGTAGAACAAGAGAAAATGTTCCATTGAATGTCTTACGCATGATGAATTACAACTGAATGTGTTGAATGAAAAGAACCATACAAACACAGCAAAAGAAATTCATACACAGGAAATCTTGCAAAGAGGAACATACATAAATCAATCAAAATAATAATAGTAATAATATATGCTCTTTTTTGCTTGGAAATACTTACTAGCAGTTTCCGCCTGTCAGCTTTTAGTTCATGTTCTAACTTAGACTTCTCAGCTGTCAGTACACCCAAACTTGATCTAAGAGTTTGAAGTGACTGTGGTTCAACGGAATCTTCTTTTTCACATGCTGCAGCCTAGAACATACCAAAAACGAGGTCAATAGACTTAACCAGTAAATAAACAAATATTTATTTTAGATATACTTTTATAACATTTTTCAAAACCTAGAATTCTGATTATGAGGACTAATATTAGGTCTATGTGTAAGTTTCCAGCACTTTATGGTCAAACAGATGTAGTACTTACACAAGTAGGTCACATTTAATTATCATCAAAGTACTTCTCCACTCTCTCTCTTTCATCAGTCCACTAAGCTGCTTGGCCATCATGCCACAATCACCACTTCTGAATTTCATACCCCACACATGGCACATGCTTGCACCTAAAGCTTTCTTGCTGTAAGCTGAATAAATTGATTATTGTGTTTCCGCAATGGTTTTCCTGAGATTAAACATGGACAACCGACAGTGGCGGATATGCATCTTGTTGGTTGCCAGTTCCTAACTCAAATAAAGCCCCATGTGCGGGCTGGCTGTCTGCTAACATGTTGTTCGATGCAATGTTGCCACCTTACCCTCACAGCACAAAATTCTGACAAAAAATTCCACTGGTTTGCTTTTACAGCTCACTAGAGGGTGTGCTAAAACTGAAACTTAGAACTAATATTTGTCATTTAAAAAATTAGTTATTTTCCCAAGTAGTATTTATAAACTGCTTAGTCAAAACAATGAGTTTTTTAGCTTTGCTGAAAGAGAAATAGGTTTACCCTTTAAAAATGGCTGCTAGTACAAGAAAATTGATCGACTAATATATCAATTCAATTCTGAATGTGATCAAGACATGAAAAATAGAAAGGAAGCTCATTCTCATTTCTCTCTGAAACAATGCCACTTTTGGAATATCTTATCCTAGTACAAGCAAAAGTAAATAAACAATAAAATGACTTGCCATGAAAAGTGCACACTGCATTTCACAGTCACTTATTTTCTGATTTACATTCTGTTTAAAATCCACAAGCTGGAAAGGGACGTGGGCAGCCTTGGTAGCAGAGTGGTCAGAGATGTTGTGCACTTCCTTTCCAGTTAATGGGATTTTAAACAAACTACACATCAGAAATATTGGCTAGTTGTCCTAGCTGGGCCCAGGTTTGAATAACAGATGAAGTTATGGGTGGTGTGTTTGTTCAACAATGCTGGCTCTCTTTCCCTTCCCCAACAAGGCAATTTGAGACTGCAGATGTTAAAAAGTTATGCAAAGAATTCATATAGGAAAACAGATCTTCCAAAATGTTCATTCTTGATTACACAAAATGGTGAATTTTTTCCAAGCACAAAAGTACTTCTGAAGTGCTAACGTTCGTCAAAGGTGGTTGTTGTCAAAGCAGTTTTCCTCTGAATTATTTCTATCAGATTTGATCAATGCAGCACGTTTTCAACAATTGGCAATTATTTTTTTAAGCTGATATTAATTGTTGCATGCTCTTGAAATCATATCCATAGCCTGTTTAAGGGCTGACCCCCCCCCCATTCATTTTAGCACTCAGGACAATTTCTTTCATTAGCAGGCTTAGGTAGTAAATTTTCATGGCTCTTATGATTTCTTGATCCAAATGCTGTAGAGCAGCTGTATAGTTAGTTTAAAGGAAAATGTAGCACATGGATGCAGTTTAAGGTTGGGTGGTCATTATGAGGCATACAGTTGTCCACGAGAAGAATTTTTTAATTCTTTGAATAAAGCTCATATTGAGAAATGGCTTCCTAGTTTAATTGAATTAATAATCTAAAGCAACTTATGGGAATTTACTAGGAAAATTTTTTTCATTTATAGCAAATTTTCGGAGAAAACTCTTCTCCTTCTTCAGGCTCTCTTGTTGTTGTCACTTTTTGCTTGTCACTCTTAGCTAACTATTATGTGGGAAAACTAGAAGAAAAGATACTAGTACAACCCACATACTTCTGCTTATATAGCAGATACATGGATGACATCTTATTTATAATGGATAGCTCAGAAATTGTTCCAGAAAGAATTCTAGACTCATTCAATGAATTAGATGATTCCCTTAAGTTCACTATTGAACTTCAAAAAGAAAGAAGAATAAACTTCTTAGATATTACTATCTATTATGAAGATGAAAAATTCCTCACTAGTTGGTATAAAAAACCAATGAATACTAAAAGACTACTGGATTTCAATTCGTATCATCCAGTTTCTATTAAGAAAAATGTAGCAAGTCAGTTTTTAGAAAAATTAATAAAATAGTTTCTACTGCAGATAAAAAAGAAGCCCATAAAGAAGAGCTTAAAGTCATACTTGCAGAAAATAACTATCCTAAAGAAGAAATTGAGAAGCTTCTGAATTTTAATGGTAAGAAGAACCCACAAAAGCAAGAAGTAAAATTCACTAGAAAAATTTCTTATCACAAAGGTTTATTTGAGGCTTTAAAGAGAATTAGTAAAAAATACAATATTAGGCTAGCTCCAAGTTTAGAGAACAGAGTTAAAAAATTTTTCCCTAAAATAGTTCAAAGAGAAGAAGATATTTTAAAAATGCAAGGAGTAGTTTATGAAGTAAATTGTAGTTGTGGACTATCTTACATAGGTGAAACAGGTCGCAGACTAGAAACTCGTATAGCTGAGCATAAAGCAGCTATAAAAAATTGCTCCAACAAGACTGGATTAGATAGGCATGTTAGAGAAACTGGGCACAGCATGGATTGGAATTCCCTTAAAGTAATCAGTTTCCAAAGCAATTTCCAAAAAAGAAAACTGAAAGAAGGAATAGAGATTGAGAAAAATCAAAATTCCATCATCAATGACTGCAAAGGATTTTCCCTGCCTAACATCTGGCAGGATTTGTTGAAAAATAACCTAAACCGTCAAGGTTAACCGTAACCGTCAAGGTAAACCGTAACCATGATAGTGACAAGCAAAAAGTGACAACAACAAGAGAGCCTGAAGAAGGAGAAGAGTTTTCTCCGAAAATTTGCTATAAATGAAAAAAATTTTCCTAGTAAATTCCCATAAGTTGCTTTAGATTATTAAGAATTTTTTATTTTTATTTCTGCATTAAATTTTGCAAGCAACTCATTGAAAATTTCTGTTCCCATTAATGCTTTTCTGCTTGCTTTATACTCTCATGGTGATAAATGCATGTGTTTTAAGCAGCAGCGGTTGTTCTGGCTTTTTTAAAGTTTTCGCCAGCCTATTCACCAAATTCTTTATTTTTTTTTACAGAGGGTTAAAATAGTACAAAAAGGTAATCGCTAATATTTTCACCAAAACTTTTTTTCCATCGCCAAAACATTTTTTTTTCCGCAAATTGCGAAGAATGTGATTGGCAGAATTGCCAACAATCTATACTTTTCTGTTCTCAGTTCCTGACTTATTGCAGCACAAGAGTGCAGTATGAGTTGCTTTGAGTTAATCTACCATCACATTTGTATCCTTAAGCACTAATATTGTTGTTTTCTTTGGGAAGAGTGGGGTGCGGGCTCAAGTTGGAAAAATATCCCCATATCATCAGCCGTAAGCAAATCATCAGTATGAGCAGGGTTAGACCAAGCTTTTCTTATTTGGGAGGGCAAGACCTGAAATTACACCCCTTTGAGTTCAAAAATTCCCCACTTCAACTCAAACAGTATGCAGTTTTTACTTTCTCACAGTTCTGCTATAACAAAGTATTAAAATCTTTCAAAAACTGCATTCCTGGTTTTTGACATAAGTTAGTTTACTTAAAATGTAAAAACTAGGTACATACCTAAAACCCAACGGTGGCAAATTCCAAGTATAAAGTAAAAGTTATGTGAACACCGACAACACAACATGAAGCAAAAATACAGAATGAGAAACAAACCAGCACAGAAGGAATGAGCATTAGATAGTGAATGTAAAGATAAGAAGATGATTTCAGGGTAGGGCTTGGAAAAATCTATCTCAAGGTTAAAGAGGCTTTCTGCGACAGAGCGCATATGACTAATTAGCTCTTCATTCTTACATCGTGTTCAGAATGGTTAGGAAGGTTAGGCATATTCGCATATTGTTTTACATTCCATCATCCATTGTTTCGGACAATTCTTTTTATGCATATACGGGGCTCACATCTCACAGCGTAGGTTACTTTAAACCCAGGTTAGCTGCATGGAATACTGTATGAAAATACAGAACTGTGTAACTTACTTTTTGAGTTACAGTTTTCAGTAAATTTATTCAAGCGTTGTGCGTTTCCACTTTTTGCAGTTCTCAGAGCATGAATTTATGGTCCTGGTATTATCCTGGGAGAAAAACACCCTCCCAGTAGCTATGGCCCTGTGTATGAGCTTATAAGAGTGGCAACTTCTCCTGCTCTCTATTCATTCACGTTTTCCACAGGCACAGCACTTACCACAAATTATTTTTGTGATGACACCAAGCTGTTACTTCAAACAATGTAACAAACACTGACCAGTAAGTTCTCGTGACCAAGAGCAGTAGCAAAATGCAGCACTTTTTCACGGATTAACGGTCCACTGAGTAGACATCTTCAAATTAACATGGCTGAGTAGACATCTTCAAATTATGTCAGCTGTATTCTCTTCCTTTCTGGCCTAAAATCCGGCTTGTGCAACTAGTGTTTAAAATTTTCTAGATCTTTTAAAAAAAAAGTCGATAGCATTAATGGCATGATGACATATTTTTTAGCAACACTTTTTTCACCCCAGAAACAAGTTCATCGCTATTTTTTTTCTTTTCTGTAAAACAGAATCGCTTCCTTTTCAAAGAACTCAGTTTGAAAATTGAGCAGGGAACTACATAAAGAACAGGGAGTGTAGAAAGAGACCAAGTGATAGGTCTGGTTACTGTGGCTTCACAACATCCCTTTTTCCCCCAAACTAATTCTAGCTGCTTTTGACACAATGAGAAGTGGAAAATGATGCCGGAGAAGACTGTTCATTTCTTTTAAAAAAGATGCATGGGAATCAGTATTTATTATTTTTGGTGAAATGTAAATATTGTTTTAAATGACCATTTTCCTTGGAAATATGAATAATTTGTTTCATTGTACGGAAAAATTTCTAAAAATGAATTTTGACTGTATTTAATATTCATTGTAAGGGAAAATTTTATTGAATTGACTGTATTTAATATGTATAAAGATTCTGTACAAATCCTGATACATGTTAAATAGTTATTAAAGATTTTGTTTAAAAAAATTGTGTATTCCAAAAATTCTGGATTTCTTTGTTTTACTTTTGAATCTAATGCAAACCCAAGTCACAGGAAACAGATGTGTGTATTACAATGAAATAAATACAATATTTAAGTTTCATTAAGTACTAAGTTTTGTTCTCCCACACAAGGGTCTCATATCTTAAAACAACTATATAGTCTTTTAAAAATGAAACTGATTGACAATTTGTAAAATGTTTTTCTAATAAGCATTCAATATTGACAATGAAAATAGCAGGTCAATGTTATCTAAAACATGTTTCTCAAAATATCATATATATTTTGTAATGCATTACACAAATATAAATATGTTGAATGTGAAATGAATTACGAGCAAGAATGTTCTTTTTCTTACAAAATATATATGGTACCATCTTTCTGTTCTTAAACACTTTTTCATAACTGATGAGACATGATCTGCTATATGTAACTAAACGAACAAGACTGGTATCCCAAATGCACACAGCAAAATGCAGTTCATGGATGACAGTACCAAACATAAAAGATGGACAGGATCTAGTGATGTATAAAGATACATTGCTGTAATGTAGAAATAAGGCTTAAAGTGGTTCTTCAAGTTTTCTTCCAATTGTGGTGGTGGTAGAAAGAGGTGCAGAAGTAAATAGAAAAAAACTTTTAGTTGATGGTTTGACAAGTACGAAGTTGAAATTGCACTAAGGAGATCTATAAAGTACATGAAGGTTGTACCGAAAGTGATGCAAAAGTGGGCATAGCTTTTTTTATTAACTGACAGAGGTCGTTCAAATTGTACATTTTGATAAAGTAACTCTTTTTCTACAGTAACCCTTCTTCATTGCAGATCAATAATGGATTCCTAGCAGAAGCAACATGCCGTCGTTGAGTTCTTGATGAAGAAAGGGTGCAGGCTGTCCGACATCCACAGAAGGCTACAGAATGTTTATAGAGATTACATCATTGACAAGAGCAATGTGCACACATGGATGAAGTTTAAAGAAGGGGAAACCAGCATTGAACACTAACCACACAGTGGAAGACCATCATTTACGACCACTGACACAAATCATCAGCGAGTATATGAATTGATTCTTGCGGAGAGATGAGTCACAATCTGTGAGCTTGTTCACAATTGGACTGTGGTCACAATGCCATACAGAAGATGGTGGAAGACTTAGGGTATCAGAAAGTGCATGCAAAGTGGATACTTCGGCAGTTGACACCCAATTTGAAGGAGAGAAGGCTGGAAGTCTGCTCTGATCTGCTGGAAGCGTTTGAAGCCAATGAAGACATGTTTTTTTTTTCTGATCTGGTGACTGACAGAGGATGAAATGTGGGCATATCTTTATGATACAGAAAGAAGAATCAATCCATGGAATGGCGTCACACCTCTTCACCAAGGCCTAAGAAGTTCAAGAGCCAGCGATTAGCACAGAAAGTCAGGGTTACTATTTTTTTGGGATGACAGGGGTGCCATTATCCTTAATTTTCTAGAACATGGCCATACCATGACCAGCCAACAGTACATTGAGACACTCAAGAAGCTTAGAGAAGCCATAAGGAGGAAGAGACCGAACAAGAATCTGAAAAGGATTCGCCTTCACCATGACAATGCGAGACCACACACATCTTTGGCAACAAACCCGGCGATCAGCAAATTAGGCTGGTCGGTGGTCCCTCATCCACTGCACAGCTTAGATCTGGAGACCTCCGACTTCCACCTGTTCGGTCCAATGAAGGACAGTCTCTGGGAACGATCTGATGACATAAACGAGGTGCAAGTGGCTGTGAAGAAATGGGTACAACAGTCCACACCTGAATTTTTTCAAAGAGGATTCAAGAGTTGGGTTCAACGATGGTGCAAATGCATTGCTTGTGATGGAGACTATGTTGAGTAGTACCTTTATAAAGAGAAAGAGTTACACTACTAACATGTTCTATTTGAACAACCTCTATCAGTTAATAAAACAGTTATGCTCACTTTTGCATTACTTAGTACAACCCTCCTATGATCTACAGTTATATTCATAAAGTGCATGCCAAGCCCTGGCTTGAAATTTCTGATAGATCAATTGAGTATGGCAGCTAATACAGTGACTGTCATCTTCACAAGCAATGAACATAAAAAATGTTTTCAGATGCCCCAGCTCCAGTGAACATACCTATAAGACATGATATAATGCAAATACCTAGGATTACAGGATTATTACCATTCACTCATTCTCATGTGTACGTTTTACTCATTCTATAATGTATTATACAAGTTTCAGATCAAATAATAATAACCTGCAGTTTTGCCTCATTTCTGAGAAAAAAACAGCCTCTCTTACTTCATGAGCCCTTATCTCAATCTGTGTCTAGATTTTCAAGACTAGAAACCTTGTCACCTCAGTTATCTGTCCACTAGAGCTCATGGATTTTCATCCAATAGGTCTATTCACTCTATCTATTCAATATATCCTATTCCATTATCACAAGATGCCCATCTTTGTTCATATGTTTAACAAGACTTCACAAGAGTTTCATGTCATTTTAATAGTTCTTTTCCACATAATTCTCAAAATCTACACATGCTTTTCTATTTGCATTTTTGTATTCCTAATGCACAGCTTTTCATTCGTCTAAGTTGTGCCCGGATTCGAATTACAGTGAGGCATGGATGTCTTATTTGTCTTACAGCACTGGCTCTCTTCCTTCCCTAGAACCAGTGGCCCTAAATTAGGGAAGGGTGACTGCTTATAGCCCATTGAGTTGCTCACAATTGTCATTAAACCTCCAACCATAAAAACAAACAAAAAAAGTACAGCTTTGCTTTTCAACAGGCTGTTATATAACATTGCTTGCTAGCCTGTGACTAATACTTAAATACTTCCTATAAAGCTTTTTTTTCTTCAAAGCTTTACTTACTTGTGCTTCCCACCAAGGGGTCCTGAGTTTCCTCTCCTTATGCATAACATTTTTCTTGCAGCTTCACTAACTCATCTTTTATACCTGTTCTACTCAATCTCAATGCTTTTATTGGCTATTGTTTCTATTATGCTGTAACCTTCAGTGATTGACTTCTCAAAATCTTGTCTGACCTCCACATTATTCAATATATCAGTCCTGATGCTGGTGACACCCTCTTGACAATTAGCTCAGCGAGAAGATATGATACTAAAAAGTGAACATGCATATCTCAAAACCACTGAAAACTCTGGTAACCTAGATCATGTTCTTCAGATCTCTCTTCCATTATGACACAGTCAATTATATTTTTTTCTGTTTCCAGCCTCTGTTCACCAAGTAAATAAGTGTGTTACTTTGTGCCTAAAAACAGTAGCTGTTATTATACACTGCAGGAGCAAAACATTATGACCACTTACCTAGTATTATGTAGATCCTCTGTGAGTCAGCCCTACCACTGAAGCCATATGATGAGGCAAAGATTCTTTAAGTCCCCAGGAGATGTCCACTGGTATGCTGTACCAAATCCATATAAGTGCTAACCAGTGTAGTGGTGGAGGGTCCATACAGTGCAGCTGCCAATCCATATGGTCCCAAGTTTGTGCAATTGAGTTCATGTCGGACTACATGGTGGCAGTGGGAGAATGTGGAAATCCTCCTTGTGTTTCACAAACCAGTCGTAGATACAGACGTTAAGACATGGTGTAGTTTCCTGTTGGAACACTGCATCTTGATTTGGAAACACTATCAGCGTAAACACATAAACCTGGTCTGCAATGATGGACAGGTACATGGTGAAATTCAGGAACCATCTACTTCTATCAGGGATCCAAGAGTGTTCAAGGAAAAATACCCTAGAGCATTACACCCCAACTACCTGCCCAGGGGCGCGCCAAGGCCATTTGCCGCCCGGGTGCAAGCCCAGATTTGCCGCCCCTTGTACGAGAATATTTTTCAATTTTTATTCATTTTTACATGAAATAAATATCTTTAGCAACATTATTTTCTATTTCCGATAAATTGAGATTTTCCATAAAACACTACTGTCTCATATAAAACTGAAGAAGAATAATCTGTAAAATTCTAGTTCAGATGACGCTACGAATAATTCCAGAAGTCAGCTTCCTCTCTCTCTCTGTCAATTTACACAAAAGTTTGCATTACCGGTAAAAAAAAGTTTCGTCATGTACGATGATGAACATCTTACAGCTTCTTGATGGATACACTCACACACACACATACAGTATATATAACCATGGCTTTCTGCAATTAATCACAGAAAGCCATGATATAACTAAGCAAGATAAGATGAGGAACCCGTGAGTAAGGAAAATGATAAAGAGTGGAAGACTATGATCAGAGTAAAATCCCTAAAATGGTAATGGACTGGACATATTGCCAAGAGAACGGACCATCGATGGACAACCGCAATTTTAGACTGGATTCCAAGAGACAGGAAAAGACCCAAAAGAAGACCACGTGGGAGATGGGTGGATGAAATTCGAAAGCATGCGCGAGTAAGATGGAGGAGACTGGTCCAAGACAGGCCGTTGTGAAAGAAACTTGGGAAGACCTTCATCCAGCAGAAAATGGATAATGGTTGAGGAGGATGATGATATATAAACATATAATATTAAACGGGTATCGTTCACTTGATCGAAAGGTCACTTGACCGAAAATCACTTCGCCGAAAATCACTTGATCGAAAAGTACATTTCACCGAAGGGTCACTTGACCGAAAAGTTCATTTCACCGAAAGGTCACTTTACCTAAAAGTTCATTTCATCGAAAGGACATTTGATCGAAAAGTTCATTTCACCGAAGGATTACTTTACCTAAAAGTTCATTTTATCGAAAAATCATTTCACCGAATGGTCAGTTTATCGAAAACTCAGAATTTTGTTGTTGGAGATCTGTTGAAGTGTGGTGCGGGTTTTTGAAAAACTGGCCACCTAAACATTATCGGATTATATAAAAAATACACTTTTAATTTCTATGAAACACCTCCTCATGAGTAGGCTTTTTGAAATTTAAGATTAATTACAATTAATTTGTGCCTTTTTGTCAAATTTTAATCCCTCGAGCTCATATTCATAAGGGTTACTACATATCAAATCAAGTAAGTAATGTTCCAGTTTTACTCAACCACAAAACATGAATTTTTTGACCGTAGGCCTAGGTACAGGCCATTTTAACAGATTTTAACCCTACTCGTATTCATAAGCATTATATAAAATGTAAAGTAAAATGTGCTGCACTTTTGCTCAAGCGTAAAACATTAATTTTAAGGCACTATAGGACTAGATCTGGGAATTTTTAGCAAATTTTAATCCTTCTTGTTCATATTCATAAGGTTTACAAATTAATAATGTTGAATTTTTACCCAGACCCAAAAACGTTTATTTTAAGGCCTTGGGCCCAGATTTGGGCCCTTTTAGCATATTCTAAGCTACAGTGCTCATATTCGTATGTGTTATGTACGAGCAAAGTTAATAATTTCATTCATTTACTCAGACACAAAGAATTAATTTTAAGGCCTTATAGGCCTCAGTTTATGCCTTTTTAGCAGATTTTAATCACTTCACGTCATACTCATAAGGTTTACATATGAAGTCAAGTGAATAATGTTCCACATTTACTAAAATACAAAAATCAATTTTAGGTCCCTAGGCCTCAGCTTAAGCCATTTTAACAAATGTCAGTCATGCATGCTCATATTAATTAACCACGCAGTCGAGTTAGTAATTTTGCACTTTGAGCCATGGGTGCTCATATTAGTTTACACACGAAGTCAAGTTAATAATTTTGCACTTTTACCCATTCATAAAACATTTAATTATAAGGCCACAGGCCTGGGCCCTCTTAACATATTTGAAGCTGCCGTGATGATAGTTATAAGACTTGCATAATAAATTAAGTTAATAATGTTGCAGATTTATTCATGCAAAAAGAAACAATTTTACGGCCCCTAAGACTTCGGCCCTTTTTAGCAAATTTTAATCGTGCCTGCTCGTTTTTCATAAGGTTTACATAAAAAGGCAAGTTAATAATGTTGTGCATTTTTAAGGCAAAAAATCAATTTTAAGGCCTTAGGCCTTTTTAGAAAGTTGTAATCGTGCGTGCTCATGTTCATAAGGCTTACATAAAAAGTCAAGTGAATAACGTTGCACATGTTTTCAGGGAAAAAGAATCGATTTTAGGGCCCTAGGCCTTTTTAGAAAATTTTAATCGTGCGTGCGCATATTCATAAGGTTTAAATAAAAAGTCAAGTTAATAATGTTGCACATTTATTTACGCAAAAAGAATCAATATTAGGTCCCTAGGTCTCGGCTTAGGACTTTTAAGCAAATTTTAATCGTGCCTGCTCATGTTCATAAAGTTTACATAAAAAGTCAAGTTAATATGTTGCAAATTTTTTCAGGCAAAGGGAATCAATTTTAGGGCCCTAGATTGAAATATCAATTTTATGGCTCCTTTTGAGCACGCACGTTTAAAATTTGCTAAAAAGGCCTAACCCGAGGCCTAGGGACCTAAAATTTATTATTTTTGCCTGAAAAAATGTGCAACATTATTAATTTTACTTTTTATGTAAACCTTATGAACATGAGCACTGAACGTGACTTTTATGCAAACCTCATGAGCGTGATTAAAATTTGCTAAAAAGTATTAAGCCGAGGCCTAGGGACTTAAAATTAATTATTTTTGTCTTAAAACTAAATCTTTGCGTTTTCTGTGACACGGAGAAATCAATATGCAATTTGAGTGTGATCCCCTAACGTTTTGGTAGTCTGTCTGCCAAACTTGCACCATACTTCAACAGATCCTGTAATGAAATCCAAAGTTTTCGATAAACTGACCCTTCGATGAAATGACCTTTCGATGAAATGAACTTTTAGGTAAAGAGACCTTTCGGTGAAATGAACTTTTCGATAAAGTGACCCTTCGGTGAAATGTACCTTTCGATCAAGTGATCTTACGGTGAAAAAATCTTTTCGGTGAAGTGATTTTTGGTCAAGTGACCCTTCGGTGAAGTAAACGTCGGGCAAATGAACCAGACCCATATTAAACATGACGGGCGTCTCTTTAACTATTCTAACCAAAATATCTAATATCGTGGAATACATCGAAATTGTACCCCAGTGCTCATTACCCATATTGCATCGATCCTATAATATTTTCCCAATCTGTTTTACGGTCAACGCTGGAAGCTCTTTCTTGAAAATTTGCCAACGATAAGGTAATTCAGAAAAGTAAGCATATATTTCTTGAACAATGCTGAAAATGTTCACAATCTGTACGGAAATTTTTTCGTCGGCATTTACGTCTAGATTTAAAGTATGAGCCGCTCAAAGTACATAAAATGCGTAAGGGTCTTAAGTCGACAGATTATGCTTTTTGAAGTCCATTATATTTTCCCTACATATTGGCCCCATTTGTCATAGTGCTGGCCACACATTCTTGAATGCTGAAATCTTCAAGATTAAAAAAAAAAAAAATTAGAAAAAGAATTTTCAATCCTTTGCCTGCAGTATCTGTTACTGAACAAAACAGTAAAAATTATTCTCTGATTTCAAGACGTTTTCTGTTGAATTATAAACGAGTTATTTTTACTAAAAAGTAAACGTTCCACTTAGCATTACGATTTCTCACAGTATAACGTTTTCATAACTTCTCCCACGTCACTGATATTAATTTATCAACCGAAAAAATTGATTGTTGGTCCTTCCGCCCCCGGAATCTGGCGCCCGGGTGCTTAGCACCCGTTGAACCCCGCTTGGCGCGTCCCTGCACCTGCCTCTACCTGTGGTGTCATGACATCTTGTACCATCTTCTCTACAGCTGTTTGCATTATCCACCACCATTCATCCACTTGTTGCAGTAGGAAATTTCTTCTTGCCATTTTGTGTAGATGGCTAGAAGAAATGTAGTATATTAAATTCCACTGGACTGCAACATTAATTATATAGGACAAACATCACAAAAACTAGAACTCAGAATTAAAGAACATGCAATAGCTATTATTAATAGATCTAAATAATGTATTGGCAAATCAAATACAGTTATGCAAATATGAATCTTTGTGGCATACAATTAATACATTGGACTATGAACCTCACAAAAATAAGACTCATTAAAGAAAGTTAGAAAAATTGTTCCATAAATGAACTTACAAAAATTATAAACAGCATTTTCAACAACAAAATTAAAAAATAATAGACTGACAAAATACATAACAATAAGATTTTAATTTAAGAATTGGTCATAAGTGAGGACACATCAGTTTTCAAATTCTTCAAAACATGCTTATGCATCACATCCTTACAGACTTATATCTCATCTTTTAAATGGTCCCACTATAATTTAAAATAGAATGACACTGCATTAGTATTAATACATAGTACTAACTGAAATACAAAACTGTTGGAATGAGTAGGAATATCAATACCTATACTAAATTTGTCTCGTGGTCACAATTCAAGATTCAGGCAAAACTTAATTTTTGTGTAATGTTAGAATGCAAATTAGGTGGCTTACACAATCATCTTTGGCACTTGCACTTTCTGGGCTTTCAAGCTTAATTGAAGAAGATGCGTCATTTTCTTTCGTTGAGCCTGTGTCAGTAAGTACTTTCACACTAGCTTCCAAAGCTTCTTTCTCTTTCACAAGCCCCTTATACGATGCTATAATATCTGCCCAAAATCATGGTAAAATAGTGAATTCAAAATCTGCTAGTGATAGATCAGTCACAAAATAAGCTACAAATAATATATCTTAAAAGTTATTAAAAATATTTTGATACTAAGCAGCAAATAACAAAATATAAAAACATAATCTTTGCTTTGATGAGATCAGGCTATCAGCATCCAAGAGTGTACCACATCCCATCTCACACTAGAAAAATGCTACTGTGATGTTAAATTTTTTAATAGAGGTGCTTAAAATCAACAAAATATTTCATGAATGTGATGTTAAGTCGGAAAATCAATGAAGTACTTCAAAACAAAGGAAAAATTAAAAAATGAAATGATAAACTCAGAAACAAATGATTCCAAAATGTTAAAAGCACATACTAGCATGTTGTTCAGGACTGAACAACACACAATCCTTGCTTCTTGTTGATTTTTAGGCACAACCTCATGTTCATGAAATACTACAATGATTTTAAGTTGTTTTTTTTCAACTACATTTAATCCACCATTTTATTACAACTGGTATTCCATAGTTTTTCCTCCATTTGCCTTCTTGTGTTCATTTTCAATGCATTTGGGTAAGTAGAATGTTTTTGTTTTCATGCTTCCGACAGACTGATTCGTCATGAAGCTTGGCTTGACTACTATACCGCCCAGCTTTCAAATGGAAGTATGCAATCAAGACTTGTTAATTTTTAATGTTTAGTTCCTACAAGAAATTAATCTTTTAATCACCTATTCTCTTTTAAACTGTTAGCCTAAATGGCACTGAGATATATTGATTTCAAAGGCCAGGACATGCAAAAAGTTTTAGAAGTTCAATAATCTCCTAAGAGATTTTCGACAACCTATTAATTTTTATGTTTGCATGTTTTCAGCTTAAACTTTATAGAGCAAATGAAATACGAAACAAACATGCCTCAAAGGAATTCGAACCTGGACCCTGTCATATATTGTTGTCATATTCTTCTGTATTCTTATATAGCTAATTTGTAGATGAATAAATGAGATTGGCAACACCCATCATTCCGGTGGTGGTTGTGATCTGTAATGGCTGTTTATTCTTACTGAGTGATAACTGAGTTGTTATTACACAGTGTCAGATTGTGGGATCGTAAATTTCGTGGTGTTATGACTAATTTGAGGCAACTGTGTTAAATTTATAGTTCAATTAACATGGATTCTACTAACGCTCGTCTTCCTCGTGAGCTGGAAGTGACTGCCAACAGCATGGCTACAAAATGGAAGCTGTGGAAACAATCGTTTGAATTTTATGCAATAGCTACACAGCTTTTTGAGAAACAACCACAGGTACAGGCCACTACTTTCATGTCAGCAATAGGAACTTAGGCAACTATGATTTTTAATACTTTTAATTTGACTGAGGCGGAGCAGAGTGATGTAGCTATGATTAAAAGAAGATTTTGATTGCTTTGCCCAAAAACCAAATGAGACGAAATAAATAAATACATCGCTCTTTCCACGTTCCAGAAACACATGGCAACCGAAAAATTGTTTTCAGCCGCCGCCGTGGAATTGAACCATGGAACTCTCGATATCTAGCCGAGCGCGTTAACTTTACACCACGGTGGCCAACAATCCACGGTGCTATGTGTATTTTTAAGTCAGCTTCTGACATCATAAACCCGTAAGATGAGCTCAGCTACTGAGATGTCTCCATCTGGTGGGCATTAACGGCACTGGCTATATATATTATAGCAGTTAAATTTTGGGTTTAAGTTTGGATCTTTGCAGTCATTTTGATGCGTGCGACACCACCAGATGTTTTTTCCACTATAGCTTTGGTACCATGTGTACAATATAAATGCAATTTTTCCCACGGAATTTCCTTTTCTTCAAAGAAGGAATTTAAGATCGACATGCAGTTGCATGTGCTGCCAATGGCTTGCATAAAAGATCTTCTGCCAGAGATGCTTCTTCGTACGGGTATTTTACAAAGGCGAACAATATCATGAGACCTGACACGTCTCTAGTCTCATCCATTTGCAAAGCAAAATTGCAAGACTTGATGCGAATAATAAGTTTCTCTTTTACACTGCTTGAGCACTATTTCCTTCACTCAACGAGACACTGTATCGCTTGATAGCGGAATTTTCGCTATTTCTTTGGTAGATTTTTCACCAAGCATGCACTTAACCACGTCAATAACACATGGCTTGATAAGATTCTCGGCTATTGTACAAGGTTCACTTGCTCATGCTATTTGATAGCTTGCTAAAAAGGAAGCCTCAGTAGCTTTTTAATTCACTGTGTGTGCTGCATGAAAAATAGTTTTATTCACTTTTAAAAGTTCTTCACGCTCGTGTACAAAAAGTCAACATTCTTATCTTTAAGCTCTCGATCTGTAGTAGTCTCCAAATAGCGCCGCAGTCAGCAGGTGCTATTGAGCTATTATGACAAACTTTGCTGCATACAATACACTGTGGATTATCTTCAGCTTTTATAAATGCCAAACTAATATAGCTCTTATCGTACTTTCTTCTTTCTGCAAATTTGACAGTTTTGTCTTGATCACGCCTTCCAGAACGTGTACCATTTTCTTGAACTTTTTTTCCCATTTTTTATTAGCCACGGGAATTTGGTTGATTAAGGTTTTCTTGAAAATTTTGGCAATGTTTTACCAATTGCTTGTGGAACCCCTGGAGAACCGTCGTGAATACACTTTGAGAAACACTGCTCTAGGGGAAGCTAGAAAAAATTGTGTTTTATGTTAAACATAGGAGCAAGTAACTTAATCGCAGGAGCACCTCCACATTTGATGTCATAAGGTTCCAGAAAGGGAGGTACTCTCGGGATGCTTTTATGTAAGAATGAAATGACTCAAAAGCTGTTTAACAAATCAGGACGAAATTTAATACTTTGTTTGAAAATTTTCTATAGTTGAGTTGGTTCAAAGTGGACAAAAATATCCTTAATGTAATACGATACAGTTGTTTGTTTCCCCTAGGCTAAGGGATTTAAAAACAAAAAAATTAGATGAAATGTTTTTAAGTCCAGAGGAAAATCTTTCAAGGAAGACCGAAAACAACATACTGGTTAATTTTTATACAATGAATAGTTAATTAACTATTAATTAACTGTTAATTTAAAATTGTATTAATGAGAAACTACAGAATTCAATTTATTCTACTGAGAAAAGTGTTCTTGATCTGATACAAGCATTTACAAATACTATGCATGTCTAATAATGGTATGTTTTTGCATTACATTCCTGTTGTGTCTAAACTTTTGGGACTTGTAGATTCTCCTGCCATGCATAATTGTATCCATTACATACACTGGGGTTTCATTGCATAGCATGACACAGTTTGAAGTACTTTACTTGCTTTTCAATGTTTATGTTCCTTCACTTCATATTTTTACATTTTAGCGTCGATATTTCTTGTGCCTTAACTTTTCAAATGGGCCTCACTGAATGCAAAGCATTTCAAACATGAGTAATTGTAATGAGTACAGTGAAATGGGCATGCATACGGTGTATGATTGCAAGTTTATTATGGATGACAGAATGACAAATTGGTGTGCAAACTATATTGCTGTGTGTTAAACAAGCTTCTGTAAAAACTGAAAACTTCCAGTTTCCATTTTGATATCTCGAGGGACATGATAATTAATCAGCTGATTTACTGGTTTTTCCTCTGAGTCAGACATATATGTAAAGCTTTAAGTTTTTTTGTTATTTTTTTCTTTCAAATATGTCATGTGCTAACTATTACGTTTATTGAGTCTTTTGAGGGGAGGCCCCCAAACTATGGCCCTGTCCTTGATACACTCTAACTTTGCCGCCCCAGTAGCACCGTGGTCTAGCTCTGCCTTCTGACCATTCATCCGAGATGGGTCTGTAATAACAACTCAGTTATCACTCAGTAAGAATAAACAGCCATTAGAAATCACAACCACCAGAATCATGGGTGTTGCCAATCTCATTTATTCATCTACAAATTAGCTATATAAGAATACAGGAGAATATGACAACAATATATGACATCTTTCGCTTTTTTTATTATTTTTTTTTTTTTATGAGGTTCAGTTTATCAGGTAGATGAATTTTTTGTCCTGAACGAGTGGTCACAGAATTAGACAACTTAGTAGAGTTTATCAGGTAGATGAATTTTTTGTCCTGAACGAGTGGTCACAGAATTAGACAACTTAGTAGGTGTGTCAATGCACTGAGAAAAACGAGATGGTAATTGTGATTCAGGTATAGTAACATGACATTTATCTTTAGTTGGAGAGTGCTGAGGAAGGAGCAACCGATTAGAATCGGGAATAGTAAGGCGTAAGCATAAGTGTATCATTGTTTTGAGAGTTCTCCAGGGGAGATGAAACTAGTGGCCACGCAACTACAGGTTTTTTCGGCATGAATATAGCTTTTGTTGGACGAATACGCTCTGCATTGCATTGAAGAGTGGTGTCATCCTGAGTGGTAACTAAATAGGAGCGAGGAGTATCAAGCTTCACAGATACAGTAGCAGAAATCCAGTTGCGATGTGCCATTTTAAGTTTTATAGATTGACCCTATACCAAGGATGGCGCTTGGTTATGAGTACCAGTTGTGGCATTTATACGCTGGTTCTCTCTGGAGAACTGGAGGCAAGCAGAAGTTGACGCACGAGGCAAACGTGCTATAGGATGTAATGGGTTCATTGTTCGTGTAGGATGTCCAAATAGACGTTGAGCTGGAGAAGGTAAGTCTCCACGAGGAGTATTCCTCCAATTCAATAGTGCCAAATGCAAGTCAGATTGTTCTAGATCAGTACGCTTTAACATTAACTTAGCAATTTGCACATGCCGTTTTGCCAAACCATTTGACTTGGGACAATGAGGACTGGGTGTGAGGTGTTGTGATCTTTCAGTCTCTTGTGAAATTATGAAATGCTTCAGAGTTATACTGTGGACCATTGTCAGTTTCTAAGATATCAGGAATAACATGAGTGGCAAAAGTAACTTTTAAATACTTAACCACAGCTTGAGAAGTTGGTTGACTTAGTTTTTTTTAAATCAAAATATCCGGAGTAACTATCAACTACAAGGCAGTAATGGTATGGAATGGCATCAGATTTATTATTTGATTTCATCCTTGAAGTCAAATAAATCTGATGCTATTTGTTGCCATGGAAAACAGGGAATAGGTTTCATCAGCAATGGTTCTGTGTTAGGAGCACGAGCAGTTTGTTGACACGTTGGACATTTTTGAACAAATAGTTCAATATATTTAGACATTCCATGCCAAAATATTATTTCTCTTGCACAATATAAAGAAAAGCTAGTACCCAGATGACCCTGATGGATAAGTTTGAGATATTTAGATTGAAGTACTCTAGGAATAATCAGTCGTTCAGCCTTTATATACAGATAATTCTTCACAATAATTCCAATACTTGTGTAAAGAAACAGGCACTTCCTTTATTGTTGGTGGCCAACCTTCAAGGATAACTCTCTTGAGTTGTTATAGTTCTTCATCTGCATTAGTTGCTGCAATCAGCTCGTGAAATGTTAATGGGGGAAGCGGTATATCGAGTAATGTTTTAAATAGCTCTTGATCTTCACCAGCTGTCTCCAAAGACTCTATACTACAGTCACGACTTAGAACGTCAGGGATTGTAATATCAGTACCACGTTTAAATATTATTTTCAGCGAATACCGGGGCTCATCAAAAATTAATTGCTGTAATCTAGGTGGAGCTGTATGTAAGGGTTTCTTCATGATGACCTCTGAAGGTTTGTGATCCGTTTCAATAGTAACAGACTTGCCATAAATATAGTCATGAAATTTTTTACACCCATGACGAATTGCAAAGGCTTCCTTCTCAATTTGAAGATAACGCTGTTGTGCAGATGTTAATGCTTTGGTAGAATATGCCTGGTCTACCATCTTGGAGAAGTACAGCACCAACTGCATGAGAACTGGCATCTACCAAAACACCCACTGGCTTGTTTACATCATAATAAGCCAACTGTGGAGTATTTTGAAGAGATTCTTTTAACTTACAAAAGGCTCATGTTGAGAAATGGCTTCCTAGTTTCTTAATTCAATTACTAATCTAAAGCAAATATTATGGGAATTTTACTAGGAAATTTTTTCATTAATAGCAAATTTTCGGAGAAAACTCTTCTCCTTCTTCAGGCTGGCTTTTTCTTGGTCAGAAGACCACTCCCATATGACATCTTTCTGTAGAAGTCTGTGCATGGGTTCTGAAATACTTGAATAATTAGGTATGAATTTAGAAACATAATTACTCATACCCATAAATCTCTGCAACTCAGTAACACAAATAGGTACTTTTAATTTTCCAATGGCCTCAACCTTGGATGGGTCAATTTCTATTCCATTTGGCTTAAAAATGTGACCTAAGAACTTAACTCTTGTTTTCTCAAATTCACACTTGTCTTTATTCAACCGAACTCCACTCTCTAAAAGTCAATCAATGACCTTCGATGTTAAACTACGTAACTCCTTGAGTGTGTTTGCCCAGATCAGAATATCATCCACTGAGCATTCAGTATTGCCAATGCCCTACAATATTGACTCCATAACCTGTTGGAAAACTTTGGGTGCCGAAGCAAGTTCAAAAGACACTCTCAAAAATGAGTATCGACTGTTTATTATCTGTCAAGTAATCCGAAGTACGTTTTGTTACACATAATTGCCAAAAACCCTTTTTTGCATCAAGTAGGGTAAAATATTTTGCTGTTTTTACTCTAGCAGCTATATCTTCCACAGTTTTGAGTGGAAAGTGACATATTTTAATAGCCTTATTTATATCAGTAGGGTCTAAACACAAATTTTGTTTTGTTTCTTAACTATTACCAATGGGCTTACTGCAGGAGTAGGATTTGCGACAGGTACGAGAATTTTCATCTTCGCCATCATGTCAATCTCCTTCTTTACCTTCTCACGAATTGCATAAGGTATTCGTCGTGGTGGATGTATAGTTAACGAAGCATCTTCTTGCAGCTGTATATCATATTTAAAATGTTTTATACAACCAATACCTTGAAAAATCTTTTCTGGAATAGGACTTACAACTTCTCGAACTTGAATGAAATCCTCATTTCTTACTATTAAACCTAATTTCTCACAAGCATAGCATCCTAAAATGCAGTTGAACCTACCCTCAACCACTAGAAAATTAAGTGTAACAGGTTTGTTTTGTATAATACACTTAGTGCTTATCTCTCCTAGAACTGGTGTATACGTATTATTAAAAGACTTCAGTCGTTTAACTTGTGAATTTGAAATTTCCACAGATAGTTGTCTTGCCAATTCTGCAGTTATGACATTCCCTTCTGCACCAGTGTCAATCTTAAAATTAGCACAAATTCCTTTATCAAATAGCACCTTTGTATACCATTTACCTTGGTAATTATTTGAGAAATTAACCAATTCACTGACTATACTTTGTAGGCAAGCTCTAGGACAAAAATTTTGCCTCTCCATCTAAAAAGCGCCCAGGGTAAAGTAGTTTAAATGATTAACTTCATAAAAGCTCGTCCTCTGAATAACAAATCATTTAAAATCTTGTGCGATGATACGGGAAGTGTGCACACATCATTGTTTCTATGTACAGAAGCATGATGGTTATTTCAAGGGTAAAATATTGGAACACTTTTTTGAACTTCGAGCTGAAGTGCATGCTTTCTTCACAGATAACCACTTTTGTTTTAAAGATTGATTAAATGATAAAGAGTAGTTATTTCGAGTGGCTTACCAAACTGATATTTTCTCAAAACTGAATGAACTCAATCTTACACTTCAAGGAAAGCAAATTGATGTATTCACCACCAACGACAAAATTGTGGCATTTAAAAAAAAGCTTCAATTTTGGACCAGATGTGTCCGCAGCCACGAATTTGATTGCTTTCCAACAGCGAGAAACTTTGTCAGAGCTGGACTCAGAACAAACAATGTGGTGAAATCATCCAGCATCTGAAAGCTCTCGATGATTCAATGAGGCACTATTTTCCTGATGATCAGCACGAAAAATGAAAAAGTCAATTATGGATTAAAAATCCATTTGTTATTAATGAAAAACCTCCATGCTTTTCACCTGATGGATACCATAAATTTATTGAAATGACGTTGGATTCCTCAATGACATCTATTTATAAAACAGTGCCAGTGGCAGACTTTTAGTGCAGTTTGAAAGGAAGATATTCATTATTATTATTGCAAAAAGTTGTGTCAGTACTCTTACAGTTTGCGATAACCTATCTTTGTAAAACTGACTTTTCTGTGTATGCCTCAACAAAAACTAAGCACCGGAAAAACTGCATGCAGAGCCCGATATGAGATTACAACTTTCTTCGATAATACTGAATTTTAAAGAACTATGTGGCAATAAAAAGGAAAGTGATTCCTTACATTAATATTTTTCATTAATGAATACTTGTCTCATTGGCATAATAAATTTTATTGGTTCTACAATACCTTTTTGTAAGTATTATCTTTCTATTGACTAAATGCCTATTTTTTTCATTTCATTTTAAATCAGTGATAAATATAGTAGGGCATATAGGTGCATTAATTTTAAATGGTATTTATACTGCCCATGTCTACAACCAATAGTAGGGCATATAGGTGCATTAATTTTTAATGGTATTTATAGAAGGGTTCCTCCGTTGCTCGACGTTGTTAGAAAAAGGGTTCCATAAGATAAAAAGTTTGAGAACCACTGTCCTAGAGTTTACCACTAGCTACGCCCTGATCATGGATTAGTATAGGTAAATGCAATGGAAATACTGCTGACAACAACCTGAACAAATAAGGTGAATATTTGGGTTTTAGTACATGGTTATACACAGTGTTACCAGGCCGAAGATACATTTGGTGCTATGTACCTAGTAGTGATGGCATAAATTATTCCTTCTTGTGTATGGGAGTCATTCATCATTCATGCAGAAGAGTCATTCACAAATGATCATTCAATTTCCAGGTTGTCATAATCAGGGTTGTGCAATTACGTGTAAAAAGGTTTTTTACGTGGAACGTAAATTACGTGTAAAAATCGTAGGAAACTTAAAATATACGTAAAATAGGTAACAAAATTAAGGAAAAACCTGGCTTTGTGCTGTTAATTAACTGGCTATGTAATCTTTGTGCTGTTAATTAACTTGCTATCAGTATCGAGAAAAATCTGGAAAGTTTGGAGCGCTTATGAAGGGTGTTAAATCACCACAGACATTCTGGTACTTCATCAGTTGGCATCATAAGGAGTTGTCAGCAGTTGCTTTGAAGTTAATCAACATCTCAGCATCTTCAGCCCAACTTGAAACACTTTTCTCTAATTGGTCTTTTGCCCATAATACTACAAGAAACCGGCTCAGCTTCGAACGTTCGAAGAAATTGGTTCAAATATATTATACTCTTAAGTTACAAGATCATAACAGTGAGGATTATTAGTGTGATTACGGGTGTGTGAGAACTGAGGGTGACAATCATAAACATTTATAAACATTTAAAGAGTTACATTTAAAACAAGTAGTTTAATGTTTTGTCAAATCTACAGTTTTCCCCTTTAAGGGTATAAGTATAGCACAATCAATATGAAAAACGTTTAGAGTTTTAAAAGGGTAAAATTATAATTTTGAAGTGTACACCTGGATAATATGTCAAGCACAAATATTATTAAATTAAAATGTACAATATTTTGTATTATAGACATGCCATTGACATTCATGTCAAAATATTATCTTTGGTGAACAAACTGAACATAAAATTGTTTATTTTATAGAATTACATAAATATTAAAATACACTTGACGAATTTGAAGCTGTTAATACAATCTTGACTTCTATTCAATATACATTGTGATTTTTATCGATGCTAGTGCAAGAGGTAGATTATTTTCTCCATTTTTAATATACAAGAAAGAACAGATACATTATAATTTCTAAAACGAAATCTGTTAATAGGTGGCTGAGCTGTATGAACAATCTTAAGAGAATAATGATTTCATAGTGAAATATACAAGAAATTTTAAGTTTAAAATGTAATATAATTAAAGTGGTTTTTATATTATATTATTTATACACACACATGAAAGAAAATTAGTTTTTTACATCTGCGTAAAAAACTGGTTTTCTACGCCAAGTAAATTTCCTGTATATTAAGCGTAATTTACGAAAAATATGTAATGAGTAAATTACCTTGCCAACCCTGGTCATAATGCTCACAGAGTAAATCATTCATTGCAGGAATCCCATCCCATGTCCATAGGCGTAGCCAATAGTGGGGGGGTCCTTGGGTCCAGACCCCCCCCCTTTTATGGAGGTTTAACGACCACAGTAAGCAACTCAATGGGCTATAAGCAGTCGCCTGTCCCTAATTTAGGGTCACTGGCTTCAGGGAAGGGAGAGAGCTAGTGCCGTAAGACAAACACAACATCCATGCCTCACCGGGATTCGAACCCGGACCCCTTTCAGACAAATGATCAGAGGCCATCGCTTCGACCACCGGGGCGGCCACATCCCCCTTGAGAGTGGATTGAGTGCAAATTTAAAGCAATATATATGTATATATGAGGCTTTCATCAATGAATCAAATCTATGGACCCCAGCTCCCTTAAGAAATTTCTGGCCACACCACTGCCCATGTCTACAACCAAAGTACTTTCAAAGCTACAGCTCTTTCTAGCAGACTGCTGAAAACAGCACGAGCATTTAGCCATTCACAACGAATGATTCATAAATGATTCAGGCACACAATTCAAATGGATATCATTCTCATTTCATTCCTATTCTAAGTTTCGCCATCATTTCTTAGCTGACTGCTCACTCAGTTGACTCTTATTATTTCTCAGTCTTACGTTTCTTATTGGAAATTCAAATTAAAACTCGAGGGGGGGGGATAAGTTAAATGCTGCAACTTCAGTGTGTGCCATAGTAATGGCAGATAGGATTACATTTCACAGCAGTGAGAGCAAACCATTTAAGCGGAAGGGTTATTCATTTTGTGAATGGATCATTCACGAATAGTCTCTTACTAGTACCTAGACTGAATCCAGTAATGAGCAATATTACACTCAAAAGACAACACAGGTACTTATGTCACTTGGAGTCATAAGTACACATTTTTTTCTTAAACATGAATAAACAGCATGATATGAGCACATTTAAAAGTCTCACTGGTGAAATATGATAGTGTGCTAGAGATAAATGACTGAACAAATGCATAATTTATACTGCTGCCAGAATGGCATTCTAAAGTGACCTTGTGTAGACTTTAATAAGATTTTCACTTCCAGTAAATTCAATAATAGTAAACAATACACAGTGAAAATAATTTCGCTCCCCTGAATAAAATTTGACATTTTAATTGTAATGCAACTGTTTTAAAATGTCATTCAAAACACTTCTCCATTACCTCTATATTGATAAACATGTACAATGAATAGCTTACTTAATGGTAGAAAGTGCTATAAACAATCTTTCCAAATGTTAGGAAATTTTAACGTTTACATGGCTGTCACAAATTTTACAGCAGCAAAAAATGAATGAAATGGAAAAGAGCTTCTGGTACTATGATCAAAACAGAATTTCAAGGGTATTGGATTAGAATGTAAAAAATTCTAGTTTCACTTTCACTGCCATGTTGGACACCTGAGACCTACAACAGGGCCATAGGCCCTGTTGGTCTCATGTGACCAACACTTAAAAATTTACTTGGGCTTCACAAAATGCACTTTCCACATGTAACATACATCACACACATGTCCAAAAGTATTCTAATACGCAAATCTCAACTTATCTTAAATGGCCAAATCACAACTTTTTTCACACTATTTGGCAGTGAAATTGTTAAAGGCAGTAAATAGCTAACATACTTTTTTTACAATGTGGAAGTTTGTATGAAGATTTAGACATTTTGGATCCAAGACTTTCATAAAGCATGAGCATTGCACTAAAATCGTTCAGAAAAGGCATAAAAAAAACAAAAACACTAATAAATTTAACAAAAAATTCACTGCACATAATCAAATTTTGTGAATTCAAAAAATTCGCACACACATTTCTAATTAAAATCTTAGATGGTTGCCCTCCTCATGTGTTCTAACTGCTTATATATATTGGGAAGGGGGGATAAAGGGCGGGGGAGGTAAAAGAAAAGTAGGGTGGGCTGAGGCCAACCTTCGTTGCCCGTTAGGTTGCGCCTTCTTTCCAGACTGCAGGCGCACCAGCTGTTCTGAGAGATGTGGGCCAAAAATAAACAATCAAAATTTGAGGGTACACACTTTACCTCGTAATTTTGTTCGGTATTTTTCTATTGCTTGATTTTGCTCCTCAATAAGAATTAAAAGTTCTTTCCTGCTTTTTTCTCCATAGTGTATTCTCCCGTGCAAAACCAACATCACACATAAGCTTTGTGGTAATCTTCAAAACCAAACGTCAACAAACTGCTAATCGACCCTACTGAGAGAAACGGTTGCGGTGTAATGTACACACCTTTTTATCCTCCCATAGAGGACACTAGCTGTAAAATGCTGTAGTAAGCTGAATCTCATGACGTCATGTAGTCCACCGCAGCGCACCATCGATGTACGAGAGAGGTACAGTTGGTTCCTGGATTTCCCAGAAATCACCAGGAACCAAGCGATTTTGTCCATTTGAGCTTTGACCCATCACCCCCTTATATTGACCTCCCAGCAAAGTGGAAGACGACGTATACAGCCATCGAGCTTACATTACATGGAGACACAAGTGACTCTGCCGCCATAGGTCACAGCTAATCTTTGGCGCGACAGTCTCATACAGGCAAAACCAAACTAAATTATACAGTTGATGAAACAGTAAGATTGTATAATTGATAAAGATTATTGAATGCCTCTAAGCTTTTGTTCCATTGCTTTCCGTAGTTTCAAATCAGTTTCTTGCCTGGATGTGATGTCACCCGCATTATGAGCGGTGGCTTATGGTGGACAGTGCTGCGTGGATAGGAGTAGGGTCTCCACCTAATATAAACTCGATGTATACGACATATACCCATCATTTTCTGATTTTTTTTTTTTCGCATCTTTCAGTTTCCTATAGCATTTTGTTAAGTGACAATATTCTTACTTATTCCTTATTGATCGTTAACTTTTCCTTTGCAAATTACATAACTTAGATTTCTGTTTTTTTTTTATTGGAGGTTTAGCGACCACCGTGAGCAACTCAATGGGCTATAAGCAGTCGCCCGTCCCTAATTTAGGATCACTGGTTCCAGGGAAGGGTCACTGTTTCCAGGGAAGCCAGTGCCGTAAGACAAACACAACATCCATGCCTCACCGGGATTCGAACCCGGACCCCTTTCGGACGAATGATCAGAGGCCATCGCTTAGAACACTGCGCCACCGGGGCGGCAAGGTGTCTTTGAATGAGTTTTAAGCTTCATCTTCTGCGATAGATGGCGCAAAAAATCACTCAATCACTCCTTGGGCGTGGCTTATACGTTTTGAGTGACTGCCTCAGGAGTTGGCGTCAGCGAATCACTGTAATCCGAATGTGAGCGGTCTCCCATTAGCTTCAGAGAAATTCATCGATGGGAGATTTCATCGTAGAGCAAATTTTTCGGGCTTTAGACCTTAGACCATGGAATTAGGAAATAAGAGGCCCTACCCAGTGGACTTTTGGGGGGGGGGGGGTGGAGGTTTAACGACCACCGTGAGCAACTCAATGGGCTATAAGCAGTCGCCCGTCCCTAATTTAGGGTCACTGGCTCCAGGGAAGGGAAAGAGCCAATGCCGTAAGACAAACACAACATCCATGCCTCACCGGGATTCGAACCCAGACCTCTTTCGGACGAATGATCAGAGGCCATCGCCTTAGACCACTGCGCCACCGAGGCGGCTACCCAGTGGACTGGTGCTATCTAACGTGACGGTGATCTCCCTTACTTAGATGCTTACGAAACTATAACAGTTGAAACTATGCTATTTCCAAGTATTTGAAAAAAGGTATTTGTACTGAGGAAACAGAACACGATCTGTAAACTCAATCTTATGTTTTTTTTATTTATTAATTATTATTTTTTTTTTGGGGGGGGGGAGTGTTTTTCGAGGGCAAGTGATTCAATTCGTTGATTCTATTAGTGAAAGACAAATGCAGTGAAACTTGGGGGGTCTGTTTAGCAACTCGATTTTAAGCTATTTTGATGGCTAAATAAAAACGGAAATTCCGTTTTAATTTTGTCACTGCCGTCCCGGTGGCGCAGTGGTCTAAGGCGTTGGCCTATGATCATTCGTCCGTAAGGGGTCCGGGTTCGAATCCCGGTCAGGCATGGGTGTTGTGTTTGTCTTACGGCACTGGCTCTCTCCCTTCCCTGGAACCAGTGACCCTAAATTAGGGACGGGCGACTGCTTATAGCCCATTGAGTTGCTCACGGTGGTCGTTAAACCTCCAATCAAAAAAAAAAAAAAAAAAAATTTGTCACTTGCACTGGAAAGACACCCCCCCCAAAAAAAGTTCATAAATAAGACGTCACTTGCACTGGAAAAACACATTTTATAACTTGCACTGGAAAGACACATTTGTCACTTGCACTGGAAAGACCCCCCCCCCCCCATAGTTAATAAATAAGACAACCTCGTTGCATTGAGTTTACAGATCTTGTTCTATTTATTCAGCAGAAATACGTTTTTTTCTCTTTTTTTAATTTTTACCTCATGTCCGACTCTAACAAAAGGCCGACGCATGAGGGACTGTTAAGGAATCTATTAATCTTTTACCTTATTTTTCCATTCAGAAACTCATTCATTTATTCTTTTAGTACACTAAGATATTTAATAGATACTTTCTTTTAACTTTTTTAAATTTTGTTTAACTTCAAGTAAGGATCCTTTTAAAATGTCATTTTCACTTCCTTCCACGCAGATCATACAACCGACTGGGAGGGCGGGAGCCTGCAGAAGAGTTTCCGCTTGCAACAGGAAGCATACAATTTATTTAGAAATCACCTTTTAGAACACTCTACATATACTTAGTAAGAGGTTCATGATAAAGGTATTTAAAATTAGACTACACAAGATAACTTTTTAAATTATGAAAAAGTAGTGCAACACGATAGTACAGGAAATACGAAAAGATGAAGATGAAAAACCATAAATTAATTCAAATTTTTTATTTTATTTGTGCCAAGTGTTTTAATTTCTGATGTTCTGTAATGATTAAATAATTCACTGACTACATTATAATATTATTCAGTAAATTATAATATTATTCAGTTTATATATAGGCGAAATCGAATTTATAATTATATTTTTACTTTTCCAATAAAATACTAACAAAGGTCGAATACGTTTTAGTTTTTATTTGACACATTTATAATTTTCAGTTTTATTTGTTTCACATTCGCAAATACTGTTTTATTATTTTCTCTAATATTTACCCTCGCTGCAAAGTCGCAACACACTATCTAGGGCATTCAAGCAGAGTTGATGTACTTTACCTTCTGTATAGATACTTCAAATTTTCCGGAACTCCATAAAATATAATTACACAAAGTAATAAATAAAAAATACTCAAGATAAATACCGATTTTGCACTGATGAAATCATAAACACCATATAATCCTATGATGGTAGCGTGAACGATCGGCGCACAACTCCTGAACGCCACCTGGCGAGCTGTGACATTAACAGTCCATTTTTCAAACTGTTGACAGCACGGAGAGTCGTATCACCTGACTTATCATACACCGTGGTCATGGGTAAGGTGACCAGATATTGGAACACTGATTTGAGGACAAAAGGGCGTGGCGTTCCCAAATCAGCAGTTCATTTGGGGACACATACGTATTCAATATAAATATGCAAATCTTTTTGTCACAAAACTGCATTGCTTCAATAAGTGTGATTTGCATATGAAAAAATGTGTCCTAAAAGGATATATCTTGTAGAATGTTGGTAATTTTATTGACAAAGTAGAACTATGATGACGAGAGCATATTAGCAAAAGTAAAAGGCTTTATACCTTAGGTATATGTGCCGAATTAAAATCAAGCTGCACAACAAAGTAATTGCATGGCGAATTTTTTCATTTTGCCGAAGTTCTTCGAGGAACTCAAAACAAGTGCAGTCGAAATTTGACCCTGCCAGTAGTGCAGTGTCTTAGTGCTGGTCGCTTACGATGATTCGTACAAGTAGGCATGGGTTCGAGTCCCGAATGAGGCATGGGTGGTGTGTTTGTCTTACAGCACTTGCTCTCTCCCTTCCCTAGAACGAATATCTCTAAATTAGAGACCGGTGACTCCTTATAGTCCTCTGAGTTGCTCGCGGTGGTCGTTAAACTCGGAAAGAAGGAAAGCAAAAATTGGCAACATTTGTTTTCAGAAGAAGCATGTAGGAAAACTATAGTACAACAAAAACTACTTTTAAGAACATTTTTCATTAGAAATCTAACGAGCTAATGAGGAAGTGTAAATTCGAGGACACTTGAGGACAAACATCAACATTTTAGGACAATTTGCGTCCCCAAAGGCATCAGGCGTTTTTGGGGACAGTAAACTAAATTCGAGGACTGTCCTCAAGAATTGGGGACTTCTGGTCAGCTTAACTATAGTAGCAGTAATGATTAAATTTCCCCAGAGGAACTTCAAAAGTATGAACGGCATCCTTACCTTGTTACGTACGAACAACCGCGCCATAATTTTTGATTGTGAGAAGCTTACATGCCTTGCACATTTTGAGGAAGAAAGCGAATTTTAAGCAGCCAAGCTACCGCAACTGGTAAAAGAAATTATAGGTAAATTCTGTACCAGAAACTAATGCAAAAGTTTGAATTCCGTTTTTAATCAACTTGGTGGGAACAACGGAAACTATTTTTAAGCGCAGTTTTTATTAGAAATGTAATGTGCATTTGGTTGGTAAAGTCTAAATTTTGAGGATGTTTAAGGACAAAAAACAAAATTCGAGAACATTTTGCGCGCGCAAAGTCACTAAATGTTTTTAAGGAGAGGACTCTGAATTCGGGATATCTGGTCAGTATAGTTTTACATATGGTGACAGATATGGGAATTGGGAACACTCATTTGATGAGAAAACAGCGCGGGCCGCCCCGGTGGCGCAGTGGTCTAAGCGATGGCCTCTGATCATTCGTCCGAAGGGGTCCGGGTTCGAATCCCGGTAAGGCATGGATGTTGTGTTTGTCTTTCGGCACTGGCTCTCTCCCTTCCCTGGAACCAGTGACCCTAAATTAGGGACGGGTGACTGCTTATAGCCCATTGAGTTGCTCACGGTGGTCGTTAAACCTCCAATCAAAAAAAAAAAAAAAAAACAGCGCGGCGTCCCCAAATCGACAGCTCATTTGGGAACACATATATACTAATATGAAATTCGAAAGAAAAAAATCCAAAATTGTATTGTTTCTGTAAATGATATATCACATCAGAAAATTTTAAATATTGAAAGGATATATTTTGTGGCTGTAAAATATTGGTAACTTGTGTCGTCACAGCAGAGCTGTGACAGAGATAACATACTCTGCAAAAGTGAAATACACTGGCGAAAAGTGAAAAAAGAACACCAAGAAGGAATTGGCGGACGATCACGAAATTTACATACGTTAATGGGGTCGAGTTTACGTAGGTGTGATGTTAATTACGGGAACAACCGGTGAGTGCTTACGCCACAGCACGGCATAATATGCAAATTATCGTCGGTGGCATTTAAGGAGTACGGCGAAGTGAATGTAATCAATGGTCGGCGTACGGACACGTGCGAAGACCCTGAAGAAGCTGCAATGCCTCGACATGGAAGACGTGTACGATTTCAGCAGTTATCGGACTTTGAGCGCGATCGTCTAGTCGTACTCCGCGAGGCCGGGTGGTCGTATCGTCGTATTGCAGAGCGAATTGGAAGGGAAGTATCGGTGGTGGTACGATGGTGGCGTAGATGGTCTGACACGAGATTCCCACATGAGAAGACGTGAAACCGGGAGTCACAGACGGACTGATGACCGGACCGATCGACGCATAAGAAGAGCGGCGTTGTCAAGCAGAACATCCACTGCGACGCAAATCCGAGCTGCCGTTGCACCTGAGGTGACTGTGCGAAAACTCCGCAACCGTCTACTGGATGCAGGACTACGTGCACGTGTGCCGCTGGCATGTGTACCTCTGACTCCAGCCCACCGTCAGGAACGTCTGCAGTGGTGTCGCCAACCTCTGCACTGGAGAACGCAATGGCGATCTGTCGTGTTCAGTGATGAAAGCAGATTCTGCTTGGGAGCCTCCGATGGCCGTATGCGTGTTCGCAGACGCACAGGGGAGCGTCTCCACCCTTCTTGCATCCTCCAGCGACACACAGGGCCTATACCTAGAGTCCTAGTGTGGGGAGCGATCAACTATCACTCCCGTACCCAACTAGTGTTTGTACCGGGTACGTTAAACAGCACCTCCTACATCAACAACATCATTCAGCCCGTTGTTGTGCCATTTGTATGGTTGGTCCATCGTGGTGTTTTCCAGCAAGATAAACAACGCCCACACACGGCACGTGGAACGCAACATGCACTTCAGGGTGTGAGACAACTTTCATGGCCTGCACGTTCACCGGATTTCTCCCCCATTGAGCACGTGTGGGATTTTATGGAACAACGACTTATCCGGTCTCCACGGCCAGCCACGACCATCACCGATTTACGCGTCCAGGTTGAGGATGCTTGGAACTCAATACCCCAAACTTACATCCAACATCTGTACGACAGACTCCATGCTAGAATTGCACAGTGTGACGCAGTTCATGGCGGTTCAACCTCGTACTAACCATGTTACATGGAAATGTTATTTTTCAGTTCACCAGCAAATACAGCTGTATTTTGCCATAATGTTTTGATCACGTTATCCTCTGTATTCCGTTATTATGCTGTATAAATTTTGTTGGTATCAGACGTCTCCTTCTTGGTGTTCTTTTTTCACTTTCCGCCAGTGTATTTTACTTCAGATACACGTGCTGCATAATTCTCATATTTTTCTCCAGAACGAAATGCATAGAGAATTTTTTTATTTTATCAAAGTCAAAATTTGCCTGGCGAGATGATCCAAGCCCTTGTTTTCGACAATTTGGACGAGTAGGTTGGGTTAGACTCCCAGATGAGGCATAGATGATATGCTTGCCTTACGGCACTGGCTCTCTTACTTCCGTAGAACTAGTAGCTCTAAATTAATCACGAGTGAGTACTGAGGCCCTTTTTCTTTTTTTTCGGGAAAACCAACCTCTGTGAGTTAATCAAAGTGGTCGTTAAAATCCAAAAAATAGAAATGGGTCCAAGTTGTGCCAATTTCTCCATAGGCGCCGACTACGCTGGGGCAACTGGGGCGATTGCCCCCTCAGTGATTAGACCGCGGGGGCAAAAGTATGTTTTGGCCCCCTCGGTTTCGTCTGAAAATGCACGCTTTTTAAATTTTTAAATATGTGAATTTTGTATCAACATTTTACTTTTATCTAACAATGCTGAGTTTTTTCCTTTTAGTTTAACTGTGCTGTTTCTACAAAGAGAAAAGAGGAGATTGGGGATATACTGGGACTGGGGTTCGCGAGCGACCACCGCAAGCTATTTTCGGTTGCGAAATTGTAAACAGGAGAGACCGGAGTGATCGATCCTTTGATGTCGTTAGCGCTTCCCTGTTACTCCCCCTCCTCCCAGCCCTCTTCCCGTGTCTTAGGAAGAATCACTGTTGTTCTGGCTCTACCATAAGAAGGCACGCCAGGACAATGATACTTTCAAGCCATCTGCTTGTTGCCTCTAGGCTCTGGGCAGGCAACATGCAGTCGGGTTCACGTCTACCTATATAATAGCCAGTTTCTCATCAATTCCCCACAGAGGCAATAAACTGTAACATAGGTATCGTAAAGCACTGCATCGCAGTGACCGACAGGGCTTTACAGAAGAAAGGGCTAGTCCATCCCCTACTGAATGTCGACCCATGTCTGAAAGAGTGGGTGGAAAACGGGTTGGCCACTTGTTTCTACGTCATCGCGCTGGCCTGCTCCCCGATCTCAGTGACGCCGTAAGCTTACGCGAAGCCCTGTGCGAACTCTCCCTGCGAGGCCCACTGGCTAACTAATAATTTTTGCTAAATCAACCTGGCTAACGGTATTTTGCGCACGTACGCAATAGAATATTTTTATTTTCCGATAAGGTGATTATAAGCTTTTCACTCATTTATTTGTTATAGAAGGAATGATATTTTTCATAAACTTGTAACTGTAACTGCTATCATTATTAAGCTCAACCGTCGTTCTCCTTTGCAAAGTAAAAAAAAAGATAAATGTTAATAATACTTTGCACTATGCAGTGTGAATTTTTTAAGTCTGTTTTACTATAGCTGCGTATTTTAAAAATTAAACCTATGCGGAACAAAAAGAAAAATGTTTTAAATAGGTACATCAATTTCCTAGTGAATTGTAACACATTAAGAAACTGTCCTTTAAAAGTTAGAGAAACAGTCATCGTATTTCATGAATATACTGGTATGTACGTAAAAGGAAAACTTCACGATTTACCTGTCACGCAAAGGAGATTTTTCTCGCCTTTTGTCCAGCAAAATCTTCAATAATATCATCGTAATTTAGTTTTGATGCCACATCGCGTTCTATTGACAATGTAGCGAGTGCAGTTAACTTTTCTTGACACATTCTTGTCCTCAGATACGATTTGATTAATTTCAAGCGAGAAAAACTTCTTTCCGCACTCGCGACTGTTATCCGCACAGTTAACATGATTCTGTACGCGATAGCTACGTTAGGGAAGGGATTTTGCATTCCGTTTAAAAATTGCGATACTTGGATGGCAGTATTGACGTCGTCCGGAACTAGTATTACCACGCCCCTGGTAGTGCGGTGGTCGCCGAATACTTAATCATCGTCTAACTGGATAAACAGTGAGGTTGCGTCCCCATAAATTTAAGGAACCCAATCTCAAAGTTTACGGACGTCGCGTTGTGTTTCATATAGGATCGTTACGAGGTATTCGTAAAAACCCCATATGCCGCAAATTGTGAATTAGAGAAATATACACAGCCTAGAAAAGTTAGCTACACCAGGATAAGTAATTAACAATGTTTATTATAAGAAAAGTATGTTTTATTAAGCAATTACAGTCTTCAGGTGGAGGCCAAATAAAAGTTACATTAAATTACAAGGATAAGATCAGCCAGGTTAACTGGTCCACTGCTGTGTAAGCCTGTTACACCCCTGAGCTTAAATTGAAAATAAATCTCTCAATCTAATTACAAGGAGGCATAGCGACCAAGCATATGTATATATACAGATAACATTGGAACTGGAATTGGGGGGAATAACATCATCTTACCTTTCTTCTGTTGTTGGAGCTCGTCTCTATATCTCCAGTGACCGGGTGGGTACTTCGATGAACCTGTCTATCTACTTGGCTGCCACGGCTGGGACCGCGTACTGCACTTTTCGTTCCCTAGCTATGCCTACATCAGTATCGTCGTATGTTCATCTATAAGACTAAGACTCTAAGACTCCATTTCTCTAAGAAGCTCGATCTCTATATCTACAATACATATCTGTACGACTCTAAGAATTAGCCTCCAAGAATTCTGTCTCTTACTCCTAAACCTCTTCTCTAACCTTTTTTGTCCCGTTTACGTTTTTTTTCTGTGTATATATTTGCGTACCTTTAATTTCCCACGTGGTAGGGGCGTGTTCTCAGCCCTCTAAAAGTTTCCCGCCTTGGGCCTGGATTAGTCAGCTGAGTTGACCAGTGCTTGACCTTAGTGGTTATTGGCTGGCCCTCTGAGCCACTCAGCTACCTTTTCGCGACAGCTGGCGTGTTGGGCAGGTGGGGTTTGCGCACTTTCAATGGGATATACCAAGGCCTTGGATATACTTTCTGGGACCGGATGAATAGCGAAGAAATTGCTGGGCTTCCCTCTGACAGAGTTACGACCAAGGAGATAGAAGTACGTAGAGTGTTTCCGTCGGCGAACGGGTGAAGCCACCGGAAACAAGTGGCAGCCATGTTTGATGAGGTACAGAACGATCTCCGTTCCATGTTACGAAAGGGAGTTTTCGCAATATATGGTTTGATGTTAAATAAGGATATAACTCAGAAATGTTGTTATAAACACCTAGGGGTGAGACTAAAACTTTAACGTATCAAATAACGCGTTTCATTGTTAGTTGGCGGCAATAGTGTGTTTTAAAAAGAAAATGGTATTTTAATGGATTCAGTTTGGTCTCGTTGAATAAAATCTCATGCCATAATTTTTTGGAACAAATTTTCAGTGAAATATAAGTCACCGGTAATAGACTGAATGAAAAAAAAAAAAAAAAAAAAACTACAGTTGCAGTCAATCCGCAATTTCGGTAAAAATCTTAGATATTCGTCGGTCATCACCATGAGAATGTTGAATCATCCCACAGCTTATCACTCCAAATACATAGACGCCAAATATATGAGAGTTTTAAATAAAAAAAAAGTTCGAAGAAAAACGGAAAATAAACAATGAGTTTACACCGCAGATATCGTATAAGGGACTAGATTGGCTGCCTGCTCTGATGAGCATGTGCTAGCGCTGTGAGAAGCATGGAGCCACATTGAGCGGGTCACGATGGCGGCGGAGCATGGCACCTTACGTAGGATAGTTTGGACTTGGTTATTGTATAAATCTTGGTGAAAGCTTCCTCAGATAAAAATCTTACGCAGAGAGACAAAAATATAATTGCTGTTACTTATTTGCCTCTTGCCCAATGCTGAAAACAATATATATATATATATATATATTAAAATTTAAAGCTGGTATTGTATGCAAGTATAGAAAATTATTGGAAAACATTTTTAAGAAGGTAATGCGGCAACGATTTAAAATAATGTAAACGCAAATAATAATTTATTTAAAATCAATAAGTAGCTATTAAATCCAGCAAACTATTGATTTGAACCCGAAGAAAAAGGCTTCCACATGCTTTACGTAGAAAAGCTGAAATAATGTGAATCTTTTTCCTTGTTGCTATTACCTCTGTCATTCTGATTTATTTATTATGTTTGCTCAAAAAGTTTTGAATTTCACCAAAAATTTTGATATTTCGTCTTGTTCTGCACTAAGGAAATTTCAGTTTTTAACATTTCACATTTATTTGGGCAATATAGCAACGAAATGGCGTATTAAATGTAAGCATTCATTAACAAGGAACGTCAAAATCATATCTCTCAGCAAATTAAAACCAGCGTGATATTTTTTTATATCGCAGATACCGGAATGTCTTCTCTGGAATTTAAGACCTGGCCGAATCTGAAATAATTCAATATTTTGCAAGACCCTTGGCATTCTAGTTAGCACTAAGGAATATTACTGCTTTTTACTTAAATTTTATAACTTTCGCCGCTAAATGGATACTGACTGCTTTGAATCTCAATATAAATAGAAAATCACAGTACCAAACTCGTATTTCTTTGACTTAATGCAAAGTAGCCTTGCTTAAATGGATCGTGATGACCCGCTGAAAATAGCGCCTAACTTCTCACGCCTCATGGGCTGGTTGTCCAATCTAGCTTCTTGTATACGATATCTGTGGTTTACACAGCCAAGAGGCACCAATATTAAAATACTTTTACCAACTGCCCCTCTCTTATATAATCAGAAGAAAACTACTACTTAATTGGTTTTTATTTAATAAAAATTAAAAGTCCTTAGCACTGGGCATGTTTCTTATCTGTTTGTTAGCCTTAACATTCGACAACACAGATCTGTAAGCCTTATTCGTGGGTAGGCAAGGCAATTGTGGTAACTTGCCCGTAATAAAGGTATCTCCCAGCACGTACACTAAATACTTCACACAATATAATTCTCTCTCTCTCTGTATGTATATATATATCATCATCATCATCATCATTGTCAACCATTATCAATCCACTGCTGGACGAAGGTCTCCCCAAGTTTCCTCCACAACGGTCTGTCTTGTGCCAGTCTCCTCCATGTCACCCCTGCATACTTTCGAATTTCATCCACCCATCTCCCACGTGGTCTTCTTCTGGGTCTTTTCCTTGTCCCTTGGAATCCAATCTAAAATTTCGGCTGTCCATCGATGACCTGTCCTTCTGGCAGTATGTCCAGCCCATTGCCATTTCAGGGATTTAACTCTGATCATGATGTCTTCCACTCTTGTCATTTTTCGGATCCACGAGTTCCTCTTCTTATCTCTCCTGGTTACACCAAGCATGCACCTCTCCATGCTGCGTCTGCAGCTTTTGTATGTCTCTTTTAGTTAAGGTCCACGTCTCTGCACCATACGTAAGCACTGGAAGGATGCATTGATCAAACACTTTTCTTTTAAGACATAATGGCATATTGCTCTTGAAAATTATGCTGTTTCTTCCAAAAGCTCTCCAGGCAAGTTTTGTACGCCGATTAATTTCTTCATCAATGTGACCCTCACTTGATATCTGCTGTCCAAGATAAACGTATGTGTCTGTTATCTCCAGCTTTTCTCCATCAATCGATAAATCTTCATTTCTTGTAAAAGCATTGAACATCACTTTTGTCTTCTGAAAGTTCATTTTTAATCCCACTTCTTTACTCTTGTCAACAAGTTCCTGGATCATACTCTGCAGCTCTGATGGGCTAGTTGCAAAAATGACTACGTCATCAGCAAAACGAAGGTGGGTTAGATAATCTCCATTAATCTTTATCCCCTTGTTTTCCCAGCTCAGTGACTGAAAAACACCCTCCAATGTGGCATTAAAGAGCTTCGGAGATATGGTGTCACCTTGTCTCACTCCCTTTCCAATTTTTATGTGTGTTGTATTTTCAAACAGCCGAATCTTTGCACTTGCATTTTCATAGATGTTATTAATAATATTAATGTATGCATCTTCAATACCGCAGGTTTTCAGAGCCATTGTAACTGCTGATGGTTTCACCGAATCAAAGGCTTTTTCATAATCGATAAAAGCCATGCACAATGGAAGTTCATATTCCCTCGCTCTTTCAATTAGTTCTCTCAGCACATGGATATGATCTATTGTGCTGTAGCCACTCCTGAATCCAGCTTGTTCTCTCGGTTGAGCCATGTCCAGTGTTACCTTCAAGCGGTGTGAAAGAACTTTAGTGAAGATTTTATAAACTACTAATAGGAGGCTGATAGGTCTGTAGTTTCCGAGATCCTCAATGTCACCTTTCTTATGTAGCAGGATCATTGTAGCGGTGTTCCAATCCTCAGGAATCTTTCCTTCATTAAGGCATCGAGTGAAAATTTGGGCGAGTACTGTTTCGATTTCTCCACTTGCTTCTTGTATGATGTCTACAAAAATTCCATCTTCTCCTGGAGCTTTTCCCCGCTTCATGTTCTTGATTGAATTTGCAACTTCTGCTGGAAGGACTGGAGGAACTCTGGTACTGGTATCTTTCATGATGTCTGGAGTGCATGTATCATCCCTTTCATATAATTTGGAGTAGAAATCTTTCACTCTTGTCAAAATTTCGCCTCTATTTCTTGTTACAGAACCATCTTCTTTTCTCAGTGCCATAATCTGTTTTCTTCCCTTACTGAGATGTCCCTTTGCTATCTTTAGGCTTTGGTTGTTTTCAATTGCTTTCCTCACTAGTTCACAGTTGAATTTTCTTACGTCTTCAGTGATACTTTTTCGTACTGTCTTGCATAGCTCTATATATTCCACTTTGGAAGTCACATCTTCTTTAGTTGTCCTCATCTCTCTTCTTTTTTGCATCAACATTTTCGTTTTTCCTGATAATTTATTTACATGCAACTTGTTCTTAGACCCAGCTAATTTTGTTGCTGTTTCCATAAGAGCTTTGGTTACTTTTCTGTTAACTTCAGAGATGTCCACTTCTTCCGATGTTAGGCCTTCTAAAGCAGAGAACCTGTTCTTCAGTTCCAACTTGAAGGTATTGTGGTGTTTTTTAAGGTTGGTTATGTCAATAGATTTTGTTTGTCTTATGAGCTTGCCACGTTCGAGTTTAGTGTTGAGGTGCATCTTACATCTCACCAATCTATGGTCACTACCTGTGTTGAACTTGTTTAGCACACTGCAGTCTTCTATGACGAATTTTTTGTTACACATAATAAAATCAATTTCACTTGTCGTCCCATTTGGATGTCTCCATGTCCATTTCCTGTGTGGCTTTTTCTTGAAGAAGGAGTTCAAGATGAAAAACCTTTCTGCCTCTGCAAACTCAACGAGAGTATTTCCACGCTGGTTTCTGTTGCCGTGACCGAATTTACCTACTGAAGTTTCATTCTGTTGCCGTTGCCCTATTTTTGCATTGAAATCTCCCGTAATTATTTTCAAGTGCTTCTTACCTTTATTATTTAGATGACAAATTTCCTCATAAAATTCTTCAATTTCTTCTTCAGGATGACTTGTGGTGGGTGCATAAGTTTGAATAATCTGAGCCTGGTATCTTTTCGAGAGTTGGATAACAAGCCGTGCAGCTCTGTCAGAGGAACTTTCAACTTCTACAACTTTATCCTTCAGTTTCTTGTTTATTATAAATCCAACACCACTAGTTCTGCCAGTATCTGTCCCACGATAGTAGAAGAGATGTCCACTTTTCAGTTCGATGAGATCTTCTCCTTTTCTCCTTACCTCACTTAGCCCCATGATGTCCCACTTGATCCTTTGTAGTTCCTCTTCCAATTCAAGAAGCCTTGAATCAGAAGATAGGGAGCGTCCATTGTACGTTGCCAAGGTCAGCATCAGATGGCAGCCTAGTCCGGTCCTCCGAGGATTCTTAGCACCCTCTGCCTTCATGTCGCACTGGCCGCTGCCTTGGCCAGGTACATTCCGGCTGCCGGAGACTGAGGGCCAAGATTTAAGTTGTGGAGTCATTTTGGAGGGGTTTGGCCATAACTCACCACGCTGGCCAAGCGGGTTGGTGAGTGTGGGATAGAATTTCCTCTAATCCCGATGGTATAGTTATACCGCTATTGGCGGTCGTCAGAGCCCCTTTAGTAGGAACAGGATGCACCACGAGAAGGCGGGGTTGACATTTGTCAAGGAGAGGCTGTGATGTTACGCATCACCTGACCTTACATCCCGTATATATATATATATATATATATATATATATATATATATATATATATATATATATATATATATACAGTATAAAACCCAGAAGAAGACCCCATGGGAGGTGAACGGATGAAATTCGAAATTATGCAGGGGTGACACGGAGGAGACAGACTCAAGGCAGACAATTGTGGAAGAAATTTGGGAGGTCTTCATCCAGCAGTGGATTGATAATGGTTGATGTTATACATATATCAGTAAAAATAAGTAAAGCACACTCATGTAGTAATTAGACCCCATCAACACTGCACCTTGCTACAGGAATTAGACGTAGTAGAAATAAACATAGAATTAACCAGAAGTAACCCACTTTCATGATTCTAAACACAAATGATATGGAATAAAACAACTCAGGAACCCCAAACCACTCTTCAGAGAAAGACATTTATATATAATAAATAGTATATAAATAAAACAAAAAATGTTTTATAAAAAATTATTATAACGCAAAAGAAATTAGATAAAAAGGCTAATACCATGAGAAGCGCCGAAGGCAGCTAAACCTCATGTAGTAGCATATATAGAATGAAAACATTACAGAACAAAAATACAAAATTAAAAAAAAAAAAAAAAAAGGAACTTCAAAACAAGTGAAAACTAAAACAGGTTGCCGTCATCAGGAGAGCATCAACCTGTGGAAGTGACCTTTCTAGTACCAACAAAACTACAAGGCAAGCCAAAATTGTCGGTTGGTCATGCTCCCTAGGCCACAAAACCAAATTCTAATAAGCACAAGAATTCCAAGAATCAAATTTATAAAACTAAAAAAAGTAATTAAAAGTTTACCGGCAGAACAAAACCACCATGACAAGAAATCTAACAAAACTGAACAGAGCACCCATAAGATCCCAAATATATACACTGATATAAAAGGTGGTCACGGTTAATCAAGTACCTGGTAAGCCAAAAAATGTGTGAATTGACAAGATGCAAAACTGTGTATGTAGATAGGATCTTCAGCTATTAGGGACCCACCAAATAGCACTTTATGTTGCCTATATACTTAAAATTGTTAGGTTCTAGGTTAATAAAGCATGTCAATGTGCAATTTGAAACTCTTGGACACCGAATTATAGTTTAAAATTAAATGGTTAAAACGATGTCTTAAGAAATTTTTAGGAAAGTTGTTAGATAGCAGTTTAGAAAGAAGAGCGTTCAGATTTTTTACAAGTAAGAGCTGTGTAGAGCAAATGTTAGCTATTCTATGAAACTGAGAGAGGAGTAGATTGCGATGTATAACTTTTGAAATGTTGGATGACCAGTGAGTGTAGTGAATGATATCAAACTCAAAAGAGTTTCTTTTATCAAATAAGTTCACCACACCTCTTCCCTCCTCGTCCACCCGAACCTCTAAATCAAGGTAACAAGCACAAGTAGACGATCTGTTGGTTTTTTCTAGGGTAAGGTCGTCAGGATACAAGTCAGTGGCGCAACGCAAAAGTCCGGAATGTTAATGGCAATGATGTCATCAACATATCTTAGAGCAATCCCAGGTAAAGGATGATTGGCAACAAATCTATCCTCAAAGAAATGTAGATAGAGATTAGCCAAACTGCTAGAAAAGCGACTGCCCATCGGGATACCACGCATTTGGAGGTATAGCCCATCGTCCACGGTAACGAAATTGTTATTGATACAGAAATCCAGTAGGAAGTGCCAATACTGTTCTGTAGTCCTGGGCTCGAACTTCGTATGTATGTTTAGGGCTACCTGCCACAGACCCTTCAATGAAATTGAAGTGAAGAGGTTTTTAAAATCGTAAGTATCCACAGATGTGACAGTCACCGAGCCATGTGTCTCCAAGACTGTTATTGCCTCCAATAATCCAAGTCGAACCCAGTTTGTGAAGCGCCACGGACAAGTATCTCTGAAGCAACCCACCCGCTTTACTATTATAACAGTTGCGTCCACTAGTCATGAAACGGAGGGAAGCAGGTTCCTTATGAAACTTTGGGATAGCATAAATAAAAGGAAAGTTTAAGTTGGACACATTAAGCTTAATCCTTGTATGCAGAGCGATTATTTTTTTAACAATGTCTTTATGGTTTTGAGAAACCGGAGTGTAAGTATCCCTGGTGTTCATCTCCTGTATTAGGAGATCCTGATAGAAATGTTTACAAAAGAAGGCAAAGTTATTACCAGCTTTATCCACTGGAGAAATAGTGAAAGTTTTGTAGTTCATGAATTTGTGAATTAATCAAAGCAAGATTATGTGGCTGCCGGGTACAAACCCCAGAGCTCTTTAACTTGTCGAGCTCATGATGAATGTCACACAACACAGAATCCAGCCATTCGTTAAAGGCTTCGAGGGGGTTTGCCTACCTTGGATATGGGAAGAACCAACCGCCCGCAAAACTTTAGCAGGCAAAGAAACGAAAATAAAAGAGGAAACAGCAAGCCGCTGTCTCAAAAATGCAACGAAACAAGAATACTTTCGCCAACGACGACACACCCAAAACACACGGTATCCTACGGGGTTCACCCAAGGAGGTTAGAAATAAGAGGAGTTGGCAACAGCCCTCTCCCTGTGCTTCTGGCGTGACGCTACTTTTTATCAGCTGACTACGCCAATGCGCCCAATCTAAGAATCTCCTGTATATCTCTATGGGGAAATCGCGATTTTGAACGGGTTTTTTGGACACTTGCTCTACTACCCATACAGGAATGAAAAAAATTGAGGCTGAAATATTCATTCGGATAATAAAAAATTTCCAGAAAAAACAGGAAAATATGTATTGGTATTTCTTTAAAAAATTGAACAAAATAATGATTTTTTGAGCGGAAGTGCATAGTGCGCATATTTACTTACTGCCCATGTGCAAGTAACCATGTTTAAAATACGTATAACCAAAAGCCTAATGTTAAGAAATAAGAAGTCCGAAATATTCCTTCTTTCCATCCTTGGTTTGCATGCGCTAAGTAAAACTGCTTAAGCCACAGGAAGTGACGTCACGTTCCCGAACTCCCGTAGCGCAAACTCCTACCACCTCAGAGAGAGGACAGAAACAGCTGATCTGTTTTGGCTTCACTCAAAAACGGATCCCTTCACCTCCTCTTCTTCTAACCTCCTTGGGTTCACCGATTAGAAACAGGAGAGCCAACTTCACACCAGCCAACCGTTGCCAATCAGCACCAAACTCCACATCCCTCATTCTATTTTGATTACTAAGTTAGACCACTTCAGGGTGGAAAATTCACTGACGGGACATCCGGTGAAAGTGAATAAAACAAAATTCGGTGTCACTTTATCGTTTTATGTTAATAAAATATTGTTTCAGCACAAAGAAAATATTTCTGAAAAAATCAGTAAGTTCACGAAAACAAATCAAATTTAAGATGACAAAGACCGCCTCGGTGGCGCAGAAGTCTAAGCGATGGCTTCTGATCATTCGTTCGAGATGGGTCCGGGTTCGAATCCCGGTGAGACATGGATGTTGTGTTTGTCTTATGGCACTTGCTCTCTCCCTTCCCTGGAATCAGTGGCCCTAAATTAGGGACGGACGACTGCTTATAGCCCATTGAGTTAATCGCGGTGGTCGTTAAACTTCCAATCAGAAAATTAAAAAACCGACAAAGTGGATGTCAGGTAAGTAGTTTCCCAAAACACGGTATATCGAGATCAATTCATTTGAAATAATTCACTATAAAACCTAGAAAGGAATAAAACACTTTATAAGATCTGAATTGCTGTAAATAATGACAACGATTTTCAACAGGTACACAACATTTCCGGTGTACATACTATTAAATTGTGCAATAAATAGCCCAATGATACTCTTGATTGGGCAATAAATAGCCCATACTATTAAATTGGGCAATAAATAGCCCAATGATAACAAGGGCTATTTAGTAGGTACACCGGAAATGTGAGCGCCACCCCGGTGGCCCGGGTCTACGACATAACATCGCAGGTCAAAACATCGCAGGACATATGATCGCCGACATAACATCTCAGGCCGAAACATCGCGGTACCATAACATCGCAGTACTAAAACATCGCAGGGCAAAACATCGTGGTACCATAACATCGCAAGTCATAACATCGCAGGTCGTAACATCGCAGTAATCCCTAAATAAATTGCTTTAGATAGATTTTAATGAATTACAAAAAAAAAGTATATTTAAGGGGGAGGAAGACTTCATAGAAATTGATGTCCTAGTTAAATTTTGGTAGAAATTGGTGTTACTCGTACCGCTTTTCCAACAGTGCCCAGGCCCGGGGTCCAGGGCCACTCAATCAAAATTATCATAAAATCTACAGTTTTCAATTTAAAACCACCAGATTTGGTATACTATCTCATGGTACTTTAACTTAGACGGTAGACGGTTTTTGGAAGTGGTCGGAGCCCGTGGTCGAGGGGCCCCCATGGAATATTTTCGACAAATCTACAGTTTTCAATTTAGAACCACCAAATTTGGTATACTACCTCATGGTGCTCTAACTTAGACCGTAGACGGTTTTTGGAAGTAATCAGAGCCCGGGGTCGAGGGGCCCCCAAAGAAAATTTTCGTGAAATCTACAATTTTCAATTTAGATCCACCAAATTTGGTGTACTATCTCAAGGTGCTCTAACTTAGACCGTAGACGGTTTTGGGAACGGGTGGAGAGCACGGCGTCGAGGGGGCCCACATAGAAAATTTTCGTCAGATCTAGTTTTCAATTTAGAACCACCAAATTTGGTATACTATCTCATGGTGCTCTAACTTACACCGTAGAGGGGGTTTGGAACGGCCGGGGGCTCAGGGTCGATGGGGCTCCATAGAATATTTTCAACAAATCTGCAGTTTTCACTTTAGAACCACCAAATTTAGTATACTACCTCATGGTGCTCTAACTTAGACCGTAGACGGTTTTGGAAAGGTAGGGGCCCGAGGCCAAGGGGCCCCCATACGCAATATTCTTCAAATCTACAGTTCTCAATTTAAAACCACCAAATTCGGTATACTATCTCATGGTGCTCTAACTTAAACCGTAGACGGTTTTTGAAAGGGGTCGGAGCCCTGGGTCGAGGGGCCCCCATAAATTTTTTTCGCAAAATCTACAGTTTTCAATTTAAAACCACCAAATTTGTTGGAACGGGTGGGCGGGGGCCGAGGTCATGGAGCCCCATACGCAATTTTCGTCAAATGTACAGTTTTCAATTTAGAACTACCAAATTTGGTATACTATCACATGATGCTCTAACTTAGACGGTAAACGGTTTTGGGAATGGGTCGGGGCCCGGGATTCAGGGGCCTCCTTCAAAATTATCATAAAATATACAGTTTTCAATTAAAACCACCAGATTTGGTATACTATCTCATGGTGCTTTAACAAAGACGGTTTTTGGAATGGGTGGAGGCCCGGGCTTTAAAGGGGCCCTACAAAATTTTCGTAAAATCTAATTTTCAATTTAGAACCACCAAATTTCGTATACTATCTCATGGTACTCTAACTTAGTCTGCAGACGGTGTTTGGAACGGGTCAGGGCCCAGGGTAAAGGGCCCCTTTACAAAATTTTCGTAAAATCTACAGTTTTCAATTTAGAACCACCTAATTTGGGATACTATTTCACAGTACTCTAACTTAGACCGTAGATGGTTTTTGGAACGGGTCGGGCCCACGATCAAGTGGCCCCCATAGAAAGTTTTCGTTAAAAAGTTCAATTTTTTTACTCTTAAGATCTGCAACACAATTCAGCACTCCAATACCCAACCTACGGTCTAAGTGTGAGGCGGTAGATAACAATAAAGTGCAAAAATATCCGGTTAATGGTGTATTAAAATCAAAAATTAATAAACGTTAGCTTTCACCACCACCGGGCGGCTTATCAGGCAGAAATACTGTACAATGTAATGTAAATGGAGAGTTCCAGATATTCAAAATTTAAAACGGTAAGAAAAAGATGATCAATGCCAATGTCAAGTCGCATGTACGCAACATCACACAGGTGCATTGCATTTCAGTGTCGCGATTTCTCAGAAGCGCACGCCAGATGTACGACAATTTTATAGATGTCTCCTCGGAGACAAGTATTTCCATTCCTCTTCCTTTCTTTTTGGTTTCATAAAATTAAATTAACTAAATAAAAAAAATTAAGTATAAGTTTATTGGAAAATTACAGGAATATCTTTTTCATTCATTAACTTTCCCCCGCTGAACTTGGTGATTCCACAGATAGTAATATTTACCCAGGAAATACCACCCTGCTAGTACAAATTGCATTAATGATTTCTTTGCATCCAGTTCCATTAGTATGTCCATAAAAGCGTTTGGGGCCGTATGAAAAATACATACCGTATATACTCGTGTATAGGTCGACTTTTTTTAATGAAATATTTAGGTCGAAATTAGAGGGTCGAACTATACACGGAAAATATTTCTGATAAGTTGAAAACCAAAATTTTGATGCCTTATGGAAATGCGCATACTTAGCCCTTTGCACCATCAGTTCATTTGCAGTTGTATGTTTAGTCATTTTCCGGGTGTTACTGGTACAGAAGAAAATTATTGCTAAGAATTTTCTTGATTTTATATGTACGAGTTTTTTTTATTCACTAATAGAAACACTCATTTCGCAAGGATGTCTCAAAGTCCGTTTTAGATCTGTCGATATGGCCTTGATTGCCCCGCTGGTAAATCACCCAGAGGAGAGAGGTGAATTGAGTTGTACCGTGCCGTGACCTACGACTGTGCTCAATTCTCGACGGGGAGATGAAGAAGGAAAAAGACAGACTATTGCAAAAAGAGACCGCTGCCCCTGCTTAGCGATGGCGAAGAAAGGTGTGACAATCTACAGAACAGCGGTAACTTGATCGATGCATCCCGAAAACGAAAGTGTTTTAACTTGGCCGATCGCTCAAAATAACACTGCCACTGATAGTAAAAAAAGTGCATTAGTTTAACTACCTACTTACGTTTGTTATTACATTGAGTGTGCCCCAGCACTAAAAATCAAACAGACAGTAACCTTTCCTGAAGACTATAAGAGCGAGCAAAAAAGGATTGCATCTTTACTGAATGGGGAGATGTTTGGTTTTGTCACTAAAGCCGATTGTTTGTCACAAACACGGTTTAGACGGGGGATGAAACTCGGTAGTAGATAAACGACCTCTCTGTCAATCACACACTCGTACGACTCAGCAGCTGACCGACAGCTGCCGCGCTGCATGGGTAGTGGGAGAAATTTTTATAGAATAAATTTTCTTCAATTTTTTAAATAGTTGCGTGCAAATTTTACAGTGTCCGCAATACATCAAAATAAAGATTCATTTTAAATTTTGAAAAATACATTGAAAACTTCAAAAGTTACACAATTATTTTTTACGGCATGTATATTCTTTATGGGATAAAAAAACTATCAGGTTGACATGAAGACCTATTTACGCTTTCCAAATATGTTTCAGGAAGTTTTTTTTTCTTTTTAAATAACGATGTGCCTGCCTTACGACGTTGGGTAAATGCATCACGATTCGTTTGCTGGGGGAACAAATGCTTTACTCTCCATGAATGAAGTAAGTGCAGAAAACTCGCTCGCAACATGTGGGAGAAGGGGGGAAGGGGGAGCATGTGCAAAAGTGGATTCATATATTGTAAAAGTGTGCAACCTTCCCCTGAAAACTCTCTCTGACTAGGGTGGTGAGCCCTATCATCTTCCCAGAATTGTGCCTCAATTCCACCCACATTTTGCGGGAAACTGCAGCAAACAACATTGCGAGAGCCAGCTACAACAATAAATATAAGATTCACATTTCCGCATGCGGGCGCATCCTCGGAAAAGAGAAAAAATTATTTATACACAAGATAGGTAGGTATGCAAAAACTGCAGATATTCACATAAAAATCGTGGGGTCGACTTATACACGGGTTATCCAAAAATTTTAAATATTCAGATAAAAATCGGGGGTTCGACCTATACTCGAGATTGACCTATACACGAGTATATACGAAAGTTGATTTCAACGTGAGCCGCACCAGCGGTGCAGTGGTCAATGCGCTGGCTTCTAATCACTAGTCCGAGATGGGTCCGGGTTCGAATTCCGATGAGTTATGAACGTTGTGTTTGACTTCTGGCACTGGCTCTCCCCTTTCCCTGTATGGAACCAGTGACCCAAAATTAGGAACTGCTGACTGCTTACAGTCCTCTGAATTAGTCACGGTGGTCGTTAAACTTCCCATAAAAAAAAAAAAGATTGCGACGTGCCCATTGCTATCTGTTATGGAGCCGTGTGAAAAGTACGTTTTTGACAACAACGTGTGCTCTTCCATGTGGACTGGCCACAAAATTTTAAGGGACTGTACAAAATCGCACTTTCGTTTCACCGTGTCTGCGCTTCGGTATATGGTTGAAGATACGTATACACCAGCGGAAACTGAAAAAAGAACACCAAGAAGGAGACGTCTGATACCAACAAAATTTATACAGCATAATAACGGAATACAGAGGATAACGTGATCAAAACATTATGGCAAAATACAGCTGCATTTGCTGGTGAACTGAAAAATAACATTTCCATGTAACATGGTTAGTACGAAGTTGAACCGCCATGAACTGCGTCACACTGTGCAATTCTAGCATGGAGTCTGTCGTACAGATGTTGGATGTAAGTTTGGGGTATTGAGTTCCAAGCATCCTCAACCTGGATGCGTAAATCGGTGATGGTCGTGGCTGGCCGTGGAGACCGGATAAGTCGTTGTCCCATAAAATCCCACACGTGCTCAATGGGGGAGAAATCCTGTCTCACACCCTGAAGAGAAAGTTGTCTCACACCCTGAAGTGCATATTGCGTTGCACGTGCCATGTGTGGGCGTGCTTTATCTTGCTGGAAAGCACCACGATGGACCGACCATACAAATGGCACAACAACGGGCTGAATGATGTTGTTGATGTAGGAGGTGCTGTTTAACGTACCCGGTACAAACACTAGTTGGGTACGGGAGTGATAGCTGATCGCTCCCCACACCAGGAGACCAGGTGTAGGCCCTGTGTGTTGCTGGCGGATGCAAGAAGGGTGGAGACGCTCCCCTGTGCGTCTGCGAACACGCATACGGCCATCGGAGGCTCCCAAGCAGAATCTGCTTTCATCGCTGAACACGACAGATCGCCATTGCGTTCTCCAGTGCAGACGATGGCGACACCACTGCAGCCGTTCCTGACGGTGGGCTGGAGTCAGAGGTACACATACCAGAGGCACACGTGCACGTACTCCTGCATCCAGTAGACGGTTGCGGAGTTTTCGCACAGTCACCTCAGGTGCAACGGCAGCTCGGATTTGCGTCGCAGTGGATGTTCTGCTTGACAACGCCGCTCTTCTTATGCGTCGATCGGTCCGGTCACCAGTCCGTCTGTGACTCCCGGTTTCACGTCTTCTCATGTGGGAATCTCGTGTCGGACCATCTACGCCACCATCGTACCACCACCGATACTTCCTTCCAATTCGCTCCGCAATACGACGATACGACCACCCGGCCTCGCGGAGTACGACTAGACGATCGCGCTCAAAGTCCGATAACTGCTGAAATCGTACACGTCTTCCATGTCCAGGCATTGCAGCTTCTTCAGGGTCTTCGCACGTGTCCGTACGCCGACGACTGATTACATTCACTTCGCCGTACTCCTTAAATACCACCGGCGATAATTTGCATATTATGCCGTGCTGTGGCGTAAGCGCTCACCGGTTAGTCCCGAAATTAACAACACACCTACGTAAACTCCACCCCATTAACATATGTAAATTTCATGATCGTCCGCCAATTCCTTCTTGGTGTTCTTTTTTCACTTTCCGCCAGTGTATATAGCTGGGCCATTTCAGCACGTAGTATGGTTTATATAGAAAATAAAGGTAATGTTACACTTTTACTCTGCTACAACACATTAATCGCAAAGGCGATTTCTTGAAATTTTTAATCCGTCGTGCTCATATTCGCAACGTTAACATAACATGTCAAGTTATTAATGTTGCACCTTTACTCTGTCACAAAACCTTAATTGGAAAACCTTAGGCCTAGCCTTTTTTTAGGAATTTTTAGTCCGACGTGTTCATAAGGTTTCGATAACATGCCAAGGTTACGGTACTGCGTGTTTACACAGGCACAAAAATTAATAAACAGGCCTTAAGCCTTTTTATCAGTTTTCAATCAACCCCAACCGTGCTCATATGCATAAAATTTTCACAGAAAGTCAAGTTTATTGTGTTGCGCTTTTACTCGAGTACCAAACTTTAAATAGCCCCTACTAGGGGCGGACCACCGCACACGCAGGAAGCGCGCGCTTGAGGCCTCGGAATCGAAGGGGACTCAAAATACCAAAAAGAAAACCTAAATTTTATTATTTTATTTCCGTTGTTTTGTTAATTGGTAAAAATATAAAAAAATAACGATAACATAGGCACATTATCACGTGTTCTGTGACGCTATTTTTATAGAGGGTACCAGGTTTGGAGGTTTGGAGGGTTTTTTTTAACGACCACCGTGAGCAACTCAATGGGCTATAAGCAGATGCCCGTCACTAATTTATGGTCACTGGTTCCAGGGACGGGAGAGAGCCAGTACCGTAAGACAAACACAACATCCATGCCTCACCGGGATTCGAACCCGGACCCCTTCCGGACGAATGATCAGAGGCCAACGCCTTAGATCATTCGTCCAGACTGTCTGAATTTTGCGCCACCGGGGCGGCTAGAGGGTACCAGTTTTATGCTACGAAAGGAACCGCGTTCAGCGTCTTGTTATTCCTGGCCGTGGTTTCTAGGTCCCGTGTTTTGTAAGTGAAATATCCGTTAGTAGAAGTACATTCAAAACATCGGGGAGGCCAAAACTCGAATGTTCACTATTCCCAGGAGCAATGTTACAAGGTCACACAGGATGTCCCCTGTGCCTAAACAATTGCGTCCTCCCGTTAGTTTTAGCTCTACGAAAAAGGAATGGGGCTGATCAACAACGAGTCCTTGAACTGTTCCCGTCTGCTCTAATCGGTAATCGGTAAAAAAGTCCAGGAAAAAAGTCCAGGTAAAAATGTCCGAGGGAAAAAAGTCTGAGACTGTTGATAAACGCGGAAAAAATGTCCAGGAAAAAAAAGCCTAGGAAAAAAGTCCGAGGAAAAAAATGCCAGGAAAAAAAGTCCGAGATGGGCTTTTAAATTGTCATCATGGGCTAACTAAAAGTCGATTTGACATACTGTTTGAATGTTGGGGGTGGGGGGACATACTTTCATTATTTACCTAGTGTGGTGGGGTTGCCGGAAAACCGCCACACAGGAAAACTGCCAGACGTTCTTCATTAAGGGGCCGGGCACAAAGTGCTATTCCTCCGAGGAACACTTTGAATGTGTGGCAGTTTTCCAAGTTTCCTAATTATGTTTTAGTTTTCCAAGGCGCCTAACGACGGGAAGGAGCTCCTTTGTTTGTCTGAATTTTCACGCCAGTTCATACCAGTTTAGGGTGACTGGCCACAAAAGTTCAACAGGAGGGAGGGGGTATAAAGATCGCCGTACATTTCTTAAAACTACAGTGTTCGACGAAACAACAGAATTGCACATGACTCATGCTGTGTTCAGAAAAGGACGATAAGGTGGCATTTTTTAATAACGCTGCATTTGTGCTTAGGCACTAAATATTTACATAACACGTCAAGTTTGTAATACTTTTATTTTACTTAATTAATTCATAGGGCCTATACCTTGGCCTTTTTAACAGCTTTTAATCCGCTGACTTCATATTCATAACGTTTACGTATCAAATAAAATCAATAGCATTGCGCTTTTGCTTAGGCACTAAATATTAATTTATTGGCCCTGGGCCTAGGCTTTTTTAACAGTTTTTATTCTACCAATATATTATTGACAGAGTTTACACGTCAAATCAAGTTGATAATAATGCGCCTTTACTTAGGCACGAAATATTAATTCAAGAGCCTAGGCCCTTTTACTAGTTTTTTATTTAACCATTGTCATATTCACGACGTTTAAACAGCAAATCAAGTTAATAATATTGGGCGTTTACTTAGGCACGAAATATTAATGTATAGGCCCTAGGCTTAGGGTTAGGCCTTTTTAGTGTTTTTTATTCTACGGATGCCATATTCATAACGTTTACATATCAACTCAAGTTAATAATATTGTGCTTTTACTTAAGCACTAAATATTATTTCATTGGCCTTTGGCTTAGGCTTTTTTATCAGTTTTTATTCTAACGATGTCATATTCATAACGTTTATGTGTGAACTGAAGTTAACCATATTTCACTTTTACTTAGGCACTAGTTATTAATTTATTGGCCCTATGCCTAGTAATTAATATTGAATACCTGAGTAAAAGCGAATGCTATTAACCTGACTTGGTACATAAACTTTATGAATATGACATCGGTAGAATAAAAAGTATTAAAGAGGCCCAGGCCTAGGGCCTATGAATTAATACTTAGTGCCTAAGTAAAAGCGCAATGCTATTAACTGAACTTGATAAATAAACGTTATGAATATGGAGTCGACGGATTAAAAACCGTCAAAAACGCCTAGGCCTAGGGCCTATAAATAAATATTTTGTGCCCAAGTAAAAGCGCAATACTATTAACTTTATTTGATGTGTAAACGTTGTGAATATTACATCGGTGGAGTAAAAAGAAATAAAAAAGCTTAGGCGTAGGGCCTTTAAATTAATACTTCGTACCTAAGTAAACGCCCAATATTATTAACTTGATTTGCTGTGTAAAAGTTTTTTTTTGGAGGTTTAACGACCACCGTGAGCAACTCAATGGGCTATAAGCAGTCGCCCGTCCCTAATTTAGGGTCACTGGCTCCAGGGAAGGGAGAGAGCCAGTGCCGTAAGACAAACACAACATCCATGCCTAACCAGTATTCGAACCCGGACCCCTTTCGGACGAATGATCAGAGGCCATCGCTTAGACCACTGCGCCACCGGGGCGGCGTGTAAACGTTGTGAATATGACATTGGTTAAATAAAAAACTAGTAAAAGGGCCTAGGCTCTTGAATTAATATTTCGTGCCTAAGTAAAGACGCATTATTATCAACTTGATTTGACGTGTAAACGCTGTCAATATTATATTGGTAGAATAAAAACTGTTAAAAAAAAGCCTAGGCCTAGGGCCTATAAATTAATATTTAGTGCCTAAGCAAAAGCGCAATGCTATTGATTTTATTTGATACGTAAACGTTATGAATATGAAGTCGGCGGATTAAAAGCTGTTAAAAAGGCCAAGGTATAGGCCCTATGAATTAATTAAGTAAAATAAAAGTATTACAAACTTGACGTGTTATGTAAATATTTAGTGCCTAAGCACAAGTGCAGCGTTATTAAAAAATGCCACCTTATCGTCTTTTTCTCAACACAGCATGAGTCATGTGCAATTCTGTTGTTTCGTCGAACACTGTAGTTTTAAGAAATGTACGGTGATATATATATCCCCCTCCCGGAACTTTTGTGGCCAGTCACCCTAAAGTGGTACGAACCGGTGTGAAAATTCAGAAAAACAAAGGAGCTCCTTCCCGTCGTTAGGCGCCTTGGAAAACTAAAACATAAGGAAACTTGAAAAACTGCCACATATTCAAAATGTTCCTCGGAGGAATAGCACTTTGTGCCCGGCCCCTTAATGAAAAACGTGTGGCAGTTTTCCTGTGTGGCGGTTTTCCGGCTACCCCACCACACTAGGTAAATAATGAAAGTATGCCCCCCCCCCCCCCAACATTTAAACAGTATGTCAAATCGACTTATTAGTATGCCCATGTTGAGAATCAAAACGCCCATCTCGGACTATTTTACCTGGATTTTTTTACCTAGATTCCTTATTACGATGCATTTCCCTACATCTTCAGGTGCCCATTTTATCCACCGCTTCCTTTCATAAGATCACTTGGGCGTCGTAAATATATCATGGATATCTTTACCTATTCTTTCCAATGTACTATATTTTCTCTTAATTTCTTTTAATTGCTTCTTGAGTTGGATAATTTGTTTTGACCAGAACCTTGTAATGATGTATGTCTTTCTGATTTGTGCAGAGATATTTAATAATCTCGCGTTTCTCATTCTTTAAAGCACCTAGTACACTTTCAAGATCAGATATTCTTTCCTGCAGTCTTTTACTCTCTTTCATCTTTTCACATTTCAAACATACATGAAGTTGCGGAATTACTGTCTTGTTTCGTCCTAAATCGAATCTAACCCGCCGCTGATCGGGATTTTTTGAATTTAAAGTTTTAATTCGACCCAAAGAACTTTCTAAAATTCTTGGTCTCCGATAAAACGTCACACACGAAAACTGCCACACATCTTTCAGCAACTTGGAAACCTGCCACATGCTTTTCATTAAGGGACCAAGCACAAATTGCTGTTCCTCCGAGGAACACTTTGAATGTGTATGTCAATGTTCCCAGTTTGCGAATTATGTGTGGCAGTTTTTCCAAAGTGCCTAATGACAGGAAGGAGTCCTTTTGTTTGTCGGAATTTTCATGCCGGTTCATACGAGTTTACGGCAACTGGCTACAAAAGACAAAAGTTCAACGGGGGGGGGGTATGAATAAAGATCGACGTTTCTTGGCATATTTTTTTAGAGTAGAATTGGGAACTCCAAACAATTTCGAGAAAACGTTTTACGTAAGGCAAGCGAGAACTACACTTTAATTTGAACACTGTAAACTGCCGAAAATTTTATATGGGGATCCTCGACTCCGGGCCCCCCACCCGTTCCAAAACCCCTCTGCCGTCTAAATTAGAGCACCATGAGATAATACCAAATTTGGTGTTTTAAATTGAAAACTGTAGATTTGAAGAATATTGCGTATGGAGGCCCCTTGACCCCGGGCCCCCTACCTTTCCAAAAACCGTCTACGGTCTAAGTTAGAGCACCATGAGGAAGTATACCAAATTTGATGGTTCTAAATTGAAAACTGTAGATTTTACGAAAATTTTCTATGAAAATTTTCTTCGAAAATTTTCATCGACCCCGGGCTCCGACCACTTCCATAAACCATCTACCGTCTAAGTTAAAGCACCATGAGATAGAATACCAAATCTGGTGGTTTTAAATTGGAAACTGTAGATTTTACGATCATTTTGATTGAGTGGGCCTGGACCCCGGGCCTGGGCACTGTTGGAAAAGCGGTACGGGTAACCCCAATTTCTGCCAAAATTTAACCAGGACATCTATTTCTATGAAGTCCCCCTCCCCTTTAAATATACTTTTTTTTTTGCAATTCTCAAAAGCTATCGAAAGCAATTTATTTAGGGATTACTGCGATGTTATGACCTGCGATGTTATGACTTGCGATGTTATGGTACCACGATGTTTTGCCCTGCGATGTTATGGTGCCGCGATGTTTTGCCCTGCGATGTTATGGTGCCGCGATGTTTTGACTTGCGATGTTATGGTGCCACGATGTTTTGACCTGCGATGTTATGGTATCGCGATGTTTTTACCTGCGATGTTATGTCGGCGATCATATGTCGTGCGATGTATTGACTTGCGATGTTATGTCGTACACCCGTTTTGATATGGGGATAATCATGGCTGCTTCGAAGAGGTAAGATTTTATCTCGTGCTTTTTTTGAAAGTCTGCAGAATACACATTGCACAATCGCATTTCTTTTTTGCTTTCACATCGGAACAGTGGAGGACTAAGCCTTTTGAAGGAATAAACGTGTATTTGTGGAGCACATTGATGCATTTTGTTTGTATCGTGATCGTCATTTCGTGCTGTCTCGATTTTTTCCTCTTCCCATCGAAACAGTGGAGAATGAAGCCTTTTGAAAGAATACAAGAATAAACCTATGTATTTCTGGGCCGTACTGCATGGGGTCCACAGTCAAAATTTTTATATGATGTTTGTATATGCCATTCGTAGTTACAATTTATGTTTGCCCCTTCGTAAAAACTAAACAATCGCCACCCTGTTTGTGGTCAAAGGTATCGGAAGGTAAAAATGGTTTTGAATTGGGTGTTTTCAACCAGAAATAAAAAAAAATTGACAGCACTGGCAGTCCTTTATGAACTGGAGATTGGCTAATGTTATACAAAATCGTTAGTAACAGGTATTGGTAGAACTAGCCGAAACCCGTCGGAATAGATGGGTTAGTTTTTTTGTTTTTGAAAAGAATGAACTTATATGAAACAACAAATGTGAACTTTATTTGATTTACAAATTCATTCAGCCAATTCAGTATAGACAACTAACCCTGGTTCGTGATTTTTTCTTTTTGAAAATAATAAACTAATGTGAAACAACAAATGTAAACTTTATTTGATTGACAAATTCATTCAACCAATTCAGTTGAGACAATAGCCCAGGTTCGTGATTTTTTTTTGTGACTGAAGATTTAAGGACCACCACCATGAGCAACTCAATGGGCTATAAGCAGTCGACCGTCCCTAATTTAGGGTCACTGGTTCCAGGGAGGGAGAGAGCCAGTGCCGTAAGACAAACACAACGTCCATGCCTCACCGGATTCGAACCCGGTAGACTAAATCCGTTAAATTCCAGGATTAGTTTTTTTTTTGTAAAGAATAAACTCAAATGATACGTTTATTCAGGGTTCATTCTAGGATTAAAAAAGGGCAGGGTGCAGACTTTGAAAAAGGGCACTTTTTTAACTGAAAAGGGCTTCATTCTTTATTTTTACTTATTTAGTTACCTATTTTTACTTATTTGCACTGACAGTCGTGGGTTTATGAATTAATTTTTTCAAAATATCTTTCTGGGTACAGATTATTACTCTGGTGCACCCTGACACTGGTACTTTGTCTATGTGATACCTTGTGAGCAGTGGCGGTTCTAGGCCTGGGGTCCTAACCCCCGAAATATAACCACATTTTTTTTAGGAGTTCTATATTAATTTTAATTAATTACCGGCACATGCAGAAATTTAGGCTCCCTCCATTTTTTTTTGTCTAGAACTGCTACTAATTGTGAGTTCTTTTTTTTTTTACCATGTGTTTAAAGACTCATTCAGTTTGGGGCTTAGATAAATTTGCGTCCCCTGTAATGCACCACTCCCTATTTCCACGTGAAAAGAATACTGGAAATACTCTTGGAAGAGCCAAGCACGTGTTGATTCGAACAATGAACGTCTCCCCTCATTCTGGAAACAAACTATGATGCCCTTACATACCAGCCAACTACTATGGAATATGTCCGTAGTTTCTACGATTTTTTTTATTTTGCTATTAGTTCATGATATACATGTAATTCTTAAGCAGATTCGCGGAATTCCGCCTTTTTTTTTGTGTGTCAGTGTGTGTCATCATATAGATCGTCTTCAAGATCGATGAAAACTGATGAATTTTTTTTTCCTTGGGGTCAGGGATCGTTTTTTGCCTGAGGACCGTATTTCGTGTTTCAAAACTTATTAAAACGGACTATAAAATCTCGCTGCAATCGTAATTTTTTTCTATCTATGTTGCCTTTGTGTCCACTATTCATCATCTCATTGCATAAATGCTTTTGCTTCAACAATTAGCAAAAACGGAAGTCAGCAGACGCCGCAAAAATTTTCCGGTAATGTTCAGACATAAGATTCTTCCGCGAAATTGTGGAATTCCGCCTTTTTCGTTATTATTTTGATCATTTATGAGATTGATGCACAAATAAAGAGACATTTTGAAGGGGGGCGGAGAACGAAATTCCATCTTTATGAGACTGGAAGGTTGACGGAGTTCAGATTTTTTTCCATAATCGTAATTTTTTTCTCGCAATGTCTCTCTTTAGTATTGTTAAATATCATTTTATTGCATAAATATTTATATTTTAGCTTCAAAGTAGGGGGAAAATTTCCAAAATCGGAAGTATGCCCTTATAATGCTACGTAACATATGGTTGAGGGAGGAAATGTTCCAATTAGTTTTTGCCCATTGCTTAGTTGAAATTAAGAAACGCCTCATTTTTTTTTCTATTTTCGAGAAGTGGGCATTTTTTCCGTAGGCATTCATTGATTCCTTCCTCATATGAGCACCACACCACCCACGCTTTGACGAACAAAGAATGCTGACAGTAAGCACCTAAAACAAAATGCGATTTTCATGCAGTCGCCTCGAAAAAAGTGAATTGGAATTCGCAACAGAAACTAAAAATCATATGTTAAATAAAATGGAATAATCCAAGGCTTGAATAAATAGTCTGGCTAAGTATTTGGATTTGCATACTTTCAGTAATATCCTTATTTTTGTGCATTTCACAACTGAGAAAATAAATCGGGCGCATCAATCTTGTAAAAAAAATTACATACCTTTGTTCCAGAGAAGAATGCTGATATTTTTTTTTTTTTGCATTTATTAGCCTCTTTTTGAAGCTGGCGTTGGTCGCCCCGGTGGCGCAGTGCTCTAAGCGATGGCCTCTGATCATTCGTCCGAACGGGGTCCGGGTTCGAATCCCGGTCAGGCATGGATGTTGTGTTTGTCTTACGGCACTGGCTCTCTCCCTTCCCTGGAACCAGTGACCCTAAATTAGGGACGGGCGACTGCTTATAGCCCATTGAGTTGCTCACGGTGGTCGTTAAACCTCCAATCAAAAAAAAAAAAAAAAAAAGAAGCTGGCGTTTTCTGTCTTTCGATGGCATGGTAAAAGAAGAAGATCTACGTGTTGGTTGAAGGTTATAACTGGTATACTGGTCACTAACTAACAGGGCTTGGGAGATAAGGGCTGGTCCTTAGCTCTTCACCCCCTGAAACACGCACGCGAAGTTGATGACGTAGCTGCGCTGGCTCTTCGGAAGCCAAGAGCCACGAGGAGCTGTGCTCTAACGGACCACCATAGGAAAGGCACCTTCAGTTAATGTTATTACCGTATTTAACAGAATACAATGTGTCATCTATTGCAATGCTCACTAAAATATTAGACTCTGCCTTTTTCGAAAATAAAAGTTAAAGATTTTGAGTCTTAAAATCGGAAAACATTGATGTAATAGCATAAATGCGATAATTTTAAACGAACAATTTCTGTCATGCATGCGTTTTCTTTAAAAAGTATTTTGCTTAATATACTAACCCTATTTTTCTGATGTCGAAAACTCAGTGTTTCTTTCCTTTTTTTTTTTTTTAGTAATTTCCTAGAATTAGTGGTTTAAAAACTTTTTCTCTCTCATAAACATTAGTTGTTTAAAACCTGTAAGACACGGAAAGCTACTGAGTTTATGACATATTTTGATTTCCCCCGAATCGTTGTTTAAAACATCTTTAATGAGATCAATTGTTAAAATGCTCCCATCTCCAAGAACTAATCCTTTGTCCAGGAAGTGATTCCTTAGCAATTTCAAATAATGGGGTAAATCTGCAAACACCCATATTTTTGACATTTCCATGGCTGGATTTGGGAATGAAAAATTACTTAGAAAAACCAAGCTCTTTCCACAAAGTTCCGCATCCTCCTAAATCCGACACGATTGCTTTAACTTCGACGCCCGTTGTTTGAATGTTCCTGATTATGTAAAAAAGAACATCTTTTTTCATGGAAAGATCGAAATCGAAAAATATAGACAGCCTATGTTTTTCGATTTCGATCTTCCATTGTGAAATCAAACCTCTGATGAGCACGAAAGGACCAAGAATCTGGCCATTCTAGTATCATAGCACAACTTCGAATCAATATGCATCTCATCAAAACTTAGAACGCAAATTTTTTCCTGACTGGATAAATTCACGCAGAATTTTTTCATTAGCATAAGGACATCATTTTAGAGCCCAGGATTGCATGTGAATTTTGCGCACCATCGTTTCAAAGTTGTAGCGCTAAGCAATGGAATACCAATTTTGTCTCTCCAAAAATCATAGGATTTGACAGAAAGGGCTCGAATCACTATGCATCTTGAAATATCTTCTGGTGTCCACTTTAGCCTCTGTTTCTTCTCACCAAGAGCATCCATTTGGGTTTTAGTAAAAACGTTGTTAAGACATTTCTTCAATCTCTCCGAATTCTTTAATTTTTTTTTTTTTTTTTTTTTTTTTTGCAACATGCTTACCTTTTTTCTCAGTTATTTGATTTCAGATAAAAGAGATCTTCTTGAAGTCCCCCATCTCTTGGATCGCTGAACGCAAGTCCTGAAATTTCTCTTTTTCCTCTGTGTTTAAATTTTCGTGAAGCTCTTCGAGGGAGGAAATTTTTTCAACAAAACGTCATTACAAATTTCCATTTTTGAGCAGTTTTTGCAATGTGTTATTTCAACATCTCTGTTGTTCTTATCAAAAACAGTAAGGTCATTATCCTCTTGGATTTCAGTATGCAGGCAAATCTTTTTAGGGCTCAATTCTCGCAATCGTTCTAATGCAGCTTGAAGAAATTTCCTTTTTGCCTGTCGACAGCTTCGCGGAGTTTCTTCTGCTGAAGTTACAGTAGATGGCATATTAATAGTGGGAGTAGCTGAAGATTTCAATATTTTCCTCAAAGGCAATCCCAGCACTCGATTCTGCATGTCATCTTTGTAATCACTTGTATGAAAGTGTTCGCTACAGATCCTGGCATATTTCACGTTCACTGTGTCCAATCGTCGGCATCTCTAATTAATTAATTCTTTCGCTAGAACGTGATCATTCCGTGGGAAGACGTGAAAGATAATGTCCCGTCCTTTCGTGTTTACATGTGTATTTCGGCAAGTTGCAACCGCACATGACGACATTTCGTTAAAAAAACGTAAATAAAAATCAACACTCAGTGTACAACTTAAATAAAACACAACGTGAAACAAATACTATAAACCAAGAAAAGACGTGGGCGTACAAAACCAATAACAGAGGAAAATTGGATCCTGTAGGCAGGTTGACAAACGAACTCGGGGAGCAGGCCAGCGCGATGACGTAGAAACAAGTGACCTACCCATTTTCACCCTCCCTTCCAGACACGGGTCGGCATCCAGTCTCTCAAAGGGACGGACTAGCCCTTCCTCTGTAAAGCCCTGGTATCGGGGTGGAGGTAGAGACAAAGTAGGGGAGGGGGGAGAATAGAGGGAGCAAGTACTGGTCAACTCTTTTTCAGTAATTTGTACAAACTCGTTCCTCACCTAGCGGGTAGCTCAGCGCGAGCGAGCAGGTCCTTTTGTTCTAAATCTCACCCTTACTTCCTTCCCTCCGGACATGGAGAAACAGTGAGCGATTGTACCTTATCGGTTTCCGTCTTGCAGGAATCTTAAGCTGTGGGTCCCTAGTTGCAATGACAACAGGTGGTTACGACTTTCTAGCGTAGACGAAAGGTTAATATGGAGTTGGTGAACCATTTTGGTTTCACAGCTGTCATGATTGATTAGCGCAGGTCGGCGCGCGCGCGGTTGGCAGTTTTCATTTTACGGTGGTCAGGGCGGGATTTTTTAAATTAATTGGCAGTAGGGTGCATAATTTTAGCGTTAGGGCAGGCAGGGCGGCACTTTTCAAACCTGAGGTCGGGCAGGGCGCCCCGCCCCGCAAAAAAAAGCCTAGAATGAACCCTGGTTTATTTACATAATGGTAAACGTCTTACCTACGTGAATAAACTGGATCAAATGAATGTTAAATTGTATGTATACATCACACGGCACAATGCAATCAGGTATTCGCTGTTCCATTAAGAACTTTCATACAAATTCCTGCTAGCATTGTTTTACATAACGGTTCGCTGAGAATAGAGACTTTGGACTATCTCAGTCCCTCCATGCCCCTGCCTTCAACAGCGCGTGAGTCAACCGCAGGTGATCAGATGTGAACTGCAGGCTTCTCCCATAGATTTTACGAGGGAAATTTGCCACCCCACAACGCCCGGACCGTTGCCCCAATCTCATTTTTCTCTTTGACTGGCACATCTACATGGCAAGACCTTTATTTTGATACCTCACCCATAATTTTACGTTCAGCCATTCCATCACAACTGGTTTTACAGTAAAAAACCTTATAGAATTAATATATAGATGATTCAACAACACCCATCCCCCTTCTAGAATTCAGAGCTTTGTTGCTGTCCCGTAGAGCTGGAGTGACATCGTGCCTCACAGGTCAATGTTACCGGGATATCCTGGACGACCATTTGCTCCCGTTTGTGCGTCTTCAACATCCTACAGAGGACCTCATCCTGCAACAAGACAATGCACTGTGCCATCGCTCCCAAATTGTATCCGAATGGTTAGGTGAACAGTCCACCGAGGTGACCTCGCTTCCTTGGTTAGCTAGGTCACCTGACCTCAATCCCATCGAGTACATCTGGGATGCCATCGAGAGTGATGTTCGAGGCTCTGATCCCCCTCCATGAAGAAATCTTCGTGCACTGTGGAAACTTGTTCAGGGGTCGTGGATCCGTTTGGCTTCCCAACGCTTACAGTGTCTTGTCGAGTCCATGCCGAAACGAATCGCCGCCGTCATCAGGTGAAAGGTGGTGCTACACGTTACTAGACAGGTATCTCTAATTCAATTGCTCTTCAGTGTATATACAGAGAGAGAGAGCTTTTAAAAATGGTCATGAAATTGCATTTCCCAAATTTGGTAAGACCCCTTGTAAATCGTAAACAAGCCTCTGGTAATGTATACATAGAATAATGATGCGTGCAAAGCCATAATAATCTCAAACATGAACGATATGATTAATAAGTCTCATAGAAAATAAAAGCGCTATATAGCGGCTAAAGATATCCGAGAGAATAATATGCAGCGTACCAGGGGTCCCATTTCAGTCAACGTACAGTCCCCAGACGAGAATGCCACCCCCACCAGCTTGAAGAGTGCCCTGCTGGTAAGAAGGATCCATCGCTTCATGTAGTTTGCTCCGTACTTGTATCCTGCCATCCGCATGTACCAACATGAATCTCGACTCATCAGTCCAGGCAACATTTTCCCACATGTCTAGGGTCCAGTGGCGATGTTCCCGCGCCTATGCTAATCTTTGCACCCTGTGATGTGCAGTCAGCAGCGGTACCCCCGTGGGACGATGGCTTCTGTACCCCATAGCGAGGAGATGGTTCTGGATGGTGTGGCTGCTTACACGTTTTTGTGCACCAGCGTTAAATTGCCGAGTTATTTCTTGCACTGTGGCCCGTCTATCCGCTGTTACAATGCGAGCTAGCTGACGATGACCCCCGCTCATCCACAAGCTGTTGTCCATGGCAGTTGGCCCTTGTAGGGATGGTTTTACCGGATTTGATGTACTCACGGTGCACCCGTGACACAGTGGCTCATGAAAATCCCAGTGCCTGCAGGACTTCCGAGATGGAGTGACCCATTCGTCGGGCCCCGACAATTTGCCCACGATCAAATGCGCTTAGATCCTTTGTTTTACCCATACTGCGTCCGACTGTTACTGATTCCCGTCGCATCACTCCTTATATTGTCGAATCGCTGCATACCTCATATCGTGTCCGTTTACAGGGCCGCCCACAGCGCCACATTTGCATAATGCCAGCTGTCTCTAATTCGATTGCTCTTCAGTGTATATATATCCCTATCTGAGGCAGCGGTATGCATGTGCTCATGTTAAGAAGGGAAAGCCACCCCTGCTGGTAAAAAAAAAATGACTCATTATACTTTGACCATGCTTAAAGTAAGGCATAGTCGAAGGATATGTAATGAAATCGTGTAGCACTATTGCACTACATGCTTTCATTGCAATCTTTCTATAGCATTTATATGTGAAAAATGTTATGACTTCCTAAGGAACGTAATTTTAAATTGTTAAATTGATCTTGAAATTTTGTACATATACAATGAATTATGACCATAGGTCATCCTTTCGCCCTCAGTACAGCAGCTATCCGTCATGGCATCAATTCAATAACATGTTGAAAGCAGTTGGGAGGTATGGCTAACAAAAGTGGGTGTAATGCAGTCTTTTAATGCTGTTACGGAGGTATAGTCGGTGTATTGAGATGCTTGAAAGGCCGTTCTATAATGCCTCACAAGTGTTCTATGGGATTGATATTGGTGGAGTTTGAAGACCAATTTATATGCTGGAAGTCTGAACCAGTGTTTAAGCTAAGGTCACTATTTCCGCGAAATGCGATGAGTTAATCTAAAATGCGAGAAAAAAAAAATGAGTGTCTGCCGCAAAATTGCACCCGCTGTTTAAATATTAACCCAACAGCAAATTCTACTCCGGCTATTCTGTTTTTATTGAAACTAATTTTTGAAATTCCGGCAAAGATTTGTGCTCCGCCGTTATTTTCTTAATCCTTAAGGTATAATAGGTTCCTACCGTGTCTCTACAGCACCTGTTGAATCACTCCCCACCCCCTACATACACTCTAGAGCGCTCCATAAAGGGTGGGGTAGGCTAGCAGGGTAAGATAGAGACTAGAGGGATTAGACCCCTTCCCCCATTCAAGTCAACTGCGATGTCTATGGCTTCATTCCCACCCCCAAGGCCATAAACAACCCCTGCATTCCCTGCATTCGTGACCGGAGTGACCTTTCAAACTTCTACAGAGAAAGAACACATATTAGGAAAGATAAGTGCAAACTAGGGGTTGCTCTTGCCACTCAAGTTGCCGTCCATCATACAACGTGCCGCATTTCAATGGATAACTTTTGGGGGGGGGGGGGTTTAACGACCACCGTGAGCAACTCAATGGGCTATAAGCAGTCGCCTGTCCCTAATTTAGGGTCACTGGTTCCAGGGAAGGGAGAGAGCCAGTGCCGTAAGACAAACACAACATCCATGCCTGACGGGATTCGAACCCGGACCCCTTACGGACGAATGATCAGAGGCCAGCGCCTTAGACCACTGCGCCACCGGGGGCGGCATGGATAACTTCGTTATTAAGAAACGCAAATATTGTAAAGGCATTGCTGATAAAAACAACTGAAAAAGAATGTGAGTTTAAAAAAAAAGTAAAACTGCTACTGAATCTTAATATACCTTCGAGCAACTTATGTGAAAATTGTGCTCCCTTTACAAATGGGTGCAAGTTAACTGGAGGGATAAAAATACCATATTTGAACTGCGAACTGTGTGTTGCAGCAAGAAAAACCAATGTCCTGCCAAGTGATAAAGTAAGTGAAAATTCCCAACTTCCAATTATTTTCATATATTTGTTTTTGCGCATGGCTGCTAACTAATAAAAAAAATTTCCTATGCGAAAGGAGTTCGATTGAAGCATCAAACATTTAGGGCGATTAAAACATCAATCAATTTAGGTTGATCGAAACATCAAAACAATAATATGTGTCAACTTTCTATCGTGCATGACAGAGATAACATAACGCATATGCGTAACTACAGAGCGGTGGCGCGCCGCCCGGTGGCGCAGTGGTCTAAGGCGCTGGCCTCTGATTATTCGTCCGTAAGGGGTCCGGGTTCGAATCCCGGTCAGGCATGGATGTTGTGTTTGTCTTACGGCACTGGCTCTCTCCCTTCCCTGGAGCCAGTGACCCTAAATTAGGGACGGGCGACTGCTTATAGCCCATTGAGTTGCTCACGGTGGTCGTTAAACCTCCAATAAAAAAAAAAAAAAAAAAAGAGCGGTGGCGCAGTGGTCCAAGGCGTTGGCCTATGATCATTCGTCCGAAGGGGTCCGGGTTCGAATCCCGGTGAGGCATGGATGTTGTGTTTGTCATACGGCACTGGCTCTCTCCCTTCCCTGGAACCAGTGACCCTAAATTAGGGACGGGCGACTGCTTATAGCCCATTGAGTTGCTCACGGTGGTCGTTAAACCTCCAATCAAAAAAAAAAAAAAAAAAACTACAGAAGAAAAAAAAAAGGTTTTTAATTTCAGTTGTTGCCGAAACTACGGCTTCCCAGCTGGAGAAAAACCTCAGGAAATAGTTGCTTGTAAACAAAGGGCACGCTCTCCACCTTAGGATTCTGGAAGTGGAAACACGCACAAGACCGAAATAAGAAAATTTCAATAAAGAAAGAATCCCGGCGGTCTCGATCCCCAGAAAATGTAAACACACACAACAGTCTGTCAGGCAAGTAAAGTTTCACTACGTGGTTTGTCATCACATATTTTACAAGCTAGAAGGGGATGGATTACAAGGAGGGGGGGGGTTACCAAAAACGGCTGTCAAGTATAATTAAAAACTGCAAGAGGTAGGAGGTCATTTTCTTTTTTTTGGTTCTCTTTTTCTGGCAGTACTGAAAAAGTTAATGCTATATTTTTTATTAGTTTTATCTATTGTTTAATCTTAAGTGTTAGCAATTTAAAAATTCCTTATTCGAAAAATATTTAACACTGCTATGTTAACGATTCAAAACAGATAGTTCTGTCTTCTGTAAAAATAGCATGAATTCCATGAAAGCTGAAGGACCAATTGCGAAACAAGTTCTTGCCCGCGATCAGCAGAAATGATTTGGAAGAGGTAGGAGCGTGAGCAGGGACTCCCTGCCCGCCAGGGAGATCCCAGAGCAAAACAACGAGGAAGCACATTCAAAATCACACGTCCGACGAAGTAGCCGTTACTCTCTGTACTTTGCCCATTCCCTCTTCATAAGTGAGGAAGTGCGAACGCAGAGGAATGTTTTCACCACAAGCTTCTTTTTTTTTTTATATTTGCTAGTACCTGTAAATTAATGTGTGAAACACACATACTCACACTACAATAATTGTAGGACTAATACTATTTTCATAGTACGTTTTTTTGTTTTGCCGATTTGCAATATGAACCACATGTTCTTCGTCTCTGTTTGATATTAAAAAATAAATATGTAGAAGGCTCAAATGGTAATATTTAATTTTATTGTAATTAAAATAATAGTTGGTTTGAGGAATATACTATTGCTATTACAAATTTTTTTAATTTAACTTGTTTTAGAAATACTTGGATTGAGTAGAGTTATTGATGCTGAAAGACTTTTTTTTTTATTTATTTACAAGTGTAAATAAATAAAAAAAAATATACCTTTTTTCATATATATTACTAATTTTTTTGGCTTTCCAACCGTAGGTTGAAGAAGCATATGTGCTCCAGCTTTGTCCGTCTGCACAATAACTCACATAAAAATGGTTCGATTTTGATGAAATTTTAGTATGTGGTAGGGGACCACCTGGGGACGAACCCTATTGAAAATGGACGAAATGGGGTCAAAGGTCAGGACATAGGTGCGGGATCCATTCCATTTCCCTTATGTGTCATAACTTACGTAAAAATGCTTCGATTGTGACAACACTTTAGTATGTTGTTCCGGAAGTATACTGAACAGATTTTGTTGAATGTAATCAAAATGGGGTCAAAAGGTCAGGACACGGGAGCCAGATAAATTCCACAGCCATTAGCCTCATAACTTGACTAAAAATGTTTCTATTGTGACAAAACTTTAGTATGTTGTTCTGGAGGTATACTGAACCAATTATGTTTAATATCATCGAAATGGGGTCAAAGGTCAGGACACAGGAGCGAGATTTATTCCACAGCCATTATCCTCATAACGTCGGTAATAACTTGAGTAATGATTTCTGGTATGTTGGAAAGTATCATAATCAATGCATTGCATGACTTTACTAACTTGTTTAATAAAGTTTAACTTAAAATACAGGTAGATGGGGTACACAATAAGTTCAATCGCGAAATCAGCTTATAATGTCATAACCTGGGTTTTCAGTGCGTCTCTTGACAGCAATTAAATTTTTATTAATAGTAACAGTATTGGCATTTTCAATTAAATTTTTATTAACAGTAACAGTATTGGCATTTTACTTATTCAATTCATACTGGTCATTAATCAAATCATTCATGCAAAGACAATGTTGTAACTCACAAAATTAATTTTTAGATATGGATTTAATGCTTATTTAATCATGGTTTTAGAAAAAAAGTCCTTATCCTGTTAGGAGCTGTATATCAGCTTACACTGCCCAATACAGTTTTGTTTTAAATATGTTAGTATCTTCCAAGCTAATTAGTTTTCCACTGCTGTCCAAGGCATTGTTGGAGTGAACAGTTCATTTGATATTACAATTTTTTGAGTGACAAAAGCGGCTAACTTTCTTTAGCATTTTGCTACAACTGTTTTCCCCATTTTAGCATTTTTGCTACAGCATTTTTTGAGCTAGCTTAAACCCTGGTCTGAACTGTGCTGCCCAAACCATTCCTGTACAGCATTGCACCTGTGACTTAGCACATTGTCATCTTGGAACACAATGTCACCATTTGGGGAAAAGTGCAAGATTGCTGGGTGTACAGAGTCAGCAAGCAATTCACGACAGTAGGCACGAGTCACATGCACCAGGGGTCCAAGTTTCTACCAGGTAAACACGTCTCATACCATAACAACTAACAATGTCGATACCAGGCAGGATTGATCAACCGCCTCATGTTGTTTCTGATCTGCTGCATAGATCCATGCCCAAGATTCTTTTCGAGTTTTTGGAAAAGTGAAATATTCAGGGGATAAAAAAACTGTTTGTAGTTAAATTTTATTTGCACTTAACTCCTTATATGAGCAAGTCAATGAAAAAGTGAAGCCAATTTTTTCCCCCTTCTTTCATGTTTTTTGTTGTGTTCCGTGAAAACATTCAGGTTATTTTGAGGAGTACCAGGAATGTGTGGGATAGTATGGTTTGATAGTGTTTTTTTTTCTCTTTCTGTCTGCTTTGGTCCGCAGCAGAAGAGGGAAAAATAAATTCAACGTAAATATTATTTAGGTAATGAGAGTGCATTTTATTTGGTATTTAGCACTTATGCAATGTAATCTGTAATAATTAATAATAGCTGTACTTTAGTGCAACTTGAATATAATGTTACAACGTATTGCAAATATATTTATTTCATGTTAATGTGAGCTTCAATCGTCGTCAAACAAAATGGCAGTCGTCAGTTGAGGTTCAGGTATGAATAATGCATTTCTTTTCTTCTGTGGTGTACAATACTAATTTTAATTGTTTGTGTGTGTGTGTGTGTGTGTGTGTGTGTTGAGGCTGTTAGGAGAATTAAAATGTCATGTGTGGTCGGTCATGAAGTAATGTATTAAGCCTCCGGTTGGCCGGCAGATATATATATACGTTCATAGATTTCTGTGCCCAAAGTGACGACGATGCAATAATACGTTCATCTGAAACCTGTTCAAAAGCGGTGAGAACGCATATATGCACATCTTAACGATGACGAATACTACAGAAAGACAGGACGCTTTTAGGGGTTTCCTGTTATTCATGTGACAAAATTTTGCATTGCCTCTTCTAAATCCCCTGTCACCTGAAGGGTTAATTAAAGTTGTACATTATTTTTTTTGTTCCCCTTTGTGTAAGTGTATTTGAAATAGTCCCCCTTCCCCCTTTTATCGCCCTTTCATCAGAAGGAAATTCCACCCATTGGGGTCAAGTGGAAAAGGGTGCAGCTAAGAGCTATGGCCATGTGTTTCTTGTTGATAACATTGCCTGTAAGCTGAATTCCTCCAACAGTCAAAAGTGTCCATTATTACTTGGTCAAGCTGGGGAACAAAATTTAATTCTTGCTGCCCGAAGGAGGTGTGATAATGGATGAATTACTGACTTTGACCATAGTTTCATGTTTCTGCATGGGCAGGGGTTTGCTGTTAGAGTACACTAAATTCATACATACCAATGTTGAAACCATTTTGCTGTTGCAGAAATTCAGGAGTACAGACTTGCGTGGGGGAGGGGAGGCAAGCAAGGCACAGAAATTGTCCCCCCCACGTGTTTCTCAGAAGAACACGATGTCCTCAAGAGACGCTGACCAACACGTTAAGCTTTTATCAGCAGACCCTAGAAACAATCTCAGCAAAAGACCGCACACACACAGCACTGTCCCACCAGAGCATGCACTCATCCAAAAGACTACAAAACTTTAGATGTTCACCCGCTCTCCATAGGACAGCCTAGAGCCTAGTCTGCCTTATTGTTAAAGCCCCCTAGAGGGTTAGAACAGTGTTGCAAGCTGTAAACATCACATCATTTGCCCTCAGAGGATTTCTGTTGTTCAACAGACCACGCGTTTAGCATCAAATCAGCCTTCTACATACAATTTTGGTGCTCCAACACATCCTAAAGGGCACAGTGGAAATACAGGCAGATGGCTGATTCAGTGTGTTTGTATCACTTGTTTATACACACCAACAGCAAAATGTGCATCTGGTAGGTAATTCCTCTGTTGCAGAATATATTTGTCTTAAAATTTTACAAAAAAAAAAACAAAAAAAAAAAAAACCACGATATCAATGTAGAGAAACAAAAGATTTTAAGAAAAAGAACATGTAAACACTGGCAGATTGCCATTTCAGTGTCTTGCCTCACTTGTTTAGATGCCTAACACCACCAAAATTGTTACTGACAGAGGAGCAATACAGAACCATGATGTCAGTGTAAAAGAAAAACAAAGCTTTAAAACAATCTGCAAAAAAAATACAGATGTGGACACCCAAAGTCAGAAATCAGCTCTCTAGAAATCATGGTTGACAGCATTTCACTGTGTGCTCTGCCTGTAGAGAGGTAACACGTTCTAATAATTCTTTATAACAAGTAAATAAGGAGAAAGAAATGCATCAGTTAGAATGTATGGGCCCCAGAGTTACAGGATTTTGTACTCATAGTTTGTATAAAAATCCAAAGAAACATAGTGAAAAAACTCACCAGAGCACTTTCCATGTAAGCACACTTGTTTTTGATGCTGAATAACCCAAAAATTGCTTCTAACTAGCGGGGCACTAACTGAAAGCCTCAGCATACAAAAACCTCCGTGTCTATGTCAACATCCTCTTGATCATCCTAGGGTCGAATCTTCTTTCCTGTGGCAGAAGCTCATATATTCCCTCGGAACCTAGAGAGTACTGAACATTAGATGAGCGACATTGCCTCTTCTCCATAAACAGCCAACACTTCACGATGGATTTCAGTTGGATTCAAATGTTTTGCTCATAAAAAAAAATCACACTGTTCCATAAACTTCCGAACTCGAATAACACTCCAGCTGCTGTGCCATAACAAACTTCTGTTAACTAAGAAACTACGCAACACAATTGTGCCACACTCCTTCCATGAGCAGATGACAAAACGTGTGATGTCACTCTACAGCCGTGTTGTATCCATTTCTGAGAGTCACTGCTATGTGAAACCTATTTTCTGATACACCCTCGTAGCTAATTTATCTTTTCCCTTGTATAACTGAATATATGAGTGAATCCCCATTACAACATGACGGTTTTTTGTATACATTTTTCAGCAGCTTACAATGTCATTAGCTTATATCATTTTACACTTCAATATAATCTTTTGTACCTAACACTTTGGTATTTTTTTTACAGCTTTGTTGTTTTTTGTTTTGTTTTAATTTCTGAAACCTTTGGGTATTCTGGTTTTTGTATATCTATGCACCCCACCCTCTCTTTTTTTGTTTTTCCATTAGAACAGTTAAAAGGACTAAACTTTTTGAGAGGACAAACACATGTACTTATTGTGGAACACAGTGCATGTTTGAAAGCATTTTCCTGCAGCTAATGAGAGATGTCACCTGGAGATGACATTGACTATTTGAGATAAGTGTTTCATAGTGGATTTATATAAAAAATGTACACTAAAACACTTCTTTCTGATAGTCTCAGTTACAGCAGTAAGCAGATCTGAAGCTCAGGCTACAGATACTGTGGGTAAGTTTCTTTTCTGGTAATATTTTAAATTACATTTGTGTAGGCATCAACTTGTTTGAATGTTTTCTTCACATTGTAATTAGCTCATTTATTCTCTTTTGTCTTGTGCAACTGAACCCCCATCGCGACATGGTAGTTTTGATATATTTTTACACAGATTATGATAGTATGAAATGCAGCTCACTTTCAGGCTTTCCAATGACAGAAATGGGAAAAAAATTGGACTCAGCCGAGAAAAATATAACAGCATAAAATTTATTTATGAATGAATTATAATGTGAAATGCTGAAACTTACTCATTATCAAACTGTTGCTACTCACTGGCAAAAAAATTAAGTTTTAAAATGAGTGCGCCTGGAAACCAAACGGTGGAGCAGGTGAAGTTCACAGAGCAGTATATAAACAACCAGACCAGCTTTCGAATAGTACAGTGTTAAGAGTCAGAATGGGAAAAGCTGCCGATTTATAGGAGTTTGATAAAGGACAAATTGTGATGGCACAGTGTGGCGGCTTATGGATTGTTCACGTGCCACTGTAGTGAGTAGGCATCGAAAGTGGTGCACAGATGGCCAAATGATGAATCGTCGTCTGCACTTCACTGATGCCAGAGGGGAGCGGAGACTGTCACACATTGTTCACAGCAACCACAGTGCAACAAATCGCACACATATATACAACAGTGGTGATTAGGGCAATGTGTCACAGCACACCGTTCACTGCAGACTTGTGCGCATGGGCCTATGTAGCCGAAGAGCTAGCTGGGTTCCCATACTCACTGCATGAAATGGGCCAAGATCATCGAGATTGAACCCTGGATGAATGGAAGAAAGTGGCCTGGTCTGGCGAATCAAGATTCCTGGTGCATCATGTAGACAGCCAAGCATTAATACGCCAATTACCAAATGAGGCTATAGCACCTGGATGCACTGTTAGGCAGAAACAGGCTGGCAGCAGCGCTATGCTGTGCTGCCAGCCTGTTTTTTTAGGACACTTCTCACTTTCAGAATCTTTTTCAGAAGTCTGCAACACAGAAAGAAACACTTAACTGTCTGCAAGGTAAAGGGATACCTAAACGTTAATTTTGCCATAAAATTTATTGTTCTGCACTGAGTCAATTTGAGATATTGATAATAGTGCACATTCATATTTAGTTGCAATAGTCATTTGAACTTGCTTTTTCCTGATAAAAATGCAGAAGAAACAAAGTATTTTAATACATTCAGAACTTTTTATCATTCTTTAAATGCTTTTGAAATTTTAAAAATAATGGTCAAAAAGTATAAGGAATTATTTGAAATCCATATTTTTAATTTGCATTTAGTTAAATGACTATACTTTAACTCCTTCTCTTCGAAGGATGTTTTTCTTGATAGACATTGTTCTTACTATTCCTGCAGCAACTACAGTATGTTGTACTAGAGACCTCACCAGGTGATTGTGTGAGAAGGTAAGGATCATGTCAACTTTGGAAATACCAGTAATTTTGCCACATTTAACTTGATTTGTAAAACAGGGGTCCATATAAGATTTTTTCTTTGAAATCCAGTTTGTGCATTGACCACAGTTTTAAAAACATTTGGTGAAAATGTGATAGGAGAATTTTCATTGATATAATTGTTGAAATCCCATAAAACTGAAGTGAGCAAAACAGCAATGGTTCTTGTAAAGCAAAAAACTTTTCACCTCGTCAATCTGAAATTAAACAATCTTGAAGATAATTGAAAGACAGTTGCGACAGTCAGCTTCCAGAATACCACATAATATGGCCTTGGAAACGAAGCAGGGGACTTAAAAACATGTGATCATATGGTTTTATTAAAAAATATATCTGAGTAAAGCTATCTGGAAGTAAAAAAATAGATAAAATAAAATGTGACGTTAACTTCCAAAATGCCGCATGGCTGCGGAAACTGAAGGGAATGTTGCAAACACTTAACAAATATGGATTTTGTAAACAACAAAAAAAAAAAAAACAGCATTAATCTAACTGGAACAAAGCTATCTGGGTGCCAAAAATGACAGAACTGCGCACAGCCGCCAGAATGCCTCACAATGCGACCATACAAAACGTAACGAGGGCGATATAAATGTGTAAAAACAATTTTTGAAAAAGGAAAAAAAGAGCACGAAGGAAAAAAAAACAAAAAAAAAAAACACTTTATCAATCTAACTGAAGTGAAGCTATCTTAGAAGCAAACAATAAAAAAAGTAAGTTGAGACATCAACTTACGGAATGCCGACATATTCCATTAAGTTGCAGCATTTCTTCGTTTCTGCGGCCACAGAAATGGAGAAAACACTTTAAAAATAAGGCTCTTGTAAAAAAAAAAAAACCCTTCATCTAACTTTCAGTTAGATGAAAGTTAAGTCACATCAAACGTTCATGGTGTGTTAAAAGTGCACAAAAACAGCACTTTTTAAATTTAAAGCTGAAAAAAAACAACAACAATTAAATCTTATCAGGTTAAAGTTATCTGTGCGAAAATATGGAAGAATTAAAGCTAAAATAAAATGGGGGAGGGTGGAAAACAGTTGCCTTCATGATCGATAATAGCTTCACGTCTGGAAAATGTGGCAATTTCCCTTCCTGTTTTAAAAAATCTTAAAAACAATGTTAAGAAAATAGAAAAACACTCTGCACACTTTTCCGAGAATCTGCAATGGGTGTCGCCGTGTTTCTCCTCCCAGGGGACATTTTAGCCCCCATTATCCCAATCCCTGCAGCTGTCAGGTATCTGAACATTATTGCACACCAAGTTCACTCATTCATGGCAACTGTGTTCCCTGCTGGCGATGGCTATTACCAACTGGATAATGCATCATACCACACACTCACACAGCCAGAATCGTCAAGGAGTGGTTTGAGGAACACGCTGGTGACTTTCTGTTAATGCCCTGATGTCCAAATTCACCTGACACGAACATTTGTGGTTCGAATTGGAAAACGGGGGTTTGTGCTAAATCACCACCACCCTGAAATCTACAGGAACCAGAAACCCCAGGATACCTATTGCCACCTCATCGAATTGTGATGCCTTGCCGAGTGGCTGCTGTTTTGCGGGCTAAAGGGGGTCCTACAGCTTATTAGGTACGTGGCCATAATGTAATGGCTTATCGGTGCATTTAGTTTGTATACCAACATACACACTGCAGTGTATAATTATGATTGCAACGCCTGAGACATGTAAGCAGCATCTTTATTTCTCTGTATAAACTTGCACATGCAGAATTAAATGAATTAGTTATGTCTCACTGACATAATAAAAAAAATTGTAAAATAAACTTTGCATGCTGAATACTTGTTGTCATCCTGGAATATGTATCTTTAAAATGTCACTAATAACAATGATTCTACTTAATGTGAAGTGCTAACCAAGATAACAATAGAATAAGATAATTTAAAGAAAAATGAATAAGACAATAAATAATTTTTAGAATATTCCAGATTCCAATGAGAACAAAAGTACATTAGGATTCAATGTGCATCAATGTGTGTGAAATGGCAAGATTCGTTTTTTACCTTCAACCAGAAATGAGGTGGGTTAGAATTCACGATTTCAACTTCCATCACATTTATGTTATTGGGTGCAGGTACCACATTTCCATCGGCTTTTTTATTAGTTTTACATATTTATTTACTGTGTAATATCTTGAAGTGGTGGCCGAAAATGGGTAAACAGAAAATTTAAAGCAAAAAGGAAATTTTGTCTAAAACAAAAAGAAAATTGAGAATAACATTTTACTTTATTTTTTAAATCTACAAGCAAAACCTGTGAAATCTGCTAATAATCTGTAAACTATCTGCGTACAGCGTACGTCTGTATTCTGCAATTCTGATAATGATATGGAAATGCTTCAAAACTGAATATTAAATCCGTGATAAAGGAATGCACCGCAAATTGCATTTTTAAATTATTTATTCATTCTTAGGGCAGAGATACAGTACATATGCAATCAAAATAAAGGGAAGAATAAAAAAAAACTGACATGCTGATATTGGTTTGCAATACATATATGGTTATTACATTAGGCACTTCTCAAAACTAATAATACACAGTACACAACAAAAAGACTGCTGGTGCTCAACACAGACAGGAAATGCAATGGCAGCAATTGTTAGCACTGTACGATGATTGTTGCAAATGTCTGAAATGGAAATTCATCCTACATTTTTTTTATCCCCACAGTTTGGGACTATTTCAGGAACTTTTGAACCTACCTTATGAACTTTTACAAACAGCTTGGATTAACAACAGAATTAAATGTAGGTAATTAAACAAGAATTCGTGGTTTCGCTTTAGTTTCACCTGTGCATATGCTACTATACACAAACACACACATATAAAATTCATACAAGTTGCAGAAACTCAACAAACATCTTTGAAACCAAAGAAATACATGAAAAGTGGCAGAACTTGCCAGTAGCATGTTATAAGTTTACAAACTAGCGGTGGAAAACATCTCCGCCTTCTATACTGTTTTACTTAGCCTACATCTACAAATATTTCCATACACCAGAGATTTATTTACCATGCTAGTGTTATAAGAACATTAAGTATTGTAAATACAAAGTTTTCTGTGCCAAAAAAAAAAAAAAAAAAAAAGTATCTCATCAGTCTTGCAAGTTGATGACAACATACATGAAGAACTTTGATACATCATGTGTATAAATATGCACCAATTTCTCTACACAACAGGAATGAGGTGCTTCTTCCTATACAGAATTTGTACATTGAAGTGAAGTACATTAAGAAGAAAATGAATTTCACAAGAGTTGTGCCAGGAAAAAAAAAAAAATACATGTAACATGGCAGGGTTCCCACTCAAAAGTAATAAAAAAATTCCCTGACTTTTCCAGGTTCTCTAGGTGGTTTTTGAAGTTTTCCATAGTGGCATGTTGCAAATAATTGTTACATTTCATTCAATTCCATTCATTTTTCTCACCAAAGCACACACTTGTAAATTATTTAAGTAATTTGTCTTTATAAAATTACCTGCTTTACATTAACAACAACTAACTGTGCACATTATTTTCTGTACCAAAGTTCCGTGAACTTTTGTGAATACTACCCACACGGAATTTGTAAATACGTTCCCATAGAAACAGGTCATATGTAAGAAAAAATCTGTCAGTTGAATAGTTTCAGTTTTTCTATAACACAATGCAGCTAAGCTTAATGATGGAATGGCTCTGTTCAAAGAAACATGTTTCAAGAGAACCAACAGACATATTAGACGTTGAAACTGGCAATACCTATATACGCCCAATAATAAGACTGTGATCCATCATTTGGTTGGTTTTCTTGTTAAGTGTTTCTTCAAGCAGGAGCCATTGTGCCTAACTGCTCTGTGTTATAACAACTGCCTGCAGAAATTTAACAAAAGCTTAACTGGCAATTTAAAAAATTTAATTTTGCACCTTTTTTTAGAGAATAAAGGAAATACTTAATATAACTGAAAGTAAGATGTACCAAATTCTAGGCAGGCAGTAATTACAAGCAAAAGTTTGAAATCTTGAAAAAATAAGTTTTTTTTTTTGGCAAAATAAAGTATCCATTGATTTTTACAAAAAAAAAAAAAAAAGAAAAGAAAAGAAAGGTAATTTTCCCTGAGTTTTCCCTGATTTTTGGAACCATTTTCAAATTCCCGGAGAATTTCAGGTTGAGTGGGAACCCTGCATGGTTAACTGCAATATTGGTAGGATTTCATAAATATACAGCTCACAAAATAAAGTTTTTTCATCTATACAATAGATTATTTTATTAAATGATTTGTTTTTCAATATTTTTGCTTGACGGATCTTTTGTAAAAATTTAGGTCTATTACAAAACTAATGTAGTTCCATGCCATTCATTAAAATACTCAGCTATTAATACATTGTTCTGTTCTAAGAATTTTTCTACCCACATTCTGACATGTTTCCAATACAGACTAAATTTTTTGTCAACATATTTCACTGCTCAATAAAAGCAAAAGAATTTCCTCACAAATTTTTAGCAGTTATTTCAGTAAAAGTTAGTTTAGGGATGCCACAGCTGCACAGAAAGTAGTTTGCCTTCTGAGAATATTAAGCATGTGAGGAGGTGTCACAATATTTCCTCCTCTCCAGCACTTATCATATCTAGCTCCCTACAAAAAAAAGAGGTATTCAGCTTTCATGAGCACTGTGTAATAACAATTATGACATTGTCCAGACAACACACTTGGTGGCATCAGTGTGTAGAATTTTTTTAAATTTCATTTAATAAAAGGGAAAGGGGTGAAAACGATTGCTCTCTATTGATTAGTTTTGAGGAAGTATCCATTAGAAATACGGAAACATGCATTTTGTTAGAAAGAATTCTTAAATAGTACAAAGTCTCTCCTTTTCACTATTACTGAAGACATTAAAAACAAGGAACATGATCACACACACACACACACACCGAAAAAATATATATAATCAGGCAGAGAAAAAAAAAAAGTCTGAAAACTTCTATATGCGGAAACGGAAAATGACATGACGTTCTCATTGCTGTCATTTTCTGTGTGATTACGAACATTTGCAAGATTCACAGACTTTTTCCCATTTTTTTTCAATCAAAACATCTTGAAAATACGAAAATAATCTTTACACAGATCAGGGCTTGAAAAATATCAGAAAAGTTACATGCCCAGCTGGTCATGTGCATAAAATATTTACTTGCCCAGAAGTAAAATCTACACGCCCAGAAAAATTGATCTTTTAAGATAACAAAACATCATTTTTTTTAAGTTAAAAATTATGACAAACTTTTTATACATCTTTTGCATTGCCATTTTAAAGTGACTGCATTCAAAGTGCACAAAAGCATATATCTCAAGTTTTAAGAAAAGTAATTGATGGCATTTGAGAAATTTAGTGATGATGCCATGTTCAAGAATTTTTAATATACGTCCTGTGTTTTGCAAAAAAATTAAATAATCATAGTTAACTGTACAGCAGTTTAAGTAGTTTTCAACAACAATTTTGAATGTAAAAAATATTTACCTTTTTCTCTTGTGCAAACAGAAGTGATTTTGCATCATAAAATATCCCAAGAATTGTTGTTTAGAAACAAAGACAATCTTTATGTTTTTGACTACTGTTGTGTGCACTTATAGTTATTAAACTATATTATTACCTGACCCCCACATTCCTTGAAAAAAATTGCTGGTGGTATCAGCAATTTCAGGAAAGTTTTGGCAAGCAGTGCACCACATAATAGTCTTGTCATCATTTGCCTTTACACAATTAAGTGTTTTTATCCAAGATTCCTGAACTGTGCAATGAAGAGTGTTTTTTCGTACACTTTATTCATAGTTCGCTTGCGTAAGTTTCAATTTTGCCAACGACGCAGATTCCGATTCTGAAATTATATCACTCAACAACAATCCAGAAGACAAATTTGTAGCAACCGCTGACATATAGGGACTTTCACATAATTGCTTACTATGAGATATACTCTCATTGCTGGATTTTTCCAAAAATAAAAACATATCCATTACTAAATACAACTTATATCTGCAGCTAACATGGAATACTGTTCTCTCAAACTAAGTTATCGGCATCAGCAATTTTCGCTCTTCTGAAGTGTTCTTTTCTCTTGACAACTACAACCTGAAGCTTCAAATTATATAGAAGCCAGCCAATACAATATTTATATTTTATGTCAAGCTACTTTACTGAACTGCTCATTACTAACATCTGATCTCCACTGAGGACAACTTGAAGTTGATTATGGTAAGCTAATTTTACACAGAGACTATAGGTTAATTTCTTTTTGCAAATCTCTTCATTGTTTAGGCTAATTCCGAAATAGACCTTGTATTTGTATATACTCTATAGTAAACAAATTTGATAACAAACATGTCTTCAATTTGCTATTACCTGATATTAAAATTGATAAATATTAGGCATTTTCATATCATTTGTGGTACAGAATTATAAAATAGATTATTAGCAACTTTCAAACTGCAACCACACAGTTCATAGTTATGGTATTGACCGTATTGACATGGAAGTCAACAAATTTAGCAAATTTCACGTACATTAAAATACAAGAAATTTAATTTTTATAAGAAACCATTGGTGTACCATTATGAAATTTGGCACACAAATAGACAATTAATGTCTTTTAGACATACATTTTTCCAAAAAATTAAAAGGGGTGTTTGAGATTTTCAAATTTTTTGTTTGAGATTTTTAAAAATTACAAAATTTAAATACCATAGTCATGTTGCATATCAAATTAAAGCTCCTTAAAAACAGAAGAGAATGGCACCAAGTCGAGCTCTCTAGGTCAAATAGTTTTTGATCTACATAATCTGAGACAGGAGCAAGTTTATCCCGATTAATGTTTCTCAAATGTCTGTACAAACTTTTTTACTCCAAATGTTACTTCACAGTGGTTGCATGTCAATCTCTTTGCAATACAAGGTTCATGATCACAGAAACATCCACAGCAGTAGGTCTTTCTAAAGATGACACCCCTGTGATGCAGCTGTCTAAGAGAGGGCTTACGACTGTTTGTTCAAGTGAGACCGGGTTCGAATCCTGGCAAGGCATAGATGTTAAACATTGGCTCCCTCTCCTCCCTGGAACCAGTTGCTCTGCATGGGGATTCTCATCTGAGACAGGAGCAACTTTATCAGGATGAATGTTTCTCAAATGTCTGTACAAACGTTTTTTTACTCCAAATGTTACTTCAGTGGTTGCATGTCAATCTCTTTGCAATACGAGGTTCATGTATCACAGAAACATCTGCAGCAGTAGGACTTTCTAAAGATGAGACCCCTGTGATGCAGCTGTCTAAGAGAGGTGTTCGTTCAAGTGAGACCGGGTTCGCAGTATCCATAGAGCCAAATATAAAAATGAAGCAGATAAAAAAAAACAACACAACTTACCTTATTGGGCTCACCATCTACTCTGTTTATCTTACCACATCCTTTTGAGATGTTGAAGCAGAAAACGGACAGCGGGAGAAAACAGAGGGGAACCTAAAAAGAGAGCATAAATACACTAGAATTTTTTTTTATTATTTGTGTGCGAAGTAGCAAAGATCACAAAGTCTGGCAATTCCGAAGCGGTGATCTAGAGCACGCCTGTTCACCTCGCAAGAAAAATCCAAACTTGACTTTACCTCTGCGCAACAGGGTTGCCAGGTGCCCAGCACTTGTTCCAGCCAAAAGTTTGAATGTAACCAGCCCAAAACCAACCAATTTTATATTTTTGGTGGCACATTTTCATTGTTATAATAATAATGATTATTATTATTATTATTATTATTATTCTGCTAAAGTATAATAATTTTATTATACTGCCAAAGTTGATAGGTTGAAATCTAACACATTACTATACTACCAAAGTTGACAGATTTTGAACTGGAAAAATTTCTTACAGATGGCATTATACATAAGTGACCTAACTCACAGGTATTAATTTTAACTACAGAAAAAGCTACATCGTGTAACAAAAGGTGTACCAAGGTCTACCTTTTTATCACAATGAAGACACATACTCCCAGTCATACACAACAGAGCAAACAGTTATGATACAAAATGTTTACTAAGCTTTTACTACTACGCAATCCAGAAAACCTCAGCATGGCCCAAGCTAAATCAGGAAAATCACATCATAGCAAAAGTTATTCGGCCTAGTAGAACACGTATTTACAACACACATCAAATCAAGTTAAGTAGCTCCAACCTTGTAAAATGCAGAGAAGTTGAAGAACCAAGCTAGATTGGACACAGCGGAAGATAGTTAAAATTCTAAAAAAAATACTGCAACTTTTGTACAACCTCACACAAGCTCAAAGTTTCAATGAAAAGTGACTTAGCCCTTCGCCACATTTAGCGCCACTTCACCGCTAGTGTTTGAGAGGCTCTGGACAAGTATTATGTGTGGGGCCCTGTACTTAGGTTTGCCATAATGTACAAAAGCAAAATACACGTTTCTCTTTAAGAAATATATATTCATCAAATTGTGAAAATTAGTAACTGAAAACACTGGGAAAAAATTGCAAATAGGAAAATACAGTAACTGCTATAACTTCCCAAAACTCAATATATGTCATATTTTTGAGGCAAAAAAAAATTCATATACTATATACTGATTTGGAGAAATTAAAAGAGATCAAACAAGCACAGGAAGAAAAGAAAGAGGAATATAGAACTATGTAAAGCTGTTATCCATGAAGCCATGGATAACAGCTTTACATAGTTCTATATTCCTCTTTTTTTCTCCCTGTGGTCATCAGATCTCTTAATTTTTCATTACATATATACTTGGGCTCACAGTAGCTAAATATAAACCAGAAATAAATTTATGCACCTCTATCAAACTAATTCATTGAGAACTCTAACACCAAATTCTGAAACTAAATCAACTTTCCTTGCCTTTAACTGAGCAAAATAACAAGTCATTATGCTCTAAATTAGATTACTTTCTGTAGACAATTTTTGTTTGTATTACAAAAATAAAATTGTACCCGCCCCCAACTTTGTGTTTAAAACAAAACACAGGCCGAGAAAACCATCATATTAGATTTAAAATAGCATCATCTTCTGCTTCATGAGCTTCCTTTTTGTACATGTCCGAATTGAACAATTTTAGCATTTTTGTGGATGCTTCAAATTTATTGCAACAAATGCCATTTTGCTTTAAATGATCTCTGATCACCAAGACTGATTGTAGAGTCTCGGTGTTCATTCTGTTCCTTAAATCCGTTTTTATTATATTTGTTGCTGACAAAACTCTTTCTACTGCTGCGTTGCTGTGTGGCAAGCTTAGCAAATTAATAGCAAGCTGTGCCACATCTTTAAAAGGGTTATCTCCAACACAATTTTTGTGTGACAAAACTTCCTTCCAAAACTCCAGGGGATCATCAGTGATATTCCACTGTTGAAACCTTAAATTTCTCATACCATTTTCAACAGCATCGGCTTGCACGGCAAAGGGTACATCATTTAAAAAAATCAAGTTTTACGTTTTGCATACTTAACACATTTGAAGGCTGGAAGTGAAGCAATAGCTGAAATATCTCCATGTTTGGTGATAGTCTCTTTTTTATTTCACCAGCTGCTACCACCAAGAATTCTTTACATCTTGTTTTGATGCCTTCAATTTGACTCCTGGAAATGCATTTTGCCGAAAACATTTTCTGCGACTGTAACAGAAATGTGGACCCAAGGTCTAAGTTATCATTTGTTAAATGGTTGAAGTCTATACTTGTGCCCAGATCAAAAAACAGCTGAGAATCCGTTAGTTCTCTAAGTACACATGGCTTTAAAAACTTAGAAACTACACTTCTGTAAAAGTTTCCCAGTTCCGAATTGAGCTTCAAAATATTAACCTTTTCAGACTGAAAGAGTTTGTTGATCCTGTTGAATTCCTTTAATACAAGAACTAAGAAGTAAAAAAAAAGCTTATTTGCTTTATCTGCAAACATCTGGTGAAGCATTTCTGCATTAAGGCATCTCTCCTTGTCCTTCACAAGTCCAAAGTGAAGTTCGAGCTCCTCCCACTGTTCCAATATACGCGAGCAACAATCTGCTCGTGCCAGCCAGCAAGTTTCTGCCAATGCAAGCAATTTCAGTGGCTCTTTATCATTGAGCAATTTATAAATGTCTGCATAGTTAATTTGCCAAATGGTACTATGTGCAAACCAGGAGTATGCCTGCTGCACAATATACTCCAAATTTCGTGGAAGGCATGCTGCTGCTTTACTCGCACAGAGGTGTATACTGTGGAGTGTGGCATATACATTTCACAAAAATTATTTTTTTATTCTCTTCTCTCATTCTTGTGAGAACAGAATTGTTTCTTCCACACATCACACTAGCACCATCTGTTGCAAGGCCAATGCAGTTTTGTGGATTTAAATTTCTTTTCTTCAGCAGAGAGCATACATTTCCAGAAATGCCAGATGCACTGAGATCCTCACCAAGAGCAACCAAACCCAAAAACCTTGTTGCAACATGGAAATATCTGTGACTGAAATATTGTACCAGCACACACAGGTGTTTTGTACTCGACACATCAGTCGATTCGTCAATGATGAGTGAATATTTTACTGGTTCAATAAGATCTTCGACGAGTTCTTCAATGTATGCCTTGGCCATAACATTTCTTAACAACAAGGAACATTTTGTGCGGTGCAGCTGAACATTTCCCTTTGTTTGGTGACAGATTTCTCCAAGATGGTCAACTGCCAAAATATTGGTATGGCAAGCTACAAAACAAGCAATTTGCAGCTCCAATCTCTTTGTTTCATCACTTACAGTAGTGCATATGAACCCGCTTTTCTCCAGAGTGAATAATCTTACAGAGGAAAATGGTTCTGCTGCAGTTGTGTGTCTCTTCGTGCTGATGTGATTAATCAAGTCAGTACGATGAGCTCGAATTTGTGACTTGCAGAACCTGCAATATGCCTTTGAAGAATCAGTTGTCAAAGGTGTGATCCAATCTGGAAAGATAAAAGCAAAATTTGTAACTATCAACTTTTTTTTTTTTTGAGTATGTAAAACATGCAATCACTCATTTAAAGAACTATTTTCACAATGCCGAACAAAACTTATGAAGACAAACATCTAGAACTCTGGCAAATTAATGTAGTGTAAAAAATATGAATTTGGGAAATTAATGTATTTTAAAAAAGAAGCAAAAAAAAAGTGATTCTTCTAAATTATATAAATTATTAAATTATAACAATATTATCAACACCAACGAAGAAATTATCAATTTAACAGGTGTGAAATTCACTAATGAATTTCAGACTTTTCACAATTAAATAATAGACCAAAAACTTAAAGATTAATTTCCTTGCAACCTAAAATTGCTCCTTAAACGTAAAGGCAACAGTGAGTGAGAAAAAGGCCGCCCCGGTGGGGCAGTGGTCTTAGCGATGGCCTCTGATCATTCGTCCGAACGGGGTCTGGGTTCGAATCTCGGTGAGGCATGGATGTTGTGTTTGTCTTACGGCACTGGCTCTCTCCCTTCCCTGGAACCAGTGACCCTAAATTAGGGCCGGGCGACTGCTTATAGCCGATTGAGTTGCTCACGGTGGTCGTTAAAAATCCAATCAAGAAAGAACAGTGAGAAATAACCATGAAAACTATACCCTGAAAAGAACCTTGTGATTAAGTTTTTGGATAAACACCATTTCATTTGCAATGAAAGTAATTATCTTGGCCGGCTCTCCATGGAGAAGAGTCTCAAGTCACAATAGTTAGGCAGTTAGATCACCATCAATGAAGGTGATCCTTGCTGTACAGCAAGCCTTCTGTCATGGAAACTTGTATACATATTTTAAGTGTTTAAAAGCATGACAGTTAAATTATGCAAAGAAGAAAATGTGCTTACTGAATGCAAGGCTTCAGTGTCTAGAAAGGACTATCAATCAACTATTTACTTAAAGTTCAAATGTGCCTAAAATTGTGGCTTAACATTTGTTTAGTTTACAATGTTAAACATTATTACTGACTGTCAGCATGCTTGATTACTTATCCCCCCCGCCCCCCAACAGGGTCCAGACAAGCATGGCCGAATTTTATGTCATAGGTTCAACTTCATTTATTTAAATCATGGTAACCAATCAAATGTAAAGTATATAATTCAGCTGGATATGCATATTTTAGTAACAATCAATGTATGATAGATATGAATAACTTAGAAAAAATTGTAGGTAGCATTTTTGAGGGTGGGTTAGTTTTGTTTAATTGCAATTAGTACTTCTTGTTGAACATAATTTCCTTTTTCACCAACAAAGAATATTGAATTGGATGAAATTATTGAAAATTAAAATAAACATTTAGCATTCCTTTATGGACTGATTGTTCGGAACTAATTGTCAAACCATTCTGGTTTGGAATTTCTTTATTCTGAACTCAATATGTAGTAAAAAAACAAAACTGACGTATCAATGTTTAAATAATTTTTCTTGGGAAGGGGGGGGGGGTGTTACAGATGTTCATGCCTGGGATGATGAACTTCTACCACAGATATATAAAAAAAGATGTACACTGTATGTCAAATATTAGTAAACACCAGGATGACCTAAGTATTTATTATATTGTGCCAAAAGAGGCATTTTCTTTGCAAGTATAGTATGAAACTGGTGCATGTATGTGGCACACTCCAGCCACAATGGTCTTTCTAAAATAAGTCATGTACTTCCAGTGAATTCCCTGTGCATCCTCCAAAACAAAACATTAAAGGGAGGAAAAAGAGCACAGGTAGCATTTGATTGTCTGAATGCTAAATGTGTGAAGTTGCCATATTTTGCATTAGAAGTACTATTAACATTAATCTTATGATATTATTTCAAAGGTATATTTTTATATTTGTTTATAAAAATCCAGTCCTAGACCAGGAATGCCCTGCATTAATAATATCTTAAATTTGAATGTGTAAAATACTTATGACAACTTTAATATCTGTCTATATTAGTTTATGAAAAGAAAGGTGGCACAATTCATTGTGTTACCTTTCTTTTATAAGAAAAGGATGCCAGATTTCTCCTTCAAGAGGGAGCAACAGACTTGTTCATATGCAAGGGGTTACCATTACTCGAAGTTCATAAATCAGTGACCTAGTTTAACATCTTGAAATTGCCCCCTCCCCAGTTATATGAATGCATGTTTCGAGATGAATAAGATAAAAATTACAATTAAAACTTTTCACAAACCAACTTCTTTTATATAAACAACTTTTAAAAAATTTTATGTTACTTATGCAAATATGATAGAGCTTTTGGCGTACAGCATGACTGAGCAAATGTTTCAAAATGTTAAAAGAGTCTACAATTTTTAGGAGTCAGCCTTTTTTCAGGGGTTGGAGATTGGTGTGAGGAAAAAAAAAACAATCTTGTGTGATAGCCAAAAGCAATATCCTTGGTTTAAATTTATTAATCAATTATAATTCAGTTTGCTAAAATAACAAAAATAAATAAAGATTTAATAATTTAAAATCTAATAATTTCGAATAAACAAAGACATCACTCTTTCCATGTTTTAGCAACACACAGCAACCGAAAAATTGTTGTTCGGTCACCACTAGGGAATTGAACTCTGAATCTCTCAATATCTAGCCGCTCGTTAGCCTTACACTACGGTGGCCAACAATCCACGATGCTATGTGTGTTTTTCTGTCAGCTTCTGACATCATAAATCCGTAAGATGGGCTCAGCTACTGAGACGTCTCCATCTGGTGGGCATTAACAGCACTGGCTATATATTAATTATAGCAATTAAATCCAAAGTGAAAATCCTCCAAATACGTGGTGTCAGTGAATAAACAAAGATATCGCTCTTTCCACGTTTTAGCAACAATTTAAAAACAATTTTTCAATTGCTGTGTGTTGTTTAAACGTGGAAAGAGCGACGTCTTCGTTTATTGACTGACATCACATATTTGGAGGATTTTCACTTCTAATAATTTCTGTTGTAATTGCATGCATAAATGCATGCAATTACAACAGAAATTATTGACAGAAACACAGAAAAATTTTACTTTGTCATTTTTGACAAAGTAAAATTTTTTTGAGATGTGTGAAATTTATATGAAACATAGTATACCATTATAGATTGGCTTATATAGTAAAAATGAGGATCACACTTCTTTGAGGATATTAGGTTTACAAGGTCTCGTTATATTATTTTGCATTACTACATTAGATTGATAGAATAGTGTGATTTCAACAGGCAGTTTAACATAAAACTGGCAATTTACAACGGTAATTATTGTGTATAACTAGGACACCCTTGCATTGGTATCTTTCTTACTGTTCGACACTGATAAGCACGCAACTTAGACCCAAAAATGTTCGCTAAAAATAAAATTTCCCTCAAAAGTCTACCTCCCCGTGCTTAATCAGCATATTTAGGGTGCTTTTAATGAAATATATTAAAATTCGGCTGAAAATATTGATGCAAGGATGTCCAAGTTATACGGAATAATTACCATGTACCACTCCTGTTCAGTATCATCCGCTCATGCAATGTCACTATTATAGCAATTACATTGTGTATGTGAGTCACAAATGTCAAACTTTGCTCCAGTAACATTTTTTAGTTCTATCATATGTGGAGTCTCTGTAACTACAAGAAGCTGATAAGTAATTTTACTGCTTTTTATTAAAATTGACATCTTAGCATATAGCATGTTTCTTAGGTTTCTATCTTTGACTTTATGTTTGGAGACTGTTTACAAACATGGTACCTATGTTTTAAAAAAACATTTTTAACTGTTTTATATGACACTGGTCGGTTGAACAGCACAATAATAAAATACACGTATTAACCAAATCAAGTGCAGAATTTATAATTTTAATTTCCTACGGTATATGGAAATTTCTAGTGTTTCCTCAAGAAGAGTTTGATGACGTGCAATAGCCGTCTAAATATTAACAGTGCAAAATTGAATATTTACATCTTGCTAATTTATGTTATTGCACCTCCTGGTTGTATGCTACTCACATATTTTTGCTGTGAAGAACTCAGGTCTTGATCATAAAATTAATCAAGCATGCATATAAAATATAGAAATATTTACCTCTGATGCCAAAATTTCAGGTTTAATTTTTTTAAATTACCATGCAATTACAATGAAATACTAGGTGCTGACAGTGTACTACAGTGACAGTGTACTACACTGCAAGATGGGAATGCACAAACTGAACACTTTGCTAAAATGTAGTAAATGATGAATAAAGTTATTTAAATTAATATTTGTACATCTCAAAATGGGTCAATTTATAAATGTATTAAATATCACATAGCAAATTATTTTTTTCTTTCGCAGTGTCTTACATTCTTAGAATTTACACAATTTTTGTATAACTTAGGATTCAATAGTTTTTTTTCTTTAAACCCAACATACAAAATGTATCCATAATTATTCTTTTCTGACATGAATTTTTTTATGCCAGACAAACAGCATCACAGCAACATTGCTGATTACAGGAGAGTTTTAAAATTTTAAGTTTCTGAGCAATGAGTTTTTGTTGTTTTTTCTTCCAGTTTAGAAGTGGATGCATTTTTTTTCACCTATATTCAAAAAGTTTTTCGTGTGATGGAGTGTTTTAAAGTATGACATAACATACACAGGCGAAACAATAGTAAATGTCCTGAGCAATATCAGGTACTTCTATGTTTTAAATTTTTTCAATGTAATTCATATTCAGTGCAAAGAGTGTATTAAGAACTACAGATCAAAAATCTGTGAAGCGATAAATGGTAGAATAAAGAATGTAAACAAACATAGGCAAATCAAACATGGGATCATGCAAGGGTTGATATTTCATTTGTGTTTCACACAATCATGTTAAAAAATTTTCCAGCTTTGTTTAAATTCTTTACTCTTCCATTTACTTCTTTGATTTTTAAATTGTAGGTAGTTCTTATTTCTACTATCCGTGCAGAAAATCTTGCCGTGATTAAATCTATTTTCTTTGGGAATTTTTATTAAGCTTATTTGTATTCAGTTTATAAAAAATTAGGAATATAAAAATAAAACACTTTTACACTGCAACTCTACTGACAAATTTTGCCACTTAAATAATAATAAAAATAATAAAAGTAAAATAATGATTAAACAAGAAATACGGGGATATCAACCGTGACATAAAATGGGGAGATTAAATAAATGGAGTGAGAGATAAAACAGTTGGAGAGAGGGAATAAAATGGAGACATTAGATAAATAGCTGATAGAAATGTTGAGATGCAGATCTTAAGATAGATGGAGAGAGATCAGAGATGGAGAAGGAAAGAGAGATGGAGACTGGTCATATACCTATAGATAGGAGAGATACATATCATAATCGGCTGATCTTTAATTGTACGATATAAAAAATATTGTGAAGTTTGGGGTGCCCTAAAAGTGTTAAATGGTTCTACTGAATTACTTGTACAAAAATTAGCAAAATCATACATACCTTTAAAATCTTTGTCCTTTTCCCAGGATGTAGAATACTTCCTTGCATACTTGGCCCACTTACCCATCTTTTAACTCTTTACAAACAAAATATTGACTATAAATATATAACACACACGAACCAAAATAACAGAAAACAATATGATTTCAAGACAAAAGTTGACTTTTAACTGGCATGCACAGAAGCAGAAAGTAGTCTAGTCTGGGTGCATCCGCAGGACAGGAAAGAAGAGTATTACTATTTTATTTTGTACACAGATGTTTCTCCCATGAATCTACATGCCTTGAAACCAAACAACTGTCCGGGGTCCTCCAAGATCTAAAAATGAGTATGGGTTTGATTAACAGAAGTACGGGCATGAGCTTGTGAACACTGAAAAATAGGATGCATAGTTTAATTAGACCTACATTGTGGAAACTTACGTTTAGCACTTTATGGCCCAAAATCCATGTGGCACCCTTTAGTTTTTACTATAGTCAGGATACTGATGAGCTGATATAGTTTGAGGTCTACAAATGGTAAACCCTAATGCCTTGTTTCCCCCCATGAGCTGCCTTGCCTTTAGCGACTGTAAGCTTCGCTCAGCCTGTCACCTATGTCCGACAGTCCGAGTCTGTCAACAAACAACCACTCCCCGCCCCCTACCAATTCTAAATCACAGACCCCCGCCACCAGTTATCTTTTCCCCTCTCCTGCTTGGGCAAGACATGAAGGCAAACAAGCCAAGCTGTGCTGAGGGATGTGAAGGGATTGACTGGGGGGGGGGGGCAGTTGAGTTAGGTGCCTTTGAGGTCACCAATTACCATAGGGCTTACTTTATCTTCATTCCAAGAAAGTTTGTGCTTCGCCGGCTTCACACCCGCTATCAGAGGCATTCCGCACCGCAGGCAGTGACTCGTGGGCGCCTGCGGCAAAGAGGTTTGCGGTGCTAAAGCAAAAAGGTCAAGTGCTTTCTAAAAAAAAAAAAAGAAAGAAAGGAGTAACTTCGGATTTTTTTAAGCGTTCTTCCCAGCCCAAAACACAGCCAAATAACAAACATTCAAGCCCCAAACCCGCACACCCGCCAACGAAGAAATTCTTCCCGCCAAACGTAAAAGTAAGGAGCCCAATTTGGCGGGAAACCACCCTGCTTGCCAATAGCCAAGCCACTGTTCCCGCCAAATACCCAAGCTCACCACAATTGCGGTCTCCAATTGGTGGGTGCCATCTGGGTGCCGTGACGGCATCGACCAATGAGATAACGGAATGAGTGTTCGTGAGCTGATCGGCAGACGCTAGTTACCTTCTTATCAGTTAGGTATTCTTTGTTTGTGGTTTGGTTGGCGGTTTGTGCAGCGGTGGTTCCTACTCCTTAGTCCGTACTTAGTTGTAAATGTTCGTCGTTTGATGTTGTTAAAACCACGTGTTAAATTGCCCTTCTGTTTTAAAAATTTTAACTAAGTAATTTGATAGCGGTTTTGTCCTGAGGTGCCCTTAACATTTTAGGATACAGTTCCAAACATGGAAGGCCAAACAAGTGGTTGCACATATCCGTTGAAGGAGGTTGATGAGAAGGTAAGTTTGGGTATTCAGCAGGAAACGTAACTGCATGGTTAATATACTAGAGATTATATTTCGATTTTTACTTTTTTCTGTATCGGATATCCCAAATTGCGTGGGAAACAAACGTTTGACACAAGTTTCCGTACTGTATGATAAATGATGGTCTACACAGCTTATAAAATTTAGAATTTCCAATTCACAAGTTTTCAAAACCAAAACTTTAGCTTAAGATTGGCAGACATCAAGATTTTATTTACAGGTTTAGGACTCAGCAGTGATTAGAGATGATCACTGCTGAGTCCTAAACCTGTAAATCACTGTGACTGCTACTCAAAAGTAACTGTGATTGGAATCACAGTTTAGGACTTTGGTTTAGGACCTGTTATTTCACTTCCGTGAATCCGTGCACCAGTAACGACTAACGAACGAGTAAAGTAACTAATAGCAGAATCAGTTAAAGGAACGGTGGGTTGGTCTTGTCTCGGCCATAATACAGCGAATCCTGGGTTGGGGAGACCTTCATTCAGCAGTGGATTGATAATGGTTGATGATGTTTTTTACTTTTATACGTAAATCTGCGTTAACTCCGATATTTTGCTGTAGTTTTTATGGCTTTTTCAGTTTGGTTATGCTTAATTCTTTTATATGATTTATAGGTTAAATTTTGAATTCAGATTATCAAAAATTCACTTCTTTTATACCTAACATGGTGCTACAACTTTAAAAAAAATGAGGCAGCATTTATTTTTCAGCCTTGAAATGGATGAAGCAACAAAAAAATTACCAAGTAACGTTCACACACAGTTCACTATTTTCTCCAAATTCAAAAAAATTAAAACAAGCAAAATGTAGTGATACTTTACCCAGCACTAATGCTAAATCAACTAGTGGATGAAATTCTTTGAAAAGGGCAAAGTATTAGAAGTAAATAATGTGTTCTAAGGGTGTTGAATATAAGACAAGACATTTGGATTTACTACCTATTATTTCAAAGGTAACAGTTCTTTTCATATATTGAAAATATGAAATCATGCAGAATTTCTTACCTTGTTTTATAATGAAATTAAAGGTCAAAATAGAATAGATAGGTAGCAAACAAAGTATTCATTAGCATAAACTAAAATTGCGAGCCCTCTCCCTCTTTTTGGAAGCATTTAAAATTTTACAATAGTATTTAATACTTTGAAAGTTCAGTCTTTAAGCCATTCCATAGAAAAATATATAACTGAGATACTACTGTCTGCCACAGACTACAAAATTATGAACTTTATAATTTTCCGACAGAAGATATGGACACAGCCCACGTAAAGTTGTCTGACAACTTTACGTGGGCTGTGTCCGTAAGTCATAATATCAGATTTTGAAAAGTGTTTAATACCTGATAATTTTTGTAGGGAATGGAGGTGGGGGGGGGGGGTAATCTAAATTGTGGACAAATATAAGACTAAATTTGAGCAAGACCCATTCCATCTCAGCTCAGGCGGGGCATGTCAGGTGACCATTTTACATTTGTTCCAAAAAATTACAGTAATTACAACTACTGGAGACAAAATATCCTGAAAGGATCTTTCTACAAAAATTTTTTTCTCCAGCTACAGCGTTTTAAAGTTTGGCTAAAATCTAGCGATCTTTGAAAAATAGAGAAAATGCTGTATTTTAAAACGAGCGCTGCTTCAAAACTATTTAATCTATTCACTTAGTTTTTTTTTATTTTGTAGCTATTGAATTAAATTTTAACTTGGCATAGTTTGAATAAGCCTGACTGACATTATTAATAAGGAAAAAAAGACATTGCAAAAAAAAAATTTTTTTTTTGCATTTTTGGAAAAAAAAAAATTCTCACTAAATAATTATTTTTCAGGTAAGTAAGGATAGCAATCAGAAGTCCCTCAATGGTAGTTTTACAGCAAATTTTATTTTAAACCTGGGATGCATGCAGTCCATAAAATTAATTTTAAGATATGCAGAAGCTCAAAAAAGCTAAATTTTTAAATGACATTAACCCAAAAACCCAATTTTTTTAAATCTGAAAATCTGTCCATTTGATCTCCTCTTAGTTGTTAATAAATTGCACATTGCAGAATAGTGTATTTTTCCCTGGTTAATTTTATATATATATTTTTTTAAGATTGCACGTTTTCAGCATTGTTGCGTAATACAGCACAAAATGCAATAGATTGTCCATATTTCACTGAAAACATCGTTTAATCAGGTTTCAAAGTTAAAACATAGGTTACTGGTGTTTGGTTAGTACAATTACATTATATTTTGAAGTTCAGCACAAAAACATACATTAAAAAATGTGCAGAACATAACATTATACTATAGCATAATGTAATTCAATAACATACAAATTTTTTTGAGACTTGGTATTGCAATTTTTTTTATTAATTTTACTTTCATAAAAAATAATTTTCACAAATAGCTTTTTAGATGATAAACAATTTCTTAGCAGTATATTAATAAAGTTACCTGTAAAAGGTTTATATGGAAGGATTAGGCACAGTAGATGTGGTTGAATTTTCTCAGCTCCGTTGGTCAAAAGTATGGAGTCATGCATCAGTCCAAGTGGAGTAGGATTCCTTACTTTAAAGCAGCACATTTTCTAATGGCATTGGACATTCATCTTTCTTCTTTCCAGATTCCTCTGGCTACTGGAACCCTTTAGCTGGACCGTGGGGATACATAAATGACACAGTAATGTCATTGAGCTCTCGAGATATACCTGTAATCTGCCCCCATCCACCAATTGTCATAAACACATCCAACAAACTCACCTACCTGGAAATCACTTACTGAGTAATGTTTTTTCACCTGGCTGGATGTTTCAACTTGATGTTTAATTGTACATCCCATATAAGACTCATTATTTTTAACCAACAAGTAATGTTTTGATTGTATTCCTACAACAGGTTTTACATTACCCCCCCCCCCCCCCATTCTTCTTCCTTACAAGACCTGTAGGCTTGAACAGTTTTACCTTCAAGAATCAGTAGTGTTATATTTTGTAAAAGATGAGAAAGTTCAGCAACAAATGAAGCTGCATCTCTTATGGCGTGCACAGACCCTCTTTGGAGATTAAACTTTGTTGCATAATGCTTACATAGCCCACCTATAGCATCCCATGAACTTTTACCATGCCCAGTCGCTGAAAAAAATCCACTTTTTTCCCTCAATTTGATTATTTTTAGAAAGTTCATAAATTTGGTATTTATTTTTGAAATGTCCAGCAGCCCCATTGGAAATGTAAACAAGTGATCTAATATTTTCTAACTGGCACAACTTAGAAATTTCTTTTTTTTATAATCTCTATAGCACAGAGAGCATGAGCTGTATCATCAGATACTACAACAAAACTTTTTATCTCTTTTTCAAGATATTCAACACATGTGAATAGTGAAATCTGAACATTTTGCCAGTGGTAACTTTGTATTTCATCGGGCAGTATCACTGTCCAATTTTCAGCAAAATCAAAATGTAAAACTAGAATGTCAGAACTTTCTTTCACAGATTTTTGCTTTGGCTATTCTCTTTGGATTTTGCTATGAGAAATTGCTTTCTTCACCCAATGTCTTAAATCGCCCCGGGGTCGCAGTGGTCTAAGGCGCTGGCCTCTGATCATTCGTCCGTAAGGGGTCCGGGTTCGAATCCCGGTCAGGCATGGATGTTGTGTTTGTCTTACAGCACTGGCTCTCCCCCTTCCCTGGAACCAGTGACCCTAAATTAGGGACGGGCGACTGCTTATAGCCCATTGAGTTGCTCACGGTGGTCGTTAAACCTCCAATTAACAAAAAAAAAAAAAATCTTGCAGAAATTTTTGCACAGATACAGATTTTCTTATGAGGTCACCACCTTCCCAAATAGCAAATGCAGGGATCGCATTCCTCCTAAAATTCCTAATATTTTGTGACCCTCCTTAAATTCCTAAAATTATACCTAAAATTTGCTATTCTTCCTAAAATTTTCGTAAGCTTATTTATTAAAAATACAACCGTTATTAACGCCAATAAATGTACCATTACGGTAAGGTAAAAAGACCTGTTATTGTAGAAACACAGCCTATATGCTGTGCTGCTGAAGGAGGGAAAATGACGCCATCGAGATGCACTTGCTTCGGGGAGGGCGCTCCACTTTGTGCCTTCGGACAGTTTTCGAGAGTAACGAGATCTAAGGGAAAAGGGAGGGGTCATTTTCACCCCTGGTTTGCGCTTTGCAGACGAACTCCGTGGCATGCAGAAGATCGTACTTTATTTTTGGACATGCCTCTTGGAACCTCCTCTTTTCTGCTGATGTTTTGTTATTGTAAACCGCAGGTGGGTGGAAGCAAAGAGGAAACATGTGGTCTCCTTCCGTAACCTTTCATTTATGACAATGGGATGGTAGCTGAGTGTTATCGTGGCAGGCAGTAGAGCACGTGATCATTGACCTTCGATCGTGCGTCGGCGACAGCGACCTTCGATGCGCAATATATCTCGGCTCCGACTCGCTTTGACTGAACTTGCGTGAGATGCGTATGATAGTTTCTGGTTTTGCGTCTTTTATGGTGTTCTCTGTGCTGTGTGCAGGTTCAGTTCTCTAGTGGTGACTTGCTTTTTTTTTTTTTTTTTCTGTCTTCTGACATCCTCGCAGCCAAACTTCGGGAAGTTGTCTGGTTTTGCAATATTGGAACGTGCTTTTGTACTTTCCTTTCATTTTCTGGTTAGTAATACAAGTGTTTAAGATGCCTAAATCCAAAACGAAATTCAAAATGCGTGGCTCGCCAAATAATTGGACGGAGTGAAGTTGAAAGAATGGTGTTCTGCAACTGAAACAATATTTTCTGCTAAGTGTATATTGTGTTCAGAAATTTTCAATATTTCTAATAGTGGCTTTTCACAAGTAAAAGCACATCATAAAGGGAAAAAACATTTGCAGAAATTTCAAAGTAAATTTCAAAATAAGTCCATCCTGAAAGCCTTTGGAGGACGGGATCTTCAGCCCAAAACAAATATTAGTGAAGTACTGAGTCATGATTTACAGTTGGCTAAAGCCGAAGCATTATGAGCCATGAAAGTTGCTAAGGTCAATGTCTTTTGTTTCATGCACTGAAACAGTTGAACTTTTCAAAGAAATGTTTCCCGATTCTGCTATTGCAGCCAAAATGCAACTTAAAGAAAAAAAAGTTGCTTATGTGATATCACATGGATTGTCAAAATATTTTGAAGAGGATTTGAAAAAAGACATTGCATCTAGTAGCCCAGGAAAGGTTACTATAGCATTTGATGAAACTACAAATACACAAGTGAAACGGCAGTTGGATGTGTATCTCAGGTACTGGTCTTCAGAAATAAATTCAGTTTCTTGCCGATACCTAACAAGCGTTTTTCTGGGTCATGCAACAGCAGATATTTTGCTAAAAGAAATTCTTGATGTGTTATCCATCCTTCAATATTTCATTGAACAGAATTATTTGTGTATCCATGAACAGCCCAAATGTAAATAAGTGCTTTTTACGCAAATTCAATGAAGTTGTAAAACAAGAAACAGGCCAGAAATCTTTGGAACTAAGTTTTTGCAACCTGCATGTTGTTAGTAATGCATTTAAAATTTTTTTGACAAGCTTAAATATAGATTTTGACGAATTTGCTACTGATATGCATTACTTTTTAAAAAGTAGTGCTGTGCTGCAAGACGAGAGGATTATAAATCTGTCGAGGATATGTTAACTGGTCACAGCCAAATTTCTTTTGCGTCATGTCAGCAACAGATGGTTAACCGTTGGTTCTGTAACCCAGAAGCTCTTGGATCAATTACTAAATATTACAGAATATTTTTTAAACTTCTTGCCATCTCAAAAAATATTTGAAAAACAACTACGCAATTCGGCAAGGTATGAAAGAATTCACTGTTTCCTGAAAAATGAGTTAACTCCTTGCTATTTAGCATTAATTTCATTTTCACACCAAAATTTTGAAAAGTTTTCATTATGTTATCAGAGTGAAGTACCAAAAATACCCCAGTTATATTCTGATTTAAATACTTTAATGAGGAATGTTATGGCTCAGTTTATCGAAGATGATGATATTGCATCATCATCTTCGATAAACTGAGCCATAATGTAGATTTTGAAAACAAAAATTCATGGAAAAAACTAGGGGAGTTAGAAGTTGGTATGGAGACAAAAAATCTCCTCAGGAATGTTCAGGAGACCAGACAGAAATTATTTTTCTTAGATGTAAGATCATCACTAATTGCAACCACAAAATATTTAAAGTCAAATTTGCCATTCTGCAATCAAAAGCTAAGAGACAGAAGTTTTAAAGGTAAAAGAACCAAAGAAAGAGTCAACTCAACTTTCAGTCATGCAGGACTTTCGGAAATAACCAGAATTTCAAGTGTTTTGCGTCTTTCTGAGGAACAAATTGATAGAGTAAGAGAAGAGTGGAAACTTTTAAATTGCGATAAGCCAACTCTAGATGAAATAGTGAAATTTTCAGAGGAAGGGCATATTCCAGTGCTGATTGATCATTACTGGCGTAATATATTTAGTATTAAAGACTAGCAGAAAAGAAAAATACTCAAATCTTGCTAAACTCATCAAGTCAATTTTAGTTTTACCTCATGGTAATGCTGATGCAGAAAGGGGATTTTCGGTTAACACTGCTCTGTTAAGGAAGGACAAATCTAACTTAAAAGACTCAACTATAACATCATTAAGAATAGTTAAAGGGGCCATTAAACACTATGGATGTGTAAGTAAAGTTCCCATAACAAGAAATTTGTTAAATAGTGTTCGTGATTCACATAAATTTTATAAAAAGTATGTTGATAAGCTGAAGGAAGAAGCATCAAAAAAGGTAAAAGAAAGGAAGCAGAAAGAGAAGGAAAAGCAGCTAGAGAAAAAAGAAAAGCTGAGTTTGATGACAAAATAAAAGAAAATGATGCAGAAATAAATAGGCTTAAAAAAGATAAAGAAGCCTCCCTAGCAGTAATTCAAGAGGGAACAGAAAGAATGAGAAAAGCTGTAGAAAAACAAAATACTGTTGAAATAGCAGTTGCCTCTAACTTGATCATACAAGGTTCAGCTGAAATAAAGAAAACTGAAAGTAAATTAGTTGTGGTGGAAGCAGAAAAAGATAGGCTAATCAGGAAAAGGTTAAAACAATAATATGAAAAAAGTAATTCAGTGAACAATTGTACATAGTTCTTGGTTTTCAATTACCTTTTAGGATATTATAATTTAATGTGAAACCTGAAAACTTTACTGTGAAAATCGTCAATTGGTTCTGGTTCAACAGCATATTAATGTTCAAAGTGAAACTTGAATGTGGTAAATATACTTGAATATGATAACACGTGAAAAGATAAGAACTGAACAATTAGAAGTAAATCATACTTAAACTGTAGACATTAGACGTTATGCAAAAAATTTGGGTTTGAACTTCGACCATATATACTAATGGACTGCGCATTGGCAATAGCTGCATCAAAGCCGCCATGGCTCCAACATTGGGCACGTCATCATCAGACTCCAAATTTCGTGTAAAAATGCTGTTATGATTACTAATTTACGCTGCAGAATTTCAGTGTTTTCGGTGTATTATGTGAATGCGCCTCATATATAATGAAAACTCTTCAGGTAAGTTTACTTATGAGTTATATACATGCATGATCGGGTTGTTTACATTTTGTGATTTATAATGTGATGAACATTTGCGAAGAATTTGGAACATGCATTCCATTTTTTTTTCTTAAGTTACTATATTTTTATATCAATAGCTGCAAGTTTCTGGTTAAGTAATTGAACTTTATTGACTTAGGTATTTAATTCGTTTCTTACCCATGAAAAATCATAGAACTTCCTTTACTATATCGCTCAGAGCAACCATAAGCACAGCAGGTGTAACCCATCTTTTTGACTGATGTCATGTGATTTTATGTCGGAGCCTGAAATTTTGATGTCATGCGCAGTCTATCAGTATATATGGTTGAAGGGTGTGAAGCAAACTCTTTACAATGTATACAAAGTTGTTTTACTAGATGTATACAAATATACATCTAGTTTTTATTGAAATACATTCCTAAAATTTTCCTAAAATTTTTCTAAAAATTCCTAAAATTCCTACCTAAAATTTTCCAGAAGTATGCTATGATCCCTGCAAATGTAACTTCTTCATTCAAGCAGAGTTTCAACTGTCAGTGCTTCTGTGCCTGGGCAGTCACCACACTCTTGGAGCCAACAATCTTCATTGCTTATTCTGACACATAAAGACTTCTGTAAAAGAACTTCTTCCTCAATTCGTGTGTTTGTTATATTTTGGAGAGCTGTACATATAAGTTTCAGATTACTGCAATAAATACAAGTGCATACTGCTTGTATTGGCTGAATTTTGACCCACTTTGGACGTAGAGTGTACAATTTTGAAAGACCAATTTTTATATTTGGGTTGTCTTTTTTCATTAGCCTGTTGTATGCCTCTTTGATTGATCTTGTCATAAATCTTTTTGCCTTTTTAATTTTCTCACCATTATCATCTCTAACACAAACATAATTTTTGTTTGGACTATCCCTAATACAGTCTACTATCGTCTAGGTAGTGTGACAATGCCAGAGTTGCAGCTTCTGTAGACAATGGATGCCCACTGTAGGGGTCAGGTTGAGCATAGATTCCCTTTTCTCTTCTAACCTTGCGTGATTTATCTATGAGGTACTTTGATACTGTAGGTAACTCTCCCTTCAAATCAGTTTTACTAACAGTCTATGGTAGCAATGTCAGTAATTGCACTTTTTCAGTGTAGTTACAAGTATGAAGTGATGGGTTCCATTTCAACTCAGGCAGGGTAGTACCATCATGGTCTCAGATTTCTCTAAAAAAATTAAGGGGTGTTCCTTGACTAAAATAAGGAGACCCGTATTTTTCTTTTGGCAAGAAAAATTTTTCCCTTCGAGATAGAGGGTTTCAAATCTTGCACCGTCAAACAAGCTCTCTAGAAAACGGTTATTTTTCCTAACTTCAGCGAGTCATTGCAGTGGAGTTAAAAAAGATATTGTGTTCTTGTATTTTTTACATTGTGTGTATAACATAATAATATGTGGTGCTAATATTTGCTACACATAGTATAATTAAAATTTTAAAAAATCGTAAACTGTGATTTTTGAAATAAATTGAATTTTTAAAGTTTTTTTTAAACAGTTCCGGATGGAGTTTTTTTCTATATTCGTTTTTTTCGTTAAAGACATACAAATGTGTACTTTGTAATTTTTTGTTAGTCTGTGAAACTGCTAGTTTCCGCGTTTCGGCAGCATTTGAAAACAGCCGATTTTGAAAAATCTCTAACTTTGCCAACAATTTTCTCAAAAAGGCCATTTTTTAAAGCTCTGAAAATTAAATCACTGTTTTATTATCAACAGGAGAATATCTGTGTAAATTTTCACGTACCTAAAAACGCCCGTCTCCGAGTTAGACGCGTTTGAATTCGGTTTGAAAGCCTACAATTTTCCATGTTCTAAAGGCGCCCTTTTGGAAAAATCTCAGGCGCAAAGTACGTATTCTCTTACCCGAACCAAAGTGTTAGATAGTTTTTGACGGAATGGGAGCATTGGATCAGCTGGCCCTGGTTGGATACGTCCAACTCACCCTTCCCCGAGGGATGACATGCCTAAAAAACTGTGTGTGTGGGGGATAACAAATAAATAAAAAAATTTTGCTGCTCCACTAACAAAGTTGAGTTGCGAAAGACAGCAGTTGTTTGTTTACGTATATACTTGAACATCGCATAAGAAAAAAATTATGAAAGAGTAGAAAACTGTTGTGAAATAATTTTAAGAAAAAAAGAGTGCAGGCACACATACTGTAAGTTAATTTTCGATGGGTAAACACCCTCGAGTTTTTCTAGGAGTTGCTAATTGTAGGCTACTGTCAGAAGAGCAGTTGCTGTTTTGTTATAGTTGCTAAAATTAACTTCTCAGTTTTTCGTAATAGTAAAATATTCGCTCAGGAGAGTTTTGTCCTCTGCGAACGAAGGAGAAGGTGCAATGCTCTTGACCTCGCTGCTGGGTTGATAGCGCTGATCGCTACCCAAACTCTGCATACCTCCTCTCCAAAACGTAATGGCAATTGTCTAATCTACTAAATAAATAACAATTAACACATGCGTGCATGCTTATTCATAAAATGTAAGTTGAGTATATTTCCTGTTCAATCAGCTGAATTTACTAGTAGAGTACATATGCAACTTACATGCTTACAATGGTGTAAATATTTTTATCTATTTAAAACATTCCAAGATTTCAATTTTTTAAAGGTGATGGGGGGGGGGGAATTGTGTTTGTAGTGATTTCCACCTGGGCCACGATAAACCATGCACTGCCCATGTCTTCTGTTCCCTTAGAACAGGGGTGGACAAACCGTGGCGCATTGGATGATTATAAGTGGCGCATTGCATCCTTGCGCTTACTTATTCTTTTGAAGTAGGTGCCATAACTGAATTTATCCATCTTCATATTTTCAACACCTGAGTGCTCTCAGTTCAATTCATACAGCCTTCTTACTCATCAGTTCAGCCGATTTTTTTTTTTTTTTTTGACAGTTTACAATTGAAGGATGTGAACAGTGTGTGTGTGTATATAAGAGAGAGAAACTGCGTGAGTGAGATGTGGTAGGATTGAAAACGGTGCGATTCACCCAATAAAACGCTCTCGCAAAAAAAAAAAAAAACTGCTTCAAACTCCACGCAGTGCCGTGGGTGGCTGACCTTGGCAGGTCGCCAGTAAACATCGCTAAGAAACATTACTTCAGAGTGCTTTTTCCCACGAGTGCTGCACCCTCTGGCAGAAGAAACTGAGTGAGCCATCGTGGCGTGAAGTTTGAAGCAGGGTTTTTGCGAGAGCGTTTTATTGAGTGTACTAGCGTGGTTTTTGTATTGAGAATGATTGAAAGACAGATTCAAGAATAAATATATATGTCGTTTGTCGAAGAAGAGCGCCACTACTGTTTCTTAACGCAAACATAGAATTCAAATCCCACATAATTGATATTCAGTGACTGTGTGATACGACGTACGTACTTGTGTTCTACTTGTTCTTTTTCAACATTTAGAGTTTTGTACTTTTCTATTTTTTTTTTAAATTCCTTTTATCCATCACAGAGCAAAAGAAAATGAGCAAAAGAAGCGCAGTAAGCGTGAATTTAGCGAACAGTAGGAAAATGCGTTGTTATTTATAGCAAGTCCATCAGGAAAACCGTTTTGCATTGTTTGTGAAAGTACTCTTTCGTATAATAGAAGACATGATCTTAATAGACACTATAAAACACAGCATCAGACTAACATAGAAGATAAAATGAAGCTTGTTTTTGGGTCTGAGTTATGAAAAGAATATGTGACTAAGAAAAAGGAAGAAATCCGAAGACAAAATATATTTGCTAAAGTAAGTTGTGAAGACTTGGCGATGACAGAAGCGTCATATGAAATTGCTTTAGCATTGGCGAAAAAAAGAAACTTTTTTCTGACGTTGAAGAAATTGTGAAGCCTTGTCTCCAAATATTTGCACGTCATCTTGGTAATAAAGGTATTGAAAGGAAAGCAGACGAAATTGCTATATCAAGGCAGACAGTTACGAGACGTATTGAGGAACTCTCTCAGGATGTATCTCAGCAACTGGAAGACCTTGTACTTTCTGTTCTCTAGCTTTGGATGAATCAACGGACACATGTGATGTTGCCCAGTTAACCATTTTTATAAGAGGAATTGATGATAATTTTCATGTCTTTGAAGAACTTGCCAGTCTGGAGTCATTGCATGGTAAAACGAGAGGATCAGACATTTTTGAAAAAGTAAAATCATGCCTAGAAAATCTAAAATTAGATTATAGAAAACTCATCAGTGTGTGTACAGACGGAGTGCCGTCAATGATAGGTAAAGTCAATAGCACTACAATTTAAATATCTTATTTAAATATCACTGCATTTATACACCAAAGAGCAACTGTGTGAGAAAACTTTAAATATGCAGCATGTTATGCTACCGGTTGTGAAATGTGTGAATAAAATTAGAGCAAGAGCATTACACAGACGAGAATTCAGAGAATACTGTCAATTGTTAGATTTGGAATATGGTGAACTTGTCCTTCATTGTGAGGTATGCTGGACAGGTTCTGAGTAGATTTTGGAAATTGAAAAATGCTGTTTCTAATTTTTTAGAACAGGAAAATGAACTACCTGATGAAAGAACCCTATTATTGGACAACAACTGGCTATTTGATTTGGCATTTTTAGTTTACGTTACTAGCCATCTCAATGATCTAAATTTAAAACTACACGGCAAGAATAAATTATTTCCTAGCTTAGTCAACAGCATCAGTTCATTTAAAATGAAATTAAAACTGTTCATCTCTCAGTTAGAAAATGAGGACTTGACTCAATTTCCACACTTGAAAGAGCCGAGTGAATGTGCTGCAGATAATAGCAATTTGACCAAATATATTTAAAAACTCAAGATATTGCAAGGGTCATTTGAAAGTAGTTTTCATGATTTTGCTAAAGAAGAAAACTGCATGCTCGCATTTGTTAACCCATTTTCACTTAGTGAATAAAACGTAATACAGATAGATGCCTAGTAACATACAAATGGAAGTGATTGATTTAAAAACAAATTCATTATTAAAAATGAAATTTGATGAGCTTTTTCCAGATCAAAATGATTCTGACATTATTAATTTCTGGCGTTACATTACCCTGTGAATATTTCCCAGAGCTAAGAAAATTTGCAAAAAGTTATTATGTCGCTTTGGAACGACATACAGATATGAAATGTGAACAAGCATTTTCGTCCAAGAACTTGATTAAAAGCAAAACAAGGTTGCGAATAACTGATTCAAATTTGAAGAATTCTATGCTGCTGCTCTCAGTAACAAATTTAACACCAAACATTGAAAGACTAGCAAAATCCAAACACGCTCAAAATTTTCATTAATGGTAAGTAATGACAGCTGTAATAGATATTGTTTTACATACAATAATTAAATCATTTAAAAATGTCGATTATGTCTAAACAAAAGAAATCATTTCTGACTATTGTAGATTGGTGCTCCCATAAACGTGTCTTTTGAACTGGTGTCAATTAATTAATTAATTTAATTGCGTGATTGAGTTATTCCTTTTCCTCCCCTAAGCGAAGAATGTCCTACCCCTATCCCTATTTTTCAACCCCAAACTTGAGTTGTATGGCGCATCTGAACTCATACGTGAAAAAATTGGCGCATGGTATGTAAAAGGTTGGCCACCACTGCCTTAGAAGATAATGCTGGATCGATGGGAGACCAGCAGAGTTTTGACCCCCTCTCCCCCTTCACGTGGCGGTGAAGAGTCTCAAAGATTGGTAGCTTTCAAAAATGTTACAACTTAGTTGGCTGGTAACATGAGTCGAACCAGTCACCACCCACTCCACTGGTCCATAAGATGTCTGCCGCCAGGGCCGTGGAGAGCGAGCTCAGGCCCCAGTGCAATAAAATTGCCCCCCCTCCACCTTGGCTTCTCCACTAACCACATAATCCATATTTCCATTTCCTCACCTACCCCTCACCCACCATTCCCCTATTTCCCAACAAGCCGACCGGTTGCAACTCTTCAATCTTTTTTTTGCGGTGGATAATTTTTCATATTCTCCCCTCCGCACATCAGTGATAGTCATTGCAAATAAACAATGGTAGTATTATGTCAAAATTATGACCAGAGTTTCAAGGTCAATTTTTTTTAATTGAAGTAAAATTAAATTAAAAAGAAATAAAATGTTTTTTTTTAATGTGTATTGTAGTAAGTACATATAAATCAAATATTGTACATATTTACGAAATTCTGTTTTAAAAGCACTTTCAAAACACCACTTATTTTTTTATTGTAGTTAAAGCAAGTTTTGAATTTATTACATTTTTTACATTTATGACATAAATTGCGCATTTTTACGCGTCACATAGAAAATATTTTTGCGCATAACTTCCCAACTCTGGTGATGGTATAGCTTGAAAATATTTGGACACCATAAAAATAAAATAATAATTAGAAAAAAAAATTACTTTAGAAAAGGGCTCTGGGCCCCAGTGCTACACCCCCATCCCTCGTCAGGCCTGCCTGCGGCCATAGCACACACGCTAACCATGGAATAAATTCTACCGTACGTGTATGTATCTGGCAAATTTTTATATTTAATTTCTTTTTGTATTATCAACCCCAACTGAAAATTATGAAAAGCGTTGAAGTTTCCGACTACCCTGCTCATATGAATACGGTGATAATTCGTGGGGTCAAAGTAACAGCGTAATTGAAAGAAAAAATTAAAAGATAAAGGACCATTATATTACTAAATTTCAGTAACACACATGCACCTAACTAGGGTAGTGCAAATGAATGAACTATTTTGAATACTAACACTGAGACTTCAGAAGCAAAAATATATAGTGGAAATTTTCTTTCTTTGCAGTGTTTACTATGAAACTAGGGATATGGAACTGAAAATGAATAGGGTGGGGGTGGAGTGGATTTACGATATCCTTTTCTATGAGGGGTTGATGCAAGTTGCATAGATGCCAAGTAGTACGGATTTTTGGTTGCTGTTACGGAAGTACGGAAACACCGCTGAAATTACGGAAAATCGCCATTTGATTTAATTTTCTGAGATAGAAAGCAAATTTTTATAGACTTAAAAATTTTTGTTGGTTCTTCAAGTTTTTCGGGGGGGGGATTAAATGCTACATTCTGTGTATTATAGATTTCTGCATCTTAATTGGCAATTTATCTACCGTAGACTGAGCAGCAACCACACTATGCTGGCTCAGTGTTTCATTCCATGACACCGCTCCCATTGGTTCTCTCCCTGCCGGATGCAATACGCAGTTTAGCTCTGTGTGGACGCTGCTTAGGCATTCGTTCCGAACTCCCATGATACACTTCGTGTTTCCTACATGCTACTAGGGCAGTTGCTTTCGTTCCTTGTAGGCAGCGCTTCTGCTTTATTGTCCTTGATGCTTTTTGGTTCTCTCTGCTGCACGTGCTACCCCCTACTGTTACATCACGGAAGGGTGAGGCGATTGTGAAGTTTTTTTTTGCTGTTTTCTTTCATTTATTTAGAATGAAGCGTTCTTTAGACAAACCTTCGTCGTTGAAGAAGAAACAGTGTTTTCTAGAAACTTACAATAGAGATTGGCCCTGTTTTGAGAAATCAAAAGTTTCTGTGAACCACGTGTTTTGCAGAATTTGTAGATGCGATTTTAGTATTGCGCACGGTGGGCGGGATGATTGCCGAAGACACGTAGAATCAAAAAAGCATAAATCTTTCGGTGAGTTGAAAGTTCAGTCAGTGAGCGATTTGTTTGCATCAAAGGAGAACAGTGTAATAAATGCAGAACTTATGTTCACTTCATTTATTATGGAACACAATTTACCCATAGCAGCTGCTGACCATGCTAAACCGTTATTTCAAGCCATGTTTCCCGATTTAGCGATCACAAAAAAATATTCGTGTGGAAGAACCAAGGCTACTGCACTAATTCAGCACATGGCCAGTGTTTCTACAAGTAACATCATATCTGAAGTAAAAAAAAATCCTTTTTCTCTATCTACGGACAGAAGTAATGATGCTCACACAAATAAACTGTATCCCATTACAATAACATATTTTGACGAAAAAATAGGGAAAAATTTAACTGTTTAGTTATCATTGGTTGAGTCAAGTAATAATACAGGTGAAGGAATATTCAACGTTTTGAACAATGAGTTTGTTAAAAAAAAATATCTCGTGGAGCAACTGTGTGTCATTTTCTTGTGACAATGCTAACACTATGATAGGTCAAGTAAAAGGTGTTGTTTCTCACATAAAGAAGGTTCAGCCTGCAATGATAGTGCAGCGATGTTCATGCCATTTAGTAAATTTAGCTGCACAGAAATCTGCTACTCAACTGAAAGGATTTAATGTTGAGCAGTTTCTGATACAGTTGTTCTTTTTTTTTTTTTGGAGAAAAGTTCAAAGAGGAAACACAATCTGAAACTGAGTCAAGCTGTTTGTGGTATTAAACCACACAAAATTCTAAAGCATGTCAATACTCGCTGGTTATCACTTTTGGAATCCATTGACAGAATTTTAGAACAGTGGGAGGCTCTAGAACATTATTTCAGTGACAATGAAGAAGCTAATTCACAGTATAAGAACCTTGCAAGTATGATTGGAAATCCTTCATCTAAACTTTGTCTTTTTTTATCTGCTACTCTTCCATTATTTACATCTGTTAACGTGTTCTTGCAGCAGGAAGCTCCGCTTGTGCATGTATTAAAAAGAAAACTTCATAGTCTGTTATCTGAATTGCTTGTACGATTTATCAAGCCGTCGGCATTTGATGTGACAGCAACATCTCTTGCAGATGGAAATATTGAAAGAAGGAGAAATCAAAAAGAAAACTGTGATCTCGTAATTGGGTCAAAAGCGAGATCTTATATAGGCACAACTGCAGATTTGAGTGAAGACACAGTGGGTACATTTTATTCTGAGGTAAGGGAATTTTACAAGGCAGGCTGCAATTACATTTTAAGAAAATTTCCACTTAATGATGAATTTCTGAGTCATGCTGAAATTGCAGATGTAGCATTAAGGCAAAGTGTTTCTTTTGCATCAGTCCAATATATGTGTTCCCTGTTTCCAGTTTTGAAACCAGAAGAATCTGACAAGGTGGAATCTGAATTTGCTCACTACCAGTTTGAAAATTTTAACTGTGCTGTTACTTCTGGGAGAGTAGATGAAGTGTGGCACAGAATTTCTTTAATGAAAAATGAAAGTGGCCAGTTGAAGTATGAATCATTAAGCAAAATTATGAAAATGATTTTAATAGTCCCTCATAGCAATGCAAGTACAGAAAGAATTTTCAGTATTGTGAAAAAAAACATGAATGAATTCAGACCTAATTTAAGTACTCGTGTGCTGTCTTTATTAGTAGAAAAAATAAATAGCATTGCACACAGTGAACTATGCTATCAGAAGAAGTTTTCACAAATTGAATTAAGGAAGGCTAAAATGGCAACTACAGCCAGTTTATCATAATAATTTCGCCAACATTCCAAGGAATAATTTTTCTTCATGTCTGGAGGTAATTTATTATATTTTTCTGGTACAGTACTTTAAATTTTCCCACTAGCAAATTATTTTTATTGTATTATTATTATTATTATTTTGTTAATAGTTCTGACAGATTAAAATTTGTTGTAGTGTTAAGTACCCAAATTTGCCGCTGTAGACTGGATTACTGAAAATTACTGAAAAAAAAAAAACCATTTGTTACGGAAAATTACTGAAAAATGAACATGTTGGTTACTGAAAACTACTTTTAGATGTTGGCATCTCTGAAGTTGTGAAACGACTTCGCTGTAATATTTAGCGTTTTAAGATATATGGGTACAGATGAAGGTCGACAGCTGTGACCCCCCCCCTCCTCCTCCCACATTTGCGCTCACACTCAATACTTCGTTAAAGCGTGCCACCAAGTTTCTGGCAAAATTTAAGGCAGACTCTTTGGTCAACACGTTCCACCATTTTCACTCTAAACAAAAATGCAACAAACACACAGTACACATACTATTATCACAACTGCCTCTGAAGGGCAGAGCGGCCACAGGAAAAAAATGCATGCGTGCGTAGGGTCAGAGGTCAAATGACACGTTAGTCCCATTCGTGCGCTGCAAAGGGCTACACCAATAAAAAATGTCAGATACATTTTGATCAGACCTTGTATTCATCCCATCTTTCACTTAACTCATTGCTTCCATATCATTTCCCTGGTCCTATTCTTCACACGGCGCACAACTTTGTTTCCCCTATTTTTCCTGAGTCACTTGTACTTTCAAAAGTTTTTTCATCTTTCAAAAAGCCAATTCATGATGTTTCACCTTCTCCTTCCTATCGTTTGCCTTACTCTGGTGAACCAGCTTGGTTTCTTCATGCTTCTTACAGCGATATTCATCCACAGAAACTCTACCCCAAATAGGCTTCCTTCTTTCTCTTTATTGCGTCTTCAATCTCACTATTCCACCAAGCATCACCTCCATTGTTACCCACTATTGTGGCGCCACAGACCTCTACAGCAGCAGTTACAACACTGTTCTTAAAATATTTCTACTTCTTTTCTACATCCCTCTCACATGACTTCAGCTCCTTCAGTCGTTATCTGAATAAGTCAGAATAATGCTGGTGATCTTCAGGGAGCCTTTCAACCTTTATTCTTTTCATCCTGGGCCTCTTCCTATTCCTTTTCCTCCAACCAACATTTAGTTTCACTCATGCACTACCAAGTAATGATCAGATAACAACATCCACACCTGTCACCACAAGAGTGTCAACAACTAAGTGTTTCAGGCGCTTATCCTAAACAGCAAAATCTATCGCACTCTTTTGACCAAGAGTACGTTTTTCCCTGAGATATTGCCAAGAGCTCAATTTTTTGAAGTCCTGTTCTTGTTCCAGCAGTATTTTTTCATCTTTTAGAGTTGGGTGGCCCAACTGTTAGGAGTTACCACATGTAATGTATGGCAACAACTCATTCAAGTAACAGTTTTATGAAGACCAGTTTTCATTGGCAGCTGTGTCCTTATATTCTCTGTGCAATCCATTGAGGTTCAACCACACACCACATTATTGCAATCCAGTTCAGTGTGTGGCAATTAAAAGTTTACACCTTAGTGTTTGATATCTTAGTTTGAATAGATCATTTTTTTCCATTGCTATAATAATGAATTAATAGATAAATGTGATTTCTAAACAAGCAGTGGATTTTATTTCTCAGATAATGATAATTTTGGTGAATTTCAAGAGCTAATGATGTTTTCCCGTAAATTCTGGTGTGGTATAAACTATTTTTTAAACTTTTGCATGTTTTTAGTACTACTGCGATGTGATTGTAGCTCATGTTTCAGGAATGTGAAGATTCCCCACAGTTGTCAGCTGATGTTTCAGATATGTCTGTGGTACCAGGAAGGCACCCTGCTTCAAGTTCAGAAGAGGTAAATATTAAAACAGAAAGTTTATGGGCTAATGTGATTATTTGATAAAAATTTGAAACATTTGTGTTTAGTTGGAGTATGTACACTTCTCAGCCTATATTAAGTAAAACAGTGTTCCATAAATCATATCATGGCACGTCCAGTGTGTGTGTGGCACACACAGCACAAAAGCAGATTTGCATAAAGTATTTTCACTTCATAGAAATTTCTCAACTTTCAAGTACTGTTTACTTGTTATCCTAAATTTGCACCACAGTGTTTGATATCAAACATGTCTCCAAACCTCTACAAATTCCTTATATATCCACAAGGGCATGTAATCCAAAGGCTGTGAAAAAAAATCCCACACATAATTTGCAGATCGGGAAATTCTGAGAAAAACAAATTTTCCCTTCGCATAATCCGCGGCATGTCTCAGACCATGATATTAAAAAAAAAAAAAAAAAAAAATGACAGTCCATACGTGCCAACATTGGCAACAGCCTTGTTACTAATAACTAGTATTGCGTGGCATACATAGACTCTATTTTACGAAATGATCCATCTCTTTGTAAAAAACAAATATGTGCCCCCCCCCCCCAAAAAAAAACATTACAACAAACAAGGACTCTGATGAAACAAACTTAACACGTGAGAAATGCAAAATTGATTCCCCAGCGAGGACTATGATCGCAAGATTTAAGTTCGAAACTTCCACCAGTAAAAATCGCTAAGATGTGTTCAGAATTCCACAATGCCTGACAGACAGGAAATCCAAGCAAGTGAATGCGCAGTGCACGAACCTCCACTTACCATATGATCACACTGCCTCTAAAATTGCAGTTTAAGACAAGACGAGATCAAAGAAGGGGGAGGCGGGGGAGCTGAACATTTTAACTGGTGAAAATTCAAAACAGACAGCAAGAATGCGGACTACTGTAAGTCTGTCTTTTGTTGACTCTGCAACTGTACAGCAGATTACTTAATAGTGAGAAGAATTGGCAGAAAAACATGTAACACAAAACATTTCAAGAATTCTTTAAAGATTACTTAATTATTCTTTCCGCAATCATTCTCTCCCTACTTCTTTCATTGTCGCTTTTCTTTCTTTTCTTGATTTTTGTGCGCTCTGATAACAACCATCAGCCTGAGGATCCTGAGCTAAAATTTCTAGCTGCTCACTGCCAAAAAAATTCTGGGGGAGAGCACTATTAATGTTTTATAAAAATGAGTGTTAATAATGTGAAAATCGATGTATCAAAATTTTTAGGTGGTATTTTATCCTCGCCGTACAGATCAACCTCGTTTTTTTTTTATTATATATATACACTGCTGGCCACCCAAAATGCAACACCAAGAAGGACACGAGATAGCAAAGCCAGATTTACTGGACACATAACAACAGATAGATGAAATGATTGAGCTTACGGGCCCGTGCGCCTTGAGGAACACGCAGACATCAATAGTTCATGTGGCCCCCATGGCTGGCAATAACGGCCGCTACACGCCGCAGCATCGAACGAAAGAGGCTTTGGATGTGGGCTTAGGGTATGTCGGTCCAGGCTGCTTCCACACGTTGCCACAGTTCATCAGGCGTAGCCGCGGGTGGTGCTTGCCGGGCCACTCGGTTGCCGATCAGCGCCCAGACGTGTTCGATGGGTGACATATCGGGAGAACAGGCGGGCCACGGCAGCAGTGATACCTGGTGGGCCGTGAAGAATTGTTGCACGATGCGTGCCACGTGTGGGCGCGCATTATCCTGTTGAAACGTGGCCGCTGGCAGGTCCTGCAGGTAAGGGAGGACTACAGGCTCCAAAATGTCGGAGATGTAGCGGTGGCTGTTGAGTGTACCGGCGATGCATACTAGAGAGGTGCAGGTGTCATATCCAATTGAGCCCCAAACCATAGCGCCAGGCGATGAACCGGTATGGTGATGCATAAAGCAGGCGTCATACAGTCTCTCGCCACGGTGCCGCCACACACAGATCCGACCACCGTGGTGTTGCAAGCAGAAGCGGGATTCGTCGGAGAAGACAATGTCTTGCCATTTTGTAGTCCTGGTGCGGCGTTCAACGGCCCACTGCCGCCGCATTTGCCGGTGGTGTAACGTCAATGGTAATCGGAGCAATGGGCGCAGTGCAACAAGTCCCTGGTCCTGCAGACAACATCGAACGGTACGTGCTGACACTGGTTGTTGCGCAACACACCCTAATTCCTGCGCTAATGTTCGTGATGTTGAGGTGTGAGTCTTCAATGCCCGCCGCACAACATGCCGGTCCTCTCGTATGGTGGTGTGCCACGTCTGCAGCAATCGCTCACGTCGGTCTGTCCATCCCTTCTGCACCCACCAAATCCATACTCGCCTCGCTGTGGCTGGATGTCATCCCACACAGGTGCCGATGTCTCAGTATGATAAACCGCTGTCACGATAAGCCACTATTCATCCTTTGTCGAACTTCGAAACGTGCTGGAATGACTGCCGTATTCTGCGACGAGGCATAGGGAAGCTTCCCACGCACATATCCGGCAGCACAACACACTTCCGCTACTTACACCTGGCCTTCTGTGCACCCTTCTTATACTGCTTCTCGGTAGCGTGCTAGGAGCATATGATTTCCATATGCCCTGCAATGCTAATCGTTTGCATGTCCTCTCGGGGGTGACGCATACTGCGAATTTCAGGCCAATCGGACGCTTCCTTCTTGTTGTTGCATTTTGGGTGGCCAGCAGTGTATATACTTTTCCGGTTTTATGACCTCTACTTTTATACGCCTGTAAATACAGCAACTCCGGAAGGTTCTCCAATCGGCACCGTTACAATAACCTGAAGGAAAAAGCAACCCGATGATAAGTTCCAGCTGGATGAAATTTCCTCCCCTTTTGAAGCATGCTCATTTTGCGCGGGAGAAGAAACGGGACGAAAGCCGGTTTCCCTGTATTTAAGAAGTAGCTTGGAAAATGTTGTATGGTGCTAGCATTTGTTGCGATTTATTTGAAGTTCGTTATTTGTTTCCTAAATTTAAATAGGGAGAAATGTCTGCTGGGAAAAAAACATTCCCAGTGTTTTAGGAACGACTATGAAACAACATGGCCAGTATTAAAGCGGTCTAAAAAGTCCACAAATCATGTGTTTTGCACTGCATGTTGCTTGGATTTTTCAATTGCACTTGGTGGAAAAGCGGATTGCCAGCGCCAAGTGGAATATCAAAATCATGTTACGAATGCTAAAATGAAGCACGTTAATCAGACTCTGGATTCTATAATACCGATGCCGGAATCAAGCTTCATGGTGTTAAGAGCTGAAGCTTTTTTCACCAAGTTCTTAATAGAACATAACTGCCCTTTAACAATAGTATCAGACCACGCTGGACCTCTATTAAAACAAAAATGTTTCCGGATTCAAAAATTGTGAAGGAATATGCCTGTGCACGCATGAAAACATCATCAATTGTAAAAAATTTCTCTGCTATGACACAAGAGAGTTTAATTGAAAAACTAAAAGAAAAAAATTCAGTTTGGCAACTGATGGGAGCAACTCTGCCAAATACAAGTTACTTCCAATTGTTGCCACGTACTAAAAATAGTGACATCGTTATTATCATTGCCTTATTTAGTAGGCGATTCCACTGGGGAAAATATTTTCAATCTGTTGAATGGTGAATTGGAAAAGAAAATGATACCACGAGGTAACTGTGTCTCCTTTTGTGCAGATAATGCGTATGTGATGATGGGGCAGTTCAAAGGGGTAGCTCATATATAAAGAAAGCTAGCCCAAATGTAATTATTCATGGATGTGCCTGTCACTTAATTCATTTGGCAGCACAGCATGCAGCCAAAGAATTGGATTACTATAATATTGAAGGTTTTAGTGGAAGTTTATTATCTCAAAAAAGGTTGTAAACGCCTTCAACTTCTACAGTTTTGTCAGTGTTTTTGTGGACTAAAACAGCAGAAAATTCTAAAATATGGCTCTACTATGTAGCTTTCAATGGATGTGTCATTGATAGATTTTTGGAACAGTGGGATGCTCTCCACAAATTTTTTTGTGAAGAAGAAAAAGGGAAATCTCCCACATTCTTTAAAGTGAAAAAACGTTTTGAAACTCCTGCAACAAAACTGTATTTATTGTTTCTTCAAGTAACTATCCCCATATTTAATAAAGCTGATTTATTGATGCAAAGCGATGCATCCATGACACGTGCATCATCAAGAAATTTTATCACTTTTAACTGAATTATTAGCTAGTACATTAAGCAAGCAGTATTTGCAGCAGCAGACTGTGTGCACAATATTAGATTTTGGTGACAAAAAAAAAAAAAAAAAAAAAAAATCAAGCCATGATGAACTGGTAATGGGAACTAAAACCCGTCAATTTTTGAATAATCTCAATATTTTAAATTCTATAGCTGTGTACTGAAATATTTCCATAAAGGATGTACATATATTTTGAAAAAATTTCCAATGCAAGACAAGCTATACGAACATGCATCAATTGCAAATGTAAAACTAAAAGAGAAGCACAAAATTTCTTCCCTGTATTTTTCTTAGATTTATTGGCATATTCCGATGAGGTGAAGGATGTTTTAGAATCAGAATTTATAAACTATCAAATTGATTCTCTTAGTGATGAGATTACTTCTTGTAACAGACCAGATGTAGCATGATCATTAATTAAACATTAAAGACCATAATGGGTCCCCTGAGTGCAAATACTTGCCAGATGTAATGATGTCTGTGCTCTTAATACCACACAGCAATGCTTCATGTGAAAGAATTTTTAGTATTGTAAATCAAAATCTAACTAATTACAGAAGCAATTTGATTTAGGCCATGAAACTTTGGAGGCATTGCTAATTGAAAAATGTTCTGTTAAAGCTGAAGGAAGTGTCTATCAGACTGTGTTCACCAATGGAGTACTGCAGAAGGTAAAACAAGTTAGTAAAATCATGCAATGCATTGATTATGATACGCTTTCCAACATACCAGAAATTATTACTTAAGTTATGAAGATAATGGCTGTGGAATAAATCTCGCTCCTGTGTCCTGACCTTTCACCCTATTTCGATGATATTCAACAGAACCTGTTCAGTATACCTCAAGAATAACATACTAAAATTTTGTCGCAATAGAAGCAGTTTTACGCAAGTTATGAGAATAATAGCTGTGGAATAAATCTTGCTTTTGTGCAATGACCTTTGACCCCATTTCGTTGATATTCAACAGAACCAGTTCACTATACCTCAGGAACAACATAACGTTTTGTCACAATCGAAACATTTTTTGGTAAGTTATGATGCACAAGGGCAATGGAATGGTTCCCACTGCAGTGTCCTGACCTTTGACCCCATTTCGCCCATTTTCAATAGGGTTCGTCCCCAGTGGCTCCCTACCACATACTAAAATTTCATCGAAATCGAACCATTTTTACGCAAGTTATGATGCATAAGGGCAATGGAACAAATCCCGCTTTTATGCCCTGACCTTTGACCCCATTTCGCCCATTTTCAACAGGTTCGTCCCCAGGTGGTCCCCTACCACATACTAAAATTTCATCGAAATCGAACCATATTTACGCATGTAATGTATTTAATGGGCAATGGAATGGATTCCACTTTTATGCCCTGACCTTTGACCCCATTTTGCCCATTTTCAACAGGGTTCGTCCCCAGGTGGTTCCTTACCAAATACTAAAATTCCATCGAAATCGAACCATTTTTACGCAAGTTATGACGCATAAGAGCAATGGAATGAATCCTGCTCCTATGTCCGGACCTTTGACCCTGTCTCGCCCATTTTCAATAGGGTTCGTCCCCAGGTGGTCCCCTACCACATACTAAAATTTCGTCGAAATCGAACCATTTTCACGTGAGTTATCGTACGGACGGACAGACAAAGCTGGAGCATATACGCTTCAACCTACGGTTGGAAAGCGTAAAAAAGCCACATATGTATCTCTAAAATGATGTACAGGTAAGTGAAAAATAAATTACACTGACTTAATAGAAATGGTTGTTAATTCCAAACATTTCGAATATTTTTTGCACATATTTTTATAACTGCTCAAAATTTCTATGGATGCTCCTCAAGCTGTTCTTGAAAAGTTGGCAACCCTTCTAGTTCCATTTTTGTCTGCAGTGCAAAGGTAAGAAAAGATGTTTTTAAAATAAAAAGGAGCCTTGAACACACAGGTCCTTTTGCTTAATAGTAAAGCCAATTCAGGGGTCGATCCAGGTTTTTAAAGATGATACCCATTTTTGTAAAATTCTGCTTATTTTTTAGTTTAGAACAATTTCAATCCTATAAATCATTATTCTGACAGTAATAATTCTTTTATGTTTTTTTTTTTTTGTTATTTTTTACGTAGTGCGATCAAAAAGTTCCGAGACTAGATACGTAGTGCGCCAACAGGTGGCAGCACACGGATGCGCGAGCAGCGGTCGAGGGCAGAGACATTTATGAGTCGTTTTGCCGAGTGGCGTCGTTCTGTGAACATCGGGAGCTGTGCTGCACGATATTTAGTGATCACGTGCAGAACCCAGCTGCAATTTCAGTATGGGCTGCAAACTAGAGCAACGAGCGGACATCAAATTCTGCGCCAAACTCGGAAAATTGGGAATGGAGACGCATGAAATGTTGCGGCAGGCTTATGGCAATGAGTTGTGCATGGTGTTTTGAGTAGCACGCTCACTTCAAAGCGGCAGAACAGCACTGAAAGGCGACAAGAGGTCAGGGCGCCCATCCACGCGCAAAACCCCGAAAATGTGTACAAAATTAGGGAACTGGTGCGTGAGAATCGTCTGAGAACCATTCAAGACATTGCTACCATCGTCAATGTGTCATACTGAACAGTGCAAGAAATTCTGAAGTCAGTTTTGAGCATGCACTGCATTGCTACAAAGTTTGTGCCAAAGATTCTGAACTCCAAACAGAAGGCGCTTCATGTCGAACTCTGTCAAGATCTTCATCAGCAGGTGGTGAATTATCCAACGTTCCTGTCGCAGGTCATCACTGGGGACAAGACTTGAGTCTAGGGTTACGACTCGGAAACCAAACAACAGTCATAGCAGTGGACCGGAGAAGACCGAAGAAGGCCTGACAGGTCCGGAGTGCAACCCAAAGCAGGCTCATCGTGTTCTTGGACATTCGGGGTTTGTGCACCGTGAATTCATCCCCCAGGGCCAGACCATCACCGCCCTTTTTTACTGTGACGTTCTGCGGCGTCTTAGGGAGGACATTCAGCACAAACGACCGGAAATGTGGCGCAGGGGCAATTTCCTGCTCCACGACAATGCAGCAGCTCACAGAGTGTTAGCAACACGCTAGTCTTGCAGCTGCAACAGCATGACTACCCTTCCTTACCCACCTTACTTGCTGGATTTGGCCCCCTGCGACTTCTTTCTGTTCCCGAAATTGAAGCTCAAGGATCACCGTTTTGAAACCGTGGACGAGATCCATTGCGAATCGCAGACGGTGCTTGACACAATTCGCGAACAGGACTTCCAGAGAGCATTCCAACAGTGACAAAAACGCTGGCAGCGGTTATCGCTGCCCAAGGAAACTACTTTGAGGGAGATTGTGGCCAGACTTAAGTAACGTAAGTACTTTGTTGTATATCGACCTAGTCTCGGAACTTTTTGATCGGACCTTGTATTTATTATTGCTAATAACGGTTCATGCTCTCCCAGTTCGCAACAAGGTTTCTGCTCTGATGTCTGCATACACAGGTTTTTTTTTTTTTTTTTTTTAACTCTGTGTTTATACTTCAGCTGAGCTCTCGAGGAAGGGGAATAATAACATTCCAGGTTGTATTAGACCAGGAAAATCTCGAAAGTCAAAAATTTTAAGTGCTGGAGTAAAAAATAACTTGCTAAAATAAAATAAAAAAAAAAAAAGTCTATAATTTGTCACAGCGGTCAGCACTTCCCCACCATGCTCCTCTTCTCATAATTGTAAATATGTTTCCTGGAATCCCAGCCCGTATGGCAAAGATTAATCTGAGTAGGGATGGGCAAAAAAACCCGTCTGTTTTTAACATCACAAGTGCTGATCGATGTTTGACACTGCAAAAGAAACTTTTCTACACGAAGTAATAGAATTTCTTTTTGTTTTATTCTTTTAAACAAGGAATATAATATTCCTGTGTCATGAATCAGCAATTTTTTTGCTGTTTTGTTTGATGTTTCATTACAGAAAATCAAGTTCTTATCCTCAATGTCACAGAAGCCAACAGATAGAGATTTCCACCGATACATCAAGCGTTTTAACAAATATTCATTACTCAGTGTTAAATTGTTGAGTAATCACAAATAAAATTGCACAGCGATTTTACCCATCGATGTGCCCGTTACTGCTGCGAATGGAAAAGATGCAAGTTCTTTGACTTTTTAGCGAAACACCAAGGTTTTCACTAATACTTTGAAAATTTCCATGGGTACTACCAATGCGTGGATGTTTCAAGAATGAGTATTTACTGATGTCCAACGTCGCTGTTTCTCACCGGTGCCCATCCCTACTTCTAACTCTTAAGTTAGCCCTGAAAAACATGCATGCAGGGGGAGGCTGCCAGAGGGGGACTCCCATAATGCTTTGGAGTTCCTTTCAGTGAGCATCATCACAATTGCTGGTAGCGTAGCCACTGCCAGAAATTAAGACGCAGTGATTGAAAGGCATCCCGCCAGGACCATTTCACTGAAAACTGTCCCTAACGACAAAAAAAAAAAGTGCATCATTTAAACCACAGAACAGTTTTGAAGATTAATCTAACACTAAAATATTTTTAAGATAAATTTTTACTGAAAGTGACAATAGTACCACCACAATTCAAAATATTTTTGTGAATGATAACATTTGGGCAAAAAATATTTTTGTGAAGATAGCGCCCAATGCATACCTGCCAGGTTTTACAGTTTACCCGTAAAATTTACGGAAATGCAACTTGTTTTATGGGCAAAATGTTAATTTTGTGAAATTGCTGATTCTCTGTCTTTTTTTTTCTTTTTTCTGATGATTTTGCACCACCATTAAAATTATTTATTTTACTTAATCCATTTAAAATGAAGTGCCGATGTAAATTAGGAATAAACTTTTCAGTTACATTTGTTTATGTGGGAACATTTGTCCGCAGTTTTACCACATTTTTTTTGTTTGTTTTGCATTGTTTCAAATGCTAAAGCTTTCGCTGCGCGTAAACCCCTTCTCAGTAGGCCAGCGTGGGGCTGTCTTGCATTGGAGCACAGATCACATGTGTTTATTACTCCCAGTTCGAAATGCTATCGCTCGAACGAACCATCGCTTGAATTACGCCGTCTGCAGCTGTCTATTCAATTCTACTTGAAACTTAGATCTCTTCCAGACCATCCTTTATACGATGCGGTTTTTCATCCCCAGCATGCTCCTTTATTCGGGAACCGGCCCTTGTGCATTTCAACCTTCGGTCTTCGTATGGCGGCCGTAGCCCGTGATGTAGGGCTCGACTTGTCACTTGTTGGAGAGACCAGGGGCTTTGGGGATCCTCCATGGCACCCACTTGGTGTCATGGTTGATACCACCTTTACATCTTTCGATAAATCCTCAACCCCTGCGGCAGTGTACCAGCAGCTCTTCGCTGAGCACCGTGTACTCAATTCTGACTACACTCCTATTTTTACTGATGGCTCCAAGATGCATGGAGTTGTTGGATCCGCGGCTGTCTGTGTTGATGACGTTTCAGTAGCGCGGATCCCAGCTGAGGCCACGGTGTTTTCGGCGGAGATGCATGCTGTGTATGTCGCCCTTCTCCATGTTCGTCGAGTTCTCATCATAGTGCTATGGTCTATACGGATTCTTTAAGTGTCTTGCAGTCCTTATCATCTGCGGATTGCCGTGACCATCCTTTTCTCTTGGATGTGAGATGGTTGCTTCGTCGTTTGCTCGAGGCCGGTTTTCAAGTTCAGTTTTGCTGGATTGCTGGACATGTTGGAATCTCGGGTAACGAGTGTGCTGATGCGGCTGCTAGATCTGCTTCCTCTTTGGTCGTCACACCCTTGTCACTGTATCACCGGGATTTCCGCTTTATCTTTCGCGATCATATCAAGCGAACGTGGCAGGGTCTGTGGGACCAACAGGTGGAAAATAAACTGCATCGTATAAAACCCATTCTTGAAATCTGGAACTCCTCATCTCGTCGGAACCGCAGGGAGGAAGTGGTGCTTTGGGCATTGTCGTTTCACTCACCGCTTTTTGCTGTGTGGCGACACTGCACCGATGTGTGAGACATGCAATTGCCGACTCGATGACATTCATCTTTTGTGTAGCTGTGTTCGTTTTCGTGGTGTACGTTTTCACTATTTTCATTCTCATTTGTTGGCCGAGGACACCGCTACACTGCAGCGGCTCCTCAATGACCACTGTGATACTGTTGCCGTGTTTTCATTTTTTAAAGAAATTGACTATTTTAAACGTATCTAGATTTTAGCCTTATCATCATCCTCATTTCTCAGTTTTACTGAATCAGCTAGATTTTAATCATTGTATCATGTTTTTAATACTGTTTGTTTCATTATCTTTTTTAGCCCTTCCATCGTTCTCATTTTTCAGTTTTACATGATCAGTCAGATTTTAAGCTTTTAACCACATTTTTAATACTGTTTGTTTGTCTTGTGTCTGGCGCTCTTTGGCCAAACATGGCCCTTGCGCCATAAAAAATCAAACAACCAACCAACCATTCAAATGAACAGCAAAGTCTACGGCTTCATTCCCACCCCCAAGGCCATAAACAATTCCTGCATTCGTGACCAGAGAGACCTTTCAAACTTCTATAGAGAAGGAACACATATTAGGAAAGATAAGTGCAAGCTAGGGGTTGCTCTCGCCACCCAAGGTTTCATCCATCATACAACGTGCGGCTTTACAATGGATAAATTCCTTATTAAGAAACACAAAATTTGCGAAGACAGTGCCGATAAAGCAACTGAAAAGGAATGTGAGCTTTAAAAAAAAAAAAAAAAACTGCTACTGAATCTAATATACCTTCCGAGCAACTTGCACGAAAATGGTGCTCCCTTTACAAATGAGTGCAAGTTAACTGGAGGGATAAAATACCATATTTAAACTGCAAACTGTGCATTGCAGCAAGAAAAAGCAATGTCCTGGCAAGTGACAAATTAAATGAAAATTCCGAACTTCCAATTATTTTCATATACAGTCAACCGTTTATAAGGAGGTTGAAGGGAGTTAAGAAAAAGTTCGTTATAAGCAAACTTCGTTTTATCCGATTTTGCCTTAAATGTATCAGCAGACGAGCAAAAGTTATGTAAAAAAAAAACTTATGTAAAACAAAGCACATACAGTATACTACTATAGTATGTATGTATTAGAAAGCAGAAGTACAATAATTGAAACATTTACCTTTAATTTTTCATTCACACTTCTGGAAGTAACTATCCATAGTTACCTGTTTTTGGGATTGAACAATTGCTGTAGACAGCTGTTTTTCTATTTGATCCAACAATGCTGAACAAAACAGATTTTTTGACGCAAAAAAAGCACAGCACGCAAATTATCAAGACTTTCAATTGCCACCACATTTGATATTTTTTTAACTTCTGTGTATTCTTCCTCCTCATCAGTGGACGCATCATACTGAGAGTTCAACACACCATCAACAATGTCCTGATCTGTATTTTGAGATTCCGTTAAGATGTCATCGTCAGCCAGCAGATAATCTGGAAAAGATAAATCCGATGAAATGAGCCCTTTTGTACTTGGGTGATTTCATGTTTCGTCTTTAGTAGTAACCACTGTGTCTTCATTTACTGCTGAAATACCAAAACCAGCATGTTTCCAACAATTTTTTATGGTTGCATCAGTTATGGTAGTCCAAGCATTAGATAGCATATCATATGCCATTCGAACATCGATGACAGTTGGTTGCCTCTTTTCCACGTTAATAAGAATTTTTCGGAGTAAAATTTTGCGGTAATGAAGTTTTAGGTTTTTTATAACACCCTTTCTGAGAAAAATTGCTGCTTCCAAAGCTTTAAACCATCAGATGCGCCCGCTTAGGAATTGCAGAAGTGCGATTAAGACAAACGTCTGCCTATCTGGTCCATCCGAACAATTTAACATACGGCCCCAAAACGAAGACGCTGACATTGGACACCCCTGGCATGATTCCTCAACACCCCACCCCTGATCCTTTGCCGCATTCCTCCTTCTGTTCTCAAGCTGGGAAACAGATCATTTACCCTCTTAGCTCTTGTGGTGATGAAGTGCGGGTCCCTCCAGTGAATCATACATCCGGTAAAGTAGCCGTTACCCTCTGTACTTTGCCCATCCCCTCCTTCTATAAGTGAGGAAGTGCGAACGCAGAAGAATGTTTTCGCCACAATTTTTTTTTTTAAACATCTGCAAGTACCTGTAAATTAATGTGTGAAATACACATATACTCACACTACAATAATTGTAGGACTAATACTATTTTCATAGCAAATTTTTTTTGTTTTGCCGATTCGCAGTATGAACCACGTGTACTTCGTCTTTGTTTGACATTAAAAAATAAATATTTAGAAGGCTCAAATGGTAATATTTTATTATATTGTAATTAAAATAATAGTTGGTTTGAGGAATATACTGTTACTATTAATAAAAATTTAAATTTAACTGATTTTAGAAATACTTTGAGTGGGGTTATTGATGATCAAAGACTTTTTTTTATTATTTACTCTTATATACCTTTTTTTATATATATTAGTCATTTTTTAATAAATTTTAACCTACAATACGGGTAGATGGGGCACACAGTAAGTTCAATCCCGAAAACAGCTTATAATGTCAAAACCCGGGTTTTCGGTGCGTCTCTTGACAATTAAATTTTTATTAATAGTAACAGTATTGGCATTTTCAGTTAAATTTTTATTAATAGTAACAGTATTGGCATTTTCAGTTAAATTTTTATTAATAGTAACACTATTGGCATTTTACTTATTCAATTCATACTGGTCATAAATCGAATTATTTTTGCAAAAACAAAAATCAAATTTCAGATATGGATTTTATGCTTATTTAATCATGATCTTAGAAAAAAAAATCCTTATCCTGTTAAGAGCTGTATATCAACTTACACTGCCCAATACAGTTTTGTTTTAAATATGTTAGTATCTTCCAAGCTAATTAGTTTTCCACTGCTGTCGAAGGCATTGTTGGAGCAAACAATTCATTTGATAACAATTTTTTGAGTGACCAAAGCGGCGAACTTTCTTCAGCATTTTACTACAAATTTTTTTCCCATTTTAGCATTTTTGCTACAGCATTTTTTGAGCCAGCTTAAACCCTGGTCCACCCATTGCTGCTACCACAACTTCCACTGTGCTGGAAAGGATTTCCACCAGATTTTGGTATGTTGATGTGGAATTGCCTTCTACTGTGGCAGGAGACATTTGTCTTGTTGGAAGGTTTAGCCTGGCTCATAGTTGCCATTCCAATTCATCTCAAAGGTGTTCCATGGGGTTGAAATATTGGCTCTGTGCAGGACAGTCAAGCGTGTCCAAACCCGTCTGATCAAACCATTCTTACACAAACCTCATTTTGTGGATGGGGGAAATTGCCCTGTTGATAGAGGAAAGGGCTCAGTGAACTGCTGCCATTAATGGTGTGCTCACAGAATTGTTAAGAATGTCATTATAGACCACAGTGTTTAGACTCCTGCACACTTAAACTTTAAGCCCCAGCCAAAAACCATGTAAAAGAGCAACACACCATAAAGCCTCCTCCACAAAGCTTCACAGGTGGCATCAGGCATCCTCCACATCCAGACTCATCTGTCAGATTCTCCAGAGAAGACCGTGACAAACAAGGCACTGTGCTGATGTAGAGCCATCTTCTATTCAATCATACTGAAGAGGGAGATACAATTATGAAACAGCACAAAGGAGATTTTCTGGCATTGTGCTTGTTGGTTGGCGTTTTATGGTGCAAGGGCCAAAGAGTACTGCATTGTGCTTGTGGGTTCACTCAATGAAAAGAGGGCTATGTCTGTTCACCAGAAACAGTGGCAAAAGGTGGATACTTTTAAATGAAAGTATGACCATATCATGGAAAGCAAGCCATTATCAACAATAACAAAAAAAAAAAAAAAAAAAAAAAATGTTTATTTAGACAATGAGAATAAATGAGTTTTTGTTTTCTTCTACAAATCCCCTTTTTAGGATGCATTATTGTAGTTAGTTAAATAAGCTAATAGTTCTCATTCTTTTTTAAATCATATTTAAATTGTAGTTTTGTATTTGCAAGGTATAGTTTTGATGTTTCAAAACAGGCATCCATTGCTATGTTGTCATATGTAAAAATGTGTTCTGTCCTTTCTGCAGGTGATGGAGTCATCGTCGTCCTTTTGTGCTGGGCCTCTTGATGTACTAAGACGTTGTGTACATGAAGGCATCAAAGTGAGGGTATGTTTGATTTTATATTGGAGTAAGTGCTTGAAATTCAAAATGTCTTGTAAATTCAGTGTATTTGGGTACAATGTGGTAACTTGCTGCTCATGGAAACTATATAACGCTTGTGCTGTAGAACCTATTGTAGCAGTCTCCATTACATTAGATGGTCCCATGCTTCAGAACTAAAATAAAAATATAACAAAAAAAAAAAATGTCCTGAAGGAGAAACTCGAAATAGGCCAACAAAAAACAGTGGACTACATCACAGAAAAAACCACTATGGTGATCGCTTAAGGCTCTAAGAGACCCGCCATCTTGTATTGCTGCCTTCTCTTGTTAACCAACGGGCAAGCGTATTTCACAAATTGCTCGGGCAATTTTGCACGTTTTGGAATACCGTTTGTGGCTAACGCAAGATATATGATAAATAAAGAGTTCCCTGGTTTCAGATTTTCATTTTGGACTCTTTAAGTATTTTTTATTAATTAATAAAACAATGGAAGACTCCTTGGGACAACTTTTGCTGCAGATAAAAAATGAAGGGAAAGGTCAATAAAAATTCTGAAACCAGGGGGAACCCTTTATTTATCATATATCTTGCGTTAGCCACAAACGGTGTTCCAAAATGTGCAAAATTGCCCGAGCAATTTGTGAAATACGCTTGCCCGTTGGTTAACAAGAGAAAGCAGCAATACAAGATGGCGGGTCTCGTAGAGCCTTAAAAGGCGACAGTGTTTCTGAGTTCTCTGGTAGAGTGGGTAAAAGCAGAAAACAAGCATGTTCATTCATTAACAAAATGACTACATAAACACTAAAAACACTAAATATGCACAACAGTTAGAGGTGCATTGCGCCTCTCACATGTACAGTGTCACCACACAGCAAATAGCAGTACAATGTGGGCTGCTATCTGCTGTGTGGTGACACATCTACAAGGGACATCCCAAAAGTAATGCCTCCTCAATAACTTTTGAAGTGATTCTAATGAAGCTACACTGACACGTACTATATGTTACCGATGGGACATTCCATGTCAGATCAATAAAAAAAAAATAAGTTTTTGACCTCACCATTTCTGATTTTGATGAAATTTGGTATGAAGCACACATATGACAAGGTAATACTGCCAATTTTCAGATTTTTATTTTGAAAATTGTCCAAGATACACACATAATAAAAATCAAAATTTTCGTAAAAAATGACAAACTCGCACACTTATAAATGGCTGTAAATTTTTTCCTAATTGTAGTAGAGTGACAATTCAAACACAGTTGCAAAGCTAAAGGATTGAGCTTTCTATAGATACCATACATGACCTTCTTCCAACAGATTAAAGTTTCAAGGTCATCCCCTTTGACCTTTAATATCTCAAAACATGCCATCTTAAAAAATTGCGAAAAAAATATATTTTATTGCTACAACATTCTTCTACCCATGTGCCAGATATTAGGCTGGCACTGGCAAGGCAGTGTAGGATTAATAGGAGTATATGCTCTTCAGGTTAGGTTCGGACAAATGTACAATAACTGTTTTCCAGATGCTTGTATGTATTAATTTCACAATGTGTTACAGGTTATATTAGTGGTGTACACATACAAGTGAACCGCTTGGTTAATAAGGTTGCAAACCAAAAGAATGTGATGCCATCTTGCTAGTGACCATCTCTATTTCGCTTCTCTCCATAAAATGTCCGACCTGTTGCTGTTCGTAGGTCAACCTTCGTAATGACCGCTGTTTTATCCACTTCTAATATATCTGGCTTCTGTGGGTATGTGAAAGACACTGAAGGTCCATGTGGGTGCAGAAAACTTATCTTAACTTGTTCTGTATGAATGTTCACATCCAAAACACAACCAACCCACCACTGGTTATCATACTCAACAATAACATAGCCACGAATATCCTCCAGATCCAGTTCTATTGGATTTAGCAATACTGACTCAACCTTGTATTCAGTTGAGTTTGAATACATCTTGGTTTTAATAGCTGTGCGGCTTACTGGTATTACACAGTGAAGTTTTTGAGTACCAGGAATTGGTCGAGCACTAGCATGACGTATCTCGAGGAACTCCTTGTGGTTCTCATAGTCCTTGTCCATGCTGTATTTAAAATGGCACGAAGGAATGTTTCTGGAAGCCCAATCATACAGTTGTTGCGGTGTCATAATTTGGTCATTGTATGAACACTGAAGGCTGGCACGTGCAGCTAATCTCTTAATGGTGCTTGCCACGCCATCACATGGCCCCTTTCCATGTGAGGTGGCAAAGAAATGCCACTCAGCTGCGATACCAAAATCTACATCATGATGGCACAGATTGACAAAATTCTTCCTGTTCTTATACTGTGAGGCTGCACCGTCTGAGAAGTAATAGATGTGTTCCACTTTCTTGTCAAAATGTGATGATATAAACTGCAACAATTGGCTCTGGAAAAGGTGAACACTGATAGTGTCATGCTTAAGACATTCTGAGATGACAACAAAAGAAACATGATCCAACTGAAGTGTGTGTGAACTTTTGTTTTTGTAGTACACGACGAAAAGGTGAATAGTAGCTTGGGAATGGTTCCAGTGGTATCCTTGGACTGCATCCTGCAGTATGAAGGATTAATTCTCAGCAAAATCACATCACACAACACAACACACTGATTATCATCAAGGTTTTCTTTCAGATTTGACAGAAAGTATGACTGCTGAATAGCTATAAAAGAATGTGGCAATAGCAATTTCACTTTTGATTCAAAGGTCTCAAGGAATTCTTCTACAGTGTTACAGACTGTCATAAGTGTTGTGCGATCAGTTGTAGTCCACAATTTATATACAATTTCATCAATCCCATTCATGGTGAATAAGCTACTTATTTGCTCTAAGTAAGTGTGCTATACCAGGACAAGAATCACACTTGAAGAAGAAGCATTCTGGAAGAGAAGGGTTACAAGTTATTCTTGCAAGGCAATCTTTGTATGTCCTAACTGGTAATTCATCATTATGAGTTAAGTCTTGAAATTTGCACCCTGCTAGCATAAGTTTTACATTTTCATGAGCACAACACACACAGACACAGTGTGTTCCACTTGCACCAGCCAGCACACAATTCTTTGGGCGTAAACCACAGAACTTTGAAAACCCTACTTTGACATTAGGATTCTTGTCTTTAAATCCTTGAAATATCTCTTTCAAATTTCCTAGAATAAGACGTTTTTGTACTTTTGATCCTGATTCCATCATTGTAACAAAATCTTTTTTCCTGGTAAACAACGGCTCACTTCATCACTATTATAGTATGCAATAACGTTTTCAACTGTGCTGTCACTGAGAGTTTTCCCAGGCCTAGGATTTGGAGTTGCTAAAATACCCTGCTCTTCCACAAGATTTTTAGACTTTTGTGCCATGTAATATGTTACACCAAATTCTTCCTGAATTTTACGAATACTCCAGGTTCTAGGTAATATTGTTAGTATTTGGACTTTAACACTGCTAGAGTCTGTTTCTTGAAATTTTTCTTTCAACTTTGAAATCATGACCGATTCATCAGACACTGTCACAGGATTATCACATTCTGGAACACCTATGTAGTCTTTTATCACTTCACCAATTTTCTGATATTTCTTCTTACTGTACTGTCCAACACCTATAATCTTTTTTTTCACAGGAGATTCGCCTAGAGAAAGTAACGTATCATTCAGACTATCCAAAGTTGTCTCTGTCAGTCCATATCTCACTCTTCGCCACTCCTTCTGAATTATCTTCACTTAACCGAGGTTGTTCTGCCTCTGCATCTGTTTCAATTATACATGAAGGACCTGGCATTTCAGAGATAGATTTTCTGCATGAACTACATATTTTCTGTTCTAATGTTATATTTGGACATTTCTGAACCATCCAAGGCTGTACTTTTCTCAGATTCTTTCTAAACCTTGTGTGTCCACTTTTACCCAGAGGATTGCAACAAAAAATTTGACTTTTAAAGTCCATTTTGGTTAATGAAACTGCACCTGCAAAAAAAAAAAAAAAAAAGATAAATAAATATAGTTTGATAAAAAGAAATTGATTAAATAAAGATAACAATAAAGATAATATAAAATAACAATTAAACAGTTAACAATGTTACAGATAAATTGATAACCACACACTCACAAGCTCAGAATTGAAATAACAGCAAATGTAAAATGGTGTACCAGTAAGATTTCTCATTGGCTGTAATAAGAAGCCTTGCCATTGGCTCTAATAAGAAGCTTTGTCATTGGCTAAGAAGAAGCCTGCCAATTGGCTAAAATGGGTGGAGTTTCAATCTCTGATCTCAAAGATTTGTTGACATTATTTACTGCTGAAAATTGTGTCTATCAAGTAAAATTGCTGTCACATAGCATATTTCTGATAAATCTGTTGATCTGTTATAATATATACACATTTCATGTATAATAAACACAAATCCTCAACGTAAGAAATATTTATTGCATGGTATGTCTCTGTGCCTTACATACAGAAGGGTGCAGCATGGCACTCCTATTAATCCTGCACTGCCTTGCCATAGCGGTGCCAGCCTAGTATCTGGCACATGGGTAGAAGAATGTTGTAGCAATAAAATATATTTTTTTCGTAATTTTTTAAGATGGTATGTTTTGAGATATTCAAGGTCAAAGGTCACAGTGGAGGACCTTGAAACTTTAATCTGTTGTAGGAAGGTCATGTATGGTATCTATAGAAAGCTCAATCCTTTAGCTTTGTAACTGTGTTTGAATTGTCACTCTACTACAATTAGGAAAAAAATTACAGCCATTTATAAGAGTGTGAGTTTGTCATTTTTTTTCGAAAATTTCGATTTTTATTATGTGTGTATCTTGGACAATTTTCAAAATAAAAATCTGAAAATTGGCAGAATTACTTACCTTGTCATATGTGTGCTTCATACAAAATTTCATCAAAATGAGAAATGGTGAGGTCAAGAAGGTGATTGATCCGACATGGAATTGCTCCAATGTGGGAAGAAAATTTTCTGAGAATCAGAATTAAAGACCACGAATGACAGAGACATGGTTCATACAGTCCTTGAAAATCTTGAAAAGTTCTTGGGGGAAAAAAAAAAAGAGTTCATTTTCAAGTCCTTGAAAAAATTTAAGACTGTAAATAGTACTTGAAAAAAAGTTTTGTTTTTTAAGTAATGTGAAAAATCACGTGTAAAATAAGTGTTTTTGATAAAAAGTTGGAGATATTTCTGCGTAGTTCTGAAAAAATGGCAAGCTGCTCAAATAGCTCAGAACTCGCATGCAACTCAGGGCAGCGCATGGACAACTGGTTGGCTATGACATCGCTACAGAGTGGAACGTCAGCCATGAGAATAAAATAAGTGGAAGGAATGATGTACTCGTGAATAGTGATGGACTTCCGTTGACTGGGGTTAGGGACGCGTTCTTGCTGGAGAGTGGAACTCCAGCCCCCCCCCTCCCCTGACTTTTATAGCCTTAGCAGAATGGGCAGTGACATCAGTCTGACCCCTACCCTCATTTCAGTTTCTCCAGCAAACAGCTCAAGATGTCCTGTGATTTTCATGCAGGGATCGCATTCCTCCTAAAATTCCTAATATTTTGTGACCCTCCTTAAATTCCTAAAATTATACCTAAAATTTGCTATTCTTCCTAAAATTTTTGTAAGCTTATTTATTAAAAATACAACCGTTATTAACGCCAATAAATTTACCATTACGGTAAGGTAAAAAGACCTGTTATTGTAGAAACACAGCCTATATGCTGTGCTGCTGTGAAGGGAGGGAAAATGACGCCATCGAGATGCACTTGCTTCGGGGCGGGCGCTCCACTTTTGTGCCTTCGGACAGTTTTCGAGAGTAACGAGATCTAAGGGAAAAGGGGAGGGGTCATTTTCACCCCTGGTTTGCGCTTTGCAGACGAACTCCGTGGCATGCAGAAGATCGTACTTTATTTTTGGACATGCCTCTTGGAACCTCCTCTTTTCTGCTGATGTTTTGTTATTGTAAACCGCAGGTGGGTGGAAGCAAAGAGGAAACATGTGGTCTCCTTCCGTAACCTTTCATTTATGACAATGGGATGGTAGCTGAGTGTTATCGTGGCAGGCAGTAGAGCACGTGATCATTGACCTTCGATCGTGCGTCGGCGACAGCGACCTTCGATGCGCAATATATCTCGGCTCCGACTCGCTTTGACTGAACTTGCGTGAGATGCATATGATAGTTTCTGGTTTTGCGTCTTTTATGGTGTTCTCTGTGCTGTGTGCAGGTTCAGTTCTCTAGTGGTGACTTGCTTTTTTTTTTTTTTTTTCTGTCTTCTGACATCCTCGCAGCCAAACTTCGGGAAGTTGTCTGGTTTTGCAATATTGGAACGTGCTTTTGTACTTTCCTTTCATTTTCTGGTTAGTAATACAAGTGTTTAAGATGCCTAAATCCAAAACGAAATTTCAAGATGCGTGGCTCGCCAAAGAATTGGACGGAGTGAAGTTGAAAGAATGGTGTTCTGCAACTGAAACAATATTTTCTGCTAAGTGTATATTGTGTTCAGAAATTTTCAATATTTCTAATAGTGGCTTTTCACAAGTAAAAGCACATCATAAAGGGAAAAAACATTTGCAGAAATTTCAAAGTAAATTTCAAAATAAGTCCATCCTGAAAGCCTTTGGAGGACGGGATCTTCAGCACAAAACAAATATTAGTGAAGTACTGAGTCATGATTTACAGTTGGCTAAAGCCGAAGCATTATGGGCCATGAAAGTTGCTAAGGACAATATGTCTTTTGTTTCATGCACTGAAACAGTTGAACTTTTCAAAGAAATGTTTCCTGATTCTGCTATTGCAGCCAAAATGCAACTTAAAGAAAAAAAGTTGCTTATGTGATATCACATGGATTGTCAAAATATTTTGAAGAGGATTTGAAAAAAGACATTGCATCTAGAAGCCCAGGAAAGGTTACTATAGCATTTGATGAAACTACAAATACACAAGTGAAACGGCAGTTGGATGTGTATCTCAGGTACTGGTCTTCAGAAATAAATTCAGTTTCTTGCCGATACCTAACAAGCGTTTTTCTGGGTCATGCAACAGCAGATATTTTGCTAAAAGAAATTCTTGATGTGTTATCATCCTTCAATATTTCGTTGAACAGAATTATTTGTGTATCCGTGGACAGCCCAAATGTAAATAAGTGCTTTTTACGCAAACTCAATGAAGTTGTAAAACAAGAAACAGGCCAGAAATCTTTGGAACTAGGTTTTTACAACCTGCATGTTGTTAGTAATGCATTTAAAATTTTTTTGACAAGCTTAAATATAGATTTTGACGAATTTGCTACTGATATGCATTACTTTTTAAAGAGTAGTGCTGCAAGACGAGAGGATTATAAATCTGTCGAGGATATAACATTGGTCACAGCCAAATTTCTTTTGTGTCATGTCAGCAACAGATGGTTAACCGTTGGTTCTGTAGCCCAGAGGCTCTTGGATCAATGGCTAAATATTACAGAATATTTTTTAAACTTCTTACCATCTCAAAAAATATTTGAAAAACAACTAAGCAATTCGGCAAGGTATAAAAGAATTCACTGTTTCCTGAAAAATGAGCTAACTCCTTGCTATTTAGCATTAATTTCATTTTCACACCAAAATTTTGAAAAGTTTTCATTATGTTATCAGAGTGAAGAACCAAAAATACACCAGTTATATTCTGATTTAAATACTTTAATGAGGAATGTTATGGCTCAGTTTATCCAAGATGATGTTATTGCAGGGCAATTTGGAGAAGACCTAAAGAATGTAGATTTTGAAAACAAAAATTCATGGAAAAAACTAGGGGAGTTAGAAGTTGGTATGGAGACAAAAAATCTCCTCAGGAATGTTCAGGAGACCAGGCAGAAATTATTTTTCTTAGATGTAAGATCATCACTAATTGCAACCACAAAATATTTAAAGTCAAATTTGCCATTCTGCAATCAAAAGCTAAGAGACATAGAAGTTTTAAAGGTAAAAGAACCAAAGAAAGAGTCAACTCAACTTTCAGTCACTGAAGGATTTTCGGAAATAACCAGAATTTCAAGTGTTTTGCATCTTTCTGAGGAACAAATTGATAGAGTAAGAGAAGAGTGGAAACTTTTAAATTGCGATAAGCCAACTCTAGATGAACTAGTGAAATTTTCAGAGGAAGGGCATATTCCAGTGCGGATTGATCATTACTGGCGTAATATATTTAGTATTAAAGACTCTAGCGTAAAAGAAAAATACTCAAATCTTGCTAAACTCATCAAGTCAATTTTAGTTTTACCTCATGGTAATGCTGATGCAGAAAGGGGATTTTCGGTTAACACTGCTCTGTTAAGGAAGGACAAGGCTAACTTAAAAGACTCCTATAACATCATTAAGAATAGTTAAAGGGGCCGTTAAACACTGTGGATGTGTAAGTAAAGTTCCCATAACAAGAAATTTGTTAAATAGTGTTCGTGATTCACATATATTTTATAAAGAGTATGTTGATAAGCTGAAGGAAGAAGAATCAAAAAAGGTAAAAGAAAGGAAGCAGAAAGAGAGGGAAAATAAGGAAAAGCAGCTAGAGAAAAAAAGAAAAGCTGAGTTTGATGACAAAATAAAAGAAAATGATGCAGAAATAAATAGGCTTAAAAAAGATAAAGAAGCCTCCCTAGTAGTAATTCAAGAGGGAACAGAAAGAATGAGAAAAGCTGTAGAAAAACAAAATACTGTTGAAATAGCAGTTGCCTCTAACTTGATCATACAAGGTTGTTCAGCTGAAATAAAGAAAACTGAAAGTAAATTAGTTGTGGTGGAAGCAGAAAAAGATAGGCTTATCAGGAAAAGGTTAAAACAATAATATGAAAAAAGTAATTCAGTGAACAATTGTACATAGTTCTTGGTTTTCAATTACCTTTTTAGGATATTATAATTTAATGTGAAACCTGAAAACTTTACTGTGAAAATCGTGAATTGCTTCTGGTTCAACAGCATATTAATGTTCAAAGTGAAACTTGAATGTGGTAAATATACTTGAATATGATAATAACACGTGAAAAGATAAGAACTGAACATTAGAAGTAAATCATACTTAAACTGTAGACATTAGACGTTATGCAAAAAATTTGGGTGTGAACTTCGACCATATATGCTAATGGACTGCACATTGGCAATAGCTGCATCAAAGCAGCCATGGCTCAAACATTGGGCACGTCATCATCAGACTCCAAATTTCGTGTAAAAATGCTGTTATGATTACTAATTTACGCTGCAGAACTTCAGTGTTTTCGGTGTATTATGTGAATGCGCCTCATATATAATGAAAACTCTTCAGGTAAGTTTACTTATGAGCTATATACATGCATGATCGGGTTGTTTACATTTTGTGATTTATAATGTGATGAACATTTGCGAAGAATTTGGAACATGCATTCCATTTTTTTTCTTAAGTTACTATATTTTTATATCAATAGCTGCAAAAGTTTCTGGTTAAGTAATTGAACTTTATTGACTTAGGTATTTAATTCATTTCTTACCCATGAAAAATCATAGAACTTTCTTTACCATATCGCTCAGAGCAACCATAAGCACAGCAGGTGTAACCCATCTTTTTGACTGATGTCATGTGATTTTATGTTGGAGCCAAAAATTTTGATGTCATGCGCAGTCTATCAGTATATATGGTTGAAGGGTGTGAAGCAAACTCTTTACAATGTATACAAAGTTGTTTTACTAGATGTATACAAATATACATCTAGTTTTTATTGAAATACACTCCTAAAAGTTTTCTAAAAAGTCCTAAAATTCCTACCTAAAATTTTCCAGAAGTATGCTATGATCCCTGTAATCATGTTGCTTTGTTGCGTTCCCTCTCCCATGTGACTCTCATACCTCCATCGCTGCGTCCATGCGTGGGATTATGCCCGTGTCTGTTTGCAGTGATGACAATGCCCCAAAATTTGATTTGCACCTCTGTTTAGGAATAAAGTCTTGTACCCCCCCCCCCCACACACACACACACCACGGGCACTTTGTCTTTGTACCCGTTAACCCATACTGCTTTTGTGTTTTAAACAGAATTGAAAGCAGCAGTGCACTCAGAAAAATAATGCCCTGGTGACGTGCTTTGTGGAAGTTTCAGACACTTGGATTCAGGCCTCAGTTTCTGTTTGCGTCAGGTGATATCTCTATCGCAGTGGAGCTGTATGTTGTGACCAATGGTTGTGTGTGACATTACTTCCCCGTCTCAACTCTTGACCATTGGATGTTGTCCGCTTTTATTAACGGCATCCATCTAGCATGGAAACCCTGCTGCTGTAATTACATCTTTCCTTTTGGATGTTTATCCCACCGTGTTTTTTTTTTTTTACCCTTTTCTGCACTTGGGGACTGATGAACACATTAAGGCTGTATAATGTGAGAAGAAATTGTGTATAGAAGTAAGTTTCCTTATTTTTCTTTTAACTTCTAAAACTAAGAGTGCTCTGTTTTGTGCTTACTTCCTTTTGTGTTCTATTCCATTTACATTAACGAATGCTATCCTGTGTACTTCAATGGGAAATATTGTACGAATCATGATAAGAAAAGTGCATAATTTTTTTTGCAAAATAAGGGGCTCAATAAATAGCCTCATAATTTTTTTAAGTTTGCAAAAAAGTTTAGTTTGTTAACACTTCCATTCTCTCATGACTTAAGACAAGTGGAGTTTAGATTATTCATTTGATTTCTTTTCCATATTTGCTGCCATTGCTGTAGTTAATAAAAGGGATTGGCAGTAAAAAATGACAGGTAACTGCATTTTTAAAAATCAGTGGTTAGAACCTAGACTATAACTGGTTTCACTGCTGCTTGACAGATAAGTATCAGGCAAAATGTAGAATTTGCAACAAAACAAAGGTTTGAGCATTGCTTCTATAGGAGAGTGCGCTCTGAAAAGTCACATGAAAAGCAAAAAGCACAATGATTTGATTTGTGGTTCATTCCGTGTCATGTGATCCAAAATTTTAACCTTACTATCTTGCATTTTTTTCAAATTTGGCTCACCTAATTAGTACCCCAAAAGATAATAAAAAAATCCAAATTTTTAGATTTTTATCAGGAGTAGTTTTTAAGTTATGGCCCACTGAAATCTTTAAAAAAATGCAATTTTCAGCTGACAGAATTTACAAAATAAATGATTACTCAAGGTAGAAATCAGATAGAAGGTTGGGATAAGAATCATTCTGTGGGTTATTTTATAAGCTTTCATGTGATATGTAACATGACTAGTTTTGGACAGTTTTTAATTTCAAGGTCATAAAACCATAATTAGCTAACAGAAGCTGATTCCCAATGTTTTGCATCAATAGGTTAAAAATCTTTAAATTATACACAAAAATTTGATTATGGGACTTTTTCCGTGACAACTACACAGGAACCCTGGACAGGAGTACAAACATTATAGTACAGTAAAACTTGGTTAATTTGAATCGGAAGGGAATAAAATAAAATTTGAATTATCAAAAAGCTTTTATTCATAATTACAACCGCAGTGAAATTTTTGAACTTCAAATTATCCGCGAATTTGATTTAAACAAGTTTGAATTGCATAAGTTGCATTGTATTATCATGGCTACTCAGAAATTTGCATTATAATGTCTGGAAAAAGTCTGTACAACTTCTACAGCTCTTAGATGTTGGACTTATCAATTTTTCAATCCCTGTGTATAAAAACTTGAAGATAAATTATATGGAGGTGTGAATTACATTTAAAATGGAAAATAGCAGAAGTCATTTTAATAAAAACTATTTAAAACCAAAAAGTTGCAATAGTATTAATGAAGCTGATGAATGACAACAGGAAACAGGGTTATGAAACACAAAGTTGTACACTGTGCACACATTTGAAATGCCACTTCAACTGTATAATCGTGGAGACTGAGGGAGAGCATTCAGGGTATTGTTTGTCATTGTCATTCATTTAGATGAAGAACTTATGTTCAGGTTCAAAATGCACTTTGGTCATATTTGAGCATGGATGTTGATATTCAGTTTCAAAATTAGTTAACATGTCAAAGGTCATCAGAATGATTTTACAAGTGTTTTAAGAAGATTAACTGTTTGGAACAAAAAAATATGAACTTTGTTATTAGTTGTTTCATTCATTTTTTGCACGTCTTTTGTAAAAAAAGATCGTGCTTATGTTATCGGTTTGTCTGTCTGTCTGTAGACATGATATCTCTGCAACTATTAGTCCGATTTGAAAAATTCTTTTGCATTGGGAAGCTTGAAATATGCGAATGATGATCCTTTATTTCGTTTTTTTTTTTTTTTTTTTTTTTTTTTACGATGTACAATTTCGCCACTAGAGAGCGTAAATGCAGATGATATCAAATTCAAAAATACGTTTTCTTCCACATATTTGCTTCTAAACATCTGATTGAAAAAATTATTTTATCTTTCGATTCCATTTATGTCGAAAGAGTATTTTAGATATAGTTGCTTTTTCAAATTACTCATAGATTTTCCGCTAGGGGCGTAAAAGTAAATTACATTTTCCCCCGATAACTCTTCTTCGAAAACTCCGATTTGAAATTTTTTTCTACAGCGGATACACCTCCTGATGGAAAATCTTTTGCTATAATTTCAAATTTTTTGTAAAGAATGCTTTGGCCACCAGGAGGGCGTAAGTGTTAATTTTTGCTTCTGATGTATTTGCCATAAAATCTGAGCTTCTAAAACATCGATGAAAAATTTCTTTCGTGGACTGATGCCACTCATATCGATAAACCTTTTCGGAATATTTTCTTCTTAAAATATTCCATAGTTTCTCTGCCAGAGGGCGTAGATGTATATCTTATTTTTGTCAATATCTCTACTTCTAAGAGTCCGATTTGAAAAATTCCTTCTTTGTTGGATAGTGCTTTCCGTGTGACATGTTTTTTCATATAACTTCAAAATTTTCAAGTAATTCATAGACTTTCTGCTCGAGGGGCGTATAGGTAAAAACTGCGTTTCCCCCTATATCTCTGCTTCTAAATCTCAGATTTGAAAAATTCTTTCTGCACAGGATACAGCTCCTGATGGGAAATCGTTTGCACATAAGTTCTAATTTTTGTAAAAAAAAAAAATGGTTTGGCCGCCAGGGGCGTAAATCTTAATTTCCACTTCTGATGTATTTGCAGCAAAATATGAGCTTCTAAAATCTAGATTGAAAAAAAAAAGTCTTTTGTTGACCGATACTACTCATGTTGACAAACCTTTTAGGATCATTTTCTTCTTGAAATAATGCATGGTTTCTACGCCATGAGGCGTAGATGTATATCTTATTTTTGTCAATATCTCTACTTCTAGGAGTCTGATTTAAAAAATTCTTTCTTTGTTGGATAGTGTTTTCGATGCAAAATGTATTTCCTAAAAATCCAAAATTTTCGAGTAAATCCTCTGCTAAGGGGGCACAAAGGTAAATTGAGTTTTCTGCATTATTTCTGCTTCTGTAAAACTGATTTGAAAAATTCTTCCTGTGTCGTATACAAGACCTGATGGAAAATATTTTTCACATAATTTCTAATGTTTGGTAAAGAAAGGTTTGGCCACCAGGGGGCATAAGTTTTAATTTCTGCTTCTGATGTATTTGTAGCAAAAACTGGGCTCATTTTTTTTTCTTGTACCGATACCGCTCATATGGAAAAACTTTTAAGAATACTTTCTTCCTAAAACAATGCATGGTTTTCCCACCAGGGGACGTAAAGTCACATCTTATTTTTGTCGATATCTCTGTTTCTAAGAGTCAGGTTTGAAAAATTATTTCTGTGTTGGAGAGCGTTTCCGGTGCGAAATGTTTCTCATATAAATTCATGTGTTACTTAATGCACAAGTCTGCAACCAGAGGGCATAAGTTTACGATTCCGTTTACAGCAATATCTGAGAGATTAAAAACCAGATTGAAAAACTTCTTTCTTTTTCGTCAGATACTATTGTTTTTCATATTGGTATTCCGTCAGATACTATTGTTTTTCATATTGGTTCCATTGACTTTGAATAGCTTTGATAAGTTTAATTTGCGTCAGAACAGATTCAAAAGACGTGCTCATTACCCCCGAAATTCGGTGTCATCTTTCTTGTTTTTTCTTGTGTACAATAACAAACAAACAAGAAAGATGACACCGAATTTTCGGGTGTAATAAGCACGTCCTTTGAATCCGTTCTGACACAAATTTAATTTATGAAAGCTATTCAAAGTTTGGAAAACAATAGTATCTGACAGAAGAAAGAAGTTTTTCAATCGGATCTTTAATCCCTCAGATATTGCTGTAAACGGAATCGTGAGCCTTACGAACTCTTAGAAACAGAGATTGACAAAAATAACATGTGACTTTACGTCCCCTGGTGGGAAAACCATGCATTAATTTAGGAAGAAAGTATTCTCAAAAGGTTTATCCGTATGAGCGGTATCGGTCCAAGAAAAAAAAAATTTAGTCGAGTTTTCAGGAGCCCCTATTTTGCTACAAATATATCAGAAGCAGAAATTAACACTTATAACCCCTGGTGGCCAAACCATTCTTTACCAGACCTTAGAAATTATGTGAAAAATATTTTCCATCAGGTCTTGTAATGCGATACAGGAAGGATGTTTCAAATCAGAGTTTTTGGAGCAGAAAACACAATTTACCTTTGTGCGCCCTAGCGGAAAGTCTGATTTACATGAAAATTTTGAATTTATAGGAAAAACATTTCACATCGGAAACACAATCCAACAAAGAAGGAATTTTTCAAATTGGACTTTTAGAAGTAGAGATATTGACAAAAATAAGATATACATCTACTCCCCCTGGCATAGAAACCATGCACTATTTTAAGAAGAAAATGTTTCTAAAAGGTTTGTTGACATGAGTAGTATCGGTCCACAAACGTTTTTTTTTCAATCGAGAATTTAGAAGCTCATATTTTGCTGCAAATACATCAGAAGCGGAAATTTTGATTTACGCCCCTAGTGGACAAATCATTTTTTTACAAAAATGAGAAATGGTGTGCAAACGATTTCCCATCAAGAGCGTTATCCGGTGCTGAAAGAATTTTTCAAATCGGAGATTTAGAAGCAGAGATATAGGGAGAAACGCAATTTACCACTACGCCCCTAGCGGAAAGTCTATGAATTACTTGAAAATTTTGAAATTATGTGAAAAACATGTCACACGGAAAACGCTATCCAACAAAGAAGGAATTTTTCAAATCGGACTCCTAGAAGTAGAGACATTGACAAAAATAAGATATACATCTATGCCCCCTGGCCAAGAAACTATGGAATATTTTAAGAAGAAAACATTCCACAAGTTTATCGGTGTGAGTGTCATCAGTCCACGAAAGAATGTTTTCAATCGATATTTTAGAAGCTCAGATTTTATGGCAAATACATCTGAAGCAAAAATTAACACTTACGCCCCCTGGTGGCCAAAGTATTCTTTACCAAAAATTCGAAATTATATGCAAAAGATTTTCCACCAGGAGATGTATCCACTGAAAAATAAAATTTTCAAATCGGAGTTTTAGAAGAAGTTATCGGGAAAACTGTAATTGACGTTTACGCCCCTAGCGGAAAATATATGCGTAATTTGAAAAAGAAACTATCTAAAATACTCTTTGACATAAATGGAATCGAAAGATAAAATAATTTTTTCAATCGGATGTTTAGAAGCAAATATGTGGAATAAAACGTAATTTTGAATTTGACATCATCTGCATTTATGCCCTCTAGCGGTGACGTTGAACATTGTAAAAAAAACGAAATGAAGGATCATCATTCGCATATTTCAAGCTTCCGAATGCAAAATGAATTTTTCAAATCGGACTAATAGTTGCCGAGATACCGTAGGTACAGACGGACGGACTGACTGACAGACAAACCGATAACATAAGCACGATCTTTTTTTACAAAAGACGTGCTAAAAAGAAAGATGCTTATCAAATAGCAGCCACATCCATGGCACATAGATTGGTTAATGTGTGAAAAAACCCATAACAGAAAGTTTCTCGTCAGTCTGCGACAGATATCATTGTGCCACAAAATCATTAATCATTTGTGGGTGGTCACTAAGCAAAATAACTACTTGATGCAAAAAATAATAAAAATTGCACAGACATTTTTCTATCTAAAAATAAAAAAAATGTCTAACCTTGGTACTACAGCAATTGCAATGTTAAATAGGATCAAGGACATTCTGGCCTCTGTATCTGGAATTTTGCCGTCATTTTCAAGCTCAACCACAATGATTTATGAAAGAAAACAATATTCAACTATAAAGTGCAGAGGTATCACTAGAAAAAATTGTCATAACAGGAGAAGTCTTCACTGCCTCTGATCATTCGTCCGTAAGGGTCCGGGTTCGAATCCCGGTCAGGCATGGATGTTGTGTTTGTCTTACGGCACTGGCTCTCTCCCTTCCCTGGAACCAGTGACCCTAAATTAGGGACGGGCGACTGCTTATAGCCCATTGCGTTGCTCACGGTGGTCGTTAAACCTACAATAAAAAAAAAAAAAAAAAGTCTTCACTCCGTTCTACTTCCGTTTTCCAAAAAGTTTTCTCCATTTCCCATCTCAAGTGCAAACGTTTATGTAATTAAATGATGATTAAACAATAATACAGAAGCACAGTGTGTAAAGGGTTATTAGAAGAAATTTTCACTCCGTACAACATTGGTTTTCAGAAAATTTTTCTCCATTTTCAATCTTAAATACCAACATTTTTCTCATAAAATTATATTCAATGACCATATAGGGCAGAGGAAACATCACAAGATAAGAATTTATAAGATTACTGCATTCTGTCAAACTTTCGTTGTCTGAAATTGTAGCCTCCAGTTTCAAACTGAGACACAAATATTTAATTACTAAAATGATATTTAATGACAATATCTGCCAATCCTCTCTTCAAACACTGAGGGAACATTGTGAGAGAGAAAGAAAAAGAAACAATTACAGGAGAAATCTTCAATCCGCCTAGCTTTCGTTTTTGGAAATTTCGAAAGGCGGAAAACTTGAATCTGTGACAGGGAGTCTGCAAAAAGATTTAATAGTGTTCTGGGAATATCATTTTTGCCTGCAGGACCAAAATAAATCTGTGAAGTACATCGATCGTCGCAGCGATTCTGCTATAGTGATGAGTACAAAATATACCTACGATGTACGTCGGCTGTCGCCACGATTCTGCTACGGGGATGAGTATAAAATGTCTGCGTTGTATGTTGGCCGACGCCGCGATTCTGCTATGGGGAGGAGGAGTTCAAAATAAATCTGCGATGTACGCCGCCCATCACGCTACAAAAAAATACGATTACGGGAGAAATCTTCACTCCGTTTAACTTCCGTTTTCGGAAATTTTGAAAGGCGGGAAACTTGCATCTATGATAGGGAGTCTGTAAGATGATTTAATAAGTTTCTTGGGATATCATTTTTGTCTGCAGGACCAAAATAAATCTGTGATGTACGTTGCCTGTCGTCGCGATTCTGCTACGGGGGTGAAAACATTGTTTTTTCAGTAAAATGAATGTAAAATCGCATGAAATGTGTATTAAGTTTAATTTCTCTAAGCCAGAGGGTTGATGTGTAGCCATGTACATACATCTGCATAATTTGCTTGTTTCACCTGTACTAATGGAAGCCATTAACATTTTTAATTCTGAAATATTCAAAATGGTGTAAAGGTGATTTTAGTTGCTCTGTATTCTGAATTTAGATTCTCTTGTGAAGACATAACAGGTTTTGCTGATACAGCTTTGCCATCTTGAAACTACTATGTAGAAACCAATTTAAAAAATAAGCATTATATATTTTGAAAGAAGATATCAAAGGCAAGCTGTTTTCTTCTTTCCGTTAATATTGGCATGAGGCGAAAATGTTTCAATGTTTCCTTTACAAATTTTAATTTTTAAGAATTTTGTAGTTTGAAATTGCATTCTGTTAGTAAGGCTTTAATTTCAACTGTTTACTTTTTTTTTCTTTTAATGTGTAGGTGTTGATCCGAGGTGATAAAGGAGTTCGAGGTACCTGTACAGGATTTGTCATAGCATTTGACAAATTTTGGAATGTTGTTATGACTGATGTTGATGAAATTTTTCAGAAGGGGAAAGGCAAAGAGCCTGTTTTGAGGAATGCACATCGAGTGCATATGGGAAAAAATGTATATCAGAAACCCAATGAGTTAGTAGAAATCGTAAGTATGCAACCCCGCCCCCTTCCTCCAAATTTACCTGTCATGCAACAGTTCTTTTGATTTTCTGCTGAGCACCACTCATAAAAGTCTTCATCTTGAGTTGTATCACTAGCTGTCTGGCTTCTTGCTACTCTAAACATGTACTTGTTAAAAAATTTCCATTATGCAGCCATGTCTCAGGGATAAGTTCTGTTGTATGCTTTTTTTTTTATAAATCTAAATAACCTTATTGTTATAGCAAATCAAATTCACAGTTTTGTTGACAGCAGTACTTGAGATACTTCACGCCTGCAGCTGCATATGAAAATATCATAATTACTGATTACATAGTCAGGGCATGAAAAATACCATGCCTGAGATACCCTGAGCATGTAGCTTATTGGCCTGGATAGATTTAAAAAAAAAAAAAAAAAAAAAAAAAAAGGAAGTTACCGGGCTGGGCAACTCTACATTTGGAAAAAGAAATTGGAATGCTAAATTTCCTACTATATAAAAACAGCAATTTTCGCCTGTTTTTGATTTCACTTGCAAACCAAAGATTTTGTATTATTGTTGTGGTTTTGCTCCAAATGTTATTTACAGTTAACAGGTGTGCTGAATTGCTAAAAACAGTTTATTGTGCTTTTTGACCTAAGAAAACAAGACTTCTAATTTTTTGCATCAAAAGACAAATTTTTCTGGACATCCTGTTCTTACTACCCAGGCAGGTAAAATTTTTTCTGCACATGCCCATCTGGGCATGCAATATTTTAGATATTTTTCAAGCCCTGATAGTGTTCATTTGTGTCTTATCTATTCCCTTCTACACATCATATTTTAATTCTCCAAAATTTCATGAAGTTACACTTCATGAAATTTTGTAGTTCAGGATGTGTCTAAGGGTTGCAAGAAAATTTATCATGTAGTTCAGGATGTGTCTAAAAGTTGCAAGAAAATTTATCATGTAGTTCAGGATGTGTCTAAGGGTTGCAAGAAAATTATCTCTGAAATAAAAGGTCGTGCCACCACAAGTCTCAGAATCTGAAAGGGCGATAGATCACTTGAACAGGAACAGAACCCAGTAAAATATTTTACTTTTTTTCACTCAACAGTTACTGCAGTAATGCTTCATAAAACTTATTTTGATGCAGCCATTACAGTTTTTGAAAATGCTCGTATACTCAGATCGTAATGCAGGAAAAATTTAAACCAGCTGTAGAGTATTTTATACATTATGCAGTCAATTTTGTTTTTAATACTTTAAAACCAGATAAATAAACTAAAGTATACATGAGAAAGGCTATTTTTAACCAACTGTTTTTCTTGCTACAGCTCAGGCACTGTTCTTCAAGTGTGATTGTGAGAGAATTATGTATGGTGGTGCAGCATGATGACGATATATTTATTTTTCTTACATACTATCACCACATAGATGAACAACAGTTTGTGACATTATATTATCACAAACTATTCACATTATGCATTTCCCAAAACTGAGAGAAACAATCACAAAACACAGTGATTTTTTTTCCAAACTCATACTGTTATACAGAATACTTTGGGCTCCATTTACTCAGTACTTGCAAATATTATTTTGCTAGTGGTACACAGAATTTAATTTCATTGGGTAATTTGAAATGGATAGTTTTAGAGTAAAAGTTTGCCAACTGAGAGTGATATATGGTAAGCTACAGTACATCAAGCAAAAGAAGAAGAAAAAAAAATGGCCACCCTACAAAATTTATAATTTCTTCCAAAAGTGATGATCTGGCAGATCATGGGAGAATGTAATATATGAAAGTGAAGAACAATCCCAGCATCCTTTTGAATATAATGAAATGCAAGGACCAAAACAAGCCTTTTGTATTTCATTATATTCAAAAGGATGCTGCGGTTCTTCACTTCCATATATTATGTTATAATTTCTGAAACAAGTGAGTATGCCAAGAGGTTTCTCCCAGAAACAACAAAATCCTGAGCTTGGAAATGGAAGAAATGTAACACGTAGCTGAAATGAAAGGATTCCTTGTATCCTATTCTATATGTGGGAGTTCAGTGGAAACCAACTGTTGTTTCAAAATGGTACACAAATTCCTGAAATCTGGTGCTGTCACATTATCACAATCTCAGCACTGTACAACTGAGGTGGGTGGGTGTTAAGGTTGCAACAAAAGACTGAAAGGTTGCCCATCCCCATCAGCTAGATAAACAGCTTGTCCCTGTGGTGCTAAAATCACACGATGATCAACCACAAGATCAGCACTGGCTGGGGACCCTACTCCCCAAATAAGTGAAATGCCAGTTATCCCAGTGCATGAAGGGTTATTCTGCTTCAAGGAGGAGTGGTTGGAGTTTACTGACTGAAGATTCTCAATAGGCCATACTGTGCCATGCTGAAGGTTTACATCAGAAACCAAAGGAAAGCATGGCAAGGAATAATGTAAATGGCTGATAATCATACAATGGACTACCCAAAATGAAAAACACCTGTACAGCATATAAAAGAGATCACAAGGAGACACATCATAATACTATATATCACTAAACTGTTCTCTAAGATTCAGAGGTTAGCTCCTTAAAGAAAGACAATCCACCAGATAAATGTTTAACTGATGAAATTAGAATTTACTTACTGATAATGTATCGAGCATCTCTATTTATGGTGATCTTAGTACACAACTTGAGCCTACCTGACGAATGAAGATGTATTGCAGTTGTGGGATGTGAAGCAAAATGTTGTTAGCAAGGTGGAGACCAATATGCTTCGGTGGTTTGGCCATGTTGAAAGAATGAGTGATGAAATGCTTACTAAGGAAATCTTTTCAGCCCAAGTGGCAGGAAGGAAAGGCAGAGGAAGGCCAAGGAAGACAGTTAGCAAGGTGGAGACCAATATGTTTCGGTGGTTTAGCCGTGATGAGATGCTTACTAAGAAAGTTTTTTCAGGCCAAGTGGCAGGAAAGAAAGGCAGAGGAAGGCCAAGGAAGACATATGTGGATCAGATTCAGGAGTGGCTGCATGAGAAAAAGATTGAGTATGAAGTATAAAAGATCTTGTGTACAGCGTGTAATGGATATCAGTGAAGCACGAGTTGTATGTCAAGATCGCTGTAAATGGAGAAGTTCGATACGACAACAATAAGTAAAAATATCTGGAAGTTTGTATTTCTTTTTGGAGCTAACCTCTGAATCTCAGAGAACAGCTTAGTGATATGTATGTATGTGTTTCTGAATCTGGTCCTCCCATGATTTCCTTGACCTTTCTCTACCTTTCTTTTGTGCCACTCAAGCTGAAAAAAACCTCTTCGTAAGCATCTCATCACCCATTCTTTCAATATAGACAAAGACAAACATAGACAATATGCATCCTTCTTTCTATTTACTGTTTCTTTAATCTCATGGTACCACGAAGTATCACCTTTAAAGTTACCCACTGTTGCTGTACCACAGACCTCTTCAGCAACAGTGACAACACAGTTTTTAAGACATGTCCACTTCTTTTCTACATCTCTCTTGCACACCTTCAACTCATTCAGACATTCACTGAGTAAATCAGAGTAATGCTGATGTTATTCAGACAGCCTTTCAACCTTTATTCTCTTCATCACAGGCATCTTCCTACACCTCCTCCAACAAACATTGTTTCACCCATAACACTAACAGGTGATGATCAGAGCCAACATCTGCACCTCTCATCACATGGGTAACAACAACTAAGTGTTTCAGATGCTGATCATAAACAAAACAAAAATCTATTACACTCTTTAATCTCAGAGTACGATTTTCCCAAGTATATGTATGGACATACTTGTGGTTGAAAAACATATTAGATACCCACAATCCATTCTCCATGCAGAGATCAGTCTTTCACCATTATCAGTCACACCAAGCTATTTAAACTTACCCAGAATGTTTAATAATTAGACAAACCCATTCTGTTTACCTACTCTAGCATTGAAATCTCCCACTATTGTAACTTTTTCTTTAGCACCAAACTGGACCAAAACAGCTTTTAGCTCATTCCAGAAATCTTCTTATCAGAAGCTTCCAAGCCACAAGGAGCATACACCACAACAATTACTATTCTCTGAAGTTTCACTTTCAGACGTGTCCAAAGAATTCTCTCACTAATGCAGCTGTAGTGGATCAAGTTGTTCTTCATCTTTTCATTTAAAATCATACCTACACCAGCCTGTCCTCTCACATTATCCAACACTCCAGGCTACACACTCACCATTCCATTGATTTCTTCTATCCCAATTTCTTTTTTTTTTAGTTTCACTTACACACAGCACGATCAATCTATACTTATTCATTTCTTCAATCACCCCATTTATCTTTCCATTTATACTTCTAGTATTTGATACACCAATCTTACACTCACTCAGCAGAGATCTCTTTGTCATATGCAGTTTAGAAATTCCAGGTCTGTTCTGTGGTGGACCATCCTTCTAAAGTGTGGTAGGTCCATCATATCCCATACTTGAGTCATAAAAATTCTTTCTCTGGGTCATAGAAATCATAAAAGTGCATCAGTGTCGTTGATCAGCCCACATCTAACAGTTCCAGTTGGTCATTCCACCTAAGGATACTGGAACATAACCCAGTGAGTTGGGGTCTGTTCCCCAATGTCACACAGAATTAGCTGGTACCTCTTCAAAATTTGTAGAGGCCCTTGTTGCTGTTGTGTGTGCCATTGTTGTCCAGTGGCCGTCCCCTAGGAGGCAAACCCGTCTCTCACTAAGACTGCCAACCCTTTTGATGAATGTCATAATTATGTGGTTATTTTTCTTTTTACAGTTTTGTTAACCAGAACCTTGTAATAATATTAATGCATAATTACAATTAATTAATTACAACTGCGCAGAAGTATAGGGGGCATTTTAAGGACCCCTATACTTCTGGGTTGTTACTTTGTTCTTACTATCTGTAGTGCTGACCAAGGATTCCTAGTGATCAGTTTTGTTGCATAGTAGCTAGTCAAAAGTTGCATTGAGTAATAATTTGAAGATGTAATATTATTTAATTTGATGTCACATAAAGCAGTGCCAGAGACGTTTTCAAGGAAATGGATGTGTGCAAGTTTAAAGCTTTGACCTGTTAGCCTTGTATAGTTAGCCTAGTAAAATTATACTAGTAATCCTTTTTATTGATATTAAAAAATAAATTAACTTGCACACATCAACCAGATGGCTTTTTCAAGGAAGGTAGACAGAAAACTGCAATCTGAACAATAGAACACTTCAACAATTTGGACGTGTTGTTTTGATTAGATCAGTGTTTCCCAACCTTTTTTACTTCCCTGAACCCTTGGTCTTAAGCGGTGGCTTATGGCCATTTGTCCGGAAGGGGTTTGGATTCGAATCCTGGTGAGACATGGATGTTGTGTCTGCCTTACAGCACTGGCTCTCTCCCTTCCCTGGAACCAGTGGCCCTAAATTAGGGATGGACGACTGCTAATAGCCCATTGAGTTGCTCACAATGGTTAAGCCTTCAATAAAAAAAAAAAAAAAAAAATAAAACCTTGAAAGTAGGCCTTTGGATATCACAGAACCCTTTGAAGGAGGCCTTCAGGCATCGCAGAAGCCCAGCTCGTATAATTATGCCAGGCCTACATGATGTTAAGCCATTTACATATTATTTAGTTTGTTTTAACATATTGTGTAAAAAGAATGAATAAAATGACAAAAGTAATATGGAATTAGGATGAAAAAAGTTATAAACAGCGATTCTAACACTAATTACATTAAGTAAGCAGGTTGTCTACTGGTCATGAATTCAGAAAAAGGTCATGAAAGTCAAGAAAAAGTCACTGATTTTTATTTTTAGTAATTGTTCATTTTCTGGCAAAAATCTTAAGTAATTCTCCATGCACTGACCACAAAAGGCACAATCCATCTAATGATTTAAGTGTCAAAAAAAGAGAGCATTTGTTCCCTTCTTTACAAAGAAAACTCATAGAGCAAAAAATGTCTAGCATAGAAATACATGTACCTAATGTTTACAAAATTTTGAGATCAAATTAGCAATTTACATAATGCTGCATATGGAGTCAGGACATTTTTTAGTTATAAATGTTAAAGAAGGGCATTTAATGAAATCTTGTGACAAAATGATGAGGGTTTCAACGTACTTTTAAGTGCACTCAAAGTATGTAAATTGGTAATTTGGCCATATACCATAGATGAATTACATCAGTTTGTCAACACTGTGTCTTCTCAATAGCCCTCCATCAAACTCATGATAGAACTTGAACATAATTTTATTTTACCTTTTCTAGATTTTCAAATTACTCGTAACTCTTCTGACAATTCCCTGTCTTTTGCTGCTTGTTGAACACCGACTTCTACACCTCTAATTCCATACAATTCTGCCCACACTTTTCAACACAAAATTTCTGCTCTTCACTTCCTATTTAGAAGAGCATATTCACATTCTTCCAGCCGTTTTGCCAGAGCTCAAGAACTACAATGGATATAATCCTTTGCTAAAAACATGGTTATCCGGGCGACGTTGTTAAGGGGGTGCACAATAAAGTACGGTTTTCTATGTCAACTGCTTTAATTAGTGAACAAGTGCCTAAAAAGTATGTTGGATATGTTGATTTTGATCCACATATTGTAAACCTTCTTACCAACATATGCTCCCGTCATAAAATACAATTTGGAATACAATCATGCAATTTATATTCCATTATCTGCAATGATCGTGACAAAATTAACACAGGGAAAAAATGGGGTATGTATGTTATTCCTATGCTAGACACTTCTTCTGGTGAACTAAATAATCATTATGTGGGTTCAACCAAAAGAAATTTGGATTTGAGATTAAATGAACACAGATATAATTTAGAAATGAATCTCCAAAGCACCTCTTTTGCAAGAAACTGTAGGTGCTGGAAACTCCATCCCAGACTGGGACAATGCCTAAGATCATAAACACACCTAACTCTGTTTATTCCTTGTTATTTACAGAAAGCCTCTATATTTTGGCTTATAATACATGTTGCTGTAATGACTATTATCCTTGTGTTTTACCTGAAGCCTGGAACAATCTGATTAGGGAGGCAGCACAATAACTATTGTTTCTATTGAGTAATTTTCGTTGGCTAATTATGCTTTTTCGGCTGTCTTGTTATCTGGTATATCATGTGACACTGACATTACCTTTCCCATGATGCATCTGCTCCACGCATTTAAAACCAGCATGTAACCACATGATGGAAATCACATCTGTTGAAGGTGTCACTGTGACACCGAAAGTGCTCATGTTTTTAACCTGTACATAGATTTTTTTTTTTATATATATATAGCCGAAATAAGTATCATCGTGCAACAAGATGGATCTCTTTTAATACTAGTATTTATGCACGAATTATAGTGTTTACCATATGATGAGTAGATTTTTGTTGCTGGCAGAACAGCTGGGGGCACTTTTTCCGTAGAAAAAAGAAAAAAGAGCAGGCATAGTTTTCCCACTGTGTGTGTATGCATCAGTGCTGAGACGGGCTGAGCCTGAGCCCGAAGCAGGGCCCGGGACCGAATCAGGCTGTAGAATATTTACCGCGGTTCGGGCTCGGGCTCTTAGAAAGAGGGAGAGCGAGATAATTTTTTTATATATAAATGTGATTTTACATGATTTAGCAAATGAGACACTTTATAGTTGGTAAAGGGAATTCTTTAGCAACTGGTTCTGGTTAGACAGCGGGCATTTGAAATGGCTATTTATTCTGGGCTTGGGTAAAAAATGCCATTAGTGTGTTTCTGCAGAGAAAAAAAAAGCTTTTTCAAGAACTATAGATATTGCATAGTTGATAGCATGCCGACGATAATTCACCCATCTCCACGTAGTAGCTCCCTGCTAATTCTATTTAGCAATGTACATATTGCAGCGCATTGTGGCGCGATAATATTAGCATTATTTGAGCAACGTACAATTGCAGCACCGCCCGATCATTTTGGATGTCCGGTCGTCCGAAGCACTACAGGTGGAAACGGACGGTCAAAGAAAATCAAACAGTTATAAGGTTAGATAGAGAGATACCTTCCCCACTCCCCATTTGAGAAATACATTGGTTAATTGCAGGAGGAGGAGAGAGTGGAAGTGTGGAAAAGGAGATGTTTATTTATTAATGGTTGAACAGGTAGGTAAGCCAGTCTTCGGGCTCGTTGGGGCCCCGACCTCTATCTTGCAATATAAAGCTCGGGCTAAAATGCTACAGGCTCTGGCTCCGAAAATTGAGCCCGAACTCAGCTCTAGTATGCATGAGCATATACTACAGCTTGGATATATATAGCAGAAACATGGGCGATGCAGGCTTGGTGTAACCAGGTGAGATAAGAAGAGGAACTCGTGGATAAGAAAATTTATAACAAGAGTGGAAGACATTATGATCAGGGTAAAATCCCTGAAATGGCAATGGGCTAAACTTGTTGCCAGAAGATGGGCAACCAAAATTCTGGACTGGATTCCAAGTGACAGGAAAAGACCCAGAAGAAGACCACATGGGAGATGGGTGGGTGAAATTCAAAAGCATGCAGGAGTGACATGGAGGAAACTAGCGCAAGGCAGACTGTCATGGAAGAAACTTGGGGAGACCTTCATTGAGCAGTGGATTGATAATGGTTGATGATGATATACTGGGTGATCCAAAAGTCTTGCACATTTTGAAAATGTAATAACTCATGGAATTTTGAGAGTAGGGCAACGCAGTTTGCGTAGAAATGATCAGAACATCGGGGTTTTTTATGAAATCACATACAATTTTACGCATTTTACTTACATTTTTCATCGCCAGATGGCGCCATAGGCGAACAGGTCTGGGATAGTGGGTATAAAAGCAGCAGCTGGGAAGCAACCACAAGTCACAGCGGTTCGTGTCAGTATGCTGTCATTACCAAACAAAGCGCTCTTGGTGAAATTGTTCTATTGCAACGCTGAATGTGCGAGTGCTGCATTGAAAGCCTACCGGTCACTGAAAGGTAATCGCAGTGGGAAAGGACCGATGAAAAGTGCTGCGCTGTGGTGAATGGTGATAAAATTCGAGGAAACAGGATCTTTGGCAGCACGCCCACGAAGCGGTAGACCACGAACATGTGCTGCTGCAGCAGAGACGATTACACAGGAAATGGATGTAATTGCAATGTCATCTGCTCATGGCGACTCCAGTGGTTGCCATGTTTCTCGGCAAACAGGCATTCCATGCGGGACTGTGTGGCGAACACTACAACAGATTCTGCACAGATACCCGTACAAACTGCAACGGCATCACAAACTGCAAGCTGGCGATTACATGCAGCGTCAGGAGTTCGCAGCGTGGTTTTTTCTACAAATGGATGTCGACGAGAACTGGCTGATGAACGTTTTATGGACTGATGAAGCACACTTTTCCCTAAACGGAGCGGTAAACATGCACAACTGCCGCATCTGGGCTACGGAACATTCCCCAGCAGTTGTTGAAGCGCCACTTCATCAGCCGATAGTGACAGTGTGGTGTGGATTCACTGCTTCCTTTATTATCGGTCCTTTTTTTTCAGAGGTCCACGGCACCTCCTTTGAAACCGTTTCAGTTATAGGGTGCACATTATGCGAACATGTTATGAACGTGCGTTATCTCTAGCTTGCAAGAGCGGGATGCAGTAAATCTGTGCACATTTATGCAGAATGGAGCACCACCCCACATCGCACATTCCGTTAGGCAACTACTCTGAGAGACGTTTGGTGCAAATTGTGTGGTGAGCCGACACTTTCCGAAGGCCTGGCCTCCTCTGTCACCAGACCTGACACCCTGCGATTTCTGGCTCTGGTGTTACCTAAAATCACAAATGTACAGATGTCGCCCAACTTCATTGGCCGTGCTGAAAGAATGCTGATTGCCACCATGTGGCAGCTATACCAAGATGTCACCCAACTTCATTGACCGTGCTGAAAGATGCTGTTTGCCACCATGTAGCAGCTATATCACCGGACATGCTCTTCAATGCTGTCCATGATGTTTTCTCTAGTCTGCAGGCCATGCTGGAACAGGATGGCCATCACATTGAACACCTGGTACAATGAGGTGTCTAACTTGGTACAATCAGGTGTCTATTATTCTCGACACTTCCAACCTGTGGTTGCTGCATCATCTGGCGATGAAAAATGTAAGTAAAATGAGTAAAAATTTACGTGATTTCATAAAAAACCCGATGTCATTCTGATCATTTCTATGCAAACCGCGTTGCCCTACTCTCAAAACTCTGCGAGTTATTACATTTTCAAAATGTGCAAGACTTTTGGATCACCCGGTATATACTGAAGTCTTTTAAAAGTGGTCATGAAATTGTGTTTCCCACATTTGACCTGGTAAGAATACAAGTAATAACACATATACACACTAAACTTATTAGTTCTTACAAGTAATTTCGAACATCAGTGAGATATTTGTACTTGGTTTTTACTGCACAATAATTTTATACATGGTCGGAAATGCGAATTTTCCCTATTTTTTCATTTTCAGCCTCTTTCCTAAGCATTGTTTTGACCATACTTTTACATGCAGGTATGATGAAGTTTTGTACACTAGTATGACTACTCATCTTTTGAGCTACTAATTCTGCAATTAAATAGTTTGCTCTTCTAATTAAATAGCTTGCTTTTCTTGAGCTTCCTCACTAACATTAACTGTTTCATGAATGCCGTATTTTGTTTTCCTTGAGAGTAAAAAAGGCATTTAAAATAACTTGCAGTTCTGTTGCTCAAATGATTGTGATTAGTTATAAAATGTATTGAGTTGTTGAAAAAGTCATGACGTATTTTAGCCATGTTTTGCAAAGGCCATTTATTGATAGAAAGAACAAAGATCAATCAATGATATAATGCCCGTTTTGTTCGATGACCTTTTGCCATCTTTCAGTGAGTTGCAGAATGCTTTGTTCATCGAAGGACCTGTCTTTCGTGGCGAAAAACTGTACAAGGTGCTGATTTACAGCCTCATCTGAATTGAACGTTATACCACGCAAGAACTGTTGAAGAGAGTGAAACAAGTGGAAGTCTGGCGGCACAAGGTGAGGCGAGTATGCTGGGTGTGGCAACACATCCCATCCAAGCTCCAATAATTTTTGGCAGGTGATCGAACTTGTGTGTGGTCTCGCATTGTCGTGATGGAACACAACACCTTTAATGTGATGAGCTCTGGACTTTTCTGGTTGATGGATTCGTTCAAACTGTCCAATTGCCGACAGTACACATTCGAATTGATTGTTTGGTTCCGTGGTAGGAGCTCGAAAAACACGAAACCTTTAAAATCCCACCACACTGAGACAAGAGCCTTTCACTGATGAATTTGCTTTGGATTTCGTTTGAGGTGAAGCAGCACGTCGGGACCAAGACCATTTGCACAGCACATTGTTGTATGCAATCCACTTTTCATCACCAGTTATCAGTCGCTTCAAAAAGGATCGTTTTCCTCACGTTTAATGAGCATATCGCAGATGTTTATACGTGCTGTCAATTGAGCTTCTTTGAGTTCATGAGGAACCCACACATCGAGCTTGCTTACGTATCCCAGCTTCTTCAGGTGGTCGTGAACGCTTTAATGATGGATGTGCGATGTGTCTGCAATCTCTCGTGTTGTGTAACGTGGGGTTGACTATCAATGCCTTGATTTGGTCGTCAACCTCGGTTGGCCTCCTGGACCGAGGAGCATCGTTGAGGTCAAAATCACCAGCATGGAATTTTGCGAACCACCGCTGGCACTGACGTTCTTGTAGAGCACTATCACCGTACACTTTATGCAATTTTCACAAGCTTGACGCGCGTTCTTCCCTTAACGGAAGTAAAACAGTAAAATATGGTGAAAATGCAGTTTGGTCTTCCATCTTCAACTTGATGTTAAATCTCTGCAAATCAACCAAATCGCTCACCATTCCTTTTAGACTGCAGCTAGAACTGGCACCTGTCAAATGCCATAGCGATAACAGAACTGTGCATGCCTCTAGCACATCCAAAACCGGCCAACCGCCATCGGGTGCCAAAAATACGTCATGACTTTTCCGACAACGAATAGATTCAGTTTTGCCGGGGCCATAGCAGTGTTAGTTTTTGTGCCACAAATAATACACAATGGAATGAGACAATGTTCATTACCAGTCCAAATAATACCCATTGCTAAATAGCTTTCACAATAAAGACTACTCCTCCAACTGTCCCAGCTTTTACTACTTGTATTTGGTTTGGACATCGAATCACTGTCACTTTGCTTCGGTCACTGGTAGGTTTACTATTCTCTGCACTGTTTTCTTGATCCTGTGACATACGAATGTGTTTTAAGAACTTCCACATCTTCAAAACATTACAAGTATTAATTGTTTACACTACGTTCACAAAAATATTTACACAAGCGGCAGAATTTCACTGATTAAAGCACTATGGGCCGATAGAGGAAGTCTGGAATGTTTGAGGAACTTTAGAAATGATGAGCCTGGATGTTTCTTTTAGAGTAGGGATTTCTAGGAAGAATGGGCGCTTTTATGGCTGCGAGGTGGAAGTGCTGGCGACTTACTGATTCTCAGAATTATTGACGGCAAATTTTCTATGGTACTTCGTGAGCATTTGGATGGCCACAACCATATAGACTGAACAAAGGAAAGTGGGAATATCCACCTACGCCGACGAAAGGACAACAACAAAATTGTGTTCAATTTGTGAATATGTTCAGTAATTGCATATAGTTCTCAAAATATAACGAATAATGCTCCCATGTGGCCAATGCTAATAATTAACGTGTAAAACAGTATATGGCACAGCAGCAAAACTGTTGTATAGATTTTAACGACATATAGAGGCACGTAATAAGGTTCAAGTTTTTTGAACAAAGAATAAATATATAGAACTGGAGATTGATTATAGCTGTTAAAGGGGAATGACTCCAATTCGCGTTTTATTGCTGGTCACGTTGGCTATGATCATGATACAACAAGAAGAAGGCCTATGTACTAAACTTTTCAAAAAGAAAAGAATACAATTATGTCGGGAAGTCGAGCACTTAAATGTTTTAATGACTTGCAAGAATAACAGTGTCACTCCTAAATTCTTGCAGATTAAGGTTAAATACATTAACCACAAAGACAGAAAAATAATAAATATCTGTGAAACTAAAAGACTAACAGCCTATATCAGAGAGAAGAGAGACATAGATAGACTTGTAAAAAATGCTATGAAATATATGGTTAGTGCATGAATCACGGGGATACGGACGAAACCATAGGACTTCATGAAAATTTTCGCTATTCTAGAGCGAATACAACATACATACAGAGAAAGACATTTTCGTAAAATCGAAAGTTTGATGGATACCAAAGAACAAGAACAGACACGTAGGACATTATATGAAGGAAAAAAAAAGCTGTATATTAATAAAACAGATGTTGAGTTGTTAGCCTTACAACAAAAGGCGCTTAATAGAGGTATGAAATTCGCATATGAGCAGAAGATACCTAAAACAGAAATCTTGATTCCCCAAATGGAAGAAATCATTAGAAAATTACCTAGAGAAAGACAAAATCAAACTAGATTCAAAATGGTTAGAACCATAAATAATACGAGAAAGAAAAAGGAACAACCACAGATAAAATATGAAGACAAGAACTATTTAAATTAAGGGACAGCCCAGATATAAAATGCTTGCAGGCAGATAAATCTAAACAGATAGTGATAGTAAGTGCCGAAGAATATAATAAAAAAATGAAGAAGGTGATAGATGATTTACAAGCACAACCCGTGCAAAAAGACCCTACTGATACTATCCTTAAGCAGTTGGCCTTTCTAAAGAACCACAGCAAACTTCCAGATGAAATAAAACGTAAGGCTTACCCTCCTATAGGAGCGACTATTCCATGTGTGTTCGGGAAAATAAAAACATATAAAGAAGAAAGTCCTATTAGCCCAATAGTGAACAAGAGTATGGCGCCCACTTCCGATTCTTACGACAACTTTACGATAAGCATGAATATAATATTAACAATTCAAAATATCTCGTAGATAAAATAAAGACCATTAACAATACCAATTTCTTAATGGTAAGTCTGGATATCATATCTTTATACCCAAACACCCCTATAGAATTATCTATTGAACTTATCAATAGAAAATTACAATCTGAAAATCTTACAGATAATGAAAGAAAAAGTATTGTGGAAACCCTAAAATTTATAACTAACAGTAACTACTTCACATATGATAAAAAAATATATAAACAGCAATATGGTGCACCAATGGGATCACCATTGTCAGGGCTACTGGCTGAAGTTGTACTACAAGAAATCGAAAATAACATTAACAACAACAAAACAAGAAATATCCATACTGTATATAAGATATGTAGATGATATCTTGGTATTCTGGCAGCATTCTGAAAAGAAATCGAATGATTTCATACATAAATTCAACACATTCCACCAACTATACAAGTAACAGTTGAAAAAGAAAATTATAGACAGCTACATTACTTGGATATTTCTTTATTGAAAAATAACAATAAGATAGAATATTCAGTTTACAGAAAACCCACCTACGTACCAGCAGTTATATACCTAGAAATTTAAATCTCCCATGGAGATACAAAACATCAGCCTTCCAGTACTGTATAAAAGGAGCCATCACGCATTCCTTCAATAAAACAGCAGAAAAGGAAGAAATGAATTGGGTCAAAAAACTGCCAGAGAATATGGATATAGTAATAACTTAATCATGACCATCCACAAAATTATCACAGAATCAATGGAAAATACAAATATAAAAACGAAATAATTAAAAGAATTTTGTGGAAGCTTTCCATATATTCCCCCTGTAAGTATAATCCTGAAGAAAGAATCCAATAAATATACAATATGCAACTAGCTGAAAAAATTACTGATAATGGTACAATTATAAGTACCAACAAAGATAAAATATCCATACTAAATACAGCTGGGGCATACAGCGTTCCTATAAGCTATGACGAAAATGATGGAAATAATGAGCAAAAAAGGATATATGTAGGTAGCAACAAGAGAAAATTTCGATCAAGACTGAAAGAACATATTAATGATTGGAACAAGAAAGAAAAAAAAACATCGTTAATTAAACATTGTGTGGATAACAAGTCCACCCCTGACTGGGTCAATGCCAGGCTAATAACATCACATAAAACACATGCGCAGATATTAACATCCAAAGCCGTTGTAATCGAAAAACAAGGAATTATAATTGTAACACTAACAGCCCTATAGAATTACCATACGCATAGAAAAATCTGATTCAGCAAGAACAAAGAAATGGGTAAGGAAGAAAAATAAACCAAGAAAAATTGAAAACAAAGGTATGATGAACGTCACTGACAGTAGAGCTCCACAGGGGGGAGGTATGACGCATGAAGATATGTAAAAGCATGAGATAACAAGGCTTCTACTAAGATGCGCAATTAAAGTTGCGCACTGAGAAAAAAACGCGAGACTTAGCTGACGAGGCGATGCGGTGAGAACGATAGGGAAAGCTCGATTTGACAGTTCAGCATCGGATGTAGCGAATCCCACGGAAGATGACTGCAAAAAACAACAGTTGAAACTAGTATGGATACAGCTGCATGGGAGTGATTGTTCTTTTTGAGGTCTTTTTATGTTTCTTGGCAAGGATATTTCCTTTTTTCACACTTTACATTAATTGATAGACTTAATTGTCTGTACCTTCCAATGTGGTTCGTTCACTCATTCAAAGTCTCGAGTAATTCTTTTACTATATCATCCAAATTATTTTAATGGTTCTTTTCATTGTTTATAGTCTTAATTCAAATAGTTGTATTATATTTTAATTTCTTGAAATGACAGCAACGGCAAATTTTCAATGATACTTCATGAGCACTTGGATGGCCACAACCATAGACTGAACAAAGGAAAGTGGGAATATCGACCTACGCCGACAAAAGGTAAGAACAACAAAATTGTGTTCAGTTTGTGAATATGTTTAGTAATTGCATATAGTTCTCAAAATATAACGAATAATGATTAACGCCAATGCTAATAATTAACGTGTGAAACAGTAAATGGCACAGCAGCAAAACTGTTGTATAGATTTTGACAAAATAAAGCATATTTACTTTTGGTTGTCATTATTCTTATGTCCTGTTGGCAACATATACATTTACTCGAGTGTAAATATTTGGTCTTCTAAAATTTTTCAGAACCCCGGTTGCAAAACACTGGACTAGACAATAAACAAATAGATAAGAATGTAATTTTCATTCAAAGACATGTGGCATGACGGTGGATAATTACACAATATCTGGATAAAGGATTCCAAATTCGTGCCAGGTGTATAGAAATGCTATCATTGCGGGCTCCACTGTTGGTAATGATCTCCACTGTTTCTCAAATGGCTGTAGATTTAGGGGGCCACCCCGTTGGGGCAGTGGTCTAAGCTGTGGCTTATGACCATTTGTCCGTGAAGGGTCCAGGTTTGAATCCTGGTGAGGCATGGATGTTGTGTTTGTCTTATGGCACTGGCTCTCCCCCTTTCCTGGAACCAGTGGCCCTAAATTAGGGATGGGCGACTACTTATAGCCCATCAAGTTTCTCACAGTGGTAGTTAAAACTTCAATCAAAAAAAAAAAAAAATTTAGGGGGGGGAGCTAATTTCTTTATATCATCCCACATAGAAATAGCAGGCTTGAATTTGTATTTCCTGCATAGGGCTTGTAGGCACTTAACCATCCTTTGTGTCTCTTTTGTGCTCATTGATTATAATTCTAAACAAGCACTTAGGTCATTTCAACGTAATATTGTGTGGAGCTGTTGGGATATTGTAGTGCATCTTATAAACACCTGCATTGTTGGAAAAAGGGGTTTGTCATTTATTTTTCTTCAGCATTGTATATAAAGATGCAGGACACCTTATGCTGATACCATAGTTCATCTTGAGTTTGTAGGAAACATCTGATGTGCAGAGAATCGAGCCAAGATGTTGTAGCTGCTGCGTAGGAAGATCAAAACATTTTTAGCTTTTTTGATAAAGCTGTGCATCTAGTTCGAGGTGTATCCTGCATCATTGGCCAATTCGATGCTTTTTAGTTTCCGTTATTTAGAATGGACATTGGAAGAGACTGCAAAGGCTCTTCTAATATGAGAATGGAAGATAACTGTTTTGTATTCTGCTGGACAAACAAGTGACAGAGCATCATCAAGTTGGAGACTTGTGTGCAAAAACGGTTTTTGCGTGATTGGCTCAGTAGGACATCCAAATGAGGTATGCCACTATTGTGTTCAAGCTGCATTGCATAGTAAAATTGACCGTAGGGTGTATATAATTGATTTTGTCAAGAAAAACATTGAAGTCTCCTTTTCATGAGGTCATATGAAAAATAACATATTTCTCATGTCGTAGCCAGTTGGTAGGCCATGCAGTGATGCTGGAGAATATATGCTGCTCAGTTAGGCAAAGGATCACTGAATGTGAAGATCCTATTGGAGTGCCATTAGTCAGTTTAAAAAGTTCAAGTCTGGCCTACTTCTATGTGAGATGATATAAGAAATTGAGAAACCTTTGAGATCATTACAAACAGTGAGGCTTGCAGTGATAGCGTCTCTCTAGAGTTGCCACGAATTTGGGACCAGTTCGCTAAATAATGCCTGTATCCTTCCAAGATATTGCGTGCCTAATCATTGTAATGCCTTGTGTTGTTAAATGAAAATTACATTCATATGTATTTGTTTATTGTCTAGTCAAGTCACTGTTCAAATTGTTGATGCATTCTATTATTCAGATTGGTTTTTAGTCTGCCTTCATAGAAAATGTGTGAAAGTTTCAAAATGCTGAATCATACATATTTTCATGCCAGTAAATTGAATTACTAATATAGTTGGTGTACAGTTCCTCATTATCAATTTTACAGATCTGTTACCTGTTAGCCTTGTATCAATATTGTAATTGTTAGGGTACTGTACTCACAAAATCTGGGTACAGTGTTCATCTGCTGTGTTATGGTTGTCTGTCATACTTTGGTGCATGAGGGCTTGCATAGGTTTGAGCTCTTGCAATGTCAGTGCTTGGGAGAGCAAATTACAAAGATTTTTCTTTCTAATTGCCCAACATGATATTTTTATTAGTCAAGTCTATCTCTTTGGTCACCACGACAATCTGACACCTGCATTTGTTGACCCATTTTTATATATTTGTACAGTTTTAGCTTAAACATTTGTTGTGTGCATGGTGGTGAAGATGGGAAAATCTTTGCCAGCAGGTCCTTAAAAGTCCTTATGTTTTTTCCTCATAATAAACTAAGTCATACTGTGCATCTGTGGTACTTTGTTTTTGGTTTCATAAATAATTCTATTGTGATTCATTAATATTTGCATTGATAAATTTGTTTTTTATTATAGATCCTGTTACCAAAGTCTGGTGGGACTGCAAGAAAGTTGAAACCTGCTCCTGATGATATGAAGAGAACTTTCACATGCTTATGCAAAATAGTTTCTGGCATGCCTTCAGATCAGTTCAGGACTGCTGTTGAAGTGGTTAAAGAGAAGGAAGAAGATTCATATTTGGAACAGGGTGTGAAAGATGGTGGATCTGAAATTGAAAAACCAGATGGTGGACATACAATTTCGGTAATTATATAATTACATTGTTGTAGAATTACATGCACTAAATATTTTGCTTTTATACTTGGTTTGAAGTATCAAATGTAAACATTCACACAAAAGTACATCTTGTCACTTAACACACAAACATTTACATCTGTCTCATTTTAGTGTGGTCAATTTCTCACCAATAAAGTTTCATGTCAAGGAAATGAACTGCTGCAGTCCAGTTTACTTAATGTAAACTTCAATTATACATGCTGGAGGAAATAGAGTAGGTAGTTCAAGTCAAATGGACAGTTATAGTTGGTTTCATTTGGCAAATACTGGACCAGATGGAACATGCATCAGTTTTTCTACTTAGCATAAAACATATGCTTTGTTAGTTAAAGATGCATATTAAAATTTGGTGTGCTCGCTCAATATGAGAGTTTTGGATTTCAGGAGTTAAAATTCAGGGCAGGATTCTCGCCGAAATTAAGTTGTTAGGTGAGAGTCTCCCGCCTTAAGAAATTTCAAGACAAAAAAAATATATAAATATAAAATCTTGGATCCGTTTTTGAACCACTTACAAAATTCACGTGTTAAAAACGTATCCTTTGTAAAAAAAAATATATGTTCTTTAGAAACGGACCTTTCAGAGTTCCGAAAATTACAATCGAATACATCATTCATGTCGAGAACATAATCAGTTTACAGACCCGTGAATCGGCTCCTATGCATAGCCACATAAGCAGTTCATTTTGCATATCGCAAACTGTTACCAATTGGGCATGAGATTGTTCTTCGGATTAGCAAAATTCCGCTTTTTTTTTTTTTTTTTTTTTTTTTTGCCACATTTCAGTTGTACTTGAGATCGATATCGATGAAAAAAAAGAAAACTGAAGATAATGTTGTATTTTCAGAGAATGTGTGTGTGCGTGCGTGCGCGCCACAATACGATACCTTGGATATCAGTGGTTGGATATCCCTTCAGAGCTTTCCTGAATAGACTCAAGGGATCTCTTTCAACCCTCCCAAGAGTACAGAAGACTATATATTATGTGGGCTCATTATCTTTTATTCCTACTCTGACTAATTCTTTAGGAAATATTTGTAAAAAAAATATAACTTGGGATTTGGTGTCAAGACTCGGAACAATTATGCAAGTGATTGTGAATGACAGAGATACAGTTCCAGCTGGTGATCGACATGGTGTATATGCCATTCCTCTCGTAGCTCTGGACTCTGATAATAACAACTGTGTTTATGTAGTTCTACACTTAGAAATATTAAACGTGTTTATGAGCATAAATATAATGTTAGGACCAACTCACTGACTGCTGCCTTATCAAGTTGTTGTACTGAAGGAACTTTCACTCCCTCTTGGGAAGATACTAGGCTATTAAACTCTAGCAACACTTGGACCGAAGTTCTAATGGCGGAAAGCCTCCACATATACAGTACAATCTGGGTAGTGGATGCTGTAATGACGATACACATGTACAGATCTCATTGTCCTGGAAGATACTGCTGAACCTTGTCAAAAAAGGATAACTCTATTCAAAAGGTCCTATTTTGGGAGTGCTGTGGGGAGTAGAGAAGAGGGGAAATGAGTTGGGGAAAGAAGATACGATTTGTTGTGGTTATTTTTTATTTTGTCATGGACTTAGGGGGTTTGTTATTCATGGGTAGTGGGCTGGGGGAAAAAGAGGGGGCTGTTGAAGGTTAGCTTGTAGTTGGGATGAGTGGGTTACCATTTATTTATGTGTCAGAAGAGAAAATTTTTTTTGCTTTGTGTAATTAAGTATGTATTTGTGCTTCTTGTGTGTGTATCTTATTTTTCTTGCATGCCCTTGCATCTGCGCAAATGAGCTAAAAGTCTGTTTGTCAGCTATATAAACTAGCACACCCATGACAATCATTTAAGTAAGCATACCATCTGATGAAGGAACTTGCAGAACTCCAAAAAATATTATGGGACTTTTAATATAACTTTTATTTTTAACTATTTTTAAAGCTCATTAAAAAAAATTATTCTTCTCGTCCTAAGACGGTGTGTAGAGTTATTGGAGTTGTATCTCAGAGCTAAAACCACTGCATCTAAGTAAATCATCAGTAGTGGTTTAAGGTTTGTTTTTTCTCTTTTGTCAACAAAAGTTGTAGCAAAATATGCAGTCCACACACACACTTTCATACAGGAAATTACATTACATTGGATGAATTATGTATTTTATTTAGAAATCAAAGTAGCTAATATCAGGTGGAAGGGAATGTCCTGTCCTCTCTGACATTTACAAAAAAAAAAAAAGTGCTAACAAGGTCAGTTTACTGAATTAAAAATTATGCCTCAAAGCAGTGTATAAAGGGCTGACAACAGACTACCAAAAACGCATCACAATCATTGTTTAAAGGGTGACTCAAGGTTTCGGGGTCTTCTGGTAGAGCAAGAAACTAACAGTAGCACGTTCTTGAAAAAAAAAAATGACGCAAACGTGCACAACAGTAAGGAGCGCATTACACATCACATACATAAGGGCAGCGCCCAGTGCGGGGAAATGCCAGTACAACTTCCTCACTGTCGTTCTAGTGGAATCCGAACTCCCGGAACTGGCTTGATAGAATGAAGATCGTTCTCTACCTCCCCGCACGGGGATAACCGGTTTTCCGGTTATTTGGGGAGCGGCGATCCCACGGCCCGAGCTGACCTTGTGACGGAACATCTTTCTTTTTCGTTTTGTACGATTACATCACCGAAGGGACAGCTGTTCATCCAGCTGTTGTGGGATGGCGTCAACACGGCTCGAGCCGACATGTACTATATGTGATGATTTTCACATTTTTATGTTTTTTTTTTTTATTTTTTACTTGACACGAACCCGCCTCAGTTGTAGGCTGCTGAGGTTGTGATTATGCGCCAGCTCTGGATTATAGTTTCTCGTTTTCTATCCTGTCTTCTCCATTTCATGTTCCTTTCTTTGTTCTTCCAAGCTGGTTAGCTAGACCTACCTGCACGTTTGCCGTGTGCGGTGACCCGTAAGGTGGGAAAAAAGATGCTGGAGGCCTGGGTGTTGTTGTCGCCAGTTGCCAACACTCCTCTTTGCCCCCTGCTTCACCCTAAACGGGCGGCTGGGAACTAACCCACTCCTAGTCAATGAGGTCTGGCCGAGTGGAGCCCAGACCTCTAACGGCTTGTCTCGTACGACAGGGTGAGTCTGGGGATAGGGTGGGCATGCCAAAGGGGTGTTCCCCTGGCATGGGAAAGTCTGGGTGCTCGCCGAGCGCATGTCTGCCCTATCAACTTGCTATATCCGCTTGCTATCCCTAGAGCCGTGTCCTGCGTCCACTTGGGCTTGCGGACCTCCGGTTCTCCCTTGTTGGGCTCAATTGTGGGTGGGGAAGTCGGCTGATGAATCCTTTATATTTTTTCATGGCTCTTAATGAAATTTCCCATGAACCCAAAACTAAAAGAGGTATGGAGGAAGGTTCAGGTCCTTCCGCCAAAAAAAATTGTCGCTGATGTTTCCAATGCTAGATTCTTTTTTGTGCACTCATTGGACCCTTCAAGGCCTTTGAGTGCCAAAAGTCCATTTTGGATCCATAAAGCACTTCAATCTATAGCAAGCTCTCCTAAGAGCGTCAAGAAGCTCCAGTCTGGAGATCTCGTTGAGATGTCTACTGTGGCTTACAGTTCCACACTTATCAACACCAGCATGCTGCTCGAGACTCCTGTCAAAATAACACCACACGGTTACCTAAATTCATCTCGAGGTGTTGTCTCCTCTCGGGATCTTATTGAATGTACCGAGGATGAACTTCTCGAAGAACTGAGGAGCCAACATGTTACGGGTGTGCGGCGTATTTCTTTCGGGAGGAATGGGCAGTTTGTCCCATCCTGGAACATCATCTTGACATTCAACAGCCCTTCCCTGCCTACATCCATCAAGGCAGGGTATCTCCACCTCGAGGTACGACCGTAGATTCCTAACTCGTTGAGATGTTTTAGGTGCCAGTCGTACGGCCAGTCTCAGCAGTCATGTAGGAGTACTCCTAGGTGTGGACGCTGTGGTGCCACAGAGCATCTACTTTCAGAATGTGTGGCCGAGGCCGAGTTTTGTGTGAACTGCAAGGGTTCACACCCAGCATCAGCCAAAGATTGTCCCAAGTGGAAGGAGGAGAAGGAAATCCAAAGGCTCATAACGGTGGAAAATATTTCCTATCCTGAGGCCAGAAGAAGAGTGGTTCCTGTTACATCTGATCGGCGATCATACGTCTCAGTGGTGGTTGCCAAATCTACGGTTGCCATTCAGATCCCCCTAAATGTCCATTCAATGTGGAGGAAATCATCGTAGCCGGACTGGAGGCACTCCAGTCGCGCGCCTAAGTGTCTGAAAGCGGCACCCGCCACTTCACCGAAGCAGACTCACTCCTACAAGGGCAAGGGAACTTCAGCCACTTCTTCTGGCAAAAACGCCAACACTAACACCAACACCAAGGTCAAGGATAAGAAGAGCATTTCTTCTCCTTCAAAGTCTCAGCCAAACAATCAACGGCGAGCAAATCCCACTAAGACACTTGGGACAAAGCATTCACCAATCTTGGCCCCTGGTCACACACCCCCAAATCTGGGGGAACACTCATCAGAGGAAATGGAGGCTGACCAAGTTTAACCATTTCCTTTTTCATTTCATTTTTACCAATGGGTTCAATAATTCAGTGGAACTGCCGAGGTTTTCGCACCAGTTTTGATGATGTGAAACATCTGCTTTATTTGTACTCTCCGGTGTGCCTTTGTCTCCAGGAGACAAAAAGCTTAAACCATCGGACCTGCTTTCAGTTCGAGGCTACAGTGCATTTCGGACAGATAACTCGTCTGGAAATATAGCCTGTGGGGGTGTCGCTATTCTCGTCCCTCACAGGGTTCCGGTATCTTCCGTCGCGGTTTCCACAACTGTGCAGGCCGTGGCGGTTAGTATTTCTATGCCTGTGCCTCTTACTGTTTGCTGTGTCTATCTGCCACTGGATGAGGATATTAGCGTCTCTGTTCTGGAGAGCTTGATTGATCAGCTGCCTTCACCCTTCCTTCTTTTGGGTGACTTTAATGCTCATCATCCTTTGTGGGGTAGTGCCAGCGCGAGAGGTCATCGCATAGTCTCTTCTGTGCTCGGCCTCTGTGTGCCTTTTAAACACTGGTGCTGACATTTACTTCCACGAGCTGACAAGATCCTTCAGTGCGATCGATTTGACCTTGGGTTCACCATCGATTATTGCTGACTGGTCGTGGACGGTGTGTAAGGATCTCCACGGGAGCGACCACTTCCCAATCGTCCTCTGGCACCATGCAAACGTGCCATCTTCTGCCTCCCGCCCACCTCGATGGAGGATGGATCGTGCCAGATGGGAGGTCTTCACATCGTCCGCGGTGATATCTTCTGAAATGGTGACCCAAAAGTCAATCGACGCAGCTGTACTTAAAGTCACAACTTGTATTCTTCAGGCAGCTGATCTTTCAATTCCTAAAACATCTACGAAGCTCCCCAGAATTCCGAAACCTTGGTGGAACCCTGAATGTGCAGCAGCTAGGAGAGCTCAACACAAGGCCTAGTCTACTTTTCGGCGTTATCCAACCGATGCTAATCTCGTAGCTTTTAAACGAGCTAAATCCTATGCTCGGTTAGTGCGTCGACGTAGCAAGAGAGAGTCTTGGATCCAGTATGTGTCATCTCTCACTTCACGTGCCAGTTCGAAAAGTGTGTGGGACAAGATTCGTAGGATCCGGGGTAACTACAGCTCTCACCAGATTGCCATTCTCGAGAGTAACGGCTGCACATATGCTGAAGTCGGGGAGATTGCAGATTGTTTGGGGGAGGCGTTTGCCTCCGTTTCGAGTGATCTGGCGTTTCCATCCTCCTTTCATAGGATTCAATCCACCGCGGAACGCCAGAGAATCTCTTTTGCACCATATACCGAAACTGGTTATAACTCCCCCTTCAGCATGTGTGAACTTCGGGTGGCTCTGCATCGGTCCGGGGCTACTTCTGTCAGTCCCGATGACATCCACTACGACATGCTCCGTCATCTCTCGCAGTCGTCTCTCGAGAACCTTTTAATCTTATACAATCGCATCTGGTTAGAGCATAGTTTCCCGGAGTCTTGGCGCAAGGCTTTTGTTCTACCTTTTCCGAAACCTGGCAAGGATCCTAAGTCTCCCTCTAGTTATCGCCCAATTGCTCTCACTAGCTGTCTGTGTAAAGTTCTCGAACGCATGGTTAACTCACGATTAATTCATTTTTTAGAACATCATCACTTACTTTCACCATCACAAAGCGGTTTTCGGCGTCATCGTTCACCTCACGATCATCTCCTGCACCTTGAGACATCTGTGCGCGAGGCGTTCCTGCGTAGGCAGCACCTGGTTTCTGTATTCTTTGACATCGAGAAAGCCTATGATCGTGCGTGGCGGCACGGGATTATTCGTGACCTCCACGCATGCGGGTTGCGAGGAAATCTTCCGACATTTATTAAAAAAATTCTTCGCAATCGGGTGTTCCAGGTGCCCCTGGGTACGACGCTATCGGCAACATTCCATCAAGAACAAGGTGTTCCTCAAGGTTGCATTTTATCTGTCACGTTGTTCATCCTGCGCATTAATTGTCTCCTCACAAATCTTCCTCCTCTGGTTTCGGCTACTGTGTATGTCGATGACTTGCACATCTTCTGCTCGTCATCAAGCATGCGTTTTATTGAAAGGCAGTTGCAGTCTGCAATTAATCAGATTTTTAAAGCGGCGAATAGCAATGGTTTCGTTCTTTCTCCCGACAAGACAGCGTGTGTTCATTTCTGCCGGAGGCGTGGCCTCCATCCTGACCCCGAGCTGTATTTAGACCGTGCAGCCATTCCAGTTTTGCCGGAGACCAAGTTCCTTGGACTGACCATCGACCGTGCGCTTACGTTCCGTGCGCACGTTCGGCGGCTCAAGATTTCCTGTCTGCGTGCTCTTTCTATTCTAAAAATCCTTTCGAGAGTTTCGTGGGGCGCAGACAGGATCTCTTTGTTTCGCATTTACCACTCCTTAATTCGGTCGAAACTGGATTATGGCTGTATCGTGTATGGCTCTGCTCGTCCTTCCGTTCTCCGGCCTTTGGACGCTGTTCATCATCAGGCGCGTCTTTGTACGGGAGCATTTCGAACATCTCCGATTTCCAGCCTTTACGCTGATGCGAACGAACCATCGCTCGAATTACGCCGTCTGCAGCTGTCGTTTCACTTTTACTTAAAACTTTGGTCTCTTCCAGACCATCCTTTATACGGTGCAGTTTTCCATCCTCAGCATGCTCGTTTATTTGAGAACCGGCCCTCGTGCATTCCAACCTTCGGTCTTTGTATGGCGGCCGTAGCTCGTGATTGCAGGGCTCGACTTGTCACTTGTTGCAGCGACCAGGGGCTTTGGGGATCCTCCATGGCACCCACTTGGTGTCATGGTTGATACCACCTTTACGTCTTTTGACAAATCCTCAACCCCTGCGTCAGTGTACCAGCAGCTCTTCGCTGAGCACCGTCCCCTTAATACTGAATACACTCCCATTTTCACTGATGGCTCCAAGATGCATGGAGTCGTTGGATCCGCAGCTGTCTGTGTGGATGACGTGTCAGTAGCGCGGATCCCAGCTGAGGCCACAGTGTTTTCGGCGGAGATGCATGCTGTGTATATCGCCGTTCTCCATGTTCAGTTGAGTTCTCATCATAGTGCTATGGTCTATACGGATTCCTTAAGTGTCCTGCAGTCTTTGTCATCGTTGGACTGTTGTGACCACCCTTTTCTTTTTCACGTACGAAGACTTCTTCGTTCTTTGCTCGAGGCCGGTGTCCAGTTACAATTTTGTTGGAATCTCGGGTAACGAGTGTGCTGATGCGGCTGCTAGATCTGCTTCCTCTTTGGTCGTCACACCCTTGCCACTGTTTCACCGGGATTTCCGCTTTCTTCTTCACGACCATATTAAGCGATCGTGGCAGGGTCTGTGGGACCAAGAGGTGGAAAATAAACTGCATCGTATAAAACCTAATCTTGGAATCTGGAAATCCTCAGTTTGTCGGAACCGTAGAGAGGAAGTGGTGCTTGTGCGTCTCCGCATTGGGCATTGTCGTTTCACTCACCGCTTTTTGCTGTGTGGCGACACTGCACCGATGTGTGAGACGTGCAATTGCCGACTCACTGTCACTCATCTTTTGTGTAGTTGTGTTTGTTTTCGTGTTGTGCGATTTCATTTCTTTCATTCTCATTTGTTGACCGAGGACGCCGCTACACTGCAGCGGCTCCTGAATGACCACTGCGATACTGTCGCTGTTTTCTCATTTTTAAAACAAACTGACTTTTTTAAACGTATCTAGATGTTAGCCCTATCATCATTCTCATTCCTCAGTTTTACTTAATCAGCTGGTTTTTAATCATTGTACCATGTTTTTAATACTCTTTGTTTAATTGTCTTTTTAGCCCTTCCACCATTCTCATTGTTCAGTTTTACGTGATCATCCAGTTTTTAACTTTGTTACCACGTTTTTAATACTGTTTGTTTGTCTTGTGTCTGGCGCTCTTTGGCCAAACATGGCCCTTGCACCACAAAAACCAACCAACCAACCAACGTTCTCTACCTATTGGTTCCACAAAGCCTGCAAGGTACACTTAATACAATCCCAAACAAGAAAACATACTTCTTGGTGGCACAGTGGTGGACTCCAACAAGAAAACCACTCTGGCGACATCATCAGATGACATATATGTATTAAGATAATACAACGTCGTTTGTCACAATTTATTTTTTCAAGCTGACCACGATTTCGCTGGGTATTGACCTAGCTTCATCAGGATGAATGGCACGTAAATATTCAAATTGTATGTGACATCATAAGTGGTGTTTTGCAGTCTCGTTTTGGTTAGATGCTTCCACGTGCTTGATAGAAATGTGGTGGATGCCATTTCATTAAGAAGTTGCGAAGACTTCTGATATATATGGAAAGCTTCCGAAATATCAAGTTTGGTAGTTGAATCTAGCTTGTCAATTAGTTTTGCTTCTTCAAAGAGAAATTTGTGGTCCTTTTCGTAACAGTGTTCAGCCATCGATGACTTCTTTAGGTCACAATTCCGAATGTAGGTCTTGTGCTACTTTAATCGAAAACACAAAGCTCTACAGGTTTGTCCTATATATGAAGTGCCACATTCACATGGAATTTGATAAATTTCCCACGAGTTTTTGTCTTCAACATAGTCCTTTGATCCTAAAAATCTCATTTTGTTTATGGGTTTAAAAATCACCTTAAAATTAAGTTTTGAGAATTTTTGAAATTTTGAAGGCAATATCACGGAAAAATGGAATAATGGCAAAATTTTCTCGCAATGGGCGCATCACAGGAGTTAATGTGGAGATAGGCTTCAGTTTCCAGAATTTTGTTAGAGCCTTGTCGATAATGAAAGGGTTGTATCCTCGCTGTACTGCAACACAATTAAGGAAATAAAGTTCTTTTTCCAAACTGTTGAAAAAGAAAAAAGTTTGAAAAAAGAACTTTATTTCCTTAAACGTGTTGCAGTACAGTGAAGACACAACCATTCAATTATTGACAAGGATCTAACAAAATTCCGGAAACCAAAGCCTATCTCCACATTAACTTCTGTGATGCGTCCATTGCGAGAGAATTTTGCCATTATTCCATTTTCCGCCTTCAAAAATTCTCAAAACCTTTAATTTTAAAGTGATTAATAAACCCATTTACAAAATGAACTTTTTTTTTATCAAAGGACTATGTTGAAGACAAAAACTCGTGGGGAATTTATCAAATTCCATGTGAGTATGGCGCTTCATATATAGGACAGACCCGTAGAGCCTTGCTATTTCTATTGAAGGAGCAGGGGACCTACATTCGGAAGTGTGACTTAAAGAAGTCATCGATGGCTAAACACAGTTATGAAAAGAACCACAACAGATTTCTCTTTGAAGAAGCAAAACTAATTGACAAGCCAGATTCAACCACCACACTTGATATTTTGGAAGCTTTCCATGTATATCAGAAGTCTTCGTAACCTGTTATTAATGACATGGCATACACCCCATTCTATCGAGCGCGTGGAAGCATCTAACCAAAACATGTGACTGTAAAACACCATTTATGATGTCATTCAATTTGAATATTTACGCGCCATTGGTCTTGGTGAAGCTACAGTAGCGAACAAAAGTATTTGGCGAAACACTTTTTCGACCATAATATTTTTTCTGCTGGACCAAATCGGGTCATTTTGGGATATGATATGTGTTATTCAGTTGTAAACATGGCCCATACGCAGATAAATCGGAAACCTTAACACAGATCAGGTACCGAGCTTAATCGCAAAGATCATACAAATTGACCAATAAAGTAGGTGTGTCACATACATTTAATGCAACGATAACAGAAAAGAAGTACGAGAAAACGACAAAACAATAACTAATACTTAGTGGGATAACCACGAGACTTAATAACAGCTGCACAACGGACCGGCATCGAGTCCACTAGCTTCTCGACGGTGACCTGCGGAATTCGCGCCCATTCTGCAGACAGCTGGTTGAACTTCTGGGCCCTATTCTGGCAGGTTTTCTTTGCACATCGTCTCTCCAGCTCCTCCCGCATTTGCTCGATGAGGTTGAGGTCTGGAGATTAGCTTGGCCAGTCTAGAAGTGTGACCTGTTGCTGCTGGAAGGCTTCCTTCGCTACTCTAGAAGTGTGCTTCGGGTCGTTGTCTTGCTGCATGATCCATCCGGGTGGCATGTTCTGATTTGCCCATGGGAAGACATCGTTGTTGAGCATGTTCGTGTAGTTCTGGCTGGTCATTATTCTGTGAATCTTGATGATGGGGCCCATTCCATTGCGAGAGAATGCGCCGTAAACCATGAGCGATCCACCTCCGTGCTTGACAGTCGGCTGAATGAACTGGGGTTGAATCTCTGGCCACACGGATGTCGTACGTATCGGATGCCATCACCTCCGAACAAGTTGAACTTGCTCTTGTCGGTGAAAAGCACCTTTACTCCGGTCATCCGCGGTCCAGTGGCGATGACGGCACGAGAATGCGACTCTGGCTCGTCGATTCTTGACTCCGATGAATGGTTTCTTGGCGGGGCGTCCATTCAATCCACCAGCAATGAGACGACGGGAGATGGTCATTCAGCTGACGTTTAGGGCGTCGCTGTCGCGGAATTCGGTGGCGATGTCCACAGCAGTCAAAGGGGGATCGGCACGAGATCGACGGAGGATGCGTCTATCCTGACGCGACGTAGTGGAACAAAGGCCTACCCCATCGCGGACTGTTCTCGACAGTCCCAGTCTTCTTATAATGTTGCAGGATAGCTGAAATGGACTGGTGTCAGATCTTCAGGGCCCTCGCAATGTCGGTGATGCGCATTCCGGATTCCATTATGTTCCACTGCCGCCTGGCGAGCTCCAACAGGGATCTCCGCCTTTTTACCCATTTCTGAAAACCTAAGATTGACTTATTATCACACTACACATCACATAACCCACATAAATCACAAGAAAAACATTAATACATGCAGCAGACAAATGGTTAATAATTGGCCTCTCTGAAAATGGCCCATTTCGAACGACAAATTCGCTCTGTGCGAAATACAAACTATGCGGCATTGTAACCCACGAATCAACACATATCATATCCCAAAATGACCCGATTTGGTCCAGCAGAGAAAACATTACGGTCGAAAAAGTGTTTCGCCAAATACTTTTGTTCGCTACTGAAGGTCAATGCCCAGCGAAACCACAGTCAGCTTGATAAAACAAATAATTGTGACAGACAACATTGTATTATCTTAATGTGTGTGTGTGTGTGTGTGTGTGTGTGTGTGTGTGTGTGTGTGTCACAAGACTGTAGTCTTTGAGATCAAGAATCAGATGACTTGTTGCCCTGAATTCCAACATGGCTGGGAATCCAGTAGAATTTGACCAAAAAAACTGGCCTCATGCGAACAACAGAGTAAACATATAGAGTAAATGTTCAACAGAGTAAATTCACATTAGAAGGATGTGAATAGTCACCACAATTGGCTAGGGATAGAGACTGCAAAATACTCAAAGAAAAAAAAATGACACAAACATACAACCCTAGGACGCAGATGAGAACTCAACTGCAACAGACCATAGGACACAGATGAGAACTTAACTGTACGTAGATGATTTGCATCTTCCCTAGAAAATGGACGTTTTGATTGGTGCAGATTGTATCATCTGGATGTTGTTGGATTCACAGTCTGACAGATGCATGCACACTGTTAAGACATGCTTTTACACATTAAATGCTTCAGAATCCAGTTATTTCTTGCATGTCTCTCTTTCCACATCTGTCTTTGAAGCAACAATACGGGGCCTGAAGTTTTCATGCCGTTGCACAGGGTGGTCGAAAAGTCCCCTAAAGGTTTCAATTGACAACTGTACAAAAACGAACATATCTACAGCAATGCAGTTTGCAGCATTTGAAAGAGTAAATATTAGAGTTTAATAATCTTACGTTAATACACCTCTACATGTGCGCTCCTACATGTCAGGATTGATACTATTAAACACTGCTGTAATACGCTGTTTGAGCTCCTGAAGGCTGCTTAATCTTTCTCGGTAAACCATGTCCTTGACATAGCCCCAGAGGAAGAAGTCAAAAGGAATGATATCCGGGGATTGGGGTGGCCAAGGAATGGGACCATCTCTGACGACCATCTGTCAGGAAATTCACAGTTCAGGTATTCATGAATGTCAAGTCCCCAATGTGGGTGAGCGCCATCTTGTTGCAGTATGACGTTTGGTTGCAAATCTTGTAGTTGAGGAACAGCAAAGTTCTGAAACATGTCCAGGTAATTATTCATTTGCACTGTGGGCTCGGGAAAGAATAATCGCCAAAATTACACGATTATGCAGCTGTCCACACCAAACATTCAACTTTTAACTGTTCATGACGTGCTCCCTGACTGAAGGTGGGTTTTCACTACCCCATATACGAACGTTCTGGGTGTTGACTTTTCTGTGCATGTAAAAGGTTGCCTCATCTGAGAACATTATACGGTGTAGCAAACTTTCATCAACTTCCAGCTACTCCAACACATCCCGAGCGAATGCTAAGCGCTGAGGAAAATCGTTGGGTTTAATCTGGTGTAGGAGTTGTTTTTTGTAAGCAATTAGTTTCATGCTTTTGTGAAGCACTCTTAGAAATGTGGATCGTGGGACATTCAGTTGTAAAGATGCCCTTCTCGTGGACTTGCTAGGGCTGCAAGCGAAAATCTCCTGTATGTTCTGCGCTGTTTCTTCACTGACAGGGGGGTCTGCCACTTCTTTGCCAGTCCAGGATGCTACCAGTATCCCAGAACTTCTTCTGCCATGTTCTGATACTGAAGTCACTCAGTAGATCTTTCCCATATGTCCGACAGTGATTTCTTTGTACCGTAATCACAGACTGTGTCTCAAAACCAACTCGCACACATTGCTTTCTCCTGCAGCGACGGCATTTTCAGTTGTTTTCCAGTCAGCATCGGTATTTCTAAGCACGTAACGCCATCTGTTGGAAAGAGATGGCATTCAAAATTCAAATATTTACTCTTCCAAATGCTGCAAACCGCATTGCTGTAGATCTATTCGTTTTTGTACAGTTGTCAATCGAAACTCCTAGGGGACTTTTCAACCACCCTGTATTTCGTACACTCCCAGCTACCATTCTGACATGATGACATTTTCATTAACTCAGTGTAAATCCCTAACTTTCTGTGAGTGGTTTATCTTGGTATTTTTTCTTGATATTTTTATACTACCCTGTAATTTCATCTTCGGGGTCTCCTAATCAAAATGTATAAACAAATAGTTCACATAAGGCTCAAGAATTAAACAGGAGGCCTTGCAGTGTGCAAAGTAATTTTAATCCTTAAATGCCTACACGGAGGCCTTGCAGTGTGCTAAGTAATTTTAATCCTTAAATGTCCACACATGCACATGTATTCTTGATCGTATGCAAATCAGTTCATGCATGTGCTCTCTATTTATTTTTTTTATTATTTTTTTTAAACAGATAACTGAAGAATTCTACAGGGAAAATGAGAAGAAACAAGACTGGAGTCATTGGGTTGCAATGAAACTTTTTAAGAGACACATTGGAAAAGTTTTCATTCGAGGTAGCAGTATAGTATTGATTAATACACTATATTGATATTTTTTTCATTGTTTGTTTTATTAGAGCATTTTTTAAAAAGCTGTTGCAGTTCAGCAGGTTTAAGGTGCATTAATTGTAGTGTAAACTGTGATGAAGCTAATAAGTCTGTTTGTAAAGTTTCTAAGGAATTGTTTTTATTTTTTTACATTCCAATGGTTTTCTATGGGACATTTTTTAACTTGTTAAAAGTAGTTCCCATTTGCTTGGATTGTAATACAAACTGTGATAGAATTAATACTTTGTCATTGTCATAAGCTTTTTTTACACTGTTGTTCACTTATAACGTGCTTAGTATACTGAAATTTGTTTCTACTTCACCTTGTTAAAAGTTCCCTTGCATTAATTATTATGCAAGCTGTGATAAACTTGATGTTTTCTTATCATCTGAGTTAGTTGTTTGTTTTGATGCATTTTTCTGTAGTTTAATTGTACTACAACACAAGTTGTGTTAAACATTTTCCTATGTTTAAAAGTTTGGTTTTAAATGCATTTTTCTGTAGTTTAATTGTACTACAACACAAGTTGTGTTAAACATTTTCCTATGTTTAAAAGTTTGGTTTTAAACTGCATCGTTTATTCTGTTTCCTTCTGGAGTTAATGCTCTTGCTCGATGTTCATTTATTGTAGTTTGAGCTGTAGAAACTTAAAAACATGCATCGACACTCTAAAATATACTAGGGAACTGAAGTTAACTTGTATTTTCATTTAGAGCTTAAGCTTCATATCAGCATTTATGCAATGACTTTAGTGATGTGTTTACACAGAATCCATCTAATGTTTTTATATTCAAGATGCCTTATAGTGTTTAGTAGACAAAGTCGTGCCAAAATTTATTACCCATCATCTTTATGTGTTTGTTTAAATGGTCTGTATTTGTGATGTTATGCTATGGCCTTTTAAGAAATTTGTACGTACAAAACCAACAAGCATTGTTTTAACTTGACATATGCTACTAAATGGCAGGTAGATATACTACACTGCATTATGGTATTTTAAACATAGTTCTCTTCATATCATTTTCCACAGCTTGTGACTGTATTATCAGTGTTACGTGGTGCAGCTCGTTCCCCAAGGTCACACACTACAGCCACAAGCAGCAATACTCTGATATCTTTTATGATTTTACAGCAAAAACGTTTTAAAAATAGTTTAAGGACTTTTGTATCACCCTGTATAATTTTATTCCATAAATCTTTTGATACGACGTGGTTTGGTGTTTAAAAAAAAAAGAAGAAAAAGGCCGGTGATCTTATCTAGGGACCCCAATTAAGAATTTTTTTTCATTAATGACTAACACCCCAGGTACGATCCTTAAAAACTCTCAGTAAATGGAAGGTGATTCCACCACCACCGACAAGAGAAATTCACATACGACACAAAATAATTTGATTAAACATATGTTCCAGGTTAACTATAAATTTATTTTGTGCCCCCAGGCACATGTTGGAAAAACACTCGATACAAGAAAACTTTAGGTGGCTAGGCCGAATAAAAAAAGAATTTAGCTATGAATTTTAGAGTCCAGAGTATGTTGACAGTCCTAAATAATCCTCTCAGAAACCCTGGTCTGCAAACCAAGTAGTTTTCACCTGTGTGGTTTAGAGGATGAAGGTGGTAAGTGGTACAATTTGGTTACCAGCCTGCCTTACAAAAAAAATCTTTAAAGAATGTGATCATTCACTCAAAGAGTGCCAAGAGCTTAATGCTCGATGTGCACATCTGATAACTGTTGAACCTTGAGCTAAATGCTCTTTACAATTTAGATTTAGATGGTTAAGAGTGACATTTTATTCTTTTTTTTTTTCACAACACACTGATTTTGATCAGTTACCTGGAAAAAAATCTTTTTCTTACTTTACAGTACAGAAAACCAAACAAACAAAAATGTCAAGTCACTTTCCTCTCATTTGAGCTAACAAAAAAACCCTGTTCTAACAGAAAACCAAAATTAATATACTTCAATCCATTTCTTTGGTCACTGGCATTAACTAGACATTTTTACAAAAAAAAAATATTACACAATGACATATTACATTTGTTGGTTCTGGCCAGACCATTAATTCCAAACATACATTTGCATTTCTCTATTTTCCTCCCATTTTAATTTCACCTTCCCCCCATTTTTTCTCTCACCCCTGAATTTTAACCTTTTACATCATTCCATTTCTGATCAAGACACATTTTTTTTTTTTTTTTTTTTTTTCCAATTTTAGGTGGTACTCATTTTTTTTCTCTTTGTTTCTCCTCCTCCTTAAATTTTCCTTTTGATGCCGAATTGGAATTGGTGTTTGTGCTGTCGCTACGAGAGCCGGCACGCCGTGGAAACGGGGCCTGATGCACTTATGATGACATGGGAGGATTTTCCCTCTTCTTCCTTTCTTTTATTCTTTTTTTTTTTACTTACTCCCGATGCCGGCCTTTGAGGAGACTTTCTCTCTCTCACACGGCGACAGGCGGCAGCGATGTTACCGAGCGAGTTACGAGGCGTAATGCCCGCTAGTGCCTTGGGATGATGTCAAGCACTTTTTCGCGCCATCTCGGCAGCAGAGTAAATTTTGAGCCATGGAAAAATTTAAAAAGAAAAGGATCGTTCCTACCGTTCTTGGGCCATTGCGGCCGCACGCTGGAAGGTTACGGCAGGTTCGGCATCCGGACGTCCGTCGTTCGGACTCCCCTCCTTTACTCGATTTTTTTTTTTTTTTTTATTATTATTATTATTGTGGGACTCTCCCTTACGAAGTCTGGTATCGAAGTGTCAAGCAGCACGCAAAAATTCCCCGCTCCTCGCCGAATCCCTTGCGCACGCGCCCGAAATGGCGGAAGGCAATTGGCCCGAAGTTAAGGCGGAGAGAAAGACGCAATTCCCAGAAATCGCTGGCTCGCATCTTCTCGGAGTCAGGCTTGAACTTTGACCCACGAAAACGGGCGCTGCGGTGAACCTCGCAGAATTCCACCCAAATCCTGACGTGTTCCTGTGCCAAGCGAAAAATGCCTTTTCGAAGTAAACAAGAGCATAAATAAATCGGACTTTCTGCACTGGTAAAGCTGGGAAAACGTCCTCACAGATGCCATTCTACGAATTTATCGCTTTTAGAAAAACGACACCAGAAACTGTAGCCATTTTCGTTCTTTCTTTCTGAACAAAGACTTTTAGAGAACCACCTTTACAAAAATTCATTAAACAAATTAACTAACATTAACGAACATCGTTACAATTAACTTCGTAACGCATAAAAATCGAATTCTCTCTAGCTACAGGTACGACGATCGGAATTACGAAAAAATCGCGTAAAGCAACGATTTCTTATTTTGTCCTGATGCATTAAGCCACAATTTTATTCTTTTACTAAATGACTATTTAATATCATTGACGATAGCGCACGCGCAATTAACTTAGGAAAGTCACTTCGTTACGGAGCGATCGCCGACCCGCTTTTTCTATCAGTCGCTGCATTATACTATCACTAGTTAATACCAAGTAAGATTCATACTAAAACCAACTAAATATTAATACTAAGCAAGATTTTAATTACGAAAGGTTACTAAATTAAGCCCGATACACACAACAACGATTTTAATACACGCTACTGACATATGGCATAAACACGCGTTTTTTTTCTCATTAGATACCACTACAATAAGATAAAATACTTCAAACACTACATGTTTACAAATTACTTTTCCATTATTAAAGCTTACATAATAATACAATAAAAGAAATCGCGATAACGACGGTAAATACGGAACTACAACCTTACGATTTTTCTTTTTATCGCTACGTTATCCCGACGATCAATAACGCCGAACGCCGCGGCGTTGCCGCTGATTTTAAACTGATACACCTAACACTATACATATATAAACTGCACTATACACTTAAGAAACTAAGGCAAATCAATTCATATACACTACATCATATACTGCACTAAAATAAACTTCACTAATATCTCTTCCCTGAAAGTAAACAGTGCACTAAAAAAATGCAATGTAAGGAAGGAAAAAAACATTGCATGAAAGAACAACAAAAAAACCAGCAATATAGCATGATGTCAAACTTCCTTAAATCTACTTCCCAGCTAGTTACACATCCCTTAACTAGAAACAGATATCACAAAGCTAACTTACCTAGACCTATTCACATAAATTTAACTACATACACAGAGATCAACACTTCACAGAGAAATCAGAAAGAAAATAAAATAAATGAAAAGAATTTACTTGATTTTTCTTGACTCTTAAATCTATTTATTTTTTCTAACTCCCTCCTTGCCAAAGGGATTTGAGATCATCTCATGACAAAAATTATCACTCTCATTGAGAGTGCGTGGATCTGGTGATGGGTTTTCCGATCCAAAAATATTGGCCCATTAATTTAGAGATCGGAAAAACGTCAACAGATCACTTTGTTTCAGTTTTAAAATGATGACAAAATTTTTAGGTACTGAGGGCCAGGGTGTTTTTGATCCTAGTTTATCATTGCAATTGCTGTAGTACCTAAGTTGGGTGTTTTTTTTAGGTTGAAGAACTATAAAGTGGTCACTTCTTTTCTCTGTCTTTTTTTTGTACCTGTACAAATGTTTGTTTTTGGCATCTAGTAGTTCTTTTCCCTAGTGACCACCCGCAGAATATTTTGTGGCACCATGTTATCTGTCGCAGACTGACCAGGAACTTTCTGCTATGGGGGACTGAGGAGACACTGTGACAGGAAGTACAATTTTACTGTGCCTCATTCAAGATTCCACATTCTGAAATGATCAACTAAACTAAAAAAGTCTTGATCTATCCTTGTATTACAATCAATTTCTTTTTGTTATCTATTATTACACTTTTCAGGGTTTTGTGCTTTTTGCAGAAGTGCCAGTTGTGGACAAACCGAAATTGAATAGATTGGAAGGGTTCGTCGTGCTAGATGCGGACAATTCCTGCTTCTGTTGGTGAATTCTCCCCTTTTTCTTCCTGCAGATTTCCCCTCGCACTTTTCTCCCAGGCTTGGGATTGGGAATGCCAAGTTGACATTGGCAGTGTAAAAATTGCAGGAGAATAATTCTTTAAGCCATTTTAGTTTTACAAATTTCATATTATGTTACAAAACTCAAAGTGTGTTACAAAGCAAATTATGTTACAAAACTTAAGACTTTTGAAGCACCTTTTTAAGTCCTTGTTTTTTGTTTTCAAATGGTGAAATAATATTTTCAATTTTTTACATACATTTTCTTCCATTTTGTTTCCTGTTCTCCTAATTCTTTCATTTTTAAAAATGCGATATTTTTTCAGTTTGTACTACTAAATGTACATTTGGTTCTTTCTGACCGGTGATCTTATTAAATTTCGAGTTCCGCCCTTCCACAGCATTATTCTTTCGATGACATTTACGATGAACATTCCATATATGAAGGGGGGAGAGAGATTTTGGTTGTCCAACCACTGTTCAACAAAGTAGTTTAAAAATATGGGTAGCTTATCATTTTGGGGGTATTTTCCTGATAGTAATAAGCCAAGCTTCATCAACATATTCTACAGGTATATGTGACAAAGCCAAACACTTCCTGCATATTTGTCTCACTTTTTCATTTTCTTTATATAGAATACAGAGGTCAGTTTCTTGAATTTTCCTCCATAAGCACTGGTTGAAATGGAAATTGCAACCTATTATTCGAGTTTCAGGAAATTATGTTTGTGTTGCTTTTAAATACTGCAGTTTCAAAATCCATTTTAATTAATTTGGGATTCCATTCTGGGCACAATGTCTTAATTTCTTTAAATAAGGAAGAATATGTAGCTTCCTTTTTCTCAGACAGGAAGGCAAAATACTACAGGATAAATATTTGTTTCAGGTGCTGTTACTTCCACAGTCCATGTGTATGGTATATATTTGAGTAAACTGTCTAGGGAAACTCCTTAAAGTTTAATCAAAAAGAAAATGTTCCCACTTTTTAAAAGATATTCCTCATCCTCGCCAGCAAAAACAAGTATTATTTTTCCCTGATCGGTCACAAAATTTAAGTGAAAGAAATGCTTATTGTTAGGCAGGCAAAGTGTTTCTTCAGGAAACTGAATTTTTGTGCTACTTGTTGGATTTTGAATAGTGCTCAATATTTTTCTTCTTTCTCGACATAATGCTGATTTTACACTTCTATAATGCAGCATTGTTCACCAACATGCTCTCAGGCATTTATTCAAGTCAAAACAGCCCAAGATAATTTTTCTGGAAAAAATCATAAATTGTACTAATTGTAAATACTAAATAAACATAAGATTCATACCCGTATGTGTTCCTTGTAATAAAATGCAAAAAGTTATGTATGCAATTTGAATTATGTGTAATCAAAGTAGCAACATCTGTGATATCATCATTATAACTACTGTTTCAGACTGGTTTGAGCAAGTAAAAGTTTTAGTAGTGAGTTTTAAATTTGTTATCCATAAATGTTAAGATGACAGAGCTATCTATGCTGGCTTTTGAAGCCATCCATATTTATTTTGTCACATTACAAATGCTAGTCATTGTTCATTTTTTCAACTTGTACTGGAACCCCTTTTTTTTGTATACACAAAATAAACCTTTGAATGTTTATTGAAAAACTTGTGTTATTTTATGTGTGTGTTTTTACCTGAATTGAAAATAAGTTTAAGAAAGAAGTTGGTATGCTTACAAATGAAATAACAATGAACAACATATAGTTTTCAGATACTGTAATTGTATCTTTATTTTGTGATGTTTATTAACAAAAATGTGTACACACATTGAGACATGGCTTTTTTAAAATTAATATTAGATAAATTAGCTAGTGATGCAGGGCTCGATTTTGACTGGTAGTTAGTAGCAAATTGTTAGCAAGCAAATGCATTTTGCTAGTGATAAAAGTGGTTCTAGCAAAAGTTGCTAGTTGAAAATTTTTGAATGTTTTAGTGTGAATTGTAAAAGCGCCACTGCATTGCGTGTGTAGAATATTTTATACAAAAAGGAACAATTGCTTTCTGGAAATGAATGTTTTTTGAAAAGTACAAACATTATAAACACATTTTGGCACTAGTAGAAATATCTGGTATATTTCCTTTATCTACTTCTGCATGTGAGGTTGGGTTCTGTTTCATGAAGAGAATCCAAGGTGATTGGAGGGGCAGTTTTAACTTACAATAATTTTTTTTTTTTAATTGGAGGTTTAACGACCACAGTGAGCAGCTCAATGGGCTATAAGCAGTCGCCCGTCCCTAATTTAGGGTCACTGGTTCTAGGGAAGGGAGAGAGCCAGTGCCGTAAGACAAACACAACATCCATGCCTCACCAGGATTCGAACCCGAACCCCGTTCGGACGAATGATCAGAGGCCATCGCTTAGACCACTGCGCCACTGGGGCGGCTTTTTACAATCATTGAATGCTCTCATCAGTATTGAGGTTGAAGGTTCATCTGAAGAAAAGTTTGATCCCAGTCCTTCTGTTTTAAAATGGTGTGATGAAAAGACCCGAAACCCAGTCGTAAACCATGCGGAAAATAACTCAAGATTTTGAAGTTTGAATCATGTTCTTGAATTTTGTGAATAAAATTGAATAAAAAAATGTTTTTTAAAGATTTGCATTCGCATTAAATTGTTAGAATTAATCTGTCAGGTTATGAAAAGGTGAGTTATATTTAAATATTTGAAATCTTTCCAGAATTACAATGTGACAGTTACAGGGGTGAAATTGAAATTTATCATGATTGACTAATGGAGTGGGGGGCATGTTAAAGTTACTTTTGTATAATGTTAATAAACTTTCACTAGTAGATAATGCAATTGCTAGTAAAAATAAGGCCACTAGCAAGTGTTGCTACTGCTAAAAAAAAATTAAAAAATCAAGGCCTTTAGTGATGGTAGTAATGCAAAAGACATCTTGCAGTGATATCTCCAAGTAGACATATTCTTGCTACAATAACTTCTCCAAGAAAACAAATTTCAGTTCATTCAGAGCTCTCACGTGCCCTGGAAAAGTGCTTGAATTCATTTTATTTTTTATTTTATTTTTTCATTTAAGGATTGATTTCTGTTTAGATGAAATTGTATCACTTCTGTTGCTGAATTTGGTTATGCACTACTCACGAAGGCTTCTCTGATTACTGCTGGGTCAGAGTGGTGGATTGTATCACTTCTGCATCTATTGTAGCTCTGCACAGCCTGTTCGAGATAATGTCACTTCCTTTTACATGGAGAACAGGGATGTACGGTGGTTGGATATAAAATAGTGACAGCATACCTGTATGTCCCAAAATGTTAATTCACATAGCAGAATATGTTTACATACCTTCAAAATAATCTCCCATATGGATAATTTTTCTGCCATATATCTGGAAGATGATTGATACCATCAGCAGAGCCATTTTTGTTGATGTTGGCCCACAAGCTCCCTGCTGCTTAGAGGACTTCCACTCTTCTGTGAAAACACTTCCCTTGCAGTGTTTCTTTCCGTTTTGTGAAGAAATCAAAGTCACTTGAACTTATGTCAGGGGAATAGGTTAGATGTTTGAGCAACTGCCACTGTGCTAACAAATTCCTCACAGTCATGCAGGACATTGGGCACACTTTTTCGGAAATTTAACCACTTTCACCGCAAAGCAGGGCGAAGACTATGTTCCAAAAAATGTTGGTAGTACTGAACGTTAACAGTCTGGTGCTGAGGAACTGCATGGAGTATCACACCCTGGATGTTATATGCCACTATCAGCATCACTTTGAGATTCCCAGGTTCGTTGTTTGGCCAGGGAGATGATGGATGCCGCCATTCATTTGACTGTCATTTCAGGTACCTCACATACATTTCATCTATACTCGGGGCAAAGCTAACCTCATTACACTGTTAATGCTGTGAAACCGATTCACCGACAAGTATCTCTTATGTATTAGTATTTTCTCCATGCACTAATGCAGAGATGCCAAGTACTACGGATCCTCCTTAGTTTCTACGGATATAGTGTTCTAACTACGGACTCGCGGAGAAGAGGTGGGAAAAACTACGGATATTTCCGGAAAACTTTTTTTATTAAAAAGTCCAGCCTAGTGAAATGTAGTTATTTTTGCAGTAACGTCACGGAGCCATCACCCAGCAAGCATGGTTGGCTGGCCGACAAGCAAGCAGAAAGGTTGCAGCGGAAATTGTTCTGTATGAGCACGTGACTTTGTACCTGGCTTGCCATGGGATGGCGTTCGCAACACATAATGTCTGTTAACTTCGGGAAAACCTTAACCGCGTCCTGAACTAACATAAGTTGTCGTTGTCGGAGGTAGACTAGGGTCGATTCCATGTTTTCTGTTCATGTTGTTAAGTTGATTAGTTGTGGTATGATGTGAATTGCTGTAGTTGTGAAGCGTGCTTCGGTGGCTTCCAGTTCCAGTGGTGGTAAAAAAATTTAAAATTCGCAGCAGTACAAGGAATGTTATTCGTTGGAATTTCCATGTTTACAGCGGTCGTGTGTTTCCGTGAATCATGTGTTTTGTGGCGTGCGCATCTGCGATTTCTCAGTGGCTCATGGCGGACGGGACGATTGCCGGAGGCACGTAACTTTGAAAAAACATGAACAATATGGTTTATTGAAAGAAAAGAATAATTCTGTATCCAGTTACTTCATAAAAAGTGCTGAGATTGCTGTTATTCAAGCTGAAAGTTATTTTCTTTGATTTTTAATTGAACATAATTTGCCAATTTCTAAAAAAGCAAAAAAGTTGTCAAAAATTCAAGGAGAGTTATTTGCAAGAATTTCAGTGTCAAAAATCGTCTCTGGTACTTGAAAACCATGGGTTTTGTTCCCCGTGTGATGTTGATTTTTCAATTGCACACGTCGAAAAAGACGATTGCGGTTGGCATTTTCACTCTAAAAAACAGATGAATAACCATAAGCGTGTGGCATCACACACTTATGACATAACATATTTATTAAAAGTTGGAGTTGAAATGGTATGTATTTTTTGTGTATTTACTCAAGGTCCTCCCCCTCCCACTTTAAGGGGACGTAGGTATGTTGCAAAATTTATCCAAGTATTGTCCCCGATTGAGATTAACATGTTGCTAAAAATGTAGCAGTGTACTCTGGGAAATACGCATGCTACCCTGCAAATTTTAATGTGGGAGCTTGACTTGACTTCACTACGGTAAGACTATGGGCGCCGTGCATGTGGACTACTGATGACTTCCTTCAGATGTTGGCATCTCTGCTAATGGAGTTCCATGCGTTGCCGACCCTTTCCCCTAAAGATGACTTAAGGCAAAACAAAAGGAAACTTCCTGCATTCCATCACGATGTCACCCCTCAATCCCCACACCTTCTCAACCTTGCTGACCACCAGACAAACTATTTCTGAATGCATATTTTAAAATGGTAATGACGAAGAAAGGAGCAAGCTTAAATAACCTAACCATTACCCTCCCCACTTACCCTCAGGCTAACACAATTCTCCCCTTCCATTCGTATCTCTCCTCCCGCTCGCAGTGAGTATCCTCCGTGTGTACTGTATAGCCTCTCTGAAGAAAAACACTAGTGACGATGACATCACCAAAATGCTAATATTTGTATTTTTTGGAAACACGATCGAAACTGGGATCTTTATTTTTATAATGTACATCAGGGCACGAAAAATCTCCAAAATTTTACCCGTCCTCTAGGACGGTTTGTCTAAAAATGCACCCGTCCTCCTTTGTAAACACCTGTCAGACTCTTGTAAATACTATAACTACGTAGAATTTAAATATTGTCGTTCTTTTTCAGTTAAATCGATTCAATAGTGGTTTAACTGTTGGAACTTTTACATGTTACAGTTCCTTTGTGTGAAATACAATTTCTCAGTTGGAAATTATTAGTATTTACTGCGAACAAATACCTCGGTAATCAAATGTAATTCAAGGAAAAACTTTTCACGTACCTCTCAGTAGTAAGTGGTCGATGTTCGAATCTTTGTATGGCTGTTCTCATCAGGCTCTTGAGTTTAGACTTTTAAGAATTTAATCGGCACATTTTCTTCACAGGTCCCGGATAGGCAAATAAATTTGTTCGATGAATCTGTCTATCCAATTTCGGGACCCGTGAAGAAAATGTGCTGACTAAATTCTTAAAAGTCTTAACTCAAGAGCCTGATGAGAACAGCCATACAAAGATGCGAACGTCGACCACTTTCAACCGAGAGGTACATTTTTCCTTGAATTACATTTGATTACCGAGGTATTTGTTTGCATTAAATACTAATAATTTCCAACTGAGAAATTGCATTTCACACAAAGGAACCATAACATGTAAAAGTTCCAACAGTTAAACCACTTATTGAATGGATTTAACTGAAACAGAATAACGTATATAAAACATGTTTTTTATTCTCGATACGTTGAGAAATATGTGCATATTAAATATCGCCACTCTACTGAAAAAAAAATTATGTACATACAGAAAATAAAATAAAATACATTTCTGCTTTCATAGCAAAAAGCTTGTTACATGGAATCCAAAATTTTCAACTGCAAAATGGCAAAAGATGAGAGATAGAATAGTGCATGTGCGGCATTAGGTACAATCGCCGTCAAGGACGCCAGGAAACGTGCAGAAAACGGTAATGCACGGGAAGCCAATATTACGGCGGGCATCACGTGGGAGATGTCAAGGTCACGCATGAAGGGAAATAGCAACCGTTGTTTAGTAAGTTGCATTGGTTAATACTGGGTCACTCCAGTATTAACAAATGAAACTAAACAAGGGATGACTGGGGGGCGGAGATAGACGGGAAAGAAAGAAAGGAAGAAAAAAGCAAAAACTGCTAAGTCGCTATCCTTACACACACACACCCACACACCTTCAGGCGTAAAATTCACACGGGAAAACTTTATGAAAGGGAATGAGAAAGCAGGACATTGTCTTAGTGTGTTAAAATTTTGGAAGGGAAGGTGTCGCCGTGGAACTATTTCGCCAAAACAAAGAATGCGTAATTTCGTAAAAATGTGGCACTTGGCATGCGCAAATTTTAAATTGGCAAAAAAAAAAAAAAAAAAAAGGGGGTAAAATAAAAATGTTCTAATCACAATCTTACTGCATGCTTGTGGGGAAAAGGGCCGTCATGGTCGGGAAATGAATTGTCTGCGATGAATTCTTGACCGCCACGGGCGGGCGGTTTTGTGCGCCCTGATGTACATACATACATTTAGAACATCTATATATCCATGTCTTTTTTAGGTCTCGGTTCAAACTCGAACATGGGCTTTTCAACTGGAACTATACGTATTATGCAGTGGAAGTACACACTCCGTAACTTTAACTCCATAGTCAGTTTAGAGTGATGATCCTTTCCAGGAATGTGTCATCTCCAGTGTAATGTTCCAAATACTTGCTGCCAAAGGCATAGCTGTGCTATTTCTGAACTTCCATAAGGGGATGATGCACCTATCGTACTGCGGTTTTGTGGTAACCGAGCCTGTGAAAAACTGTTTTGTGGCATATTCCTACCTCTGCATCTAACCGTCTTGTCCATTGCCATCAATGATTGCATCAATTTCGTGTGATGGTCTTAGATGCCAGCTTGAGATGAATGTGCCACATCCTCTGCTACATCATGACCTTGGCAGAATGCCGTCACCCATCGTGCTAATGTTCAATAAGGTAATGCTTAGTTACCACTTGCTTCCTGAAGACCTTGATAATATTCCGTAGTGTTCCTTCCATGCGCCATCTCTATTTTGATCCATGCACGTTGAACTTGGAAAACATCGCTGTAGGGTGGTCCTGTTTGACGATACTTTAATGTTGTGTACACTTCCCTCCCTAAGCCTTGCACTGGCATAATAGTATCGCCCTCATTCTACAAGTGCTTGGAACAACAATGCCCTCATGTGCGCATCAGCAACATAGAGACAGTGTTGCCACTCTTTTATATCCAACTCTTGTAGATGATGTCTTTCCTTCCATTAACATACCTCTTTAGAGCAAGACAAACAGGTGTTGGTTGAATGATAGTAACTGTGTACAACTAGAGTTGCAATAGCATCTAATTATCTTCTTGAAGGCCCACTAATGTAGTTCCATCTTCTGCACCTTCCATTTTTTGGGCTTGGCTTTGTTTGCTTGTGTGAACAGTTGACACTACCATTTAGGGGCGATACTTGTCAGGTGCACCTGCATCCTGGGTTGGTTGAAGTGTGGTGGCAGTCATAAAATATGTTATTGCTAAACCAAATATTGTTAAGTATTCATGTTGAATTTCAAAAGACCAGTTCTGCATTTGTTAAGATTGCCCGTAGCTGAGACCCCAAATTGAGCCTCTTGAAGTTGCGCTGTTCAATGCCAAAAGAGCATTGGACTGTCTGTATGCAGTACATAAGAAGAAGGAATGTTTGCCACTGTCTGGGAATTTAGGCCAACCTCGAAAGAACATCAGGGGGTCAAAAGGTTGCCACAGGAGATGTAACAGTTTGACTAGAGTCAGCTGTGGAGAAGAGTGTCTGTGATTTCAAGGAGCATGGAATATCTACAGTGATCTTTTCTACACCATCACAACATTAATGACCTGCATTTCAAGAAGCCATTTTCAGAAAAAGGAAGCTTGAAGTGTGTGAGCGACAGCAGCTACAACAGGCCAGGAAAAATCTCCTTGTCTGGCTACCAAAGGAGTTTGAGAAGTTCTCTGTGCGATGACCTTTATACCCTTTCTACCACGTGCTCTGACCTGACTCGCTTTGTCTCAAGAATATGCAGCTGAGCACCTCGTCGGGTAGGGTGTGTGTGTGTGTGTGTGTGTGTGTTGACCAAAGCCTTCCATGTGTCATCTAAAGGCTGTGAGGTTTGATATCAACAGAGTCACCACCCAAGTTGGCAACATTCAGCAGCAGTTCACCATGGAATTGCTGCACAGGAAATTATCTTCATGGATTTTGGTTTTAAATTATTGGCAGAATATGTTAGAAACTTTAAGGGATGCTTTAGAACTCTGTCATTGGGAAGTTCAGTGTAGTTGTATATTTCCTTGTACTTGTACAACATGGTAGAATAAGTATCCTCCAGAAAAAAATACTGTTTTTGCTAATAGGAAAGAAATGCTGAAAAATGTTAAAGAGGAGTGTGACTGAGCCAGAGCAGTAGTTTTTGAGATGTTTGAATTGAAGTTAACAGTAATGCCTAACCATTTTCCTTATGATTCCCACTTCCAAAGGTCCCATGCCAGACGGTATTTCTGATTCTGTGACTTAATGCAAATTACCATATCTGGAAAACTATTGATCAACCCCACATGAAACTTTGATTTTTTTTCAGCATTTCCTTCATACAGTACAAGAGGTAATTTTTCAGCATTTCCTGCAAAAAAGAAAAAAAAGGCCAGTTTCTCATGGATAGCTATGTTGTAAAATTACCTCTTGTACTGTTTTTGCACTTTCCATCCAAATGATTCAGATTAATGTGATTCAAGGGGGGGGCGTTCTGGTGGTAAAAAAAAACAATAACATAAAAAAAAGAGATCTAACCTTAAAAACTTTTGTTTTTCTTTTGATTGGAGGTTAACGACCACCGTGAGCAACTCAATGGGCTATAAGCAGTCTCCCGTCCCAAATTTAGGGTCACTGGTTCCAGGGAAGGGAGAGAGCCAGTGCCGTAGACAAACACAACATCCATGCCTCACCGGGATTCGAACCCGAACCCCGTTTTTTTTTTTTTTTTTTTTTTTTTTTTGATTGGAGGTTTAACGACCACCGTGAGCAACTCAATGGGCTATAAGCAGTCGCCCGTCCCTAATTTAGGGTCACTGGTTCCAGGGAAGGGAGAGAGCCAGTGCCGTAAGACAAACACAACATCCATGCCTGACCGGGATTCGAACCCGGACCCCTTACGGACGAATGATCATAGGCCAGCGCCTTAGACCACTGCGCCACCGGGGCGGCCCCGAACCCCGTTCGGACGAATGATCAGAGGCCATCGCTTAGACCACTGCGCCACCGGGGCTGCCCTTAAAAACTTAATTTCAATGGTTAAACTTGAACTATCTCTATTTCTTGCATCTAACCATAAAATGCAACATCCAGTATGCAACGAAGACAGGGCGAATACAAAAAAACTAAGTCGTTTGACGGTACGGTACGTGATGAACTCTTCATTGCCTGAATGAGGTTACTTTGCTCATGGTGAAGAGTGCCGTAATCCTCTGGCAGTGGCAAATTTAGACTTGCGTAGAGTCTGCGCACAGCGTCAGTATTTGACACGCGCGCACACGGTAAAACACTGTAGGCAAGGAAAACTTTCCAAGCCTAGTTTATTGCAATAGCAAAGGTATTTTTTTTTTGGATTGGAGGTTTAACGACCGCCGTGAGCAACTCAATGGGCTATAAGCAGTCGCCCGTCCCTAATTTAGGGTCACTGGTTCCAGGGAAGGGAGAGAGCCAGTGCCGTAAGACAAACACAACATCCATGCCTGACCGGGATTCGAACCCGGACCCCTTACGGACGAATGATCAGAGTCCAACGCCTTAGACCACTGCGCCACCGGGGCGGCAGCAAAGGTATGCTCTGCGCGCGGTGAAACACTGTAGGCAAGGAAAATTTACCAAGCCTAGTTTATTGCAATAGCAAAGGTATGCTCCGAGCACGGTAAAACACTGTAGGCAAGGAAAACTTACCGAGCCTAGTTTATTGTAATAAAGGTATGCTCCGCGCGCGCGGTAAAACACTGTAGGCAAGGAAAAACTTTCCAAGCCTAGTTTATTGCAATAACAAAGGTATGCTACAAACTCAAATATAAACATTAAAAGTAACTAAACAGTTCCAACACATTCACATATGCAAAATTAAAGGGGAAAAAAAATCCCAGTTCACAAGAATGGGTGTACATGTTTTACTCTGCCGCCCCGGTGGCGCAGTGGTCTAAGGCGCTGGCCTCTGATCATTCGTCCGTAAGGGGTCCGGGTTCGAATCCCGGTCTGGCATGGATGTTGTGTTTGTCTTACGGCGCTGGCTCTCTCCCTCCCCTGGAACCAGTGACCCTAAATTAGGGACGGGCGACTGCTTATAGCCCATTGAGTAGCTTACGGTGGTCGTTAAACCTCCAATCAAAAAAAACCAAAAAAAAAACCATGTTTTACTGTACAAAAACGATAATGAAATCCACTGAAAGTGCAAGTAACTGGAATTACAATTCCATGCCAGAAAAAGAATACAAATCTGTTCCATAATGGCAAAACACAGCAATAATTACATATTAAGCCAAAAATTTTGGAAACTGCAACACAGTAAGAACAGGTGAGGCATGAAGTGAGTATTTTAACACAGCACAAATAGACTTATTGCAAGTGAGTAACGGGAACATTAGCAACACCATTACATACTTGACACATGTATTTACAAAGAGTATGCATCCGTTATATATCTGCGGAGCATATACATACAACACTGAAAAACTGTGCAGTGGCACTAAAAAAAATTTTTTTTCCTAAACCACAATACAGTTCGTTAAGCGAAGGAGTAGTACTCGCACAACAACTAAAACACTGCCAACCCCCCTCCTGACCCTAGACGGCGAGCGTGAGTAGCGTGGAATCTGAGGAGAACCAAGAAGTTCCAGGGGACCACATTCTGTTGAACAACGCCAGGGTCCCCCGACGGGTGGCAGAGGACCGCTCACTGGCCAGGCGATCGACAATTGCATCCCTGAACTGGGTCTCAAGAGAGGCTCGAGCCTGGGAAAGTGTTGGTACAGGATTAACATCCCGGAGTGACAGCCAAAAACTATAAATGACAAATTTCGAGAAAACAAACAAAAGAATAAAATGGATGGGTTGTGCGGCGAAAGTCGGTTCGAAGGAATGAGAAAATTAAAATCATGAAGCGGATGGGCAACTGAACACACATGCGAAAGAATCGCAGACACAAGAGGAGCGAGAACCTGACAAGTATTATACGAATGGAGCAAATCTCCGGGAACGTTACAAAATGGACACAAAGGGGACCGATACAACCAAGTTTGTGTAGGAAGACTGCCATGCAGAAAACGCCATTGAACCCATCACTCAACCAGAAGTTTAAGCGCCCGGTGTGGGGCATTCCAAACGACAGGCCAGGAAGCTGGCCAATAGGTCGAGACTCATTGTCAAGGAGCAAAAAACTGAAGTTGTCTGGACTTGAGTGAGTGGAGGAAAACCGGTGGCGCAGTGGTCTAAGCGATGGCCTCTGATCATTCGTCCAAAAGGGATCCGGGTTCGAATCCCGTGAGGCCACATGAAGTTATGCAGGGTAGAAGCCACAGCTGAAAGAAAGGAAGATGGAGCCACCTGGGACGTCCAGTAATATTCCAGAAGAGGTAACAGATAAGAAGAAACCACTCGCGCTCGACCCCACACCGAGAGGTGCGACCGAGTACGATGCCATGAAGCAAGCGACTGTCGAAATCTGGAAAGAATGGGAGACCAAGAGGGGTTCGTTAACCGTGTATGACAGCCAAGAGAGACTCCGAGAAAACGCTGACCGTAGCAGACCATTTCGCACCCCAGGGGTGATCGGAGCGTGACCTCCACGCCCCACACCACAACCCCGAGCACTTGGCCCGGTTCAACGCCGCCCCGGAGGCCTGTGCATATTCAGAATAGATAAGATCAACCTGAGTAAAATCGGATTCGGAACGAAGAAAGAGAGTAAGATCATCGGCGTATGCAGAAACCACGTAAGCGTGATGTCGAGAAGTAGGGGACAGCGCGGCCAAAGACGGCGAGAGGGTGGACCTGAGACTGATAAGGAGAGGTTCAGAAAGCAAACTAAAATGTTGCCCCGAGAGCGGGCATCCTTGACGAATGCCCGAGGAAAACGGACTGGCACCGGTCAGCAAAGTGGAAGTGCGGACGTGAAAAACAGAACCGTGATACAGGTTGAGTAATGATGCGACAAAAGGATGAGGAAAACCAAATGCCGCGAGGACATGAGAAAAAACGAATGCGAAATGCGGTCGAATGCCTGACGTTGATCAAGGGTAAACATCGCCAGAGGCTCGACCCTTCGTTCGGCAAGAAGAATGAGATTTTGGATGACATGCAATGAGTCATGAATTGAACGTGAAGGTACTGCATACGACTGATCAGGATGGATGAGAGACGGTAGAGCCGGATTCAGACGGTGCGCTAAGATCTTCGTATATAGCTTACAGTCAGTGTTGAGGATACTGGTCGTCCGCCAATTGCCGATGTCGAGCAAATCTCCACTCTTAGGGAGAAGCCTGATATAAGCTACTGTACGTAGGAAATTCAACTGTGAACTAGTGAGGAAAGCAATTGAAAACAACCAAAGCCTAAAGATAGCAAAGGGACATCTCAGTAAGGGAAGAAAACAGATTATGGCACTGAGAAAAGAAGATGGTTCTGTAACAAGAAATAGAGGAGAAATTTTGACAAGAGTGAAAGATTTCTACTCCAAATTATATGAAAGGGATGATATATGCACTCCAGACATCATGAAAGATACCAGTACCAGAGTTCCTCCAGTCCTTCCAGCAGAAGTTGCACATGCAATCAAGAACATGAAGAGAGGAAAAGCTCCAGGAGAAGATGGAATTACTGTAGACATCATACAAGAAGCAAGTGGAGAAATCGAAACAGTACTCGCCCAAATTTTCACTCGATGCCTTAATGAAGGAAAGATTCCTGAGGATTGGAACACCGCTACAATGATCCTGCTACATAAGAAAGGTGACATTGAGGATCTCGGAAACTACAGACCTATCAGCCTCCTATCAGTAGTTTATAAAATCTTCACTAAAGTTCTTTCACACCGCTTGAAGGTAACACTGGACATGGCTCAACCGAGAGAACAAGCTGGATTCAGGAGTGGCTACAGCACAATAGATCATATCCACGTGCTGAGAGAACTAATTGAAAGAGCGAGGGAATATGAACTTCCATTGTGCATGGCTTTTATCGATTATGAAAAAGCCTTTGATTCGGTGAAACCATCAGCAGTTACAATGGCTCTGAAAACCTGCGGTATTGAAGATGCATACATTAATATTATTAATAACATCTATGAAAATGCAAGTGCAAAGATTAGGCTGTTTGAAAATACAACACACGTAAAAATTGGAAAGGGAGTGAGACAAGGTGACACCATATCTCCGAAGCTCTTCAATGCCACATTGGAGGGTGTTTTTCAGTCGCTGAGCTGGGAAAACAAGGGGATAAAGATTAATGGAGATTATCTAACCCACCTTCGTTTTGCTGATGACGTAGTCATTTTTGCAACTACCCCATCAGAGCTGCAGAGTATGATCCAGGAACTTGCGGACAAGAGTAAAGAAGTGGGATTAAAAATGAACTTTCAGAAGACAAAAGTGATGTTCAATGCTTTTACAAGAAATGAAGATTTATCGATTGATGGAAAAAAGCTGGAGATAACAGACACGTTCGTTTATCTTGGACAGCAGATATCAAGTGAGGGTCACATTGATGAAGAAATTAATCGGCGTACAAAACTTGCCTGGAGAGCTTTTGGAAGAAACAGCATAATTTTCAAGAGCAATATGCCATTATGTCTTAAAAGAAAAGTGTTTGATCAATGCATCCTTCCAGTGCTTACGTATGGTGCAGAGACGTGGACCTTAACTAAAAGAGACATACAAAGGCTCCAGACAACTCAAAGAAGCATGGAGAGGTGCATGCTTGGGGTAACCAGGAGAGATAAGAAGAGGAACTCGTGGATCCGAAAAATGACAAGAGTGGAAGACATCATGATCAGAGTTAAATCCCTGAAATGGCAATGGGCTGGACATACTGCCAGAAGGACAGATCATCGATGGACAGCCGAAATTTTAGATTGGATTCCAAGAGACAGGAAAAGACCCAGAAGAAGACCACATGGGAGATGGGTGGATGAAATTCGAAAGTATGCAGGGGTGACATGGAGGAGACTGGCACAAGACAGACCGTTGTGGAGGAAACTTGGGGAGACCTTCGTCCAGCAGTGGATTGATAATGGTTGACAATGATGATGATGATGATGAAATGTCGTTGGCACTAAAGATCCGTTAAGAAAACCGTTGAAACAGGCAAGTAGCAACGGTAGAAGCAAAACAGCGAAGGATCGGTAGAACATCGTTGGAAGTCCATCCAGTCCAGGTGCTGAGTGTTGATTCAACGCTGTCCGGCCTTCCATGAGTGTAACTGGTGATGTAAGTGATTGATGCAGATGGTCCGGCACAGATGGCAGGTTAGTAAGGAGAGGAGAAGAAAAAGATGGGTGTGCCGGGGGTGGATTAAACCGCTGGTAGAAATGATCATGGACAACTGGGCCGATGAGCAAGGGATCATTAGTGACCGAACCATCTGGAAGAGTGAGACACGTAAGAGATTGCGGCGAACGGATGTGTTGCTCGGCGTCCGCAATCGCGACCGGATTCTGTATCTCACTCATCAGATCATCCAGATGAAGCCTCCTTAAAGCGTTTTGAGCTGTTTGTCCAAGAAGATCTTTAAGGTCCGCAGTTACGGCAGAATACGGTGAAATACACGAGAGTGATGATCGAAGATGTGCGATCGCCAGAGCGTCATGTTGGCGTTTAGAGGCAGAGAATCTCTGAGAAAGCGATAAGTCGAATCTTAGTAGTCATTCACAGCGAGACAGGATCAATTGATGTTCGCAGGGACTCATTTGTCTTTTGAAGAATCTGCTACTTGTTGGTGGTAGGTATCATCAGTAAGGCAGCACTCAGGGAGCGACCAAAGACGAAGATGTGGATCGGAATTCCTGAAGAGAACGATCGAGATTGTGCAAAGATCATGATCCGATAGGAGATATCTAGCAGAATGATAAGACGGACGAAAAGCCGCAGACACATAGACTCTATCAAGGCAAACCTCACCTTGCGCTGCGGCAGAGGAGGCCCTCCACGAATATGTCCTCACGGTAGGATGCAAAGTACGAAAAATATCAAGGAGTTGAAAGGTATCAACGAGGTCAGATAGCGAGCGAACAAGGAGAGAACGGTATTCAGTAGAATGAATCCGATCAAGGACCGGATCCAGCGTACAGTTAAAATCTCCACCGAACACAACAAGATCATCAGCGGGGATTGACGCCAAAGAGGACCGAACTTTGTCCAACAGAGGGAGAGCCAACTGATCCGAACAGGGTACATAGATATTAAGAAGATGGATGAACAAGCCAGCAAGAGAGAGTTTGACATAGAGGAAATGACCCAGCTCACGTGCATCATCGACTAAACCAGAGAGTGATGTTTTAAGACGATTATGGATTGCAATGGACACTCCAGCATGGGGACGAGTACCAAAACAGTGATGGAATTGATATGGCCAATTTCTCCACTTATGAAAAGGTGTAGATGCCAAGCATTTCGTCTCCTGGAAGAAGAGAAAATCCGAGAGGTGTGGGTTGATTTCTTCGTAAACTGACGAGTTTTTGAAGGGGCTGGAAAAGCCTCTGCAGTTAAAAATGCAGAAGCTAACGGGACTTGACATGTGGAGAGTTACAAAGATCACTCTCAAGATCCTTTCTCAATCGGGAAACTCGGGTGCGAAATGTATTGATATGTATCTGAAATGAGGGGTACTCTTTGGTTACAACTTGTAAATACTTGAGACACTTTCCCAATTGTACAATACTAGCAACGATATCGACCTAAAAATCAGTTACATGATTAAGTAATACAGCTGGATTTAATTTATGCAGTGAGAACATTTTCTTCACCATATCGAGGGTCAATGGTCCCTCTGAATTTGGCCAAGCGTCAATTAATGAGTCAACAATATCTTCATCAGTTCTGTCCTCGGTAATATTTAACGAGCCTGACACACGTTTGCCAGATCTGCGAGATGTTGCCGCTGGATACTGATAATTGCTATCCACATCATTCCCGGACACTTCAGGAACATCTGGCCCCATTAATTCCTGTGTAGGCTTCGATCTCTTCTTACTTGAGGAGTCCGGAGTAGATCCCGATCTCTTAGTGATGGTACCCGCAATGTCCTGCTCCATGAGCCCCCAGTTTCAATCACATCGATCACTTGTTGGCCCTCATCTGTACCGGTTGAAATAGTAGTGTTTTTTTTTGTTTTTTTTTATTGGAGGTTTAACGACCACCGTGAGCAACTCAATGGGCTATAAGCAGTCGCCCGTCCCTAATTTAGGGTCACTGGTTCCAGGGAAGGGAGAGAGCCAGTGCCGTAAGGCAAACACAACATCCATGCCTCACGGGATTCGAACCCAGACCCCTTACGGACGAATTATCAGAGGCCATCGCTTAGACCACTGCGCCACCGGGGCGGCAAAATAGTAGTGTCCATCTTTTCAGTAGCATTCACTGTGGCTACCTCCAGGTCTCCCTGCTGTGTGCTCACAGAATCATCCGGGTACAATGCAATTTCCTTCCGAGGAGGCAAACATTTAGAAACAGGACATACTAGAGGCATCTCTTCACCAACTTGGATTGGAGGATTCCGATCAGAAAACCGTGCTACACTCGTGAAGGGGGATTTCGGCAAGACTTCAACTTCCACAGTCTCACTCGAAGGGATAGCAGAAGACTGAGATGGTTTTGGCAAATTAACAAGTATGCTATTGTTAACACGCCTGGGACACTGTGTTCTTATATGCCCAGCCAACTGACACAAATTACACCATTTTCCTATGAAGACGCCAAACTCATAGGATCTGACACCAATCTTCACTGTGGCTTTCATGGGGCATTTGTCTATTGCTGCAGCCATCGGGAAAACAACGCGAACTTGTCGCTTCAGTCCACCCACATGGGTATAATGCGTGTCCCTTGGAGCATCCGAAATGCGCTGTACCTTCCCCACAATCTTGCAGACTGACGAAATGGTCATGGGAAGCGCTGTATCCGGTACTTCCAACGGAACCTGATAGAAGGTAACTGTTGTTGGCTTCTGAGTCAAAGGAGAAGGTATGAGATGTTGGTTACTAATATCAACGCCAGCACTATGTCAGCAGATGTTTGTGTCGCAAAGAGGACGGTGATGCCTCTAGGACATCGTGATACGCCAGCAATCGTGTGTGGTAGTAGCTCCAAGGAGGTTATATTACTGGAGACACCACTGGCTCTGCCGCCATAGGTCACAGTTAATCTGTGGTGTGACGTCACAAGCAGGCAAAAATGAACTAAATTATACCGTTGATGAAACAGTAAGCTTGTGTATCATTGATAAAGATTATTGAATTACTCATTTTATCTGTTTATACGCTTAGAAGCTTTTGCTCCATTGGTTTCCAAGCAGCTTCTTTTCTGCGGCTGCGTCGTGCCTGCTCATGATGTCATTTGCAGCACAGACGGTGACTTATGGCGGCCAATGCTGCGTGGACATGAGTGGTGCCTCCAGTAATATAACCTTGAGTAGCTCCAATGCCGCCATGTACTGAGGGATGGGAGTGTTAGGTAGAGCATGAAATAAGACACCCTTATTTAGCAGCGCATGATGTTCACGAACTACACCCGAGCCTTCTGCTATAGTGACTGTCACACTGCCATCACGGAGAGACACAGTTGGTGCTAATGCCGCCAAATGATTAGAAGGCTTTGAGTGAAGATTAACTGCATCGGCATAATTCAAAGGAGGAACAGAATCAGCAGACGTCGATGAAGTGGCTGATGACACCTGCTAACAGCCTCTCGATGGATTCATCTCTTCCACGCTGACGTCACACAGCGTCATGGAGCCAATGCGCCGACGAGATGACGGCGAAGGCTGCGTAGGCTTGAGTAATCCGGGAAACTCCACATGAGAAGAGGTATCAGGTACAGCGTCGGCTGCTGCAGACGTACTACTCGCGAGCATCACTGACGTTATGGCGTCTGATTGCCGAGACTTGAGTGACGTGAGACTCTGCTCATCCGGTTTGGCTTGGCTGGTGTTATTTACACCGGAAGTCGCCATGTTGGAATTTTTTTTTTTTTTGATTGGAGGTTTAACGACCACCATGAGCATTTCAACATTTTATTGACAAAAGGCATGATACAGCTCGTCACACTGGGCAAGGAAAGAATACAGAGAAAAACATGAATGATACATGAAAATGATATATACATGAATAAGGGGCATAGCCACCCAAAAGGATAAATACAAAATGCTAAAAACCCACAATGGGGACAGACCTGTGACACTGAACACACGTAAAAGACTTTAGGTCAATGACCTGTGATACAATATATAGAGCTTGAGAATACATTAAAAATACAGGATGCACAATAAATAAACAGTGAAGTTAAAGTTTCGAACTCAGCACTACATAGGAGCACAGTGCATATAACATGAGTGGTGCACATTGACATATCAGAAAATCACAAAACAGTTCAGAAACCACTTAATATACAATGCTAAGAAAAACAAGAAAAGTGAAGAGCAAGTAACATACTATACATATTTACATGCAGAAGCACAGCCTGCTGGAGCAGAACAAAAATAAGTAAAATAACTCAGTAAGCAAGGTACTAGCAAGGTGAAGAGAACAGCCAAACACCAAAACAAAGACAATCCAAAAGAGGACACAATCAAGTCACCAGTAGGATGGCAGAACCATGAATAGAAAACCACCCGGTGCGCTGGGCCCAGGTGTTCTGAAAGGTGGCAATTGTGTGTGCGGAAGTTGCAGCTGTGAGTTCCAACCGGAGGCGCGCCACAAGCCGGCCCCGAAAGCAACTCAATGGGCTATAAGCAGTCGCCCGTCCCTAATTTAGGGTCACTGGTTCCAGGGAAGGGAGAGAGCCAGTGCCGTAAGACAAACACAACATCCATGCCTGACCGGGATTCGAACCCGGACCCCTTTCGGACGAATGATCAGAGGCCATCGCTTAGACCACTGCGCCTCCGGGGCGGCATGTTGGAATTGAGTGAGTTAGGAACGTCGCTGAACGACCACAAAATTGGATTAGTTACGAAGGAAAATTCACTTACCAAGGAACCAGGAGTACTTTAAACGAAGCACTGGATCTTCACGAACACCTGGAACAGGAAAATACGCCGGGGCAAGCCCGAAAACTACTCCAAATCAACAACCAGGTTGGAGGTCACAAAATGCATAACCTCTATCCAACACACACACACACACACACACTTTTCCCACCATTCTTGAAAATTTTAATTTTTTCTGCTACTAATGTGTGAGGAAGGATAATATTGAAATTGCAAGATTGACTTAGAGATTTCAACAAACATACATATTTGACCCCCCAAACATGACCATTTTCAAGTTGGTGTGTGGTTTGTTGCCACCATAACTCAAAAAGTATTACAGCTACCAAGACAAAAAAAAAATTGACATTTAGAGGTTTTTGGTATCATGATGGGGGAAAGAAATAACTGACATTACAAGTAAGGCAGCCTTTGTTAAGGAAGAAAGTCAAAACTTTTACAAGGACACTCACTGAAGCACTAGCCTTTAACACGTTATACGGGGTTAGTTTATGGTACTGCTTTAATTTCCATTTACTGTATTCTACATGTGGTGTGGGATTTTCTATCACATGTCATCAGATTCCACCTCGCTGACAGTTCCCCTAAGGCGTCTGAACGTGGATTAAATTGATTAGCATATCTTGTTTAAAACCAGCTTTTCCAATGCCATTTTACTTGTATGCTAACACTTTTTGTGGTTGCCTCTTAACCTAGACAGAAAAAGGAAGAAGAAACTTTAAGGGTTGTGTGGGGAGACATTAAATACAGAATCAAAGAGCAAAGTATTAATTTGATACTGAGCTAATTTCAGATGTAGCACACCAATCTTTGAGATCAGTTGTAATGTGGCATTGAGTAAGATTTCTCTTAAAATTATTTTTTCAGTCATCCTGCACATTTAAGCTAGTAAGTTAATAATTTTAGATAAAGTATTTTGAGTTCAGGCGGAATCACTCTCCCAAAGATGGAATTTTTTCCTATGCCCTTTCTTTTTCCTTTGAGAAGGAAAATAAAATAAAGAAATATAAAGAATTATTACTTCTGGGGCCCTCCAGCATTTGTGGAGCCCTGTGCCTAGGCTTACCTGTAAATCTGCCCATTCTCTGGGGCTTCCTCAGTCAATAGGTTTAAATTAGGACGTGGTTATTTTTCTGAATTCAGCCTGCTCGTAAGTCATTTAGAAATCAATTAATAGGTGCCAGCACATGAGCTATCTATCAAATGCAATTCGTTGCACTATGGAAGTGCCTTAAAAGGAACTATAGGAAGTTGGATAACCCTTAAAAGGGTTTTTAGAAATGTAAATTGTTTCCCTACACCAAAATATTTATTCTGATAGCAAAGTTTTGTTTCCTCAGACATGTGAAGCTATCTGTCTAGGAGAAAAATGACGTAGATTGATTGTAACGAGAGAAGAACTGTATAATGGTGCGAATTAAAGCTTCAAAGCAGCATTCTGAAGTAATGTGACAGTTCTGTCAGAGTAAATATTCCTGAATGTAGTCTGCCATATGTTGTTTCTGATTATGTACTCTCGTTCATATGTTGTTTCTGATTATGTACTCTCGTTCATATGTTGTTTCTGATTATATACTCTCGTTCATATGTTGTTTCTGATTATGTACTCTCGTTCATATGTTGTTTCTGATTATGTACTCTCGTTCATATGTTGTTTCTGATTATATGTTTTCATTCCTATACAGTATTTTTTGTTCCTGATTATATGTTCACATTCATATGTTGTTTCTGATTACATATTTTCGTCCATATATTGTTTCTGATTACATAATGAGTTCACATATTCTCTTCCTTACCAACTTCATGAAAACTGCTTCTAATTTCACATCTTAGCAGAGCAAAAGAAAAAGACATTGTAGCAACTGATGAGTTTCCACTACAAAACACACAGGTTTCTGAGAGACAGAGGAGAGAAATTAGTGGTGACATGTGCTGCCATCTGTTGGAATTGTGAGAACTAGGTTGAGAGAGCCAAATTTGAAAGATAAGTCTTAGGATTTTACAAAAAATACTGTAAATCTTATTACTGGAGTAAAATACATTGGTTGGTCTCTGATGCCAGGACAATCGTTTCTCACATTTGAACCAGTGCTAAGCCATCCTGGTGGCGCAGTGGTCTAAGCAATGGCCTCTGATCATTCGTCTAAACGGGGTCCGGGTTCGAATCCCTGTGAGGCATGGATGTTGTGTTTGTCTAACGGCACTGACTCTCTCCCTTGTCTAAAACCAGTGACCCTAAATTAGGGATGGGCAGTTGCTTATAGCCCATTGAGTTGCTCACAGTGGTCGTTAAACCTCCAATAAAAAACAAAAAAAAAAAAAAAAAACCAGTGCTAAAACTTTTCCGTTAGTGGTTTATTAACCCAGCAATCAGAATACCTGAATTGTATTGTTTAATAGATTTACATGTAACATCACATTTCATCAGTAGATTGCTGTGTTAATAATCCAGTAGTAGTTCCATGCATTTAAGAATTTTTCTTCTTAACTCCCACACTTTTTCATTAGCCCTGGACCCATTGAAGATGTGCTGGAACACATTTCTGATATATGGTGAAAAATCTCGCTTACATGCAGTAATAAAATGTTTGTTATACAGTGAAACACATATTAACGGTAACCTCAGAACAACTGCAAGTTTTGATTGGTACAGAACAGCTGCCGTAGGAAAAACATTAACGATAACCTCTGAACAGCAAAACCTCCCAACAGCGACCAACAGACACCCTACTCAGTCCCGAAAGAGATTTAACACACACTTTCCCTTAGAATTTTACGGATTTCTTTCGGTACTTGATGAGCGAGAGGGATAATATAGGGACAAATAATATCATTGCTGAAGGAAGAATGTCTTGAGAAGGATGGGTTGGCCACAGTGGTCTAAGCGTTGGCTTATGGTCATTCATCCGAGATGGGTTCCGGTGAGGCATGGTTGTTGTTTGTCTTACGGCACTTGCTCTCTCCCTTCTCTGGAACCAGTGGCCCTAAATTGAAGATGGTCAACTGCTCATAGCCCATTGAGTTGCTCACAATGACCGTTAAACTCCCAGTCAAAAAGAAGGATGGGTTGGATTGCAGCAGGTACTGTGGTGTGCTTAAGTAAAAAGGAGTCAAAGTTTAGTTCTATGTGAGGCGAGCTGTGTATGTTTCAGTCACAACCCGGGGATGAAAGGAAAGGGGATTTTCTGGTGTCTAAAATGTTTTCTGTTGGCGGCTGTATATCTTTGTTTGGTCCCTGTGTGTTCTGTTCTTATTTTTCGGTGTGGGGCTAGCTAACTGTGTAGTTCGACTTCACAGCCGTAACAGTTTTCTGTTTCTTTTTCTTTCCCTTAGCTTACCCTAAACTTAAACTCTTAGCTCACTATTAGGTGTACAAATAAATTTTAAAGCATTTTCTGTGTGGCATATACTGCTAATTTACATATCCAACATTCCCCCGTATTGTTGTCATGCGACCGTAACTGGTCCAGAGTAATAAAATGTGACACAGAAGTTTGCCCAACAGTCAAACACACTTGCACATCGCTAGGTGAAAGATGGCAAGCGATACTGCGTTTATTCGACCCGAATTTCATCAAGGAAAAAGTTCTGCAAAAGCATGTGCATAGATCTATTCTGTTCTTGGCGAGAATATTGTATCAAGAAGCACGTGTAAATTTTGATTTAGATGGTTTAAAGCAGGTGATTTTGATGTTAGCGATTGAGAACGTAGCAGAACCCCGCAGGAGGTTGCACATGAGAAACTGCAAGCATCGCCGGATGAAGATTCATCTGAAACGCAAAAGGAACTAGCTAAATAATTGGAGGTAACTCAACAAACCATTTCCAATCGTTTATGCGCAATGGGAAAGCATTTCCAATCGTTACCAAAAACCATTTCCAATCATTTACGCGCAATGAGAAAGATTCAGAAGGAAGGAAAATCATTACGGGTGATGAAAAGTGGATGTGGTATGACAATACCAAATGCAAAAAACACTGGGTAGACCTCGGCGAAGCAACGACTTCGACACCGAAACGCAATATTCACTCCAAGAAAGTTCTGCTGTGCATCTGGTGGGATATGAAGGGTGTACTCTATTATGAACTATTGGAACAGGGTCAAACTGTTACTGCTGATCTCTACAAGCAACAATTTCTGCGATTGAACCAGGAAATCTGTCGGAAACGTCCATTCACAGGCAAAGGATTGCGTCCCGTGAAATTACTGCATGACAACGCTTGGCCACATATCGCGAAATCGGTCAAGGAAACGTTATTGACGCTTGGTTGGGCAGTTTTGGAGCACCCGGCGTATAGTCCCGACATAGTCCCTTCAGGCTATCATTTGTTCTGATCGATGCAATATGGTTTGTCTGCTGTACGGTTTCGGACATGTGACTTATTGCAAAAGTGGGTTGAGGACTTCATCACATCACATCACATGACAAAGTATTCTTCATGGCTGCAATCCGTCAGCTGCCCGACCGATAGCGGAAGGTGATAGACAATGACAGCACGCATTTTGATTCGTAAAGGTATTGTTGTTTTCTTTCAAATTGCATGTTGTGTTGTCTTAAAATCCTTTAAAACTTATTTGTACACCTAATATTTTTTAGGGAAAGTTTAGACAACAGGTCAGATATCACTTTCCTAAAATCCTCTTCACCATGTTTTGTTTTAATTGTTATTTTGAGTTTTATTCAACATTCTACATATATAGAAAGTTTTAAAACCGTCTTCTTTGTGTGTAAGCTTTGAACAATTATTCTCCTTTTTAACAAAGGTACGGACGGACTGGATGTTAACCTAGACCTAACATCCGAACAACGGCACCTCCCAATAATGGGCACTTTTCCGTACTTGCTAAATTTTACGGATTTCTGCTTAATTTTACTGATTTACGGATAGAAGTCTTTTTTTATGGATTTTTTAATATTTCGATTGCTCAATCAAAATATTTCAATCCTTTGCAATCATCCACGTAGATTTTCTACCGGACCTTATGAGCACTGTGTTACGCGATGATGTCATCTTTGTCTCGCTGGCTTCGTGTGGAGTATAACGATGGCTCTGCTTCGTGATGTTGTGCTCTTTCCACGGGAGTGCTCAAGTGACATGCAGACCAGAGTTCTCCCAAATGCGTAATTACGTGTTTAGTACACATCGAAATTTTACCGACGCGTAAAAATACGCATCGGGAATTTTTCTCGGTGCGTAAAAATGCTCATGAAGAATTTTTTTTTACGTGTAAAAATACGCATCTTGAATTTTTCTTTGCGCGTAAAACTACGCATCGAAGAATTTTACCAATTCGTAAAAATACTCATCTGGATGGTATTTCATCTTTCAGAGACGGAAGTAAACGAAATAAAGCTTTTTTCCGTACTCGCAATTTCTTTTTCCTGTGATGTTATTGCCTCTGTCCAGTATTGTTGTTATATATGATTTTATTCCATAAATATTTGTATTTCAGTTTGAAAATGGAGGAAAAGTTTCCGAAAACGGAAATTCGACGGCGAAACAATTTTGCTGTAATCTTTAGGCATGAGAGTGTGACGGCTTCGAGGAATTTCTCCTTTTTCGTAATAATTTGGGTTATCTTCGAGATCGATGCATAACTGAACAGAAATTTTGGGGCAATTAGTAGTGGTGGAGGATGTTTTCTGCCTGAAACTTTCTAAACTTTCGAAAAAGGAAGTTTCGTTTTTCAAACTTTTGAAAACGGAAGTTAGACGCAGTGAAGATTTCTCCCGTAATCGTAATTTTATTTTTCACGTGACGTTTCCTCTGCATAGTATTGTTGTTAAATATCATTTTATTTCATAAATACTTGTATTTCAACTTGACAATGGGGGGGGGGGGGGGTCCAAAAACGGAAATCGGACATAGCAAAGATTTCCCCCGTAACTAATTTTTTTCCCCCAACGACAATCAGAACAAGTATCCTGTATTCTTAAATATTCCCCGCATTCAGTTTGATAAACTGGGGGGGGGGGGGGTCCGAAAACGAAAAAACGAAAGTGACTAAGCAGGAAAATTTGTAAAAATTGATGCATGGTGTTCAAAAGTATTTATGTTTTCAAAGTTACATTATTCATCTTTTATCTAAAATGGTAAAAGCTGTCATGCATTCATGATGGATAACATTATCATCCAAGGGTATTAAAAAATAATAATAATAAAGAAATGGGAAGGAAAACAAAGATATCAGCAAGTGGAAATTTTAGTTTAGTATTGAAACACCACAGGTTTGCGAGGCTAACATTGAACAAAATTAAGATTTTACTTTATGGTTTTTTAAATTATTATTTTAAACACAGACAATACTAGTTTAGTTATTGTGGCATATGCAGAGATTTTTACTGCATATTTATTAATATAAATATGTTTTATGGTAAATGGCGTTCGCGCAAAAGTTTTACTGATGCACATTTTCCAAAGTTGGCAAGTATGCTTTTCCCCAGTCCGAGCAGTAACCGTTTTTTAGAGGTTTCACTGTATTTCCCACTGTATTACTCAATTTGAATAAAAGCACTACTGTTTTGTGCAGCAGGAGTTCCACATGAGGTGATGAATAACACCTTGATCAATGTTGTTTGCTTTTCAATGTTAATGAACTAGGGGAGCAAAGGGGAAAAGAAAAAAGTTCCCGAAGTTAGATGTGGGTAGGCATTGCCACGAGGGCAATAAAGAAGTTCTTAGTCAAATCGAACAAATATTTCACCATAAAACTAATGGCTTGGAATCATGAATTTGTATAATTGAATAAGTTAATTATTAACACAATTTTTTTAACAATAATTTTTTTTAATTATTTTTCAGTTATGTTTTTTTTTTGAGAAATATGATTTCAAGGCTGTCTTTGAATGAGTGTTAGTATTCAACCCTATATCTTCAATGTAAATTCTTTTGTACACATTTTCTCAAAGACTATTACTTTCTATTGTTTGAAATTTTGAGCACAAATAAAAACGACCCATAGCTATTATTAAATATCCCCAAGTGATGCACTCTGTAAGATGTGACGATGTTACAAAGTCATACACTCGGTGAGATTGCTTACGTACCGGTATATGTTTATAGAATAAAGTTCATACCGTCTAGGCACATTAGAAAAATACAGTTGAGCCCGCTATTTAGCGAGATTCCGGATTTAACGAACTAAACACAACTTTTGTTTGGTACAATGCTAATTCAAGGTAATCGTTTTTAGCGAACAAAGTTTAATGAAAACCCTGGATTTAACGAGGGAGAAGAACAAAAAGTAACAGAATTTAAGGAAATCACATTTAACGTGAGGAAGAGAAAATCTGACGCTCAGGGTTCTAGAGGGAAGGGAAAGGCGCCGAGTAATATCTTTTCTTTTTACTAGTGAAAGCTCAGTAACGGAGAAAGAATGTGGAAGGTATGCACAAAAACTTAGCCCCCCCCCAGTGCGAGCGAGTGGGAGAATAGTGTCTCCCAAAGTTAAAGTTGAAAACCAAATCCTCTTCCCCTCGGATTGGTGGAAAACTGCCACACATTCAAAGTGTTCCTCGGAGGAATAGCAATTTGTGCCCGGCCCCTTAATGAAAAGCCTGTGGCAGTTTTCCTGTGTGGCAGTTTTCTTGTGTGGCGGTTTTCCGATGTGTGGCAGTTTTCTAAGTTGCTGAAAGATGTGTGGCAGTCTTGCTGTGTGGCGGTCTTCCGCCAACCGGATGGGTGTGGTGGTTAGGATCCAAGACTACCAGGTCGCACCCAGCAGCTTTTGTGCTTAGAGAACAAAGGTGTGTGGGGGAATGTGAAAGTCGCACCTTAGGAAAAACAAGAGTTAACTTCCTGGAATTTCTTTTTTCTCACATCTGGCGTTTCTTGTACTGTATATTCTTACTCTGTGCTGCGTGCGATGTTAGTTACTGTATAAACAGGAATCACAGAGGAAGTTAAAAAAATGTCTGAGAGAAAAGTTTTATCCGTGAACGATAAAGTCTCCATCATTAGGGAGTTGGAAAATGGCGAAAAAAATGTTGTGATATGCAAAAAATACGGACTGTCATCTTCCACCGTTTCCAACCCTTTTTAAAAATAAGGAAACATTGTTGCAGGCGTTTGAATGATTTTTTTTTTTTTTTTTTTTGATTGGAGGTTTAACGACCACCGTGAGCAACTCAATGGGCTATAAGCAGTCGCCCGTCCCTAATTTAGGGTCACTGGTTCCAGGGAAGGGAGAGAGCCAGTGCCGTAAGACAAACACAACATCCATGCCTGACCAGGATTCGAACCCGGACCCCTTACGGACGAATGATCAGAGGCCAACGCCTTAGACCACTGCGCCACCGGGGCGGCGGGGTTTGAATGCAATGTTACGTCTAGCAAAAGACTGAAGAAATGCCAGAAAACTGACATAGATGAAGCCTTATTAAAATGGTTCAGTGTTCAACGAAACACTGGCTTACCAATAAATGGCCCAATAATGAAAATTCAAGCTGAAAATTTTTCAGTTCAACTTGGTTACGAAATTTTTCGTGTTCTAATGGGTGGCTTCACCGTTTCAAAACACGACACAACATTTGTTCTGGAAAAATTAGCGGGGAAGCATCATCAGTGGATACAAAAGAAACTTCATCATGGTTGAAAACAGTGTGGCCGGATCTTCAGAAGAACTACAGTGATGATGACATTTATAATGCGGATGAAGCAGGTATGTTTTATAATCTAACTCCCAATCAAACAATGATGTTCAAAGGTGAGAAGGCCGCCCAGGTGGCGCAGTGGTCTAAGGCGCTGGCCTCTGATCATTCGTCCGTAACGGGTCCGGGTTCGAATCCCGGTCAGGCATGGATGTTGTGTTTGTCTTACGGCACTGGCTCTCACCCTTCCCTGGAACCAGTGACCCTAAATTAGGGACATGCGACTGCTTATAGCCCATTGAGTTGCTCACGGTGGTCGTTAAACCTCCAATCAAAAAAAAAAAAAAAAAAAGGTGAGAAGTGCACAGGGGGAAACTTCAAAAGAATCGCCTGACTGCGTTAGTGTGCGCTAATACCCAGCAAAAATACAAGTGTTGGGAAACTGCTGGCCACCAGCTGGCAGTGATGGGTCACTGCTGGCTGAAATCTGCCGCTCACGGCCCGGTAGTGGTCCGTTGGTGGCAGCGCTATCAGTTGGCGAGCCATTGATGGCCCTGCAGCATCGCCGTGTGCCTCCAAGCAAGTGCCACTAGTGGCCCGTTGCTGGCAACAAATGCAACCCCCAACAGCAGGTGGAAGCATCGGGACTGCGCATGCGCAGAAGCAACATTTGCTGTGTCTCTCATGGTACCAGTTAGTTGAAGACGACGTTATCGCCACCGTGTTATTTTAGTGGATGTTAAGAAAAAATCCATATGTGCAGAGGCGAATTAATTTCCTAAGGAAATTTTACGTCGACGAAGATATCAGATTAAGCCGTGAAATACTAGATTACAGCCATGAAATACACCCACACCATTCCCATGAATAACAATTCATGGAATGGAGTGGATGAATAACAAGAAAAAATTTGAAACCGCTTGAAACACATATCCTGGAAAACCATTAAAATAGCGTTTGTTGGAAAAAAAAAAAAAAAAGAATTATACGCGTACAAAATTTATTAATTATTTGAAAGAAAAAAAAAGCAACGCTATGTGGTGTACTCATCCATGGGTTGAATACACAAGACTGGGAGGAATTTGCTTCTAAAAATAACGAGAAGTAAAATAAAATATCTTTTACTCTTTAAAACAAATGTAGCTTCGGACAACGGAAAAGAAAGACACAACGTTAAAAATGTAACAGAATGTGACATGAACCCGGGTAAATATATATTTATTCAACAATCTCTTTTCAAGACGGCAAGGACAGTACAAAACTTTGGAAAGCGACTCTAAGTATGTACACGCCTTGAAAATAAGTGAAGTTCCCTTAACGTAAAAAAAAAAACTATCGTTACGTTGAAAAAATAAATTTATCAATTATATGAAACTGACTTTTATGAGAAATACCTCGCAATATTATAAAATGAAAGAGGGAAGCATTCGATTACAAATTGCATACGAAACAGATAGCTTCCAGACGCATCCGAGCGTCTTGAATTAGTCCGGTCGGCAGCGAGCGCGGCTTCCACGTAAACGGCCCAGGATCGAATCTAGTCAGATGCAAACGGCGTTTTTCCGGTCTGTCGAGAAAATTTCCCCAGCGCAGTGCGTTAATTCACAAGCTTCGTAAGGGTGGAAAAAAAAAAAAAAAAAAAAAAATTGTCGCGTTAGGAAACTGCGGGTATCCTTGCTTTTTTTTTTATTATTATTATTATGGCTAATACTGGGAAATTGGCGGACAAGATTCGGCAAGCCACCAGTTACATCACGTGGTTGCTGGCTGCCACTAACGGCCCACATTAGGCTAGCCATCATTTCTGGCACGTGCTTGCTGGGCCACTGAAGGGCCACTTGTGGCAGCTACTGCTTGTGATGGACCACTGATGGCCCTGTTGTGGCATATGACAACTGATGGGGTGCCAACGGTTGGCCAGCTGTTGGCCTGAACTGCTGGCCCTTCTGTTGGCCGCCCGGACATTTTATTGACGGTTCGGCAGCGGCAACATAGTGCTGGGCCAGCAAGACTGTTTTTGCTGGGTATGTCCGGCAAGGAAAAGAGGAAATTGCTAGTGATTGGAAAATCTGCAAAGCCAAGATGTTTTAAAAACGTGAAATGTCTCCCCCTTTCTTACAGGTCCAGTACGAAAGCATGGATGACATTGGTCATTTTTACAGCTTATCTTAGGGAGTGGGACAAAGAACTCCGGAAAAAAAAATCGTAAAATTATTCTCGTTATAGATAACTGTGCACATCCTCATGTTCAAAACCTGACTAACATTCAGCTTTTCTTCTTGCCTCCAAATCCACAGCCTTGCTATAACCAATGGACCAAGGAGTTATTCGAAGCCTTAAATGCCACTACAGACGGGAATTAATCCTACTGATGTTAAAAAGGATGGGAAAAAAAGGTTGAAGTGAAAATTTCCATTCTTGATGCAATTAGAATGCTGGCTGATGCTTGGGGACGAGTATCAGAATCTTGTATTCAGAACTGCTTCAGAAAATCAGGGTTGGGGTGATGACGAAATGGACGAGTGGTTAAAACTACAGAACATTACACGTTTTAATGATATCCCTGAAATTGATGACTTTGTTACCGCTGATGATGCTGTCGCTACATCGGGCATCGTTTCTGGAGATGACACTGTAGAGGACATTAAGGCATCAACAATTGCACAGGAAAGTGAAAAAAGTACTCAACCACCGTCATATGCATCAACCATTCATTGTACGGAAAACCTCCAACGTTTCTTCGAGGCAACAGATCACTGCGATGACGAGGTGTTTACTGCACTGAGTGTTATTCGCAGAAAATTAAGGGAACAGAAGTACACCAATAAAACAAACAACTATAGACTGTTTCTTCAAAAATGTTTCCAATTAGTGGATTTGCTGCTACTGTTCCATTCGCTTCAGGTTTTGTTGCTACTGCACTTTAGAATTCATGTAAGTTTCTCTTTAATTAAAAAACTTATTTAATTTGTATATGCAATCGTTATGGATAGTACAGTATAAAATTGTATACTGTATTTTCCTGCATATAGTCTGCCCCACGTAGTGTCCGAACAAAACCATTTGCGCCTCCGAAAAAGAAAAATTTACCAGATAGTCCGTACTTCGTTAAAAGGGGGGGGGGGGTGATTATTGCTTTTGCACCAAAGCAGTGGCATTTTTTTTTTCACTGATAGAAAACGTTTATTTGTCACTGATGTCTTTAAAGACTTTATGGATCCGGATGCGACCTTGTCCCCGTTTGTAAATCGCCTAGAAGAACGAGGTTAAAGCTTCAGTCATGTTCATTCCACAGATAAAAGTTGACCACGTTCATTCTCGACGGGAGGGGGGGGTAGGAAGGGGAAAACTACCTGCAAACAGATTGAAAAAAAGCTATAAACAACTAATCGGCCTCTGGAAGTTCTAAAAGAAATGACTTCTTTAACTGTGCAGATCCCAAACGTTTTTTCGTTCACTTTAAATTCCCTAACTGCTGCACAATTGTTTGTTTTCTCTACAAATGGTGTCATACTTTTTCTTGTGAGTGAATCCAGCAGTATAACTACCTACTTCTTTATTACCCCAACTCAAATAAACAACAGTGACTCGGAAGACACAGAGCCTTGATCATAAACAAGTAGGGGGAGACGGGAGGGGGTATGAAACAGGGGGTAGATGACAGACCTCCGTTTGTGAAACACTGCCCAGCCAAAGACCAACAGCTGCTTCAAGAGGGATTTCCCCATCTCTCCCAGAATTCGCTTCTGCCGTTCTACATGTATAAAAAAAGATGCAGGCAGTGAAGTTTTAATTTTCTTCTGAGCTCGCCCTGGTACGCTTCCGTCTACAAATGCAAAACTATTGTTTTTAAGGTGCGGTGGGCACAAAAATTGAGGTACATACATACAGTATGTATGTTACTGTATTTAAGTGCAACAATTAAAAAAAAAATACGGTACTATTGCCAGATTGTCCGCACCCAACAGTTTCGCAGACAAAAAAACACAGATAGTCCGCGGACTGCACGCAAGAAAATACATGATACGTGTACTATGTGCCTTGTCATTATCATTTAGGCTTATTTTTCCACATTGGGTTGGTTTCGCACTAAAACGGATTTAGCGAGCATTTTCGCCGGAACCGAGCTCCTCGTTAAAAGTGGGCTCGACTGTATTTTATTTTACGCTAAAACACACTAGCGCTTTTGAAACTATTATATCGTTTCATCATCAGGTGTACAAAATAAGATAAGGATCCTTTCAAATACACACTATTCAAAATACCCCTTGAGGTTGTAATGGCAAGTAATATATTTACGTGATGGTTATAATCAGGAACACTGGGGCGCGTGTTTGATTTAAATATTTAAATATTAAATTGTTGTGGAAGTTAGCTATAAAGAGCAGTTGCGGTTTTTGATGAAGATAAGATATTTAACATGATTGCATGAAAGAATGCCCACGGAAAAAACGCCCACTTTTCGAAAGTAGGAAAAAACGCCCACGGAAAATATGCCCACAGAAGAAATGCTGACGGGAAAAATATGTGATCGACTGATAAGTTCATGTCTGTTATAAACGGTGTTCGGACAACTGGTCACAGGCTGCTGGCCAAAAAACCGTTAGGGGTCATATAAAAATTGTGGTTTCTTGGCCACCTCACCTACATAACGCGAATATGGGAATGACGGAATGAAAACTTTTAGAAGGGCCTAAACTTTAGTCCTAATATTATTTTCTGCTTGAGTAATACCGCAATATTAATAATTTGATGTGTAAAATATTTTCTGCAAACCTTACAAATACGAGAGGAAAGTTCGGATTGCACTGATGGACTGTAGAGGTTGTATGGTGTTGGCCTGAAAGCCGTGGTAGTCTTATGCAACATTTATTTAAAAACATACTAATGATTCATCGTTGTCTTCAAGCCAACTGCTATACGATATTTTTCTAGAAACTACAAATAAAAAAATTCTCTGCGAGTATGTGCAAACCCAGGAAATTTGTCGGAAATTTGTCGGGTGCTTAAAATCTAAAATATGAAATACACTGCTGGACAATTGCTAAGGACAGATCATAAACGGCTATATAGCGCACAAAAAAGTAAGTGTGGTTGGATGCCAAGTGAAATAAAATGTCAGAATGCCAGGACAGTACAAGAAAGACAATTTATTGTGCTCTGAAATCAAAAAGGCTTTGGAACGTGTTCAAGGGACAAACAGACCATTTTGTGCAGAATACGTAAACGTGAAAAAAAATGCAATTACCGTCCGCAGGCGTTCCGGCGTAAGATGTCAATACGGGATATGGCCACCATGGAGGGCGATGCAAGATTCCACACGTCGTGTCATGCTTTGCACAACATTATCAAGCAGCTGTTGGAGTAATTTATCCCATTCCTCTGTCAGTGCACGGATAAGGGTGTCCTTGTTTATTGGAGGGCATTGGCGACCAGCAAGACTCCTCCCCAAAGCATCCCACATATTTTCAATGGGATTCAGATCTGGAGAACGTGTTGGCCATACGAGGCGTTGAATATCCTCGCTCTCAAGACACTCCTGGATAGCGACTGTTCGATGACATGTTGCGTTGTCGTCCATGAAAATGAATCTATCACCGACAGCACCACGGAACATGCGAACATGAGGTAGCAGAACATCATTAACGTATCGTTGGCCAGTCATAGTCCCAGTTGGAAGCACATAGAGGGACGTACGGCCATTGATCATGATGCCAGCCCATACCATGACACTACGTGTCGGATATCGGTCCCTTTCCTGTATGTTTGCTGGACAATATGCAGTACCACTATCACGCCAGATCAGTTGTCGTCGACAATCAGACGATAGACTGTATCTACTCTCATCTGAGAAGAGGACAGCAGACCAGTCGTTATCAGTCCAACTGCGATGTTGATGGCACCATTGCAAACGGGCGGTAAGGTGACGTCTGGACAATGGGATGCACACAACAGGACGGCGGGCGTATAGTCCTCCTTCATGCAAACGTCTGGCGACAGTTTTTCGGGAGATCCGCTTGCCTGTAGCAGCCATAAACTGATTTGCTACCTCACTAGCTGTGCTGCGCCGGTGTCTTTTTGTTGATAGCACTATGTACCGATCTTCTGCAGGTGTCGTACTGCGAACACGACCTCCCCCGTGACGTTTGCAACACTCTCCATTTGTTTGAAATGATTTCCAAAGCCTTGAAACAACACTGTGGCTGACGTCGAACTCCTTGACAACATCTGTTATTTTTCGCCCTTCTTCAATCTTGCCAATAATACGGCCATGCGTAAAATCATCGAGGTGATGTCGGGAAGACATACTGAAAATTGCAAGTTCGTCAATTGATCTTTCCCTTTCAACTTTGCGTTTGAACAACAACGGTCAATACGCGTCAAATCCTTTATATCTCTTATCAGCGCTATGACGTCACGAACAAGTTCAGCAATCCAAAATTTGCATACGCACAACACGTCTTACTGTATCCCGCACTTATGCTAATTTTCACATTTTCCTGCCTTCCATTTTATGGTTGCTATCGTTGCTATTGTCATCCGTCCTTAGCAATTGTCCGGCAGTGTATTTCCGATCTCATTCTTCACACAACTTACAACTTTGTTTCCCCTATTTTTCCTGAGTCTCGTGTACTTCCAGAAAGACTTCCTATCTCTCCAAAAGTCAGTTTATGCCTTTCCACCATATCCTTCCTATCTTTTGACTTACTCTGGCGAACCAGCTTAGCAGCTTCTTAGAGCAATATTCATCCACAGAGACTCTACCTTGCAACATCCCCAAATAGGCTTCCTTCTTTCTCTTTACTGCGTCTTGAATCTCACTATTCCACCAAGCATCACCTCTATTGTTACCCACTATTGTGGTGCCACAGACCTTTTTAGCAGCAGTGACAACACAGTTCTTAAAACATTCCCACTTTTCTACATCCCTCTCACCAGACTTCAGCTCCTTCAGTCGTTCTCTGAGTAAGTCAGAATAACGCTGATGATCTTCAAGGAGCATATCAACCTTTATTCTTTCTATCCTGGGTCTCTTCCTATTCCTTTTCCTCCAACCAACATTAAGTTTCACTCATGACACTACCAAGTAATGGTCAGAACCAACATCTGCACCTCTCATCACACGGGTGTCAACAACTAAGTGTTTCAGACACTGATCATAGACAACAAAATCTATCACACTCTTTTGACCAAGAGTATGATTTTCCCAAGTATATGTGTGGATATACTTGTGGTTGAAAAATGTATTAGATACACACAAACCATTCTCAATGCAGAGTTCAATTAATCTTTCACCATTATCATTCACACAAGGATCATTAAACTTACCCAGAACATTGTCAGAAATTGCATTCTGCACACCTACTCTTAGCATTGAAATCCCCTGCTATTATAACTTTTTCTTTAGCACCAAACTGGCTCAAAACAGCTTTTAACTCATTCCAGAAACCTTCCTTCTTATCAGAAGGTTCAGAGTCACAGGGAGCATACACTACAACAATTGCGATTCTCTGAAGTTTCACTTTCAAACGAATCCAGAGAATTCTGTCACTTACGCAACTATAGTGAATCAAGTTCATCTTTTCACTTAAAATCACACCTACACCAGCCTGTCCTCTCACATTATCCAATACTCCAGACCACACACTCACTGTGCTATTCACTTCTACCCCAATTTCCTTATTTTTGGTTTCACTTACACACAGCACATCCAGTCTATACTTATTCATCTCCTCAATCACCTCATTCATCTTGCCATTTATACCTCTAGTATTCCATATGCCAATCTTACATTCACTCAGCTGAGATCTCTTTCTCATACACCGTTTAGGAAGTCCAGGTCGATTCTGTGGTGGACCTTCCTTCTCAAGTGTGGTAAGTCCATTATATCCCACACTTGAGTCTGGATATTGATTTCTTTTTGTCTTTTTAATCAGGTAAGTACATCAGTGTGGGGATTAGCCCACAGCTGAGGGTTCCAGTTAGTCATTCAACCCAAGGATTCTGGAACAAAATCCAGTGAGTTGGAGTCTTTATGCCAATGTCACACAGAACTAGCTGGCACCTCTCCAAGATTCACAGAGGCCCTAATTGCTGTTGTGTGTGCCATTGTTACCACGGAGATACCCGAGGAGGCAAACCCATCGCTCACTAGAAATAAACACATCGGATGCAGATATACACAAAGAAAGTATGTTTTGTGTTTTATTTTTGTAACTTTACACAAAAAATAGTTTCTTTGTGTATATCTGCATCCGATGTGTTTATTTCAGTAACCAGAGACCACAACAGTATGCTTATTTTCATAGCTAGTTTCCATCATTATCATAATGCATAAAAAAAATCATATTGGAAAGTATTTATCTTCAGTTAATTCTGAAAATTCACATGCCATTAAAATAGTGCTTCCTCGGTATAAAGTAATGTGCAATTATCTGTACCAAATGAAGTACACATAATCAGTGGACTACTTTTGGTATGATAATTTGCAAATACCTGATAAGCAAAACATGTATTAAATCAAATAAAAGCAAATGTACTGTAATTTCAAACTGGATAATGCTGCAACATTCCTGAATTACATATTTCTGATAGCTAGATTTTTTTGTTACATTTATTTCTATTGCAGCAAATTACAGTGCTGTCTTCAAATGTTTTAATGGCTTTCTGTTCTTGTATAAAACCAACAGGCATATAAAACTTGGGTACAGTACGTTTGGTAGAAAGAGTACAACTTTCAAGAGCAATTTGCCATTATGTTTTAAAACATGTGTTTAATCTGTACATCTTTCTAGTTCTTTCTTATGGATCAGAAACATGGACCTTAACTAAAAAATGCACACGGAGGCTGCATACAATACAACTCAAAGAAGCATGGAGGGATGCATGCTTGATGTACGAGAAAAGATAGGAAAGTGAACTCATGTATTAGGAAAATAACAAGAGTGGATGACATTGTGATCAAAGTAATGACCCTCAAGAACCAAAAGCTGTTGCTACAACAACTGACCGCCATTGGATACTGGATACAATAATGAAGGGAAATTTCATGCTTTCGATTTATTACGCAATTTACATTGAAATTTAGTTAGATCTTTTCACTGAACGTCAGCCTTGTTCACACTGGTAGCAAGTATTCACGTGGTGGACATTGTTTCTGTAACTGTTGCCAGCAGAAATCTCTGCATGAATACTTGCTACCAATGTGAACAAAGCTGACATTCAGCCAAAAGATCTAACTAAATTTCAATGTAAATTACATAATAAATCATAAGTGTGAGATTTTCCTTCATTATTGTATTTATTCTATTACTAGTATGTGAAATGCCATTTCTGCCGATACTAGACTGGATACCAACAGACAGGAAAAGACCCAGAAGAAGATGATGTGGGAGATGAGTGAATGAAATTTGAAAGCATGCCAGAGTGACATGGATGGTCATGATATATTTTTGGAAGAGACTTGGGATATCTTTATTCAGAGAAATAGTTGATGAAATCAATAGAAAATGCTAATTTTCACCTTTTCAAGAAGTAATTTCATCATCATAATAGTAGGATGAGCTCATGTACAGCCGTTTTCTTCACAGCCAAGATACTGTAGCAACAGTTCACCTACCAAATGAAACCTGCTCACAAAGAAATGCAAAACTATGCAGATAATCAGCCACAATTATGGAAGAGCACAGGGGTGACTGAGTAGTAATAGCACAGACTTCTTGCTAATTGTCTGAGTTAGGCTTCAGTTTTAGGCTTGAATGGTGTGTTCCCTATGGTGCTGCTTCTGTCCCAGTGCTAGAACCAGTGACCTGAATTAGTGACTGGTGCTCCTTGTTCCTCAGATGCTTGTGAGATTCACTAAATCCTCCCAAATACACATGGAGTTGTGTGATAGCACTTCAACTCTAGTTTAAACACTAACATGCAAAACTATTCCCAATTAAATAGTGGGAAAGAAATATTCTTCACATATACGTAAAAATACGTCTAAATTATAAACACACGAGTGTATTTATTGTTTTTCACGTAACTTCAATCACATCAGAAAACTTGAAAATTACATCGCCTGGAGCAGGAATCGAACCCGCATCTTCTGATTTCATTCTAGGTTCTTTTTTTTTTTTTTTTTTTTGATTGGAGGTTTAACGACCACCGTGAGCAACTCAATGGGCTATAAGCAGTCGCCCGTCCCTAATTTAGAGTCACTGGTTCCAGGGAAGGGAGAGAGCCAGTGCCGTAAGACAAACACAACATCCATGCCTGACCGGGATTCGAACCCGGACCCCTTACGGACGAATGATCAGAGGTCAGCGCCTTAGACCACTGCGCCACCGGGGCGGCCATTCTAAGTTCTAATCACTCAGATACTTGGGACTTTGTCATCCTGGGTGATGTAATAGCTAGCATGCTCGAACTGAAATCGGGAGATGCAGGTTCAATTCCTGCTCTAGGGCAATGTAATTTTCAAGTGTTCTGATGTGATTGAAGTTACAAGAGAACCAGTAAATACAAACACACATCATCATCATCATCATCATTGTCAACCATTATCAATCCACTGCTGGACGAAGGTCTCCCCAAGTTTCCTCCACAATGGTCTGTCTTGTGCATGTCTCCTCCATGTCACTCCCGCATACTTTTGAATTTCATCCACCCATCTTCCATGTGGTCTTCTTCTGGGTCTTTTCCTGTCCCTTGGAATCCAATCTAAAATTTCGGCTGTCCATCGATGGTCTGTTCTTCTGGCAGTATGTTCAGCCCATTGCCATTTCAGGGATTTAACTCTGATCATGATGTCTTCCACTCTTGTCATTTTTCGGATCCACGAGTTCCTCTTCTTATCTCTCCTGGTTACACCAAGCATGCACCTCTCCATGCTGCTTTGAGTTGTCTGCAGCCTTTGTATGTCTCTTTTAGTTAAGGTCCATGTCTCTGCACCATACGTAAGCACTGGAAGGATGCATTGATCAAACACTTTTCTGACATAATGGCATATTGTTCTTGAAAATTATGCTGTTTCTTCCAAAAGCTCTCCAGGCAAGTTTTGTACACCGATTAATTTCATCAATGTGACCCTCACTTGATATCTGCTGTCCAAGATAAACCTAAGTGTCTGTTATCTCCAGCTTTTCTCCATCAATCGATAAATCTTCATTTCTTGTAAAAGCATTGAACATCACTTTTGTCTTCTGCAAGTTCATTTTTAATCCCACTTCTTTACTCTTGTCAGCAAGTTCCTGGATCATACTCTGCAGCTCTGATGGGGTAGTTGCAAAAATGACTATGTCATCAGCAAAACAAAGGTGGGTTAGATAATCTACATTAATCTTTATCCCTTTGCTTTCCCAGTTCAGTGATTGAAAGACATTTTCCAATGTGGCATTAAAGAGCTTCGGAGATATGGTGTCACCTTGTCTCACTCCTTTTCCAATTTTTATGTGTGTTGTATTTTCAAACAGCCAAATCTTTGCACTTGCATTTTCATAGATGTTATTCATAATATTAATGTATGCATCTTCAATACCGCAGGATTTCAGGGCCATTGTAACTGCTGATGGTTTCACCGAATCAAAGGCTTTTTCATAATCGATAAAAGCCATGCACAATGGAAGTTCATATTCCGTCGCTCTTTCAATTAGTTCTCTCAGTACGTGGATATGATCTATTGTACTGTAGCCACTCCTGAATCCAGCTTGTTCTCTTGGTTGAGCCATGTCCAGTGTCACCTTTAAGCGGAGTGAAAGAACTTTAGTAAAATTTTAATAAACCACTGATAGGAGGCTGATAGGTCTGTAGTTCCTGAGATCCTCAATGTCACCTTTTTTATGTAGCAAGATCATTGTAGCGTTGTTCCAATCCTCAGGAATCTTCCCTTCATTAAGGCATTGAGTGAAAATTTGGGCGAGTACTGTTTCGATTTCTCCACTTGCTTCTTGTATGATGTCTACAGTAATTCCATCTTCTCCTGGAGCTTTCCCCCGCTTCATGTTCTTGATTGCATGTGCAACTTCTGCTGGGAGGACTGGAAGAACTCTGGTACTGGTACCTTTCATGATGTCTGGAGTACATGTATCATCCCTTTCATATAATTTGGAGTAGAAATCTTGAACTCTTGTCAAAATTTCGTCTCTATTTCTTGTTACAGAACCATCTTCTTTTCTCAGTGCCATAATCTGTTTTCTTCCCTTACTGAGATGTCCCTTTGCTATCCTTTGGTTGTTTTCAATTGCTTTCCTTACTAGTACACAGTTGAATTTCCTTACATCTTCAGTGATACTTTTTCGTACTGTCTTGCATAGCTCTATATATTCCACTTTGGAAGTCAAATCTTCTTTAGTTGTCCTCATCTCTCTTCTCTTTTGCATCAACATTTTGGTTTTTCCTGATAATTTGTTCACATGCAACTTGTTCTTAGACCCAGCTAATTTTGTTGCTGTTTCCATAAGAGCTTTGCTTACTTTTCTGTTAACTTCAGAAATATCCACTTCTTCCAATGCTAGGCCTTCTAAAGCAGAGAATCTGTTCTTCAGTTCCAACTTGAAGGTTACATGGTGTTTTTTAAGGTTGGTTATGTCAATACATTTTGTTTGTGTTATGAGCTTGCTACGTTCGAGTTTAGTGTTGAGGTGCATCTTACATCTCACCAATCTATGGTCACTACCTGTGTTGAACTTGTTTAGCACACTGCAGTCTTCTATGACAAATTTTTTGTTACACATAATAAAATCAATTTCACTTGTCGTCCCATTTGGATGTCTCCATGTCCATTTCCTGTGTGGCTTTTTCCTGAAAAAGGAGTTCACGATGAAAAACCCTTCTGCCTCTGCAAACTCTAAGAGAGTATTTCCACGCTGGTTTCTGTTGCAGTGACCGAATTTACCTACTGAAGTTTCATTCTGTTGCCGTTGCCCTATTTTTGCATTGAAATCTCCCATAATTATCTTTAAGTGCTGCTTACCTTTATTATTTAGATGACGAATTTCCTCATAAAATTCTTCAATTTCTTCTTCAGGATGACTTGTGGTGGGTGCTAAGTTTGAATAATCTGAGCCTGGTATCTTCTCGAGAGTTGGATAATGAGTCGTGCAGCTCTGTCAGAGGAACTTTCAACTTCTACAACTTTATCCTTCAGTTTCTTGTTTATTATAAATCCAACACCACTAGTTCTGCCAGTATCAGTCCCACAATAGTAGAAGAGATGTCCACTTTTCAGTTCAATGAGATCTTCTCTTTTTCTCCTTACCTCACTTAGCCCGACGATGTCCCACTTGATCCTTTGTAGTTTTTCTTCCAATTCAAGAAGCCTTGAATCAGAAGATAGGGAGCGTCCATTATACGTAGCCAAGGTCAGCATCAGATGGCAGCCTAGTCCGGTCCTCCGGAGATTCTTAGCACCCTCTGCCTTCATGTCGCACTGGCCGCTGCCTTGGCCAGGTACATTCCAGCTGCCGGAGACTGAGGGCCAAGATTTAAGTTGTGGAGTCATTTTGGAGGGGTTTGGCCATAACTCACTACGCTGGCCAAGCGGGTTGGTGAGTGTGGGATAGCATTTCCTCTAATCCCGATGGTATAGTTATACCACTATTGGCGGTCGTCAGAGCCCCTTTAGTGGGAACAGGATGCACCACGAGAAGGCGGGGTTGACATTTGTCAAGGAGAGGCTGTGATGTTACGCATCACCTGACCTTACATCCCACAAACACACACATGTGTTCATAATTTGTTCCCAATTATTTTGATTTTAAATACCTCGCATATTTCAGCAACTCACTGAAAAGATTGAATGGCACTGAAGTGAGGCATGATTTCTAGAAGAAAATTGTAACATCACCCAAAAAAAAGCATGAAGTTTTATTGGGACATGTACTTGTATATTGGAATGTAAAAAGATGGTTTATACCATGACTTCCAGGGAAGCACTTAGCTATGGCAGTATGTAAAGCCAGAAATGTCAGAACCACTGAGCAGACAGAAGCAGTAAGTTAAACTGTCAAGAAAAAAATGGGGGAACTTCACAAGAAATATTTATGTTGTAGTTCATGGACTGACTGAAAAGATTGTAAAATGACTCATCTTCGCATAAAACAATGTTTTAGGGGTGTTAAAAGTAAAGCTTTGCAGGTTTTGGGTGCTACTTAGAAAAGAAAGTTTAAAATGGCCTGCTAGTGATTTGGAGTCTTTTTCAAATACTATAACAGAAAAGGTGAAAGGTTTGAAGTCCCAAACTTGACTTCACAGAGATGGGCAACTTATTATTATTATTATTCTGTAACTATGAAATTGCAACACCCTAAGGGAATGATCAGGAGCTCATTCAAATATAGGTGACTAACTTGAGAGGAGATATACACCTGATTAAAATATATGGCCAATCCAATTGCGGCATTTACCAATATGAACAAGTACACCTCTGCTATGATGTCACAACTAAGACTTGTTTCCTCATGAGAAGTCTTCAAGCTGAGATTTCTAGGAGGAAACAAACTTCATACAGAAATCCAAGGCACCAAAATTGTCAACCATATTGCAAGCCGAGTGCATTTGAGAAAGGACAGATTACACTGGTAAACACAGTTTAACATTTATTGAGTTTCTAGCATAACTATTTATGCTGAAAAAAATGCAATCATAATTTTTCTATCACCCACAGTTTTTGTGTGACATTTTTTTTTTAGCATTGGTTATTGAATTTTTATAATGCACATCAAATGTGTTTCTAAATTATTGTTTGTTGTATTTCATTTCGAGTGTAGTGCCGGTAAAAACAATCTATCATTATAAAGGCATCAGTTTATGTACTTGGCCACAGTCAGGGATGATTTATGCATCAACACAGCTTTTACTTTTAGGATCCAGGTTAAAAGGATGGAATGTTGTGCACCAAGATACTAAAGTTATCTCTCTCTCTTTTTCAAAACTGTCTGTCTGGAAGATTTTAAAAATTTCTTTTCACAAGAAAGAAATTTTGTATTTTATAATGATGCTTGACCTGTAATGGACGCACTGGGTAATAAAGATGACACAACAAAGTGGCACTTGTTCACTGACTCTTCTAAAGTTATCTTGAAAGCTGTGCTTCTTCAAAATGGAAATAAATTTCCTTCGCTGCCATTCCCTGACACTACTGACATGAAATAATCATATGAAATTACTTTTTTTAAAAATCCACTATGAAAAACATGCTTGGAACATCTGTAATGATTTGAAAGTCATTGCTCTTTTGCGTGGTTTGCAGCTTGGTAGCACAAAATTCTGTTGTTTCCTTTGCAAGTGGGATGGGAGAGATAGAAGTCATTATACAAGAAAGAGTTGACTGAAACATGATCACTCCAGGGAAGAAAAATGTCATAAACCCTCCACTGCATCAACTCAACTCTGAAAATGTTTACTCCCCCAACCCTAGGACTTATGAAAAATTTGACAAAGCAATGGACCAAAATAGATCTGGATTCACATATTTAAAAGCAAAATTCCCCAGAATTAGTGTCATCAAGATTAAGAAAGGGATTTTTTTTATGTGCCCTCAAATAAGGGAGTTGATACTGGATATGAAAAATTTGAGAAGTTGAGCCAAATTAAAAAAAAGAAAGTGGCTTGGAAATCTTTTAAAAGTGCTACTACACTTTTTTTTTTTTGGAAATTTAACGATGGAAACTATTGTGAATTAGTGTGAGCTTTTGGATTGTCATCACAAGTTATGGGATGAATATGTCCCTGAAAACCAGATTCCACATGGACTCGTACTTGAATTTCTTTCTCAAGAATCTAGGCACTGTCAGTGACGAACATGGTGAGCTATTTTATCATGACATTTCAAGCATGTAAAAATGGTACCAGGGCAAGTGTAGTTCCAGTCTGATTGACTACTGTTGGACACTAAAGAGAGATGCTCCACAAGTGAAACACACCAGGAAGTCATCATTTGTTAGGTTTTAAGAAATTTATTTATGGCTTACAAGTGTATGTAAATATGCGATTTATTTAAATTAAACTGTGTCAATAAAAAAACCTTGCATCATAGAAAAAAACTAATTTGAATTCAGCATAAAAACACTATTAAAATCACATATTATTTCTTGTAGGACAAAAAAAAAAAGTTTTTTGTAGACTTGTGCCATTGGTCTCTGAGAGAGTGGATGATTGATTCACCGTATTTACAGCATTTGGGTCATAACAATGCATCCATGTTGGCAGCAGTTTTTGAGAGAAGTGACTTCTTGTCCACTTGGAACTGGAGCATGCAGGGCAACCATACCACAGGAAGACTGATCTGCCAACAAACTTCTGCCGCCCCCACAAGCCACTCTCTACCATCTAAAATGCGGTAAATGCTGTAAGCAGGGTTCACACAGGACCTGGAAACTGAAAATTTTAATTTCCAGCCTGGAAATTCTTGAAAACAGAAGAGCTGCTCTTATGATGGAGTCCTGGAAAAATGTATTTTTTTGGCACAAAGTCCTTGAAACTGTGGGACTTTATTTTGAAATGTGGATAACCCCCCCCTGTAAAACAATAGGTAACTCCTGCCATCGTGACTACCTTCTCTTTGTGTTGTAAACTGGGTGATGCAAGGTCCGATAGCCGGAGCCTGGGCAGTCGTGCCAGAATTTCCGTGACCTTGAAGGAAGGACTGTGCAGCAAGCAACAGGCATGCACTCACCAACTGTCTAAAAGATAATTTGGAGAAAAAAGCAATAATGCGGGGGGAGGGGGCGCTCTCTGTTAAAACTACCACGTCTCCATCACTGAAGCCGAAGAGTCACGCAGTGGCCATCTGGGCTCATAACCAATTCCCACACAGTGTGCACTGTTTCATGTGTCCTAGAAATGCCTGCAGGCTACACTTGTCATTAGATACTTCTGTCTTTGCTTGAGCTCCAATTTTTTTTTTATTGTTTCTTCACGTTCACCTGTTTATGTTTTCCATTCCATCGCTCGCATTTGTTACTTTGTTCATTTAACGAGGTTGTAGTTTGTTGTTCCTTAAATAGTTCTGGAAAAAGTTTTGGACCCAGTTGTACAAACCCTGTAGTATAGTTTTACTCAGCTGTGCAAATATGCACTTTGCAAGCAAGGTGTGTATGATCCTTAAAAGTCCTTAGGAACTCCTTATTTTTGTTGTTTGATGCACCTAAGGGCCCTTATAAAGTACTTAAAAACTTCTTATTTTTGTTAAATGTTTTTCAGGGCCTTTAAAAAGTTCATAAAACAGGCATGCAAATCTTTCTGGGATCCACGGTTTTCCACATTTTTTTTTTCAATTTTCAGCAGGAACAAATGTATTTATCTTGACTGCATCTGTTTTAAATGAACCCATTGGATTTCCCCTTGATGACGACATGATTACAGAGTAGAGCTGCCGCCTGCTCTGATGGCATGTACATAGATCAGATGTAGAGGATTTTAGGAAGGGAGTGTCTGACCCCAGGTCTTAAACAACCCTTAAAAATAGGAAGCTAGGAGATTTGGGCTAGAGTGCCCGATACGAGGTAGAAAGGTGCCCTTATTTATTATGGGAAGGCCAGTACCCAGGGTACGACAGCTTAACATGCCCATCTGACGCACAGCAGATATTTAGTGGTTTGAACGTTTGTACCTGCCAGGGATCGAACCTGAGGTTCTTCAGTGGCAATCATGAACATTGACCACTAGGCCATCCACGGCCCGGCATGTACGTAAATCGCATACTGTAGATCTTATATGGGGTGGGAACGTAGTGAGAAGGAGGCTTTCTATCAACTCATTGATCAATGAGTTTGGATTGACATTTCTGAACAGGAATAGGGTTGAGATTATGTTTACTTCATGGTGATTCAGAAGCAAAACACTTAGCAAAAGAAAAATGGAATTGGAATCTATGCCAAGCGGTTATATGTATGCTTGTAATGATGGTTCTTTTTATTAAATAGATTGATAGTAGGCAGTAGGCAGAGGTACAAAATTTAATTTTAATACTTTAAGGCCACATAGTATGGGCATGGAAATTAAACACATTTAGTTTAGACTTGAGTCCAAATTCTTTGTAAAGAAACTAAATTGCCAACTCATTCCCTGCTAATTAGCACACCATCAGGAGGAATTATTATGCAACAGTAATTTAGCGAGGTCTTTGCATTTAAATTAAAAAATCTGCTGCAACCATAGATAAATAACTAAGTGCATCAGATAAAAATGGGTGATTTAGGTGATTAAAAACATACCCTAATATACTGCACCTTAACACCCCTCAACACCAATCACATTTTTATACCAAAATAATGACAAAGTGAGGAAACATCAAAACTATAAAAAGTGATGTAGAAAAATGATGGTATCTGTGGGCATTTAAAAAAAAACCAGAAACCTCATCAGAAAAATTAGCTGATAGAATGGTGAAATATATTACAATCAATAAAAAGTTGCAACACCATCCCCAGTTTCTTTGCGAAACATTACAGAAAGATCTAAAACAGTGAAAAAACAAAATGCACTTGGAGATTGTGGTAGTGAATGCCATTAGATCTTTATGAAAACCAAGACCAACAGTACTACAGTTAAAGTAAAAATAAGTTAAATAACTTATTAGCTTACAAACTATCAAATAAAATCCCTAGTACTTTTCTGAAAAATTATAGAAAATCAGAGTAAAATAAGAGAAAATTATAGAAGTTCAGAGTTTTTACTCTGAACAAAATCTTCACGCTATCAAATTGGCTACATATGTAAGTTACAAGGGCCCAATAAAGAAATCAGAGCTAAAAGCAACTAAAAAAAAAAAAAAAATCCAATAGAAATAAGGAATTAATTTGCAACATCCTTAAAATAAAAACCTATTAGGTATTCCAAAAGTCAAAAAGATTAGGAGCATTCTAAAAAGAAAAGCCAATTAAATGACACAAAATATTCGTCAATAGGTTTAAGTAATTTGTACTGGAGGTCTGCAAATAGATCTTTACTAAAAAGGTACTTATTTTCATTTTTTGCTGATAAGTAATAAGATGTGGTGCTTTCATTTCTAACACACTCCATCCAACTTAAAGGTCCTTGCACCACCACGAAGTAAACAAACATAGTCTCAACCCTATCCCTGTTCAGAAATGATCTAAATTCATCGACCAATGAGGTGACGGAACACCTCCTTATCACTAAATCCTCATCCCCATATAAGATCTATAGCGTGCAATTTGTGTACATGCGCTCTGGTGTGTGGTCACCCCACTTTGCTTTTGGGTGCCTCACCTTTATCCCGTGTTCTTTCTGTCAGTGTTGATTGATATCATCCTCCCTTGGTGTTGGCTGAAAGCAGCAGGTGGTAGAGTACGCTGCCGGATTATCAATGGTGATACTGCCTTCAAGAACTCAGCTGGTCACGTGCCTTCCAATCTAGTACCTTAATTATTAATCTCTGTGGTTTTGGGAATCGTTTGGTGGGTAAGCACTAAAAAATCTGGCAATCCTGGTGTTGGGGTATAAACGAGATGCCAGCAATTGAGCCCGTTTCTTTACTTTAACTGTTGCATTCATTCGCTCATGAGGTTAAAAAGTAAATAGTTATTATCTCTTGTTAGAAAATTAGTTGGAATGCACTTACGAAAAACAGTTAATTTTAATTTTCAAGACAAATAATCATATAGTAATATAAATACTTCTGTGAAGAAATTTTGCTTTAAAATGATGGTATTTTGTTCCCTATGAACATAAAAAGCATGGTTTGTACACATCCTGGAATTCTTTGTTGTCCTGGAAATGTCCTAAAATTCTGTTACATGTCCTGGAATTTTATCCATTCTTGATTTTTTGCCCCTGTGAGATGTTTTATAGTTGAGGATTTTTCTACTGATATAACTTATGTGTGACAAATTTCCCTCCACACTCCTGGCAAAAGGCGGGGGCTGTTGGTTTTCTTGTCTGTTAGCAGTGAGGAAGCCGCCTTATTTTAGTTATTGCAACAGCATATGAGCCGACTCTGTTTTCCCCAAAAAACTCCTGATATTCAACAATGCTCACTATTTTTTTATATATTTACATTTCACTATATTTTAAGTAAGAGCGTTTGAATCGTATGCTCTGGAAAAATATCTGAAAGTCCTGGAATTTTGTGGTTGAAAAAATCTATGAACCATGAATTAAAATCAGCATATACTGTGCCTGTATATTAGCAAATAATGTCATATACATTTCATAGTGTTTTCTGCACAAGAAATTACTGGTGACACAGGCAGGCAGGCAGGCAGGCATAAATTATTATTATTATTATGTAAGTTTTTTTTTTTTCAGTATTTTACTTTTTATAAGTATTGTAGCTTTGAAGGGTCAAACACTGGAAATTTGCAATTAATAATAAGATTTTATAAAAGCCACTGCTCTTAAAAATGTCAGAACTTGGGAAATGAATTATCAATATAACACACATATATCTTGATTTTTTTTTTTTTTTTTTGTAAAAGTATTGATCTACGTTAATTTAAGAAAATTCGAGTTTGGTTTCACGAAATTTGATTTCATAGAATAAGCACCCCTGTATAGGGATTTTACTGAGTGTTTTTATTAATTACTTGTCTGCTAATGACAAAATAATCTTATACAGGGTTTTCTTTCCATAGGTCAAAGACAGATCCATAGAGGAAACAAAACAGGAGTCCATTGACAGTTTTTTTTTTCAAAGCCAAAAAAAGTTACAGAGCAACCTAGTCCTGCTATTCCATCAACATCATCCCATTCCCCTTAAATGCAGAATCAACTTCTGAAAATAGTCTCTAATTTTGTACTGTGACATGATGTTAAAAATACTGAAATCTTATGGATTTTAAAATGTATAAACAATCATTATTCGTATAGGTCTTGTGAAGGCTTTGATAAATTATTTTTTAATATGTTTCCCAATAGAATTCAGCATAAAAACACTCTTAATCCCTTTTTCATCATAAATCAGTAAGATGGGCTCAGCTACTGAGACGTCTCCAGAAGCTGACAGAAAAACACACTGAGATGTCAGAAGCTGACAGAAAAACACACATAGTGCCGTGGATTGTTGGCCACCGTGGTGTAAGGCTAACGCTCTCGGCTAGATATTGAGAGATCCGGGATTCAATTCCCCGGCAGTGACCGAATAACAATTTTCCGGTTGCTGTGTGTTGCTAAAACGTGGAAAGAGCGATGCCTTTGTTTATTCACTGATGCCACATATTTGGAGGATTTTCACTAACCTTTCTTTTGAAGATTGCAATACCACTATTGTTTTACAGGATGTATTTTATTTAGATGATGTACTAAACAAAAAAAGACTGAATTATAAGAAACAACTAAAAAACTGTTTTACTTCAAAAATTTACATAACACATTCTGCTGGTAACAAAAATTAATAAAGCATTTAAAACAACAAGCATGGTTTAAAATGAATTCATAGCATATTGCACATTTAAAGATGCTTTTTCTTCAAAAATCTTCAACTGTCATTTTGAGAGCAATGAGCTTGATGCATCCGTATGTATCACAAAATTCAGCTGAACAGAAAAGTTTATGCAAAACTTTAATAGACAACCGGACCAACAAAAGGAAGTTCTCCCTCAGCATTACAGGAAGAACAATGGCAGGTAGTTGGCTGCTGGTAAATCTTCTTTATTTGTGATCGATCATCACAATCCAGTGTAATTTCGCGTTTCACAATATTGTCAGGTATGCAACATTTACACTTGCCTTCAAAATCATCCCTCTCTGAAACAAAAACAGCATTGTAATAAAATGGCTTTTTATACAGCTAAACATATTCCAAAATTAATAAAAAACTAGATGAAACCCGTCTGAACCGACTGTAAGTTTTTTTAATGTTTTTCTTTTTGAAAATAATAAGCTCGTATGAAACAACAAATGTAAACTTTATTTGATTGGCAAATTCATTTAACCACTTCAGTAAAGACAATAGTCAATGTTCGTGATCTTTTTTTTTTTTTTTTTTTTTGTGACTGAAGATTTAACGACCATCGTGAGCAACTTAATGGGCTATAAGCAGTCGCCCGTCCCTAATTTAGGGCCACTGGCTTCAGGGAAGAGAGAGAGCCAGTGCTGTAAGACAAACACACACATCCATGCCTCACCGGGATTCGAACCCGGACCCTTCACGAACAAATCATCATAAGCCAATGCTTGAGCTGTAAGCAGTCGCCCGTCCCTAGTTTAGGGTCACTAGTTTCAGGGAAGGGAGATAGTCAGTGCCGTAAAACAAACACAACATCCATGCCTCACTGGGATTCGAACCGGTAGACGAAACCCATCGGAATCGCCGAATAGTTTTTTCTCTGGTAGACAAAACCCGTCGGAATCAACGATTAGTTTTTTAGCAGTCGCCCGTCTCTAATTGAGGGTCACTGGTTCCAGAGAAGGGAGAGAGCCAGTGGCGTAAGACAAACACAACATCCATGCCTCACTAACATTCGAACCCGGACCCTTCACGAAGGAATGATAATAAGCCAACGCTTGGGCTATAAGCAGTCGCCCGTCCCTAATTTAGTGTCACTGGTTTCAAGGAAGGAAGAGAGCCTGTGCTGTAAGACAAACAACAACATCCATGCCTCACCGGAATTCGAACCCGGTAGATGAAACCCGTAAGAATCGACTATTAGTTTTTTAGCAGTCGCCTGTCACTAATTTAGGGTCACTGGTTCCAGGAAAGGGAGAGAGACAGTGCTGTAAGACATACACAACATCCATGCCTCACCGGGATTCGTACCCGGACCCTTCACGAACAAATTATCATAAGCTAACGCTTGGGCTATAAGCAGTCGCCTGCCCCTAATTTAGGGTCACTGGTTTCAGGGAAGGGAGAGAGCCAGTGCCGTAACACAAACACAACATCCATGCCTCACTGGGATTCGAACACAGTAGACGAAACCTGTTGGAATCTACGAATAGTTCCCCCCGGTAGACGAAACCCGTCGGAATCGAAGATTTTTTTTTTTTTTTGAAAAGAATGAACTCATATGAAAAGTTTATTTACATCTTTACCTAATGGGAAACGTCTTACCTACATGAATAAACTGGATCAAATGAATGTTAAATTGTATGTATACATCACACAGTCCAATGGCACAACGCAATCAGGTCTTCGAGTGTTTGCTGTTCCGATAAGAACTTTCAAACAAATTCCTGCTAGCGTCGTTTTGCACAATGGTTCACTGAGAAGAGAGACTTTGGACTATCTGAGTCCCTCCATACTTCCGTCTTCAACAGCGCGTGAGTTAACCGCAGGCGATTGGATGTCAACCGCACACTTCTCCCATAGACTTTACATGGGAACTTTGCCACCCCACAATGCCCAAACCGTTGCCTCAATATAATTTTTCTCTTTGACTAACACATCTACATCGTAAGACCTTTATTTTGATACCTCAACCATATGTTTACGTTCAGCTGTTCTCTCACAACTGGTCTTACAGTAAAAAAACGTATAGAATTAATATATAGATATTAGGAGTTTTCAGTTTAGCATTATTTTTGATAAATTTTCTCAAAAGAAAAGATATATTTTTTTATAAATACCAGTACCATTTAGAAGAGCTCTTAAACAGTTCATATCAGGATTTTCAGAAAAGTTAAAAATAATCTCAAAAATGAAAACAGAATGTTTCATTGGGCTTACAAGATAAGAATAAATAATAGTATTTCATAAGCCATAATATGGATGGTCTAATAAAAGCTGGGAAAGATCATGTGCAAATTTATAGGACTTAAAATGTTATGAAAAAGATAAGTGAACTTGTAATTTTAAAAATTTAATCAATTTGTTAAAAAAGTAATACAAGTAGAACCCTGATTATCTGACACTATGTTTTTCTTAAAATTCTAAATAATTCATCTTGCCACAAAATAAAAAAAACTATATCAAACTAAAGTTCAATGAATTGCTACTCCAAAAACTATATAAATGCTAATTCTGTTTTGTGTCTTCATAAGAATTTGCAACAAAATGAGCTTATGCAAATTTATAGATGCTTTTTCTACAGCACTGCATATTACCTCGTAATACTTTCGTTCTGTTAGGTTGGATAATTGGGTTCTACATGCATATCACTAAGCTGTTCTCTGACATTCAGAAGTTAGCTCCTCAAAGAAATCTCATCTGCCCCCCCTCCAAAAAAAAAAAAAAGAAAAAAAAAGACTTAAAACTGATGCTACTACAATTTACTTACTGTTGATGTATGTGTGTATCAATAAGCAAATTGTTTACAGTGATCGTGGCACAAAATTGACAAGATCACTGCAGAAGTTTCTATCAGAAACTTTTCTGCAGGATAACATTCAGATGCTTTGAGGCAAATGGTGACACATGCGGTGTACATTTTGAATCGTTGTGTCTGCTTTCTTAGTGTTTTAAATGATTCTGATGAGAGTTCAAATTATAATCAATTGTAGAAGTATTTTATAAATTATAATCAATGGAAGAAGTCTTTTATTCTGAGTTCTTTTATTTGTAGACATTTTGGCTGTTTGTTGACACTTAAGGTAATTTGAATCATGTTGCCAGATTCAACTGAAAGATGATGTATAGGCTACGATGCTTCTTGAATGGTACTTGATGTCATTAAATAGGACTTAAAATTTTTGTAGGTTCATTAACAGACCCTTTATTCCTAATTTTATAGTGTATCTCTTTAAGAAGTTTACTGTTTAAGAGGTTTACAGTCAAAATTTGTATATTGTCCCAAAGTGGTTTGCATTAACATATTTCCATATGTTTGGTTATTGCACTATTCTGATTTTTTAAAGAGCACACAACTGCTGCTGAAAAAGGAAAATAAGGGACTTTTTCAACTGAATAGAATTTCCACTTCTGAGTAATGCCAAAGTAAGTGTTTTCCTAATATACACTGGTGTCCAAAATTAACTTGACAAACACAAAATCCACATGACAAAATTTAATAGCAATCGATACGGACATACATATACGAGGGATATACCGAAAGTAATACAAAAGTGGGCATAACCTTTTTATTAACTGACAGAGGTTGTTCAAATTGCACATGTTAGTAGAGTAACTCCTCCTCTATAGTAACCCTCCTTCATTGCAGGTAAATAATGGATTCCAAGCAGAAGCAAGGAATCCATTATTTACCTGCAAATAATGGATTCATTGAGTTCTTGATGAAGGAAGGGTGCAGGCTGTCCGACATCCACAGAAGGCTACAGAATATTTATGGAGATGACACCATCGACAAGAGCAATGTGCACAGATGGATGAAGTTTGAAGAAGGGGAAACCAGCATTGAAGACAAACCACGGAGTGGGAGACCATCATCTGTGACCACTGACACAAATAATCAGTGAGTGGATGAACTGATTTGCGCGGAGAAGATGAGTCACAATCCATGAGCTTGTTGCACAACTGGACTGTGGTCACAATGCGATACACAAGATGGTGGAAGACTTAGGGTATCGGAAAGTGTGTGCAAAGTGGGTACATCGGCAGTTGACACCCGATTTGAAGGAGAAAAGAGTGGAAGTCTGCTCTGATCTGCTGGAAATGTTTGAAGCCAATTAAGCCCCTTTTTTTCTGGTCTGATGACGATATGAAACATGGGCGTATCTTTATGATCCAGAGAGAAGAATGAATCCATGGAATGGCGTCACACCTCTTGACCAAGGCCTGAAAGTGGCTGTGAAGAAGTGGGTACAACAGTTCCCCCCTGAATTTTTTCAAAGAGGATTTGAGAGTTGGGTTCAACAATAGTGCAAATGCATTGTTTGTGATGCAGACTATGTTGAGTAGTACTTTTGTATAGAGGAAGAGTTACTCTACCAACATGTGCAATTTGAACGACCTCTGTCAGTTAATAAAAAAGTTATGCCCACTTTTGCTTTACTTTTGGTACAACCCTCGTATCAATAACACAGCAATACACAACAGTTCAAAACTTATGCAGCAAGTGGCACGGATTTTGAGGGGTTAACGGGGAGCACGATTACCCCAAACAGTGATACAGCTCGCACAACAAGCCTTCATGCTGTTTACAAGGCTGTGAATGAGAGTTGGGGGCAATAAGTGCCATTCCTCGAGCAGGTAGCTTCAGAGTCCTGGGAGAGGACTGCTGGCATGCAATTGCTTTTCCTAGGACATCTTCATCAACTGACCAAGCCCTATGGGGACGGGTGTTATCATTCATAAAAAGGAACTGGGTGGCCAACAGCTTCTCTAAAAATCCATACATAGGGCTGTAGAAGATGTCATCCCTTGAGGGTACCTGAACCCACCATGCCAACCCACACCAGGAATCCTCAAAGACCATAGTGCTCAATTTCCCTAATGTTGGAGGGAGATTTCAGCTTCCCGCCCCTCTCCAAATGCATAAATGTCGAGAATTCATGTTTAGGTTGTACTGGGACTCGTCACTGAAGAGAACACAGGCCCACTGATCAGGGGCCCAGGGGGTGATGTTGGGCCCAATTCAGATGGGCTCTTCTGTGCAATGTGGTGAGTGTGATACAGACCACTGGCCATATTGCATGCAGACCTCTCTCATGGAATCTTCTGCAAACTGTTTGCCTCAACATCGCAGTTCTCATAGCACAGGAGAGCTCCTGTGAAAGTTGCCTGGCTGTCAACTCCTTATGGTGGTGAGCTGTTAGAGATAAATACCAGTCATAGTAGATTGTGTGCATCCTTGTCCTGGCCTTCTGGTTATTGTTCCAGTTTCCTGGAACTGTTTCCAGAGACCACTTGCCTCAGCACATTCATCCATCCATCTTGCTACCTCAGTTTGCGATTGCCCTACTTCGTGGTGCAGAGTCATTCTTCCACTAACAGTCCAACTCGAGCTTCAAATGCTGCACATTGCTCAGAATGTTTATCAAGGTCATGCACCTGACAGCTTGATGATGTACAGTCATTATTGGCATCTTTCCATAGGAGCCAGCACAATGTTGCTTGGATATGTTGACTTAGTGTTTCCTCTTGCACATCTTTCAAAAATCTGTACAATCAGTCGTCTTGTTTTGGACGCATTCATGAATTTGTAACATTAATTTTGGACACCAGTTCAGTTGTTATAGCTTCTATGTGGAAGACGTCCAAGTTCTGTTGATCTTTCATTTAGTTCTCTAAATATGTACAGATAGTCTGTGATATTACAGCACTTCTTGAATCCAGCCTACCCTCTTTGCTGATTAACATCTTGTGGTAGGGGTTCAGTGAAAATTTTGGAGGGGAAAATTTTTTTACTTTACAGGATTCATTTTCTTTTATGTAATAATTTCTCAGCACTGCTATTATCCCAAGGAAATGTTTTGTTTCTTTTTTTTTTTGTGCCTACAGTAAAAAAAATGAAAGTACAGTTTATGCTCTTCCACAAATATTTTTAGGATGTACATGGGCTTTCCACACTTGCCAACATTTTTCTGTAATGTTATATCTGTAAATACAAAAGAAAATTTCTTCTGTAAGACTTAGGTGCTTGTATTTTGCATTACATCTTTCATAAACCTGTAGGTGATTTTAATTAAAAGCTCACACATTGTGCTTGTGTAAACTATTTTTCTCAAAACTTGGGTGTGTGTTCCTCTTGTGTAATTTTTCTTAAATCTTCATCTTTCGTAATAAAAGAATGTGTAGCTGCACTCCAGAATTTCAACTTAATTATGGGTATTTTCAGCTGGAGAAATACTGAAAAACTTTCAAGATAGCATTTTCCCCAAAAATTGTGGTAAGTTTAAAATATTCCTACAATTAAAATAAATCTTTAGTTGACATATCCACACCATATTTAATGGTTCCATATATTCAACCTCGGAGGTTATGTTTCATTTTTACATAAGTGCTTGTCCTAATGTTACATTACAGTGTCTTAATTTCTCCAATTTTTATTGTCTACCATATTGACAGACAAAGGGACAGATTTCTTTTGTTGCTATCCCTTCTATCCCCCCCAAGCAGCACAAAAAGCAGAATCTTATATTACTTACCAGGGTCAATGCACTGTTCAGTAAGAAATACAAGGTATCCATAAAGTCTTTCCCACATTACAAAAATTAATATAAAAAAATCTATGCAAGTTAAAATAAAACGGTTGGTAACATAATACCGCATCACTCAAAGTTTTTTCCTGTTCTTTAGGTTAGCATTACTGCTGAATAAGAGGAGCATTTCATTGATAATGGCTTCCATGCAAGAAAAAGCGGTGTGCATGTTGTCGTTTCATGAAACCAAATCGGTGGTTACTGTCCAGCGTCATTTTCGAAAAGAGTACAGATAATCACCACCAGACCAAAAAAGCATAAAAGCTTGGTATGAAAAGTTTAAAGCAACAGGTAGTGTTGGCGATCTCAACCGAGCGGGACGACAGCTGCAGCTGTTCAGGAGACATTTCTGTGAAGCCACAGGAAATACATTCGTTGTGCTCCACTGGAAACTGGGATTCCCTGTGCTATGGTTTACAAAATTTTACACAAACGTTTTCATCTGTATGCTTATAAGGTACAGATCATTCAAGCTCTTCAGCCTGATGACCGACCTCACAGTGCTGCACCTGCGACAGAGATGTTGCAGCACATAGCTCACAATAGTGATTATCTGCACTGTGTCTGTTTCTCAGATGAAACCACATTCCATGTCTCTGGTAGAGTAAACAGGCACAATGTTAGAAACTGGGGATCAGAAAATCCCCATTGTGTCATCGAACAACAGAGGGCTAGCCCGAAAGTGAACATATGATGCGGCCTGATGCATGACAGAATCATTGGACCCTTCTTTTTTACAGAGCCCACGGTAACATGTACCTGGACATGCTGTAACTTTTTGCAGCACCTTAGTTGCATGCACTCCAACCTTCAGTTATTTTCCAACAAGACAGTGCCCCACCACACTGGTCAATAATGGTTCGTGAATTACTGAATGCCACATTTCCGGACAGATGGATTGACTGTGACGGTCCCATGGCATGGCCACCCAGATGGCTCGACATAACCCCTCTATACGGTTTTCTGTGGGGCTATGTGAAAGACCAAGTTTACTATAGCAGTGTTCCGGATGTTGAGACATTGAAGAGCAGAATAATGGACATCATTGGTTCTGTCCCTGCTGAGATGTTAAACAAAACATGGCGTGAAATCGAATATCACTTAGGTGTCCTCCAGGCCACAAATGGCATCCATGTGGAGGTGTACTGACACTGAAAAAGAAACTTTACTTGTGCACCATCATTGTTGTGCAATCCCTTTCTTGTACCAGTAATACATTTTTTATGTTAATTTTTGTAATGTGGGAAAGACTTTATGGACACCCTATATATTTGACACATTTTAATGTATAGAACATGCATTATTGCATCTGTTGTCCCCTGCACTATAAACCTGTATAGATATTTAGTTTATATTTCAACTACATTCATGCTTTAAAAATTTTCAGTATCTAACTCACTTAGGTTGAACGAAAAAGCCTTTATTAGCCAAAATCAGAACATATTCAACCCACCTATGGCCATTATGCCTGCAACGACCATTCCAGGCATGCTTCCCACAAGATACTGATGGTCTGCACCAGAATTTTCATCCATACTTCCTGCAAAGCTGTCACACAGAAAGGTCTTACCAGTCAAGATTGTATTTGGTGTTTCAGCTTGTCTCACAGATGTTCTAAATGGACTTTGGGCTGGCCAATCAAACACTTGAACTCCTGTTCCTCAAAACCAGTCATGAACAGACCTTGCAGTGAGGCAAGGTGCTTGATATTGCTGAAACAGGCAGGGATCTGTAATGAATTACTGAAACAGTACAGATAGTGAGGAATTGCTCGGAATGCCTTTTTTCGTACCTGGTAACTGTTAAGCTGGAGTGCACCACAACCAAAGCACCACGTTCTTCCCACCAGAAATGGCCCCATACCACCACAAATCCCCCACCAAACTTGACTATAGCTATAATTTAGTCGGCTTGGCAGTGTTCCTATGGCAAACAAGAGTGAGTAGCATGATTTGTCACTCCAAATGACCCTCTTCTGTTGTCTACAAATGGGTGAGACACACCTGCAATGATGTAGGGCTTGTGTGCAGCTGACTTAGTAGTATTTTAACAATGACATGTAGTTCCTGACAGTTCTGGAGCAAATAGCTGTTCCAGTGACTTGTTCAGTGTTGCTGACTATATCTGGCAGAGGATGTGTGTGTGTCTTCTTTGCATTTTGCAATAAGCTTTGTTTGGCATGATCACTTGGTTTGTGCAGCCTCCCAGAGTACACCTTTGGTGTAGTGGCACCATCAGTGATAGTAGATTTTAGGAATCCAAGAAGACAGGAAACACTATGCACTGATAGCTTACTCAGGTGGCATTGAAACGCCATACCCATTTCAAAGTTAAACTCCACGCATTATAATTCCTTCCAATCTGGTCTGACAGGTATGCTAGCACACCCTGCACATTTATTTGCATATGTATAGGCATCCAAATAATTTTGTCTATACACTGTGTGTGTGTGACATGCCAGATTTAATCTATACACTGTGTGTGTGACATGCCAGATTTAAATGTGAACAGGAATTTACATAAACTGGATGCTGATTGATTTGGCTAATATGATAAGCACACCAGTCCAGATATCTACTTAAAAAAAAAAAAACAAAAAAACTTTACATAACTTTTTAAAATATTTATTTGTTCTACCAATAACAGTTCTCAAAATTTATCTGTTAATGAGGTTTCATGCTTACCTTTGGAGTAAACTAAGTCTGACCCACATTTTCCAGAGCACACTGTCAGATTTTTTACTTCATTGTAATTGGAGCAGATACCTCGCTCTTCATCTGATATTAGAAAAAACTGGCGTGTGTCAAACTCAGGGATGACTATTGGAGCACAAACTAAAAGAACATTTTTATGTTAAAGCAGTGTGTTAAAAGTAATAAACATAAAAATTCACTGAAAGCTTAATTATTTCTATAAGCTTTCTTTCTATAAAGTGAAAAATTAAATGACGAAAAACATGCATACCATACATAGCAACAATAATGCTCTTAAAGAAGTTCACTTCTTGAACAGAACTAATTCTTATAAGGAGAAAATGTGCAAAACCAATTATTTCTCATAGTCACCACAACCATTTAGGAAGTTCATGTAGTTACCTAAAGTAAAGACATCCATATGGTACTTACTTCTGTTGTTATTTATATGAAACAACAGTACTGCATTCGGGCACTGTAATCAAAAACACACATCCTAATATTCATAGCATACACCAAACTGATATTTGTTTATTCGGATGCATGCTATGAGAGTTATGATGAAATTAAATTTCATTTGGATGATTGCCAAGAGATTCAGCGAAACAAGTCTTACAGCCAACTGGAATGAGTGAGGGATCTATTAATTCCTCTGTACTATCAGTTACAGATTGGCCTAGATTAGAGTTTTGCCCATGAAATTAGGCACTTTCACACTTGCCATCATCTTTGGACATAACTGTTGAAATATTTCTGAGTTAAGAACTGTAGCTCTTACGGTAAGAAAACAATGAATTATCTGCTCTGCAGCTCTTATTCCAAATTTTTTTCTAAACAGGTGCTTAGCAATTGAGAGGTGTTTTCTAAATAATTTTTTTTATGGGGAAAATGGTGCTGTTACGTAGGTTTCTGCAGAGAAAGTAATTTTTTTGCAATTTGAATATCAATTTGTGATACATCATTGAAAAAAATATCATTTGAATATAAAGTTTGTGATACATCTGAGAGATTTTTATCCCTTGAAAAAAAAAAAAAAAAGTGTTTATAGCCTTTTAAAGTTGTTTATCATTTTAACTGCATGAGTTTACCTTGATTATTGGAGAATTTATGGCCCATGGATACATACTCTAATTCAGAGGACAGATGCCCTAGAAGAAAAGCAATTAACATTATATGTTTTTGCATACAATTAATGCAAAAGTACCATATTTTCCGGCACATAATCCGCAGATTATCTGTTCCTAAAAGTTTAAATTCTAGCCACTGTGGATTATACGATGGTGCGGATAATACAGAGCTCCCCCCCCCATAAACTTAAAAAATGAAGCAGTTTTGCTCTTCATGCCATACCGTATAATGAGGGAAATCTGTATCACATGAAAGCTTTAAAAATGCTACGTGTTCGACGATAATGCGCAGTGTCACTGCATCAATATACCCCCCCCCCGGCTTTGACAAAAACGTCTGTGTGTATGTGTGTGTAGACATTTCCTCTCTGTGGATTGCTGCTTTGTAAAAGTTAGGGGAGAAAACATTGCCTGCAGCAAAGCGCATTGACCTTGAATAGGGAGGGCCGTTTCCATTCCATAGAACATTGGATTGCTGCATGCTGCTCTGACCCGTGACCTCCACAACGTCACTCCCCCTCCCCACTCTTCCCGAGGTCCCAACCCCAATCCCACTTGTTTATTTTGCTCTACTTCAGAGAGAATGCCCCTGGCACTTCGGCTACAGCTCCAAGACTGAAGGGGAGAACTTTGACACCATCACAAATTATTTACGGTCTGAAATCTAGTGTTTCAGTTGTTGATGTAATTTAAGCATAATTCAGAGTTACAGCATGATTGCCACAGTTGCAGGGTACTGTAACAGTAACTTTTTTAAATTTTCAAAAAAATTCAGCGATTTTATATTTTTTTAAACTCATTAAATGGAAAGAAAGTATATATATATATATATATACAGTAAGACCTTGAAAATCCGGCATCAACGGGACCAGATGATTCACGGATTTATGAAAATTCAGGATTTTTGAAGCTATCCAAAAATTGCATAACGGGCATTACGTAAAACACGTATTTACATGTAACAGATCCCTTTAACGAAAATTTGTGCGTCTATGCCTTTTAAATATGCAGGGGTCATGCTGCCGATCACATTCTTTGCAATTTGAAAAAAAAAAAAAAAAGCTTTGTGCTATGGAAAAAAGTTTTGGCGAAAATATTGGCGATTACCTTTTTGTACTATTTATTAGAAAACTCTGTTGTGGATTATGCATATGTTTTTTAACTTTTACTATGAATTTTGTCTGCAGATTATACGGTGACTTTTCTTCTCTCATGCTGAAATTTACCGTCTGTGGATTATATGTCGAAAAATACGTTAATTCATCTTAAGTATTGTTGATGTCCTCCAAAAGTCCATTACAATGGTAAAATACTGTTACCAAAGTTTGAAAATACTACAATCTACAAAATACAGCCACTTTTATTAAACAAAATCTGCACATTGTGCATAGGGGCCACCATCCAGAACAGTATATAGTGCTGTTGAAACAGGATAAAAATCTTATTAAAACTGACTTTGCTGGGTTAAAGTCATGCTAATATATCAATAATGTACCCATGGAATATTTCTAAGTTTGAGTTGATTCCTTAATGTGTACCATTTTACTACTTATACATGCATACATAAAACCATGGACTTTTTTGATTGCTCTGTTTAGTTGTAAGGTGATGTCTCGGAGTGAAATATTTATCTCAATCTGGAAAAAAAGGAAGAAAAATGTCTGACCTGAACAGTACAGCAGGTGCATTACTATGTGTAAAAATGAAATAAATATGGTGCAGCCTGTGACAAAATACCTCCATTCTGGTAGAAAATGACCATGACTCCCCCTTTTTGGACAATATGTTAATCCCTGCAAGGCTATTGATCATGAGGGGAAGACCCATTACTGCCATTTCCCCCAACAGTTTGTTTTCCCACTTTTCTTACATAACTGTACCAGACAAAGTTATAGACAATAGCAAAAACTAACAAAAATACTGAAATTCAGGGTTAACTGAATGGAATTTATTTCCCTTATTTTTTCAGGTTGTAAACTGTCACTAGCAAAACAGCATGTCTCATGGACAACCAAGCAATGGAAAAATGTTCTTTTCAGTGATGAATCAGAGTAATACCTATGTAAGGAGATTTAAGCATGAAGAATTCGATCCAAGTTGCTTAGTGACTACTGTTAAGCATTCAGTGAAGGTCATGGTGTGGAGCTGCATGTGCCCACATAGCGTTGGGAACCTCCATATTGTCGATAGCACGGTAAAAGCCCAGAAATACATCTGGGCATTAGAAAACAAGATGCTACCATCATCTAGAAGACTTCATGATGGCAATTTTATTTTTCAAGATGACAATGATCCCTGTCATTGTGCTAAAGCAGTGAAAAATGTTCAGCATCTTGATTGGCCACCACAGTCACCGGACTTAAACCTGATCGAAAATTTGTGGTTCAAACACGTATGAGCTATCAAAAAAGAAGCCAACAACCAAAATTCAACTCATTGAAGATTCAAATTTGGAATCGTATTGTTCAACCCAATTTCTTACATAACCATGTTCACAGTATGCCAGCAAGATGCAAACCTGTGATTAAAGCTAAAGGTTGGGCAACAAAATATTAGGTACATTTCATAATTTTGCTTCATTATATTTCTGTATTTAAATGCTATTTCATTCCTAATTACAAAAACGATTTATTGCTGTCAACCTAAGTATTGGATAAATGATCCTTTTCATAATAATTTCGACTTGGTCATGATTTTTGTAATGTATCTTAAGAACAGAAGTAGCTACAGGAAAAACTAAGACATTTTTGAAATCTCCATTAAATTTTGCATCTAATGACATATAAATGATGAAATAACTATTGAAAATTAGTTAGTTAAACAAAGAGTTGAACTTAAAAATTCATTCAGTGTTAGAACATCTATAGCACAAGCCACAAGTGTTCGCAATTTACGTGCATACAATTATAATCATAATAGGTTGCTTACCTTTTGTACACATTTCCCTGCACGTTTTATTCTTTTGGTTGTCTAGCTTGGTTCAAGCCTCTGGTGTGGTGGTCCTTTTTCGTCTTCAGGTTCATTCAATGCCTGGTGAATGCATAAGTCCATGAAGTGTACTGCATTAATGACTCTAGGCCCCAACAGCATCTACTTCCCCTCCAACCCCTCTTACCAGCGTGTAAAACCCAACTTTCGTTGGTTGATTGACACTTATAAAAACCAAAATTCGTAAACTCAATACCTACTGACATGACCAACGAACATAAACTTCCTATTTACATACATACAAAATTCCAAACAAAAATATTAAAAGCATATATACAACTATTTACACACAACTTATCTTATTCCCTTCTATGTCATTCTTTCAATTATCGTTCCTACATCTCACGACAACCAGAGCATTCAGTCACCACACTTAAGCCATTCCCACGCAGACTGCCTCAAGTACTTTCTACCCACACCGGGATCATCTTCAGGAGGCATTCCAGATGTTATCTCTCCTGCTACCGCAGTAAGAGTGAGCGACATGTTCGTCTTCCTTGCTCCCACTCCAACATCACTTACGAAAAACTTCCACTGTGGCTCCATCTTTTATAAACTTTAGTAAAAACTTCATTTTCTTCTTCTGTGTTTTTGGTTTTTTTGTTCAATTTATATTAATTATTTTCATTTTTCATTAAGGATACTTGGGTCATTATTATTACAAATTTGATCTCTATTTTTCTCAATCAACACAGACTCTGCAGTGCGTAGGTGTCTCTCATTGCAACATGATTTTATTATTTTAATGTCATCGAAATTCGGGTATGTGAGGTTCCTTGGATGACCCCGGAGGGGTTAGAAAGTACTTGGGGCAGTCTGCGTGGGAGTGGCTTAGGTGTGGAGACTGAATGCTCTGGTTGCCGTGAAATGTAGGGAACAGGAATTGAAAGAATGATATAGAAGGGAATAAGATAAGTTGTGTGTAAATAGTTGTATATGTGCTTTTAATATTTTTGTTTGGAATTCTGTATGTAGGTAAATAAGAAGTTTATGTTCGTTGGTCATGTCAGTAGGTTTTGAGTTTACGAATTTTGGTTTTCATAAATGTCAATCAACCAACGAAAGTTGGGTTTTACACGCTGGTAAGAGGGGTTTGAGGGGAAGTAGACGCTGTTGGGGCCTAGAATCATTAATGCAGTACACTTCATGGACTTATGCATTTACCAGGCATTGAACGAACCTTAAGATGAAAAAGGACCACCGCACCAGAGGCTTGAACCAAGCTAGACAACCAAAAGAATAAAACGTGCAGGGAAATGTGTACAAAAGGTAAGCAACCTATTATGATTAAAAATTCATGGTTTTTGCAGGTGATGCAATACTTTTGCACACCACAATAAATTTAGTTATAATGGGAAAGAAACAGATTATTAAACCTTGAACATATTACAAATCATAATTTAATTAAAATCATGGTAAGCATTCTCACTTAACGATAGTTGTTTGTAGTAATTTAGGCCCAGGAAAAATTTAGGAGTTGGTGTTTGTGGCACACATCTTCCTTTTGTATACACAGCCATGGTTTAGGTGCCCTCTTTTATTATTTTTTTCCATTGGGGCATGAAAGTGGAGAGATGTGGGACACCTCACCTCTCTCCACTTGTCTGTAAAAACATTCATTTTGTCCTTGTACTGACCAGCTGATTTTTCTTTCCAACTAGTGTGTTTTAAATTAACGCATTAAGGCATGCATAAAATGCTGAAGAACTACACAGCAAGTTCAATACCCTAGTGATTGACATAGCTGGTCATAACTAAAATGTTGATAAAGCATGTATGCACCAGTGGAGAAAAGATAAGAATGTTCTGTTACTTATGCCAAACCACAGGCAGAAAATCTGATAGCCTGTATCAGGAATCAAAGGAAGTGTGGAAAATTATTATCCATTATAAAGATTTTCCTATATGCCAGAAGACTCGCAGCTCAAATGAATATTGAAAATTTTCAATATAGCCTGCACAGTGTTACATATGGGTTGTTCAAATGAAACACAGATGGGTGGTGCTGCAGTAACCACACATAAAAGAGGAATGCAGAGTGTGAAGCATTTAGTTGGTATGATGTGTTGGATGTGAGTAATATCAAAGGAACTTAAAAAACCTATCTCATGGATACCTCCAAGCGTGCACAGTGAGCCATGATCCAATTTTTTGACAAAAGAGGAAAGAAAATCAACAGAAATCTTATGACAGATGCAGGTGGTTTAGAGGAATGTGTGCCTTGCATGCAGTACGATCTTGAAATGGTGCAAAGAATTTCAGGGTGGATGTGAAAGCACCATGGATTTGCCAATACCTGGCCAAGCACATGCTGCCATCACACAGGGGACGAACTGGTGAAAGTTCACTGCAGATAACAGTTAGCAAGTTGGCATCAGCAGGGGCTTCACTGACACAATCCTCCACCAAGAACTGGGGTATTCGAAAGTGTGTGTCCAGAGGGTTTCAAAAACTTATCGACTGACGGGACACCTGCTTAAATGTTAGGGGTACTTATATCTACTGATAACAGCACCAGTGTGTTATGTATATATTTACCTGTGTACATATTCTTATGCAGTAATACAGTACACTTAATTACAACGGCTAGTCTATGTTTCATTTGGACGACCTTTATAGTTTTCTGAAGCAGAAAGCCCTCTCTCTCTCTGTCTGGATGAAAATGGCAGTCACATAATGTTTGCCAGCTGACTGAAATTTTTATGATAAAGAAGTGTGTTACATTTGACTGAAACAGTTTTATTTTCAAATCATTACTAAAAAAATTATTCCCATCAAATGATTATGTGTTTACTGAACATGTCAACTGTTAAACTCACTCTGTATTACTGTTTTTCACTGAAAGTCTATTTCTCAACTATATTTAGCCTTTGATAATAAATACCTATTTGCACACACTTGCCGAAAACAGAATATTCAAAGCAAACATATTGTAAATTCTGAATTTGCTTATAACACTTACTGATCATCCATGTAACACCTTTCAGAAAACTTGAAAATTTCATCGCCCTGGAGCAGGAATCAAACCCACATCTCTTGATTTCCGTTCAAGTATACCAACCATTACACAAACCAGGACAGTGAAGTTCAAACTCAGAATAAATCTAGAGAATGTTCAGATTCCTAAGCTAAGGTTGCTTAGTCTCAGTTGCTTGGAACTTTCACTGTCCTGGGTAGTGTAAGGGTTAGCATACTTGAACGGAAATCAGGAGATACAGGTTTGATTTCTGCTCCAGGGTGATGGAATTTTCAAGTTTTCTGAGAGGTGTTAACATGGATGACCAGTAAGAGTTACAAGCAAATTCAGAATTTATAATTTGTTTGCTTTGAATATTCTATCGATTTCCTTTGTATTATGAAGAATATTTCTTCCTTCATTGATCTTGCTGAAAATGATGTCAGAGGCACTGATATGAGCATCTGATCCATTTGAAAATTCTACTATGTTCACATTTGATTCATTATAACAGTAAAATTCAAATTCTGATAGACTTGTTATGGTGGCATCAAGCATGTAAATGTTTCATGGATAATCAATATATTTAAAAAGCTTCTATTCTATGATTTATCTTTTGAAACAATGAAAACAGAATTCAAGTAAAAAAATTATTATACCTCCTGGTATCTCTGGCTCCTTTTTACAAAGTTGACAACATCCTGTAGCATCAAAAATAACATCTTTCTGCAAGATAAATTACATGTAAATCAAGAAACATGATATAACTAACATGATTGTTCCATGTCAAAAGTTTCTACAAAAATTTTAGATGCCAATATCTCATTACTTTTCCAGTTAATAGCACCAAATACACTTCCACTTAGCTAAAGTACAAGAGAGATGGTATCACATTTTCCAATGTTATGAGCAAGTATTTATACATCCTCCAACACCCATTTCCCAGATTTCAGCATGCACAAATTTGTGAAATTATCACTAACTGTTTCAAACCACCCATGTTAATATTTTTTTGCTCCAGCCTTGTTTCCTTAGAAAAGCACTTAGACATGAGATAAAAAAATAAATAAATAAAAATAACTGCATGTAGTTTTTGGAACAAAAAAAGATTCCATTAACTATATTGCCATTCTTAACTATAAAAAAAAAATTAAGTTCTCCATTTTTAAAGTTTCCCCCACTTTTAATCCTAGGTTTAAAGCCTAAAAATGTTCAGCCTTTGAAAAATTTGCTTTTATCCAACACCCTTTCAAACTTTTTAGCCCCCAACCCTCAATATTAAACTCCTGGTTATGAGCATGGCACTTAAACCAAAAGAATGCTGGACTTCTGGGAGTGACCATCTCAGCGGTTTAAGGACGCATGGTGCATACTTCAAAATGAAGATAGCTTGCCTTGATGGACTTAGGCAGAGACAGGTGCCAAAGGTCAAAATTAGATTGTGAGATGGTGCAGGCTGCCCATTCCACCCGGGGAGGATACACAGGCCCTATGCCCTCAAGAAGTTCACCACCACATTCAAGAGTGGTGACACCTTAAGAGGAATAAAGGTAGTTATGAGGGGTCAACTCTAACTGGAATATCCAACAGTGAGGCAGTGTTCAAGATAATGTTGCCATTCCTCAGAAATGAAACCTCAAGAAGATCACGAGATTTAAATCTTTTGATGCTCACTGAGAGCCAGCTGCTGCTTGAAGAGTTGAAGAGCTTCATGAATCCAAAAAGGAGTCTTAGCACTTAAAGACTGAGAGTTGTGTAACAAGTGAATAATGAAAAACTGGGTACTGGAAGTGCCTGGAATATGTTTCTGTAAGAGCCAGGCCCTTCCTCCATTTACCACATAGGCTTTGAACCATGGAAAAATATGAATCTATAAAGAAGAGAATGCATCTAGCTACCAGTTTAGAGTGAAGTAGGAACAAAGAGGTGTGTTGGCAGCTAGAGGGCAACTACACCCTGGTCCCCAGAAATCTCAGCATTACCTCTTCCACCTAACGGGTCACAGCACATAACCAATGTGCAGGTAGGTATAGCTATCCAAGTCTGGAATAAAAAAAGGGGGGGGATGAAGGAAGTAGAACAGCCAACTAAACTCCAGTGTAGTGCACAATCACAACCTCAGTAACCTACAACTGAGACAGGTGCTTGTCATGCTCACAACATAAAGATGAAAAGTGGGAACATTGAAACAGAAAATATTGGCTCAGGTTGTAGAGTTGTCATCCCTAATCAGCTAGATAAACAACTGCCCCTGTGGTGTAGAAATAAAACAATGATGAGAACACAAGTTCACCAGTCACAAGGTAAGCTCAGGCAATGGGGGACACTATTCCCAAATAAGTACAAAACCAATTGTCCCTGTAAAGGGAAGGAGTGTGGTTGGATAAAATATATTACATTGATGCTTTGATTCTAGCTACTCCTCCAGGTTGATTATTATTACTTGTACTACAGACTTATTAAAACTGGTTCTGCTGCAGATAATGTCAAACTGCACTACAGCATTTGTGGGTGTCATCAAAGTACAGAGAGCTTTTTGGAAACCATTACTACAACAAATAAATTACTTATTTGAAACCCTGGAAAGCCCATGAGACCATTTTCAGATATGAACTCACTGTGAAGGGGATGATCAAGCCTTAACACCCTAAGACAGAGAATAATATATTCAGTTGTGCATCATTTCATGAAAATGACTGATCATGAAATCAGACTTCCATTAATTTACTGTGTTCAATACTGAGGCAATTCCCATGCTTGTTCTTATATACACTGAAATGTGAGTTCATGAGGCACACCTACATAGAAATGTGTTGCATGACCCTTGGCCAGCAAAACAGCCACACTTTGTTGGAGCATGAAAACTTCCAGATGCTGGAATGCTGTACTATGCAGAAATGATTGAGTCATGCAGTTATTGCAAATTGGATAGCAGCACAGTCTCACAGTGAACAGCCTATTCCACATCATCCCAGAGATGCTTGATAGGACTGTGCAGGTCACTGGAGGGAAAAAAACCCCTCATCAACATGTTCTCAGAACCATTTTGTGATGATATATGCCTTGTGAGAGTGTGCACCATCCTGCTGGACATTCCATCTGCTTGAAGGTAAACCTTAGCCGTGAAGAGGTAACTTTGGCTAACAATATGATACATTGTGGCATTCAGATGTCCTTCGACAGATATACGGGGCTGAATGCATGCCAGGAAAATATTCTTCAGAGCAGCACATTGCTGCCACCAGTCTGTACTGTTTACACCTGATACAATGCTTCCAATGACTTCATGTTGGTTGTACCAAATTCAGATCACAGAATCATCCAGCCAGGCAAAAAGAACCTTAATTCGTCTGTTCAGATGACCCTTTTCCAGTCCTCAATGGTCTAGTGTTGATGCTGCTGTGCCCACTGGAGGCACACTTTTGTGTTCTGCACAGACAATAATGACACTCGACAAGGATGACAGCTATTGTAGTCCATTCACAACATGGTCTAATATGTGGTGCATTCGGAGATGACTCTTGACACACTATTGAATTCTATAGTGATTTGCCAGGTTGTGGCCCATCTGTCCACTTGCACAATTCTTATAAGTCTCCTCTGATCCAGGTTTTTTGCATGTTACACCATCCATGGTAAACCCTTGTTATGGTGTGCATGAAAAGCCCAGGAGAAAGGCTGTTTTGGGAGATGCTCAAACAGTCATGTCTGCTTCCAACTACTATGCAGCATTCCAAGTTGCTCAGATTACTCATTTTTCCCATTTTGATCCTCAATCGAATGCTAACTGATGCTCAAGGGGCTAGTCTGCCTGATTTTAGACTGCATATTGCACTCACATGCCATCTTACATGCTGGAGTGAGCCATTTATGTGATGAGGGTAAGTGTACCTAATAAACTGTCATCTCAGTGTATATAATCATTATAGCAGGCTACTGGTATTGTATATATATATATAGCACGAAAATGACAGGAAAAGGTTAATATTTGGTGTGATGTACAGTTGACAACTTTTCTTTGATCAAGAGAAGGTGATTTTAAACATGACAAGCTCCTTCTACAGTTTATCTTGAAAGTTTGTATAGCATTTTCTCCAGTACATAAATTAGAGGAAATGAGAATCTAAAATACACTCTATGACATAAGCTACACCACCCAGAGGATGAGATTTAATTTTTATGCAATCGACAGATTCCATTATCAGACAAATCAAGGAGAAAGGCTCAGCATTATATGGCAAGGCTCTATGAGTTAACCTGAAAAACAACCCTGGGCAGTTCCACAGAAGAAATGAGGCCTGTAGGAACAACATTACATATGTAATTCCCAGGCAAGAAATGAGGCTTGTAGAAACAGCATTTCATATGTAATGCTTAGACAAGAAATGAGGCCTGTAGAAACAGCATTTCATATGTAATGCCCAGGCAACAGCCAGCTTACAGTGTCCGAGACAGGATGGATTACATTGTTCCGTAAGGCAGATGGTAAAGGGGGAGTATAGTGGAGCATGTTGGTCATGACCATGTGAAAGTCATTTGATGCTGAAAATAGTGTTTGAAAGAAGCCACAAGCAGTGATCAGCAAGGAAACAGTATTTACCTGAGAGCAGAGCATCAACAGTAGTCTGGCGCAGGAAGTAGGATAGTCTGAAGTTGGTTTTTTACAGTTTGTGTGGGAAAGGTTAAGTAGTTTGAGTGCAAAAATAAAAAAGAAGTTTGAATATTTTAGTTAATAACATGCTATTAACACATGGAGTTTAATTTTTGAACTGGCTCCCTAAAAGTTACCTCCTGAGGTTTGCTCACCCTTCCTCTCTTTATTCCTTCCGGTGTCTCCGTGCTCCCGCTCTCTGCTTTCACGGTCCGGCTCCTCTATTGTTTTCTCTGTGACTCGTCTCCTCCTCCCCCTCAATGGATTCCTGGGGTCCCACCCGCAGACCATGCACAGGTCTGGTCAGTGCCTGCCTCTTCGCTCTTAGAGCCGCCTGAACATAATACCCACTGGTTGTTTCTTCACTGCCAGATGTCGCTCATACCTTCCGCTCACTGCGCCTTCTGCTCTGGCCAAGCTGATGTTGATCATGTGTTTCTTTATTGCCTAGTGCTCCTCTCCTTGCTGCATCTCACCTTCACTACGGCGCATCACTTCTGCGCTTTCGACCTGCTGTTCGCAGCCTACACTACTCTTCTCCAGAGCGTCCACCCACCTCTACCTCTACCTGCACCATGTGCATATGTGTTTATTTTAGTCAAGCATATGATCTATTGTTACCATCAGCTACTCCGATCTGCTTCTTCTATGCCTTCACTTCTGCAAGCGGCTGAGGCCCTCTGTCACCACTTTCGCAATCGGCTCACGTCTTGCTTCCACTATGAATACGTACTTGCTCGTTTCCGTGGTCATGAGGACGTCTTCCTCCAAATCTGGTCTCCTCAATCCATGTGGTTCTCCGGGCCGACTGCCGACCTTCGCCTCCTGTTCTAAGTCTCGCCTGGTACAGTTCCTGTGTTGCGACCTCGTTTGGGTTGCTTGGACTTCTCCACTAGCCTTTGCCGGTGGACTATTGCCTGCTACTGATTGACTTTAAATGCATCTGTTGTACATATTCACGTCATTGTAGATACCTCATTTTCTCTCATCTGTACATAATGCTCATCTTTGTTTTCTTTTTATGACGATGCAATCTTGCCTGTCTCCACATATTCCTTGTAATTATTAAAGCGATGTTTGAATCCCTAAAAGTTACTGCACAAAAACAGCACTGCATATACTGCAGGAGTGAAAATATGCAATCTGTGGAAAACAAAGTTTCAACATGAAATCTTTATGACTGTACAAAACTAGCGCTCATGAAATAAGTATACTTAAAAAAGTCAGGATTTTAGGATAATAAATTTAATACCTTTGTTTAACAACTACAAATACTGCCATCTTATAATTTGTTAGGAATCTAATGGTGTTCAAACAACCATTTGCTTGAACTGACTTATAGTATTACCATCTTATATTTTAAATTAATCTCAAAGGGAAAACAGAAAAAAAAAAAAAAAAAAAAAAAAAGGATTTCTTACCGGAGGGCAATTTTTGGGAAATGGTGGACATTTCTCACTGCGATACATAATTTGTGTCATGTTTTCAGAAATAATACACTCTCCAGTGAAGCAGGGCTTTGATTCAGACTTCCAAGTAGCCCCACCCTAATGTAAAGAAAAAACAACATATTCAATCCTTTTGCACACACACAATAATATAAGCATAAAAGCTATCAGCAGTAACAGTACAGTATTAAAAAAACAATGCAATATTAACCATTTCTTAAATTTTTTTTATATCAAATGAGCAGTGAAACAATGCTTATGATCTGGATAGCTGATTAATTTCACCAATCAAAATATGCACATAACACAACTGTCTTAAGGTAACTGATTTTTCATGATCTTGTAACTAATATTCATAAAAGAATTGTGCAGCATATGATATACATGCTCATGAAATTTTTTTTATGACTGTGACATCCTAATTCTCAAGAAGTAATCATTTACTTATGATTATGTAATACTCAAGCAATAACTGCTCATGATCAAGTAATACAGATGTTCATGAAATAATCACAATAATGTAATATAAGTGCCCATAAAATAATAATTTGCTTATGATTATGTCACACCTGCAATAACTGTTCATGATCAGGTGATTGATTGGTTCTTTGAGATTCATGGAACAAGAACCATCGGTGATTAATATGCATGATGCCCAAAAGGTGCATTCTTTTTGTTCAAGTTTTATGACCCAGAGCATCTAAAGCTAGGTAATTCAATACCACTGATTCAGGGAAGGGAGAGAATAAATTTTGTGAGGATGAGTACAATCCTTACCCCCATCTGAAATTATAAGCAGTATGAAGCTTTGAAGTAAGTGAAAGCACATAACTGCTTTATAACATCACAAAACTGTTCCAAAAGCAACATGACAGATAACAGCAGCGAATGCATCACTGGAATGTTAAAAAGTAGAAATCAGTAATCCCCAGCAATTGTACACAAAAAAGAAAGCCAAAAACGCAGAAGAGAACAAAATAAGGAACATATAAACACACGCAAAGAGACATAAGTAAGCTGAAATTCACCAGATGATACTCAACTGACTAAACAGTGGCACGGTGAGTCACAGCAAAAAATAGCTGAAGTGTGAAAATTCAAATGCTGAGGGAGGGAGGGAGGGAGCACAAAACTAAACTGTGTTACCAGAATCCCAAAGAACAGTGAATATACATTTTTGGATGCCTTATATTAAAATTCATATATGTAGTAATTAATAACAAGGAACTGTACACCAACTATACTTGATATAATATTTACAAGGTAGCTTACCTCTTTCTACACTTCCCACACGCTACATTCGTTCAGCCATCATGCTTGGCCTAGGCCCGCGGTGTGGTATTCCATTTTTGGTTCACAGGTTTTCTTGAATGCTTTACCAACTCTTATGTGACATGAAGTGTCCTGTCGTCTTGTAAAAACCTAACCCTCGTTGCTATAAAACCACTTATTGAACTCAAAGACTTATGATATCATAGACAACTACGAAAAACTTGTGTACAAACATGCAAATTCCAAACCAAAAATGACAGGACACTTCATGTCACATAAGAGTTGGTAAAGCATTCAAGAAAACCTGTGAACCAAAAATGGAATACCACACCGTGGGCCTAGGCCAAGCATGATGGCTGAAAGAATGTAATGTGTGGGAAGTGTAGAAAGAGGTAAGCTACCTTGTAAATATTATATTGGTATGCACGTAAATCTAAGAACAACTGTGGCTTCCGCTATAGATGTTTACAATCGAAATTCATATACTTCATATAGTTTTACTATTTTAAGTGATACATAAGAGTTGTTCAATAAGTAGTGAGACTCTTCAGCTGGAGTGCGTTTGCACTTCCTAATTTTGTCAATGGGTGGCGCTAGTCTACAGGCAATTTAAAGGCTATGCAACTGTATTGCAGCTTGTTTGTTACGAAAGCCGTGCAATGTGCTGGAGTAATTATATTGTTCTCTCATATATGGATATGTCCAAAGTTACTCAACATGCTGTAATTTAGTGTTTGAAACTGATAAAACACCATCAAGCGGAAATTACAGACGAATGAAGGCAGTGTATGGGCCTGCTTGTCTTCCATGCAGTACTGTAATGCAGTGGTATCAGCTCTTTAGTGGTAGAAGAACAAGCACTGCAGACCAGCCAAGATCAAAAGCACCATGTCGTGCTGTTTCAGTGATGAGAACTGACGTGTGGATGCTGCAGTAAAGGCCAACTGAAGAATCACAATCTGAGAACTGGCAAACAGTGTGGGTATGAGGATTTGAACTGTCAATATGATCATGCCTTTGCACCTTAAATATTGTAAGGTCTGCGTCATGTGGGTACTGAAACATCTGCCCGATGAACAGATAGTCAACGAATGGGACTATCATTACAGAATCTGTTCCACCACCATGAAGAAGGTGAAGATTTCCTACTATGCATTATTGCTGGGAATGAAAGCTGGTGTCATCATTTCGAGCCAGAGTTGAAATGCCAGAGCATGTAGTGGAAACATGCATCATCGCCACTGCCAAGGAAATCAAGGTCCACCATTTCTGCAAGCAAGGTGATGTTAACTTTAATCTGTGATCATTGAGAACCATTGTTTCTTGAGTGGCTACCAAAAGGATAAACCATTTATGCCAAATGATATTGTAAAATTTTTAATGAAACTTCAACAAGCCACCCAAAACAAGAGACCTGGCAACCTCACTCAGGGTATAGTGTTTCTGCATAATAACTCCTGGTCACATATGGCAGTTACCCAGTAAAGTCCAATGGGCTTTACTGGGTAACATTGCAGCACTTTCTCTGAGAAGTCCTTCAACATCCGGTGTATAGTCCTGACCTATCACCCTGCGATTTTCACATCTTTGGACCTATGAAAAAATTTCTCAAAGGCAACCTCGGATGATTTGGTGCATGAAGCTGTAGATAACTGGTGGCATCAGCAGCCTGCCTCCTTCTATGACGCAGGAATACAAAGATTTGTGCAACAATGGGACAGCTGTCTAAATGCCGGTGGCCATTATTTTTTAGGTATGCCATGATTTGACTCTTTCAGGCAGAAAATCTCATTACTTATTTTTGAACAACCCTTATATGTAGTGACAACATGAAGAAAAACATGCTGAATGCATTGCAAATTCCTTACACAAAACAACCAAGCCATGCAGAAAATAACAGCAAGTGAAGCAACAATATCTTGTTCAGAGAAGTGCAAGTACAACTTTCTCTTGATGACTCTTTCAATCAAATGGATTACACACACACACACACACACACACACACACACACACACACACACACACACACACACACACACACACACACACATATCACTAAGCTGTTCTCTGAGATTCAGAAGTTAGCTCCAAAAAGAAATACAAAGTACCAGATAATTTTTACTTACTGTTGCTGTACCAAACTTCTCCATTTACAGCTATCTTGACATACAACTTGAGCTTCACTGACATCCATCACACACCATACACAAGATCTTTCATACTCTATAATCTTTTTCTCATGCAGACACTCCTGAATCTGATCCTCCAATGACTTCCTTGGCCTTCCTCTGCTTTTCCTTCCTGCCACTTGGGCTAAAAAGATTTTCTTAGTAAGCATCTCACCACTCATTTTTTCAACATGGCCAAACCACCAAAGCATATTGGTCTCCACCTTGCTAACAACATTTTGCTTCACATCACACAACTGTAACACATCTTCATTCCTCACACAATCAGACCGTGTCTTGCCACAAACCCCCGTAAGTAACACATTTCTCCAGCACACAAACAACTCCTATGTTTCTTCTGCAGTACCCAGGTTTCACTGCCATACATCAGAGTAGGAACAATTACACTTTCATACACGGCCATGCAGGACTCTCCAGAAAACCCATCATTCCTGTGAGTGAAAACCTCCCAGAGCAGCTATGACTTTCAATGAAGAATTCACCCGCCTACTAATTTCACCATCCAATTTGTTCTCTCTGTCAAACATGCTTCCTAAATACACAAACTCACTCACCTGGTCAATCACAGTGCCATTTAGACATATATTACATTCCATACTACCAGTTCCTCTTTCAAAAACCATAACTTTGGGTTTTCCCTTATTTATACTCAGTTTGAATTTCAGGCAAACTTTGTACATCCGAGACAACATACTCTGCAACTCACTTTTGCTCTCTTCCAACAGGACAGTGTTGTCATCAGCATACAGCAATCTGCACACATGGATATCACCAAGACATAAACCAGTATAATCTATTTTGGCATCATGCCTGCACACATCCATAAATATATTAAACAGCCATGGTGACATTACACAACCTTGTATGACTCCTGCACCAACAAAAAACCCATTTTGATAAAACACCATTCACTTGTACACAAGATCTACTGCCAGCATACATGGCTTTTAGACTGTTAAGTAGATTCCCAGCAACACCATATTCATTCAATACCTTCCACAAAAGTGTCCTATTTACTCGGTCATAAGCTTTCCCTAAATCTATGAACGCAGCAAAAACTTTCTTACAAACAGCCAGATACTTTTCAATCATCATGCGTAATGCAAAAATTTGGTTAGTGCAGCCTTTACTCGGCATAAAACCCCTCTGAACATCCCACACTTTCTCTGAGGTAAGACCCCATACTTTTTCAATAACGGCCTTATGAAACACTTTCCCTGGCACACTTAGTAGGCTAATACCATGATAGTTCTTGCAGTCAGTCTGATCACCTTTTCCCTTACACAAGGGAACAATAATAGCATCCTTCCAATCCCGAGAGACCATTCCTAACTCCCAGCACAACGGGCACATTTCAGTTAAGCAGTCAATTACAGAGTCACCACCATATTTCAACATCTCAGCAGTTATGCCATCAACTCCTGGAGCCTTACCATTCTGAAGAGATTTTAGAGCTTTGCACACCTCTTCTCTTCCAATCCCTCCTTTGCTTCTATCCTTCACTGTGACATCATTTACTTCTTCCTCAGAATTAGCTTTGCTTTCTTGATCTAATTACTCACAGAAAGTCATGACATTGTATACTAAGTCCAGTCATGACACTGAAGACGTGTATTTGCGCTGCTCCTCGCTGTCAAATTTCCCTTGTTTATTGAGTACTTGTTTCTTGGTTTATTGAGCCTCCAGTATCTATGATTACCATTGTGCAAAGGTAAATTAGTTTGTTTATATTAGCCTTAGCTGAATTGAAAAAACAACAACTGGATTTTTGGTGCACATATCACCAGACTGTATGTGGGTGGAGCTAACATATATTTATAGTGTGGCGTTTCTACACTTGTGCTAAACAAGAGACTTTTACGTTGAACATTTTATTGGCATGGACCTGCAGAGTCCTTTTGTTGACAATTTCACAGTTCACTCTTTTCAATTACATGGTAACTGAATAATTGAACAGAACTACAACCTGGGTTGTAATATATTAGAGGGTGTTTAATGGGTTCTGTGCAGCCATCTACTGACCACTCCACTAATTAATAATAATTATTAACTGAAAACTTGTTGTTTTCTCAGTGAGTGTGTTCTGAAATAAGATTCAGATATTTTTATTATTTATCTTAGATGGCTAACAAAAAAGGAATCACAAGCACCAATAAATCAGTGGTAGTGACACCGTCTTCCAGTGTTATGTCAAATTCAAATATGGATCTTATTACGCAATCACTTAATGAAATAAACTTGAAGATTCAGCATTCTCATTCTGGAATTCAGTTGGAGCTAAAGCAATCTCTAGATGAAATTAATGCAAAACTTGACTCTATACCTGCTTTAAAAAAGGAACTGTCTGATTATATGCAAACAGTTGACTTTGTTGCTGGCAATTATGATGAAATTTAAAAAAGATGCACAGAACTTGAACTTGATAATGCTGCACTGAAAAAGACCCTTGATAATGTTATCAGATAAGATGACATTAAGCAACGAAAAATCCAGACCTTGATCTGTGAAATTAATGAACTAAATCAGTACTACCAAAATAAAAATTTAGAGATTCATGGTATGGACTTAACATCAGCAGGCAGTGCTACTGATGTGAGAAATCAAACAGACAGACTTGCAACTAAGATACAAATCCCCAACTTTCAACCCTCGGATTTTGATGTTGTTCATTCACTAAAATCTAACTCGTATAATACTCAGAATTCCACTATGATAGTTCAGTTTAAAACCAGATCCACAAGAGATAATTGGTTGACAAGGAAAAAATCTCCAGTGTTCAACTCAGATCTGAATTCTAATCTACCTGGTGCTAAAATATACCTGAATGAAAACCTCATTCGTTTCTATAAGCAGTTATTTTGGCAAGCAAGGAAGCTTCTTCAGCAGGGGAAAATTCAATTTGCCTGGGTGAGGAATGGGAATGTGTTTATCAGGCAAAATGAACATGAAGTTAAAAAAAAAGTTATTATGTTAGAAGACTTGATAGAATATGGTTTTGAGGCTCAATATAATTTTGTAATATTGCTTTTATCACAATATAAGTTACTTGTTCTGTACAACTAATGAAACAACAATGTGGCAAAGAAAAAAAAAAAAAAGAAAACCGTAAGTACCAAATTAAAATAGAAAGTGGGGGTAGCATGTGACTTAATACTTTAGAGGAGTAACAAAGCTGGGGGGGGGGGAGATTTATAACACGATATATATATATGACAATAACTAAAAAAACGTTTACCATTAAGTTGTATGACTTACCCGGGATCCGCGCTTAGCTGCCAGAACCACAGGTAGAGTATATATCTTACAAGAACATAGAGGGGGTTCCAATGAAGGTTCTCAGCGGGAAATGAGGTTTATATATATGTATATATTACAACAATTTATATGCTCTGACCCCCCAAAAGTGTTCTGCGATGTAAAAAAACAATGTGTGTAAAATTTCTACCATTTTAATTAACATTTAGTGATAGCTCAATATGCTCAAAGTTTTACTTATGGTTGCATTTATTGTACATAATATTTCTTTTTGTCTTTTTAATCAGGTAAGTACATCAGTGTGGGGGATTAGCCCACAGTACGTGCGTGATGCCAAAATAGATTATAGTGGTTTATGTCTTGGTGATATCCATGTGTGCAGATTGCTGTATGCTGATGACACTGTCCTATTGGAAGAGAGCAAAAGTGATTTGCAGAGTATGTTGTCTCGGATGCACGAAGTTTGCATGAAATTCAAACTGAGTATAAATAAGGGAAAAACCAAAGTTATGGTGTTTGAGAGAGGAACCGGTAGCACTAAATGTAATGTAAGTTTAAATGGCACTGTGATTGACCAGGTGAGTGAGTTTGTGTATTTAGGAAGCATGTTTAACAGAGAGAACAAATTGGATGGTGAAATTAGTAGGTGGGTGAATTCTTCATTGAAAGTCATAGCTGCTCTGGGAGGTTTTCACAGGAATGATGGATTTTCTAGAGAGTCCCGCATGGCCGTGTATTAAAGTTTAATTGTTCCTACTCTGATGTATGGTAGTGAAACCTGGGTACTGCAGTAGAAACATAGGAGTCGTTTGTGTGCTGGAGAAATGCGTTAGTTACGTGGGGTTTGTGGCAAGACATGGTCTGATTGTGTGAGGAATGAAGATGTATTGCAGTTGTGTGATGTGAAGCAAAATGTTGTTAGCAAGGTGGAGACCAATATGCTTTGGTGGTTTGGCCATGTTGAAAGAATGAGTGATGAAATGCTTATTAAGAAAATCTTTTCAGCCCAAGTGGCAGGAAGGAAAGGCAGAGGAAGGCCAAGGAAGACATGGGTGGATCAGATTCAGGTGTGTCTGCATGAGAAAACGATTATGAGTATGAAGTATAAAATATCTTGTGTATGGCATGTAATGGATATCAGTGAAGTCAGGGTTATATGTCAAGATCGCTGTAAATGGAAAAGTTTGATACGACAACAGTAAGTAAAAATATCTGGTAGTTTGTATTTCTTTTTGGAGCTAACCTCTGAATCTCAGAGAACAGCTTAGTGATATGTATGTATGTGATCATCATCATCATCATTGTCAATCATTATCAATCCACAGCTGGACGAAGGTCTCACCAAGCCTCTTCCACAACGGTCTGTTTTGTGCCAGTCTCCTCCATGTTACTCCCGCATACTTTCGAATTTCATCCACTCATCTCCCATGTGGTCTTCTTCTGGGTCTTTTCCTGTCCCGTGGAATCCAATCTAAAATTTTGGCTTTCCATCGATGGTCTGTCCTTCTGGTAGTATGTCCAGTTCATTGCCATTTCAGGGATTTAACTCTGATCATGATGTCTTCCACTCTTGTCATTTTTCGGATCCACAAGTTCCTCTTCTTATCTCTCCTGGTTACACCAAGCATGCACCTCTCCATGCTACTTTGAGTTGTCTGCAGCCTTTGTATGTCTCTTTTAGTTAAAGTCCACATCCCTGCACCATACGTAAGCAATGGAAGGATGCATTGATCAAACATTTTTCTTTTAAGACATAATGGCATATTGCTCTTGAAAATTATGCTGTTTCTTCCAAAAGCTCTCCAGGCAAGTTTTAAACACCAATTAATTTCTTCATCAATGTGACCCTCACTTGATATCTGCTGTCCAAGATAAACATACCTATCTGTTATCTCCAGCTTTTCTCCATCAATCGATAAATCTTCATTTCTTGTAAAACCATTGTCATCACTTTTGTGTTATGAAAGTTCATTTTTAATGCCACTTCTTTACTCTTGTCAGCAAGTTCCTGGATTATACTCTGCAGCTCTGATGGGGTAGTTGCAAAAATGACTACGTCATCAGCAAAACGAAGGCGAGTTAGATAATCTCCATTAATCTTTATCCCTTTGTTTTCCCAGTTCAGTGATTGAAAGACATTTTCCAATGTGGCATTAAAGAGCTTGGGAGATATGGTGTCACCTTGTCTCACTCCCTTTCCAATTCTTATGTGTGTTGTATTTTCAAACAGCCGAATCTTTGCACTTCCATTTTTACAGATGCTATTAATAATATTAATGTATGCATCTTCAATACCACAGGATTTCAAAGCCATTGTAACTGCTGATGGTTTCACCGAATCAAAGGCCTTTTCATAATCGATAAAAGCCATGCACAATGGAAGTTCATATTCCCTCGCTCTTTCAATTAGTTCTCTCAGTACGTGGATATGATCCATAGTGCTGTAGCCACTTCTGAATCCAGCTTGTTCTCTCGGTTGAGCCATGTCCAGTGTTACCTTCAAGCGGTGTGAAAGAACTTTAGTGAAGATTTTATAAGCCACTGATAGGAGGCCGATAGGTCTGTAGTTCCTGAGATCTACAATGTCACCTTTTTTATGTAGCAGGATCATTGTAGCGTTGTTCCAATCCTCAGGAATCTTTCCTTCATTAAGGCATCGAGTGAAAACTTGGGCGAGTATTGTTTCAATTTCTCTACTTGCTTCTTGTTTGATGTCTACAGTAATTCTATCTTTCCTGGAGCTTTTCCACTCTTCATGTTCTTGATTGCATGTGCAACTTCTGCTGGGAGGACTGGAAGAACTCTGGTACTGGTACCTTTCATGATGTCTGGAGTACATGTATCATTCCTTTCATATAATTTGGAGTAGAAATCTTTCACTCTTGTCAAACTTTTGCCTCTATTTCTTGTTACAGAACCATCTTCTTTTCTCAGTGCCATAATCTGTTTTCTTCCCTTGCTGAGATGTCCCTTTGCTATCTTTAGGCTTTGGTTATTTTCAATTGCTTTCCTCACTAGTTCACAGTTGAATTTCCTTACGTCTTCAGTGATACTTTTTCGTACAGTCTTGCATAGCTCTATATATTCCACTTTGGAAGTCACATCTTCTTTAGTTGTCTTCATCTCTCTTCTTTTTTGCATCAACATTTTGTTTTTTCCTGATAATTTGTTAGTATGCAACTTGTTCTTAGACCCAGCTAATTTTGTTGCTGTTTCCTAAGAGCTTTGGTTACTTTTCTGTTAACTTCAGAGATGTCCACTTCTTCTGATGTTAGACCTTCTAGGATAGAGAATCTGTTCCTCAGTTCTAATTTGAAGGTATTATGCTGATTTTAAGGTTGGTCATGTCAATACACTTTCTTTGTTTTGCTTGCCACGCTCGAGTTTAGCATTGAGGTGCATTTTACATCTTACCATTCTATGGTCACTACCTGTGTTGAACTTGTTCAGCACACTGCAGTCTTCCATGGCAAATTTCTTGTTACACATAATAACATCAATTTCACTTGTGCATCCATTGGGACGCCTCCATGTCCATTTCCTTTGCGGCTTTTTCTTGAAAAAGGAGTTCATGATGAAAAACTCTTCTGCCTCTACAAACTCTATGAGAGTATTTCCACGCTGGTTTCTGTTGCTGTGACGGAATTTACCTACTGAAGTTTCATTCTGTTGTTGTTGCCCTATTTTTGCATTAAAATCTCCCATAATTATCTTCAAATGCTACTTGCCTTTATTATTTAGATGACGAATTTCCTCATAAAATTCTTCAATTTCTTCTTCAGGATGACTTGTGGTGGGTGCATAAGTTTGAATAATCTGAGCCTGGCATCTTCTCGAGAGTTGGATAACAAGTAATGCAGCTCTGTCAGAGGAACTTTCAACTTCTACAACTTTATCCTTCAGTTTCTTGTTTATTATAAATCCAACACCACTAGTTCTGCCAGTATCTGTCCCACGATAGTAGAAGAGATGTCCACTTTTCAGTTCAATGAGATCTTCTCCTTTTCTCCTTACCTCACTTAGCCCGACGATGTCCCACTTGATCCTTTGTAGTTCCTCTTCCAATTCAAGAAGCCTTGAATCAGAAGATAGGGTACGTCCATTGTAAGTAGCCAAGGTCAGCATCAAATGGCAGCCTAGTCCGGTCCTCCAGTGATTCTTAGCACCCTCTGCCTTCATGTCGCACTGGCCGCTGCCTTGGCCAGGTACATTCCAGCTGCCGGAGACTGAGGGCCAAGATTTAAGTTGTGGAGTCATTTTGGAGGGGTTTGGCCATAACTCACCACGCTGGCCAAGCGGGTTGGTGAGTGTGGGATAGCATTTCCTCTAATCCCGATGGTATAGTTATACCGCTATTGGTGGTCGTCAGAGCCCCTTTAGTGGGAACAGGATGCACCACGAGAAGGCAGGGTTGACATTTGTCAAGTGATGTTGTGCATCAACTGACCGTACATCCCTGTATGAATGTATGTATGCATATATTGTACATCGTGAAATTACACATCAATTAGTGCAGAAATACTGATTTATTAATTACTCTGAAAAATTCCAAACACAAATCCTTATCTAAATTAATTATGACTATCAAAGACAACAGAACATTATTTCCACTTGAAGTAATATTCATTGTTAACACTGAGAAAATCAGTAAATCACTTAAATCAGAGTTCCTTGTAACTTGACTCACCTAAGATTAAGTTTGTTTCTCCTGCAGTCGGAATAACAACACCTATGTTGTTCTGCAACTTGTAATAAATATTGTTTTTGGGCTTCATTCTCTGTTTTGTTGTTGTTTTTCGATTGGAGGTTAACCACAACCACCGTGGGGCTATAAGCTATATGCAATAGGCTATAAGCAGTCACCCGTCTCTACTTTAGGGCCACTGGTTCCAGGGAAGGGAGAGAGAGAATGCCGTAAGAAAAACACAGCATCCATGCCTCACTGGGATTCGAACCCGGACCCATCTCGGACAAATAATCAGAAGTCATGCCTTAGACCACTGCGCCACCGGCTGACCATTTCGTAGTTGCACTGATGAAGGCCATAGTAATGGCTGAAATATATTTGCCTTAAAAACTTTTATACGTAACTTAGCGTGCTCTCAACTACCATCTACTTAACTTGTTTGTTAGCTACGTGCATTGCCTACCACTCTTTTATGATCATGGATTACGCATCTTCCAGGCAATCGTACTATGGTTGGTCTAAGGAATGCAAACAGTTTCGGAAACTTCGGATTAAGGTGATGTAACTGTTATGCCAACTGAACTTTCTCATCAAATGTAAGTTCCTTAAAGTCATCCCTTCTGCTTTTAAACTTCAAAAACCGGCTCTAAAAGGTCGATGTCAGAAGATTATTAATACTGCTAGCAAGAATCTCCTCTCTGCTGCAACTCGTGATACTAGGGCTCAGATTGCCAATTTGGAATTGCTGTGCTTCAACCACTATGAAACTCTCTCATTTTCGATCAATCCTTTACTTGTGGATAAGTTCATGATTATGATTCATCAATCCATCTCTTCTGTTAAATTTTGTGAAAACAAAAAACATGCTAAGAAATTACGTTTCTTTACGCTCTCAGTCAGATTTTGTCAACCGCTCTCGCCGGGAGTCAACCATGGACTCTCCCACCTTGGATGCCGCTAAATTCATCAACTTGTCTCCCTTTGTTTTACCTTCTTACTTCAATGACTGTCTAAACCAAGGCCCAAAATTTGCTGCTCCTTCAACCAAGAATCTCTTGGAAACCATCTCCTTGCTTGAGTCCGCTATTCATAACACCGCTTCCGATGCTCAGCATAAAATACGTACTCAGGCTGCTTCCATCTTTATTAAGCAAGCACACTCAAGTTTTGTCACTAATACCAAGTTTTCCTCAAAGCTCATGAAAATTAAACAGTTCTTAAAAGCTAATAATTTAACTGTATGTATGACTGATAAAGTCGGCCTTCCTGTCATTATCGATAAAGATACCCTCAATCTAAAAGTCAATGATTTCCTCCTTTCCACCAATTGCAAACTTCTTTCTAAAAATCCTGTGGAAGCTTTGAAATCATCTGTGGATCGCCTCAATAAGTTATAGTCGTTAAAGGTTTCCTTAGGAGATTTTTCTGCTCCTTCTTTCTACCATTCTCCTAGATTATTTGCCCAAATTAAATTACACAAAGTTAATGCTCCAATTAGACCTCTTGTGGAAAATACTCATTCTCCTGCTTCTAACCTGGAAAAAATGTCTTGCCAAAAAATTCAAGATTATCACTAATAACCATCCCTACAATATCTCCTTCACTGCTGAATTCATCTCTAGACTTCCAATTTCCATAGATGGTCATGCATGTATGTTTGGATGTGGAAACACTTTTTCCACCCTGGACGTGGAAACACTTTTTCCTTCTGTGCCTCAATTTGAAGCACACATGCTCCTCATTCATAAATTCAAAGAGCAATTCCCCATGGACGGCACTTTAACCAAAGATTTGTATGATTGCATGTATTCTCTTTGCCAACATAGTTTCTTCGTTTATAATAATCATTGCTATCAACAAAACCAAGGTGTACCGATGGGGTCGCCTCTTTCCCCACTTTCGGCTGAAGTATACCTGCAAAATATTTAGCAATCAATAGTGCTGGAACATGACCAACAACATACCTTATGGCTTCATTATGTCAACAATATTTTTGTCATCTGGCCTCATCCTAAAAAAGATCTATTGCAACTCACAAATTTAATCACTGAAAAATTAATGCCCATTAGATTCACTATTAATGAAGAAATTGATGACAAGATAAATTTCTTGCATGTCAGCATCTCAAAATGTAATAATCTTCTTTCCACTTCTGTCTACAGAAAACCAGTTTCTACCAATAGCATTATTCCTTTCAATTCTCATGCCTTCCACCAATATAAACTGTCAGCTCTCAAGTCTCTTATTCATCAAGCTCATTTGGTTTGTAACACTGAAGTTAATCTAAAAAATGAATTAACCAACATCCGCTTGATTGCTACTCAACATGGCTTCCCCCACTCCTGATTTCTAAATTAATTCAAAATGCTAAGAAAGAACCAGTTGTTGCTCTTAAACCTGTTTCACCAAAAAAGGAACTAATGTTTGCTGGCTCTATCCCTTACCATAGCTCATCAGTATCTTCAAAAGAGAAGGATATAGACTTGCCATTTGCTCTTCTCCTTCAATTTCTGTTATCCTCCATAATGACAGAGACCCAAGACCTCCGCTTTTTTCGCCTGGAGTGTATAAAATTCCTATCAAGACTAACATTGGATTAACTGTGTACATAGGAAGTTCATTCAGGAAAATTCTCTCAAGACTTCAGGAACACAAATCTGATGTGAAATTCGGAAAACCTTCCTCTTCCTCGTCTCAACTTACCATGGCTGACACTTCTGCTACTCCACTTTGGTCCGATACAAAAAAGTTGGCTTCTTTCCAAAATCGTTTTGATCTGAGGTTTAGAGAAAGTTTAGAAATTTTATTTTCCAAAAATTACAACTCTGAGCTCCCCATTTATGTTCCATACATCTGGAAATCTCTCATTACACCATGTCATCCGGAGTTACAGTTACAAAACTTACCTTTCCAATCTGGCAACGAAACAAATCGTAGTCGCACTGATGAAGGCCATAGTAATGGCTGAAATATATTTGCCTTAAAAACTTTTATACGTAACTTAGCGTGCTCTCAACTACCATCTACTTAACCAAAATCACTCCTAAATTCAAAAATAGTTCAAAAAATGAAGCAAACAATTATCGTCCTATAGCAAATCTTTCAATTTTTGCCAAGATCTTTGAAAAATTAATTTATACTCAACTAATTTCCTACCTTCAAAAATATAAAATACTTAGTCAGTACCAATTTGGATTTTTAGCAGATAAATCTACAGAATTAGCATTGCTATACCTTCAAAATGCTATACAAAATAATTTCACTCAAAAATATACAACAGTAGCCTTATTTCTGGATTTATCAAAGGCATTTGAAACTTTAAATCATGATATTCTTCTTTTTAAATTACAAAATATAGGAATCAGGGGTAACACCTATACACTTTTCAAAAATTACTTGACTAACAGACAACAATATACACAAATTAAGCATTATCAATTTTCACCACAAATTATGAAATCACGAGTACGTCAGGATTTTGTCCTCAGCCCTTTATTGTTTAATATATATATTAATGATTTATTTTCACTGTCAACTCATATGGATCTTTTTATGTATACTGATGATACAACTGCTCTTATTAAAGGAAAAAACTCAGATGAAATACTAACACAATGCAATAAATAGTTGCAAACTATTTCCGACTGGTTAAATTCAAATGAATTAATAATTAATGTTAATAAAACTAAAGCAATAATTTTTCTAATATGTTATCTTCTTTAACACCAAATGCGTAAGTATCCCTTAATAATAAAAGTACTGATATATAATACCTTCATTCAATTACCTGGGAACTACATTTTGACCTCAAATGGAATAAACATTTTGATTTTCTTTTAATAAAACTATCTAGAAACATTGGTATAGTAAGTAATATCCTGACTAATCTTACAACTAAAACATTGATCTCATTGTATTACACATTATTTCAAACTCATATTAATTACTGCATACTATCATGGGGACAAACGACACAGTATAATATTAATAAATTACAAATTCTACAAAATAAATTTCTTAGACTAATTGATCTCAAATCACAGCCTAATACTCGACCTTTAATAAATTTTAGAACAAAAGTATATCCTAATAAATATAATATACTAACTATTACTCAGCTATATTATTTTAATCTTGGTAAAATTATGTTCAAACAAATTAAATATAATTTATATTCAGATCTTATATCACTTAATACACATGCACATTCTTATGAAACAAGGAATAAATTACAATTAAAACTTATTTTTCCAAAAAACGGAATCAATTAAACTTACTTTAAATTACAGAGGTCCTCAATACTGGAATTCTTTACCTAGTAACCTGACTAATTTGAATAATTTTAATTTATTTAAAAAAAATCAAAGCTTTGCTGCTTCAATAATTATAATAAAAATTTTTGGTAAACTCCTTCTGATTGTCTGACTTGATATGTCTATCTGTTGTTTCATTTGTTTTTTCTTCTTTGGGGAATATAGGGCTATGTCAGGCCACTTTGGCCTTTTCCCTTGTCTTGCCTGTTGTTACAGCACATGTTCACAATTCATGAATTGTCAATTTTTTTTCCACTCTTTTTTTTTCTTAGAGCATGTAACAACAAAAATAAATAAATAAATAAATAAAGTATTCACCCCATCTTTCACTTAACTCATTGGGCTCCCATATCATTTTCCCGATCCTATTCTTCACACAACCTACAACTTTGTTTCCCTTATTTTTTTCCTGAGTCTCATGTACTTCCAAGAAAGTCTTTCTATCTTTCCAAAAAGCCAATTCATGCCTTTCCACCTTCTCCTTCCTATCTTTTGCCCTACTCTAGCGAACCAGCTTAGCTGTTTCACGCTTCTTACAGCGATATTCATCCACAGAAACTACCTCACAACATCCTCAAATAGGCTTTCCTTCTTTCTCCTTGCTTAACTTGTTCCCCCCCACTAACTCTCTTTCCTGCCTCTGATGTAAAATATAATCATCAATGATGGCTCAAAATTTCCTAAAACAGAGAAGTAAACGATGCTGAAGTAGATAGAGCCTATTCCACAAAATTCTAACATGTCCAGGAATTGAACTAAGCAGGACAATGAAAGCAGCTTTAGTCAGTGCCTAGCCATTGAAACAAGAAAGCAATAGTAACCCTAAGGTACGAAAGAACCCAGAAAGCATTAAGAGAATCCAGAATACATGAGATTCTTCCGCGGATTTGTGGAATTCCATTTTTTTTTAAAATTATCATTTGAATCTTTCTTGAGGTCGATGCAAAACTGAAGAGAAATCCTCTTTGGAGTTATGCTTCTATGCTATAAGGCAAGCGTTCTGGTACATAGATTAACTTGATTCACATATAGGATTAGCCACAGAATCAATGCAATAATAATGTCTTTCCTGAATAAATAAATCCATTGCTCTTTCCACGTTAAGCAACACACAGCAACCGAAAAATTGTTTTTCAGCCACCATCGGGGAATCGAACCCCGAATCTCTCGATATCTAGCCGAGCGCGTTAGCCTTACACCACAGCGGCCAACAATTCATGGCGCTATGCATGTTTTTCTTTTTTTGTCTTTCCTGGATTTAATTCTGAGTAGCTAGCATGTGAGATATTAACCTCCTAAATGCTAAATCAAAATGCAAGACATTATTGTAACCTGTAAATTCAACTTTAATGACATGCTTTCACACATATAATGGTAAATTTATTCTTCACATTTTATTTTATATGATACATTTATGGGGGGGGGATAAAACCATAAACAATTTTACATATTGAAAAATTTAGCAAATGATCCCGAACTGACCTCATAAATTTTACCATTTTCCTCACAACCGACAGGCTTGCAATAACCACAGCACAATGGTGATTCAGGACCAGGTTCAACATAAACTGCATACTAGAAGAAAGAAAAATGGAAAAATAAGAGTGCATTTTTTGGATGGGAATTACACCAGCATAAAAGTAAAACAAATATCACCAATTATCACACTTCTTACTTAAGGTGCTCTATCTTGCTTCTAATTTCTATATTTCCAGACAAAGGAACTTCTTTCAAAGAGGTATGTATATGAAAATATCTTCCCTTCTCCACTACTACCATAGTAATTGAATAAAATTGTACAGAGGCATAAACACACTATTTATGTGGCAATTTTGATTGTAATTATCTATTCAACAGGCACAAATTCATACTTTTTGCTACCCCCCCCCCCCATTAGTGATTTTCTTAACACTTGTTACCACTGAAATACAATAAAAGATGCCAGGAAATTTAGGGTTCAAGTATGCTGCGATTTGCCATTCAATAGATAGCACATTTTGGAAAAAAAAAATAAAATACATATATCTAAAAAGTTTAAAGCAACCTTGTTATATGTAGAGGCTATTTCAATTAAAGCATAAAAGTCATCCAATGGCCAACAGGTCCTGCTGAATTTCATGTGTTTTCATTCTCTATTTGTCCCTCAACTCAAAGCCACTTGATCAGATCAGATCATATGTAGAGAGGATTTTAGGAAGGGAGTGTCTGACCCCAGGTCTTTAACAACCCTTAGAAATAGAAAGCTAGGAGATTTGGGCTAGAGTACCCGATAGGAAAGCCACTCGCATTCTTGACTGGGCGTTTTACGAATATTTTTTCTAACTAAATAGTACTTGCAATGTAAATAAAGACTAAATGTTTCTGAGAACACCCACTTTTTGTTTATGCTGGAAATTTGCTGTTATGTACTCATCAGCAAAAGAAAATACATAATATAAAAAACTTTCTTCGACAGCACAAAAATTTTCTTTTAGTATATTTTTAATTATTTTATTTCTCAGTCTTTCACAATTTTCCATACTAGGCCAGGAGGTCATGGGAATTTTAGAACATATTTTTGAAAAGATCATTTTAGTTAGAGTTAAAATTTTGGTTGCATGTAACAGAGCATAAGAATCTACTAATTTCTATGATTACTCCCTTTGTATTGACATTAAAATTTCTCAAAGGGACCCAAACATCACAGGCATTTTCATGCTAAGTGAAAAGTTTTCAGTGATCTATGTAGATAATGTTCATTTAAGTCCTGATTTTGCTCACACTATACATCATGAATGCAGGTGCAACACAGATACTTAAAAATACAAATGCACTGTCATTCATCATAAAAATTTAGCATTGCATTGCTTAATAGTTATGATGTGTATCAATTATAAAACATGCTCCCCATATTGCTTCAACTATAAAAATCATCTTATTATTATTCATATTTTGAGTGAATATGCCATTGCTCTAAAACACTGAAACATTGTAATGCGATAATTTTGTACAGAAGCACATTAACCATAAATAACATGTATTAAAACTTTAAAAACATATTAATGTTATGCAAAACGTTTATAGTAAGGAAGCTTTTAATTGATATTTAATTGATTTCTGCCTCAATCTTACTGGATTTTGCCTCATCCTCATTTCAATGTCTTCTGATGAAACATACTACACTGGAAACACTCCTTGCAGCATCAACAGCCATATATTTGAGAACAAAAACGATGTCCACAAAGGAAACTCAGGCACTTTACTGGCCTCCCTAACTTTGGAGAACCTCTATGGACGATACCAAACAAAATGCCCCATTCATTAATAATTTTTCATTACATTATTCGGAAAGTTTAGAAATTTATCTCAGTCCTAGAAACTGTAATTCTGATTAATATAGAAATCAATTTTAAAAGAAAAATAATGAACACAACTTTATGAATCTGGCATTATTACCATCGTCCATCCATTTCTTGGTTGAAAAAGACTAGTTTGAAAGCCTCCCCACTTTAAAATATTTATGTAATTTAGACTTGTTTTTAAAGTTTTAACACTTAAAGTATTGAACCACTTTGACCTTTCAGATTTATGTTTATATTTTAAAATGTGCCACACGAAAATAAAGATATATAAGCATAATTTCTATGTAACTTTCCTGGAGACTTTCTTCCCACATCAGAGGTATATCTTATTATCTTTCTGAGTATTGCTGTCTTGCAAGCTTGGTTTTGTGAAAAACAAATATATATATAGTACGTACAAAAGAACATCGGAGGCTGCTTATGTTTACTGCTTATTTTGATCTACCCTCATAATATAAATGGTTAGGAAAAGGAATTACCTGGATATTTTTACTGCTGACACAGGAAAAATAACACAAAAAATTATAAATTACAGTCAAAATTCATTTTAATGAAATATGATATAAGAAAAACATGTTACAATGAAAAAAATTGCGAACTTGTTTGGTTTACTGTATTTATATAAGAAATATAAAACATAACGAAATACTTTACGACAAAAAACACCTTATTACAAAGTAAAATTCTTGGGAAAAATGCTCAAGCACAACTTTATATGTATCAATTCCACTTAGTAGTTCTAATTCTGACTATTATATAGCTCTAATTATTGTACTCCATTAGCGCGAAGTTAACCACGAACATCGGTGGTAAAGTCGCCACGCTCCTGAAGATGCCCAGAGTATGGGCGAAAATTTCGAGTATAAAGAATGGTAAAAATTGATGTTTGAATCCTAAGGCAAAGATCCAATGAGTATACCCAGCGAAAAGTGTGAGAAGTAAAGCCAGTCATCGCATACAACGGACTTTAGGACAATAACCTCAACAAAGACCGGAAAACACGTGCGTGACATGTTCCCGTCGCTAGAAAGGAATACCAAGGTAAGCATTATCCGCTAGTTTTCTGTACAAGTTACTTTATATGTAGTTAATTTCTCCCTCTCCTTAAAATTCTAAATGATTTAGCTGCAACAGAATGCCAACAAAAGAAAAAAAGTGACTACACGCTTCACCAAAAAACCTTGTCCAAAGAAAATGAAGATTCACCCAGTGAAGATGAGACCAAAAATCTAAACTGTTATTCTGATGTTTCTCCAGTACAGTAGAGTCTCGGCAATCTGACACTTCACCAGTCTGACACGTCCAGTAATCCGACACTCACGGAAACCGACCGGAAGGCACGAGCAAGTACACACATACTGGAAATGTGATGTTCTTCACGCATGTGCCAAAAACCGGAAAAATGGGGATGCATGAGTAACGCCTTCCTTCAGTCGCTAGTTGTTTGTCGCACGTGCAGTCGGCAAAGCAGTCACAGTGTTTGTTTACGTACAGTATTCTTCAAAATGTCTCAATCTGTTAAATGTAAGCATTAAACTTTAACTTTGATTGAAAAGGCAGAAATCATTAAGAAAATTGAAAAGGGTGAAGAGTTTGGTGATTTGGCTGTGTTCTATATGGTGTTGGACGTGCCACAATTTACAACATAAAAAAAAAACCGGAACAAAATCAAGGGATTTGTTCTAGATTTGGACAGCAGGACCAGTGATAGGAAAGTTGTAAGATCTGGTGAGTACCCTTTAGTTGAAGATGGTCTTTACGCATGGTTTCTCCAGGAACGTAACAGACACACTCATATTACTGGTGAAATTATTAAAGAGAAAGCAAAATTCTTCTATAAGGAAATCATGAAAAAAGACGATTTTCAAGCCAGTACTGGCTGGTTTGATAAATTTAAAAAACGATTTGGAATCCATTTACTAAGAATGACAGGTGAGAAACTCTCTTGTGACTTTGAAGCCATTGAACCTTATAAAGAAAAATTTATCAATTTGGTACAAGAGTTAAATCTTAGCCCGGATCAAATCTATAATGCTGATGAGAGTGGATTATTTTGGAGACTTGCCGAAAAAAACATTTGTTCACCGAGCAGAAGCCAATGCTCCTGGTCGGAAAATGGCAAAAGATTGAATCACGTTTATGCTGTGTTCAAATGCTAGCGGTACACATAAGCTTCCGTTATCAGTTATAGGCAAGTCTAGAAATCCAAGGGCGTTTAAAAATGTCAAAAATCTCCTGGTTTTGAACAAAAACCAACACTGGCTTGGATGACAAAAGAATTGTTCACCGACTGGTTTCAGGAGCAATTTGTTCCATCAGCTAAGAAATTTCTTCGACAGAAAAATTTGCCCCAGAAAGCTTTGTTACTTTTAGATAATTTTTCGGGCCATCCAGAAGAAGATGAACTAGCATCTACAGATGATTTTGTAAAAGTGATGTTCTTACCACCAAATGTAACACCTTTGTTACAACCAATGGATCAAAATGTGATACAAGTTTGTATCACATGATGATACAATGGGGCAAATTATGGCCTACACTGCCATTGTTAGCTCAGTACAAAAAAACTAAAAATAAAGTTCAAGAAGTCCCTGACAGTGATGATTCGGCTGTTACAGACCTCCAAGAAGCCATCACGGTGCTGTGCAGTGATGAATCTGAAAGCCTGACTGTAGTTGACGTAAACGATTGGCTCATTGGGAATGAAGAAGAAAATTTCCAACTGATGAAGAGATCATTCTAGATGTTTTAGATGACAATGACGAGGAACAAGAGGGGCCGACTGTACAACAAGTTCATGCCGCACAGCACAGTAGTGCAGTAAGTGCATTTACCACGTGTCATGTCGGCCGAGGAAAACGACGTAGTAGCTGCGCACATACTGGTTTTAAAAAGACTGCAAGAACAAGTTATGAAACTGTCTTTAAAAGCAAAAAAAAAAAAAAAAAAAAAAAAAATTGATGAGTTTCTTGTACTCTCTACTGTGTGATTAACTAACTGTGTATTTTGCAAACTTGTAAGTAAGTATATTACTTACTTACAAGTTAGCAAAATACACAGTTTGTTCCTGTACATACTGTAGTTCTATTTCTTATTCAAAATCCAGTAATCCGACACCCGCCGGTCTGATATGTGACGGATCACCGAGACACCACTGTATATTCAATTGAATGTTTAGAAAAAAATTGGATACTATTTACAGAACCGAAGATTTTACACTGAAGAAATTAGCAGCTATCTAAATGTTATGAACACAGTTATAACTAAAGACGTCATGGAAAAATGAAAACAGACTGTACTTACATCATACTTCCAAAACCTGATAGGTATGTTTGAACTGTTTTACAATTTGCCATATGTACTGTAAATATGCTTTGCATGAAAATGGAACTAAATATAAATTGCTTTCATTACACTACTTTAAAATTAAAGATATGTAATGCCAATATGTGCGTACATTGTTTGTTGAAGCATATGACAGTATTTTATTAAGATGTATAAAAGAGATAAATTCTTAATATGGAGAGGAGTAAAAAATGCAGTATGTATGTACATACATATAAGTAAAAATATGTACAGCATGTAATTTCATACATATGAATTAATTAAAGCTTATATATTTCATTACTACATTAGCAAAAACTTTCCATTACAAATAAATTACCTTTCCTTGTTTCTATGGGCACTATTTCACAATTACAGCATTGTAATCTTATGCATAATAAATTTTTTTTTAGTACATACTAACTTTTTAACGAAAATTTCGTAATAACGTTTTAACGAAAATTTCGTAATAACGTTTTAACGAAAATATATTGTTACAAATTTTTTCTGTCCTCCTTGAATTTCATTATAACGAGTTTTTACTGTATGTAAAAAATAGCTACTTGCAGTACAACAGAAAGAAAAGGGGGAAATCGATGTCCCTTCAGCAAAGAGCACTGCCAGTGTTACTTGTGCACTTACTAAATTAATAGCAAGGCAGTCAGAAAGCGGAGAGAAAACTATTTTAAAACAACAGAATAGCAATGCAGCTACACATAGTCCAATGGAAGACTTAACTATGCAAAACAAGCAAACATTTCCCAGAGTTCTGTACAAGCAAACATTTTCTTGAGTTCTGTATAAGCACATAAAAGGGCTAATAAGGACTGGAAACAATCAAAACACCACCAATCTAAGGTAATGCTACCCCAACATTAGTCACTGCATTTAAGCTACGCAATGATCAATATAACAATACATGATAACATTTGCAAAGAATTCAGTGGATACAAGTTTCAGTCTTTTTCAAGATAAGGGACAGTGCCTAATAGACAGTTGATGCTCGCAATATGATGAGATAGTTCGTTTGATACCCTAACCTTTCACTTTTCTTTTCTTTCTATTCCCTTGGGTCTTAGGCATAGCTGAAGACTTACAGGACCATAAACAAAACTGTTTTATTGCAGCAAACTCATTACAGCTATTCTTAATCTACCACTTCTGGAGGTATGAGTGAGGTCCCTCAAGCAAAGGAGATTAACAGATGAGTGGTTGATATGCTCTTGTTTCAACTGCAGTCAATATAACTTAATCTTTCTTTTGTGTAATGACTTTCCATTTGCCTCATTTTGTGTTGACACCAATGAAAGAAATTATTTCTCACACCAATCTTTAGGTTTCTCTCTATTCACATCACACTGTTTTTGTTTCTATGTTCATACACAGTAGAAAAAAGCAAATTAAAGACCGATGGGTTTTCTCACAAAATTAATATCTTGCAGCATATGCCCCCCGCTGAAATCTACTGCCTTAGGCATACACCTAGTGTGCTTGTGCATAAATATACTGCTGCTTCTTAATGGGTTAGCTATAATGATGTGATTAACTCAAATTTTTAGCAATACTCAAAGCTTTAAATATATATGTGTTCAGTAGCTTTACAATAATCTGCAAGCATGTTGAAAATTTCCTTAACTGTGAGTGTTGACTGTGCAAAAAGAGATGACAGTACTTGCAAACACAGGAAAAAACTGGTACAAGGGCCATAAGATTTTAAAGAATGCTGTAATGCAAGATATAAACAATGCAATTTATTGCCAAATGGTGTTGAGAATAGGCACATGTGATGAGATCTGTAATTTTTTGAAATAAGTGATTCTCAAGAAAACAAAATTTGCATTTAAGTTTCTTTCAAGCTTGACTAACAGCTTTAGAAACAAGGCACATTACACACTGCCTGGGAAAAATACTTTAACAAAAACACAAGTGCACAGATGGCTTTTATGACCTCAAGACAGCTCAATTCTTGTGAAGGATGAAGAATGGTCTAAATGACCATCAAAATTCTGGATTGGTAATTTACTTTCATTTCAATATCCAATGGGCTTTACTGTAATAATCTTTGGCATTGCAGTGAAACCAAATTTTTGGTTCAGAATGTTACTCTGGAGATTCAACAAAAATTGCAGGAGGTACTAGACCATGCCCCAAAAGGAATTTCAACACCTGAGGGAACTATTGTGCATGGTGATAAACTAAACAGCAAAATTTGGATTTCTAATGTTTCCAAAACCTTTAAATCACAGCTTTAGACATATAAAAGTTGTACACATATAAAAGTTGTGATTCATCATTTTGAACATTGTGTTCAAGTGCATGGAAGGGTGTGCATTACACTTGCAGAAACAAAATGGCATTTGCTACCACCTGAATATGATCATTGATTCAGGATGGGACATCAACAATGCCATTTGTAGTAAACAAAATCTAATAACCATATTAATTTATTCAAATTCTTATCTCACCCGACAGAATTATTATGATCCTCTTGTGGTATTCTTAATGTTAGTCTACAAATAACAAGTGTCAAACATGCATGCATATTTTAGCAGTTTATGGAAATAATGTGTGGAATGATGCGCTCCTGTCATGTTCACTGGTGTCGAATATAGACCAGATATTAACACCAGTAACTTCAGTAGGAAGAGGCTATAAGGGAAGATACAAGGTGTCTAAAAATGAAGGCTTGATTATCACTGCACACATCTCAGTGGTCTTTACAAAGTGAGAAGGGAAGGGACTGCTTGTTTGCCAGAGATAGAACTGCAGCAGGAATAACATACTCCAACAGCAGGATTGCTGAATTATTTGATGCAAGGCATGCTAGAAAAGACTCTTCTCTGAGAGATGATGCCAAAGTTAAACTCAGATAGAAATCACACCATTTCGACGTGACCCACAAGGGCAATGCATGTTTGTTGTGTATCCAGCAATTGCTTCGGTTGTAGAGAATCAAAATATAAACAACTGTCATGTTATCTTGAATGCAAATACTAGGTGGTGGGCAAATTGCCTGCTCAGAGTTGCTGCTTTTACAAACTAACTGTTTTGTGCTAAGAGCCAGGTAAAGTCTGATGTAGGACAAAAAAAGAAAAAAAAAAAGAGCCATAGAGCTAGCATGTGCACAGTGAACCATTCAAGATGCTGTTAGCAGTGTTCTCACATAAGACACATTCAGCTGTCATAGGTTAACTTCATTTATATTACTTGCTAGTCCTGTAATGTCCAAAGTATAGTTGGGTCTTGTGGAATATGTGCATCTTTGCAGGCTTCACTTTTATTCTGACAAATTATGCTTTTTTCCAGGACGACAATGCAATAATTCACCACTCCTCCACAGTGTGTAGTTGGCTCAATGAGCAATCTGAAAACTTCACATACACTTGCCATTGGTCTTTACATCCTGAGCCCTCAATTCTATTGAGTTCTGTGAGCTCAGTATCATTGTTATTTCCTATTTAATTTCCTTTGTGTTGCAGTTTCTGTTTAATAGACTATTTTAAAGATGAATTCTTTGTCAATATAAGTAATAGTTTTCTGTGTAATGAATGTTTATTAAACCTTAAAATTTACATGATTTTCAAAATCAGAAATATCTGCTGAAAAACAATGCCAGATTGCACTGCAAACTGAAATATAACATACTGTCAAACTACACTCACGGACAATGAAATTTGCGCACCAAGAAGGAAGCATTGGATTGAACTGAAATTTTATGGATGTAATAATACAGATGAATGATACACATGATGGAAAAAACAGAGCTGCAGAACAATTACAGAGGGATCTGTGGCAAACGATCCGGTCATCTTCAATAGTGCGCCGCACCGCCTCGTGCGGCGATACATGCTGCAATACTGTCCAGCATGGAGGTGAACAGATGCCTGATGTTGTCCTGTGGCAGACTGGCCCACACGTGTTGGATGGTGTGCTCCAAATCTCAGATAATGTGGCACGGCGGCAGCCGGGGTTTCAACTGGTCCCACACATGCTCGATAGGGGACATGTCTGGGGAGCAGGTAGGACATAGAAGTGTCTGGACATGATGTAGGCAGTCCTGGGCAACCCAAGCCATGTGCGGGGCGGCCTTATCCTGCTGGTATAGTGCACCTGGAATCCTGGCCAGGAATGGGAGCACATGGGGGTGTAGGGTCTCATCTACATACTGCTGGCCCGTCAATGATCCACATACCACTACTTGAGCTGATCGGCTGTTGTAGGCAATGGCTCCCCAGACCATAATGCCTGCAATGGGGGGAGGTGTGGCATTCGATAGTGAGGTTGTGATTTTGCCGTTGACCCTGGGACCTCCACACCTGGACACGATGATCATCTGTCCCCAAAACGAAGCGGCACGCATCGCTAAACACCACACATCGCCAGTCTGTGACATTACACGCCACTCTGGCCTGGCACTATTGCATACGGAGCCGGTGATGTGCCGGTGTTAATGGCAGCACACTTAAGGGGCGCTGTGATCGCAGATTCGCTTCTGCAAGGCATCTGGAAATGGTTCATGAGCACACAGGAGCCACTACACCAGCTTGTATAGTGGACCGGGTCCCCATGGGATCCGTTCGTGTCTGGCGCACGATTCGTCAATCCTCGCTACCGGTGGTCCTCCTCATCTGTTCGGAGCCATTCTGTCGTGTGGAAGTGCCGTCATGTGTCCACTGCTCCCAACACAGTCGGAGGGTATGTTCAGAATGAGCCACGTGGTGGGCTATATTCTTGTCACTCTGTACTCTTGCTTGTGTAGGCTGGTGCTTTTTGATTTCATGGGGCATCGACAACACGCTGGTTTATAAGGCTGCCAGTTCGTGCTTGCAGCGCCACTACAGTGTGTGTGGTCATGCGCACTCGCACCAAACGTGGATCATTTGCCTATTAGCATGCACTTTATCTATTTGCAAAGCTTCGCGGTTGTAGTATCTTTTCTTCTAGGTGCGCAAATTTTATTGTCCGTAAGTGTATTTACAGCACTGATATCACAGCATAGCTGTATAGTTGTTTATGTGATCTTGTGATGTTAAAATAAGTGGTACACAAAAATAAACAGACCTATGTATAAAATATTTGTAAATGTTGTTTGTGGGCACTATAATAGTTGTATATGTACAAAATATTTGAGGTTGATAAGTGAGATGTATATCTCTATTTTAACCTTCCTTTTTTAGTTTGTTTCTCTTACGTAAATTATGTTACCTTCTAGAGAGAGAGGGGTATATTTTCATTCTAAATGGCACATCAGAACCTCCATGTTTCTCGGTATGTTTTGAAAACAACTGACAGCTAGTCAGAGTACATCAAAGGTGATACTCTCAGTGGGAAGATGAGAAAACAATGATACAGTCTTGTAAAAGGAGTGTTATCAGATATTGTACGGCAAGTTAGCAGGGTTCCCACTCAAAAGTAATAAAAAAATTCCCTGACTTTTCCAGGTTCTCCAGGTGGTTTTTAAAGTTTTCCAGAGTGGTATGTTGCAAAGAATTGTTACATTTCATTCCATTCCATTCATTTTTCTCACCAAAGCACACACTTGTAAATTCTTTAAGTAATTTGTCTTTATAAAATTACCTGCTTTTCATTAATAACAACTAACTGTGCACATTACTTTCTGTACCAAAGTTCAGTGAACTTTTGTGAATACTACCCACACGGAATTTGTAAATAAATTCCCATAGAAACAGGTCGTATGTAAGAAAAAAATTGTCAGTTGAATAGTTTCAGTTTTTCTATAACATAATGCAGCTAAGCTTAATGATGGAATGGCTCTGTTCAAAGAAACATGTTTCAAGAGAACCAACAGACAAAGGACTTTGATCCATCATTTGGTTGGTTCTCTTGTGAAATGTTTCTTCAAGCAGGAGCCATTGTGCCTAATTGTTCTATGTTATAACAACTGCCTGCAGAAATTGAACAAAAGCTTAATAACTGGCAATTTTAAAAATTCAATTTTGCATCTTTTTTTAGAGAATAAAGGAAATACTTAATATAACTGAAAGTAAGATCTACCAAATTCTAGGCAGGCAGTAATTGCAAGCAAAAGTTTGAAATCTTGAAAAAAAGTTTTTTTGGAAAAATAAAGTATCCATTGATTTTTACAAAAAAAAAAAAAAAAAAAAAAAAAGGTAATTTTCCCTGAGTTTTCCCTGATTTTTGGAACCATTTTCAAATTCCCTGAGAATTCCATGTTTTCCCTGTTTTCCAGGTTGAGTGGAAACCCTGGTTAGTGTAATCTGTAGTTTGACTGAGTTAAGGCTGTGAGTAGTTCAGCTAATACTATAGTTCAAGTTGTTAATTTTGCCATTTCTGAAGTATCTTATTTGATAAGCAGACTTGAAAAGCTACAACAAAGGACAGAATAAAAGCTGTAAGTCATTTAATTAGCCTCTTGAATTCTGCCCATTAGTGTTTTCTTCCAAGTACTAGTGTATAAACATTAGAGTTATAAGTAACTGTTTGACAGCAAGCAAAGTAACACCATAATAACCTTAAAACACTATATAGGCTTATATAGATAGTTTAGATACAGAGTGGTATAGAGATAATTACCAAAAGATGGAATATGCACTTTACTGGGCAAACTGAATGTTGCACTTTCTGTTACGTATTTGTGCACAAACAATCTATCTTTTTCACTGATCATCATATATCTAGATACAAAACACAATCATCATGCTGAAGAAATGAAGAACAACTGACCAAATATTTACATCTAAAGCAGAAATTAATATGCCAATATTATCACATGTATTAAAATTTATTTTTAATCAAGAAAAAGACAGATAAAATTATTAATTTAATCATTTTCTGTATATGATAATGAACTTAAGGTAAAAAAATATTATATCTACAAAAGCTCCATAAAAGATTATACGTAAAACACAAATACATTTAAAGGAAAACTAAAAAACCAGTTGACAAATACATTATATTCAACTTAAGTCATCTGATTTAAAAATTTACTCACACACAAGTCCATGAATATATTAGTGTAATATTATCTGTGCACATGCAGCATTAATAGGCACACAATATATCTTACCTCTGGGCAGTTTACATTACAAATTGTGGTTTTCTCCATTCTAGTTACTTCTCCATGGCCGGATTCTATGCAACGGTATTTCTTACACTTATTTCCATCAGGAGATGGCCATTCTTCATTGACCTAAAAAAAAATCTCTCAGCAGAGTTCAAATCACGTTTTCTGTTGGACACAAATTCTTCATGAGGCATTTTTCACTGATACAGAGAGATATCCACACTAGCCTGTACCTGATCTAGTGTAAAGAAATTTAAAGCATATATGTAACCTTCAATAATGCTAGTTGCTCATTATAGAGCAATGAATCTCACGAACAGTTTTTGTACTGTGTTGAATGTAAAGTTGTGTTCTTATATGGAACAACACAGAGAGCTGTAGCTCTGAAAGAGATGAATTTGCTATTACTTAGAGGACCCTTAATTGGTGGTTAAAAATAAACAGAGGAAAAGGGTTACAATTCTTGATAATTTGAATCTGTCAGAAATGGTAATGGAGAACTGAAAGTATAAAAAGCAAATTCAGAGAAAACTTTTAAGCAAATATGAACAGAAAAAGACTGATTTATGTTTGGGCAATGAACTGATAATTACTAACACCATTTTTCAGCACAAAAATATCAACAGCTGTATTTGGTAGAAAGGAACTTGAAATAGAAGCAATGTAACTACTAATATAATTATGGATAAGCCTTTAAGAAATGTTCATAAGGACACAAGAAGTTTTGAAATTAGTAGTGATAATTTTTTAATGGCATCTACTCTGAGAGTCAACTGCCAACCAGTTAAGATGCCATCACAGACGTTAATATATTAGGGTTGATATAAACTGATTAACATTGAAGACAGGAAGGATTTTCACGGAAAAAATCATCAAAGGTTATGTTAAAACTGAAACCTTGCTTTAAGAAAGTACTGAGATTGAGTAGAATAAATATAAACACCACATAGTTGAGACTGTTAGGAAGGCATGTGCTGTGGCATTGCATAAATTGGAAGGTAAGAAATTATGTTTGTGGACAGCAACAAATCTTTACTGGCATTTTTTAAGCCATAGATCACATGCTAACACTGACACTTATAAATAGGCTAGTCTGAAAACAAATTTTAATGTTAGGTATGCTCAATAAGTCACAGGAAGATTTTACATGCATACAGAAGAAACCTTTTAAAACAGCCCCAAATATCTTGAAGTCCTGTTAAATATCTTAGAAATGGCAAAAGATCTATAACCGGGACATAATGTATCAGGAGAGACCTTCCCTTTTTTTATTCGGAGAAAGATTTTATAGTTCACAGAAGGAATAAGAATATCAGAATCTGATATTTGAAAACATCTTTAGAGAGCTGATTTTTGGTTTTTGCCTCTTCATATGCATTTCTTAATACACTAGCAGAATTGGTTACATTATTTCATTCTATTGCCTGTTATCACATAGTGTTGATCAGTTTAGGATGTTCTGCCTACTCCTGTTTCTAAAACATAAAAAAACAACAAAAAAACTCTGACATTATTAGGTGCAAACAACAGAATTCCATTTCATACTATTAATAAAGTGAATGTACAAGAATCTTTTATACACTAAAATGCAAAACTATCATTTGCGCTGAGAAAGATACCTGTTGTTGAGCAAACAAGCTTGGTGTCTACATTTTTGTGAATGTACACCAAAAAATAGATTTATTCATAAGCACCATCATCAATCCACTGCTGGATGAAGGTCTCCTAAGTATTTAACACAACTTTCTGTCTTTGAGCCGATCTCCTCCATGCTACTCTGGCAAAATTTTGAATTTTATTTGCCCATCTACCACATCATCTTCTTTTAGGTCTTTTCCTACCACTCAGAATTATGTTCAGTATTTCAGTTGTCCAATGGTGGTCACTTCTGGCAATATGTCCAGCCTATTGCTACTTGAGGGTCTTTACTTTGATCATGGTGTCTTTTACTCTTGTCAATGCCCTGATCTATGTGTTCCTCGTACTATATTTTTTGGTTATAACAAGCATGTACCTCTCCAGGATTCTTTCAGTTGTCTGCAGCCTTTAAATATCTTTTTAGTTAAGGTCCATGTTACTGATCCATAAGAAAGAACTGAAAGGATGCATTGATTAAACACTTTTCTTTTAAGATATAATGATAAATTGCTCTTGAAAATCATACAGTTTCTTCAAAATGCTCTCCAAGTTTTGTGTGCCTATTAATTTCTTCTTCAATGTAACCCTTACTTGATATCTGTTGTCCAAGGTAAATGTAAGCATAGGTAGTGTTCCCCCAAGATTTTTTTTACAACTGGGTAGGAAGAAATTTTAGCTGGGTGATACTTTTAACGACCCCTTCCTCAATCGAAAAAAAGAAATAAAAAAAGGATGTTGTTTGGTTTAACATTATTATACTTATTAAACATCTTTAGCAGTGTGGTAGGCATTAATGTAACATAACATCATAAACAGCATTAGAAAATTGACATAAATGATAAAAAAAAGTGAGTACTTATTAATAAATTATATTCAACATAGATTTCTGCCAGTTCACCAATATTTATGGTGTATGTGGGAAAACGTTTTTCACTCTTAGTGTTATGTGCATTGTAAAAATGTTCATTACAGGAAATTTAGTTGGATGGCAGAGAAAATTAGCTGGGTGGGCAGCCCAGAAAAAAGACTAAGGAGAACACTAGGCATAGGTTATTTCTAGATTTACCCCATCAACCGCTAAATTTTAGGTTCTTGTAAAAGCATTGCGCATTGATTTTATTTTCTGTACATTAATTTTTAAGCCTACTTTTGTCAGCAAGTTCCTGGACCATACTCTGCAGCTCTAAGGAGGTACTATAATATGCCATGGTGTAATAAACGAACTTATTGTACTATATTAAAGTTAATTTACACTCTGCTTTTCTTTTCCAAAATCTCTCTCTCATGGTTATTTTACTCCATCCATTAATCTCCAAATTCGTCTTACTAATTGTTTACCTTCTTGGTGTTCCCATTTCCAGATTTTCCTTCGTCATCCTTCCTTAACCATTCTTCACATACGCCTGTATTGTGTGGATCTTTCAATTGTACCCAATCTTGTCATTTATCAGCATTTCCATGAAAATCCCTCTGAACTACTTTAATTTTATCTTTTGATCTTCCATGCAGCACCCAGGTCTCATATCCATAGGTAAGAATGCTTTCAGTTATTTAATAAAATATTGTCATTTTGTAATTTTAGTTATTTCTTTGTTTCAGATGAGTGAATTAGTAACTGTAATTACTTTTCAAACATACTCTGATCTACAATTTATGCCAACCATACTTATGTAATACTTCATTCATTCATGCATACATACACACACACATACATACTATACATACTGTACATATTATTAAGCTGTTCTCCGAGATTCACAGGTTTAGCTCCTAAGAGGAAACTCATCTGCCAGATTAAAGTTTAAAACTGATGGTACTAGATTTTACTTACTGTTGATGCATCAAATATCTCCTCCTTTTACAGCAATCTCTCATCTAATATTAATTCAAATACTTAAATCTTTTCATAACTTCTCTTTTAAATTCCAAGATATCATATACCCAGTTATTTAGTTTTTTTTCTGAACCTTTATCCTCATTCCTGTCTTTTCATACTGTTCTTTTATTTTTTCATATCCTCAAGTTGCTCACTTCCTGTGCTGAAAGAACAATGTAAAAACATCAATATCTCCTGAACTTAAATTCTGCTCCATTTCCACCGTTTTCCTCCATAAAGTGAGTTGTTGACATACAGCATCCCCATAGTAGAATTGGGGCAATGGATAACGTATGTTGCAGATTTTATTTTGGTCCTGCAGACAAACACATTATCCTTAGAATCCTTTTTAATAATTTATTGCAGACATGCAATCATTGATGCAAGTTTTCTGCCAGGGGATGGAAATTTTTCTGTCTCAAAAATGGAAGTCAGATGGAGTGAAGATTTCTTTTGCAATTGCAATTATTTTTCTTGCGATGTTCCCTCTGTCAATATTGTTGTTAAATATTTTATTCCATAAATGTTTGCATTTCAGTTCGAAAATGGGAGAAGGGACGTCAATTTCTAAAAATGAAAGTTAGATGGAGCCCCTGTAGCCTTAAATTCTTTTTTCTTATTTATTCCATAAATACCTGTATTTCAGCTTGAAACAGAGGAAAAAATTTCAAAAGCGAATGTTGGATAAAGCAAAGATTGTTGTTATTTATCAATAACAAATTAGAAGCCTCCTTTCTTTCAAGCTAGAAAATATGATTAACATTGTATTAATCTTTTGTATTGCCATTTTAAGAGTCTGTATTCCAAATTATCCAATTCACAAAAGCATGCATTTCAAGTTTTAAGAAATGCAATGATGCTGATATTGGTATTTGAGAAATTTAGTAATGCTGCCACGTTCATGAATTTTTAGAATATATCCTTGTTTTGCAGAAAAATCAAATAATCATAGTTTGAATGTACAACAGTTTAAATAGTGTAGTAATTATGAATTAAATGATTTATGCACGATTCCTGAGCTATGTGATGGCACTTTTTTCTTACACTGTATTGTAGTGTCTGCTTGTGTAAGTTTCTGTTTTACCAATGACGTATTCTGATTCTGAAATCACACTGCTGGCCACCCAAAATGCAACACCAAGAAGGACACGAGATAGCAAAGCCAGATTTACTGGACACATAACAACAGATACAAAGATGAAACGATTGAGCTTACAGGCCCGTGCGACTTGTGGAACACGCAGGCATCAATAGTTCGTGTGGCCCCCATGGCTGGCAATAACAGCCGCTACACGCCGCGGCATCGAACGAAAGAGGCTTTGGATGTAGGCTTGGGGTATGTTGGTCCAGGCTGCTTTCACACGTTGCCACAGTTCATCCGGCGTAGCCGCGGGTGGTGCTTGCCGGGCCACTCGGTTGCCGATCAGCGACCAGACGTGTTCTATGGGCGACATATCGGGAGAACAGGCAGGCCACGGCAGCAGTCACACCTGGTGGGCCATGAAGAATTGTTGCATGATGCGTGCCACGTGCGGGCGCGCATTGTCCTGTTGAAACGTGGCCGCTGGCAGGTCCTGCAGGTAAGGGAGGACTACAGGCTCCAAATCGTCGGAGACGGTGCGGTGGCTGTTGATTTTTTTTTTTTTTTTTGATTGAAGGTTTAACGACCACCGTGAGCAACTCAATGGGCTTTAAGCAGTCGCCCGTCCCTAATTTAGGGTCACTGGTTCCAGGGAAGGGAGAGAGCCAGTGCCGTAAGACAAACACAACATCCATGCCTCACCGGGATTCGAACCCGGACCCCCTTTCGGACGAATGATCAGAGGCCATCGCTTAGACCACTGCGCCACGGGGGCAGCACCGCGGTGGCTGTTGAGTGTACCGGCAATGCGTACCAGAGGGGTGTGGGTGTCATATCCAGTTGCGCCCCAAACCATAATGCTAGGCGACGGACCGGTATGGTGATGCATAATGCAGGCGTCATACAGTCTCTAGCCGCGGTGCCGCCACACGCGGATCCGACCATCGTGGTGTAACAGGCAGAAGCGGGATTCATCGGAGAAAACAATGTCATGCCATTCTGTAGTCCAGGTGCGGCGTTCAACAGCCCACTGCCGCTGCGCTCGCCGGTGGTGTAACATCAATGGTAATCGGAGCAATGGCCGTCGTGCGACAAGTCCCCGCTCCTGCAGACGATGTCGAAATGTACATGCTGACACAGGTTGTTGCGCAACACACCCTAATTCCTGCGCTAAGGTTCATGATGTGGCGGTGCGAGCCGTCAATGCCCGTCGCCCAACATGCCAGTCCTCTCGTTCGGTGGTGTGCCGCTGCCGCGACAATCGCTCACGTCGGTCCGTCCGACCCTCCTGCACCCACCGAATCCATACTCGCCTCACTGTGGCTGGATGTCGTCCCACACGGGCGCTGATGTCTTGATACGATAAACCGCTGTCGCGATAAGCCACTATTCGTCCTCTGTCGAACTCCGAAACGTGCTGGAATGACTGCCGTATTCTGCGACGAGGCATCAGGAAGCTTCCCACGCACAGGTCCGGCAGCACAACACACTTCCACAACTTACACCCCGCCTTCTGTGCACCCTTCTTATAGTGCTTCTCGGTGGCGTGCCGGGCACATATGATTTGCATATGCCCTGCAATGCTAATCGTTTGCATGTCCTCTCATGGCCGACGCATGTTGCGAATTGCAGGCCAATCAGATGCTTCCTTTTTGGTGTTGCATTTTGGGTGGCCAGCAGTGTATATCACTCAGCAATGTGGAAGACAAATTTGTAACTATTGTTGACAGATTGGTTGGGAATTCACATATTTACTTACTAAAAGTTAAACTCTCATTGCTGAATGTTTTCCGAAAAAAAAAACAAAAAAACATCTGATATTCATTACTTAGAACAACTTCCTCAACCGAAGCTGAAGCGACAAACTGCTGCTCAGATAAACTTACTTCAGTTTCAGTAATTTTCTCTCTTCTCCCACCTAACTGGAACGCATAGCTTATACTCTTTTTTAAACGACACTTAGCCTTTGTTTCAGCAGTACCACTTGTTTGTTTATTGGCAGGAGCTCCATGCCCTAGCTTCTTGCCTCACTCGCTCAAGTTATACCTGAGACTCAACCTTACCAGGGTCTGTGCGACATTCCGTTGGCATTCCCCCCCCCCCATCCCATCACTAACTGTAAATATTTGGAGCAGAACTACATATGGCCCCAATTTCTGGACCTAGAGCATAATACACGGTCAAGTCACATTATTGTGACCACCAGCTAATATCCAAAGTAACCGCCATGTGCAGCGCGGACAGCAGCTAGATGAGCTGGGAGTGACTCAATAAGGTGCTGGAAGGTGTTTACAGGTATGTGGAGCCAGGCTGACAGCAATGCATCTGACATTTGCTAGAGGGTGTGTAGTGGAGGATCCACAGAGCGAACAAATATGATCGAAGTGGTCCCACTGATGCTCAATTCGGTTTAAGTCTGGGGAATTAGGGCCACAGGGAAGTACTTTGAAGTCTTCATTGTGCTCTTCCAACCACTCTTGGACATTTCTAGCTGTGTGACATGTCACATCGTCGTTCTGGAAGATCCCATCCACCCCAGGGAAGACAATCAGCATGTATGGGTGTATGTGGTCTGTAAGAATGGATTCGTAACAGATTCGGTCCATAGTGCCTTCCACAGGTATGAGTGGACCCAGAGAATGCCACGAAAACATCCCCCAGACCATAACGCTGCCCCCACCAGCTTGTGTTCTGCCAGCAATGGTCGAAGAGTGTTTGCTCTCCGATGTTTCTCGCCTTATACGCCAACGTCCATTCGTTCGATGAAGAACGTGACTCATCGGAGAAGGCAATCCTTTGCCAATCAGCGGAGGTCCAATTCTGATACTGCAGTGCAAATGTAAGCCTTTTCTGCCGATGCACCTTAGTTAGCATAGGTGCAGTGACCATCCATCTGCATCGGAGCCCCATACGCAGCAGGGTTCACTGAACTGTAGTTTTAGACACACTTCCAGTAGCCCCCTGGTTTATTTGGCCAGTGAGTTGCTCCACCGTAGTGTGTAGATCGGCCCTAATGCACCTTCAAAGCCGACGTTCACCTATCACATTAATGGCATGTAGTGCTTTGCAGTTTCCACATCACTTATTTGCAATGGTGCCATTTCTTCAATCACAATACACTTTAACCACAGCAGCAGGCGGACAGTTCACAAACTGCGCTGTTTCAGAAATACTGTCACCCTTGGCTTGAAAGCCAATAATCATCCCTTTTTGTAAATCTGATAAATCGCTCCTTTTATCCATGACAACAATGAGTGATATGTTTTCAGATTGCCTACAGCACACCTTATATACCCTCCAAGCCAGCTCACGACATGTGCCTTCTTTCATTGGCTACATGCTGTTGACGTTGAAAGTAGGAGGTGGTCACAATAATGTGACTCGACTGTGTATAATTAAAGAAAATGTATTCTGCTGTCCTTGGTCCTCCGTAACAATAATACAATTTCCAGATTTTCAGTGAAATGAAAAGAGAGAAGACCGTTTTCTTTCTTATAAGAGGAAATTCTCCATTGCAAACTTCTTTTTTTTTGCCTGACCGGGCAACTAGATTTGTTTATTACCCGCCCAAGCGAATAATTTCCACGCAGCAGGCATCTCGGGTATGGTATTTTTCAAGCCCTGTCTTGAAATCATAAGTTTTTCTTTTGCGGTGTTAAATGTAATTTAACTTCATAAATGTTTATATTCAAGACTGGAAATGGGGGAACATTTTCCAGAAATGGAAGCTGGATGGAGTGAAGATTTTTCTTGAACATGTAATTATTTTTTCTTGCAGTGTTTCTTCTGCGCTGCATTGTTGCTAAACAGAACTTTTTTTCCATAAATTCTTGTTTTTCAACTTGAAAATAGATGCAAAATTCTAGGTTCAGAGAGCATAGTATTCTTAATTCTAGTTATCATTGCAATTGCGTAGTACCTAGGCAAGGTTTTTTTTTTTTTTTTTTTTTTTTTGTAGAAAAAATATAAAGTTTTAACTTTCTTTTCTCTCCTTTTTTTTATATCTACCTGCACGATTTTTTTCCACACCTGGTAATTATCTTTCCCAGTGATCACCCTGCATTTTATTTCTTTCATGGTGCATAGACGCTTTCTGCTATGGCGCAGCATCCCTTTTTTCAAGCCAACATTAAATGTATTAGACAAAATTTCTCTAAAAATGTTCATAATTTTAATTCTAAAAATATTTCTCTTTAGAAACATCCTTGATTTTCTTTACCTGAAAAGAAATATAAATAAGCAATGCTGTAAAAGCATTAGAATGTGAGACAATATCCCCAGTGAGTCTTCAAAGCTTAAATAGATTTATGTCTTGCATTAGATGCAGCATTTAAAATGTTGCGAGATGTCTCATTTTGAGAAAAAGTGTACAATCAGTAAGGCTCCCATAATTTTACACACGAGGAATGCTTAAATAGCATAGCAAACCATATTTGAAACAATATTTTCAAAGGCACAGAACACATTATTATTAAATGAATAGTAATGAATGAATACTTACAGAATATTTTACTCCTTCACTCACGCACTGGACTCTATGATATGTTGGACAGCACATTCCAGGAATGTGTTCCCTTTCACGATAATAAATCTGTAAATTATGAAGGAATTCATGTAAATGAAGAAAAACAATTCCAAAGTTCTGATAAGCATGTGCTTCTGCAGCATTAAAACATATTACTTTCCTGTCATGTAAGATTTGCATTGAATATTGCAACATTCATTTTTTAAATCAAGGACAAGCAAACAACTTTTGAATAGTACCGTAATTTATAATTTAACAAGATAAGGATGCCACATTCTTGAGTTGGCTTGTGTTTGAGTGGTCTGAGGTGTAGGGTCATGGTCTTTGTATGAATCCCTTGTGCAGTATGGATGCTGCACTTGTTCTGACAGCCCTTCCCTGGATCCAGTGACCCTAAATTAGAGATGGGGATACTCCTCCTCACCTCCAATGGAAAGTGGATATATATCATCATCATCATCATCATCATTGTCAACCATTATCAATCCACTGCTGGACGAAGGTCTCCCCAAGTTTCCTCCACAACGGTCTGTCTTGTGCCAGTCTCCTCCATGTCACTCTTCTGGGTCTTTTCCTGTCCCTTGGAATCCAATCTAAAATTTCGGCTGTCCATCGATGGTCTGTTCTTCTGGCAATATGTCCAGCCCATTGCCATTTCAGGGATTTAACTCTGATCATGATGTCTTCCACTCTTGTCATTTTTCTGATCCACGTGTTCCTCTTCTTATCTCTCCTGGTTACACCAAGCATGCACCTCTCCATGCCTCTTTGAGTTGTCTGCAGCCTTTGTATGTCTCTTTTAGTTAAGGTCCACGTCTCTGCACCATACGTAAGCACTGGAAGGATGCATTGATCAAACACTTTTCTTTTAAGACATAATGGCATATTGCTCTTGAAAATTATGCTGTTTCTTCCAAAAGCTCTCCAGGCAAGTTTTGTACGCCGATTAATTTCTTCACCAATGTGACCCTCACTTGATATCTGCTGTCCAAGATAAACGTACGTGTCTGTTATCTCCAGTTTTTCTCCATCAATCGATAAATCTTCATTTCTTGTAAAAGCATTGTACATCACTTTTGTCTTCTGAAAGTTCATTTTTAATCCCACTTCCTTACTCTTGTCAGCAAGTTCCTGGATCATACTCTGTAGCTCTGATGGGGTAGTTGCAAAAATGACTATGTCATCAGCAAAACGAAGGTGGGTTAGATAATCTCCATTAATCTTTATCCCTTTGTTTTCCCAGTTCAGTGATTGAAAGACATTTTCCAATGTGGCATTAAAGAGCTTCGGAGATATGGTGTCACCTTGTCTCACTCCTTTTCCAATTTTTATGTGTGTTGTATTTTCAAACAGCCAAATCTTTGCACTTGCATAGATGTTATTAATAATATTAATGTATGCATCTTCAATACCGCTGGATTTCAGAGCCATTGCAACTGCTGATTGTTTCACCGAATCAAAGGCTTTTTCATAATCGATAAAAGCCATGCACAATGGAAGTTCATATTCCCTCGCTCTTTCAATTAGTTCTCTCAGTACGTGGATATGATCTATTGTGCTGTAGCCACTCCTGAATCCAGCTTGTTCTCTTGGTTGAGCCATGTCCAGTGTTACCTTCAAGCGGTGTGAAAGAACTTTAGTGAAGATTTTATAAACCACTGATAGGAGGCTGATAGGTCTGTAGTTCCTGAGATCCTCAATGTCACCTTTTTTATGTAGCAAGATCATTGTAGCGTTGTTCCAAACCTCAGGAATCTTTCCTTCATTAAGGCATCGAGTGAAAATTTGGGCGAGTACTGTTTCGATTTCTCCACTTGCTTCTTGTATGATGTCTACAGTAATTCCATCTTCTCCTGGAGCTTTTCCCCGCTTCATGTTCTTGATTGCATGTGCAACTTCTGCTGGAAGGACTGGAAGAACTCTGGTACCTTTCATGATGTCTGGAGTACATGTATCATCCCTTTCATATAATTTAGAGTAGAAATCTTTCACTCTTGTCAAAATTTCGCCTCTATTTCTTGTTACAGAACCATCTTCTTTTCTCAGTGCCATAATCTGTTTTTTCCCCATACTAAGATGTCCCTTTGCTATCTTTAGGCTTTGGTTGTTTTCAATTGCTTTCCTTACTAGTTCACAGTTGAATTTCCTTACGTCTTCAGTGATACTTTTTCGTACTGTCTTGCATAGCTCTATATATTCCACTTTGGAAGTCACATCTTCTTTAGTTGTCCTCATCACTCTTCTTTTTTGCATCAACATTTTGGTTTTTCCTGATAATTTGTTCACATGCAATTTGTTCTTAGACCCAGCTAATTTTGTTGCTGTTTCCATGAGAGCTTTGGTTACTTTTCTGTTAACTTCAGAAATATCCACTTCTTCCGATGTTAGGCCTTCTAAAGCAGAGAATCTGTTCTTCAGTTCCAATTTGAAGGTATTATGGTGTTTTTTAAGGTTGGTTATGTCAATACATTTTGTTTGTCTTATGAGCTTGCTACGTTCGAGTTTAGTGTTGAGGTGCATCTTACATCTCACCAATCTATGGTCACTGCCTGTGTTGAACTTGTTTAGCACACTGCAGTCTTCTATGATGAATTTTTTGTTACACATAATAAAATCAATTTCACTTGTCGTCCCATTTGGATGTCTCCATGTCCATTTCCTGTGTGGCTTTTTCTTGAAAAAGGAGTTCAAGATGAAAAACCCTTCTGCCTCTGCAAACTCTACGAGAGTATTTCCACGCTGGTTTCTGTTGCCGTGACCGAATTTACCTACTGAAGTTTCATTTTGTTGCTGTTGCCCTATTTTTGCATTGAAATCTCCCATAATTATCTTCAAGTGCTGCTTACCTTTATTATTTAGATCACGAATTTCCTCATAAAATTCTTCAATTTCTTCTTCAGCATGACTTGTGGTGGGTGCATAAGTTTGAATAATCTGAGCCTGGTATCTTCTCGAGAGTTGGATAACGAGTCGTGCAGCTCTGTCAGAGGAACTTTCAACTTCTACAACTTTATCCTTCAGTTTCTTGTTTATTATAAATCCAACACCACTAGTTCTGCCAGTATCTGTCCCACGATAGTAGAAGAGATGTCCACTTTTCAGTTCAATGAGATCTTCTCCTTTTCTCCTTACCTCACTTAGCCCGACGATGTCCCACTTGATCCTTTGTAGTTCCTCTTCCAATTCAAGAAGCCTTGAATCAGAAGATAGGGAGCGTCCGTTATATGTAGCCAAGGTCAGCATCAGATGGCAGCCTAGTCCGGTCCTCCGGGGATTCTTAGCACCCTCTGCCTTCATGTCGCACTGGCCGCTGCCTTGGCCAGGTACATTCCAGCTGCCGGAGACTGAGGGCCAAGATTTAAGTTGTGGAGTCATTTTGGAGGGGTTTGGCCATAACTCACCACGCTGGCCAAGCGGGTTGGTGAGTGTGGGATAGCATTTCCTCTAATCCCGATGGTATAGTTATACCGCTATTGGCGGTCGTCAGAGCCCCTTTAGTGGGAACAGGATGTACCACGAGAAGGCGGGGTTGACATTTGTCAAGGAGAGGCTGTGATGTTACGCATCACCTGACCTTACATCCCGATATATATATATATATATATATATAGAGAGAGAGAGAGAGAGAGAGAGAGAGAGAGAGTGTGTGTGTGTTATGCAGAAATGCAGAAAAGCTTTTCAGAAAAATGAGCATGTCTTTTGCCAGATGATGTTTTACAGGTTCTTTCAGTTTCCCCAGAAACATTTTATTAAGGTCTGCATTCAACAGCTAAAAATTGCAGATTTTTTAGACTCCTGTTTATTTTATATATGGGCATCAACCAAGTAAAATATAAGCAATCTTACTGAAAATTTGTGCATTAGGAATACAAGAAAATAGTAGAATAATATTGATTATAATTGCCACAGTCTACTGTAAAGATGTTTTTTCCGAACCCATCTTCAAACAAGGTGCAGTGAAACACATGTTCAGTGCATTACCTTCTTGAAAAATTGTGTTAGAAAACAGGGATATCTTGATCACAATAACTTTCTGATACAAAATGAGTTAATTATTATCAGTCCAACTTCACAAAGCAGAGATACTGTACTGCAACAAATGCATACTTAAGCCACAGAGTAGGACAATAGAATCTCACAAAAATCAAATACAGTAGATTCCAGCTAATTAGGTCATCAGCCAATCTGGGCAGCTGTTTATTTGGGACAATTTTTGAAGAACATCACAAATTAACTCTTTTGGATAAAGCTTTGCATAATTGGGGCAGCAGCTTAATTGCAGGCAACATTAGCATTTATTCAGGCATTTTAGGCACACTTCTAAGGTTCATATTCAGTAGCTGTCTAAAAATTGAAGATGTTTTAGACTAATTTTTTATATCACTAATGGAACTAATTTTTTATATCACAGAAGACAGCAGGAATTTATGAAAAGAAAATGGCTTTTCTCTTCTGTAATTACAAAGATATAAAAAATTCAGTTCCCTTCTTACTCTGCTTGAAGTTGATAATTTTGCTAGAAATAAACCAATTACAAGAATCTGAAATGGTGTTTTCTTTACTTTTTTTGGTTGAAATGATCTGATTTTAAAATTAACAAATGAATAACATTTATCTGCCATTGGAAATCAAGACTGAACATATGTGTCTGCTTGCCAAAGGAACTCATTTCATGAGATGTACATTTAAATTCCATAACCTTTAACATTAAAAGGTGCTATAATTTCCTTTATTTTGCAGGGAATTGCTTTTTGTTTTTGTAGCAGTTAAATAACTGTAAACAATCCACATTCCACTTATGTCATTCAGCTCAGTAAGTTCTTAAAGCATCTGGGTTTCTTAGACGTGATGCTAATGAACATCAGTTATCATGTTGCAGTGTTGCCTCCTCTTTGAATTGAGATATAGAGGACACCTATCATTAGAGTACGAGCAACCTTATAGACTTGAAACTCTTGTAAAGATAATTACCTTGTTCATTCTTTCCTTTAATACCAAATCAGACCTGTACAGGTACCCCTACTTTACAAAAGTTCGCTTTACACCATTTTGCTTTTACAAAAGACCTACTTTAGTACCTGTTTTTGCTAACTGGAAAAAATCTGAAGAGGATTTTCACTTTTACAAAAAAGAAAAAAAAAAAGGGCGAAAAGCGAAAATAGCGTTCAGTGCTTGTTTTGCAGCAAGCCGTTATATGGGTAGCTCGCACCCTGAGCAGCAAGAGTGGCACTACCAAGCTCCTTCCCAGGGAACTACACTCAGCATTAAGCCACCATAGCTTTGAACTGCATCTGTGAGCACCTGTGCTTTATCTCAATTTCTTTTGATTATCTGTTAAGTAAAATGTGTCCTAAAGTATCAGAAAAGCCTAACAGAGCTCATAAGGGTGTTACGCTTAGCATGAAAATGGATGTAATTAAGTATTTTGATCGTGGTGAACGAAATAAAGACATTGTGCGTGCATTGAACTCACCTGTATCCACCATTCATACTATTTATACGCAGAGAGAAAGCATTTTGAAAGTTGGCGCAGTTACTATTGGTTATGCTAGCAGCAAAGTGGTCTCTTTTAGTCGGCATTCAGTAATGGATAAAATGAGAAGTCTTGACTTTTCAAAACCAGTTTTGCTGTGCTGGTTGATACAAGCACTCAGCAACCCACAGACACAACAATGGCTGCCAAATACACCCAAAAGACCCAGTGAGAAAACTGTCATTACTTTGTTGTAAGATATAATAAAAGGGATCTAAATCTTTCTACTAGGAATTGTCTGTTCTCGGTTTGAATTATTTTCTCAGCTAGCTTGATGTGGACACATTGATTCCAAAAATAAATTTGCTTTGAAAAAAAAAACTGTGTAAGATCTTTAAAGTTGGACTAAAATTTTCATCTTTCAACTTTCAATGCTACATGAGCACTATGTTTGACTAACTTTAGACTATTGTTTCCACATTTGGGATGATGTATCTAAGTCAATTATGAAAATCTGCACAGAAAAGACCAGTCTGACTCATTGACAGACAACCTGATAATCAAATATTTTCTTCAATTAAATTAAAAGAAAATAAATTACCGTAATTTTTGGCCTAAGCACCAGATTGGTATAGGAGATGTACCTGAAAAATATCTCTATATTTTGGAAGCAGATTTCTTATAAGCACTGCATTGTTGCAAGAACCACATAAAAATTAATGCAATTTATAAGACATCAATGCAGAAGTTCTGAAAAACATCACAAAACATGTTTGTATCATTGTTAAAACTTTACATAGTCTCTCCATCAGTGGTGTAGGAAATTTCTTAGGGGGGTCCATGGGTTTGGTTCATTGGTGAAAGCCCCATGTATACATATATATCGCTTTAAATTCATACTAAATCTCCCCTTAAGGGGGAAGGGGGGTCCGGACCCAAGGACCACCCCCTTGGCTACGCCTAGGCTCTCCATGTTTATTAAAATAGCTTCCATAATTTAATTACCTTAGATTAAAACTTTTATAATACCCCCATCAGAAACAATTATTATCAGAGGGTTACAAAAGGTTTCAACTCTTAACTTATTAATAGTTTCAATAGTGGAAATAACACATGCTGAGTACATGAAATAAATTTATTTTGCTATTGAGTTCAAGCAAAAATTCAACAGAAAATAGTAATTAAGCTTGCAAAATAGCCATTTATCTTACAAAAAATGGGATAACAGGAATTTTAATTTAAGTTACTAACCTTTTCAAACTCATTACCCATTTCTTCTAAATCAATAACATAACAACACAAAAACTGAAATGATTCCCATCCACACTCCCTCGTTTCTTTCAGTACAATGGGATCCCACACACATATGTTTTTCTAAAAATCTGTGTTTAACAGGCTTATCTTGTTAAATACTACATGTGGTCATGTTGTATTCATGGAAGCATTACTTACAAATATTTTGCTATTTGAAATGGCATGCAAGCCAGACTAAAAAAGATGAAATTCAAATTTGGAGATCAGTTAAATGGTATTTTGCCACATTTTAATATGCATACACCAAGAAATAGAAGTTTAATGAGTTCTGAAAGGTAAGATGGATGCGAGTCTATGGAAATAAAATTGGCATATCAACTGCATTGGTATAAGCACAGCAGGTCAGCAAATGTCAACTCTTTTTTAAACATAAGAGCAGAGGTTCTTAGTCTGAAAATTGTGGTACATTTGAGGAGTTGCGTATATTAAACAATTAAAACAAAATAGATCATGGCGCTAGGTACTATACAGACTTTGCCTTTTTATGAACAAATTTCATAAAAAGAAACATAAAACATTGGACAAAACACTGCCAATATGGCACTTGCTATATGCTATTAGGCATCACATTTCTCCTGTTTACATTATCCATTGCAAAACTTACAAAAAGATTGAGATAACACCACACCAAAGTCAAGAAACCTATAACTTTACAGAAGTTATTTTTTATAAATATGATTTCTCTAAAATGTCAGGATTTTTTTATTCTTTCCAAAACCTTTGGATAAACTAGCAGATTATGGGAATGAATTGTGTAGAATTGGGAGTGTCCTAGGGAAAATAGAGCAGCTGGCAAATGTACAATAACTGTACAAAGAAAAAAGGTAAGCATATCAGAAAATGTTGAACCTTACATCTGCATCAGGGAACTGTGAAGGATCGGGACATATCTCTATAGTACACTTGTAAGAAAACTGGTTATCAGATTCCACACAGGAACACGTTCGGCATAAGCCCTCATTCCATGAAGAACCAGCCTACAGAGAATAAATATAAGTCATATATCATTACCATGTACTTTGGAAATTAAATATTCATTAATTAATCTTCAAAATGGTTTTAGAGAAAAAATACAAAAGCAACATATATGATATTACATTCAACTCATGAAAGTTAATTAATATTTTGTGATTCAAGATAATGTTTATAATTTAAACCACACATCAAAAGTATTAACATCTAAATGATTCTACAAAGGGAAAATATTACTGAGTGCTTTAGTACAACAGTGCTTCAGCACCAAATCTGGAGTGAAAAACATTATTTAAAATAGTATTTGACTGAAACCTTTCATCATAGTGAATAAGAACAGATTTTATAACTCTGTTTGGTTGTCATACTTAACTTGCACATAATCTCTCTCTGTCCATCTGTCTCAAAAACTATTCTTCTGCTTGAGTAGCAATTCTTTAAGTCACAATTACACTATCAAAACATATGATGGACTAGAAATTCCAGATGGATTTTAAACTAATGTGAAACTCAAAAAATATTAATGGAATTTTTTTTCGTTTGTTTCAGTGCATCAACTCTTGCTAAAATTCTGGAGCTGTATTTCATATTTGATTTGATTGTGCAGTTTCAAAGTGACTTTAAATACATGTGTGGTAATGAAAAATTACTCTTCCTTTATGAAAACCCAAAAGTGTTTGTATGCCTGCATTCGAGCATAACTTCTCAGTGTCATCCATGTCCTCCAGCAAGTAAATTATAACAAGTATTGAGCATCAAGACCATATCACGCTAAAGAAAAATTTCTTATTTTTTTCCTACAAAATTAATGTTACTGGACAGTTTAGTCACTATGATAAACAGAGAAAGAGGGGATTTTTTAACACATTTCTGCAGTTATTCATGCAGGATGACAAGTTTATTGGGAAGTTGTTCGTATCAAGATAAATTAAACACATCAATCATTTTAGGTTAATGTTATATTAACAAAGGACACGTGATTTGGGTGAAAAGAATCTTTACACTGTAGATGATTGCTGATTGCCCCTTCATAACCTGTAAAGTTTTTCAGGCAAAATAAATTTTTTAACTGGTACCTCTCTAATTCAGTGTTAGAACATCTATAGCATAGCCATAACTGTTTGTAATTTACGTGCATACAATTATAATCATAATAGGTTCCTTACCTTTTGTACACATTTCCCTGCACGTTTTATTCTTTTGGTTGTCTAGCTTGGTTAAAGCCTCTGATGCGGTGGTCCCTTTTCGTCTTCAGGTTCATTCAATGCCTGGCGAATGTAAAGTCCTTGAAGTGTACTGCATTAATGACTTTAGGCCCCAACAGCGTCTATTTCCCCTCCAACCACTCTTACCGATGTGGTAAGAGTGATTGGAGGGGAAATAGATGGAAATAGTCGGTACGAGTGGTTGGAGGGGAAATAGACGCTGTTGGGGCCTAAAGTCATTAATGCAGTACACTTCAAGGACTTATACATTCGCCAGGCATTGAATGAACCTGAAGACGTAAAAGGACCACTGCACCAGAGGCTTCAACCAAGCTAGACAACCAAAAGAATAAAATGTGCAGGGAAATCTGTACAAAAGGTAAGCAACCTATTATGGTACCTCTCTGTTTGTTATTTGTCTAAATGATCATTAGTTTACACCTGACCACTTAAATAAAGCTGCTTTACTATTAATCATCAACATTTTATATATTTTGTACTATATCTGTAAAATAAACTCTTTATAAAAACAAAATGCCCCACTCAGAAGAAATGTGCAAATGACAAAACAATTTGCAAAAAAGTAGTAATATAAGTAATAAATGGTCATATCTTGCAGCCTGCTTAATAAGATGGATACACAGACATCTGTATGAAGTGGTGCTGCCTCATGCAACAATACAAGCACTACTGTGGTTAGAAAAGTTCCTAATAATGTCCCATTCTATGATCGTGCACCTGTAGCAGAAAGTCTGTCACAGTATATGCTGGAGTCAGATCTACACTCAAATATTGTTTCATGACATCCCAGAGTTGCTCAATTGGCAACAGATCTAGCCACTAGGCTGGCCATGCTACCATGGCCAGCCCAGTGCCCAGATCTGGAATGACTCATAGACACTCTTGAGCAATATGTGAAATATGTAGTCCCACATTATACTGCCAGAATGTGGTGTTTGATATGCTCTAATACAACAGGGCAGATAATAGTGTTCACATACTACTTACTGGGTGATAAAACTGCCTTTGACTACTATGAGATATGACTGACTGTTGTAAGAAATGGTGCCCCACACCAGGATCCCAGCAGTGGGTGTTGTAGGGTACTCAATGACACATGATACAAAGCTCTTTCTCCTGCATGTGGGTCTCATTGCTGAAGACAATATTTCGTCATTACCCACACCACTCAACTTGTTCATTGCCCCACGCAATTGTTTTCTAAATTGCTTATCTATGCATAAAAGTTGTGGAATAGTTCATGATTTAGTCTACAGAAGGCCTTTGCTTAGCAGCACATTGGTCTCAGCTGGACAAACCAGTGTGGACAGGAAATGTGGATCTCATTGCTGAAGACAATATTTCATCATTACCCACATTATCCAACTTGTTCATTGCCCCAGTACAATACTGCACAACTATGTAACAACCCATATCAAGATAAATTCTACTGAAATACCAACTTACTTGTTTGTACCTTGTTATATCCCAACAGCTTTAAAACATTTTGTATGCACATGCTGTGGAAGGACAACAGCCTCCGAACGCAACCCTTAATACATTTAGTCATCATCAACTAATCCTATCATAACACTGAAATGTTACACTTAAAATGACATGGACATTAAAAAGGCTAAAAAGTTACTCTATTTGCAACTCATAATTACATTAATGTTATCAACTATTTACAACTCATAATTATAAAAATTATATCAACTGTTTACAACGAAATCTCAGTGAAGACCCATGAGCCTTATGCACATGCTATCTTTCATCATGTACTCAGTCATTACAAAGCAATTCCTGAGACTCCAGTTGTTAAAAAACAAAGGTGACCCTATTACTGAAGTTGTAGCCAAATTTGTTTCATTACACATCTGAAAAGTGTAATTTTTTAACAACTGCATATTTAATGTTTAGTGAAGCATTAAATAATTTGATACTTGCAAAAATGATCATTTTCCCAAGCATAAAAACATTACTTTCAATTTTGACATGGGCTCCACTAGAATTGGCAACTCTTCATAAGGGGTTTGCAGTTCCAACAGAGAAGTTCAGAAATACTGTTCAAAGTGACCTTTTTTTTTTATTGGTTAACCACAAGCCTTTTAAAAGGTCATCTGCTAACAACATGAAAAAGAAAGGTCATAAAGAAAATTACCTGCACTCCTTCCTGGGTAATACTGTCATTTGCACCACACTGCAACATCTGCATATCATAGTGAGAAGAATTGACAGCAAAACACGTAACACACAAAAAATGATGTGTTATGCGTTTAAAAAATGATGTTTTACATGAGTGAAGAACACATCCTTGAAAAGGGCTTTATTTACATATAAGCCATAGACATCTAAGGCTTTTAAATTAAATTTTAATAAAATTATATTTTATAAAATAAAAAAATAAATGACCTTTATTTACAAGCATTACAGCTCTAAGGCTTATAAATGAAAGCTAAGAAATTTCTTAAACAAATATTATTTTATTACAGTATAATAAATTATTAAATATTCAATCCTTCTAAGTATATATATTTATAATAAAAGACAAATCAAGGTACATGTGGTTCATAATGCGAATTGATGCAAACATGCTAAAAAATAGCGTTTTTCCTACAATGAATATAGGACGAGCATATGTGTATTCACACATTCTTTTTTGCTTACAAATTTCAAAATCCTTTAAGCACATTAAATTTGCCTTTGACTTTATATCATCTAGTCAAAAACAACAGTAACAAACTTTAAGAAATTTCTGTTACAACAGGTTCCTCCTAAGCATGGGGTTTGTTTCCATGTGAAACAGTTTCCATTTTATAAAAAAGGGATGCTACATGGAACCTACTATGCATTTTTGCTGGGACTACGAATGTCTCATCTCTTTCATACAGAATTTGAATTAAGCAGCTCTGAAATACAAAGACACAGTAATGGTTAATAGGCAGAAATAAAGAGCTTATGTGATAAATGAAATGTTTCTCATCATACACATCTACTTGTGCTAGGCAGTATTGAAAATACTAGACTAGCGCTCTGATTCTGAAAGTATGATAAACTGATTTTATGAAAACACTATTATGATTTCAATACAATAACCAAATCCCATTTTGCACCTAATGCATTAAATAGCAAATTACAAACAAGTGTAAATGACACATACTTCATATTCTTTGTCAAAATATTGCTCTGGAGACAGCTGCAACTCTGTGCCATTCACCACTTCAAACTGATGATGATATACACACACATTCTTTTTGGGAACTGAAAACAAATTATCAAATGTTGTAACAATGATATATATATACATAAAAGAACAACAGCAAGGAATAGTAAGAACAACAATACTGTCAATTTGGAAATATATGTTTCCTGAAACACCCCCCCCCCGAATAATGTATCATTAACATTTTAATTACTTTTCTCAAACCATAAAATACAACACTCACAATGATGAGGAAACAGTATTAATAAAAATAATATGCCAATCAGTATGACATATGAAGCATCAGTAACTTTTATCATTTTCAATTCAAAGAAAATTAAATAACTTTTAAGAAATTCTAGCAAGTGATAATATAACTTACCAACCCATTGCTACAATGCTTTGAAGTCCAGAAAGAATGTTTTACCTTTAGAATTCAGTTCTTCACTGAGCTAAGGTCACCAAAGGTATCAAAATGGGCTTGAGGTTATTGCTGTAGAAACAAGGGTGAAACCATATTTGTCTCTTTGCTAGGTGTTTTTTTTTCTGGTATGAAACTGAAATATTATTATAAATATTTTATCTGATCCTACATTAGAAGCTCTATAGCCTACCTTTATTCAGATTTCCTTTGCTTTTTTTTATACAGGTAAGCTTCTAATACTACATGTAAGATGCTTTTATCTCAGCTGTGCAACAGATGGATTGTTACATAAAATATGCAAGGATGGTAACATATTCCATTACACAAAACGTTTCTCTCACTATAATCCAACTGGAAATAAAGAGTTACATCATATTCAACCATTCACAATATCAAGCCACAAGCTTTACTCTTAAAGACGTGTATCATCCTTCTATATTCTGTTGCTCACGTTTAAGTTAATTACAGCCCATGGTGGTGCATAAAATGTGAGAACTACTATATACAATTAAATTTTAATGTTCAACAAATATACTATTTACATACAATGCTTTTTTCACTGCCATCCACCAAACACCCCGAGTTGCATTGTAAGCATTGCATGCGCCTAGAAGTAATCCAATGAAAAATTTTTTAGGCCTATCACTTCCAGTCTTGCATCAAGGTCAGTTGTAACTTGAAAGCACTGTGAAGCAAAGTTCCTTACTATGAATTGTCGTTTCCTTCTGTTGTAATGAATTTAATTCTTGAGGATTAGGACCTGTATCATCAAGTCAGCAGTGGTACCAGTTTATAATTTCGGTTCAGTGGGGACATGGGGTTAAAGTTGTCAATTGACCTAACATAAGTATCCTTGATACAAAATATAGACTGAACGAGAAAGAACCCCACGTCCCCACTGAACCGAAATTATAAACTGGTACTGCTGCTGATTTGATGATACAGGTCTTAATCCTCAAGAATTAAATTCATTACAACAGAAGGAAACAACAATTCATAGTAAGGAGCATTGCTTCACAGTGCTTAAAAGTTACAACTGGCTTTGACACAAGACTGGAAGTGATAGGCCTAAAAACAAATTTTCATTGGATTACTACTAGACGCATGCAATGCTTACAATGCAACTCGGGGTGTTTGGTGGATGGCAGTGAAGAAGCCTTGTATGTAAGTAGTATATTTGTTGAACATTAAAATTGAATTATATATAGTAGTTCTCACATTTATGCACCATCATGGGCTGTAATTAACTTAAAAGTGAGCAACAGAATATAGAAAGATGATGCATGTCTTTAAGAGTATTCATTTAACCATGTAGTTGTAGCTTTCCTTACTTTAGGATGCACATAATATACATATATAGAAAGCTTTACTTTTGTGACATACACACCTAAACCTATCTTGTTGGTGACATCTCCCAAAAGAAGTGCACTGCTTCAGATATTTGTTACAAAAGTTATCTTATTGGTTTAAAATCTGCTTATGCTTATTATTTTCATTTTAGTTAATTGTTTATCTTTTTTTTTTTTTTTGTATGTGAAGCATTTCAGCTTTTTATAATGAGCGTAAGATACATCTTAAATAACGCTTAATTACACAAAACCTGTTTGAACCATAGCAATGATGCCTTAAAATGCCCAAAACAACTGTTTATAAAATTTAGCAGTAAATTCTATGCTAGCACATGCATAAAAGTACAAATCACAAGTAAACTAAAACTGAATGACTTTCTGAAATATCAAGAATTAACAAACTTGATACTGACAAAGTTGGATTAAAATTCTCTGGTGAATCACCATTTCATATCCCTGGCAATGTCAACAGGAGAACTATCACATACAAAACACTGATATTCCACATAGGGTCTAGGGATACGAACAAACATAGCTCACCCAAGGTCCACTGTAGTTGTTGCGAGACAGTGTGACTGAAGGACCTTTTTTTTTTTTTTTTTTTGGCATTATCTACAATGAATGAAACAAGCTTTTCTACAATTAAAACAGCTTTTGCAAGATGAATTCTTCTAACAAGGTTGGTCTACGTCGTCACATCAGATGACCATGGCTTATGATTTTGTCAGGTAATTGATTGATTGTGTGTGTACTGGAGGTCTGAGAGAATGCACCTAAACTCACAGATCTTGCTAAACTTAGGCAGAATTTCTGTCCTGTAATGGCCATCATAATGCCAGAAATGTTGGATGACACCTTTCAGGAAACAGACTCTTGATTTTTAACATGCTTAACTTAACAAAAGATTTCTATGTGACAGTCTCTCACCACATTAAATTTTACCAGTTCTTATGACGAGCTTAATTTACATAAATATTTCAACAGCACAAACGGATGTTGAGCATAATCTCCCCTGAAGATGGCATTGCATTGATTTTTGCTTTTCTCATAATGGTGATCAACATTCTTCTTCACCTTTTCATCTGCATATTCTGTGAACACAGCATCAGTCTCTTCTCTTACAGAGTCATAATATATTTCAGTTCACTGGAATGTTCAGATTACAGGGTAACAAGTGTAGTTGTATGGATGGCAAGTATACAGAAACACCTCTAACTTTAATTTCATGATTATTTCTGCAGTTGCTTGCATGTTCTGAATTAATTTGTCCTTCCTTGGAAAATTTCATTTACATCACTGTTTTAAACATGCAGTTTGCACTGTCAATAGCCTCTTAATCATTCATTAATATGAACTGTATATACTAGTGTATAAGCTGAAAGTTTTTGGAAGAAATCATGCTTTCAAATTTGGGGGATCGGCTTATATGCAGGTCACTAAATATTAAGATTCGACTCCCATTCATTCTTCCATAGAATTTATCAGTGGATTTATTTATGTTTTAGATCACGTCTTTCTGTGTAAAAGTTTTCTGACCTTGTAAAAAAAATATATATATGAAATATTTTTCCACCCAGAGTAGAATTCCTATGGATATAAGTGTCGCTAAAATGATAAGTGAAAAATTTAATCCTGTTTGAAATTGAGATCCTGAAATTTCTTGCTTCTAAACATGGGCACTTCATTACTTCCCATGTGCAATTGTGGGACACAGTCGACACCATGTAAATCACTTAGATGGTGGGGTGGGCCACAGCCAATCAGGTATCTCTCTTCTCCCAAGTTTTTACAGCAAGCATGGGCATGCATGTTTTGCCCTCCACACTGGCAAAAGCCATCCACAATATTGAATAACAAAAACATAGTGTTTAACGAAAGGTGGTAACTTGAAAGAAGGCCAACACGGCCTTGTTACTTCTTAGATGAAAGAATTATGGGATGTAATTTTACCCGAAATGGTTGTAAATTCTCTCAAAAAATGCTGCATAAGTAATACAAGGAAGGGTCCGGCCCCCTGAAGGAGAGGGGAATTGAGTACGAATTCAAAGTGATAAATATGTATACATGAAGCTTTCATAAATGAACCAAATGCATGGACCCCCCCCCGTAGAAATTTTGGGGTACGTCACTGCTCTGATAGTGAATTACTTTGAAGTGTTTTACAGAAGATAATCTCAGAAATTTGCATAATTCATTTCAATAAATATATTTTCCAAAATCTTGAAATTTAAGGTCAGTGTATATGCAGGTCAAGGTTTTTCACAAATTTTTAGCTCTTGAAGTAGGGGACACAGCTTATACACAAGTATACATGGTAATCATCCTGAGTTTCAGTAAAAAATTATCATGACATTTCTATGTACTGCATGTTCCCAGACTGCAACACCTTTATACTTGTAATACTTACGCAGCTGTTTACAAAAATCTTTGAATCAAATGATCAGGAACACGCAGACAGTAATGACAAAGCATATAGCACTGCCACTTTATGGTTCCATTACGCAGCAGAAACCAATAGGTTTCATTTAATAGTCTCTCACACGTGAGTGTTATTATTTCAACAGCGCAAATTTTATCTAAATGCAGTTTTTTGGCATATATGCTGTTACTCTTTGGAAAGACTGAAATCAGACTTAAAATGACCAAGTTGACTGTTCACTTTATATGTTTGATACTGATGTGTCACCATTTTCCAGCTTCTGAAAAGAGACTGGCCATCTCCTTTTTGGAAAGGAAAATAGGCTCCCATCATGCATCCTGATCCCCTTCGGGACAAGATGAAAGAAAAAAAGGAAAAGAATGATGCGCAGTTCTTTTGTTTTTTTTTACCATCGACCCCCGAAAATTTTAGTAAAGAACTTAATTCAATTTTCTATATCTTCTGAAGTTTTCAGTTCATTTTACCTGGGAAGTCAAGAAAAAAGTTGTGAAATTCTTTAATTTCCATTCAATCTTCAAATTCTCTTTTTTCCTATCCTTTCCTCAATTCCTTTTTGAGTGCTAGAATATTTTTGCCATGTGTGTGTATCTTGAGTGAAGTGTGGGAATGACATGTACGTGTATGTTCTTTGGTTTATTGTTCTAGGATCGAATGTTATTTTTGGATGTGCCGAGATTAAAGCTTTACATGTGATTCCTTGCATATTGTTTTAAATGTTGTCAATCCTAGTGAGGAGTAATGTTTGTTCATTTGTTTCATTCGGGAAAGAATTGCTCCGATAAAGATTTCAAAGTTGCGGTTCTAATTGAGAAAAAAATAATAATTTTGTCTTCACATTTGTTATCAATCTTGTTCCGTGGTAGTATTTGTATGCATAACTTTGTATATTTTTCTCTTTCCTTTTTGTACACCACGCAAAATGAGCTCAGCGTATGAGATAAGGATAAGCGATTTTCATTTGTATATATGAGAGCGTAAAATTAAAGCTAAAAGTGCGAATCGTGCAATAAACTTTTTCAGCAGTAAAGCAACTTTAAAATATAAAAAAAAAAAACCAATGAATTTATAATACTTTTTTTGTCTCTGTTCCGATCCATTTTTACTTGAAATGTTGGTTTTGTAAGATGATATTTTCATCTATCTTCCTGTATATATATATATATATTCTAAAATCTGTAAAGTTTATAAGACAAGCCAGACTGAAGGTTCAAAAAGGAAGGAAAAGTTCATTGTTAAGTAACACGCCATTTTTATTTTTTTTATTTTTACTTTCTTCATTAGGGAAAATGTTTCCGGAGAGAAAGCTCTGGTTCCAAGAATTCTAATTTTAGAACAACCTCGACCAGCGGAGGTTACTTTGGGTAGAAAGGTCACACCAACATATTTTGCTGACCTTGGTAGATTCCGAGAATTTTGGTGGACATTGGGGTCAAGCGTAAGTTGCATGATCTCCTATTAGACATGCCGTGTAGCTGAGGCAGTACTTTTGTCCAATCACAGCCTTGGAGCCCACCGCTCAGGAGTTGAGCACATGACCCTGCGGATCGTTGAAGTCTGGGTTACTAGGTCAGTCAGACACTCTCTCGTTGAACTTGTTGCTATTCAGGCATAATTTTTTTCACGCTCTCTGCTGCTTGGTGCGATCTGAACCGGAAGCCAGCCCCTCCAACTGCCTAGACAGGCGAAAAAAGGCTCAGGCCTGCCGTTTTTGTCCTGGGGAGAGCTGGACATAAGGGTTGACTGCCCTCTCACTGATACTTTGTGATGGAGCCTTCCAGGATGTTTTTCTTCAAAAGGAGGAATTGCTTTCCTCTCTGGCAAGGGCTGGCTTCTTGGCACACATCAACCAGTGTCCAAATGAAATGGTGATTATCCACCACAGGCACAGCTTAGCCCTTCAAAGAAAAATCGCCTGCTGGACTCACTTCTTCTCCTTCTCGACGACGATGTAACCCCCCCCCCCCAGAAAACAAACAAGATGGCCGACCAGAACCCCTGGTTGTTGGACTCTTTTAACTTCTTCGCCAGCCCACAGCAGCCACTCTCTGGAGGTGAGAAAGTCTTAAAAAATCAAGGAAAAAAAAATCCTGAAATTTCACGGACAAAAACAACCAAGTAGACCACGTAACTCCTTCCTTTTTTTCTGTTTCCTCCTGCAAACATGTGAGGAACTGTCTACAAGGAAATGTTCAAATTCAATCCAGCTGAGGTAGTTATTTAACCTAGAAGTTGTGAGAGAAATTTTTGCTTAAACTAAATGTAATTTTGTGTTTTATTATTCAGCACTCAAAATTTTTTTTGCACTGTAAAGTAAACAAGAGAGTGGAACAAGTCTGCAATGGGAAGCTTACGGGGAGAGTCAAATGAGGAAGTAATATTTTTTTTCTTTGATCAGCTATGTCATGTATCAGTAAAATAACAAATTCATTTTTTTTTGAGGGAAGCTTTAGTTGACCATTTTGAACCACAATATTTTTATACTTTGGATTGTGTAGAAAAAGGGGGGGGGAATCTGTAAATTTAAATTTTGGGAGTTAAAGAAAAAAGGAGAGGGGGAAGCCCTGAAACTCCTCCCTTTCTCCTCTTTTTCCTGAATAATTGTGCAAGCCAGCAGGGCGAAAGTCATATACAGTGTGCGGTATAAATGATGCATATTTAAGTGTTGAACCGTGATGTATATATAAAAGTAAAATGTTTGTATAAATTTAACCAAGAAGTAGTGAGTGATAGGATAGTACCACTATGTATTAATGAAACTTACCATGTGCTTTGAATCCCAGTACCTTTTGAAATGGTTAGTTAAGCTGAATTGGTACCTAGAAATTTTTTTTACTGGCTTGGCCTTATATCCTAATTTTGCCAAAGATGTTGAAGTAGTGAAATAAGTGTTCTTGATATCCTGATTTTTAGCTTTTGCTAGCGTAGAAAAAAATGTTCTGCTAAATTAAGATTTCAGTGACGCCTAAGAAATTTTGTTGATATTATTTTGGCAGCTTGTGTATTTGTGTAATGTTTACATACCACCACTGATATTCATAGTGCTTTTGAGAAAGGCCAAAATATTAATGTTTGGAAAGAATTTTTGAATATAATTTGTGCAATAAGCTGTATTCAAGCTAGTCTGAAAATATAAAAGAAAAAGATACACCACCTTATGTGATTTACCAGCAAAGGGCTGATATTTTCCATTAAAATTTGTTGGACTCTAACCTAAATTTTATATCAGCCACAGGAAAGTGTTACACCAAATTTGTAATTGAAATTCAATAATTCATGTTCCTATCATTTCCACTTGTAAATAAAGGTGAATCCAATGGGTTCTTCAAAAAACAAAAATTTGAGTGGCAGTAAATTTGTTGAGTAAAAGGGTTGTTTCTAAACAGTTTCTTTAGAACTTGTATCCACCATAGCCTAGCCTAAGGGTGGAAACGAATCCTGTTCTTATTGTGGCATAATTGCTGTGTCCTGAGATCACTGCCAGAACGAGTACAAGGCCACTTTAATTTTTGTGATACATATTTCTTACACATGTGACAGTAACACCTTTTAACACTTTCAGGTTGTCAATTCTACAATCACAAACAACACAAACAATAAATAAGCATTGTTGAAGAAATTTCCTTTTTTGATGTCTATCCATATAATATTCTTATTGTGTTACCAATTTCATCTACTCATCTCCCAAATTTGAAAATAGCCAACAATTGATTACACCTATAAATCATGTGGTGCCTCTGGGCACAGGAAATTTATTATTAATATTGTTTTACAAGTCTTTGATTGATTGGTGAAAAACCAATAAATCAATACAAAGGATTCCTTTTCAAAATTGCTATTTTAAATATATGATTTTTACAGTTCTAGAATAATCATAGACTGATTACCTACTGATGGAAAATATCCTATTTTCGATTTTAAAAACTTGTACTTTATGACTTAAATGTACTTATAGCTTAATCAGTGATCAGTACTTATAGTTTAAATATGGCTTAATCAGGGATCATTTATATGAAAAATTAAATACACTCCAAATTAAAATATATGATAATGAAATCATTGAAGGTAGTCTTAACCTTAAAACAAGGCAATACAAATTGTACAATTGCAGATATTTTTTTCAAGGTATTACATCTCAAGACTTCGTGTATTTGTGTTTTACAAGTATGCCATTTAGTCTCTTCTTGAGAGATGTCTTAATTTAAACTGATATTCAATATTTGTTCCTTTCCTCATTACCATTCCAAGTAATGAATAACTAGCAACATCAATGAAAACCAGACTTCTGAAAGGAAAGTTTGTACTATTCATAGATTATTAAATTCAAAAGATATGGAGAAAAAAATTACAAAAATGTAGAAGAAAAAATACAACATACCACATGTGCTCTTGGTGCAGCATTTGCCTTCAAATGTAGACAGTTTAAACCCAGGACCACACTTCACTAGGTCATGGCAGTTTTCAGGTATGCACTGAGACTCATATTCTCGGCAACAGCCTTTCTGTACTAACACAAATTCTTCTCCCTCCTCCACAGATGTAGGATGCACCAAAGGTGGACATAGTTTCTCATCACAGGCTAAAACAAAACAATTCTTTCAAACTGACTTCTGTACACAAGTACACAGAAATACATATACAAACAAACTCAATCACAAAGTTCTAGAACTTTTACAGTTGTGTTTTGCTATCTTTTACTAGATAATATCACAGATTAGATTTTGTACATACATACTTATCACTAAGCTGTTCTCTGAGATTCAAAGGTTAGCTCCTCAAAGAAAGACCAACTACCAAGTAAACATTTACCTGATGGAACTAAAATTAACTTAATGTTGGTGTATCAAATGTCTCCATTTACCACAATCTTCATTAGCATCCATCACACGCCACACACAAGACCTTTTGTACTTCATACTCATAATCTTTTTCTCATGCAGACATTCCAGAATCTGGTCCTCCCATGATTTTCTTGGCCTTCCTCTACCTTTATTTCCTGTCACTTGGGCTGAATAAATTCTCTTAGTAAGCACCTCATCACTCATTCTTCCAACATGGCCAAACCACCTAAGAATATTAGTCTCCACTTTACTAACAACCTTTTGCCTCACATTACACATCTGCAACACATCTTTATTCCTCGCAAGATCAAAGCATGTCTTGCCACAAACCCCCCATAAGTAATGCATCTCCACAGCATACAAACTACTCCTATACACTACAGATTTTGTTAAAACATATATTTTATTGTTATCATTTGTCTTTTTAGTGGAATAAGCAAAACAATGTATTTTTTGAAAAATAGCTTTGTTTTTTCATGCTCACAGGTTTCAAAATACATGCACTGTATTACAATCATCAAACACCACTGCAGTTCAGGTTTCTAAATATACGACATCAATAAACAGTAGCATAGAAAGGAGTGATGAGACCTTGTAAAGCCTTAGTCATGTTTCATCAAATTTTTGGAAAAAAAATGAATTGCTCACATTCATGGAAATTCAGAAGTCTTAAGAATTACAAGAATTCATAGTTTAGTGAACTTCTTTACATTGCAGTTGATAAATCTGCAAACAGAACCAAAGAAACTGTTTTGCTTATTGAATATAACTTTTGACAATACCAAGTTTATTTTGATAATTAATTAAGCCAACAGCTCATACTCAAAGAGTTAACCTAAAGTTGTGAACAATTTAATTCTAACCATAATTTGTGTTTTCATTGTGACACTGATAAAATTTTTCTCCTTTTTAACTACTGTATGGTTTATACCACATATTCAGTATTTAGATGATTTTGCAATTTCAAGTGACTTGTATTAACCTTCTATTTCTGAAACAAAAGTTTTTGTTGGTAGGGGGGGGATTGCAATTGGTTCCTTTGCTCACAAAATCCAACTTTGCATAGAAGTTGCTGAATTTCAACTTTGATACCTTTTAATGTCTAGTATGCTAATAAAGAAAAAAAGTCATAAGGGATTATGAAAAACTACGGGAAATAACCATAATATCTCGCTACACTTCTGTTCTTCACGTTTTTAACGTGAAAAACAGAGCATTAACATAAGAACGTCACTTCTGTTCTTTACGGTAAAAACGTGAAGAACAGAAGTGTAGTGAGATATTATGATATATGCCATGTAGTGACGTTCATGTTGTTGGATTATAACAATTTGAACCAATATTAGTAATAAGGGATTTTGTTTTCCATACTTTTTAACAAAGTCTGGTAAAATCAGTTTGTAACTGTTAGGGCACTTCCCTCATCATGGAATTGGTTTTGTTATGCTCATGAATAGTGAAATTAATTTATTAATGTACTTTTATTTCCTAACGGGTTTTGTGTTCTTTTTCAGTATTTCCACAGTGCTTCTAGGAGTAACACACTTTGCTAATAAGTTACTAAAAGTTGAGTTCTAAATTTTTTAAGGAGCAATCTTTGCATTTGAAAATAATTCCACTGAAAATGCTTCTGTAAATTCTGCTGAAACTTCTCAAAAAACTGTCATATATAAATTCCCGTATCCAGCACTTAAATATCCAATTCATAACTATCCAAATGAAACTCACTAGGAAGGGTTAGAGTAGCATTCCATTTCCAAATATTTTTGAAACAGGCAACAAATATATATATATATATATATATATATATACAATAAAACTCTAAACGAAAAGACTGCGTATACCATACACACAAGAAAGTGACATCAAAAATTGCAAAAAATATTACAAAGAAGCACAAGCACACACCCAGACGCGCGATGCAGCAGACCGAACTGTGCTCAAATATACGATATAAAATACATTAAAATCACAAATCCAAAAACACTCAACTCACTTACCTCATCAAATGAAATGCGATAGCCAAAGTAAATAACCAGCCCAAGAAAAAGTATCAAAAATAACAAATCATCTCGAAGATTCAGCTGTCATCATCAGGAAGACCCCAGCTGAATATATGGCCTTTCAAAACGACAGCAAAGGCTGACAAGGTCAATACCTGCTGTGTGGGTCCCCTAGGCCATAAATGGAAATAACAATAAACCCAAGTAAGAAAAAAAAATACAAAACAAATAAGTAAATAAAGGTAGCAATCCAGAGACACACTAAGAAGCAACAGACAGACCTCCGGATAACTCAACAACCTGTGATAGAAGTCCAAGTGACCAACCATGTGACAAATATGCAGCGGGAGAATGACGTATAACGCCGTGGTTGCAGTGAGGTATATATCTATAGTGAGTGACGAGAAAGGTTACAGATAGATAGATGTTAACTTAGTCTTCAGCCACAAGAGGCCCATCAAGTGGCACTTAAAGAACTAACCTTTTAATATTGTAGGGCCATGGTTAGTACAATTAAATATGTATGGGGACATGTTGTATGCCTTATAAAAATTCTGAGCTTTGGAGTCTTGCAATAGCTGTGAAAATAATGTTTTTACATATTGCAGTGGGTATTCATTTTCCTTCAAGATGTTCCACAACTGTATAAGTTCTTTAATTAGTACATCTACGGTATTGCAGATCTCAAACAGCCTATGAATCCTCGATATGACAAGATTTCTGCAAATTGACTTGGATACACTAGAATGCCAATTTACGTAATAATTAATATGAAACATATAATTTCTTCTCTTATCATATAAAGTAGTGATATAGCCGTCCATAGAGTTGCATATCTTCAAATCCAAAAAGTTAATTTGACCGGAGGTGACATTAGTTTGCTCCAATGATAACCAAGGAGGATATATGCTTTTAGCAGATACTGGAAAGGTTTCCCAATTAAAGACAATGACGTCGTCAATGTATCGTAACACGGCACCTGTAAGGTCTTTATTTTCTGTGACATATTTCTGTTCATAATAATGCAAATACAGGTTTGCAAGCACACTGGAATACTTAGATCCCATGGGTATTCCATTAATTTGTTGGTATATGTGACCACCAACTCTCAGATAACTATTGTCAAGACATAGGCTTACCATGTATCTCCAATTGGCATGTGACATATCTGATTTGTCTTCGAATTTCTCATATAACCAGTCACATACCCTGTGCAAATCTCGCAAGTCTATATTAGTAAATAAATTTTTGAAATCGTAGGTTGCAATATGCGTGTACTGTCCTTTTTTATTAGATTTCACCATTTCCAGGACTTGTTTGCCATTCCCTATAAACCAAGCATTTTGTATCTGTCTAAAGATGGTTTTGAGTTTGTACTCAAAGATGGCACCAGCTTGCGTGCAATAGCAATCCTTAGCTGATGTTATAAATCTAAAAGAGGTTGGTGATTTATGGAATTTTGGGATTGCATACATTATTGGAAATTTTAAATTGAAGTTTTTAATTTTTAGTCTCTTATATTGTGCAATGATTTTTTTGTTAATGACATTGCTGTCCAAGTTAATGCGAGCAAAAGTACTAGTACCATTTAGTTCCTTAGTCAATAGACCGTAGATGGGCCTCTTGTGGCTGAAGACTAAGTTAACATCTATCTATCTGTAACCTTTCTCGTCACTCACTATAGATATATACCTCACTGCAACCGCAGCGTTATATGTCATTCTCCCGCTGCATATTTGTCACATGGTTGGTCACTTGGACTTCTATCACAGGTTGTTGAGTTATCCGGAGGTCTGTCTGTTGCTTCTTAGTGTGTCTCTGGATTGCTACCTTTATTTACTTATTTGTTTTGTATTTTTTTTTCTTACTTGGGTTTATTGTTATTTCCATTTATGGCCTAGGGGACCCACACAGCAGGTATTGACTTTGTCAGCCTTTGCTGTCGTTTTGAAAGGCCATATATTCAGCTGGGGTCTTCCTGATGATGACAGCTGAATCTTCGAGATGATTTGTTATTTTTGATACTTTTTCTTCGGCTGGTTATTTACTTTGGCTATTGCATTTCATTTGATGAGGTAAGTGAGTTGAGTGTTTTTGGATTTGTGATTTTAATGTATTTTATATCGTGTATATATATATATATATATATATATATATATATTTCAAAACTGGCACACGCACAACAGTGCAAAATCAGCCATCTCCTGTGCTTATTTATTTTTTTTTTTTTTTGGTGCTGATCTGAAATTAACTATATGAAGAGGAGAACCAAATGAACTGCATAGGAATATTTCCCCCAGAAACCAATAGCTGAGCACTATATTAAGTATTTCATAATTTAATATAGTGCTATAATATTTATAAAAAACATTTTGTATGAAAAGATGGTCCAAAGGTGGTTTCAAACAAAGTACAAATCTCAGTGAAATTTTTCTTTAAATACAAAAGTGAAAACTTGTATGAAAAGATGGTCCAAAGGTGGTTTCAAACAAAGTACAAATCTCAGTGAAATTTTTCTTTAAATACAAAAGTGAAAACAAGAAAAATCAAATGGCACAACTAAAATGTACAAGCTTCACAGAATATGAAAAATTAACATACCTACAGCTGATACTGATTCAAAAATATGAAATTTTAACATTTACTGAGAACATTATTTTTGCAATTGAGCCTGATCTATGTCCAATAAGAATGATTATATGAAAAACGCAAGTAAAGTAAACAACAGAAACATATCAGGTTTACAGTGGTTTGGAAAAAACAAAAACTTACCACAATCATAAACTTGACAGTCATCTACAATTGAAACTTTAACAACTTGACCAGGTTGACACTCAGGAACAGGTGCAGAAGGACATTGCTTTTTAGGAATGGGAACTATGGAGACACAAATGAACTATGTATTAACAATAACACAAATGAGGGAACTATATACAGTGAAACCATTTATACTGAACATGGATACATCACATTATTCCCTTTATTGAACTTCAGAAAATCACTGTGAAAATTACATTAAAAATATAGGAAAGAGAAAGCTTAATTCAAATAAAACAGAGCAGTCATAATGTGCATATGAAACTTTTGATGCTCCCAATCCTGCTAATCATTTGCAGAATCAGGCTTTTAACTGTAGCACACCAACTCAGACTTCCAAAATTGTGGAAGTCTGAGGAATGAATGAATGAATGATGTGGGAGAGGATTTTTGGAAGGGAGTGTCTGACTTCACACATACAGGTCTTAAATAGCTCTTAGAAGTAGGAAGCTAGCAGATTTGGGCCAAACAGATAAGAAAAATACATAAAAGTGAGGTAAGGAAAGTTAAGTGTTTGTCAATCAGTTCTGTTCTGCATCCACATGCCTGGAGGGAAAAGGTGTTGGTTATGAGCCACTAGATGACCACGAAAGGAAACTCTGTAGTCTTAAGTGTGTGATTTATCTAACACAACTCAGGGACATGCTATCTAACCATGTCTGTATACATTCAGTACTCATCATCTGCTGATCCAATTGGTAATCCTCAAAGTCTCAGTGGGGGATGCCACCACACTGGCATTCATTGGGGGGGGGGGGGAGTGTGAATAAGACCAATGCCTTATTTATTTTTTGATTGGAGGTTTAACGACCACCGTGAGCAACTCAGTGGGCTATAAGCAGTCGCTCGTCCTTAATTTAGGGCCACTGGCTCCAGGGAAGGGAAAGGCAGCGCCGTAAGAAAATCACAACAGCCATGCCTCACTGGGATTCGAAGAACCCGGACCCATCTCGGATGAATGATTAGAATAGAAGCCATCGCTTAGACTAATGTGCCACCGGGGCGGCACCAATGCCTTAGGTCTGGAGTGCTCAAGGACAGCATTTAGGTTGGGTTATATGATCAGTAATCAGCATTTGGATCATATGATCACTGCTTCCATGATCAGTCAGTTTGGGTATTTTTCTGCTCTACTGAAGAATTTCTTAGAGAGTCTGTGAGTAAACTCTCTTACCTTTTGAACTTTGAACCAGTCCCTCAGGATTTCGGTAGGAGTCCATCAGGTAGCTCCAGTGATCATTCGAAGAGCTTTGTTCTGCACCGCCTCAAACTTCTTTAAGTATATACTTATGTGCTCTACCTCACACTGAGAGAGCATATGTGATAACTGATAAGACCACCATCTTATACAAGATCATCTTGTTCTTGTTGTGAGTTATCATGCAGGTCCTTTGGGAGAGAAGGGGAGCCAGTTGCCCAAGGCTCGCCTGTTTTGTTTCCCTTTTCTTTCTTTCCTTTTTTGTGAGGTAGCTGGTGTTAGCTACCCACAAAAGCTATCTGTTTTTAGCCCTAGGTACTTTGCAAAGTGACCCAGGTTATAACCTCCTGGAACATTGTCAGTTCCTTAAACCCTCACAGACTGTTAAAGAAAAGCATTGTACTGCTGTCAATAGATGGGTTGATCTTTATCCTTCAGTTGCTGTAGTGTTTCCAACTCAAAATCTTGGAGAAACTTTACAGTCCTGGCAATTTGCATGGGCCAGATGACTACCACTGAGTCATCTGCATACTCATAACTTGACCCTGAGGTGGTTTTGGTAAGTCATACAGATAAATGAGGAACAAGGTTATAAAATGGAAGAAGTAAAGTTAATCATATTCATCCCCCAGAAATAACACTAAGCCTATAAAGAGAATAGGATTCTGTCCTTGAAAATGCTTTCTTTTAGGAAAATGAGGGGAGGACCATGTGACTAACTGCCAGAAATTGAGGATTTGAGATAAAGTAAATTCATATCTCATGTTCAATGCTTACAGGTGCAGTACTGTTTCATGATATGGTGACAAAACAAAGAACAAACCTTCCATTTTCAGCAAAGCTAGAAATAACTCAAGTTGAAGGTGGTGAAAAAATGTAATGCAGCAAATTATTTTAAGATACCAAACCCAGGTAGCACAGCCTTGCAATTTAACATAGGCCCAGCACTGAGCCACTGTCTCCTGTTCTTAAAAGATGGTGACACAGCACTTGGCCTACATTAAATTGCAAGACTGTGCTACCTGGGAGGAGTACTCAAAGCACAATTTTATAAAAGAAAGAAGACATCACAAGAAAATGAAGTGAACATCCAAACTTTGATGAAGCTAAATGCATGTAAACATCTGCCCACCATGATGGGAAAAAAACTCTTTATCGGTGATTTGTGGGAGTCTGGACTTGTAATATTCCACTCTCCAGTCTAGTGTTGCAACATAAAGCAAAAGATTTTGCATCTTGATTTGGAAAGAACGATTTTACTGCAAGTACTGGATGGCTGCAGAGGTTCAAAGATCATCATGGCACTGTCAGAAAAGTAGCATCTGGAGAAAGACAAACAGTAGATGCTGAAACAGTTCAAAAATGGTTGCAAAAATTGGACTGCCACACAGTCACTGTATCAAGCCTACTTCTAAGCACAAAACACTATCTTTTCATAATGACAAGTGTCACAGCAGAAATCTCAATAAAGTTCAAATTACAGTGCTACTTGGATGCCAATCTGAATATTTTTGTGAAAATGAAGCCTTCAGTCATTGGCAAAAGCAAATCTCCAAGATATTTTAAGAATTGTCCTATGCTACCAGTAACTCATGCATTTAACAGGAAGGCCTGGATGACTACAGAGTTATTTTCAAATCGGCTGTGTGACTGGGTAAAAAGTTGTCAAATCAAGGGCACAAAATTTGCCTGCTTTTAGGTAATTGTTCTGCACATCACTGTGGTTTGAGAATGAGAAATATCGAAATAAAATTAATGCCACCAAATACATCTGTGGTTCAACTTTTAGACCAGAAAAATTAAAACTTAAAGAAGAAAAGTGGCTAATTTCTGCAGTAAATATTACTACACTGCCAAAACAGACCTCTCTGAATACACATGTTTGTTGGTCTCTTAGAAGGACTTAATGGAAATCCTAAATAAAGGTATCAATTATACACACAATTTAACTGCCAATAAGTTAAATAGAAAGAATTTAATATTGGAATTGGAGAGTGTTTGCAGTGAAGTAGAAAAAGGAGAGTCAGACACTATATTAAAAATGAGAAAACGATATGCAGAATGTGGTTACTAAGTTTATTGAAAAGAAAAAAAGAGTAAAGAAAAAGCATATGAATTATAAACCAGATTACCTTAGTGCTCTTGAAGAATTAAAAAATAATGCTAAAATAATTGCCTTAAAAGCTGACAAGAGCAAATCCCTAGTACTTTTGGAAAAAGAAAAATACATAAAAAAATGGAAGAAAAACTTAGCAAACCTATTTATCAAGAAATTGAAGGCAACCCACTGGAGCTAACAATAAAAAACTATAAAAAGCTAATAAAATCTTTAAGAAGAAACAGCCAGCAAGTTCAGATTTCAATAACTTTCCAAAATTACATTATAGAATACCTCAAATGTATGAGATAATTAAGCTTCATAAACCAGGTAAACCATTAAGGCCTATAGTGGACTCAAAAAACTCTCCCTTGTTAAATCTTCAATATTATCTCTTGAGCCAACTGAAATTTTTTTTTACAGATCTCCCTGCCTTAATAAAAATCTCAAAAGATCTCATAGTTAAGTTAGAAGACCTTTCAAAACTTGAACATCCTATTATAGATAGTATAGACATAAATTTTATGTATACTAACATAAATACTGATCGTTTTTTGGAGTTCTTAGCAGAAGATTTGGCTGATAAAATAGTCTTTCATAACCACAACAAAGAAGAACTTACAGGAATTTATGAAATACTGATTTTTTCTTTAAAAAACAAGTATTTTCAATTTGGTGACAAATTGCAGAGGCAAACATCTGGATTAGCAATGGGCTCACTGGTAGCACCCTTTCTTGCTAATTATTACGTAGGAAAACTAGAGGACAAGGTGATAATTACACCTTCAATATTCTGTCTTTATGCAAGATATATGGATGATAACATTTTCATTTCAGACAACATAATTGTATGTCTTCCATATGACATACTAAACTAGTTCAACTCTCTGGATAAAAATTTAAAATTCACCCTAGAAATACAAAAAGATAATCAGCTCAATTTTTTGGACTTGTCATTATTAGTAAAAGAAAAAAAAATTGAAATGCATTTATATAAAAAATCCACTAACAATAATAAAATGTTGGACTATTAGTCAAATCATCTGAATTACATAAAAACAAACATGGCCACTCAATTTTTAGAAAAAATAAATGTTCTAAATTCTTCAGAATTGTTAAAAAAAATGGTCAAAAGGAGGAGTTAAAAAAAGCTTCAGAAGATAATAATTACCCTTCTATACTAGACAACAAAATTCTTAGTAAAAAAGAAAAGAATCAGAAGTCAACTAAGTTTCAGTTAACTAGAAAAATTACTTATCATTAAAAAATTCAGAGGATTAGAGAGAAGTTTCTAGTCAGAATGCCTCCAGGATTACAAAATAAAATTACAACAATAACTACCTTCCAAATATAATGTGGTCTCCATTATGTGGGAGAGACAGGAAGACAGCTTAAAACCATACTGGCAGAGGGGGAGGGAGAGGGAGAGAGAGAGAGAGAGAACATAAAGCTGCAATTAAAAATATAACAAACAAAACAGATTTGCACAGGCATGTGCAAAATACAGGACATAAAGTGCTTTGGGATACTGTAGAAATTCTGACACATCAACAGCATTTTTTCAGAAGAAAACTGGCAGAAAGACTGGAAATAGAGGGAAGAAGAGGGGTACAACATTAAATGATTTGAAAGGTCAGAATTTACATTCTGAATGGCAACACCTACTACAGCTGCAGTCCTGAGGAAGGATGGGGATACTACCCAAAAATTTGACACGTAAATATTCTTTTATTCCTTGGTAAAACCCCATAATTTTGAGATACTTGTACTTCATTAAGTCTAGGAATAGCCATGTCATAAATTATTACCAAGTTTTAGACCAAGGGGTCACTCATGCCTTTAAATGTGACTACTGAAAGCTTGTGGTAGAAATATTCACCACAAACTTGTGAATGAATACAGAACTAAAAATAGACTTGTTCAGTGCAATAGAAATTATAAGAAAACCATGGAAGAATGTTTCTAAGGACATGATTACAAATTTCTTCCAGTGTACTGGATTTTCTGATAACAAAGAACCAAGTGATGGTGAAACATTGGATACATGATATCTGTGGAGCCTGGTAAGACTTATGCACTTTTGATGGGGCTGCACTTGAAGATGAACAGCTTGAAAATTTTTAGGTAGCAGATAATGATGTTCAAGTAATACCTGAAAGAACTTATGCTCATATTGTTGTAGATGCAACAGGGACAAATGAGTGAGATGGTGATGAGGACAGCTGTGGGGAACCAGAAGTACTGCTGACAGTAAAAGAAGCAATTGATGCTGCTAACATCTTACAGCAATATTGTTCAGCTGTTGATGTTAGCAGATGCATATTGTTTAATAATATTCAAGAGGTAGAAAGCAACATACTAGCGTATGATTCAAATATAAAACATGCAGACAAAGCTAACAAGTGTTTTTTCATGTATAGACAAATAAAAAGTTTAGTGCAGCAAATCTTTTTCTATAACTTAATGCAACTAAAGCATTTCTCTAATTTCACATTAATTGTACTACAGTTTACATTTTGACAGCACTTAAAAATATGTCAAAATAAATAACGCTCAATTTTTAAACAATCTTAGAACCACATATTGTGAAATAACTACAGTATAGAAAATGCATGAAAAACATTTGTATTAAGTTCTACATATCCAACATTTCTGTACATATACAACAATTATGACAGTCCCCTTAAATTCGATATAAACATTGTGTATTCTTATCAGATATGTTCAGTGTATTCTTTATCCCAAAGCTGCTACTGAAATTACTGCACTAACTTTTTCTTTCCACATATATGATATAACATGGCCTTAAATGTGTAGCCATGTGGCCTATGATTTTTGGTTTTGTCTTAATCAAAAAAATATTTTACTGTTCATAGCTCATATGAAATCAGTGATTTGGGTTTAGGCAATTGCTTGTTCTTATTTGATCATTTACAATTGCTTAAAAACATGAAAGAATAGTATAAATTGCTCAAATGACACAAAGAAAGCAGAAGCTTTGCTAAAAACCTTTATACTAGTTTACGTAAGTTATAGAAAGCTTGGTATACATAGGAATTATCCTGCTGAAAAACGATTTATGAACAGCATAAATGAACAATACTCAAATATCTCTCAACCTCAAGACACTTCCCCAAACTAGCCAATTTGCTTAGTCAATACATTCAGAATTCCTCATGACTCACCCACTCTTCTATGGTCTACATTGACACCTCCAATACCCAAGCTTATATTTCCCAAATATATTGTTCAGTGCATGAGATAGAAAAAGAAATGAGTTTGACCACTCCACAAAATAAGATGACACCCTCTTACTTCTTCAGTTTCCTTCTCCTGTAATGTCACACCACTGCAGTGTAGTGGTATGACATACTATACTTAACCGAGATGTCATAATGTCAACTGTTTGGAGGTACACCTACGTATGTGTGACTTAAAATATAAAATGCTCTCTCTCTCTCTATATATATATACATATACATACATACATACATACATACATGCAGTATATAGATACAGGGTGATTCAGCTAAGCGTGTACAAACTTCTGGGAGGGGTAGGTTACACCAAGACAAATCAGAATCACATAGCAGTTACACCAAGACAAATCAGAATCACATAGCAATACAGGGTCGTAAACACCATCTTCATGTGCTAGTGTACAGAGAGGACGAGAAATGAAAGAGCAGCATGTAGGAAAACAAAATGCTTTTTATTACTCACAAGACATTTGCACAATGCATTGAGGGTACAGAAGGTGTTCAAAGTTGTGACCATGAGCTGTAATACATGCTTGACATCGTCGGCGCATGGAATCACGTACATTTTGGAAAATTCTTGGCGTGTCTCAGACTTCCGAAGCAGCTACAGAGATGCGTGCTACAAGGTCCTCATCACTTTCAATGGAGGTGTCGTACACCAGTCCTTTGATGTAACCCCAGAAGAAGTAATCAAGGCAGGTTAAGTCAGGTGATCTTGCAGGCCAATGAGCGGGACCACCACGCCCGATCCACTGGTGTCCAAATGCCATGTTTAAGTGATGACGAACGTCATTGCTGAAATGGGTGGGGGCCCCATCGTGCTGGGACCACAATGCACGGTGCACCGACTGAGGGACCTGTTGCTCATTCAATAGCTCTGGCAAGACATCCTCCAGAAATATCCAGTAACTCCTTCCGTCCAGACGAGGAAGCATGAGGTATGAGCCAATTAAGTGGTCCCCGACAATGCCGGCCCAAACATTAACAGCAAAACGGTTTTGTGCTGCACGTGACGTGGTCGTACAGCATGGGGGTTCTCCACTGCCCATACATGCGCGTTATGTGCATTGAAGCAACCTTCCCGTGTAAAGCACGCTTTGTCTGTGAACAGCACAGAAGCAGGAAATTGGAGTTCTGCCGTACTCTTTGCAGGTACCATTGCACAAATGCAATGCACTGAGGGTAATCCTCAGGGCTTAGTGTTTGAACGCGCTGCACATGATATGGATGCAACTGGTCTTCGTGCAAAACCCTCCATATGGTGGATTAGGACAGACCGAGCCGATGGGCAATTGCTCATGTGCTGGCACTTGGAGTGCCTGCTGCATGACTTAATACATTCTCTTCAATGGCAGGAGTGCGTACCCAACATTCCCAACACCTGGCAGGACCCTGGAAAGAACCAGTGTTGCATAACCCGTGATACAGCCATGCAACCACTTGGTGGTTTGGCACTCATCTCATCGGGTACCATATCTGGTACAGTCACACGGCGGCTCGTCCATTGCAGTCCGCTGCTTCGTATGCAAGGTGCATATCAGCTATTTCCGCGTTTGTGAACTCAGCCATCCTACTACCTCTGCGGGTGGTTTACAAATGACGATATCGTGAAAAAACATACGAGCAGTCTCGCGCCCGAACAACGCCATCTACCGCATGAAGATAGCATTTCCGACCCTGCATTGCTATGTGATTCCAATTTGTCTTTGTGCAACCTACTCCTCCCAGAAGTTTGAACATGCTTAGCTGAATCACCTTGTATATTGTGACTAATATTTTTTCTATTTCCCATCATTGAACTAAATTTTTTCTATGCTGTAGTACAGGATTTCAGCATTTACACTAGATTTTATATTAAATGCTCAAAGCTGGGCCACATGCTGCAATACACAGCAGGAACATATGTTAGTAATAAAGGATGACAAGGCTATTACTAGAAGTTGTTACTCTACAAATTTTAAGTAAATACGGATTTTTTGTAGGAATATATTATTTTTCACATGACATTTAAAAAAATGTCATGTAAGACTGTCTCCAGGATTATATAATAAAGTAAATAATTATATCCTTAACATAAAGCAAAAAGAAGAAAACACTCTATTGTAAGAAGGTATCATCTACAACATAAAATGTGAATGTGGTCTCAGCTATGCCGGAAAAGCATGCAGGCAAATCAGTACAAGAGTGGCACAACAAATAGATGCAATTAATAACATTTCAAACAAAACAGATTTTGACAGACATTCACAAAATACAGGACATAAAGTGATTTGGATCTCTGAAAGTACTGGCACACCAACAACACTTTTTTAAAAGAAAAATATCAGAAGGTCTAGAAATATCAGGTTGTAAAGAAAGTTTCTAGAAAAATTCATTTCTAGTGTGTGTAATGCAAGATACTGTGAGCCTGTGGTAACGTAAACATCCCAGAGTGCTGTGCGCAAAAGAATAGATTCTAAGGACAGAACGTACGCTGTTGGGGTGAAGATTATTTACATGTGGTGATAACATGATGGCGATATTGAAGGAAGGTCTGTGTGCAATATTGCTCTATGAATATTTGAATGGCGTGAAAGTTATAGAAGCACTTGGAAAATTACAAAACGCGTTTGGTGACGATATTATTGGACAAAGTACAGGAAATTTGACACTGGTGTATGGGATCTGTCTCATGCAGCCAAAAGTGGCAGACCCAGTAAGGTTGAAGATGATAAACTGCAACACGTGCTATCAAACAAGCCTGATGCAACACCATGGGAACTGGCAGAGGAACACAAAACCTCCCATACGACCATCAACACCCGACTTCAGAAGTTGGGATATTTGTGTAAACTGTGCAGATGGGTACCCCATGCTTTGTCTGACCAGAATCGGATGCAACGCTACTCCATTGCTGAAAAGAAGTCTGACGCGCAGGAGTTGATGGATGACTTCTTCAACTCCTGTGCGCCAGACTTCTATTGCAATGGAATATTTCAACTCGAACATCGGTGGAACAAGATCATCAATTCCAATGAGGACTACCTGGACAATTAGGCTACGTGTTTCGTACAATTTTTTAAGCTTGAAATACAGGCTTCTTTATTTTCCAGATACTTTCTTTACAACCTGATAAATAGAAGAGGAACTACATTAAATGATCAAAAGGGCTGGATTTTATCCCAGGAGTGGCAACACCTACAGAGTCCTGATGATGGGAAGTTTACTGCATGAAAATTTTACAAGTGAAAAATCAAATACTACTATGGAAATCCCAAACTTACTTACATAAAATTTTTGGAATACCATATGTGTTTAATAAAAATTAACTAAATAAAGTTCAATTTCCATGAAGGCTACAGGAATGCTACCAGTGTTAAAAACAGTTCTCTCAGTATTAACAATAAAGCCAATGAGAAACTGATAAAAACAAAGTGAATTTCATTGAAATTTAGTGAGGTAGTAAAAAATGGGGACACTTAAGAAATTCAAATGAGTTCTGAAGAGCATCAAGTAACACACAGCAGGAGCAAATGTATATATGTGATAAAATCAAGATAGACCACCAACCTTTACATGCCCACAAAGACATTAAAAAAAAAGAAAAAGATTCAAACACATTTTAGCACAATAAAACCATTAAATTCATTTGAGATACATTTTATGTAACATGAAATGTACATAAAAGAAGAAAATTAGTTTTTAATCATATAAGATGCACAATGTCAAAAAATGACATGGTGATGATGTAACAAATGTTCCAAAATTTTAATAAAACTTTAAACATGCATTTATACTCTAACATAATTTGTATAAACAACTAAATTGAATGGGAGTTTACTAGGAATTATAAAAAAAATGCAAATTTTTAGAGAAAACTTTTCTCCTCCTTCATGCAGTTATTTGTTGTCACTCTTTTTATTTCAGAGGTTAGTATCACGGTTATGGTTAACCTTGAAAGTTATTTTTCATAATATCTTGCCAGACGTCAGACAGTGACAAACCCATGCAGTCATTGATGATGAAATCCTTTTTGTTCTAATTTTCAAGTCCTTTTTTTAATTTTATTTTTAAAAAGTTGTTTTGAAAGCTGATGACCTTCAGATATTCCCAGTCCATGCTGTGAGCAGTTTCTCTAACCTGCCTATTTCATCATCATCATCATCATTGTCAACCATTATCAATCCACTGCTGGACAGAGGCCTCCCCAAGTTTCCTCCACAACGGTCTGTCTTGTGCCAGTCTCCTCCATGTCACTCCCGCATACTTTCGAATTTCATCCACCCATCTTCCATGTGGTCTTCTTCTGGGTCTTTTCCTGCCCCTTGGAATCCAATCTAAAATTTCGGCTGTCCATCGATGGCCTGTCCTTCTGGCAGTATGTCCAGCCCATTGCCATTTCAGGGATTTAACTCTGATCATGATGTCTTCCACTCTTGTCATTTTTCAGATCCACGAGTTCCTCTTCTTATATCTCCTGGTTACACCAAGCATGCACCTCTCCATGGCTCTTTGAGTTGTCTGCAGTCTTTGTATGTCTCTTTTAGCTAAGGTCCACATCTCTGCACCATACGTAAGCACTGGAAGGATGCATTGATCAAACACTTTTCTTTTAAGACATAATGGCATATTGCTCTTGAAAATTATGCTGTTTCTTCCAAAAGCTCTCCAGGCAAGTTTTGTACGCCGATTAATTTCTTCATCAATGTGACCTTCACTTGATATCTGCTGTCCAAGATAAATGTACGTGTCTGTTATCTCCAGCTTTTCTCCATCAATCGATAAATCTTCATTTCTTGTAAAAGCATTGTACATCACTTTTGTCTTCTGAAAGTTCATTTTTAATCCCACTTCTTTACTCTTGTCAGCAAGTTCCCGGATCATACTCTGTAGCTCTGATGGGGTAGTTGCAAAAATGACTATGTCATCAGCAAAACGAAGGTGGGTTAGATAATCTCCATTAATCTTTATCCCTTTGTTTTCCCAGTTCAGTGATTGAAAGACATTTTCCAATGTGGCATTAAAGAGCTTCGGAGATATGGTGTCACATTGTCTCACTCCTTTTCCAATTTTTATGTGTGTTGTATTTTCAGACAGCCGAATCTTTGCACTTGCATTTTCATAGATGTTATTAATAATATTAATGTATGCATCTTCAATACCACAGGATTTCAGAGCCATTGCAACTGCTGATGGTTTCACCGAATCAAAGGCTTTTTCATAATCGATAAAAGCCATGCACAATGGAAGTTCATATTCCCTCGCTCTTTCAATTAGTTCTCTCAGTACGTGGATATGATCTATTGTGCTGTAGCCACTCCTGAATCCAGCTTGTTCTCTCGGTTGAGCCATGTCCAGTGTCACCTTCAAGCGGTGTGAAAGAACTTTAGTGAAGATTTTATAAACCACTGATAGGAGGCTGATAGGTCTGTAGTTCCTGAGATCCTCAATGTCACCTTTTTTATGTAGCAAGATCATTGTAGCGTTGTTCCAATCCTCAGGAATTCTCCCTTCATTAAGGCATCGAGTGAAAATTTGGGCGAGTACTGTTTCGATTTCTCCACTTGCTTCTTGTATGATGTCTACAGTAATTCCATCTTCTCCTGGAGCTTTTCCCCGCTTCATGTTCTTGATTGCATGTGCAACTTCTGCTGGAAGGACTGGAAGAACTCTGGTACCTTTCATGATGTCTGGAGTACATGTATCATCCCTTTCATATAATTTAGAGTAGAAATCTTTCACTCTTGTCAAAATTTCGCCTCTATTTCTTGTTACAGAACCATCTTCTTTTCTCAGTGCCATAATCTGTTTTTTCCCCATACTAAGATGTCCCTTTGCTATCTTTAGGCTTTGGTTGTTTTCAATTGCTTTCCTTACTAGTTCACAGTTGAATTTCCTTACGTCTTCAGTGATACTTTTTCGTACTGTCTTGCATAGCTCTATATATTCCACTTTGGAAGTCACATCTTCTTTAGTTGTCCTCATCACTCTTCTTTTTTGCATCAACATTTTGGTTTTTCCTGATAATTTGTTCACATGCAATTTGTTCTTAGACCCAGCTAATTTTGTTGCTGTTTCCATAAGCGCTTTGGTTACTTTTCTATTAACTTCAGAAATATCCACTTCTTCCGATGTTAGGCCTTCTAAAGCAGAGAACCTGTTCTTCAGTTCCAATTTGAAGGTATTATGGTGTTTTTTAAGGTTGGTTATGTCAATACATTTTGTTTGTCTTATGAGCTTGCTACGTTCGAGTTTAGTGTTGAGGTGCATCTTACATCTCACCAATCTATGGTCACTGCCTGTGTTGAACTTGTTTAGCACACTGCAGTCTTCTATGACGAATTTTTTGTTACACATAATAAAATCAATTTCACTTGTCGTCCCATTTGGATATCTCCATGTCCATTTCCTGTGTGGCTTTTTCTTGAAAAAGGAGTTCAAGATGAAAAACCCTTCTGCCTCTGCAAACTCTACGAGAGTATTTCCACGCTGGTTTCTGTTGCCGTGACCGAATTTACCTACTGAAGTTTCATTCTGTTGCCGTTGCCCTATTTTTGCATTGAAATCTCCCATAATTATCTTCAAGTGCTGCTTACCTTTATTATTTAGATCACGAATTTCCTCATAAAATTCTTCAATTTCTTCTTCAGCATGACTTGTGGTGGGTGCATAAGTTTGAATAATCTGAGCCTGGTATCTTCTCGAGAGTTGGATAACGAGTCGTGCAGCTCTGTCAGAGGAACTTTCAACTTCTACAACTTTATCCTTCAGTTTCTTGTTTATTATAAATCCAACACCACTAGTTCTGCCAGTATCTGTCCCACGATAGTAGAAGAGATGTCCACTTTTCAGTTCGATGAGATCTTCTCCTTTTCTCCTTACCTCACTTAGCCCGACGATGTCCCACTTGATCCTTTGTAGTTCCTCTTCCAATTCAAGAAGCCTTGAATCAGAAGATAGGGAGCGTCCATTGTACGTTGCCAAGGTCAGCATCAGATGGCAGCCTAGTCCGGTCCTCCGGGGATTCTTAGCACCCTCTACCTTCATGTCGCACTGGCCGCTGCCTTGGCCAGGTACATTCCAGCTGCCGGAGACTGAGGGCCAAGATTTAAGTTGTGGAGTCATTTTGGAGGGGTTTGGCCATAACTCACCACGCTGGCCAAGCGGGTTGGTGAGTGTGGGATAGCATTTCCTCTAATCCCGATGGTATAGTTATACCGCTATTGGCGGTCGTCAGAGCCCCTTTAGTGGGAACAGGATGTACCACGAGAAGGCGGGGTTGACATTTGTCAAGGAGAGGCTGTGATGTTACGCATCACCTGACCTTTAAACCTGTTTAATTGGAGCAATTTTCTTGATTGCTACTTTATGTTCTGCTATTTGGGTTTCCTGTCTGCAACCTGTCTCTCCTATGAAAGATAATCCATAACAACATTTTACTTCATACTTCTTGCATTTTCAAAAATACTTCTTGCATTTTCTTCTCTTTGAATTATTCTTGAGATTTTTTTTTTAATTTTTTTCTAAACTTGGAGCTAGCTTTATATTATACTTTCTGCTAATTCTCTTTAATGACTCAAAGAATTCTTTGTGATAAGTAATTTTCCTAGTGAATTTTATTCCTTGCATTTGAGAGTTCCATACTGAACTATTTATAATACTGTTGATGTCATTTTTTGGGTAGTTATTTTCTGTGAGGACGTCTTTGAGTGTGTGTGTGTCTTTTTCATCTCTGTTGTGAAGACTATCTTCTTTATTTCATCTAAGAACTGACTAGCAATAGTGGACTTTATAGAATACAGATGGTAGGAATTATAATGTAATAATTTATTAGTATTTAAAGCCATTTTGAATAATTTTGTTTGGAATGTTTCCTAAATGGATAGTCATATCTAAGAAGTTAATTTTCTTTCTTTTTGCTCCTTCTAAAATGAATTTAAGAGAAGCATTAATTCATTAAATGAGTCTAGAATTTTTTTGTTGGTAAATTTTTTACTGTGCAATCTATTATAAATAAAATGTCATCTATATGTCGATTATATAAGCAAAAACATGTGGGTTTTATAAGGATGTTTTTCTTCAGGATTTCCCATATAATAATTTGCTATAAGTGGAGAGAGTGGGGAACCCATAGCTAGTCCTGACTTTTGAAGGAAAAACTTCTCAAATTCAAAATAGTTGTTTTGTAGAGAGAAGAGAAGCATTTAGAAAATTCTCACTAATAAGTTTCTATTTTCATATGAAAAACTATTAGGTCTGCCAGGTCATCTGCTATATATATAAATGCAATATGCAGAGCTAAATTGATGTGAGTATATAATATCTAAGCCACCCATAATAATGGAATCTAATGTAGGAAGATCTAGTTTTTCTTTAGTTGTAATGAACTTTTAATTATGGGGGTGATTTTTCTAACAATTTCTGAAGATGTAACTTTAAAAAATGGTTTAGATTAGAAAGAATTGAGCATTTTGAGTCTGAGGTAACTGTATAATGAACTGTATGATTAAGCCTAATTTGTAAGATGTTTAAAGTACATAGACTAAAGTGCATCCTACAGAGAATATTTACAAGAAACATTAAAAAAAAAGTGAATGGTTCAAAGAGATGTGAGGCATAAAGTTTTAGAGTTTTACAATAAAAAAATACGAAATTCTGAAATAAAATTTAAAACTAATGAAATACAATTGACAAACTATGATTTGAGAGAAGATAGCATGTATCATAATAAAAATGTCCTGCAGAAACTGTAAAAGAAAAAAATACACATACAAAAATATCAGTTAAATGTTTGTTTTACAACACATGAGACATTGACTAGCAATTCAGAAAAGCAATCTAGCCAAGAAAACAATTTTTCATTTTACGGCTTGATGAGATTGTTTTCACAAAACTTCTGCCTAATATTCTATGTGCAATGAAACTAACACTTAATATTTTGGTTCATGTTATTGATTCTTTAAAATCCTTTGAGTTTACAAGCAATCTAAGGTCAACATTTCTAACAAAATATTTCTGCATTTCATTTTTTTCTCATAAAACAGTTTTCAAACTTTTTATAGTATGTTGTGCTGATGGTAAAACATCTCATGAGCATAACCACTCACAAATTTCCTTTCATTTACTTTTGCATTGGTGCCTATACAAGAAAATTAAAAAGTTTCACCATTTGTAATGTAATGACTTACACTGCTGTATAAGAATATATCCTCAATGTTTTGTTGCATCTGGCTTGATTTGTAGGAAATTGGACTTTTATTTATGCATATTGGTTTTTTACAATTAGTATGGCATTTAGCTTTTTGAAAAATTAAACTTAACTTACTGCATCTATATATTGGACAGCAAGCAGCCTCATGCTGAGGAAGTACTTCTAATTTCTCTTCTTCAGTACATATTGGAGGTTCAGCACAAGTTTGCACATGGCATCGAACAATGCGATTTTCAAGGCAAGTGCAATGTTCACAGGGTCCATTATCCCACTCATCTCCAACCTGGATCATAACAACAATAATTGGTATACAGATGTAAAACACTAAGCATCAAACATAGATTGAAGCAATCAATATGGTACTACTAAACTTACATCTTATGGTATGTGCGGTGAGAAGAGCTAATGAAAGCTTATTAAGTAATTAAATGAGCATCAGAGATGTCAAGATATCATGTTGAATCAAAGCTCATTCAACTGTGTAATGAATAATGCAACTATATAAATTACTTTCCAATGGCTTCAGAAAACAACAACTGTGCAAATATAACAAGTTCATAAATTGCTCTAGATCTGTGTTGCATTCCTATTTATGACTTGTAAGTGACACTCCTTTTGAATCCTAAAATTGCTTTCATCTATTAACACACAATAGCAAATTTCTTAATTGAGTGTTAGCTGCTTATTTGTTATGGCAGATGTATAATTTTCTCTGTTAATTTCTTTAAGAGGATACTCTCCAAAAATCTTTTTTTTCTTTGCTATCTGCAGATACTCATAAATTAAAGCTGTCTTTTTTAAATACATTAAATGCATTTAAATGAAATTACATTTAAGAGTCACACTTGTGTTAAGAAAGCAAAAAGATATAAATTGAAAGACAATATATCATGCGATCTTCTGGTGCAACAGATATGGAACACGCAGTAGTCGAAGTCCATATGCGTTCTCCATATATTTATACTGAATGTTTATTGTAAGATGCAATTTAGTTTTACTAAAATTGGTATAGTTTACCAAATCTTACTAAATTAAATGAAAGTAAAATAAAATGTTTTGTCTTGTAACTTTAAAAATGCACTGCATCCTAAACATCCCAGGCAAAATTTCAAATGCCTGACACGAGTTTCATGCTGCTAGTTTAATTAAAATTTGAGAACTCAAAGACTGCTTTTGGTTAAGTCAACAATCATTAAAGATCTAGGAAAACAAATGGCTTATGAGATTTCCTTATTTATCTGAACATATTTTTTTTCAAATAAACATCCATAAAAGACAGACAAAGCATCTAACTATTGAGTCGAATACTAAAATCTTCCATTAAAGCAAGCTATAACAAGACCACAAGAAGACTGTCACTTTTCTAGTACCATTGTACTGCCATGTAGCCTCCACTTCCCTAGCTGTAGAACTTTAGTTCACAAAGTAATAAAATATTAACACCTATATAAAACCAATTTGGTTAAGCATAGTGGAATAATAGGTATTTACTGTTACAGAAGGATTTTTCAGTTAGCATGAAAAATTGGCTCGGTTCTTGATGTGACTGGCAGACATCAATCCCCGAGAATTCTTTATTACAGGTTTCACTAAAAATACTTTTAAAATATTAGCAGATTTTTGGAGATAATTCATTTCTTTCACGAGGCTTATTCAGAGTAATTCACTTCCCTGATGGATGTTTGGCTATAGTAAAATCCGACTAAATTGCACCAGATGCTTGGTAGAGAATTTCCCAGTATGTCACTGATGATAAACTTCTTTTTGTCTACTTTGAGCCCTTCCTTAAATCTTCCTTTTAACAGGTTATGTTGAAAACTAATGTTTTTTAGTGAATTCTAGTCCGTTCTATGACTAGTCTCCCACACAAACCTGTTTGATCCAGTTCCATTTGAACAGCTTCTGATAGTGGCTTTGTGTTTTGCTATATGAGTTTCCAATCTCTCTGTCTTATCTACCTAAGAAAACCCACAATTACATTTTACTTCATGTACAACTTCTTGCATTTGCAAAATATTTTCTTCTGTATTTATTACCATGTGGAAGAAATTTTTAACCTTCTTACTTAGATTTGGAGCAAGTCTACTTTTTTATTTATTGCTAATATTTTTGAGAGACTTAAATAGTCCTTTGTAGTAAGCAATTTTTCTCGTGAATTGTACTTCTTTTGGTTTTTAAGCTGATTGGCAAGTTTTCTTACTTATCATTTTTCCTAAGGCTGCTTCTGGATAGTTGTTTTATGCAAGTATTTCTTTTGAGTCCTTTTTTGTGTGCTTTATTTCTTCAGTTGAGTTTAAATCATTTTTTTCTCCAAGAATTGATTTGCTAAATTTCCTTTTATATAATATGGGTGGTAGGAGTTATAATCTAAGGCTTTATTTATATTCATAGACTTATTAAATAATTTTGTAAGAACTTTTTCATTTTCAATGTAAATGGTAAGATCTAAAAAAATTAGCTTACTTTCAAATTATCTTTTAACATGGATTTTAAAAGAATCATCTAACTCATTAAAATATTCTAGAATTTTCCCACGGCTAAGTTTTACCTTGGCTATTATGTGAATAGAATGTCATCCATATATCTAGCAAGAAAGACTATATGTGGGTTCTATTTACGATTTTCTCCTCTAGCTTTCCCACATAGTAATTTACTAGTAATGGAGACAGTGTAGTGCCCATAGCCAGTCCAGATTTCTGAAGAAAACATATGTTCTAAAATTGAAAATAGTTGTATCTTAGTGAAAAGATGAGCATTTAAAATGAATCATTAACATGTGCAAATAAAGAAATTTATGTTGGACTAAGATATTGCAAAAATATAGTGGTGCCTATTCTACCATGCTCAATTGTTGGTGTGTAAAAAATTGAAATATTTAGTGACAGGAAGGAAACAGCCTAAAAGAACCTTCTGTGGCATTATGGTAATTTCAACAAAGCTTATTATTTATGCATGTATTTACTTAATATAATTAAATTAGAATAGCCTTATATTTACCTGCATATAAGTAAAACACTGATGAATTACTAAAATGTGGTACTGCACTTCGACTTGCAGGTAAAGAAAAGTAAAGAATTTATCTATGGTTTTTAGACAAAAAGTCTAAAGTATGGAACATACCATGCATTCCAAATGCTTCAGGATTAAAAATGCTACAGTGTAATAGCTTTTTCCAACACTAAAAAGGCTTACATGTTTCTGTACTGGAACAAAATGGCACACAAGACGTTTTAAATCAGTGGTAATCACTCTTGTTTGTTTCCTCTCTAATTTTAAAAATTTTATAATTTGTTCAAAAAATTAAGAGAAAATATGTATGCATGTGTCTTATTTTTTTTTAACTTTTATTGCCCCATAAAACTTTGTAAATTAGAAAAGCGGCACAAATATGATTTATTCTGAAATAGAGTGTAGATTGAAGATGCTCAGCAGCTTTCAACAAGATGGTTAACTGCCATATAAATCTCCACCTTTTTGTAAGAACAATAACTTTTCAGGAGGCTCATGCACCAGTTTATAATGAATACAATAACATAATGTAAAAACTAAAAAAAACACTTAAGGCTGATAAAAAAAAATACTTACCACATGACCTTCATCATCACAGATTTCTGGGGAAAAAATAAAGTAAAAACTATGTTGTAACAACAGAATTTTAGTGTCTAAAATGAGCTACATAAACAAACAATAATGAACCTTTTTTAACTTTTAAGTAAGAAAACACGACAGTAAAGTCAAATTTCATTATAAACACTATGGAAATTAGGATAACTTACATTATTATACATGCAGCAATCAGAATATGACACTGAATTGCTTTAGTTTTGTTTTCTAAATGTAACATCAGAAAACTTGAAAACTGCATTGCCCTGGAGCAAGAATCAACACTGCATAACCCAATTTCTGTTGGAACATGCTACCTTTACACTACACAGGAAAACAAAGTTCCAAGTAACTGAAGCTAAGCAATTATAGCTTAGGAAACTGAACAACTTCAGATTCATTGTCCTGGGTGGTGTAACAGTAGCATGTTCGAATGGAAATTGGAAGATGTGGGTTTGATTCCCACTCCAGAGCGATGCAAGATTTTCTGAGATGATATTACATGGTGAACAGTAAACTAGAAAACTTGAGTGTCATAATCCAGTTCCTTCATGAATAACCCTGTGATTTCCCCATGTATTTGTGAGGAATATTTCTTGCTTAATTTCCATAACTTACATTATATTTATTTAAAAGTTGTAGACCTCCTCCCTCCCTACAAATGAAAAATGTGACAAAGAAAAAACTCAGCTAAAACGAAATAATTCACCAACTGCTCTTTACTTCTAACTTAACCATCAATTGACACAAATATAATTAAAATTACTAAAAAAAAAGGGTTACCAAAAGGAAATAACTCATGTTTTTTTCAGTTTGGAAAAAGGATTATCACACTTGACAGTGAATCAATCAACAATAAGCATGCTAGTATCCAGCATTACCACTAGAAACAATTTCCAATAATTATAATTTATTCAAGAAGGAAACAGCAATGTACTGCAATTACATATGAAGTCACTCATTCCACATTGGCTCTTGAAAGATATCGCATGCTGGCCTGCTTCATGAAGAAGCAGATAGCAGATCTACCAGCAAAGCAAGCTATACCACTCTTTGCACTGGTGACAAAACACCGCCAGTTCTGTGGATTGCACCTGCACACAAATCAGAAGGGCAACCAGAAAGGTGAGCAGCTACAACACATGCATCACACACCAACAGCCAAAAGTTTGGAAACATGGCAATTCTTAGGTAGTGAATCTGTTTTTTTCTTGTGTTTGTTTTACGAGCTACGTTCTGCATGTAGACAAATTACAAAAAATGCAATTCACGAGGCAACCTTATGGGTTGTCTTATGTTATAAACGTGCTTTTGATTAAAATATACATAATATCTAAGGTATTTTACCTTTTTCTTCTTCTCGTTCCCGGCGTTTCATCGTATACTATGTAAAGAATTACAAAAAATGAAATTCATGAGGCAACCTTATGGGTTGTCTTATGTTATAAATGTGCCTTTGATTAAAATATACATAATATCTAAGGTATTTTACCTTTTTCTTCTTCTCGTTCCCGGCATTCCTTCGTATACTATGTAAAGAATTACGAAAAATGCAATTCATGAGGCAACCTTATGGGTTGTCTTATGTTATAAAACATCAAACGTTATTTAAACGTTTGATTGTGCGAGTGAATGAATGTGGAACTGAAAATATATAACCTAACTGTTTTATTTCTGCAAAAATGTTTTTTTTTTTTTTTTTTTTTTTTTGTAACTAACCAAAGGTCCGTAACGTAAGGGACCTCTCAGGCCGGGAGCACGTGCCTCACAGAGCAAACAACGTGCGAAATACTTTGACAATATCAGGTAAAATACCTTAGATATTATGTATATGAAGACAAATGTTTTATTATTACTTAGTAGATTATTTTTATTTATTTCTATCTTCAAGCTGTGTTTCAAACAATCAGAATGAACAGCAGATCTGTGCCAAACCCTTTGAATATTGGCGTAGTGATTGAGTGTGTGTGTGTAGTTAGGGGTATTGATGAATTTTCAGCTTTCTGACAAAAGTTATGATGAAGTAAAGGAAATAATTGAAAAAGGCAGACCTACTCCTTTGCTAAAAACATTAAGGAAAATTGAAAAATGTTGTCAGCCATTAAACCTTAGTATTTTTTGGCTGTTTAGATGTGAAAAGCAAATGGACTTTACTGTTGTGCATAACTTCTATTTTTCCAGAAACAAATGCTTGTGCAAAAAATAGCATGCACCATTTACGCAATTTCAGTCTTAAAACTACATCATGAAATATCTCTTGGACATGTTAATTCTGTAACTGATTTGATTCAGTTTGGAAAAAATTCAGAAAATTTTTTGTTTGAGCTCAGCGTTTAAGAGAAACGTTGAGAAACACAATGGATCTGTTTAAAATAATTGGTATTTTGTCAGCACGTAAAATGATGCAGTTTTTTGTCTAGGCAAGCAAGATTTCCTATTTGGAGACCAATGTGAAGCTAGAGATTCTGAGAATAAAAGTGACTACATTTCCAATAATGCACAGTTAACATTACAAACTTTCTACACCATCCCCCATTCCTATTGAAAAAAACATTTATGAAAAAAAGGATAAAAATCGATCTTTCTACGATTCTGTAATGGAGAATTTTGCTATAAAGGCCACTGTATTGATGTGAAATATAAGAATAAAGTAATTTTTCTCTATATATATCCCTTACATTTAATTTCTTTACCTATTTTCAGATTCTTAGAGTGGAGAATAATAACTACAGTTCTGGTGTTAAAATTACATTGTTGTGTTCTACAATATTTTAGAGGCAGAGTTTTTGACAGTAAAAATGTCAAGATTTGTGCTTAAAAAAATAAAACGAAAAAAAAAAAACCCTGCAAAAGTTACACATAAAAAAAATCCTACAGATGCACCTCTGAGTTTTAATGCTTTAGAAAAATAAATAAAAAATACTAATAAAAATGAAGGATGATAACAGAATGTAACTATTATGGTATTTTATCATTATCCATTACTTCATATACTTCTCATTGTAGGATTCTGGCAACAGCATCAAAAAGGTCATGCCTCACCACTGCAGTGAATACCCACAATTGAAGCAGATCAGGGTAAAAAATACTAGCCTTTTGAAGATGCTCAGGAATTAATTTATTGAGGCATGTACTTCTGCTTGAACAAGAACTGCATATGAACTGTAATATTCCAGTTCACTAATTCTTCCATCAGCTGTACCATCTCTAACAACTTTTATATTCCTCTAAATAATGCTTAATTCCATATGCTACTTGTTGCCTTTCATAACACTAGTATATTATGTTGAACTCCTTTTACTTGCATCAGATACTCTTCCAGTTTATAGATATTTACACAATGACAAAACACACTGAAAAATGAATTAGTTTACATAGTTCACAATATCTACAATATTCTGTGTATATTAAATATCGTATTGCTGATAATATGTGACCTGAATAAACTAAGTGTAACACATAGATGCTATGCACAAGTAAACTATGATTCTTCTTTTGTACCAACATGTTTCATAATATGTTAATAAATAAATAAAAAAAATGCCTGTACTTCTCACCAAGACAGAAGGAAAAAACAAATGGAAGTGTCACAGAAATTAATGAAGAAGAAATCTTCTCAAAGATATGACATGCACACAAACATTGTTTTCAGCAAGAAGAACCTTCATTTCACTGTTTTTCATGTAACCATCTCCACAGAAAACTTGAAAATTGACATGCACTGGGGTGGGAATCATTTTTGCATCTTCCAATTTCTGTTCGAGCATTCTACCATTATATCACCAAGGATAACGAATTTACCAGCAACTGAAGCAAAGCAATTGCTTGAAAATTTTCTTGATGTACTGGTTGCATGCTTAAATGAAAATCAAGAGATGTGGGCTCAATTCACACTCCAGGGTGATACACTTTCAAGTTTTCTGAGATGTTTAATGATCAACAACAACAACAAAAGTAGTGGATAGGGCCAAGAAGTTGGTTATGAAATTTATTTACTTTGATATTTACGTAATCTTGTATTACATTAACACCAGATCTTAAGTGTGTCTTGAAATAATGGTTATATCACTTTAAACGAGACTCACCACAAACTTGAGGATCAACACACTTTCCAAATTGGAAAACTTTGTCAGGAGGACAGCTGCATGTAAGGAGAGGACTTAAACTGCAGTCATTAGGATTGTAGTCTTTATAATTGTCACATGTCTTTTGACAAGATGTACTGCATTCAGGTAACATGCCCTCATCACAAGACAATACTGAAAATAAACAGATGTTAAACAAAACATACTGAGGTTTAAATTGCTCACAGAACTATGTATGTCAGAGTATTAAAAACATACTGTTAATTCAAAATTCACGGTGTTTGAAATCTTCTTATTTGAAAGTTTCAACTGTTAAAACTTTATGCATGCTAAACTTTGGAATCAAAAATCAGTTATCAGTATAGGCCTTTTCAGCAAACCAAAATGTGAAAATAGTGAACTTCAGCAGATGAGTAAAATAACTGAAAAAAAAAACCGATTCTGTACTTAAACATCATAAAAACTAATAGATGAGGGGGGGGCACTTAGTCCCCATAGAAATTACTAAGGGGAAGCTGTACTGCTGTTAATTAACTGCAAGATGTAACACAAAGTTTTGATAAATGAAGAAGTTGCACACATATAACATAAAAACCAGTGAAAGTAAAAGACCTGAAAAAAACTGTAACTGACATTCAAAAGTTAGATTAAAGATACAAGACTTGGCAAAAAACAATGACCAAATTAAAAAAACAGGTACAGAATAATGCCAAAGATGGCGATGACATTGTTGAACATTTTGTTAAATGAAATTGCAAAAAATACTTAACCTGATCTCATTTTTTTATCTCAGTCTTTTACTTTTAATCTTAATTTTTAACTTCAATTGCAGCACAAGGACTTTTACTCTTTACTGGTTTTTATACTAAGTATTTTGCAACTTCTTCATTTATCTAAACATTGAATGAAATCAGCAACATTTTTGTTTTTTGGTTATTGTGCTGTACTCCAGAAATCATGTACCTAGCTTTCTGAACGATTTTTTTTTCTGTTGATGTTGTACTTTTATTTCAACACAGTGGACAATTTCTTTCATTAGCAGACTTTGGTAGCAACTTTTCACAGCTTAATTATTATCCCTTGATCCAAATGCTATAGAACAACTGTACAGTTTAGTGGAAAATGCACCACACGGATGTAGTCTAAGGTTGGGGTGTCGTTATGAGGCATACAATTGTTGATGAAAATAATTTTTTGTTTTCTCCTTTTCATTTCTGTGTTCAATTTGGCAAGCTACTCATTACAAATTCACTTCCCATTAAAATTCTGTTGCCATCCACTTTTTTCTGTTTGACTTATACATGCATGGTAGTGAATGGCCATTTTTCAAGCATCGGAGCCTGGAAAAATTTGTCAACAATCAACACTTTAACTGTTCTCATTTCCTGACTTATTACAGCAGAAGATTGCAGTTAGGAATTGCTTTGAGTTTTTTCACCAATGCATTTGTTTCCTTTAAATGCTAATGTTTTTTTTTTTTTTTTTTTTTATTGGAGGTTTAACGACCACCGTGAGCAACTCAATGGGCTATAAGCAGTCGCCCGTCCCTAATTTAGGGTCACTGGTTCCAGGGAAGGGAGAGAGCCAGTGCCGTAAGACAAACACAACATCCATGCCTGACCGGGATTCGAACCCAGATCCCTTACGGACGAATGATCAGAGGCCAGCGCCTTAGACCACTGCGCCACCGGGGCGGCAATGTTTTCTTTGACTGGAACTGGAAAAATATCCCTGCCTCATCAGCATTAAACTCAACATCTGGACTGTGTGAGCTTATAAAGAGCAGCCACTTCTCTTGCTCACCATTTATTCCCACTCTCCACAGGCACAGAACCTAACTCACCACAAATCATTTTTTGTGACAATGTCATACTATTCCTTGAAATGATTTAGCCATCCAACACTGGCTTGAAAGTACTCATGGTCAACAGCAGTGCTTTATCATGAATTTCACGAACTAGCATATTACGGAAATGGGCATTTTAGAATCATGTGAACAGCACTGAGCCAACAACTTAAAATTGTGCCAGCCATATTATTCTCTTCCTTTCTGGTCCAATAACCAGCTTTTGCAATTAGTGTTCAATTTTTCTTGATCTTTTGAAAAAAGTCAATAGCATTAAGAGAGTGATACCATACTTTTAGCAACAGCACTCCTTTTCAGTCCAGAATCATCTTCATCGATGATTTTTTCTTTCAAAGAGAATTACATTCTTTTCAAAGAACTCATTACAAAAATTGAGCAAAGAGCAACGTAAGGAACACAACCCAGTGTAGCATGAGGAGTGACGGGTCTAGTTGCTATGGCTTCACAACATTTCTTTTGTCCTCAAACTGATTCAAGCCACTTTTGATAAAATGGGAGGGGACAAAATGACTTGCCTGGGAAGGGTGTTAATTCCTTTTAACAAAAGAATGAAAGAATATGAATTCAACATTTTCACTACCTTTGTAAATATTGTTCTAAACAATAATTTTCCTTGGAAATATGAATGTATTTATTCATTGCAAATTTTTTTTGTAAAAATGAAAGTTATTTTGAAATTAAAAATACATTACTTCAGTGAGATTTTTGTTTGAGATTATTGGTCTTATTTTCATTATATTAGAATTTGCATTATGTTGGTTTTTGCTCTAATGGGAGTCAACTGTACTGCAATTACATGCTGATAAACCCTCTATAGGCTTAAACACAAAGCATCTTTCATGTTGCCTACACCGACCCCTACCTACTGTCATCAGTGCTTGGAGTGGTGCTGCTCCACAGCAACTTGGTTTAAAGAATGGTGTTGTGTAGTGATATTACCTCATATACAGAGATGAATCTTGCTTCCACCTTCAACCAGATAGTCATCAGATACATATGTAGTACTGATGTGGTCAATGTAACAACCCAGAAAGTGCCATTGAAGGACACACTGCCCAAACAATGAGCACCGTGGTTCAGGGAGCTATCTCCTATGATTTGTGCTTCAGCTTAGTGTTGAACATATAGGAACTCTGGTGGCACATCAGTATGTCCAAGAAATGCTCAAATCTGTAGCATTGGTTAAATAATGTACTGTTTCAGCATGACAATGCCTACCCTCATACTACAAATGTATCAAGCCTCCAGATTTATCATTGATACAGCATGGCTGGGACAACATCTCTAGACTTTGCATCAACCACTTAAACTATAGATAATCAATGACACTATCTTGATGAAGTGTGGTGGTTAGAGCCTCGGTACTCTATAAGATGTATCTACAACTTTATTCCATGGAGAGTGGATGAATGCAATGCTCATTAAAGAAGATTTACTTTAGACTGGCATGGCCTGTAAGCCTTCTTTTCTATCATTAATTTTATTTCTTTTTATCTAAAAATGTTATCATTTCATATGTAGGTGCGTGTGTGTCCAGCAAGTTTCTTAGCATTTGTGACACTAATTTCTTGTGTCACATTTTTTTTTTTTTTTGACAGAGCATATATAAAATCTCACGATTAGAGATTTGCAGAATTGATTACACAAATTTCCTTAATGATAAACTTTCCATGAATCCTACATTGTTATATTTCCACAAATGTAAATATTGTTTGAAAATATAAAATTACTTAAAATTTTTTTTAGCAAAGTTTATACTTACAACATCCACTATCATTAAGCCATTCGGTGAGAGAGATTCCCTTTTCACAACACTGTTGAGCATACTGAATTTTAGAACGGCACATTGAGGCTTTGGCATTGGTGCTGTAAGTTATATCATTCATACATGCCTTGGAGTAAAACATGGGGTCCATAAACAACTCACAACGATTTCTAGTAAAATTACAGATCTTCGGCTCTACAGGATTAGTTACCGGTACTCGAGGCAATGTACATTCATCCCTAGTGTTTTCTACCAGCCAACTATATGCGAAGTCATCAACATTATCAGTTATGTAGCCATCTTTGTGGTACATATCATCACTTTCAATGAAGTTGCAAATACCTACATTGGCAAAGACAAAACAAACAGAACTGTTACTCCAGTAATTTAATTTACTACTCCACTGTAACAAAATACAACCCTCTAAGTTGATTATAATGATTTAATATCTATGTACGAGCCATTTAAAAAATGTTTTGTACACATTTACATACTTTTAAATGTGTTAGAAACATTCATATATAAAAAACACACAAAAGACATTTCATTTATACAGGTGATTTCTGAATAATCTTCATGATTCAAAATATCGTTTCGGAAAATCTAACAATGATAACACCTAGCAAAATAGGATTCATAGTATTTCAGACCATGAAAATGTTTTGTGCAATGGTACATCATGAAATGCAATCTATAACTGTTACTCAACGACAGTTCAAATGCACAAAATGAAATATGGTGAAGATCCGTGAAGTTGCAACTCCATTTGCAGATTTAACGAGATAGGATGCATTTGTAATGGAAAATGTCTTGAATGGCTGATCACAAATATAAGAACTGTAGTGTATGTCCAGTTGCACTTTCACAACAGACTGAGAACAACTGCTGATAATCCAGCTTCTAGAGATACACTAGATGCACTGTTTCAAATTACATGGATTACTACTACATCAGCATTGTGTGTTAGTGTGCTTCTTAATAACAAACTACCTAATAACTGTATCAGACAGAAGTGGCTCATTCCTGGGCCATTGGATCTATCCACTGAAAACTCCCTTCATTTTCCTTTTCACAGCCCAATTGAAAGTTTTTTTTTTTTTATCAAAGCCATTCATTACTGATAATCAAACAAAAGGATATGTGATGTTGTAAATCTTGGTAGGCTGTATTGTTTATGGAGAGAAACTTAGTATCATTTTGATGCTTGGATATCAACAACTGGAAAAGCATACTCTGTGCCTCTTTACCTTGAAAATCTTTCTTCATAAAGCAAGATTTATTTATGTTCACTTTTTTTCTTTACTTTTCTTTTACAATAATAGATACAGAAAACAAGATGATTTGGCAGGAGAAGGAAGCTAGGATGGTAAGTGACAACCAGAACAAAGAAGAAAGGTAAATTTAGATGCTTTGACAGCAGAGTGGCTGCCTAAGATTATTATTAAGTACCACTATTCATATATTTTTATCTCACATTTGGAAACCAAGATATATTTAGTAAGAAATGGCACAATAAATAAATAAATGAAAAGGTGTGTGTGTGCGCGCGTGCATGCATGTATGCACACACATATAGCAACGGATAATCAAAAATAAAGAACCTGACACATCATGAATGCTTTCACGTTAAATAAACATAAATTTCAAAAATATTTTCCTCAGAAAATACACTTCATAAAAGACGATATAGAATATCAAAGTTATCTGAACACATACTTCATCAAAGTATGGATCCAATTAAAATATTCAGTGTTGAGGACAGCATTCATAAATACTGTATGAAGTTTGGGCTCAAAAGTTACATTCCTTTCTGGATGAAATATGATTCCTCATGCTTTTATTTTTAACAACTGATAAACAGATGACACCAAATTCACACGTTAGGTATGCTTTTCTGACTTTACCAAATTTTTTTCAAGAAATTAATTTATAAAGCTGTTTATTGGGTATCAAACGAAGAAAAGTCCTTGCTTAATGTTGGTAGTCATACTTCTGAAACAAAGGGGGAGTTTTCCGATTCTGGCTGCCATCACACCTTTACTTTTACCTTCTTTCTGTTGTTTTTAAATACAGTGTACATTTGTGTGCATACAAATATGTATTCATTATTTTGTGTGTGTGTGTGTGTGCATTATACATCACTAATACTAGTGAACTATATTTTTGTTTATAAGCATGTACATGGTTGGATGTCATTAAGTATGTATTGCATGGGTGAGTTTCCTCAACCAATTTGTGCCTAGCTAATATGGCATAACTGGAACAAAAGTTAGGAGATATTTGCCAAGCCTGATTGGTAGAAAAAAGTACCAGTTATATCTACACTGCTGGCCACTCAAAATGCAACACCAAGAAGGAAACATCTGATTGGCCTGAAATTCGCAGCATGCGTTGCCTGCGAGAGGACATGCAAACGGTTAGCATTGCAGAGCATATGCAAATCATGTGCGCCCGGCACGCCACCGAAAAGCACTATAAGAAGGGTGCACAGAAGGCAGGGTGTAAGTAATGGAAGTGTGTTGTGCTGCCGGACCTGTGTGTGGGAAGCTTCCCGATGCCTCATCGCAGAATACTTCAGTCATTCCAGCACATTTCGGAGTTTGACAGAGGATGAATAGTGGCTTATCGCGATAGCGGTTTACCGTACCGAGACATCGGCGCCCGTGTGGGACGACATCCAGCCACAGTGAGGTGAGTATGGATTTGGTGGGTGCAGGAGGGACGGATGGACCGCCGTGAGCGATTGCCGCAGCCGCGGCACACCACAGAACGAGAGGACCGGCATGTTGTGTGGCGGGCATTGACGGCTCGCACCGTCACATCACGAACCTTAGCGCAGGAATTAGGGTGTGTTGCGCAACAACCTGTGTCAGCACCTACCGTTTGATGTCGTCTGCAGGAGCATGGACTTGTCGCACGGCACCCATTGCTCCGATTACCATTGATGTTACACCACCGGCAAGTACGGCGGCAGTGGGCCATTGAACGCCGCACCTGGACTACGGAATGGCACGACATTGTCTTCTCCGACGAATCCCGCTTCTGCCTGCAACACCACGATGGTCGAATCCGCGTGTGGCTGTACCGCGGCGAAAGACTGTATGACGCCTGCATTATGCATCGCCATACCAGTCCGTCGCCTGGCGTTATGGTTTGAGGCGCAATTGAATATGATACCCGCACCTTTCTGGTACGCCAGATGAACTGTGGCAACGTGTGGAAGCAGCCTGGACCGACATACCCCAAGCCCACATACAATGCCTCTTTCGTTCGATGCCGCGGTGTGTAGCGGCCGTTATTGCCAGCCATGGGGGCCACACGAACTATTGATGCCTGCATGTTCTGCAAGTCGCACGGGCCTGTAAGCTGAATCGTTTCATCTTTGTATCTGTTGTTATGTGCCCAGTAAATCTGGCTTTGCTATCTCGTGTCCTTCTTGGTGTTGCATTTTGGGTGGCCAGGAGTATACAACATAAAAATGGGAGGAGAAGGAATTGCAGAATGGCATTTTTACTGAAGCAGATGTTTTCTATGAAAGCAGAAAGTGGAACAATGGAGCAGACAATGCAGTAGTGCCTTTTCAGCATGTCCTTTGAAAAAAAAAAGTATATGCTTATACAAGCAGTCCCTGGATTACAAATGAGCCCCGTTCCTAAGTCTGTCTTTAAGTTGAATCTGTATGTAAGTCAGATAGGTACGGTTCGTATCTAATGTCAGTTAGTCAAATGTTTGTCTTTGTATATGGTATGTAGTGTACCTTTCTACGCATAAAATACATTAAAGAAACACTTCCAGATGCATTAAAACATCTTTAACATAATAATACAGTAATAATCCTTTAAAACTGCTCCAATCATTGACCGACTGTAGTTTAACACTTTTCCAATGTTGTTGGCATTTCAACTTTATCCCATCACTTTATTATTTCTGCTTTGGTTACAATCGTGATCGTTTTCCTTTTTTTGATGCATCACATTTATGCTTTGGTGTCATGGTTACAAGGGTAACAACAACAACAACAAAAAAAAAAAAAGCCAGATACAATAGCACACACAAGACACTTAACCGCAATGTGGTCCTACGAGAAGAACAAAGCCTTTGTCCAACTTTAGGCCCACAAGCTGATGAACCATTGTAGACGCACAATGTTTTGATGCACGTCGCAAAGTAGCACCTGTTTGTCATTATGAACCATTGTATATACCTCGAATTTTTAATATAATAGGCTTTACGGAGGTTGGTTTGTAATTATGGGTTGTATTTAAGTTGAACCTTCATAATCCGCGGCTGCCTGTAGTATTACTATGTCACTTACATATATATCTCTGTACCTACAAGACTGATTTGAAAAATTCATTTTGCATTTGAAAGCTTCAACTGTGAAAACAATTTATACCTTTTTGTCTTCTTTCAATTGATAATCTTGCTGCTAGAAGCCAAAATGTGCAGATGTTCTTGATTTGAAAACATTTTATTCTATGACATTTACTCCAAAAATACAATTGAAAAAATTGTGTTTAAACCCTTTACCATGAAGATTTTGTGTACATTTTCTACAACGAATAATGTACAATTTTCCAAATAAGGGTACAAATGGATATTCTATTTTTCTCACTATATCTACTTCTAAAAGCCCTATTTGCAAAATCTTTTTTATGCCACATAGCATCCATTATAAGGAATATTTTACACATATTTTCGGTATTTTTATATCACACAGAAACATTTTATGCATATTTTCTGTTTGCTCCACTACCTCTATTTTTAAACATCTGATTTGAAAAATTCTTTAGATGTTGGTTACGTTTAATTCTACTGGATAATATATATATATATATATCATCGTCATCATCATTGTCAACCATTATCAATCCACTGCTGGACGAAGGTCTCCCCAAGTTTCCTCCACAACGGTCTGTCTTGTGCCAGTCTCCTCCATGTCCCTCCCGCACACTTTCGAATTTCATCCACCCATCTATATATATTAATTTGGCTTTTCAAACCTCTCAAAATGCAGATACTGTACCCATGAGAGTGGCCTACCCAGAATTTTGTGGCTGGGAAAGTGGAGAGGGTTGACTTATCACAAAACAATGAACAAAAGAGAGAGGTGGCTTTGGCACTTCAATATATATTTTTTAATTAATCTTCCAACACAATTTTTCACAAAATTAGTGTAATACCACTTCACATCTTTTAACAATATTGCATTTCAATCTGTAGTATTGACTTCATATCATTTAATATTTTCTGTATAATATGAACATTTAAAAAAGAAAATGTCTGTGTTAATGCACTTCAAATTAGACAGAAAATAAGTATGCTTTACTACAATGAATGCATTTCATAATTATGATATCATACATATGAAAATTTTACATAAAAAGTCAAGGTGACAATGTTTTTCAAGAATTCCAGTTCTCAGATCTTGATAGAGAAGTCTGAACCCCCACCCTCTGTTAGCTATGCCACTGGTCCATGAACCAACAGCCATATTTATAACTTTTTAAAAGTTAAAACACTTGCTAAAAATTATTCTGATGGATGTGTAGGACTTACAAACTTACCACAAAGTCCTTCTGTTTGATTAAAGTACACATATGATGGCAGTTCAACATTGAAAGCGTATATTTGGTCAAAATAACGTACAACCAAATTGATGTCTTTCACATGCACAACCATGTTCTTTCTAGGCACATAGGAAATGGTGAATGATTCATCCTCATAAGGAAAATCTGTAGTTTTCATAACTATTCCATCTAAGGTCACCTAAAAATAAGCAATAAAGTCAGGTCACATTGTGAACTGTGGGCTTAAAAATTGGTATGCAAATACTATATCAAAATAGACATCTGCCTTGACATAGCCACTGAAGTTACATAACATGATTAGAAAAAGCAGGAAGCTGAAGCTACAAATATTAAAAGTGAATAAGAGATGCACAGAATGGCAGTGTTCAGTTTGTATGCAGGAAAATGAAAATAATAAAAACACAGAAAATTTTACAAGACAGTTTCTTTTACTTGTAAATTGTAGGGTAACTTGAAGGTTCATGAAATGTATTATATTGTCACAAACTGCATTATGAATGCATAAAGACATTGTGGCATTAAGTTTTTAGAATTTGTAGTGAAAATGCAAACTTATCACAAAAACCTTTGCTAAGATCTCCCCATGGGAAGATAAAAGTACAACTGTGCAGCTGTATATTTAGTCAAAATTGCATACCACAAAATTATTCTTTCATAAAATAATGTTACAATGATGCGTGGTATATTTGAAAACATTTGTGTTAAGTTTGATGATGCATTTTGCAGATTTTAGGGCCACTCATAATGGAATCCCCCAATTTGGGACCCTCATTGTTGACATATGGTAATTCTTCCTGAGACTTTCAGAAACCCCCATGCAAATGGGAAAAGAACATTAACAGTGCATGTGTTTATGTCTGATGGCAGAGACGTAGAAGACCAGCATAGATGGAAACACATTTTGTGACTGTCTGGGATGCACTCCACCCTCGAGGTTAACAGATTTGCAGCAAAAATCCCCTGCGAGTTCTCTCCATATGCCAATCTGCTTGGATTGGGTTAATGTGCTATAGCCATGTTATGTGCTCTTACTGACCATAGACCTGTGACTTAAGCAGGGAATTTTCAGTAGTGTCATACAGTTTCATTACTTGAGTTTTGGTCACCTGCCAAAAGAATTCAAAGTTTCAAGAGTCAACAGCATTTGGCTATATGGATGGCTGAGCGATAGCACCCTTGACAAGCTAGAAGGATGTCATTTCTTGGCCACTGAAGAAGTTCATGACCTGAGAGAATAGCACTGGTATTAGCCTGGTGCAGTGGCGCACACAGAATTTCATCAAGGGTGGGGCCCAACAAGAAATTCACTGGACAAGCAAAATGTGCTATACTTTTTTTATATAGATACATGTAAATCTTATTCTGACTACGGCTAAATTAAATATATATATATATAAGGTCAGGTGATGCGTAACATCACAGCCTCTCCTTGACAAATGTCAACCCCGCCTTCTCGTGGTGCATCCTGTTCCCACTAAAGGGGCTCTGACGACCGCCAATAGCGGTATAACTATACCATCGGGATCAGAGGAAATTCTATCCCACACTCACCAACCCGCTTGGCCAGCGTGGTGAGTTATGGCCAAACCCCTCCAAAATGACTCCACAACTTAAATCCTGGCCCTCAGTCTCCGGCAGCTGGAATGTACCTGGCCAAGGCAGCGGCCAGTGCGACATGAAGGCAGAGGGTGCTAAGAATCCCCGGAGGACCGGACTAGGCTGCCATCTGATGCTGACCTTGGCAACGTACAATGGACGCTCCCTATCTTCTGATTCAAGGCTTCTTGAATTGGAAGAGGAACTACAAAGGATCAAGTGGGACATCGTGGGGCTAAGTGAGGTAAGGAGAAAAGGAGAAGATCTCGTCGAACTGAAAAGTGGACATCTCTTCTACTATCGTGGGACAGATACTGGCAGAACTAGTGGTGTTGGATTTATAATAAACAAGAAACTGAAGGATAAAGTGGTAGAAGTTGAAAGTTCCTCTGACAGAGCTGCACGACTCGTTATCCAACTCTCGAGAAGATACCAGGCTCAGATTATTCAAACTTATGCACCCACCACAAGTCATGCTGAAGAAGAAATTGAAGAATTTTATGAGGAAATTTGTCATCTAAATAATAAAGGTAAGCAGCACTTGAAAATAATTATGGGAGATTTCAATGCAAAAATAGGGCAACGGCAACAGAATGAAACTTCAGTAGGTAAATTCGGTCACGGCAACAGAAACCAGCGTGGAAATACTCTCGTTGAGTTTGCAGAGGCAGAAGGGTTTTTCATCTTGAACTCCTTCTTCAAGAAAAAGCCACACAGGAAATGGACATGGAGACATCCAAATGGGACGACAAGTGAAATTGATTTTATTATGTGTAACAAAAAATTCGTCATAGAAGACTGCAGTGTGCTAAACAAGTTCAACACAGGTAGTGACCATAGATTGGTGAGATGTAAGATGCACCTCAACACTAAACTTGAACGTGGCAAGCTCATAAGACAAACAAAATGTATTGACATAACCAACCTTAAAAAACACCATAATACCTTCAAGTTGGAACTGAAGAACAGGTTCTTTGCTTTAGAAGGCCTAACATCGGAAGAAGTGGACATCTCTGAAGTTAACAGAAAAGTAACCAAAGCTCTTATGGAAACAGCAACAAAATTAGCTGGGTCTAAGAACAAGTTGCATGTAAATAAATTATCAGGAAAAACGAAAATGTTGATGCAAAAAAGAAGAGAGATGAGGACAACTAAAGAAGATGTGACTTCCAAAGTGGAATATATAGAGCTATGCAAGACAGTACGAAAAAGTATCACTGAAGACGTAAGAAAATTCAACTGTGAACTAGTGAGGAAAGCAATTGAAAACAACCAAAGCCTAAAGATAGCAAAGGGACATCTCAGTAAGGGAAGAAAACAGATTATGGCACTGAGAAAAGAAGATGGTTCTGTAACAAGAAATAGAGGCGAAATTTTGACAAGAGTGAAAGATTTCTACTCCAAATTATATGAAAGGGATGATACATGCACTCCAGACATCATGAAAGATACCAATACCACAGTTCCTCCAGTCCTTCCAGCAGAAGTTGCACATGCAATCAAGAACATGAAGCGGGGAAAAGCTCCAGGAGAAGATGGAATTACTGTAGACATCATACAAGAAGCAAGTGGAGAAATCGAAACAGTACTCGCCCAAATTTTCACTCGATGCCTTAATGAAGGAAAGATTCCTGAGGATTGGAACACCGCTACAATGATCCTGCTACATAAGAAAGGTGACATTGAGGATCTCGGAAACTACAGACCTATCAGCCTCCTATCAGTAGTTTATAAAATCTTCACTAAAGTTCTTTCACACCGCTTGAAGGTAACACTGGACATGGCTCAACCGAGAGAACAAGCTGGATTCAGGAGTGGCTACAGCACAATAGATCATATCCATGTGCTGAGAGAACTAATTGAAAGAGCGAGGGAATATGAACTTCCATTGTGCATGGCTTTTATCGATTATGAAAAAGCCTTTGATTCGGTGAAACCATCAGCAGTTACAATGGCTCTGAAAACCTGCGGTATTGAAGATGCATACATTAATATTATTAATAACATCTATGAAAATGCAAGTGCAAAGATTAGGCTGTTTGAAAATACAACACACATAAAAATTGGAAAGGGAGTGAGACAAGGTGACACCATATCTCCGAAGCTCTTTAATGCCACATTGGAGGGTGTTTTTCAGTCACTGAGCTGGGAAAACAAGGGGATAAAGATTAATGGAGATTATCTAACCCACCTTCGTTTTGCTGATGACGTAGTCATTTTTGCAACTAGCCCATCAGAGCTGCAGAGTATGATCCAGGAACTTGCTGACAAGAGTAAAGAAGTGGGATTAAAAATGAACTTTCAGAAGACAAAAGTGATGTTCAATGCTTTTACAAGAAATGAAGATTTATCGATTGATGGAGAAAAGCTGGAGATAACAGATACGTACGTTTATCTTGGACAGCAGATATCAAGTGAGGGTCACATTGATGAAGAAATTAATCGGCGTACAAAACTCGCCTGGAGAGCTTTTGGAAGAAACAGCATAATTTTCAAGAGCAATATGCCATTATGTCTTAAAAGAAAAGTGTTTGATCAATGCATCCTTCCAGTGCTTACGTATGGTGCAGAGACGTGGACCTTAACTAAAAGAGACATACAAAGGCTGCAGACAACTCAAAGTAGCATGGAGAGGTGCATGCTTGGTGTAACCAGGAGAGATAAGAAGAGGAACTCGTGGATCCGAAAAATGACAAGAGTGGAAGACATCATGATCAGAGTTAAATCCCTGAAATGGCAATGGGCTGGACATACTGCCAGAAGGACAGATCATCGATGGACAGCCGAAATTTTAGATTGGATTCCAAGGGACAGGAAAAGACCCAGAAGAAGACCACATGGGAGATGGGTGGATGAAATTCGAAAGTATGCAGGGGTGACATGGAGGAGACGGGCACAAGACAGACCGTTGTGGAGGAAACTTGGGGAGACCTTCGTCCAGCAGTGGATTGATAATGGTTGACAATGATGATGATATATATCGTTATCCAACTCTCGAGAAGATAATAGGTTCAGATTATTCAAACTTATGCACCCACCACAAGTCATCCTGAAGAAGAAATTGAAGAATTTTATGAGGAAATTCGTCATCTGAATAATAAAGGTAAGCAGCACTTAAAGATAATTATGGGGGATTTCAATGCAAAAATAGGGCAACGGCAACAGAATAAAACTTCAGTAGGTAAATTCGGTCACGGCAACAGAAACCAGTGTGGAAATACTCTCGTAGAGTTTGCAGAGGCAGAAGGGTTTTTCATCTTGAACTCCTTTTTCAAGAAAAAGCCACACAGGAAATGGACATGGAGACATCCAAATGGGACGACAAGTGAAATTGATTTTATTATGTGTAACAAAAAATTCGTCATGGAAGACTGCAGTGTGCTAAACAAGTTCAACACAGGTAGTGACCATAGATTGGTGAGATGCAAGATGCACCTCAACACTAAACTCGAACGTGGCAAGCTAATAAGACAAACAAGATGTATTGACATAACCAACCTTAAAAAACACCATGTAACCTTTAAGTTGGAACTGAAGAACAGATTCTCTGCTTTAGAAGGGCTAACATCGGAAGAAGTGGATATTTCTGAAGTTAACAGAAAAGTAAGCAAAGCTCTTATGGAAACAGCAACAAAATTAGCTGGGTCTAAGAACAAGTTGCATGTGAACAAATTATCAGGAAAAACCAAAATGTTGATGCAAAAAAGAAGAGAGATGAGGACAACTAAAGAAGATGTGACTTCCAAAGTGGAATATATAGAGCTATGCAAGACAGTACGACAAAGTATCACTGAAGATGTAAGGAAATTCAACTGTGAACTAGTAAGGAAAGCAATTGGAAACAACCAAAGCCTAAAGATAGCAAAGGGACATCTCAGTAAGGGAAGAAAACAGATTATGGCACTGAGAAAAGAAGATGATTCTGTAACAAGAAATAGAGGCGAAATTTTGACAAGAGTGAAAGATTTCTACTCCAAATTATATGAAAGGGATGATACATGTACTCCAGACATCATGAAAAGTACCAGTACCAGAGTTCTCCCAGTTCTCGCAGCAGAAGTAGCACATGCAATCAAGAACATGAAGCGGGGAAAAGCTTCAGGAGAAGATGGAATTACTGTAGACATCATACAAGAAGCAAGTGGAGAAATCGAAACAGTACTCGCCCAAATTTCCATTCGATGCCTTAATGAAGGGAAGATTCCTGAGGATTGGAACAACGCTACAATGATCTTGCTACATAAAAAAGGTGACATTGAGGATCTCAGGAACTACAGACCTATCAGCCTCCTATCAGTGGTTTATAAAATCTTCACTAAAGTTCTTTCACATCGCTTGAAGGTGACACTGGACATGGCTCAACCGAGAGAACAAGCTGGATTCAGGAGTGGCTACAGCACAATATATCATATCCACATACTGAGAGAACTAATTGAAAGAGCGAGGGAATACGAACTTCCATTGTGCATGGCTTTTATCGATTATGAAAAAGCCTTTGATTCGGTGAAACCATCAGCAGTTACAATGGCTCTGAAATCCTGCAGTATTGAAGATGCATACATTAATATTATTAATAACATCTATGAAAATGCAAGTGCAAAGATTCGGCTGTTTGAAAATACAACACACATAAAAATTGGAAAGGGAGTGAGACAAGGTGACACCATATCTTTGAAGCTCTTTAATGCCATACTGGAAAATGTCTTTCAATCACTGAACTGGGAAAACAAAGGGATAAAGATTAATGGAGATCATCTAACCCACCTTCGTTTTGCTGATGACGTAGTCATTTTTGCAACTACCCCATCAGAGCTGCAGAGTGTGATCCAGGAACTTGCTGACAAGAGTAAAGAAGTGGGATTAAAAATGAACTTTCAGAAGACAAAGTGATGTTCAATGCTTTTACAAGAAATGAAGATTTATCGATTGATGGAGAAAAGCTGGAGATAACAGACACGTACGTTTATCTTGGACAGCAGATATCAAGTGAGGGTCACATTGATGAGGAAATTAATTGGCGTACAAAACTTGCCTGGAGAGCTTTTGGAAGAAACAGCATAATTTTCAAGAGCAATATGCCATTATGTCTTAAAAGAAAAGTGTTTGATCAATGCATCCTTCCAGTGCTTACGTATGGTGCAGAGACGTGGACCTTAACTAAAAGAGACATACAAAGGCTGCAGACAACTCAAAGTAGCATGGAGAGGTGCATGCTTGGTGTAACCAGGAGAGATAAGAAGAGGAACTCGTGGATCAGAAAAATGACAAGAGTGGAAGACATCATGATCAGAGTTAAATCCCTGAAATGGCAATGGGCTGGACATACTGCCAGAAGGACAGACCATCGATGGACAGCCGAAATTTTAGACTGGATTCCAAGGGACAGGAAAAGGCCCAGAAGAAGACCACATGGGAGATGGGTGGATGAAATTCGAAAGTATGCGCTAGTGGCATGGAGGAGACTGGCACAAGACAGAACGTTGTGGAGGAAACTTGGGGAGACCTTCTTCCAGCAATGGATTGATAATGGTTGACAATGATGAATGATGATGATGGTATGCATGAATGTACACTATATTATCAAAAGTATTCAGACACCACAATGTTTTCGGACAAATGGCATTATTATCGCAATTAGTAGTTAGTCTGTCCACCTTTGCCTATATGACATCGGCAACATGTCGAGACATACTATCAATGAATTTTTGGTTGGCCTCCACAGGACTAGCTCGCCATTCTTCCTGTAAATCTATTGCCAGAGTGGAGAGCGAAGAAGGTCGTTGTGGTTGATTTTATATCCGTCGCTCCAGTTCATCCCAAAGGTGTTCTATGTGATTAAGATCAAGACCCCGAGCAGTACAGTCTAACAATATCATTTCATTTTCAAGAAACCAGTCCTGCACACGTCGTGTAGTGTGGTAGGGAGCCAGATCGTGTTGGAAGAGACAACGGTCATTTCCATAGTATTGCCATATTGTTGGTAGTGCAGAATTATCTTGAACGTCAAGGTACACTCCAGAGTTCATGGTTTGTGGAATAAAAACCAACGGCTCGAGCCCCATCCATGAAAAACAACTCCATACCTTGATGGAACCTCCGCCGAACTTAACAGTTGGAAGAAGTCTGATGAAAATCGTTCGCTGGGCTGTAGCTAAATCTAAACGCGTTGGCCAGATTGGAAGAATTAAAAACTTGATTCATCACTCCAAAGAACAGCTTTCTAGTCGCCAACGGTCCAGGTATGACCGGAGACACACCACTCCAAACATCGCTTCACATTCATAGTAGTTATGTGTGGCTTGTGTGATGCTGCTACAGAATAATAATCCACACTGTGCAACTCTCTGCGGATAGTTCTGGTACTTACCGAGCAGTTACAAGCATTTCCTACTTCAGCAGCGATGGAAACGGCAGAGGAAGAACAGGATTTCTTAGCATTCCTTACCATGACTTTTATGTCACATTCCATCAGTTTGCACGGCTTTCCTGAACGTTTTGTTACTCTCGTTGCACTGTCCTGCTTCCATTTCTTCATGACATCACTTACAATTGATTTTAGTATGTTTAGTTTAGCTGCAATGGTCCGTATGGAAATGTTGCTCAAATGACATCCTATGACCAGCCCACACTGGGACTCGGAAAGTTCACGTCCACGTGGCATATCTATTCAAAGTTACTGATAACACGACAAATCCTCTCAGCTTTATACGTAGTATATGTACCTCTCCACTCACACAGTGCGCACCTTCTTGTGCAATTTGCACTTATGCAAATATTTGGTAGCTTCAGAATACTATTGATAATATAGTGTATGTATGTATGTATTGTATATTTGTAATGAATGTTAGCATAAATCAACACAGATGAACACACATATTAAAAAAATTCTCTGAAGAAGTAAGATAAATTCAGTAACCATTGAGCATAAGCCGTTTATAAATATAACGATCATTACGAAAACTAAAATTAAGATAGACAGAAAAATAATTGATCATAATGAAAATACTAAATTTATAAAGCCATGCGCAGAATCTATTTTTTAAAATTTATCCCTAGTCGGAATGCATTTTAAAAGAAAATAATTTGTTTTAAGGACTCGGGCCTTCTTGGGAGGGTTCCAGACCCGGCGGACCCTCCCCGTTTGTGCGCCACTGGCCTGGTGTCCAAGTGCTCTCTCTCTCTCTCTCTCTCTCTCTCTCTCTCTCTCTCTCTCTCTGAAAGTCTTCTGCAAGTGTTATCAGATGGCAGGCTATTAATACATCAGCTCATCTAAATGTGCATGAATTAATAGTGCCAGTGGATTAATTTAATGGGGAAACCATCAGGGTAAACAAGAGCAGAACCAGAACACTGAGAACTTTTCCTATTTTTGTATGCCAATATCTACCTGTGAACTGTTGAGGAGATCTTCTGTACTAGGCAGGACAGACTTATGATAATGAAGCACAGAACTGCTTATTCTCTGCAGTGGATAAGAACATACCCTCACTGCTCCACAAAAATACCTGTAAATAGGGATATATCACCTCTTCCACAAATAGTGTGTAAATAGTGTAAATAATTCAATGTGCTTTGTGTTTTATTCTAAGTCCTGAGCATGTCAGTGATTAAATAGTTTACCATTGTAGTTAAATTGTGTATTACGGGGATTACTAGGATCCCCGTAATACACAATTTAACTACAATAATTCTTCACTAGGATTTGCCATGTCTTCATTAATTCACTAGTTTACCATGTTTGTCCTGCCTACCCTTCATTTCAATTTTATTCAAACCCAGTGTCTGAAAACCTCTAACTGGCATGGAGGGGGGGGGGTAAACTCAAATATGGCACTGAAGGAGATAAGGCACCAACAATTGATCTGGCCATCCTCAATGCCTGGATGCAATCATTTCTTAGTTTCAGTAGTATGATTCATATCACAGGGATACCAGAGCTGAGAAACCACAAAACAATAACATTCTGAAATCACGAGCAAAGGGTTGAATTCTAGCAATAATGGATTTCTTCTGATATTTATAACTCACAGAAAGAATAAAATGGACTTGGGTGATGTTCACAATGAATGCACAGTCTGGTTTAAAACTGTGGATATAATAACACTCTGATATGCATTAAATGGAAGAAAAATTATTATGAAAGAGTAAATGCAAAATCACTGAATGGAGTTTTATCAGATAAATTTTATTGAACAGGCTGATTGAAGAAATAAATAAGGAAGAATATTATGCACTGTGTTTAAGTGATGAAAAAAAAAGATTTAATGTAGGAAAAGTGGAGGAATGGTGAGCAAATTAGATATCCGATAGATTGAGATGATAGGGGAAAATGTCTCAATGTGATGACAATATAGCAGCCATTGTACAATGGTGTCATATCACATTTTCAAAGAGTTATGGATTAAAAATGACAGAAAATTAAAACTGGCAAGGTGAAAGACACTGGGATTGCTATTTGATCATCAAAACCTGCAACATGGTGGATCATGATCTAAAACTAAATGACACTACTATATCATCTTGGAAGGGATGTTTTTCATTAGTCAACTTGTGGTTAGTGTTTTATACCCTTTTAAGGCTAAAACACCCCAAAATACCTAATAATGAAATAATCACCACCATATTTCCAAAATGCACACTCTGAATTTTGTGGTAGAAATATTTTCATGTCAATTGTTTATTATGTATAATATCTAATTTTCAGTAAGATCTTTTGATTGAACATCAGCCTTGGTCAGAACAGTAAGAGTTGACATACTGGATTTTGTTCACTTGTCTGTTGTCAGCAAAGATTTCCAAACAACTGAAATGGAACACCTGAATTACAAGAGTTAGTATTCGATAGTAATCATTTCAATACTTTCTCTGTAGGGCAAAGCAATCTTATTTGAAAAGGGAATAATCCATTTTATGTTATATCAGTTTGTTTTAACCGAAGTATTGCTAATGGTGAGTAAGGAAGGGGCTGTAGATGGGAGGCTTTTCTTGACATCTCTTATGGTCAAGAATTATGTAGTGGATAGATTGGAAGGTACTGCCAATACGGAATTTTTCTCCTAAGGATGTAGAAAAAAATGTAATACACCCCATGGAAATCTAAGAGGTACAGTAAAATTTCTTGAAACACAAGTAAACACCAGAATAACTGAAAAACAATATATATATTGGAATTTCACTGGGCCATTCATGATTATATCTCCATACAGCCTAGATATAACTACAAGTGACAGGTGACTGCCACTAGCTAATCACACTGATGAACTATCTATGAGCTGCCACTTCTGTAGAAAGTTGCACATTGGATGAGACACTTTTAAAGGCTGGTCTTTTGCAGACAAGAAATTAGACAATTACTGTTATCCTTAGAAATCTATTATAGTAAATTTGGGATCGTGGATAAAAATAAATCATGCTTTCACATATCATGAACAACAAATTTTCAGTATAAGCATGCAACACTGAATATACTATATAATTTCTCATCTTACAAAGGATTTTTTGAAAAATGCAGAAGGAAGAAGCTTCTAAATTTGTGTACTCTTCCTTTCACAAGTGTCATATATCTGTACAAACAAAAAATGTATGACTGTTATTAACTTACAGGCTGATTCTTGAATTTCATAATGGTATGTCCATTCCAGAAGATTTTAACACCATCTGTGCAAGAAGTGTGAGGTTCTTCTGGACATTCAATGTTGATACCCAGAACTTGGAAGTCAAGAAGTTTATCCAATTTCTGATGCTGAGCAAGGACATATGTGCAATTGCCTTGGAATGCATAATAATGACCATCAAAAGTAATATAATTAGGATCTCCATGACCTCTGCACACACCTAAAAAAATGAAATCACAATATAAAAATAAGGTCTAGTGCCGACTAATTATTTTGTTAATTAATTGCTTAACAGCAGAATATAAAATAAATACACTGCCTGACAGAGAAAATGCCACACCATGAAGGAATGCTTGCAAACAGACCAAACAACACACACAGATAGCCAAGTAGGTCCTGAACAAATGATTTAATTGTCACACGCAGACTAGGCTCCGGTGGCCAAATACACAGGATAATCAATAGAGTGTGCCCCCCCCCCCCATTTTGGGCCATACAGTGTTGAATCCAACGTGACATCGAGGCAATGAGAGTCTGAATAGAGTCCTGGCGTATTGTGGACCATGTAGTGTTGATCGGAGTCCACAGTTCATCTTCATTTTGTGGGGGTGGGAATGTACTCAACCGACATCCAATTGTGTCCCACAGATGCTTGATGGGTGAGAGGTCGGGGGATCGTGCAGGCCACAGAAGCATCCGCACACCATGTAAAGCATTCAGGATAATCCAAGCGGTATGCAGCTGGGTGTTATCCTGTTGAAAAACGGCATTTGGGATGCCCTGCAGATACGGTAGCGCCACGGGCTGCAGCACCTCGTCAACATAGCAGTGGGCTGTCAGTGTGCTCATAATGTGTACCAGCAGTGAGTGGCTGTTTGCACTGATGGCACCCCACACCATGATTCCAAGTTGCCGGGCTGTATGGCACTCCACAATGGCGGAGAAATCCGCTTGTTGGCCATGTCGCCTCCAGACTCTCGCATGGCGATCATTTGTGGTGAGACAGAACCACGATTTGTCGCTGAACACCACAATGTTCCATTTGGCACCCCACGCAGCTCTGGAGAGACATCATGCAAGCGGTGACAATGATGGCTTGCTGTTAAGGGTAGCCGTCACAACGGACAGAAAACCAGATGCAGCCAATCGTCGCAACACTGTCTGCGTCGATATTGGAGCATCCAAGCCTCCCTGTATACTCCGCAAAATGTCGCCCATTGTGGCCTGGGGGTCCGCTACAGCATGACGTCGGATGTGAAGGTTGGTGCGCTCGGACGGACGTCTTCGTGCTCCAGCTCCCCTATGACATTGCACAGATCCTTCCTGGGACTACTGTCTCCAAATGCAACTGATGGTTGTGATATCACGCTGTGTTTCTTCCGCAATACGACACAAGGACCATTTGGCGGTATGAAGGCCTGTTATGACACCTCTCATGAACTCATTTGTTTGACAAAATCGCATATGACGGCATCTTAACAGCATTGGCACCCCTTGTTCATTCTCCAAATACGGTTACAGCAGAACCACTCACTTCTCATAGCCATGAACACATCTAGACTGATGGCCTCATGGGCTGGTTGTCCACTTATATCCCACACACCGCTCATGCGATTGGCCTGCAAATGCAATCATTTGCATAACTTGTACATGTGCACCCACCCTGCAATTTGCATGGTGCTGTGTTCACGTCTTTATGGTGTGGAATTTTCTCTGTCAGGCTGTGTATTTTATATTACTACCCTGGATACATTTGGGCATAACTATGAAATTTACTGTGATGCCAAAAATATACTATTAATATATCACAAAAGAATTGGAAATGGTTATTACAACTCATTCCTCACATTCTGGAAATGCAAGTTATTTACTCTGATGGTTTACAGTCGAGACTGAAAAGATGTGATTTCAGATGTATAAACATCAATGAACTTCTCTAAGTAAGATCTTCTATCTAGCTGTGAAAAAAGATATAGATTTGTAAATACTGTATATCAGAAAAGAACAGGATATGGTTATCACAAGTGATCCCTCTCATTCTGGAAACATTAGTTATTTACTGTGATGGTTTATACATGAAAGTGAGAAGTACAAACAAAATTTCCCAAATAATATGTAGGGCATCCAAAAAGTTCTAAGCCTAACACACAAAGACATTTTTTTTCCCAAAAAGGCACCTTTATTTTTCCACATAGTCTCCCATGACTTGAATGCACTTTTTGTACTGATCATAAAGTTAGCGAAACCCTGCTATGAAAAATGTTTTACCTTTCTCTTCAAACCAACACTACATCACCTCCTTCAGTTTAGAATCATCTGCAAAACGCCTACCTTGCAAATATTTTTTTCAGGCTTTAGAAGTCACTAGTTGCGAGGTCAGGTGAGTATGGTGGGTGGGGAAGCAATTGGAAGCCACGTTCTGTCACAGCTTGCTTGGAAACACCAGCAGTGTCGGCTGGAGCATTGTTGTGAAGAAGCAGAATATCCCATTGCAATTTCCCTCACCATTTACTCTTGATGGCTTCACGCAATTGTCACAATAGCATGACATAATAGGCAGCATTTATAGTCCTTTTATAAGGCAAGTAATCAATTAACAGCAACCCTTCTGAGTCCCAAATAAAGATGACTATAATCTTCCCTGCAGATAGTTGTGGTTTGAACTTTTTTGGTGGTGGTGATCCATGATGTTTTCACTGCACTCTCTCTTGTTCAGTATCAGGGTCCCAATGGTGAAGCCACATGTCACCATCAATGACAATGCAGGAATAGAAGTCATCTGGATTGCAGTTAATGAGGTCAAATTGAACCCAACTTGCTTCACACAATCATTTTTCATCTCAGGTGTCAACATTCAAGGAACCCATCTGGCACAGACCTTTGACATCTGTAACCTTTCATGCAAAATGGTCCAAACACTGCTGGTACTTAACTTCAGTCCCTTAGCAATCTGTACAACATGAATCCACCAGTTTGACATCACCAAGCCATCCACTTTCTGACATGTTTTATTTGTGGTCACCTCCTCTTAGTGTCCCTTGTGAGGGTCGTCTTGCAAAGAGTCGCTTATCCGTTTAAAGACAGCAGCCCATGCTTTGACTGTGGTTTATGAAGGTGCACCATTGACATACACACAAACCATCCGTTCATGAATATTGTGTGGCATTTCCTCTTTCCTCTTGAGAAATTCAATCAGTAATCGGTTCTGCAATTTCTTCTATCGCCTATCCATTGCAGAGATACCAACCTGTTTCAGATATTTTCAGTAGTACTCATACAAATTTTCAGTAGTTTTGGCCATTTTTCAGTAGTTATACCAAAAAGAATAATTTTAACCGAGGAAAACATGCTATTACTTATTTAATTTAGTTGGTACTTTCTACTTACTTATTCATTTATATAAATGAAATTCTATATCAAAATATTTAAAAATTTTCACTTGGAAAATGATGTACACCATGACTGAACATTTTTTTTTACAAACAAAAAAATTATTAAACAGCTTTCTTTAGTGATTTGGCTGTACATTGTTTTGCAGATTTGAGTTTCGCAGCAGAAAATATTTTTCATAACACACTTGTCCAGCGGAGAACATATGCATTTTTGCAATAGGAAATGCTTCTACAGTTTCTAAACCTAAATTAGGTTGGAAACGGTTTTGATTTTTTTGTACTAAACTAAAAACTCTCTCACTCGCAGCATTCAAATGTGGAACTACAAGTATTGCAAACATTACTTTTGGGAGAATAGTATACTTAACAGCTCCATTACAGCCTTTTAATTTTGAGATATCTGACCAAGTGACATCTATTCTATTTGTTTCTGCTATGGTCTCTAATTTGTCAGCTTGATAACAAGCAAATTCTGCTTTCAGTATATCAAGTTCATTTTCAGTTATTATAAATGGAAAGCGTTTGACTATGTATAATACAGAAGTAAATAATGTTCTGGCTCTAAGTGAAGGATCTGCTACTTCTGCATGTTTTAAGAATTCACCATAGATCAGTATCTTTTCTTGAATATAAGAACATCCTTCAATGTAAATTTTTTTGACAGATATATAGAACTTAGAAAGTTCATTTTCGTTTAAAATGATTTGCTCAAATACATTCTTGTTTTTCCTCCAATTACCAGTTCTGTGTCCTCTTTCTGATTTTTATTTTTTGAAAAACTGTTATTTGAAAAATTAAGCTCAACATCACCATCAGCCATGACAGTAGGCTTCACAGATCTAACCAAAAGATCCATAAAGAACTGCACAATGGCTCTTCTTAACGTATGAATATATGGAGCATCTTGCTGGAGCAAAAGAAAATTTTTGTGAATAATGGTAAAACACTATGAAGGAATAATAGATTTAATTTTGTGTTACGTTTTTCCAAAGATCTTATATGTTGGAAACGTTTATTTTGAAAATTGTGACTTTCGTCTTCTACAAAGTAAGCTCTCAATGGTTCCCACTGCTCCAGGATACGGTCAATAAAATTTGCTAGTGACAACCATCTTGTATTGGCATATTTCAAAATTTGATGAGGCTTCATCTCCTGGCTACAAAGCTGTTATTGCAATTTAAAGCTGCTTTCACGCTTGGAGCTTTTATCCAGAAAATAAAAAAATGTCCACTAAGAGTAACTCTATATTTTCATTGAATACTGATGTAGCTTTTTTCACAGCAATGTATATCAAGTGGCAAAGACAACCTCTAATTATCATTGATGGATTTTCTTTTAATAGAAATGATGCAACTCCTTTCTTTTTTCCAATCATTGCATTTGCATTATCTGCTGAAAAGCTAACACACTTCTCCCCCTTTTAATTCTTTCTTCTGAAATTCAATATTTATAAACTGAAATATGCTTTCACCTGTTTTATCAGAAGATTCTAATAATGACATTAATTTTGTTGTAATGTGTCCAATAGTCTCATCAAAATATGTTATAAGTAGTGGATAAAGTTTTACATCTTGACAGTCATTACTGCCATCATAAAGAGAATGGAAGATAATTATTTAATGATGAAACCACCACTGAAACATTACTTCTTGCCATATTTTTCACAATTGCCATAGTTTTTGTGCGACCGCTAGTAAAATGTTTGGCTATATTTGAATCCGGGAACATTGCCGAAAATAAATGCTCCCTGTGGTTTGCCGAAGAAATTGGAATATTATGTTCTATTAGAAATCGAACAAATAAACTCTCAGCTTTGATTATATTTGCAGTATCATCCTTAGTAAAATAACTTGTAACAATCTTCATTTTTGCTGCAGCTGTCAAATACTCTGCATGTTTTTTGGAATGCACGTGATGACAACAGTCATCCATACTGCCATGTACTATGTATAAATCCTTTGAGCACAACGCAAAAAATGCCATATTTTTGGATAATTTTGATTGTTGAAGGCAAGGAAACTCCATAGCATATGATTCTTTAAACTTCTGGCAGTTCTTAGTTTTTTTGCTACTGCCTGTGGGGTTGCTTCATGTGATGTTTGCTTCCTGGAATCCATATTTTTTATTTTCAGGAAGGAAAACTAAACAGAATTAAATTGTTTTCATAAAACAATGTTATGCAGCACCAAGTCAATGGCTTACAGAGTCAGTCCACATAAGAACGAAATCCAAGCATACTTTTCTGCAACGCAAGAAAAAAACTTCAAAATATTAACTACTGACATGAATGGCTGACTCATGCATAAAAACCTCCGATGCCAGGCAATGACACTCACTTTCAGCACCAAACGAGTTTCAAGAGCTTGGTGCTGCGCTGTGCAAGCACGTTCAGGAGATCACTGTATTCTGACCCAAACTCCGCCCACGTCCACCAATGCGAGCTGCGCTCAACGTCCCCAGAATGTTACATGCTGGGGAGGGAGGGTTTTCACTTAGAATGACTCAGCGCAAGGCCACACTCATCGAGTGCTGGTCACACTAAAATCTGAGCACCCTTGAGAGGCAAAACTGGAGGTGCAGGTAGCATCGCAAGCAAGACGAATGACGGATTGTCAAGTCCCCGCTGTTGCATTGGGGTCAAGCAAAATAAAAATTTATAACTTCTGTTAATTTTCCGTAGAAAAATCATGGTTTTCTGTATTCCATAGTACAAGAGCTATTTCCGTAAGAACTATGGAGATTCCATAGTAATTGGCACCTCTGCCATTGTCACCTTATAGATTTCAATGCACTGTGGTGCAGTCTCAAATGCTGGCACAGTGACATGGCATGGTTATTATATAACTGAAGGATTATGCAATACTTTGCAATCCTTTCATCAGCCACCAACCACTACCTTCAAGGTCAGGCTTAGAACTTATTGAACATCTCTTATATCTTCTATATGTGTGAAAAAATATCCCATCTATTTACACTTTGTATAAATGATAAAATGGAATGCAACACAAGCATAGAAAAATTTGTAGCATATACAAGTATGAAATGTGTTTAAGGAATGTTGAAAAAAATACCAAATTGTTCTAAAATACTTAAATCTAACATCACTTATAACTACCAAATTGTCCTAAAATTACTTAAATCTAACATCACTTATCACATTTCTTTATACAAATTGATTCACTATGCCACACATTCTGTCTCTAAATCTGAATAAAGATAGAGGGGAAAGACAAAAAAGCTTCTGTTTGTAAGAATCAAATGAGAATCAGAAAATTAAATTAACTGGCTTTACACAGAGATATATTAAGTTTTCTTTGGTACAAGAATTCACTTACTTCTTTAGTGTAGTGAAGTATTGAAAACAGGCCTTGATAGTCACCAAAAGGCCAGAAATATCAGCAAGAAAATGAAAAACTCAAAGGGAAGCATAAAGGAAAAATAAGTGAACCCTTCAACTAAAGAAAACTTAAATGGGAAAGAATGAGTTATCTTTTTTTTGTTTGTTTGAAGTTTTATCCAAAAATCATGGTGAAAATCCTGTCAACTGGTCTCAAAATTTTGAGACCCCATATTCTTGAAATTTACTATGCTCAATGACTCAATTAATCATTTGAGGCTTCAGATGGCTTATGTCAATTTCAGCTTGTCTGCAGTGTATCTCTTCCTACAAAGTCTTATTTGAGTAATTACACCACCTGTGAACATTTTTTTTTCATAGACATACTGTAAGGTTATGTCTAATAAAGTGGCCACTCAGTCTAAACAAACAATGTCAATTTGTCACCAACTTTATCTCAAGTGGTTCAATGCAAAATATAAAATTAGTAGTTATCTTAGTCCATGCGGAAGAACATTCTGCTTAATAAACTGGAAAATGAATGGATCCCAAGCAGTTGTCATAACAGAATGAATAGGTTCTAAGCAGCTGTCATAACAGAAGGAACAGATTCTAAGCAGTTGTCATAATCAGTGATACTACCTTTAATGATCAAAATAGATAATAAACAAAATAGAAGATAAAAAGAAGCTCTAATGGGTGACACTAACCTCTTCTATCATCACTAATGTAGGTTGCTTTTGGCTAAATATGTTTCCTTCTGGGAACTATATCATGAGAAACTAAGAGCTACACCAGTATCTTTTTCAAAATCTTTTATAAAAATGACAAATTTTTTCCCCCATGAATATCATTTCTCAGCAAATACACATTTTTAAAAATATGGGCATGACAACAGGCATGGTACATTTGGACATAAGCACATAGTGAGCGATGGGTTTGCCTCCTCGGGGTGCTCCGTGGTAACAATGGCACACACAACAGCAACTAGGGCCTCTGTGAATTTTGGAGAGGTGCAAGCTAGTTCTGTGTGACATTGGCGAAAAGACCCCAACTCACTGGGTTTTGTTCCAGAATCCTTAGGTTGAATGACCAACTGGAACCCTCAGCTGTGGGCTAATCCCCCACATTGATGTACTTACCTGATTAAAAAGACAAAAAGAAATATTAAGAATGACTCAAGTGTGGGATATGGTGGACCTACCACACTTGAGAAGGATGGTCCACCACGGAATCGACCTGGACTTTCTAAACGGCGTATGAGAAAGAGATCTCGGCTGATTGAATGTAAGATTGGTGTATGGAATACTAGAGGTATAAATGGCAAGATGAGTGAGGTGATTGAGGAGATGAATAAGTATAGACTGGATGTGCTGTGTGTAAGTGAAACCAAAAAGAAGGAAATTGGGGTAGAAGAAGTGAATGGCATGGTGAGTGTGTGGTCTGGAGTATTGGATATATGAGAGGACAGGCTGGTGTAGGTGTGATTTTAAGTGAAAAGATGAAGAACAACTTGATTCACTATAGTTGCGTAAGTGAGAGAATTCTCTGGATTTGTTTGAAAGTGAAACTTCAGAGAATTGTAATTGTTGTAGTGTATGCTCCTTGTGACTTGGAACCTTCTGATAAGAAGGAAGATTTCTGGAATGAACTAAAAGCTGTTTTGAGCCAGTTTGGTGCTAAAGAAAAAGTTATAATAGCAAGGGATTTCAATGCTAGAGTAGGTGTGCAGAATGCAATTTCTGACAATGTTCTGGGTAAGTTTAATGATCTTTGTGTGAATGATAATGGTGAAAGATTAATTGAACTCTGCATTGAGAATGGTTTGTGTGTATCTAATACATTTTTCAACCACAAGTATATACACACATATACTTGGGAAAATCATACTCTAGGTCAAAAGAGTGTGATAGATTTTGTTGTTTACGATCAGTGTTTGAAACACTTAGTTGTTGACACCCGTGTGATGAGAGGTGCGGATGTTGGTTCTGATCATTACTTGGTAGTGTCACGAGTGAAACTTAATGTTGGTTGGAGCAAAAGGAATAGGAAGAGACCCAGGATAGAAAGGATAAAGGTTGATAGGCTCCTTGAAGATCATCAGCGGTATTCTGACTTACTCAGAGAACGACTGAAGGATCTGAAGTCTGGTGAGAGGGATGTAGAAAAGAAATGGGAATATTTTAAGAACTGTGTTGTCACTGCTGCTAAAGAGGTCTGTGGCACCACAATAGTGGGTTACAATAGAGGAGATGCTTGGTGGAATAGTGAGATTGAAGAGGCAGTAAAGAGAAAGAAGGAAGCCTATTTGGGGATGTTGCAAGGTAGAGTCTCTGTGGATGAATATCGCTGTAAGAAGCGTGAAGCTGCTAAGCTCGTTCGCCCCAGTAAGGCAAAAGATAGGAAGGAGAAAGTGGAAAGGCATGAACTGGCTTTTTGGAAAGATAGGAAGTCCTTCTGGAAGTACATGAGACTCAGGAAAAATAGGGGAAACAAAGTTGTAAGTTGTGTGAAGAATGAGATTGGGGGAATGATATGGAAGCCCAATGAGTTAAGTGACAGATGAGGTGAATACTTCTGTGAGTTATTAGATCAGGAAAGCAAAGATGATTCTGAGACAGACGCAGATGATGTCACAATGAGGGATGAAAGCACAGGAGGGATCTCAAGAGAAGAAGTGTGTAAAGCTCTAAAATCTCTTCAGAATGGTAAGGCTCCAGAAGTTGATGGCATAACTGCAGAGATGTTGAAATATGGTGGTGACTCTATAATTGACTGGTTAACTGAAATTTGCCAGTTGTGCTGGGAGTAAGGAATGGTCCCTCAGGATTGGAAGGATGCTATCATTGTTCCCTTGTATAAGGGAAAAGGTAATCAGACTGAATGCAAGAACTATCGTGGTATTAGCCAACTGAGTGTGCCAGAGAAAATGTTTGGTAAGGTTGTTATTGAAAAAGTACGGGGTCTTACATCATTGAAAGTGTGGGATGTTCAGAGTGGTTTTATGCCTGGTAAAGACTGCACTAACCAGATTTTTGCATTACGCATGATGATTGAAAAGTATCTGGCTGTTGGGAAGAAAGTTTTTACTGCCTTCATAGATTTAGAGAAAGCTTACGACCGAGTGAATAGGACACTTTTGTGGAAGGTATTGAATGAATATGGTGTTACTAGGAATCTACTTAATAGTGTAAAAGCCATGTATGCTGGTAGTAGAGCTTGTGTACGAGTGAATGGTGTTTTATCAAAATGATTTTCTATTGGTGCAGGAGTTAAGCAAGGTTATGTAATGTCACCATGGCTGTTTAATATATTTATGGATGCATGCATGCGTGATGCCAAAATAGATAATAGTGGTTTATGTCTTGGTGATATCCGTGCGTGCAGATTGCTGTATGCTGATGACACTGTCCTGTTGGCAGAGAGCAAAAGTGAGTTGCAGAGTATGTTGACTCGGATGCACGAAAGTTGCATGAAATTCAAACTGAGTATAAATAAGGGAAAAACCAAAGTTATGGTGTTTGAGAGAGGAACGGGTAGCACTGAATGTAATGTAAGTATAAATGGCACTGTGATTGACCAGGTGAGTGAGTTTGTGTATTTAGGAAGCATGTTTGACAGAGAGAACAAGTTGGATGGTGAAATCAGTAGGCAAGTGAATTCTTCTTTGAAAGTCATAGCTGCTCTGGGAGGCTTTCACAGGAATGATGGGTTCTCTAGAGAGTCCAGCATGGCTGTGTATGAAACTGTAATTGTTCCTACTCTGATGTATGGCAGTGAAACCTGGGTACTGCAGAAGAAACATAGGAGTCGTTTGTGTGCTGGAGAAATGCGTTACTTATGTGGGGTTTGTGGCAAGACACGATATGATTGTGTGAGAAATGAAGATGTATTGCAGTTGTGTGATGTGAAGCAAAATGTTGTTAGCAAGGTGGAGACTAATATGCTTCGGTGGCTTGGCCATGTTGAAAGAATGAGTGATGAAATGCTTACTAAGAAAATCTTTTCAGCCCAAGGGGCGGGAAGGAAAGGCAGAGGAAGGCTAAGGAAGACATGGGTGGATCAGATTCAGGAGTGTCTGCATGAAAAAGATTATGAGTATGAAGTATAAAAGATCTTGTGTATGGCGTGTAATGGATATTAGTGAAGCACGAGCTGTATGTCAAGATCGCTGTAAATGGAGAAGTTTGATACGACAACAATAAGTAAAAATATCTGGAAATTTGTATTTCTTTTTGAAGCTAACCTCTGAATCTCAGAGAACAGCTTTGTGATATGTATGTATGTACATAGCTGGTAATCACCAAGTATTAAAACTGCAGATAGGAAGCTTAAATTATGTAAAACAAAAAACAAAACAAAAGTTTTTAAGGAAGATTTCAGCTAATAACTAGTCATTTTCAACCTCAGAAAGGATGAACAATGATCAGAATCAGTTATAAGCACAAATTTTACAGCAAATCAAATCCAAGAATCATTTCATTTGTTAATTGTTATCAAGAAAGTTTAGAAATTTTTCTTTCAGCCAAAAAATGCAATTATGATTCTCTGTTTTGTATTCCATTGATATGGAAACCAGTTTTAAAAGAAATACGATGAAGCCAACATTATCGTCCAGGCTGCAGTTTATCAGTTGAAAACTTCCTTAAGCAATGATTTTTTACATAACTTAAGTGTATTATTTACAGTTTTAATGCTTGTGTATATGCATGAAAGTACATTATAGTTAATATCAAATGCTCAAGAAATCAGATGCAATGCATTCCCATTTCCCTTTACTGTGAAAAAATTACATAAACTGCAACCAATGATAACCCTAATTGATGTACTAATATAAAAAAAAATCAAATGCCTTGCACAGTAAAGCACCAATTACACAGGGCTCAATTATCACTGTGGGGTTGGATTAACCATCCTCTGTAATACATTTTTTAAATTCTCTAAGCAAGTGGATTCATAAAATAATAGAAGCATGGTTCATGCGCTTTTTCAATCACAAAATTCCATGACTTTTCCAGGACTTTTAGATTTTTTCCCAGGACATGCGATCCAAACGCTCTTACTTAAAATATAATGAAACCATAGGTCTATTCTACCTGTAACTTACAACAGACAATTTCCTGCATGTTTGGGCAAACTGAATGCAGAATGTTAAAAATGTTGTCCGCTGCAGCCAATCAGAAACTCAGAATCACAGAAAAATACTGAAATACCAAAACTGTTATTGAAAATGTGACCAGGTTTAATATCTACTAAACTTTTATACACAGTATACTACACTGATTTTGAGAAAAATTTATTTTTCTACTTTGGCTTTAGTTTAATTATTGAAGTAAATTACAGAATAAAAAAACCCCCATAAAACTAAAATATACATAGGTATGTGGCATAAATCTTGAAATACTTTCATAAACCACACAATCAATACATAAAATACTATTTATATTTAATTATTTTGAAATAATGCTTACATTGGAAATTTATTTAAAGGTGAAATACACTGGCGGAAAGTGAAAAAAGAGCACCAAGAAGGAATTGGCAGACGATCATGAAATTTACATATGTTAATTGGGTCGAGTTTACGTAGGTCTGATGTTAATTTCGGGACCAACTGGTGAGCGCTTATGCCACAGCATGGCATAATATGCAAATTATTGTCGGTGGTATTTAAGGAGAATGGCGAAGTGAATGTAATCAGTCGTAGGCGTACGGACATGTGCGAAGACCCTGAAGAAGCTGCAATGCCTGGACATGGAAGACGTGTACAATTTCAGCAGTTATCGGACTTTGAGCGAGGTCGTCTAGTCGGACTACGATGGTGGCGTAGATGGTCCGAGGAACATTCCCACACGAGAAGACGTGGAACCGGGAGTCACAGACTAACTGATGAGCGGACTGATCGACGCATAAGAAGAGCGGCGTTGTCAAGCAGAACATCCACTGCGACGCAAATCCGAGCTGCCGTTGCACCTGAGGTGACTGTGCGAACAATCCGCAACCGTCTACTGGATGCAGGACTACGTGCACGTGTGCCTCTGGCATGTGTACCTCTGACTCTAGCCTACCGTCAGGAACGGCTGCAGTGGTGTCGCCAACGTCTGCACTGGAGAATGCAATCTGTCATGTTCAGCGATGAAAGCAGATTCTGCTTGGGAGCCTCTCCACCCTTCTTGCATCTGCCAGTGACACACAGGACCTACACCTGGTCTCCTGGTGTGGGGAGCGATCAGCTATCACTACCGTACACAACTAGTGTTTGTACCGGGTACGTTAAACAGCACCTCCTACATCAACAACATCATTCAGCCCGTTGTTGTGCCATTTGTAAGGTCGGTCCATCGTGGTGTTTTCCAGCAAGATAACGCACACCCACACATTACATGTGCAATGCAACATGCACTTCAGGGTGTGAGGCAACTTCCATGGCCTGCACGTTCACCGGATTTGTCCCCCATTGAGCACGTGTGGGATTTTATGGGACAACGACTTATCCGGTCTCCACGGCCAGCCACGACCATCCCCGATTTACGCGTCCAGGTTGAGGATGCTTGGAACTCAATAGACCAAACTTACATCCAACATCTGTACGACAGACTCCATGCCAGAATCGCACAGTGTGGCGCAGTTCATGGCGGTTCAACCTCATACTAACCATGTTACATGGAAATGTTATTTTTCAGTTTAACAGCAAATACAGCTGTATTTTGCCATAATGTTTTGATCACGTTATCCTCTGTATTCCGTTATTATGCTGTATAAATTTCGTTGGTATGAGACGTCTCCTTCTTGGTGTTCTTTTTTCACTTTCCGCCAGTGTATTTGGAACTTTTTCAAAGGACCAAAGGGATTGTTATTTCTTAAACACATAATCATGGGAGCAAGTATTTGTGTTGCATTTTATTTAGGGAAGGGATTTCAACATAATATTGATGCTGTAGCTATGTTTTAAATTTGTACTCACCAGCAAACAAAGTATGCATAAAAATTCCCAACATGCAATGAAAGAGAATAACAGGAAAACCTTAAATCCAAGGGCTGTGTACAACTGCATTCATTAGTGATCAAGGCAATTTAACTGGGCATAATTAGAAAACAAATTATAGAATATGCAAAGTGATTAGTTTGCTCAGAAAATACTAAGAAACAACTAGATTTAAGTTTCTGATATTAGAAAGCAACCTGATTTTATGGCAAATTTTTATATAAAGCGTTCATTAGCAAATTTCAGTAAAGGTCAAAACAACCACAAAAAAAAAAAAAAAAAAAAAAAAATCAGCTTCTTACTTTCACCAGTGGCTTTTAAAAAGTATGTTATGAAAATTAACAAATGGGGCAAAAAACATTTCCCATAGCAAAAGGAAGGTATTAGAGACAAAAAGATTTTCAAATTGAACAGCTAAAAGAATAGATAAAGAACGAAACATGACATAACTCTAGGCCTTTTAGCGGAAGAATTTTGCATAATGGAAAAGTTGAAAACAGGCAAAAAGTATTCTTCATAGCAAATGCTATGCTAAGGAAAAAGAACTTTTCAAATATGTCTCCCAGAAGCAGAGATAGCAAGAAAAACGTTTTGACCTTTACAACCCCTAGGGAAAAAGTTGTACATTATTTGAAAAAGATCTTATTGTAGCAAAAATCTTATTCACTCTCCATCTTTATTATAGCGAATAGCATACAGTAAAAAAAAAGAAATTTCTCAATAGGGTTTTTAGAGGCAGAAATAGGCTGCAAACGGAAGTATACAAGCACCACCTAGAGGCAGAATTGTGAACCACAAACCTCTTCAAATACAAACCTAAAGTGTTCCATAAGGTAAATGGTATCTGGTATTAAAATAATTTTTTAAATCGGACATTTAGAAGTATAGATATTGAGAAAAATAGATTAAATATTTGCACTCTCCCCCCCCCTCCGAGGCAAAATTGGGTATTATTTTGGAAAGAAAAGACACAAGGAGTTTTCATAGTTAGTAGTATCTGATCGAAAGAGAATACTTTTCAATCGGGTTTTTAGTCCCGCAGATATTGCTGTAAACGGAAACACGAACTTACGCCCTCTAGTGGTGCACTTGTGTGTTAAAATTTTTTTGAAATTATATGAGAAACATTTCACACCGAAAATGTTCTCCAACAAAGGAAGAATTTTTCAAACCAGACTCCTAAAAACAGAGATATAGACAAAAATAAGATATATGTGTACGCTCCCTGGTGAAAAAATTATGCACTATTTTAAGCAGGTGGTATTCTCAAAAATTTTCTGAGGTGAGCGGTATTGGTCCACGGAGGAATTTTTTCAATCGAGTTTCCAGCTCAGATTTTGTTATAAATACATCAGAAGCAAAAATAAACACTTATGCCCCCTGGTGACCAAACTATTCTTTACCAAACATGATAAATTATATGCAAAACATTTCCCCTTAAGAGCTGTATCCAACGCACGGATAATTTTTCAAATCGGACTTTTAGAAGCGGAGATATGGGGAAAATTGCGATTTGCCTTTACGTCCCCTAGTGGAAGATTTATGCATTATTTGAAAAAGGAACTGTAACTAAAATAGTCTTCGATATAAATGGCATCGAAAGGAAAAACAATTTTTTTTAATTGGATATTTAGAAGCAAATATATGAAAGAAAATGCATTTTTAATTTGATACAATCTCCATTTGCGCTCTCTAGCAGCAAAGCTGTGCATCAGAAAAAAAAAAAAAAAAAACGGAACACATGGATCCTCATTCTCACATTTTAATCTTCCCAATACAAAAGAATTTTACAAATCAAACTAAAAATTGCAGAGATATAGTCTTCCCGGTCGGACAGACAAAGTGATAACAACATAAGCACGATGCAACAGTTGTTAATAACGTAGCTTTAGTCCTCCTAACAGACAAGAAAACCAACAGCCCCACCCCTCTCATTTTGCAGGGGGCAGGGAGGGAAATTTGTCAGACATAAGTTATGTCAGTAGAAAAATCCTCAACTACAAAACATCGCGCAGGGACAAAAAGGCAGGAATGGATAAAATTCCAGGACATGTAACAGAATTTTAGGACATTTCCAGGACAAAATGGAATTTCAGGACTTTTCCAGGATGCGTACGAACCATGCAGAAGTCATTACTGCATATTTTAAATAACACTCCATCATAATTAAACAACATTGCACAATCTTTCTAGTAGAACTTATTTGTCAACACTGTTGCAGTTTCCCCGTTCTGCCACCAGAGTGTGCAGTCAAGTATATTATGAATTTAATCTAATCTCTTTTGTCTGTTAAACATTACAAGGGTTTCGCTCAATGAGGATGATGATGAGGAACTACAACCAGCTTACAACGTTAGTTGCAATGAAGCCCTAACAGCTGCAGAAACATTACTTAAATTTGTGGAAAGTCAAGATGATGTTAATTACATTAAAGTTTACAAATTCATGGACAAATAACAAAAGTAAAACAAAAAATAATGCTACAACAAAAACAAGCAAACATTACGGGCATTTTCTATCTAAACAAGTTTTAAAACGTTCAGTTTTGCATTTACATACTACAAGAATATTTATCTTATGTTTTTATAGTTTTTTTTTAAATGTATTTAACCTACAAAAAATGCAATGTGGATTAAACTTGCTTTTCAGTTATTCAGGCTCTAGAATCTTCCAATTACCATGGATAACTGACGTTTTACTGTATTTATGGCAGTGCAACTTATAAGTGCTATCAGTTGATAACATAAACGGACAGCTACAGAATATTAAAGTTTTCTTTTTGTTTTGAAGTTCAAGTTCATTATCCTTCTGCACTGAACATGAAGTGATCAGAAAAGAATTACTTACAGTCCTGACACAACTTGGGCTTTATGCATTTATTTTGGTGCCTGACTAATCCTGATGGACAGTAGCATCCTGGAATGCATTGGTCACTGCAAATTTCTTCACTGTTGCGATAGTTGTCACAGGTCAGCTCACAACCTGGTCCACATTCATGCCATTCCATACCAGGAGGGCAAACTGGTGCTAAAAATGAAGTAGAGGGATATATCAGATATCATGTATATTCAGTATCATCATATTTAATATTATGTATGAATTAGGATAAAAACATTTTTGTGAAGACCATTCTGTTTCTAAGACAGTTGACTCATAAATAACTGTACCACTCAATTTTAATAAAAGGATAACTATGAAGTTTTTATACTGTTGGGTTACCACTTGTGTCCAGAGTGATATAAAAGGATAACTATGAAGTTTTTATACTGTTGGGTTACCACTTGTGTCCAGAGTGATATGTTTTCAGGGTAATCATATCACCACAGTTAGCAGCCCTCTGTCAACTGCAGGGCTCATTTGTGTTCTAGTTTTTCTATGATCCAGTATGAAAAGTCCTACTTTTGAGGAAAAACTCCTTCTTTTTGACCTCCAGAAGAAGAAACCCAAATCTTTTGAAATTTCACATGCTCTGCTTCCAGTTTGAACATCAGTTTACAGAGGTATGTTTTCTTTGTTTTAAAAATGTAATTGTAACTTTTATTTAAATATATCTTACAGTACATGGAATTTAAGAATTTAATGAAGTTGCAGCCACATATTACTCATGTCTAAAAATTAAGGATAAACAACAAAAGGCTAAATTTTGGACTCACAAAGTTATTGTTTAGTGGTCAAAACATTCTGACGTAATTGAAACACATAAGACCAAGCCATGTGAGAGTGTTTGGTCATATGCAAACTGTCAGGAATCACACGACCGCTGTGCACTTCTGATTGGCGATAAAAGCTGAAGCGCGAGTGGAAAGAAATTGTTTGTTTTGTAGGTATTGAAGTGTGGATCTGCTTTTTTTGTTGCTATGGCAACTTGTAGTACATCTGAAAGAACTCATCTGGATGATTTTATCCATGGGCGAATTGTTGATAAACTGGAAGAAGGGTGGAAAACGACAGATGTAGTGAAGGAGTTTGAACTTACCCAAAGCTCTTACGGATCTAGAAACAATTGTCTGAACATGGAACAGCTACCAGAAGGTTTAGTAGTAGTTGACCACGCAAAACTACTCCACCACAGATGACCATTACAGGGGTGGTGGAATAATATGAATGGTCTGGTCTGGGATTATAATCAATGGGCATACAAAGCTCCTAGTGTGGTATGTTTTGTTCTTTCATAAAATTTCTCTATTAATAAGCACAAATTCATGCTTATTTATGTGTTCACATGTCCTTTTCATCTTTGTTTACTCTTTATTGAAATATTTTCATTCACATCCTGTAGGAGTAAAAGTAGGTTTATTCTTCATTTTTATAGCACTGGTAAAAAGCTTTTATTGGCAAGATTTTCAGTTCAACATGATTACTATGTTTTTACCATTACTTTTTACATTATTATTTTACGAAGAGTGATAAAAGAAGAATAGAGTATGTTGTTCTGAATGTACAAAGTTTGTATAATATTCAAATTGAGTATAAATAAGGGAAAAACCAAAGTCATGTTTTTTGAGCATGAAACTGTTCGTACTGAACACAATATCAGTCTAAATGGTATAAGAGATACACCAGGAGAATAAGTTCATATATTTAGGAAGCATGTTTGATGGAGAAAACAGATTAAATGTTTTAATTAGCAGGTGAGTGAATTCAGCTTCGAAAGTCATAGCTGCCTTAGAAGGATTTCACAGGATTTTTGGGTTCCCAAAAAGGCCCCAACGGCTGTGTATGAAAGTGTAATCATTCCTACTCTGATTTACGATAGTGAAACCTAGGTACTGCAGAAGAGGCCTAGGTGTCATTTGTATGCTGGAAAAATGGATTTCTTATGGGGGTTTGTGGCAAGAAACTTTCCAAACAAAGATATGTTGCAGATGTGTAATGTGAAGCAAAACACTGTTCTAAAGTAAGGTGGAGACAAATATTTTGAGGAGGTTTGGCCATGTTGAAAGAATGAGGGGTGAGATGCTTACTAAGAGAATTTATTCAGCCCAAGTGACAGGAAAGAAAGATAAGAGGAATGCCAAGGAAATCATGGGAGGATCAGATTCAGGAATGTCTGCATGACAAAAATATAATGAGTGTGAAGCACAAAAGGTTTTGTGCGAGATGAATGATGGATGTCACTGAAGCTCAAGTTGTGTGCCAAGATCACTGTGAATGGAGATGTCGGATACATCAACAATTCTGCACTTCAATTTGACAGATGAGCTTTCTTTGAGGAGCTAACCTCTGAATCTCTGAGAACATCTTAGTGATATGGATGTATGATTAAAGACCGACAACAAAGCCTTTCTCAACACTGTAATTTTCAATAACGCATATTTTGCTGCAACATTTTACAATTTGCACACTGTATTGCCTTACAGCTCATGTAATGATATATCATGTAAATTACATTTATATAAACTTTATATTGAATAATCATGTAATGATATTTATATAAACATGATATTTGGAAGAATAGGCATCCCATTCATTCCTTCAAATGTCATGCTTACATAAATATGTAATAAGCTTTAAAAGCTTTATACCCATGAATTTTCAAACTGAAGAAAAACAGAACTAGGTATATTACATAATGCTTTACTCCTTCTTGTGTTTTCCTTTATCAAACACTGCAAGTTTCCAACCACACATAAATTGATAAAATACTTCCAGTATAGAAGGACATCCAGCAATGCCTTGAAGAATGGCCTTCCATGTGAACATCTTTTAAAATAACTTGAAAATTATACAGTCCAGAAGCAGAAATTAAACCTGCAATCTTGATTTCTGACTGAATATGCTACCATTGTGCCATGGAAAGAAAAGCAGTTCCAAATATCTGAAGTTTTTTTGATCTATAACTGCACACACACACATGCATTCAGCATTCATGAAATTCACATATTAATAATTAAGAATTTTTGACAATATTCCTTTTCCATCTCAGCAGTTTTAGTTCAAGACAGTCTTATGATCTGCTGCTTGAACAAGCCCCCCCTCCCTTTCCTATGCGTTTTCCCTTTTTCCAGATGAAAAAAAATGTATGTAAAAAAAAACATTCACTATTTTTTTTCACATCACCCTATTTTTGGTCTTCTAATTCTCTCATTTCCACTGCTTTTAGTCAGACATGTCTGGACCAACATAGATATGTCGGGCAATAACTCTAACAGTGAATGTTATAAGTACACAGCATAGCAGAATGGTGAAGTGTAAATTTATCACAACTTCACATCACAGAAAAGGAAAAAACATAACTTAATTGCTCAGAAAAATTCATTTATTCAACATCTAATAATTACGAAATATGTAATTCATGAGGCAACCTTTAAGGTTGTCTTATGCTATAAACGTGCTTTTGGTTAATTTTATTGTCAAAGTATTTTGCACATTGTTGCTCTGTGAGGCACGTGCTCCCGGCCCGAGAGGTCTTAATGTTATGGGTTTTTGGTTAGTTATAAAAAAATTTGAAATAAAACAATTAGGTTATATATTTTCAGTTCTACATTCATTCATTCGTACAATCAAACGTTTTAAATTTACTATTAATTAAAAGATTTTAGTAGAAAGAGTTATGCTCATCGGGTCAGGAGACGTCTCACAAGGGGTTCGTCGTCACCACGTTACGGTGAGGGCTTTTGACACGGTCGGTGTGTCACTATTCCCCCAACTGAAAGGTGTATTCCGAAAATCGAGACCATCATTCAAAGTGTCCCATATTCACACAAACCAACTTTAAGGTTTAAGTTGTATAGAAATATATTGGATGAATATAACCTGCAGTCTAAAAAAGAAATTAAAATTGGAAAGATGACATATGAAAGACAACAACTACTAGACTTAAAAAAAGATCCTACTATTGTAATTTGTGAAGCAGATAAATCAAATCAGTTAATAATACTAGATAAAAATGAATATATTGTTAAAATGAATACAGCTATCGAGGAATTAAAATGTGAGATAATTAAAAAAGACCCTGTTGACTCTCAGATAAACTTTTTAGCTAAAGTTAGAAATCATAGTTCACTACCTTCAGAAATTACCAGGGCCTATCCACCAGTAGGTATGGTAGTTCCAAGTATTTTTGGAAAAATAAAAACCCATAAACCCAATAGACCATTTAGAGTTATTGTTCCAAAATCAAAGTCCCCACTAATAAATCTAGAAAGGAAATTATACAAATTTTTGGCCCCCTTTTTCATGAATAATGAATACTGTTTAAAAAACAGTTTAGAGTTCATTGAGAAAATAAAATCTATTAAGGTTCCACTATCTGGTATGTTTATGGCAAGTTTAGACATTAAATCATTATTCCCAAGTATCCCTGTACCAAAAGCCATAGACATTATCATTAAAGAGTTAAAAAATAAATCTCAATTTAATAATACACAATTACAAGGAGTTATATAACATTTAAACCTATATTTCTAATAACAATTACTTTGAATTTGACAAAAAAATCTATAGGCAAGAAGTAGGAGCCCCAATGGGATCCCCATTATCTTCTTTATTTTCAGAAATAATCATGTGTGATATTGAAAACAAAATTATTAAAAAACTACCAGACCCACCCATCATTTATTGTAGGTACATCAACGACATTTTTATTTTGTCTAAATTAAAACAAGAAGAACTTGAAATATTGATGAATAAATTTACCACTTGTTACCCAGAGATTGAATTAACTTTAGAATTTGAACAAGATGAAAAAACTTCCTTCTTAGATATCGAACTAATAAAAAAAAGACTTAAATTTTGAATACAGAGTTTTTAGAAAACCAACCTATGTACCTATAATGATCCCATATCAATCTGAACACCCAAAAACTCAAAGTAAATGGTAATAGGAACTGGGTAAAACGAGCCTTCACACATTCCTCAAATAGAAAATACAGAGAAGAAGAAATCCAATGGATTATTAACACAACCAAAGAATATGGATATGACATAAAAACAGTTAAAAAGCTGATTTTTGAATACAAAAAGAAATTAAAAGAGTCTAGTCAAAACATCCCAAAAAAGAAATACAAAGTTTCAGGTTCTTTCCCTTTTATTAGAGGACTAAGTGGAAAATTTTTAAGATTAATGAAGAAACACAACATTATTTTTGGTCATTCTGTTCAGAATACTGGTGACTTAATTATAAGGAAAAATATAACAATAGTATACTACAATCAGCAGGCGTATATGAAATTCCTATTGTTTCACAGAGTTCTGGGGACCACAGTTCTTACATTGGCAGCACAAAAAATAGATTAATAAAAAGATTACATCAACATATAAAGAACTGGAACAAAAAAGAAGAAAAAACTGCACTTATCCAACACTGCATTAAACATAAACAATATCCTGATCTCGAAAATATTAAATTACTAACCACCCACACAAACAAAAAAGAATTAAGGATTTCTGAAAGCGTTATTACTGAACAAAAAAAGGATGAAATATGCAACTTACAAGACCCTACCAACCTAGATACAGCCTGGAAGTCACTTAAAAAGCGAAAAAATCCATAAAAAAAAGACAAAAAAAAAAAAGAAATTACAAAAAGTCACACCATTTAATAAAGGACTAAAAAAAATACACCTGTTTCTACAAATAAATAACAATAGCTCAAAAATAGCTATACAAAAAAAAAAAAAGAACAAATTGTACTTACGAGTGATATACCTGCCAACTCATCCAATAGATGGCGACACGTGAGAAGCAAACACATACAAACCGCAAAACTTTCCCTTCATTTTCCCGACAAGCAACTCCAGTGGCTACACACACATGAGGAAACCCTCGTGTAGATGTAGAAGGCCCGATGATGACACACCGACTGTGTCGAAAGCGCTCGCCGTAACGTGGTGACGACAAACCCCTTGTGAGACGTCTTCTGACCCGATGAGTATAACTCTTTTTACTAAAATCTTTTAATTAATAGTAAATTTAAAACATTTGATTGTACAAATGAATGAATGCAGAACTAAAAATATATAACCTAATTGTTTTATTTCAAAATTTTTTATAACTAACCAAAAACCCGTAACATTAAGACCTCTCGGGCCTGGAGCACATGCCTCACAGAGCAACAACATGCAAAATACTTTGACAATATCAGGTAAACAATACCTTAGATATTATGTATAATTAATCTAATAATTAAATAGTTTTAATATATAGCATGCACACAAGGTATTTATGGCACAAATGTGACACAAATAACATTAGAATGTTATGCGAGAAATAAGTAAGAAAACCTTGCAGCAGTTCTTACATTATTTGAAACAAACAAAGATAAGGGAAGGAATGGTAACAAGTTAGCTTCTTCTCTACAGAAAAGCTGGGTGCAGACTGCGCTATTACAAACCACATAATGGTAGTGTAAATTGGAAATCTCTTCAAAGCACATGTTTGTTTTGGAAAACTGTCACTTGGTCAAATGATTTGCATTAGTATAAACAGACACCTTCTTTTGAAAACATGGAAGAAAGGTTAACAAACCTTTTAATGCTATGACAGCTCAGCAAGGCAAACACAGAGTTTTGTGACTTGTAAGCCCAACAACTTCAAGATGGCATTCTTAATTTTTCTAATTTCAAGCTCTTATCTTATGTTCTAATTTCTTCTATGTTTTTGCTTGATATGCCTTTTGTTAATTTGAGCATCCTCATTTCTGTTCTTCTAAGTGGTTCTTTATTCCTGGTTTTTGAAGTTTCTTATCTATATAAAAGAGCAGGTCTTATAGCTGTTCTGTTTATTTTTGATATCATTTATTAATAGGCATTTCTTGTAACCTAATACCCCTTGCACCTCTTTCAACATTTATTCCCACCTGCTTTCATTTATTCCTCCACTGCCTTCTAAGCAACTGCCATGCTTTTGCAAGACTGAGCCCAGGTACTTAAATGGTTCTACTTCAATATTAGGTGTTTATCTTTTGTGTCAGGTATAAGTAAATCCTGTTTACGTCTTTAACTAATCATCATTTTTGGTTTTAGTCACATTTATCTTTAGGCTAGCTTTTTTTAGGGCCATTGACCAGTCTATAAGTTCCAGGGGGCCTCTTCAGCTGATTCTGATGTAATAACTAAGTCATCAGCAAGTAAAATGTTCCTTGGTGCACTTTTGACCATATTTTCACTCAGTTATCCAAGATAGTTATAAAAAATAAAAGTGCTTATGGCAAGATCCCTGGTAAAGTAAAACTTTCAGGTCAAAATATTGTCCTACTACTTCTAGTTTTAGCAGCTCTTTTTTGTACACTGTTTGTACAATTCTTACCAGTTTTACAGATACTTTCTTTTTTTACCCTTTAAGGCCCTCGTGCAAGATTTCACATAGAACAAGACACTCTAAAATATGCTCTTGCCAAATTTACAAATATGTGGCAGATTTCTGTTCTTTCACAAACATTTTTCTTGTAACTGTTTCATTATAAAGATTACATCAGGATTGCTTCTTCCATTTATAAAACCGAAACTGAAGATATAAAGAGATTCAGTATCTCTGTATAATTACTATTACGCATGTCAAAGAGTGGACTTGTGATTATGGTGGTGCAGAAAATTATCACTGTTATTATTTTAAAATAAAACTAGGTAAGAGCAATTACTTACATATATACGTCCTGTAGTCGTCACCATTCCTCCACTCGTATATACCACAAGTTGTTTAGTCCCAGATGTTCAGCAGCCATACATTGCAAACAGTCCCATGGTGACCATTATTAAGTGCAATGCATGGCTGCTGAACATCTGGGACTAAACAACTTGTGGTATATACGAGTGGAGGAATGGTGACGACTACAGGACGTATATATGTAAGTAATTGCTCTTACCTAGTTTTATTTTAAAATAATAACAGTGATAATTTTCTGCACCACCATAATCACAAGTCCACTCTTTGACATGCGTAATAGTAATTATACAGAGATACTGAATCTCTTTATATCGATTATTTCAACCACATATAGCATGTGACTTCCTAATATGGAAGATATACATGAAATATCTACAAAACTGAAGATATCTCTTAATCTCTTTTCTATAATTCTTTCAAATATCTTCAGAAGGGTTCAGCTAATTTTATACCTCTATAGTTACCACATTCCAGGATGCATTTTTTGAAAAGTAGGTATCACTATGTGTTTTTCTTCTAATCCTCACAAGTGTCTTCCTCTTTCCAAAAAACTACTGAAAAATTCCAGTGTCAGTTTACTCCAGCTGCCTGGTCAGTTTTCATCTTGTGGATAGCTTCTTTTACTTCTTCTTTTGTAATTTCCAATTCTGGGCCAGATACCCTTTCTTTTTTCTTTTGATTTCACACAGACCTTTATTATTTTTACTATATAATAGCTCATTGAAGTATTCTTCCCATTGTGCTTGAATTTCTACATCCTTTGGTAATACTAAACTTAATGGCAATATTTTGACAAAGTCTTTAGGTGTTCTGTTAATCGGCTTAGCTATTCTGTAAATGAACTTCCCCCCCCCCTCTCTCTCATCTTTGGAAATTTATTACCGGCTTTTTTTTTATTTTGTGCTCTTCATTTCCCTATCCTAAAGGCTTCCTACTTTTCTTTTATGTTTTTTTGCACTTGTACATTTCACCACATTTGTCTATTTTTCTTTGGTATCTTTCTTTGGTGCATATTTCTTCCACAGCAATTTGCTAACATTTTCATCATACTCCAGGCATCATTAAATGTATGTTTCTTGAAAGGTTTATTTTTTACCAGGAATTTTTCTTTAGTTCATAACTTACCCCACAGGTTTTTAGACTTTTCTCCATCTTTTGTGCATACTTTTTTTGTTCAGTCTTGGCATTTTTAGGTCACATAACTATTTTGTGCTGCATTGCTATACATATTTCTTGGAACAACTTTAAATAGTTATATACTTGTTTCTAGCTGATTTCTTTTACCAAGATGCAGTTCATTTGTTTTTCCTTACCTCTATTCTCATATGTTGTGAGATGGCCTGCTTTCTTCCCAAACAGATTTGTTACATAAAACTCCATACCATCTGCAAATTCTGACATTTTTTGCCCTTTTCCAATACCCCTTACACATCCATGGCTGTCACATATTTCTTTGAATTCCTCAGCTGAAGAATGCGCATGCTCACTTAAATCAGCTCCAATAATGAACTTAAATGACTTTGGATATTTACAACTAAATTTTGTTGCTTGGATCATGAGACTGCAAGAGTTGGTCTTTTCCTGACTCTTCACATCCTACTTGTGGTGCATATTCCAAAATAATGTTAAGGACACATTTCCCTTCCAGACCTAATTTTAACTTGCATTAGGTGAACACAAATTCTCTGCACTTTGGTTGATATTTCACAAATTAAAATTTGTCGTATTTGTAGTTTCATTTCATCATCATCATTGTCAACCATTATCAATCCACTGCTGGACGAAGGTCTCCCCAAGTTTCTTCCACAACTGTCTGTTTTGTGCCAGTCTGCTCCATGTTACTCCCGCATACTTACGAATTTCATCCACCCATCTCACATGTGGTCTTCTTCTGGATCTTTTCCTGTCCCTTGGAATCCAGTCTAAAATTTCAGCTGTCCATCAATGGTCTGTCTTTCTGGCAATATGTCCAGCCCATTGCCATTTCAGGGATTTTACTCTGATCATGATGTCTTCCACTTTTGTCATTTTTCTGATCCACAAGTTTCTCTTCTAATCTCTCCTGGTTACACCAAGCATGCACCTCTCGATGCTTCTTTGAGTTGTCTGCAGCCTTTGTATGTCTCTTTTAGTTAAAGTCCACTTCTCTGCACCATATGTAAGCACTGGAAGGATGCATTGATCAAACACTTTTCTTTTAAGACATAATGGCATATTGCTCTTGAAAATTATGCTGTTTCTTCCAAAAGCTCTCCAGGCAAGTTTTATACGCCGATTAATTTCTTCATCAATGTGACCCTCACTTGATATCTGCTGTCCAAGATAAACGTACGCATCTGTTATCTCCAGCTTTTCTCCATCAATTGATAAATCTTCATTTTTTGTAAAAGCATTGTACATCACTTTTGTCTTCTAAAAGTTCATTTTTAATCCCACTTCTTTACTATTGTCAGCAAGTTCCTGGATCATACTCTGCAGCTCTGATGGGGTAGTTGCAAAAATGACTACGTCATCAGCAAAATGAAGGTGAGTTAGATAATCTCCATTAATCTTTATCCCTTTGTTTTCCCAGTTCAGTGATTGAAAGACATTTCCCAATGTGGCATTAAAGAGTTTGGGAGATATAGTGTCACCTTGTCTCACTCCCTTTCCAATTTTTATGGGTGCTGTATTCTCAAATAGCCAAATCTTTGCACTTGCATTTTCATAGATGTTATTAATAATATTAATGTATGCATCTTCAATACTGCACTACATATATAAGTAATATTTAGAGGTAGATGGGGAAAATTTAGAAGTAACTGATGCCTGCATAAGACAACAAACCTATATTGAGTAAGGACCACACCATGGAAGAAATTAATAGTTGCAAAAAACTTGGCTGGAGAGCATTTGAAAGAAACAGTACAATTTTAAAGAGCAATTTACTATTATGCCTTAAAAGAAAAGTGTTTAATCAATGCATCATTCCAGTTCTTACTTACAGACCAGAGACATGGACCTTAACTAAAAAAGACATACAGAGACTGAGAACAACTCAAAGAAGCATGGAATGGTGGGAAGGAACTCACGGACGAGAAAAATAACGAGAGTCGATGACATCAGGATCAAAGTAAAGAACCTCAAGTGGCAATGGGTTGGACATATTGCTAGAAAAACTGACCATCCACGGACAAATGGAGATTTAGATTGGATACCAAATGACATAAAAAGACCCAGAAGAAGGCTACATGGGAAATGGAGTGGAAGAAATTCGAAAGCATCCTGCAGTGACTCAGAAGAGAGTAGAGAGTTGTGGAAGAGATTTGGAAAGATCTACATCCAACAGTGGATTGAGAATGATTGATGATATCAGTAATGGACTATCCCATGGAATATCAATATTGTATATGCACATGAATGCATTCATATGCACATGCATGATCTGATCACACTTCATAAACTCCCTTACAGCCAAGGATTTATCCACATCCCATGTAACATCCTCCCCCCCCCCACAAAAAAATAATTCCTAGCTCTCCCTCCAATAAAAAATCTCAACACTCCTCCATTTGGAGGTGTGTAACACATACACACACAAAGGTATATATATTTCTACATTTCTTAATTTTTGTATTTGTCTTTTTTATTATCATATAGCACAGTTGTCAACAGCAGTTAACATTTACATGAATTCCCCATCTTTAACTTGAAGTATCTTCTACCATAATGTAAAATTTTTTCTTTCTTTCTTTAATTTGAAGTCCACGTATGTAGCATAGCAGTCATGCCTCTATAAAACGTATGTATGAGGGGTGATCAAAAAGTATTGAGACTGCGTGCATAACTGTTAAATGGAGCGGCGGAGCAGAATGCCATTTTGCAGGCTGTGACCTTGGAACCTACTGCATATGCACCTGCAAAGAGAACACTGTCGGCACAGCACCTTTTGCACTATGGTCAGTTATTTGAAGTTTAGTCTGATTGGCGTGCCACATAAATGATGTCTGGCAAGCCTTCTTGGGTCTTGGTGAGCTGGGGGTCTTTCACTGTGAGGCCTTTGTTCCCAGGTCATATCCATAAATCCATGTTCTGTTGCCAGTAGCAATCTTTTTAATAAAGTTGTCATTTCGGGCCAATTTCAACAAGTTAATAGCTGCAGACAGTCGAGTTTCCTTTAGCTCATCTGAGAGGACTTTTGGAACAAATTTTGCAGACAGAAGTCTCATTCCCAAATGTTCAGTGAGCATTGCTTGTACTGATCCAAAACTAAGGCCTAAGTTGTCAGCAGGTTTTCTGATAGTAATTCTGAGATTTTCCCTCACAGCTGAACAAACTTCTTAGACATTTCTTTCATTCCTGCTTGCTGAGGACCTTTCACAACAATCGTCATTTTTGACATATTCATAGCCATTTTTGAAATGTTTCTACCAATTGTACACTTGTCGGTGACTCATGCAGTCCTCACCATATATTCTCAGCTCAGTAACTTGTCATAAGTTTCTTTACAAGAATCCCCAAGTTTCTGACCAAATTTGACGCATATGCGTTGCTCAACTTTCTCAGTCATTATTAATGCAACATGCTAATCAGACTAGACTCAAACAACTGGCCACAACACAAAAGGCGCTGTGATGACAGTGTTCTCTCGGCAAGCACATGTGCAGTAAGTTCCAAGGTCACAGCCTGCCAAACGGCATTCTATTCTGCTACTCCATTTAACAGCTACAAACTATGATGAAATTCATGTCTGAAACTACTGCTGAATTATTACATAATTAAGTAGGTTACTAAGAGTTATGGAAATGATTAATTTTTGTTTCTTGCTTTTCCTTTTACTCACTTAATTCATAGAAAGTGTATGATAGTTTGTGCTATGAAAGGTTGTTCCAAATGCCGAAATAAAGTTGGCTTGTTAAAGTTGCTTTGCAAGTAATAACTATTTGAAGTCTTGTTTACATAAAGAATTTTACTTGCTACTACTTGTTACTTATTCATTTCTTAATAAACATGAGGAAACACAATCATTAGGAAGTAGCCATTTATTAATTGTTTAAAAATCGGACATGTATGCAGTTTATACAAATACGAATAGCTTGAATAGAATTATATCATAGAATTCATAACAGTAAAAGTAGCATATTTATTGAAATGTAAGAAAAAGCAGTCTTACCACAACCATATTTCAGCCTCCATTCCAGCCTATGTCCATTGCTGCTTTTTTCACAAGCTTCAACAAAACTTTCATATGCGTTGCACTTGCACATGTCTGTTGAATCGGTTATGGTCTTCTCAGATTCTTGCTGCAAGCACTCACACATGTATGATATGCATGCAGCAGTCTGGCTTTCAGTGTTTAAATAACTAGAACAGTTGCTGAATGGAATCTCACTGGAACAAGATGTAAGCATTTGTTTTAATAATGGCTAATGAAGACAACTTTTGCAAATGCTGAAGTTATAATTTATAATGTATCACATTTAAATAATTATTTTAAGAAAAACACAACATTAATTCTAAAATGGTTAATAAAGTCTTAAAATGTAAAAAAGAAGAGTGGTTTTATGCCTGGTAAGGGCTGCACTAAACAAATTTTTGCATTATGTATGATTGAAAAAGTATCTGGCTGTTGGTAAGAAAGTTTCTGCTGCCTTCGTAGATTTAGAGAAAGCTTATGACAGAGTAAATAGGATACTCATGAAACGCATAAAGCATATTAAATCCATTTATTTTTGTGGTGTAGTAAACACAAAGATTTGCTAAGCTTTCGCACTCCACTGGAAGGCTTTTCCAATGCAATGATAGACATAAAAATGCTACCATAGCCATGAAATGCTACCATTGCCATAAAGATGATACCACTGCCATGTATGTCTACCATTGCTTTGAAAAACCTCCCAGTGGAGTGTGAAAGCTTGGCAAACCTTTGTGTTTACTACACCACAAAAATAAACGGATTTAATATGCCATATGCATTTCATGAGTATTCACAGCCTGGTGTATTCAGGGCTTGAAAAATACCTGAAAAGTTGCATGCCCATCATAGTGAGATGGATTGCCAGTGAAACACGTAACACACCAAAATTTAGAAGAATTCTTAATATTATCATATCACGCATGAGTTATGTTAAAAAATTATAAGTGGCGGAACGTTTTGGTATCGATTTGTACCTTTATCAGACATGGAATGAAACATATGGAATGAACCATGTGGTATAAGCATCAGTTGTTGCCAGATTTCAAAATAGCTTTCCAAATAATAGGAATGGAAAAGGTGCATCTGTATTGCAGGCGTTAGGGGTAAGGTAGATTTCAATCCTTTCGCTGTACCTGAGAGATTTCTGATTGCTGAACGAAGCGATATGTTTAACATTTTGCCAATCGGGAATCGCGTACATATCGCTGATAGTTAAAATTGAAAGGGAGGTGGAAGGGTTGCCTTTCTTAACATCAGTGATATGTTCCATCAATAACTGGCTGATGCTGCTGTAAGTACTACTAATTCAGTGTGGAAGTGTCGACAGGGATAGAGTAGACACCTTGTAACTCTAGAGGTTTATTGGGATCTCTATCTTTAAGGATGAGATTAAGAAGATGTGGAGGTGGTTTAACTGCAATCCTGTAGCCAAAAGATTTGAAAATAGAGCAAACTTTATGAGTGAAGGATAGGCTAAGGGTAAAGTGCCAACAAACTGGTGAGTGGTGGAAGGTTCAGGCAGTAAACTAGTAGTTCTATTCTGTGACTCAAATTTCTTAATTAGTCTATGTGCTAAGAGGGGTGGAAAGCCATGCAATTTGCCAATGTTGATGATGTTCTGATATTCTTCTTTTGGAGCAGAAGGGCTGTTGCAAACAAGTTTAGCTCTGTGGATGTAAGACCTTATAGCAGCCAATTTATATTTTTTAAAGGTGCAAGAATGGTAAGGGATGATATTATGGGTGGCAGAAGGTTTCCTGTAAACAGAGAGACCAAGTGAAAAGTCTGGATTGATGTTGTTGTTAACATCCAGAAAACTAATACTGTTGTTGACCTGTTCTTGTGATGAGAATTTAATATGAGGGAATTTGAAAGTTATAGAGGACATGAGTTCTATTAGTGAGTGTTTCTGGTGTGGCCAAATGATGAAGATGTCATTAACATACCGTAACCAAATGGTGGGTTTTAAGAAGGATGGGGCAACAATTAATTTTTCAATGTTTTGCAAATAAATTTCAGCAAGTAAGGGGGAAAGAGGAGATCCCATTGGTACACCTTGTTTTTGTTGGTAGTAGATACCATTGTACACAAAACAGGAATATTTTTCCAATGAATCAAAGCAGTCATAAAGATCTTTGATGAGTGCTCCAGGAAGTTCTTGGTGCTCCATTAGTTTTTGACCATGAGCATGTAGGCATCAAAGAATGGAACTGAAGGAAATAATGAACCATGTCAAAGGTGTACAAGAAATCTTGAGAACTAATGGATGAAGGGAGTTTCTGGAAGAAGTCCTTGGTAGAAAGAACAGAATAAGGATGATTTTTAGTCTGAACATTGCAACATTTGACCAACTGCCTTTCAAAATTAACTGCTGGAGAGAAGGCATTTTCAATTAAGGGCTTAATAGGATGTCCAACTTTATGTAGCTTGATCTGTAGAAACAACCTGGGAGTATGATAATAAGCTGGGGGGCTGGGGGGGTCTCCTAAGAAAGATTAAAGAGATTTTTTTAGAAAGCTTGGTAACAGCTTTACATAGTTTTTCAGTGTTGTCTGCATTGAGTCTTATGCAACTGGTTTTTTCCTGAAACTCAGCTACTTTGCTGTCAAAAGAATTCTTATGGATGAAAACAGGGCTTGCTGCCTTATGTACTTTACAAACTGCTAGATTATTACACTGGGGGACATTTCTAAATTTTCTCAAAAAGGAAGAAGAGTATTTCAGCCTTGGAGTTTGAACCCCGGAAATTGCGATAACCGATTTTGCCTGAATGATCGATGGATGTGCAGGAGCAGTGTTTTGGATCGCTGCTTCCAGTAGTGAAATATTGGGTGTATGCAAAAGTTCTACCTGTTTTTGTAATAGATGCAAATTGTGATTGGAGTAGTTACATCACAGATGACGCTGCGATGCCGAATTTTTGGCCAATAAAGCGTGGAGCAGTAGAGCATATAGAGGCACTAGGTTTGTCGGAGTAAGTCATTAGTAATGAAAATCCCGGACGGTGTAACATGGCATGCGATAAGGAGCACATCAGACATTGTTTACTGTACGAGTTCGATAAAGGCAGTACTACAGCTGTGGCTTGCCGCAACATCTATCAAGTATATGGAGAGGATGCAGTCGATGATAGCACGTCGCCGTTGGTTTTGGAAATTCCGGGATGGAGGCAGAAGCTGTAAAGATCAACTACGTCCTGGATGTCCATTGGTGGTTTCTGAAGAGGATGTAGACCAAGTCATAACAAATGACCCACATATAACCATTCAGGAATAGCGGAAATGTTGTTGGTACACAGAACAACAGTCGAATAATGGATGCATGCGCTTGGGTTCATCACCAAGTTCGATAACTGAGTTCTGCACCAGCTTTCTGCAAAGCAACGAGAGGAGAGAATCCATACCCGTGTTTCTTTGCTTTCTTGTCACAAAATGAACCGTTTTTGTAACGAATGGTAACGGGTGATGAGAAATGGGTACTGTACCGTAATGTAAAAAAGCCTTGATGGACTGTGTGCCAAGGTGCAGAGCCTGCTCCATTGACCGCAAAAGGAGGACTGCAACCCAAAAAGGTTTTGTTGAGTGCTTGGTGGGATGTCCAGGGAATAATCCACTGGGAGGTGCTGGCACCTAACCGAAAGATAAATGCTGACCTCTACTGCCAACAGTTGGACAGATTGCGAGAACAACTGACATCGAAGCGGCCAGCACTCTTCAATCACAAAGACGTGATCCTTCTTCATGATAATGCCAGACCTCATGCCGCCGCGTTAATCACTTGGCAAAAATTACTGGACTTTGGTTGGGAAGTGTTACCTCAGCCAATGTATTCCCCTGACCTGGCACCTATGGACTACCACCTTTTTTGATCGTTACGGAATACCTTCGCTCTCCAAACCTTTGAGGATGTGAAAATGGGATTACATGACTTTTTTGACTCTAAATCACAGGAGTTTTTCCAGTATGGGATTCACCTACTCACAGACAGATGGCAAGAGGTCATACAGAATGATGGCAATTATGTGAAATCCTATGTACGTTATTTGTTGTGTTCTCCTCCTTTCTTTGTAGCCTACAAAAATGGGTAGAACTTATGCACAAACCCAAAAGTATGTGGAAGGCCAGGATTAGCAAAAGGAGAAACTTTGGGTCCACTTGCAAACAGTTTATCAATTTCAGCTGAAATAGGCACAGAAGACAAGTTCACATACCTTGGAAACTTGGTATCAGTAACCTTCGTGGGAGCCAAACTTCGAGTGTTCTTTTGTGTGGAGGCTAGGTGTTGAAACTTGTTTTCATCTTTTGGTTTCGCAACTATGAGTCGTGGATATAGTTCCGTGAATTTGGACCATAAAATTGTCCAGTAATGATAGATGGGCGGCAAAAGATAGAAATTGGTACTTGGTATAACATTTGAATCCCAAATTCGCGATGGAAGCACAGAGATCGCGGATAGCTGCAGAGAGGAGGCTGGTGGTGGTACGGTCCAGAACATTTTTGTATCTTCCATGAAAATAGGTTTATGCACCTGAAAAGCTTTGGGGATAACACTGGACCCCTTGCACTTAATGAGGAAACAAAGCTGGCATAACAATGAAACAACTTTGATCCCTTCATCTATCAGTCCTCACGATTTCTTGTACACCATCAAACAAATATCTTCACTCTTTCCACGTTTATAAGTGAGTCACGGAAAAATTGTCATTGGCCGCCACCGGGAGTCGAACCCAGGGTCTTCCAGTTACGCGCCGGATATGCTTCCGCTACACCACAGCGGCCTCGAATTCCTCCAGACTCACACACGCTAACTGCCAAGCCAATTTGGCAGGTTGCTTCTTGGAGCCCCGCACAATGCTGGGGATTCACCAAAGATGGTAAGCAGCAACTGAAGAAATAATTAGAAGGCGAATGAATAATTAATACAGACATTTAACGTGGACCAGGATCATCAAACAAATATCTTCACTCTTTCCCCGTTTATAAGTGAGTCACGGAAAAATTGTCATTGGCCGCCACCGGGAGTCGAACCCATTATTCATTCGCCTTCTAATTATTTCTTCAGTTGCTGCTTACCATCTTTGGTGAATCCCCAGCATTGTGCGGGGCTCCAAGAAGCAACCTGCCAAATTGGCTTGGCAGTTAGCGTGTGTGAGTCTGGAGGAATTCGAGGCCGCTGTGGTGTAGCGGAAGCATATCCGGCGCGTAACTGGAAGACCCTGGGTTCGACTCCCGGTGGCGGTCAATGACAATTTTTCCGTGACTCACTTATAAACGTGGAAAGAGTGAAGATATTTGTTTGATGATCCTGGTCCACGTTAAATGTCTGTATTAATTATTTCTTGTACACCTTTGATGTGTATTCATTATTTCCTTCAGTTCCATTCTTTGATTTCTACATGCTCATGGTCAAAAAACTAATGGAGCACCAAGAACTTCCTGTGGAACTCATCAAAGATCTTTATGACTGTTTTGATTTATTGGAAAAAATATTCCTGTTTTGTATACAATGGTATCTACTACCAACAAAAACAAGGTGTACCAATGGGCTCTTCTCTTTCCCCTACTAGCGGAAATTTATTTGCAGAATATTGAATCTTGTGTACGGCATGTGATGGGTGTCAGTGAAACCTGAGTTGTATGTCAAGATTGCTGTAAATGGAGAAGTTTGATATGGCAACAGTAAGTAAAAATGATCTGGTAGTATGTATTTCTTTGTGGAGATAACCTTTAAATCTCAGAGAACAGCTTAGTGATATATATGTATGTATGTATGTATGTATGTATGTATGTATGTATGTATGTATGTATGTATGTATGTATGTATGTATGTATGTATGTATGTATGTATGTGAAATGGTCTAGGGTCTGTTCTCTGGTGGGCATTGGGTTCCTTAGTACATCTGGAGCAGTACTTGGATGCCAACAGGTATCTTAACATCACTAGAGACCAGGCCCACCCATACATGTGCAAGGTGTTTCTTTGTTGGAGAGGGCTATTTCTAGTAGGATAATGTGTTACAAGGCTTGGACCATCACATAGTGATTCCAGGAGCATAACAGTACCTTCAAAGTGCTCAGATCCTAACCCAATTGAACACCTGTGGGGTGAGATTGAGAGAGCTATTTGCAACAGGATCCTCCTCCAGTGAACATTTGGCAATTGAAGGACACCATCACATCTGCTTGGCTGAACATACCTGTAGAATGACATCAGCACCTCATTGAATCAATGCTGTCGTTTTTTTGTTTGGAGGTTTAACAAACACTGTGAGCAACTTGATGGACTATAAGCAGTCGCCCATCTCTAATTATAGTCATTGGTTTCAGGGAAGGGAGAGAGCCAGTGCCATAAGACAAACACAGCATCCATGCCTTGCTGGGATTTGAACCTGAACCCATCTTGGACAAATGATCAGAAGCCAGTGCTTAGATGACTGTGCCACAGGGGTGGCAAGGCTGTCTTGAAGGCCAATGGTGTCCAAACACATTATTAGGTAAGTGTTCCTAATAATTTGCTATTAATACTTCAGTTTAGTGCCTGCTGGGTGAGAATGATCCAAGTGCTTTATCTTAACTGCTTGTGCATACATGGTGAAGTCCTTAAACAAATGTTATAAGAACTTTTGTCCATTCCACAAACATAAAAATAGTCCATCAAAATTTCACCAAAAAAGTTCATACCGAATCTCTCTCATAATGACACACAGAAGAAGAGAAATGCAAAGTGACTGTAAAATAAGCATGAACTTACCTCAATTCTTTGCATGTTTCATGTGCTAAAGTCATGATATCAATTGGGCATTTAGGAGGAATACAATATTCTTCATTACCAATGCTCCAGCTATTTCCAAACTCTTCATTTCCAGATGCTAGAGATCCATCAGGCTTCAGACGATCATCATCATAGTTACCATTGTAGAATCCACACAGCCCAACCACATTCCTTGTACTACATTTTGACATCTGTTTGAAAAGGAAAAATTCTTGAGTAAAAACACTTAAAAATGACAGCATAAAAAAAGGGAAATGATGCAACATTATTTCTATTTTAGATATACCTCACTTTGTTTCCTCAAGAACTTTTTTTACTCAGATCAAAGCAAAGTAGCAGCCCTAGAACAGGGTGCATGAAAGGTGTGAATATGTCTTGGTCAGTGTGCAGACAGATATGGAATGTTACCTCTGTCTAGCTAAAATACACTTAATACACAAGGTAAAAACTGAAACAATATATTACCCTATCAGTACCATGTCAACATACCCTCAGAAATAACAATATCAAATGCCATAGGTATAAGCCATAATGAACTAATGAAATAATGGTATTATCTTTTTTCATTTTGCTTCATTTCAAATATCTTATTACGAACATGCACTCTTCTCCGAATTTCCTTGCTTCCAGCCTTACATTGATAATTTAAATAGAATTTTAAAATTTATTTTGCTATGAAATTGTACCAAATTTAATCCCAAATAACATTTATTTACATTTTAACCCTGCGTTAATGCTATTGTTAACTATACCTATTGTAACATTCACGCTAACTATGTTCACATGGTTGTCAATTTTAATTCACATTATTAAAAGCACATTAAGTTGTCTTTAAAAACATTTAAAACAGTTGCTGCAATTTAAAACCACATACTTATTTCAAAAAACACAAGGAAAATTTTTTTATTCAGTCTTGCATCTCCATAACAGACAAGTGCACTTTCATGAACCACTATTTCACACCTTCGTGGTTGACTGTACACGCAGTGCTGAGAGAGAACAGTCTGAGGTACCAGCCTTTCATTCGAGCCAGACTAGATATCTCAATGCATGCACCTAACAAAAGACTTGCTAAATTCATTTGATATCTCTTTTCATGTGCTGCCATCTATCAACAGGGCTGTACACATGTTTCTGTATCTATGTATTTCATTTTGGAAATTTTTCAGCTCTCATGTGACAACAATATCCAAAACACCTCAATACTTTCTCATTATCTTTTTTTTTTTCTTTACTGGAAAAGCATACAGCTCAGTTTTAATGTCTGCATCACCAATTCTGTTTTGTCACTGAGTCCATCTATTTTCCCTTGACATTCCTCTTACCATCCTTATAGCAGCAATTCCCGAGTCCCAAACTTCATATATAATTCTCGCCACTACAAATGAACATAGATCTGATTGTGTATTGCATACAGTCATTCTTTGGCCAACCTATTTTTGTAGTGAGCAGATTTTTATGCAACTGATAAAATACATTCACTGTTTTTCTGATTCTGTTGTCAAATTTCTTATCAACCTTTCCAGTCTTGTCAAAAATAATATCTAAATAATTAAAATTTGTTACCTGTTTTTGCCTTTTTCCTTGTAGTGCAAAATTGGGTCATGATTTGGAACCCTTGATTTTGCCATTCCAACACTTCCCAACTTATTTTCATTTTTCATACATTCTGATCAACTACTTGAGGTGTTACTACAACTGGTTTACACACTTAAACATTAGAACTACATTATCAGCACAGCAAACTGCTAATACCAGAGCTACATATGTACTTTGCTATCTGTTATTAAATTATTTCTTTCAGAAGGTTTATCTATACAGATAAAAAAAAAACATGGGAAGCCCACAGCACTGTCTTACTCCAAAAATATATCATTGTAGCCTTTCGGAACTACTAACTCTCCATGCTAGCTTTCAATTAACATGCAAAATTGTACTTAACAATTACAAAGGCAACTTACCCTTGTTGGGTATCCTTCTTTTAGTTACATTTCATGCACATATATTCAGAAACCTGTGTTACATCCTGCAGGGCCCAGACATCCTGTTCTTCTTTTTATATACCTGTTCAATGCATTTCAGTGCTGGTCGATGATTTTGGTGCTGTAACGGTATTTTCAGAAAAAACAATACAAGTGCAAACCGATGGGTACAGCACCAAAATCATCAACCAGCACTGAAATGTGCTGAACTGGCATGTAAGAAGAAGAACGGGACCTCCCAGCCCTGCACTGCAGCATGTAACACAGGCTTCTGAAAATACGTGCATGAAATGTAACTAAAAGGATACTCAACAAGGGTAAGTTGCCTTTATAATTGTTATGTCCTACTCCAGTTAATTTCAAATCACTTAGCAATACCAGTACATTCAAAAAGTTCCGGACCTTTTTATATTAAAAAAGAATGAGTACAGATAATACCTGTTTATGTGGTGTTTCCTTCAAAGTAGTTACCCTGTGCAACTATGAATTTTTGGCACATCCTCCAGTGCCTCCGTCGCAGCTCATTGCACTTCTTCGGAACTTGAGAAGCTTCGCCCCTTAAGCAAACTCTTTATCCGGGGAAAAAGGAAAAAGTCACACGGGGCGAGATCAGGGGAATAAGCTGGTTGTGGAAGAATGGGAATGTGATGTTTGGACAGGTAATCGGACACCAGGAGGGATCTATGAGCCCGCGCATTATCGTGATAAAGCACCCACGAGTTGGTCTTCCAAAGATCGGGTCGCTTGCATCTCACTGATTCTCAGAGACGTTTCAGGATGTTGACATACTCTTCTTTAGTGACTGTACGACCACGTTGAAGGAATTCCTTGTGTACGACTCCCTTGCAATTGAAGAAAACTGTTACCAAGACCTTTCCTTTGGAGCAGTCAGCCTTGAACTTTTTTGGTCTTGGTGATGACGGTGATTTCCACACTTTTGACTGTCGGTTGGATTAGGGGTCGTACAGAAAGCAGCCAGTGATCAATAAATTCAAGAGATCGGGATCTTAATCCACTGCATCGATGTTATTCCTGCAAACTTGCATGCGCTCATCCATTTTTTCTTGTATCAGGTTTTTAGGAACAATTTGTTGGCACATGTGATGCATGCCCAGTTTCTCTGTTAAAATGGCATGGCAACTTCCAACTGAGATGCCGGCAACTTCTGCAATCGCTGCAACAGTTTTTTGACGGTCATTTTTCACAATTTCTTTGACAACGGCGATTTGTTCATCCGTTGTGGATGTTGAAGGCTGTCCTGACTCATCATCCTTGATACTCTGTCACCCATTTTTGAATTGTCGATGCCACTCATAAACTCTAGTTTGACTCATTGCACTCTCACCGTACACTGACTTAATCATTTGAAAAGTCTCAGGGAAAGATTTTCCGAGCAAAACACAAAATTTTACATTTGAACGCTGTTCAAAATTCAACATCGTTGTCCTTGGAATGGAGAGCCTCGAATGCCTGTTATCACAAACTACGCACATACGCTGTACGTGTTGGATCTGGATCAAACCGGTTCTGGCTGGTCGGTCACATGATGCTCTTCGCTTGCTCAGCGGGGAATGACGTAATTCACTGACATTTGGCAAATATTCAAAAAGTTCCGGAACTTTTTGAACATATTAAATAGATCTTTACATCATGACTGTTGCAAGAAAACTTTGTATAATATATTGTTGGTGGACAAGTATAAGACTATTTTCATGAGCACGTCTTTCTGTTTCAGCTGAACTTTTTAAAAGACAGCAAAACTTTTTTCTAAATGCCTAGTCAAAGGCCTTTCAAAGTCAATGAATGCCATACATAAATACTGCTTCACATCATGACACCTTTTAGAAAGCTGTCTAAATACAAATATATTATCGTGGCATTCTCTAGACCTCTTGAAGCCACACTATCCTTCACTCAGATTATTTTCTACCACCTTTCTAAGCTTATTATTTAATATGTTTGAATAAACTTTGCAAGAGGCACTGATTAAGAAGATGCCATAATGGCTACCGCAAACTTTTGTGTTTTCTTCATTCAAGTAAGGTGTTGCAATCCCTGACTTTTGCCTTTCCTCTGAAATTGATCCACAGGAAAGGCAAAAGTCAGTGATTGTAACACCTTACTTGAATGATTTCACAACCAAAATAGGTTTGTTATTCCACTATGCTTATGAAATTTTTGATTCATTTTATCATAATCTTCAGCATTACTACATTTCAGGGACAAAACAAGACCTCTTACTTCATGTGCACCTCTAGTTTTCCTGGTCAACATCACTAACATCTTTGTCATCATTAGTTACTTGGCCACCAGTCCTTGGATTTTCATTCAATGAGTGTTTAAAATATTCACTCTATCTATTCAGCATATCCTCCATCAATATAAAAAGCTGCCCAGTCTGTCAAGTCAACCCTATGTTACATGCATTCTGTTCTTTCTCACCATTTAACAGGAGTCCAAAACCCATTTGAGGCATTAAGGAAGTTATTTTCTGCAATACTTATATTATGCATGCCTCCCTTTTTCCAAATGATGATAGGGCAAAATACCAAGCCATATCTGAGCCACACATTTGATAGCCAACTTCAGAGAGGAGACGAATTTTTGTGAACCACTTCTTAATTACTCCCAGCTATAACGAAGTAAATTTCTCCGTCATTTCTATCCGCGCCGGGGCTTGAACCCGGATCCCCTCATTCCGGAATAAGTCACTCTACCAATTGAGCTACGCGGACGTTTTATTCTGATTCCCATCAGCCTTTAAGTTGTGTGCGTCCTTCTGGCAGGTACGTCACATCTTCTGGTACGTTACATCATCTCCCCCTTATTTATTTTTTTTTTTTTTTTATTTGAAGTGCTGGAGAAGGGATTCTCTTATTTTTCCAATCTCGCGGTGTGGAAAGAACATCACACCAGTGCAAGATTTTGAACGGTCGGGTCATCCGGATAGTTCGGGCGCCATTATAACGAAGTAAATTTCTCCGTCATTTCTGTCCACGCCAGGATTCGAACCCGGATCCCCTCATTCCGGAATAAGTCCCTCTACCAATTGAGCTACGCGGACGTTTTATTCTGATCCCTATCTGCCTTTATGTCGTGTGCGTCCTGCTGGCAGGTACGTCACATCTTCTGGTACGTTACATCATCTCCCCTTATTTATTTATTTATTTATTTTTTTTTTTTTCAAAGTGCTGGAGAAGGGATTCTCTTATTTTTCCTATCTCGCGGTGTGGAAATAACATCACACCATTGCGAGATTTTGAACGGTAGGGTCATCCGGATAGTTCGGGCGCCATTATAACGAAGTAAATTTCTCCGTCATTTTTATCCGCACCAGGATTCGAACCCGGGTCCCCTCATTCCGGAATAAGTTGCTCTACCAATTGAGCTACGCAGACGTTTTATTCTGATTCCCATCTGCCTTTATGTCGTGTGCGTCCTTCTGGCAGGTACGTCACATCTCCTGGTACGTTACACAGCAATTGAACAATTTAAACTCTTTGGTGATCTCCATACTTATTTTTTTCACTTCATAATCAAATCATCATGTTTAATATTTTAGAGGTAGATTGCATTTCCCCTATTTTTAGGATTACTCTCAGTAGCCTTATCCTAATACTAAGCAAAGAATGAGTTAGAATCACTGAATAAGTTAAGAACAAATATAAACTGAAGTGTGCTTAGGGATGTCTTCACCTATATTGCCTAATTTCTGTGTCAGTTCGGTCCTCACAGGAGGCATAACTAGGCATTTCTACACCCGAGGCAAACCAGAAAATATTGCGCCCTAATTTGTCCCTTTTTTATAATGTTTATTGAATACTGTGAGCAATTTTAAAAGCTATAAGCAGCTGCCCATCCCGTATTGGTTCCAGGGAAAGGAGAGAGCACTGTAAGACAAACACACCAAACACCCATGCCTCATGAAGGACATGAATCCAGGTGCAAATGGTCAAAAACACATATCTTTCTATTTATATATATATACATATATATATACACACGGGATGTAAGGTCAGGTGATGCGTAACATCACAGCCTCTCCTTGACAAATGTCAACCCCGCCTTCTCGTGGTGCATCCTGTTCCCACTAAAGGGGCTCTGACGACCGCAAATAGCGGTATAACTATACCATCGGGATTAGAGGAAATGCTATCCCACACTCACCAACCCGCTTGGCCAGCGTGGTGAGTTATGGCCAAACCCCTCCAAAATGATTCCACAACTTAAATCTTGGCCCTCAGTCTCCGGCAGCTGGAATGTACCTGGCCAAGGCAGCGGCCAGTGCGACATGAAGGCAGAGGGTGCTAAGAATCCCCGGAGGACCGGACTAGGCTGCCATCTGATGCTGACCTTGGCTACTTACAATGGACGCTCCCTATCTTCTGATTCAAGGCTTCTTGAATTGGAAGAGGAACTACAAAGGATCAAGTGGGACATCGTGGGGCTAAGTGAGGTAAGGAGAAAAGGAGAAGATCTCATCGAACTGAAAAGTGGACATCTCTTCTACTATCGTGGGACAGATACTGGCAGAACTAGTGGTGTTGGATTTATAATAAACAAGAAACTGAAGAATAAAGTTGTAGAATTTGAAAGTTCCTCTGACAGAGCTGCACGACTTGTTATCCAACTCTCGAAAAGATACCAGGCTCAGATTATTCAAACTTATGCACCCACCACAAGTCATCCTGAAGAAGAAATTGAAGAATTTTATGAGGAAATTTGTCATCTAAATAATAAAGGTAAGCAGCACTTGAAAATAATTATGGGAGATTTCAATGCAAAAATAGGGCAACAGCAACAGAATGAAACTTCAGTAGGTAAATTCGGTCACGGCAAAAGAAACCAGCGTGGAAATACTCTCGTTGAGTTTGCAGAGGCAGAAGGGTTTTTCATCTTGAACTCCTTCTTCAAGAAAAAGCCACACAGGAAATGGACATGGAGACATCCAAATGGGACGACAAGTGAAATTGATTTTATTATGTGTAACAAAAAATTCGTCATAGAAGACTGCAGTGTGCTGAACAAGTTCAACACAGGTAGTGACCATAGATTGGTGAGATGTAAGATGCACCTCAACACTAAACTTGAACGTGGCAAGCTCATAAGACAAACACAATCTATTGACATAACCAACCTTAAAAAACACCATAATACCTTCAAGTTAGAACTGAAGAACAGGTTCTCTGCTTTAGAAGGCCTAACATCGGAAGAAGTGGACATCTCTGAAGTTAACAGAAAAGTAACCAAAGCTCTTATGGAAACAGCAACAAAATTAGCTGGGTCTAAGAACAAGTTGCATGTGAACAAATTATCAGGAAAAACCAAAATGTTGATGCAAAAAAGAAGAGAGATGAGGACAACTAAAGAAGATGTGACTTCCAAAGTGGAATATATAGAGCTATGCAAGACAGTAAGAAAAAGTATCACTGAAGACGTAAGAAAATTCAACTGTGAACTAGTGAGGAAAGCAATTGAAAACAACCAAAGCCTAAAGATAGCAAAGGGACATCTCAGTAAGGGAAGAAAACAGATTATGGCACTGAGAAAAGAAGATGGTTCTGTAACAAGAAATAGAGGCGAAATTTTGACAAGAGTGAAAGATTTCTACTCCAAATTATATGAAAGGGATGATATATGCACTCCAGACATCATGAAAGATACCAGTACCAGAGTTCCTCCAGTCCTTCCAGCAGAAGTTGCACATGCAATCAAGAACATGAAGCGAGGAAAAGCTCCAGGAGAAGATGGAATTACTGTAGACATCATACAAGAAGCAAGTGGAGAAATCGAAACAGTACTCGCCCAAATTTTCACTCGATGCCTTAATGAAGGAAAGATTCCTGAGGATTGGAACACCGCTACAATGATCCTGCTACATAAGAAAGGTGACATTGAGGATCTCGGAAACTACAGACCTATCAGCCTCCTATCAGTAGTTTATAAAATCTTCACTAAAGTTCTTTCACACCGCTTGAAGGTAACACTGGACATGGCTCAACCGAGAGAACAAGCTGGATTCAGGAGTGGCTACAGCACAATAGATCATATCCACGTGCTGAGAGAACTAATTGAAAGAGCGAGGGAATATGAGCTTCCATTGTGCATGGCTTTTATCGATTATGAAAAAGCCTTTGATTCAGTGAAACCATCAGCAGTTACAATGGCTCTGAAAACCTGCGGTATTGAAGATGCATACATTAATATTATTAATAACATCTATGAAAATGCAAGTGCAAAGATTAGGCTGTTTGAAAATACAACACACGTAAAAATTGGAAAGGGAGTGAGACAAGGCGACACCATATCTCCGAAGCTCTTTAATGCCACATTGGAGGGTGTTTTTCAGTCGCTGAGCTGGGAAAACAAGGGGATAAAGATTAATGGAGATTATCTAACCCACCTTCGTTTTGCTGATGACGTAGTCATTTTTGCAACTACCCCATCAGAGCTGCAGAGTATGATCCAGGAACTTGCTGACAAGAGTAAAGAAGTGGGATTAAAAATGAACTTTCAGAAGACAAAAGTGATGTTCAATGCGTTTACAAGAAATGAAGATTTATCGATTGATGGAGAAAAGCTGGAGATAACAGATACGTACGTTTATCTTGGACAGCAGATATCAAGTGAGGGTCACATTGATGAAGAAATTTATCGGCGTACAAAACTTGCCTGGAGAGCTTTTGGAAGAAACAGCATAATTTTCAAGAGCAATATGCCATTATGTCTTAAAAGAAAAGTGTTTGATCAATGCATCCTTCCAGTGCTTACGTATGGTGCAGAGACGTGGACCTTAACTAAAAGAGACATACAAAGGCTGCAGACAACTCAAAGAAGCATGGAGAGGTGCATACTTGGTGTAACCAGGAGAGATAAGAAGAGGAACTCGTGGATCCGAAAAATGACAAGAGTGGAAGACATCATGATCAGAGTTAAATCCCTGAAATGGCAATGGGCTGGACATACTGCCAGAAGGACAGATCATCGATGGACAGCCGAAATTTTAGATTGGATTCCAAGGGACAGGAAAAGACCCAGAAGAAGACCACATGGGAGATGGGTGGATGAAATTCGAAAGTATGCAGGGGTGACATGGAGGAGACTGGCACAAGACAGACCGTTGTGGAGGAAACTTGGGGAGACCTTCGTCCAGCAGTGGATTGATAATGGTTGACAATGATGATGATGATGATATATACACACACACTGTTCAATGGAACAAAATTTACGATATACTCTAACATTATCTTTATGTGGTAGGCACAATCAAAGTGCACTGCCTGTTAGCTCGAGTGGTACGATGCATTGGCTTCTAAACACCAGTCCGACATGGGTTCGAGTCCGAATTATTGATTGGTGAGGCATGGATGGTGTGTTTGTCTTACAGCACTGACTCTCGCCATTAACTGGAACCACAAACCCCAAATTAGGAATGCCCGACTGCTTATAATAACCGCTTGAGTCACTCACCGTGGTCGTTAAACCCACTAACAAACAGTCAAACTAGAGCTATCACTGTTCGTGCAGTTTTTCTCAATTACTTCCGTATCACATCAAATGGACCGAATGCAGGCAGTAGTCGGGATTTACAGATTCAGTAATGATGAAATAGCTGCCAGAGAATCCTCAGTACTGTGAACGATATCTCTATCTTACAAAGTATGTACAGTTTTCGATTGTGAGCAACTAACATCTTCTGAACCTTTTGAGAAAGAAATACGAGTTTTAAGCTGTCAAGGCCTAAACTGGCAAAACATTATTATAAGAAAATTCTGCAGATGGACACATGGCAAAGCATGGCGCGTAAAATTTGCACCAGAAACTTGTGCAAAAAGTTTCTATTCCAAATAAAACACATTGTAAGCAGTGAGTTTTGCATCCTTTCTTGAGCCTGCCCACCCTAGTTACACCTCTGGGTACTCAACTGAAAATCCCAAGAACAGAAGGGATGGTAAGAATAAAGAAATCAACATTTGATCAGAGTGAACTTTTTATTTTCTTCTTGACTGAAGTTTCACTGTGCCATGGCCCAATTTTATCAGCCTAACATTTTATTACTGTTCAAATTATCCGAATTACATAAAAACAAATGTGGCCACTTAATTTTTAGAAAAAAATAATGTTCTAAATTCTTCAAAATTGTAAAAAAACGCTCAATAGGAGGAATTGAAAAAAATTTTGGGAGATAATAATTACTCTTCTCTACTAGTTAACAAAATTCTTAGTAAAAAGAAAAGAATCAGAAGTCAAAAACTAAGTTTCAGTTAACTAGAAAAATTACTTACCATAATGGAGTGTTTGAAAAACTTCAGAGGATTAGTAATAACTTTCTAATTAGACTGGCTCCAGGATTGCAAAATGCAATTAGTAACTACCTTCCAAAATTAAAGCAAAAAGAAGAAAACATCCTTTTACAGGAAGGTGTGATCTGCAACATAAAATGTGAGTGTGGTCCCAGCTATGTGGGAGAAACAGGCAGACAGCTTAAAATCCGATTGGCAGAACATAAAGTTGCCATTAAAAATATGACTAACAAAACAGGTTCGGACAGACATGTTCAAAATACAGGACATAAAGTGTTTTGGGACACTGTAGAAGTTCTGACACATCAACAGCACTTTTTCAAGAGAAAATTGTCAGAACGACTGGAAATAAAAAGAAGAGAAACAACATTAAATGATTTGAAAGGTTGGAATTTATCTCACAAATGGTAACATCTACTACAGTTGTAGTCCTGAGGAAGGGTAGGGGTGCTACCCAAAAATTCGACGTATTAACTCCTTAGAAACCCCCATAATTTGGAGATATTTATAGTGCACTAAATCTAGGAATAGCCATGCCATCTGTCGTGCTTTACCCAAGTCCTAAATTGCCCCCAAGTTTCTGTTTCATAGGATCTCCCACAATTGTAGCTTACATTGTAAACCATTTGTTCTTGCAGTAGGACATTGCAGTCATTTTGCTTAATGGAAGAGAAATTGTTTTTAAATTTGTATTGTTTAGGCCTAAAGCAAGTCAAACATGGAATTTTTAACTGATTCTCTGAAGTTTTTCCAACAAATCTTTATGGTAGGTAACTTTCCTGATTAGCTTAACATTATTGCTTGACTGTTTTTTCGATTCAACTTGATTATTATTAAATGTTTTTTTTTTCAATTAAGTTACTGTAGGATGAGGATTTTCTGCAAATATAACTCTTAATTTTTATTTACGGAGTTCTTTTGATATTTCTGAAAAATCTGGTACATTTATTTTATCCAGGAATTATGTAGCCACATTAAATTGGATGCAGATTGGATAATAAAAGTGATAAGCCCAGAGCTTATAGTATTTCTAAGCTTTTGATACAAGTTTGTAGGAACTTTTTCTTCTGAAGCAATAAGGTTCGAGTCCAGGAAGTTCAGGTTATTATCTTGTTGCAGTTCCAGTGTGAAATTTAAAGAATTACCGAAGTTATTAAGCAGGTTGAGAATATTTTCTGGGAGAATGTCATCACTGCTGTCTATTAGGAGAATGCCACCCATGTACCTCACATACAGCCAGAATAATTAAGATTGGGTAGGACTAATTTATCTGAAAGTTTTCTCATATAACAGTTACCCAGAAAAAGAGCTATATAAAACCATAATCTCACCAGCAGCACTTCCTTTCAAAAAAAGTCGGAGAAGAGTATCAAAATTAAAAGAGGAAAATCATTCAAAAATGCCATTTTTGAAGTCAAATTACGCACTTCAGAATATCTGGGAAGTCTATGGATTCATTCAGCTGTGGAAACCTTATAGTAGTATACATTCAGTTCTGAATGCAGCTCAATGGATTCTTTGAATCTAATATAACCAAATTATTTAATACAGATGCAGCTGCCAAAATGCTGAAAAAAGCATTTTTTTTCAGCATGCATTGCAAGGAGGATGGCAATGCAGTGTGATTTCCATCACACAGACCTTGAAAGGCACTTTTAATTATCATTTTACTGTTCAGAAATCACATGACTCAGGATTCTCAAATTCTTCTAAAACTTAAAAACTTTGGGTTTAGAATGTAACAAGAACCTGGAATTTTGGGCTACATCCGTTGGACAAACAGGTCTGCAGATGCATTTGCTATATCTGAATAATTAAAACAAGTCATCATTTGAGTAGGGTCATGATCATTGCATATATTTTCTTTAATTTTTTCAATCACCACTGATTCCACTAGTCGCAATTCCTGTTTTGTATTAGCTATTGTTATTATTTTGATGTCTTTGAATCTTAGGTGACATTTGTGTTCTTTGCAATACTTAATTATTGGTGCTTTTCTTTCCTTTTTGTATCAATTGCTTATGTGTTGTTCTCATCTTTTTTTCAATCTATTTTTTGCACTATCTATGTATCTAATGCCTTTTTGCATATTTCTTAAAGGAATTTGGTATAAATTTGCCTTCTCAAGCTGGCTTCATTTCTTTTGTGTTAATAATGTTTTGCCTGGGTTTGAACTGTATGACCAAAAGTTGTGAGTCTTTATTGCTTTTTACAGACTTCATTTAACACATGGGTTAGATTATTTATGTATGGAAGGCTTCCACAACATTTCAAATCACAATTTTCCTTTTCATAACCCTACCATTTTGTTCCTTAATTTTGCATATGATTTTATTAATGATTTTTTCACATATCCATAATTTTGAGCAATTGTTTTTATTATTTTGATCTTTTCTCCCTTACTTTTTCTGTTTGATGAACATGCAAAAGTTATCTTTTCCCATGTTAAGTGTTCTTTTTTTTGGTGCCCATGGGAGCGGATGATATTGGGATGATTACTCATACAAATGATGGTTTCCGATATACCTTAAATTCTAAATGGTTTCTTGCTCTCTCTTAATTTCTATATCTAAAAAGGGCAGGATTTTTTCCCTTTCAAATTCAATTGTCACTTGAATCTGTGCATAAGTAGTTGAGAAATCTTTCCTAAGGGCCTCAAAGTTCATTGTGGGTTAATTTTGATAACAGAAAAATATCATGCATGTAGATATTTTTCTGTTATCAAAATTAAACAATAATGTAGACCAGATGTGTACATGATATTTTTCTTTATCAAAATTAACCCAGTATGAACTCAAAGCCCTTAGGAAAGATCTCTAACTACTTATCCACAGATTCAAGTGATAACTGATTTTGAAAGAGAGGAAATCCTGTCCACTTCAGACATGGAAATTAAGAGAGCAACAGACCATTTAGAATTTAAGGTATATTGGAAACCATCATCTGTACAGGTAATCATTCCAGCATCATCAGCTTACACATGGCCACAAAACAAAAACATTTGAAAACCATGGGTAAAGAGAGCATTCACGAGCAGGCAGGTTATACCATATTCCTTTAGAGGCATCAAATATACAGGTAGTACAAAAAATAGGCTGAAAAAAAGATTCGAACAACACATAAATAACTGGAACAAAAAATAGAAAAAACATCAATGATTAAGTATCGCAAAGAACACAAACATCATCCAAGAATTGAAGACATCAAAATAATAAAAGCCAATACTAAACAAGAATGGCGAATAGCAGAATCAGTGTTGATTGAGAAAATTAAAGAAAATACCTGTACTGATCACAACCCAATGTCACTCACATATCCATGGAAATTATTTATTGACACTGAGAGAGAAATTAATTTGAACATGAGAAATAAACCCAAAGAAATACACATTGAGATATCAAAGGGAAATAGCACAGAATCGACTGTCAGATGTTGCCACATTGGACAACACCTTCTGAAGAATATGACAGCTCACCCATTGGCAGGTAGCCAACATTGGGATTGGCACTTTTTTTTTTGTTGTTGCTCCTGTTGAAGGTAGGGAAATAAATACTAATAATGACTTGAAACCAGTCAGAAAGATATAACAACAAGGGATTTAAACCGCAATTCATTTGCTAAAAATTAACAAAGCAGAATTCCTGAAGTTGTACTAGAAAAAAATTACAGATAAGTTTTTCAATGTTTTTAGAATTTTAAAATCAGAAAAATAACAAGAAGTCTTTTACAGTTTTTAGAAATATAGGACTTTTTATTTACATTTAAAAATTTTAAAATGTAATTATAGGATATAAAACTTTTTTTGCCAATGCAGTTGCAGAGCCAAAGACGTGAAAAAAGCTGAAAATGAAATACATATAAAATTTATCTGATTAAAGGTTTGCATGGATATGAAGACAGCGATTCAAAAAATGGAATCATAGTGACAGGGTAAGAGGCAAAGTGTCAACAAACTGATGAGTGGTGGAAGGCTCAGGCAGTAAACTAGTAGTTTTATTCTGTCACTCAAATTCCTTAATTAGTCTATGTACTAAGAGGGGTGGGAAGCCATGCAATTTGCCAATGTTGATGATGTTTTGAAATTCTTTTTGTAGAGCAGAAGGGCTGTTGCAAATAAGGTTAGTTCTGTGGATGTAAGACCTTATATAGCAGCCAATTTACATTTTTCAAAGGTGAAAGAATGGTAAGGGATGATATTATGGGTGGCAGAAGGTTTCCTATAAACAGAGAGACCAAGTGAAAAGTCTGGATTGATGTTGATGTTAACATCCAGAACACTAATATTGCTGTCAACCTGTTCTTCAGATGAGAATTTTATATGAGGGAATTTGGAAGATATGGAGGATATGAATTCTAATAGTAAGTGTGTATTTGCAACAGCCCTTCTGCTCTTCAAAAAGAATATCAGAACATCATCAACAATTGGCAAATTGCATGGCTTCCCACCCGTCTTAGTACATAGACTAATTAAGAAATTTGAGTCACAGAATAGAAGTACTAGTTTACTGCCTGAACCTTCCACCACTCATCAGTTTGTTGACACTTTGCCTTTCAGCCTGCCCTTCACTCAAAGTTTGCTCTATTTTCAAATCTTTTGGCTACAGGATTGCAGTTAAACCACCTCCACATCTTCTCGATTTCATCCTTAAAGACAGCGATCCCAATAAACCCCTAGAGTTACAAGGTGTCTACTCTATCCCTGTCAACACTTCCACAGGCGTTACCCACTACATTGGTAGTACTTACTGCAGTATCAGCCAGTGATTGATGGAACATATTGCTGATGTTAAGAAAGGCAACTCTTCCACCTCCCTTTCAATTCTAACTATCAGCAAAACGTCCGCTATTCCTGGTTGGAAAAATGTTAAATGTACTGCTGCGCTCAGCAATTGGAAAGCCCTCAGGTATAGCGAAAGCATTGAAATCTACCTTACCCCTAACACCTGCAATACTGACGCACCTTTTCACATCCCTATCATTTGGAAAGCTATTTTGAAATCTGGCAACAACTGATGCTTATACCACATGGTTCAGTCCACATGTTTCATTCCACGGCTGATGAAGGTAGAAGTCACTACTGAAACATCCCACCACTTATAATTTTTAGCATAACTTATGCGTGATATGATATTAATAATACTTCAAAAAATGGAGGTTATATCTGAAAAGACCCCATTTGTTATATGAATCTCATAGGAGAATTATGGAAAACAATAATTATTTTGTTTTGTCAGCAACTGCTTTTTCTGTGCAGACATCCAGGATAATAAAATTTTCAAATTTTCTAAGGAATTCCCCCTATGGATGGCAGTTTCTCATGGCATTTCAATCAAAACTTTTCTTCATACCTAAAGCATAATTTAAAAGTTTTGATAATTTGACATGATAGAATGGAAAGTAAAGTGGTATACTTTTGTGACATTTAAAGAACTTACTTTGCAAAGCATAATGGAAAAAATAAGAATAACAAAGAAAAGTTACACTGAAACAATACTGCAACCAAAACAAAGTAACACCAGATTGAGAAAATACAGAACTAATACACACATGTCATAACAAATCTGAAATATGCACAGAAGAAAGCACTGTTATTCAGATGACAGGTAAAACAAACTGTAGTATAAATAATAGTAATAATAATCCAAATTTGTTTTCCTATACATGGAATATTTTAATTGAGAGAAAAAAAAAGACCCATTCTCTTCCCTCCCAAAACTCCAAAATGCAAGAAAATCATAACCACAAAAGAAATTGAAACCAAATGGAATAACAGATAGCAACACATCACCTAGCACCATTGGAGACAACAAACTTTCAAACTGACTGCTAGCTTCGTTGCTCAATTGCTCATATTCTTGCTTCTGCAGTGCAAGCCTTTTTATCCTTTTGACCATTTGTTATAATGAATGATCAACTTTCTGAGTCAGAAAGGATCTAGAAATTGTTTGCAAAATGATTAAAGAAGTAAAACAAACAGCTATGCACAAAATTAAAAGCCCCTATCCCATACACACATCACAGGGTGATTCATATTGTTAACCAAGTCCACTGGATAAGATCACAGCTTTACATGTGAAAAACTGAGTGAAATTCATCAATTTTACTGTACTAATGGGTACAAAACTGAACAACCCACCTTATACATTTTTCTTCAGTCTTTCACAAAGAATCTGTTACACCACAGAGTAACAAAAATGAGTGTTAAACACTGAGTGTGATAGCACAAGATTATGGCATAATTAAAAGATGGCTTTTGGAGGTCATTCATTCAAGATAACAGTGTGGGACTTCTATAAATGACTTAGATGTGAAATTGGGGAAGAAAGCATAATTACAGAAGATGAAAGCATAATTACAGAAGATCTGTCAAAAGGGTATGAGAGACCAACTTTTACAAGGAAAAACTTTTGTGTTTTTGTGTCACTGTTTACTAAAAATATGACACTATTAAAGTTTATTTGAAATCACTTAATAAAAAAGAACAATTTTTTTAGATAAAGGATGCAAGTCACATTACAAAAGTTAGAAACACACTACGTTCTTTCATTTTGAAATCAATGAATCGGCTTGAAATACTTGTTCACATGTTGTAGCTGTACTTAATAATATTTCCTTTGTGTTATTTATTATCATTCATCCGACTGTTTTCTTCTCAATACTTCAAATAAATAAAAACTAAAGAAAAATTAAGACAAAATTATTTAAAAAAAAAATCAAAACTGTTCTTGTTTCATTCTTATGGCATGTGTACTTAAAAATCTAATTTTATGGGGTCTTTTCTGCACAATTTTTTGGGGTAATGACAAAAGCAAATCAGTACTATTGCAAAATAAAAACCTAGCCTTAATATTCAGTATGAAAATAAATGAATGCAGCTAAAGTGTTATTCACATTGATGATGACACAGTTAAATAAGCAAAGAAACCAAATAGTTTGTCACATTTGCTACTCTTAAAAAAAAAAAAAAACAAAAAACAAACAAACAAACAAACAAACATGCCATACAGAAATTATACAAAGAATGAAGAATATTCCATACTGTTATTCTAGTATCCTGACGAGGGTCCCAAGTGACAGTGAAATTGTATTGTAGAGAGCTCACAACTAAATTATTTCCTTCTTTCCTGAAGATGAAATTAGGGTAACGTTTTGTTACCCACCATAGATTTCCTATTGGGATTTTGTACCCATCAAGATACATATCTCTAGCTCCTGGTCCTAATTTAATTTCTGTACCATCCACATATATTTCAACATATCGAGAGCAGGTTCTCTGATCTGAAAGGCATTCCTTATGAACTGCAATGAAAAAAAAAATTAAATGGTTTTTCTCATTAAAACTTTACAGAGAGGTGTACATTAAAATGCATGGTTAAAGAAATGGATATGAAAGCTGGTACATACAGAGAGCATTTCACTGTAGATTTGCCAGAATTTTTTTATCAGAGTTAATTCATTTTACTATAGTTACTGAGTTCTCAGATATTGTATCAGCTCACATGGTTTGTTTGATACTAAATGCAGGAGCTCTACATTTACCTTTTGGTGTATGAACTAAACTTGCAATGGTAGTAGCCATGGTGTGTGTGAAGTTAGGATCCCTTCCCTGCACAGCTTAGGGCTGTGGGGGGTAGGGACCTTATTTGGGTTTAAACCTGGCTCACTGGCGTGAGGATCCAGAAGGCAGCCTCCTGTAACTACTGAACATTACACATAGTGTACATGAAAGACCATCATGCAATATGTATCAGAACTTAAAATAAATATTGGGTGCTACAATAGATGACTATCATGAAATTAATTTCTCATTAGAAGGAAGGGCTCAAGAACTTGTTGGTGATACTTGCAATACAAAATTCCCCATGCATAATACGTATTAAGACTGTGATGTATAATTACTGTATATACTTGCATATAAGCTGAAAGTTTTTGGAAGAAATCTTGCTTTCAAAGTGGGAGGTCAGCTTATATGTGGGTCAGTAAAAAATAGGGCTAGACTTCTGATGTGTTATGTACATTCCCCTGTGAAAATTGCTAGCGGGTTTGTTCGTGTTTAAGATCGTGGCTCTCCATGATAGTTTTCTGACCTTCTGTCAGTTATATAATCAGCTGTGCCCCCAACTTTCGGGCGAGGGCACAGCTGTGAATGATAACTGGTAGGTATGGTTATTCTGCTTTCTAGACATCATGGAGAAACAGCATTCCTTCCATCAGCCAATTGCAACATATTACGATTACAGAGATTTTTCACGTTTAATCCCATGTATTTTACTTGTGTTCACTGAAATATATATATATTCTTAAAAAAAATCTGACCCTGTTTTTTATTTCCCTGTGATGTGTTGATGTTTTTCTATTAGTGGTGTCGAGGATTAGGGCCCAGTCCTTGGTTCAACTCTGTGAAAAAAATCACACATTCACACATTCTTGTCTCCAAGAATGATTTCTTAATTTTTTTCCCCTCTCATTGACTTTTTTTTAATTTCATTTTTTGAGGAGAACCAAGCGACAGGAACAAAACAATTTTCTTTTTAAATTTTCTTAACCATTCGCTCCAAGATTTCTTTAGTAATTGTGCATTCATATTCTTTTTTTTTTTTTTGTGTGTACGTGTACTGCATATGTGCCTTCAGAACGAGAACTCCGGAGATAATTTGAAAATACATTAATGGCTTAAAATTATTATTAGTCTACATGTGGAATTAGAACATTTGTGAAATAAACTATTAACTTCATTTTAGAAATTAATTTTCATATATATATATGTGGTAATAATTAACATTAAATTGTAACTTAAAATCATGCATAATTAATTTAAGCTTACATTATGACTGGAATTAAATAGTATGCAATGAAAAGCATTTCTCGGTGCAAAAGTTTGTGACATTCAGGTGTGTTAGCAAGACACAAAATTTGATAAACAACAGTTTTATATTATGTCAGTAGAATGATACCCTTTTTTTTGTATAGGAATTTTTTTTTTTCTCCCAAATTCTGAAATTTCTTCTTCAACGATTTGTGATGTGAGTGATGTGAAATCATTTTACTAATGAGTTTTCAAAGAACAATTAATTTGAGTATCTGCTGTAAATTTTATGTGAAAATTAGGATTTCCTGAATCTGCGCCATTTCGTTTTCACTAGAAACATTTCCAGGCTGAGTTGCAGACAGGGAGACGCCAACCCTAAGAGATAAGAATCTTTCGTAACCCGTTAATCCAGAAGATTCCATGGAAGGCCACTTTCAAAATAGCAGGTGGTCAGCAATGGGGAGGGGGGGGGGGCAAGAAACTGGCGAATTTCAAGATTTTTGCAAAGTCACATTGCCTAAAGTATGTGAACAGAGAGACGCCATGATGACCAGAGATTTTTTAGTTCCTTTTCCCCCCACACGTACACATTTTTGCCCTCGGCTTCCGAGATGATTTAGCACTTTTAATTCAATCACGAGGCGAGATTTGATGCTTGCACGAAAGAGTTTGTGAAAGTTTGGTCAGAAGAGAGAGAGAGTTCAGTCTCACTTGCCTCTTATCGATCGCGGATCAACAACTCACTCATTGTCTGTTGCTAGAGCTGACAACAGCTCTACTTTGTGCTGAGGAGAGCAATTAAACTTGGGCAGGAGATATTTTAGCAACCAGCCTGGAGAAAGTCAGCTCCAACTACACCAAAAAGAGGACGATTACTGATGTCTCCATAGTGTGACGCCATTGTTGCCGCCATCTTGCCAGAGTGGAAGCCAAAAATTCTAGATGAGCAGCTCACTCTTTTGGATGCCTGCCCCTCTGACGTCTTCCCAAGACGACTCCATAATACCTGACCAGTGACTGCCTAAACCCCGCCCAGAGCAGTGAAACTGAAAAAAAAAAAAAAAGAAAGAAAAAAAAAAAAGGAAAAAAACTCATCATGGCCGTCCAGCGAAGCAAAAGCCACTGTTGGGAATCATCCCTCTAAGCATCTCCAAGACGCTGTCACCTGCAACACAAAAGTAACTCAGCAACCCTCAAGACATGGGAATAACCGCATAAAAAAGAAAGTAAACCGTGTTAAATTTCATTTTTTGGCCATCTGTAACACCGCAGACTTTTTTCCTCACCTTAAGCTACCATTGGTGGAAGAGTTTTCCTCCAAATATAACCAAATTTTGAATTTTCCTGTGCATCAAGTTCGTACTATTCCTTGAAGCCAGTACAGTGTCTAAGCATATATATAAGTATATTTTTGAGATGAGGGATGATGAAAGGGCAGAATTTTAGGCTCACATGCAGTCCAAATTAAACTTGAAAATTTCATTGGAAAGGTGAATGTGTTGCAAAATTAATTCATTGGGGTCTGCTAAAAAAGGGGGAGTAAAAATGGTTTGAAGTGAACCAACAAACAAAAAAAAAACTTCAGAGACAGGGGTAATACATTACACTCTGAAAACCACATAGTGTTCATTTTATTTTTTGGCCAAAGTGCTATTGTATTGTGCATGATGTTTTTGTGAAGTCATTGTAATGAAAAACATAGTTAAGAGTATAACTATTGATAGCCGGCTGTAGGCCATACTAGTGAATTTAGTTAAAAAAGAAATAGCAAATGTATATATCATTTTTCTAAAAAGAATGCTAATTGATCAATATTGAAGTTTAATACACTATGAGTGAAAATTTGCAAATTAAAATGATAATAATGAAACAGAAAAATTCAGAAAATTATTTAACAAGTTAAATTTATACACCCTACTAAATTGAATTGGACTTTAAAACTCATTTTTGGCATTCGTGGGTGTTTTGGAAAAAGGAGTTTTCTGCCACCATTGGATGTTGTGTCTAAACTAAAAAGCAAAATTACATTGTAAAATTCACGAAATTTTAGCCAGGCGAGAGGCTTGGCCAAATAAATGCAACTGAAGTCAGTTTTTATACCTTAAAATTCTGAGTCACCTTTATTAAGTGTTTATGCGTGTACAGTGAACCCAAGTTAGTAAATTAAATGTTGTGCAGTTTTTTTGTCAAGCCCATAAATCACTTCTGCACTTGGCAGAGTTCAAGGATCTGAACTGGGTTAATTTAACTAATAGATACCTCAACAACGTGGATTTTAGTGTGTTGATGCATATTGTTGTTTTGTTCTACCACTACTTTTATTTTTTTTCTGACATATATCACGTGCCACATTTTTTTTAATCACAAGTGTATTTTTAATGTAACAACTGGTCCTTGTGACCAAGAATTTTACTATATATATCACTTATTTATATTGCGCAGTGGCACATGGAGGAAGCCACAGTCTCAAAGTAAACAAACTGCCTACAACTGCAGCGGGAAAATTCACATAACACTTTTCTGGAAGTACTTCCAAAAATAAAAAAAATATGAAATTTTTTTTCACTCAGAGTAGGATTTCTTCAGGAATAGGTGCAACTAATATGATAAGTACAAAACCCAATATCATTTCAAATTGAGACTGTGAAATTCCTTGCTTCCAAACCTTATTATTTCCCCTGTGCACCTGTGGGATGCCATCTTTCAGACTGGACAAGCAGTGAGTCAGACACCAGATAAATCACTTAGCTGTTGGGGACTCACATGCAACCAATCAGGCATCTATCCTCTCCTGAGTTTTCACAGCAACTATGGTCCTCGGCCCTTGCGCCAACACAGCTGGTGGAAGCCATCGGCGCGGTTAGCGCTATGGAAGAGCAAAGACACAGTGTTTTATGAAAGGTGGTAACTTGAAAAAGACTGACATTGGGCTTCTTGGATGAAAGAACTGTGGGATGCAATTTCACTAGAAGTGGTTATAAGGTGTTTCAAAAAATGCTGCATAAGTAATGCCATGGATGTTACAGGAATTATTTGGAAATTCCAATAGTGAATCACACTTTGAAGGTTTTTACATACGATAATCTCAGAAATTTGCACAATTCATTTCAATAGAATGTTTTCCAAAATCTTGAAATTTATTGTTGGCTTATATGCAGGTCAAGGTTGGCTCATGACTATGTAAAAATCAAGACTAGGAAAGATGAAAATTATACTGATTTTACAATCAGACCATAGCTTGACAAGAAAGATTTTTTCATTAACTAAGATAATTTATTATGAGTTTGCATTAAGAACATTTATATTGAAATCTTGTTAATATTATGCCAAAACCACACTGTTAATAAAATTAGTATTGGCCTCAAGCAACTACATTATATGTTTTACATTATACACCACTGATCAGGGCTACATCCAGATAAGAACAAAATAATAAGGACAAGACATAATTTGGAACATAAGCATAATAAAAGTTCATGAATATGTTATCTTCCAAAGAACACTATAAAACTAATAGAGCATGTTTTTTGGCATAGAAATGCTACCATAAACTGTAATCCATGTGGCACTCCTCTGTAAACATGAAAATTCCATCCTTGACTTTAATCTGAAACGGTATCAAGATAACATAACTATCAATTTCCAACTGAAGTTATTGTTACAACATCTAAGACAATGTATTTCTAAACAACTGAAAATATCCACCATGATATTTTCAGGTTTTTCGTTTTGTTTTTTGTAGAAGCAAACTTTCTATTCTGATAACATATATCCATATATTTCAAAGAAACTGATAATATCCATCATAAGTTCTTCAGATGCAGGACCAGCATTAAATTGTCATCAGCTTGCTAAATGTGATTAAGACAAAAATTATGAGTCAGAAATTAAATTGGCTAAAATTCTGGTACATTCTTTTGGTATTAATGATGTTGGAGATATTACAGACAAGAAGAAGAAAACAAAATTTAATCATCATAGGTCATTTTTTTTTTTTTTTTTTTTTGATTGGAGGTTTAACGACCACCGTGAGCAACTCAATGGGCTATAAGCAGTCGCCCGTCCCTAATTTAGGGTCACTGGTTCCAGGGAAGGGAGAGAGCCAGTGCCGGAAGACAAACACAACATCCATGCCTCACCGGGATTCGAACCCAGACCCCTTACGGACGAATGATCAGAGGCCAGCGCCTTAGACCACTGCGCCACCGGGGCGGCCATCATAGGTCATCACAATACAATTTACATTTAACAACAATAGAGAACAGAGAGAAGATTGCAAGAGGAAAAAAAATTATGATTACAGATGAAATTTTCAATCCATCTAACTTATAGCTTTGGAAATTTTTTGGAAAACAGCATTTCATCCTGAAAGCATGAGGTAAGTTAGATTCGATGTTTTGCTCTGTTGTGTTTTAGCTTCAGAATTAATATGAAGAAACATCATATGACAATACAATAAATTTCAAGAAAGGTTTTACCTTTGATGAAGAATTTTTATTCCAGAAGATGACAAAAAAACTATTTATACACTGAAGTAAAACTAATAAAATCAAACTGGATATTCATGATGCTGAGTCGTTAAAAGGAACTATCTTGGATATTCCGATACTGAAGAAAAAGACAATTATAATCATGCCTCATACCCTTGAACAGGTTTTACATGCGTAGCATGAAACAGAAAAAACACCTTACACCTTATAGTGAATAGTTCTCTTTTAGTGTTTTGCCTATTTGAGTTCTTGACCATTACACTTTTGACTTCATCTATCTATCAAGACAACCTTTGGGACTCCACACCACTCTCTGGTTTCCATTAGTTCAAACATCAATGCTTAGTCAAAAGGAAAATATACTTGACTTGAGAAAATTGTTTAAAACAATAAAAACTCTTGTGACGTCAATGTTCAACACATCCCCATAACAGTAAATTTCCACCTATGAATATACAAACATACAATCACCAAGAAATAAAACAGTGATAAAAAAATACCAGCTACTCTCCAAAATTACCCAAAGAAATTCCATCATATAAGCAACACATAAGAGAAAAGTGAAAGATTCACAAAGACAGTCAGGAGGACGGAATAATTTACTTAAAAACAGGAGGATTGGCAGGTATAATATTTATATGTTCTTCACTTAACTTCATTCAAAGTCTTTTTGCACAGCCTAGACTCTAAGCAAGGATTTTTCCATGGAATGAACCCCCATATCCCTTTTCTGAATCACCCCAAAATTATTTTTTAGTTTTGTGTTGGTCTCAAAAGTGATCCAAATGATGCTGAAAAAAGTGGAACTGCAGGATTCAGCAGAAAAATATCATGCCTGTATAGTTTCCTTCAACCATCAGATTATTCATGGTGTTACATTTCTATTATTTGGAGCAATTCAGGTTACCATATGATTAGGGATGCAGCTGGGGACTAGTGCTGCCACGCTGCTTCTTTTTGCATAAATGAATAGGATTTTCAATTATTCTTTTTAAATCACTATCCACCTAAACCAAGATTCTGGTTTTTTTCCTTTTAGTAAATAATCTGAACACTAAACCCAGTTTTTTTTTATTTCAGTATCTATGTATAAATCAGTAGACCTATGGGTTATGAAAGCTACAGAAATTTTCAGAAGTTTTGCTTTTGACTATTATAGTGCCTTTCCATTGAAAAAACATGGAATTAAATGTCCAAATACTTTTGATAGTTCAGAGTAAATCTAACTTTTGGAATTTCAAATTGCAGTTGACCATTTGCTATAATTTCATCCCTCCACTTCCACCCTGGTTGATAGTCCCAGATTGGATTCAGAAAAGTGCCAGGCCATTTTTTTTAAGGACTGCAACACAGCATATGATCATAATGCAATGAATATTATATGCAGAATTTCTAACCATTCTCCACTTGGCTATTAAGATGAAATAGTTTTCAAGTAAAAAGTCTTAGAACAGTAATTTAGCATTACAGATCCTCACTTTTCAAAGTATCGTCAAAATAGGACACCCCTGACAATATATCAGTCCACCAATAAATATACCGTAATTTACGTCGTATTATCCACACTGGCGTATAATCCACAGATTGCGAAATTCACATTAAAAAAAAAATTCCTTCATATAATCCGCACCAGCGTATAATCCGCAGACTGTGACATTCAGGGAAAAAAATCGCCGTATAATCTGCACATCATAGATGTTGAACCGGAAGTGGAATTTCCGACGGAAAAGTCGGTCACATAATGACCCATGAGTCTGAAGAAGTAAGAGAAAAAAAAAACAATTTTATTAAATGAAGAAATTCGTTTTTAAAGGTTACTGTTTTATATTTTTATCTCCGGACAGATAAAGGGTGTGGCATCCATAGATCACACGGATGCAGCTCCAGAGTATTGCATTACACCTTGCCAATGATGAAAGGCTGATACAGAACAAGTCATAGAAATACCGTATGTACACGCGTATAAGTCAAAAGTTTTTGGAAGAATTCCTGCTTGCAGAGTTGGGATCGGCTTACACGTGGACAAAAAAAACTTCTGTGAATTATCCCGCAGAATTTACCGACATATTTGTTTATGTTTTAGACCAAGGCACAGAGGCTTTCTGCATGTTACTGCACGATTGTGTCCAGATCTCAAAACTATCGCGCAGTGACACGATCATATCCTCAATTTTGCCCACCACTTTAAGTTTAAATTCGGCAGTGTAACTGAAACGTTTCCTTTTCAGAGACATCATGAATAGCAATGAAGGAAAATGGCACAGAAACGACGTTCATCAAAACAGTGAAAGCGAACTAAACACAAGGCAGTGCACATGAGATCCAAAAGGAGGAACGCATAGGTTCGTGCAACAAGCGCTGTGCATACTTCTTTGGCTTTTTGACATAAACAGAGATGGCACAACAATCAGAGCTGTCCTCAATGATAACAAAATGATGCCTGCCGTCCCTCCCCACAACTTTCCTGATCTTTCATTACGAAATTCCTCCCCCTTTTCCCCGACCTCCCCGCTCTGTACAAACTCCTGAACTGAGGAAGATTCTTCCGAGGGAGTTCCTTTTGTAATTATACTCCCTCTCCTGAACAATTGTGCTGCAGGTTTTTTTTTAAATCGGAGGGGCGTACATTTTTTTTTAAATTGCCGTATAATTCGCAGAACCTATATTTTAAACTTTTTTAGCAGATAATCCACGAATTATACGATGAAAATTACGGTAGTAGAAAACCTAAGTGATTTAAATATTTTTGAGCTGAAAATGTGCAATTTCCTATGCAATGTAATTCATTGGACCTTTTCTTCAAATACAGCACTGGTTAAAGCATATAGGTAATTCAAGACTAAAAATCACACAACAAAATGGGACAGCAAATGATAAAATAAAAAAATTGCAAAAATTTTACCATATAAACTAAGGAAGAATTTTACCAGAAAATTTAACAAAGATTAAAAAAGCAGCCTTTTATCTTACCAGTAACTTCAAACATATCTTCTTCTTTGTCTTTCATCAGCACATGATTACAAATATCATACTGGTACTCCAGCCCATCAAATGTACTAAATAAATTAGCAGTCATTTCACAAGTAACTGTTTCTGAAAGCAAAAATAAAAAAATGTGTTAAGAAAATATTCCAGCACTGAAAAAATAATCCACTAAAGAGTTTTTAGCATCAATAAACAATACAGTTGAAAACTCTTTTCTTTCAAAAAACTAAAACCATGTATATATTCCTGGAGTAGGTTGAACTGCAGCCACATAATTAAATCATCTACTTATCATCTATTTAATATAATAGATGCATGTGTGATACCACTATAATAAATACATTTATTTCTTTAAAAGAAAATAATAACTGATAATTAGTTTGTCACAAAAATAGATGTTAATTATTACTCTAATAATAATAATTTCATTGTAGTAACAACACTACATTTATTATAATTTATTGTACTGCACAAAATGCCTGAATTGTGGATGTACAGGGGTCCAAAATTACACTTGTCCACAACCAGGCAAAATTTATAGCTGACGAGTGATGCTACAAGGGAAGTATTAGTTTGTAATTCCCAGCCAAGTCAAATCTACTGGTTTTAATCACTGTCATAAAATTAAAAAAAAAAAAAACTGCTTTTTTCTGTAACATGCGTAAAAATCGGACAATCTATGTCCTTGTTCTGCATTGTGAGAACAGACTAATGTCTTGCTTTAAGGCAAGAAATAAAAGCAGAAGCTCTGTTCTGCAAATGCTAACAGCTGTGCCAGGAGAACCAGAGTGTTGCCTGGCGTCCTGAGCTGCACTGGTGGAGGTGGAGGCAAGCGTAAAATGGTGGGGGTCAGTCCTAGAATATAGAACAAAGAGTATACATGTGAGATGTTAAGGTGAGGAAGTGAGATGTCATGGGGATATTGGAGAGTGTAAGAAGTTGATGGGGAGGGCAGTCTTGTTACTGAGGAGGGAAATGCTGAAATCTCTGACTAGTAACATTTTCTGCTGACTGGTGGACAAATGTCATATTTTTTTACCCCTGTAGATGCAGAATAGTACTCTAGATACAAAATATCTAAAAATGCTTGAATCAGGCCTATGTAAGGTGATGGTTTGAATTTTAACAATGCAGCTGTTTGTTTCATTTCTGCATCTGCATTTCTGCTGCATGACATTTTAGTCTGAATACTAGTACCTGTTACAGGTCATGTGTGAATGGAGAATTCAGTGAATGTAAATTATTCCTAAACACAAGGATTTTTTATAAAGATAATGAAAGGAAATCTTAAATAACTTCATGTAGGTGAAATAAATCTAAGGATATGAAATTTGGAAGAAATACAGCATGCTGTTCATTAATATTATTACTTCACAAGAAAAATGTTCTTATAAAATAAAGCATCACAGATTATAATCACAGGCACTATGTATTATGGTAAAATATTGGCAGTGTGGTTGGATATTTTGGATTTTCAGTTTATCTGCACTGAGTGAACTGCATAAAAAATCTCCTGTTCACCATATGCTTGTATTCTGAGATTTTACATTTTATGTATGATAAAACCAGATCTCACCTAGCCCCATTAAAATACAATATATTAGGGTCCCTTTAGTGGGAACAGGATGCACCACGAGAAGGCGGGGTTGACATTTGTCAAGGAGAGGCTGTGATGTTACGCATCACCTGACGACCGCCCATAGCGGTATAACTATACCATCGGGATCAGAGGAAATTCTATCCCACACTCACCAACCCGCTTGGCCAGCGTGGTGAGTTATGGCCAAACCCCTCCAAAATGATTCCACAACTTAAATCTTGGCCCTCAGTCTCCGGCAGCTGGAATGTACCTGGCCAAGGCAGCGGCCAGTGCGACATGAAGGCAGAGGGTGCTAAGAATCCCCGGAGGACCGGACTAGGCTGCCATCTGATGCTGACCTTGGCTACTTACAATGGACGCTCCCTATCTTCTGATTCAAGGCTTCTTGAATTGGAAGAGGAACTACAAAGGATCAAGTGGGACATCGTGGGGCTAAGTGAGGTAAGGAGAAAAGGAGAAGATCTCATCGAACTGAAAAGTGGACATCTCTTCTACTATCGTGGGACAGATACTGGCAGAACTAGTGGTGTTGGATTTATAATAAACAAGAAACTGAAGGATAAAGTTGTAGAAGTTGAAAGTTCCTCTGACAGAGCTGCACGACTTGTTATCCAACTCTCAAAAAGATACCAGGCTCAGATTATTCAAACTTATGCACCCACCACAAGTCATCCTGAAGAAGAAATTGAAGAATTTTATGAGGAAATTTGTCATCTAAATAATAAAGGTAAGCAGCACTTGAAAATAATTATGGGAGATTTCAATGCAAAAATAGGGCAACGGCAACAGAATGAAACTTCAGTAGGTAAATTCGGTCATGGCAACAGAAACCAGCGTGGAAATACTCTCGTTGAGTTTGCAGAGGCAGAAGGGTTTTTCATCTTGAACTCCTTCTTCAAGAAAAAGCCACACAGGAAATGGACATGGAGACATCCAAATGGGACGACAAGTGAAATTGATTTTATTATGTGTAACAAAAAATTCGTCATAGAAGACTGCAGTGTGCTAAACAAGTTCAACACAGGTAGTGACCATAGATTGGTGAGATGTAAGATGCACCTCAACACTAAACTTGAACGTGGCAAGCTCATAAGACAAACAAAATCTATTGACATAACCAACCTTAAAAAACACCATAATACCTTCAAGTTAGAACTGAAGAACAGATTCTCTGCTTTAGAAGGCCTAACATCGGAAGAAGTGGACATCTCTGAAGTTAACAGAAAAGTAACGAAAGCTCTTATGGAAACAGCAACAAAATTAGCTGGGTCTAAGAACAAGTTGCATGTGAACAAATTATCAGGAAAAACCAAAATGTTGATGCAAAAAAGAAGAGAGATGAGGACAACTAAAGAAGATGTGACTTCCAAAGTGGAATATATAGAGCTATGCAAGACAGTAAGAAAAAGTATCACTGAAGACGTAAGGAAATTCAACTGTGAACTAGTGAGGAAAGCAATTGAAAACAACCAAAGCCTAAAGATAGCAAAGGGACATCTCAGTAAGGGAAGAAAACAGATTATGGCACTGAGAAAAGAAGATGGTTCTGTAACAAGAAATAGAGGCGAAATTTTGACAAGAGTGAAAGATTTCTACTCCAAATTATATGAAAGGGATGATATATGCACTCCAGACATCATGAAAGATACCAGTACCAGAGTTCCTCCAGTCCTTCCAGCAGAAGTTGCACATGCAATCAAGAACATGAAGCGAGGAAAAGCTCCAGGAGAAGATGGAATTACTGTAGACATCATACAAGAAGCAAGTGGAGAAATCGAAACAGTACTCGCCCAAATTTTCACTCGATGCCTTAATGAAGGAAAGATTCCTGAGGATTGGAACACCGCTACAATGATCCTGCTACATAAGAAAGGTGACATTGAGGATCTCGGAAACTACAGACCTATCAGCCTCCTATCAGTAGTTTATAAAATCTTCACTAAAGTTCTTTCACACCGCTTGAAGGTAGCACTAGACATGGCTCAACCGAGAGAACAAGCTGGATTCAGGAGTGGCTACAGCACAATAGATCATATCCACGTGCTGAGAGAACTAATTGAAAAGAGCGAGGGAATATGAACTTCCATTGTGCATGGCTTTTATCGATTATGAAAAAGCCTTTGATTCGGTGAAACCATCAGCAGTTACAATGGCTCTGAAAACCTGCGGTATCGAAGATGCATACATTAATATTATTAATAACATCTATGAAAATGCAAGTGCAAAGATTAGGCTGTTTGAAAATACAACACACGTAAAAATTGGAAAGGGAGTGAGACAAGGTGACACCATATCTCCAAAGCTCTTTAATGCCACATTGGAGGGTGTTTTTCAGTCGCTGAGCTGGGAAAACAAGGGGATAAAGATTAATGGAGATTATCTAACCCACCTTCGTTTTGCTGATGACGTAGTCATTTTTGCAACTACCCCATCAGAGCTGCAGAGTATGATCCAGGAACTTGCTGACAAGAGTAAAGAAGTGGGATTAAAAATGAACTTTCAGAAGACAAAAGTGATGTTCAATGCTTTTACAAGAAATGAAGATTTATCGATTGATGGAGAAAAGCTGGAGATAACAGACACGTACGTTTATCTTGGACAGCAGATATCAAGTGAGGGTCACATTGATGAAGAAATTAATCGGCGTACAAAACTTGCCTGGAGAGCTTTTGGAAGAAACAGCATAATTTTCAAGAGCAATATGCCATTATGTCTTAAAAGAAAAGTGTTTGATCAATGCATCCTTCCAGTGCTTACATATGGTGCAGAGACGTGGACCTTAACTAAAAGAGACATACAAAGGCTGCAGACAACTCAAAGAATCATGGAGAGGTGCATGCTTGGTGTAACCAGGAGAGATAAGAAGAGGAACTCGTGGATCCGAAAAATGACAAGAGTGGAAGACATCATGATCAGAGTTAAATCCCTGAAATGGCAATGGGCTGGACATACTGCCAGAAGGACAGATCATCGATGGACAGCCGAAATTTTAGATTGGATTCCAAGGGACAGGAAAAGACCCAGAAGAAGACCACATAGGAGATGGGTGGATGAAATTCGAAAGTATGCAGGGGTGACATGGAGGAGACTGGCACAAGACAGACCATTGTGGAGGAAACTTGGGGAGACCTTCGTCCAGCAGTGGATTGATAATGGTTGACAATGATGATGATGATGATGATGATGATATTAGGGTCATGTTCCATTACATAAGCAAACATTCACTATAATGATAACATTTTTTGAACTCTCATGGCATCAACTAGTGCATAACTAGTACCTTGCATGAAAACAATTACAGTTTCTTAGACACTTTATGAAAACTACTGAAGGCCATACCATTTTGTTGTACAAGTACTTAAGATAGTTTGTGAAGACTTGCAATTACTATCTCACTGGCCTCTGCAACATAATAATACTCAGTGACAACAACTATCCAATGTTCATGAGCTGTGCTATTGACATTCCCTGCCTTTCAGAATTATTTCACAAGCACCCCCTGTAGATTCTTGCAGGTATTTTACAAAATTCAAATTACTATTGAAAATAATTCTAAGTGGTTTTAAGTGATCCCGTTTTGGGGTGACATCAATCACCATGGACACATCCTCCACTACACTGAATGCCACATTTGTTTAAAAGCAAACCAGCATTTAAACAAACCAGATTATTATTATTTTTTGATTGAAGGTTTAACGACCACTGTGAGCAACTCAATGGGCCATAAGCAGTCACCTGTCCCTAATTTAGGGCCAATGATTCCAGGAAGGAATATAGCCAGTGCCATAAGACAAACACATCCATGCCTCACTGGGATTCAAACCCGGGCCCTTCACGGACAAATGGTCATCAGCTAGCGCTTAGACCACTGCACCACCGGGGCAGCCCCAACCAGAATACACTGCTGTCCATAGTTTCTCCTGATGCCAACAGACAGTGACAGGCACAATCACCAAGCAATGCTACTTCCTAAATTTGTGTCCTTGTTCCTTTTTTATATGATATTGTTAGCGAGTTTTTCTTCGGTTTTGTTTAAAATAATAATGCTTTAACTTTAAACTGTTTAGTAGACAAAAATATATACATAATTCCATACTTTTATGCAAATTTCATGCAATGATAGAAAGTAGTGCTGCTACTGTAGCACACAACTTTTCCAGTAGCATGACAAGTAGCTTTGATACAACCAGAGAAACACAGTAATTAATGACATCATTGGCTCTTCTAATTATTTATCTTATAGTGAAAGAACTGAAATTATGGGCTTTGTAGAGGTAATTTGTTTATATTTGGTGGTCAAATTTTTGAACTAGAACCTAATTCTTCATCAGGACTACAACCTGAAAACTAGAGCCTTCATCAATTCAAACATATTTTTTTGTCAGTTTAATATATCTTTGGTTTATATTTGATGGTCAAATTTAAAGAACTTACACTCTCTGAGTGAAAAAAATATCATGGTAAAATAATCCACACATGAACTGTATTCACCAGACTTCTACAAAAAGAATGGTGCATTGAAATTAATAAACACTGTTGCACTTCAAAACCAACCAGCCTCATTACCACTTGCCAAAAAAATGTGATATAGTATCTAATGAGTGGTGCCCAAGTGTACAGAATCCTATAACTATTTTTGTCACAAAATACAATTATGTTGCACTAAGAGTAAGATACATGTACTTTTTAAAGGTTTGTTTTATGGGTTATATGGTGTACATCATTTTTACCTAGCCATTTTGGCACACCAAGATCAGTTCACAAAGCATAACTTAGCCATACTGGTATGTTTGCATGCAAAAATGATCTTATGCACTGCAGGAAAATGTTACAGAATTCTACATAAAACACAGATTCAAATGAATAAATAACTAAATAAAAAAATTTAATAATAATTACTATGGTTTAAATCACTGTACTACAATGCTGCTAGCTCTGGAGTGGCCTGCAATACAAAGGCAAATATGTATTACTGAAATATGCAATGATAAAAAAAAATACTAGTTTGACAAAATTTCTACACTTTGTTCACATCATTGCAACATCTCTTTTGAACATTACTGATTCTATTACTGACAGCTGGCTTTACACTCTCAATTCATTGCACTTAAAGTACCTCTACCTTGTTCTGAAGTCAGCTAAATTAGAATGTAACATTTATTTAGAGTCTTATCTAACTTATGGCACAAAATTATGCAGCCACTTAAAAACATCCCCACTGGTTTTTATCTTCCGCTATGGGAGTGTCTAATTTAGAACCTATTTTTGCATCACTAATCCCATCTTGCAGTTGAATCCCTCTACTTTTCCAGTGTTACTCTGACGACTCTGAGGTGAGCAACTATTGACTTCCTAATGGGATTTTTTTACATGCAATTTTTTCTTCAATGAAAGGGAGTAGGTTTAAGTACACTGCACTTTATTATGACTACCAAGATGATATGTTCATGGGGAAGAACACTGGTCACAGTGTTCCATTTTAAGCAAGCCTTTAAGAGAGAATGCCCATGAAAGCTGAACCAGACATCTATTTTAAGTATGATGGCATCAGTTTATTAAATTTGAAGAATATACTTTGTACTGGAAAATGTTTTAGTTGCCTTTTTATCATTTTAATTGAACAGCAGAATCTGTGAAACTAAGAACTTACTTTAGATATTTAAATTTCTACATCAGAAATGTGAGAAAGTAGTAATGAAAAATTTTAACATTTTAAGTAGATCTCTCTGGCTTCATATTGCATAACTTCTTATCTGTAACTATTATTTCAATAGTTACAGTGCCTATGACTGATTATATCCATTGAAAAATATGAAGGTAGTCTTAAAGTTTCTAAACATGCATTTCATAACATACAACAAGCTTTGTTTTTGTCCCTTGCCTTTAAAGTGCAATTCATCTTTTATATCTAGTGAGAGACTTTCTCTGCACTTACCCAATTGCATTTCTGGAGAACAGGTAGGTGGAGCTGGAGTAACAGTTGTAGTAGTAGGCACTGCAAAAACAAACATATATAATGAAAATTCTTTTCAATTTGTAAAACAAAATTGTGATTTTAAATAAGCACAAGAGCATTACTGAAAATATACCAACTGAATGCAAACACAGGAGTGGATCTAAATTTATAAGCTTATAAAATTGTAATAAACTTCTGCATTGGAACACATAGGTCTCTTATGTACAGGAAAACTGCAACAACACATCAACATCTTTTGAAACTCATTGGTTCTCAAAAGTTCTACAGAGACAATTCTTTGATGACCTTGATGTTCCAGCAATACCAGAAAAAAAAAGAAACTATCATCAGAGTGAAGCTATTTACATCCATGTAACTGAAAAAATAAATAAATATATTTCTCTTACAAATTAAGTCTGCAGCCTGGTACCACAAAATTAGATTTCCTTGTTTGAGCAAACTGTTATCTCCCATTCGGCACACATGCCTATATCATCTCAATATGTTTTCATTAACTTTCCATTGTACCAAAGATACACCAAACATAGTTCTAATATCTGTATTACTAATTCTATTTTGCCACAGAATCCACCTATTTTCCCTGGATATTTCTTTTACCACTCATGTTTGCAGCTTTCCACCTCTTACAGAGCCCTTTGCTTTTCACCTCCTACAGAGCCCTTTGCTTTTCACTTCCTACAGAGCCTTTTACTTTTCACACAACTTTTACTACCATAAAAGAGGGTAGGTCTAAACACTGCACTGTATACAACAAGTTTAGTTCTTCTCTGGCTAACTTCTTCTTTTGGTGAAAATATTCCAATTCAATTAGTCTTATAATTTCAAACATATAAAATGTGATACTTAACATGCATGCACACACATTTAACATATACATCTATAGGTATATGATGCAAGTTGGAGTAAATAAATAAATTATGGAACATCTCAAGAATCTATGTTAAATTAACATATCTGATTTATAATTTATATAACAGATATATTAAATATCAAATGAACAAACATTATTGAATTTATTCAAACATAGATGAAATGTTTTATCTGTAACATTATTAACTAATGAAGGTATCAGGGAATTTGTTTTTTCACATATCACAAGGAAAACATCAAATGGAATGCCTAAAACAACATGCTGCAAAAATATATACAGAGGTTTTCTAGTTTTTTTTTCAAGGATGATTTATTCATTTGAAAAATTGATGTCAAATAACTCTCAAAACTCACTTAAGAGGTTCCTAAGCTGACCTGTTTAGCTCAATAAGAAAGCTTCTACAGAGACCTTTACTTTGTATCCAACTTTTGCTACCACAAAAGAAGGTAAGTATTGTATTGTGCACATTGTATACAGCAGGTTCAGTTTCTGTTCATTGACCTTTCCCTTGACAGCTTTACTCATACCTGCTATTAATGAAAAGGTCTTGACTTTCCTCGCTTACAGCTACATGACATGCTTTCCCTACAGCTTTAATATAATCCATCTTCTAATATCTGTATTACTAATTCTACTTTGCCACAGAATCCAATTGCCATACAGTGGATTCACCATGTTCTGTTTCATGATAGATGGCAGCACATCGCTATTTTTAGATGTTGCATGATGACTGGTTATGAGAATTCAGACTGGCTTCAAGGATGAGAACCCCGTAAACTGACTACATATGTGTTTCACCTGATCAGTGGGCAACATGGTATTCAATGGAGGCTCTGATAATGCCACAAGTGCTCAGCCTGGAAATACACTGATAAGGCTGATTTTTGTTCTTTTTTAAATTTTTAACATATGTCATTCTAATTCAATTGAAAATGGTTAAAGGTTTTCAAAATATTCAAAGCAAATAGAATTTGTTTGTGCCACTTACTGGTCATCCATGTAACCTTTCTCAGAAAACTAGAAAATTTCGTCGTCCTGGAGCAGGAATCGAACCCAGCATCTCCCGATTACGGGCCAATTATGATAACCATTACACACCCAGGGCAGTGAAGTTCCAAGCAACTGAGACATAGGAATCTGAAAGTCCTGAGATTTTCGCTAGTCGAAGCATCCCTGCTTCTTCATAGCACTTTGATCCAATTCCCATCTAGATGGATGTAGGTCGGAGGTTACCAGTACCACAGATAAATCAATGAAGGAAGAAATATTCTTCATAATACAGGGAAAATCGACAGAATATTCAAAGCGAACTCAATTTGCTTGTACCACTTACTGGTCATTCATGTAACCCTTCTCAGAAAACTAGAAAATTTCATATTGTCCTGGAGCGGGAATTGAACCCAGCGTCTCCCAATTACCGGTTGAGTATGCTAACCGTTACACTACACAGCAACTGAGACGTTGGAATCTGAGTCCTCAGATTTCCTCTAGTCGAAGCATCCCTGCTTCTTCATAGCACTTTGACCCAATTCCCATCTGTCTTGTTACCCCCCCCCTCCCCCGTAATAAGAAATGTAAGTGAGAGTTGTGGGGTGATACGAGTGAAAGCACGTCTCACTGCTTGTTTAAGTTCATCAGTGGTTTGGTAGCGCTGGTGTGCAATAACCTTCTTTATGAAACTCCAAAGCGCATTATCACACATTGAGAGATCTGGGCTTCGAGGTGGCCATTCCAGTGGAGCGGGCCAGCACTACCAAACCTCGGCCGATCCAACGATCCCGAAAGACCTCACCAAGGTGTTCCCGAACAGCGATTGCATAATGGGCGGATGCCCCATCTTGTTGGAACCATACCTCATTCAGAATGCCAAGATTTCCAAGTTGTGGCACAAACCAGGTTTGCAGCATGTCCAGATAAGTTGTCTGATTCACTGGACCATCAAAGAAATACGGTCCAAACCGATGTTGACTATTTATTGCAGCCCATATCATGACATGCAAAGGATGATGTTCCAATTCTTTGACATAATGTGGGTTTTCCTTGGACCAGAACACAAAGTTTCGGGATTGACAGCTGCGGTATATCGCACATTCATCACTGAAAATGACCTTTCCACGTTTTGGGATTGTGGTAAATGTCTGAAGCATGATTGCACATGCATCCCGTCTGTGGTTTAAATCAATGTCCGATAACTCCTGAACGAACATCGGGTGATATGCGCGCAAATTCAGGTCATTTTTCATGTGCTTATGCAGTGTCGATCGTGGTATTCCAAGCTCCGCTGATCGTTTGCGGAGCGACTTTGTTGGTGACCTGATAACCGATTCCTCAACCGCTTGACATGGTTGAACTCTGGTTGATGGTCTTCCCATTCGTGGTTTATCCTTGATGTTGCCTGCTTCGAAGAGTTTATGTTCCCACCGTAGAAGAGCCTGTTTTGGAGGGGCCTCTTTGACGAATCGTTGTTTGAAATCGGCACGCAAATCACGCATTGTCTTCCCTGTGTGTGGACGTTCGTGTACCCAGACAATGACAACAATCTGCTGTTCCAGGGTGTATTCGCTAGTACCACAAATGGTTCCGGTACCTAATCTGTAAATAAACACAATACAGACCATAACTCAAAATATACATCATACAACAGATACATAGCTCACTTACATTTCTTATTACATGGGGGGTAACAAGACATTGTGGACACCCTGTATTATGAAGAATATTTCTTCCTTCATTGATTTATCTGTGGATGTGCTATGAGGAAGCAGGGATGCTTCAACGATCGAAAATCTGAGGACTTTCATATTCCTATGTCTCAGTTGCTTGGAACGTCACTGTCCTGGGTGGTGTGATGGTTAGCATACTCGGCCGGTAATCGGGAGATGCTGGGTTCGATTCCCGCTCCAGGATGATGGGATTTTCAAGTTTTTTGAGAAAGGTTACATGGATGACCAGTAAGTGGTACAAGCAAATGCAGTTCGCTTTGAATATTCTTTCAATTTTCCATGTATTCTGAAAAATATTTCTTCCTCCATTGGTTTTAAAAATGTATAATAGCAAATTTCAGTTTCTTGCTTTCATGTTAATAGGAATTGTACTTGGACCCACATGGGATAAAACATGCATTTTTAGATTTGGTGATTTTATTAGTAAGTTTAATGTCAGAATAAATGTTAACATTGAGATTTATGACTTCATTATGAATATTAAAATTAAACTGAATTCTGCAAGAACACGCCGAATTCCGGGATTTTTCACACCTCACAATTAATGTGTTGTGAAGATCTGAGCACGACAAACAGGTGAGTTCAACTTCATATCCTGTTTTGTGTTCAATATCTTTAAAAATAATTTGTTGATAGGCGGTGTGATGTATTACTAAAATATGTCAATATGACTGTTTTGGGTAGTATATTAACTTATTCCACCTTTTGTACCTGTTACACTCAGTGAGGCCTCAATTTCCCTATAACTTTCAAAAATTCTCTTCTGAAAGTACAGCCTCAGCTCCACATTATTCAATCTGTCAACTATTATACATCTTAACATCTTTGTTGGATTCTAAACTGCTGGACAATTGACTTTAATAAAAGAAAATACTGCTAAAAATTATCATTACTTACTTCAAAACCACTCCTCTTGCATCCTAAATCACATTTTTTGGTGACTTTTCCATTATGACATAATCCAATAAACTTTTCCTATTTCTTGTCTTTTATCATCAAGTAAATCTGTGGATAATCTTGTGTCCAAATATAAAGTGTGTGACAGAGAATTCATTCCCTAAACAAAAGTGAATGAGTCTATTCCAACTCATATTTGTTATGAAGTTCTCTCTAAATTTACCCATTACATCCTCTGGTCATCAGTTGTCAATTTCAACTTTGCCACTGAAACCCCAAACAACAACATTTTCTCTTTGTCTGGTTTTAACCATGGTATCTAAATCTTGAAAAAGGAATATACTTCTTCATAACTAGAAGCTTGTACTGCTGGTCCATGGACTGGCACAATTTTCAGATCTATGCTAATCACTTTAAAAACAACCCACACAATGTTACACCTGACCAACCTCATTACCATGTATCATTAAAGGTTAATGCAACCCCTGCTTGTGTTTTCTTCCTTTCTTTTTAACCCTTCCTCACATCAGAATACATTACAGTAAAGACTGCACACAGAACACATTCCCCAGATACATGCTGCTCTGTCGCACTAATGTCTATCACCCTTAGGTTCAATTCTTCTACCATATTTTTCAAGAATAACACTGCATCAAGTATGATGCAGCAGTTCCATTTATTTCCTTGTTTATTGGGAATAATGCACAGGTAAATATACCACAAAGTAATATTTATTTGAGGATCCCCATCCCTGATACTTAGGTACTGTCAGCTATTATTTCAGGTGACCATTATATCCTGTTTGTTGAGACAAAATCATGATCCCTGACAATGATGGCAGAGTACATTGTATGCGTTTCACTGGAGATCAATGAAGCAAAGTTGTGGGGGACTATAAAAATAAAACATTTATTTTTGATGCACTTTGCCTTACCTGTGAAAGTCATATCTAATAACATACCAGATCAAAGCACTGTATAAGTGCAAAAAGTGGTGCACTAAAATAGGAGTTGTCACCCTTGTTGAACTTGCATAATTCTTCATCCTAAGGGGTAAAAGAGCACATCCCATTTACAGGAAAGGGAGGGGTGTGAAAAACAGTGTTTCACATCTGGTCGTTTGTTATCAATCATGCTGTGCTGCTTATCGGAATGCGGGTAGTACATGTTGTTTAGCCGGTGGATCACACAGCATGGTTTATGTGCTTGGAAAGAGGGAGTCATTTCTCACATTCCACATGTGAGGAAGTGGGCAGAAGTGGAAGCCAGTACAACTTTGGGGTTTTTCCTGTTGCAGACTACACATAACATTGAAAAGAAACTAACATTTACCCTCCCTAGAGCAAGATAAAAATTGGCCATTTAAAAGTTAGCTGTTATGAAGTTCTTTATTTGTAAATTATTTATAGCTATGCTCTTTCTGTTGATCTCTAAATCTTCCTTATATGATAAATTTATAGATGTAGTGCTACCCTCTCATCCTGCCACAAATGATCAAATGATGAAAATTGGTATTTGGAAGTTGGTCCAGCACATTTTTTCTGCAAAATGTAGTTATGATAAAAGTTAGATTGGGGGTCTCTCTCTCTCTCTCTCTCTCTCTCGTGTCTGTTGAAATGGTGTGCATCATGGGTAATCTTTTGTGATGGCCAGCATGTTGAGCAATTTTGTCCTGAAAGGTTTGTGCCGTCAATAACCAGTAAATCCACACACGTTTGTTCTATTCTTTCATTGCAGCACCAATTTCCCTAGTGGCGATATTTTGAACTAAATTTTGTTTTCCACTAAATCGTTTTCCTATGGCCTCAATAAACTCGCCACAGTATTTTCATTTCTCACTTTTCTAGACATCCGAGAATAGGGAGACTTATTTTCTAACCACCTACTACATACACTGAAGAGCAATTGAATTAAAGACAGCTGGCGTTATGCAAATGTGGCGCTGTGGGTGGCCCTGTAAACGGAAACGACATGACGAATGCAGCGATCCGACAATATAAGGAGTGATGTGACGGGAATCAGTAAGAGTCGGACGCAGTATGGGTAAGAAGAAGGATCTAAGCGCATTTGATTGTGGCCAAATTGTCGGGGCCTGACAAATGGGTCACTCCATCTCGGAAGTCGTTCAGGCACTAGGTTTTTAACGAGACACTGTGTCACGGGTGCACCGTGAGTACATCGAATCCCGTAAAACCATCCCTGCAAGGGCCAACTGCTGTGGACAACAGCGTGTGGATGAGCGGGGTCATCGTCGGCTAGCTCGTATTGTAACAGTGGATAGACGGGCCACAGTGCAAGAAATCACTTGGCAATTTAACGTTGGTGCACAAAAACATGTAAGCAGCCACACCATCCAGATCCATCTCCTTGCTATGGGGTACAGAAGCCATCGTCCCACGAGGGTACAGCTGCTGACCGCACATCACAGGTTGCAAAGATTAGCATGGGCGCAGGAACATCGCCACTGGACCCTAGACATGTGGAAAAATGTTGCCTGGACTGATGAGTCGAGATTTACGTTGGTACATGCGGATGGCAGGATACGAGTACGGCGCAAACCACATGAAGCGATAGATCCTTCTTGCCTGCAGGGTACTCTTCAAGCTGGTGGGGGTGGCATTCTCCTCTACGGACTGTTTACGTGGACTGAAATGGGACTCCTGGTATGTGTGACATCGTCCCTCACAGGTCAACGTTACCGGGATATCCTGGACGACCATTTGCTCCCATTTGTGCATCTTCAACATCCCACTGGGGACCTCATCCTGCAACAAGACAATGCACTGTGCCATCGCTCCCGAATTGTATCCGAATGGTTGGATGAACACTCCACCGACGTGACCTCACTTCCTTGGTCAGCTAGGTCACCTGACCTCAATCCCATCGAGAGAGATGTTCGAGGCTCTGACTCCCCTCCATCAAATCTTCGTGTACTGTGGGATCTTGTTCAGGGGTCGTGGATCCGTATGGCTTCAAAAAGCTTCCGGTGTCTTGCCGAGTCCATGCCGAGATGAATCGCCGCCATCATCAGGGCAAAAGGTGGTGCTACACGTTACTAGACAGGTATCTCTAATTCAATTGCTCTTCAGTGTATATATGTACATACACACAAATACATAACTAGAATAAATGATCATACATAAAAGTCAAATAAGGAAGATGCAACAGCAGATCTGAATGTAACGACTACATCTTTTGACAAAAAGTATGCAACTTTTGAATGCTCAACAATATTTCAGAACCATGAGGAACATGACAACAGAAATATATTGTTCAGGGATGGGCATACAACACTGTATGTGCTTATTATGATTCTATAAATATAATTTTGAATTTGTGGATCAGGAAAACAATCACCAAAATTGAACCTCAATAAAGACCCAAATGTTTTTGGCACCATTAATTTTTAGTTGCTGTAATTGAAGTTACATTTTCTAAGTTACATTGGAAATAAATGTTTGTTTAAAAAACAATTCTAAGGAACCTAGTGGTCTCCTTAAAATCAGACCACAATCTCCCTATGGGCCTGGAATCCATGGACCCAGAATGCTGACTGATTCCAGAGCTACAGCTCAAGAGTCTATCTTTGGTAGGGCTAAAAGGAATAATTACACACTACACATTTGAGAAAGTACCACAGAGAGCTTACTAAAACACCAGAAAAATAGTACCTGGGGTAGTAGGACAACCGATTTCATCATCAGGGCAATCTTCAATTCCATCACACCATAATTTTGATTCCAGACACTGCCCGTTGGTGGGACAAAGCTCTGTTCCTATGGGACATCCTGTGCAGATACATTTGCAGTCCTTTGTAAGCTCTGATTTTTGACCCTATAAAAATATAGTAATTTGTTTTTAAAGCACAAAAACACATCATACAAAAAATAAAACAAGTACAGTAATCCCAGTTGCAAACAAAGTAAGAAATATTTTCCAATGTGATATTGTTTGTTTATAGCAAGAACAATATTTATTACAGAAATGTTAAGCTGATTAAAATCATTACACTAAAACCTCATTTCCCTTAACTCAATAGCTACTATACATATCAGCAAGCTAAGGGAAACATGGAAATAATTTGTTTTCATTTTTTGGTTGTCTCTCTGGTAATTCTACTTCTTTTTTTTTTTAAATCTTTCTGTCAGCTTAAGTATGTTTTGGTCCCTTTGTTGATACAGATATGCAAAAAGCTGGGACATCAACATATTGAGTAAAGATAGTGAAGAAAATACCTGCAAAACTAGTTTTATATGAAATCTGTTGATCTTATGCATAAACAACTCCATGTTTCAGGTTTGCAATGGTTCAGCCACTTACTGCTTCACAATAGATACATAAGAAAATTAAACAAAATGCCTTCTACATAAATGACAACAATGGTTACCTTCATGAACATTTACAGTATGAGGATGACTGAATAAGTTTTAAAGCTTAACAAACTTGTGCCTTTTGAATATAATACTGCATAATTTCTTTATGATGCAGCAATTTCAATGAACTTATCCTTCTTCCAGCTGTCTTAGTTCTTGATAATAAATCTTCATTATGTCCTGCAAAACACACCTTCCTCTGTGTCTTCCTGGATCACTTCCATCATCTCTGAAATGTTGTACATGTAGGTGCTTCTTCAATTTTCAAAGGGAAAGAAATCATTATATGCAAAGCCTGGAGAATATCAAGGGTCAGGAAGCTTGTTTAATACACGACAAAAGTTGATGCCTGTAATCCACCCAGTTTTTGGCATTGACATTCTTAGGACCCACCTTCACACATATCAGACAGATTGAGCTTTTGGTGTAGAACTGCTTTTATGGTTCCAGTACTATATTTTTGCTTTCTGACAGTATAAACAATTATCATTTGGTGATTTTCCTCGAAATATTCTATGACACTACAATGGATTTTTCTTTTTTGTGCTTGCTTCAATAAGAAGATTCAGAGGTGCATGGCTTTATCGATTATGAAAAAGCCTTTGATTCAGTGAAACCATCAGCAGTTACAATGGCTCTGAAATTCTGCAGGTATTGAAGATGCATACATTAATATTATTAATAACATCTATGAAAATGCAAGTGCAAAGATTCGGCTATTTGAAAATACAACACACATAAAAATTGGAAAGGGAGTGAGACAAGGTGACACCATATCTTTAAAGCTCTTTAATGCCACATTGGAAAATGTCTTTCAATCACTGAACTGGGAAAACAAAGGGATAAAGATTAATGGAGATTATCTAACCCACCTTCGTTTTGCTGATGACGTAGTCATTTTTGCAACTACCCCATCAGAGCTGCAGAGTGTGATCCAGGAACTTGCTGACAAGAGTAAAGAAGTGGGATTAAAAATGAACTTTCAGAAGACAAAAGTGATGTTCAATGCTTTTACAAGAAATGAAGATTTATCGATTGATGGAGAAAAGCTGGAGATAACAGACACGTACGTTTATCTTGGACAGCAGATATCAAGTGAGGGTCACATTGATGAAGAAATTAATCGGCGTACAAAACTTGCCTGGAGAGCTTTTGGAAGAAACGGCATAATTTTCAAGAGCAATATGCCATTATGTCTTAAAAGAAAATTGTTTGATCAATGCATCCTTCCAGTGCTTACGTGTGGTGCAGAGACGTGGACCTTAACTAAAAGAGACATACAAAGGCTGCAGACAACTCAAAGAATCATGGAGAGGTGCATGCTTGGTGTAACCAGGAGAGATAAGAAGAGGAACTTGTGGATCAGAAAAATGACAAGAGTAGAAGACATCATGATCAGAGTTAAATCCCTGAAATGGCAATGAACTGGACATACTGCCAGAAGAACAGACCATCGATGGAGAGTCAAAATTTTAGATTAGATTCCAAGGGACAGGAAAAGATCCAGAAGAAGACCACATGGGAGATGGGTGGATGAAATTGGAAAGTATGTGGGAGTAACATGGAGGAGACTGGCACAAGACAGACCGTTGTGGAAGAGGCTTGGAGAGACCTTTGTCCAGCAGTGGATTGATAATGGTTGACAATGATGATGATGATGATGATGATGATGCTAAATTTTTACACATTATAACTGCTATCTCATGAATACAGGTCAGTGTATTTTTTTCCTTCTTTCATTAAAAACTCAATTACTGCCAAGAGCAGTTCCACACTCAAAAATTTTCTTGCCCATTTAGATAGATGTAATACATCAGTTTGCTGAATTCCAACAACTGATACATCCTTTAGCTGCCAGATACTTTTCAGGCAGGCAAAGGATGATACAAAACTGATATGCACTGTCTAAGATATCAGTGTGTTACTGCATAATACTGGTCTAACAAACTTGAAAATCTTTCCTGTATAAATTTTGCCTTTGGCTTCATTTGTCTGACACAAAATGATTTTTCCTAATCAAGTTTCTACCAGAGAAAACCTTTGGCCCAAATAAATACACATAAAAACCAAAGGGATAAAATAAGCAATAATTATATTGTTTTATGTTGCAATGTTGCATGTACCATGTTGCTAAAACCAGCAATGAAAGATGCACAGGAAAACAACAGCAGGCAGCTTTCTTTTTTTCTTTTGGGGGAAAAAATTGCAGTTAAAATAGAAAAGTATTGTTATATGATTATATGAATCTAAAATTAAGTCTATAAACAATTCTCATAATAAAATAATATGAAATATTGAAACATATCACATGACATTGTGATTCCCCCACAGTTCCCAAATTATACAGGTCTAAAAAATGTTACATATTAAGTTTTTTGAGTCATTTTGAAAGAGTTGTACATATTTGTGATGTCGATTTTATTGAAGTTATACCCATTACATTTAAAACTTTAATACATACCTTTTTTTCATACGGCATTTAATGAGTTACAGACTCCTTGTAAAGTCTTTGCCTTTTCCCTTCAAAACAGTACTTCTTACACTCTTCAATTTATGAATTTCTCATGGCATCTCTCTGTACAACATTCAGCAGTATAGTCACTGACCATTATTTTTAATGTTGTATCCTTATACATTACAAAAGCAAACATAGCAGGCATCACTGTGATGTTTTGGTGCCATCTGATCACTGGCACACACACATACATGCACACACAAACTTTTTTCTTATCTTTTGTCCAGTACCTTAGTTCTTCAATACAAACAGCACAGACCTTAAGTGAAACACATGATTTATCATGGTTCCACGTTTCGCTCTAAAGTATTAACAGTAAGTATTTTTTACAAAGACTGCAATGTTTTTCTGTTGCTTTTTAAAGACAAGCTCCCCAAAAATATAACAGAAACTACCCAGACAGTTAGTTAACAGACTCATATGTAGCCATTGTTACAAATACTACCATTCTCTGCATTATTTCTAAGTTCATGATATATCCTGCTTACTGAAATATCTATTGAGGATTAATATGGTCTTACAGTCTACTTTGGTATTCTGGTCTTCAGTATTTCGTACAAGCAACTTCATTATTTCCTTTTTTTCACATACAAATTCAAGTTATTGCAAAGGCGTTTTGGCCTCGCAATATGGCAGACTAAAAAGGAACAACTCAACTTAATGACATTGTATGCCCGGCTGTTCCTTTTCTCAACTATCTGCATTTGATGTAATTCCACTTCGGTATTCTGGTCTTCAATATTTCGTACGAGCAACTTCATCATTACCCTTTTTTTACATATGGATTAAAGTTATTGCAAACTCTTTTCGCCCTTGCATCATGGCAGACTAAGAAGTAACAACTCAACTTTATGATATTGTATGCCTGGCTGCCCCCTTTTTTCAACTATCTGCACTTGATGTAATGTAAGTTTTAACTTTTTATCTTCACAAGTTTTTAGATTTAAGTTGATAATTTCTGTGTTTTTTATCATGAATGTTAATGATTTTAGGCCAGTGACAGTTAAGGGTTGACCCGATGGTATATAAGTAAATACAACATGTGAAACAGTTTGAGCTAGTACATGTTACCAATAGCAAATTATTAACACAATAGACAACTATACAGTGCAGAGATACAACTCCAACTGGCAGTTTTTAGTCTTAAAGACAAGTGGAGATGAGCTCAAGTGCAAATGCATACATATTTGAACCCTGTTTCCACATGTTTTGCTGCTCTACTATCCACTTTTTCTCTCAGTGCTTCTTCCTTCCCATCCAACTTTTACTAAATTCATGTTCAGACCTGTTACACAACAAATTTGATAGGCAACATTATTTCACAGGTAATCGAACAGAATCAATAACCTAAAAAGCATTTATTTTTTGCTTAACCCAATGTTCTAAAAATGTAATTTTATAGAAAAAAATGTATGTGATAGACAAATTTGAGCATTATTTTTTAAATCAGCATATTGAAAGGAATAAGACACTTAAGCAATGGAACGCATGAGTGAAATGAAGTCAATGGAAGATCAGTAGAAAAAATACAGAAAACATAATTTTAATCTGAGGCAAAATATTTCAAAGCAAAATTTAGTTGGTTTACTTACTTCCAAACAGTCTGGACAAGTCATTGGCTTACATTTTGAATGGCCTTCAAGAATACAGTCACACACGCTGCAGTCTGATGTTACCGTTCTGTCAGATGCCTGAAATAGGAATAAGAATTCAAAATACAGTCTGTTCAAGAAAAACACCATGATATGTAACTATTTACTGCATTTAGAAAATTACTGTGCATCCTGTAACTAAAAGAAATGTATCATATGCCATGCAGATAATCAGGATGTCATGATACAAAAGACCCTTAATAGACAGAAATGTACCATGCACACAAACTGTTATTGATCTAAGTGCAATGTGGTGAGTTTTGAGCCTTTACAAAGAAATGAACACACACACATTTGTGGCAGCACATTGGAAAGGCTTACATTATTAAAACTGATTTATACCTTTCACATTTACTTTCAAATTTTTTCGTCAGTATTCTTGACCTGGAAACATTCTGTTTTCATACAATAATTTTTATCCATGTGCCTTATTATCCATGTGCATTAAGAGAAACTGTAAGGCATAGTGAAATTCAAATGCATCACTGAAACATCATCACAATAAAAGTATAATATCACATTATGCAATTCTTTGTCATTTAAAAACTGTTAAAATCATTTCTCTTGTTTAAGTGGTGAAAGTGCCTGCATATTCTTTAAGTGCCATATATAAAAAAAAAAAAGAAAAAAAAAGACCCAGAAGAAGAACACATGGGAGATGGATGGATAAAATTCGAAATCATGCCGGAGCAACATGGAGGAGACTGGTTCAAGACAGACAGTTGTGGAAGAAACTTGGGGAGATCTTCATCCAGCACTGGATAGATAATTTTTTTCAAATTCATCAATGATGTATTTTCTTCTTATAGTTGCAGTGAAATGTAACTATAAGGATATTATAACATCCAGTTCATTTTTCCTTTGTAATTTTAATAGCTCCTGATGCCAAAAAATGGCCTGTTTTGTTTAGCAAGATCTGTAAAATTTTCACTACATAATCTACTCTTACACGACATCCCAGCTGCTTATTAAAATCAGTTTTAAAGACCTCATTTCCATTAATTTATTTAATCAGCATGCTTTTGTGTGGGCATCAAGATTTCAATGTAGAATTTTTTTTTACCTTAAGGATTTTACGTACTTTTTTAAAGTGTTTCCTGTGTACAGAACAGTGTAATTACACCATTCTGGGCTAACACATAAACACTGCGACATGACTATTTGTATATTATGAACTTGCAAACGGACCATGCAACCCACATTTTTGCTTCGGCTATCAAGCTAAGTATGTTTTAGTTTTTGTTCTAATCACATTTCCTTACACTATATGTTATATCATGCATGACAGGGTACCACTAACTGGGTCATTCCATACAGAACAACTCAATTTTGAAAAAGTGTGTAGCTGTACAGTTCTGAAAAAATTTGAAACTTTGCTCATTTATTTATGTGGTTGAATAATGGCCAAAAATTGTTAAACTTTTTTTCCCACTCAACCCCCCACCCCCACCCCCTGTAGGTTGCTTCAAAGATGGCGGCCGTCACAATTTTTAGCATATTGAAGCCTTTCCAATATTCCTGATATCTCCTGAACCAATACAGTTATTGGAATGATTCAAAAAAGGGTTTGTTAAGCATAATATGAGGATTCTGAAAATCAGTCACATTCTTTACTTAAAATTAAAACCCTTTAAACATTGATGATCGGATGCTGATTTTGTCTTACTTTGCGATTTTTTTTATGAAACACAGGAAACATACACAAAGTTGCAATTCATACAGTAGAAACCTTGTCCCTTGAAAAACACAAAAAAATAATAAATCCTGAAATTAGGTACCCCTTTGTGCTTCCGCCCCCTCCCCCACCCAAATTTGAGAAAAAACACACTTTCCCAATTTTTGAGGTCTTATATCTCTTGTGGGGTGAGATACAAAAATCTGAATTTTTGTGTACATAGCCACTTATATGATAGCTATTAACTCACAAAAATTGGTTATTGTGTTCAGCCTAGTTTTTGATATACAGGGCTTGCTATATCTGGGAAAATGTTGTTATTGGTACATTCGTAATACTTGTTTAAATTATATCAATATCACGTTATGTTTTTATTAAATGCTCACAAATGAAAACGTTAACAGTTAGCCATAAAATACTCCAAGAAAAATCTGTTATAATACCTTTATAACTCTCAACAGTCAATGTCTCTGGATTTTAGAGTGAAGAGAAAAGATAACTCGTTCTTCAGTTTTTCATCAATTTTGGAGACTCTGCGAGAACCTGAAGTATAGAACTCAAATGGTGTCAAGATCTTCAGGATTTTACTGTTTGGTATTCATGTTGATATCCTGTTATCATTGTCAGGCACAAAGGATGTGGCAGGTCTAGGAGGACTATAAAAATCGATGTAGGATTCCAAATCCACTGTGTTGCATACATGTCCAACCCACCAGTTAGACCCATAGATGCATTCAACATCGTCTCTTTGTTTTGGAGTTGCGACTGATGATAAGCAACTGACTTGATGTTCACTGAAGTCCATGGATGTTGAGGTTGTTTTTGTTAGTATTTTGTTTTCTGTTGGGATAGGAATAACACAGTGCATCTTACGTATTCCTTTCAACTTTCTGAAGTTAGCATAATGCTTTTCAAGTGTATTCTCCAGAGCAGGAACCTCAGCACTTTCAACAAAAATGAAATGGACTCCTTGAATATTACCAACACAAAATTCATAAAGAGCTTGAGCTGTAAGAATGGGCACTGCATAGGTTTTTGCAGTGAAGCTTTCCTTACCAGATGTTTGACAGTACCTCCGATCTCATCACATGAGTTCTTGCCGTGTGCAGTGGCAAAGAAATAACTTTCGGCATCAAGCCCAAAATCAACCTTGTGACGGAACAGATTGCAGCAATTCTTATGATTTTTATACTGGCTGGCTGCACCATCAGAGAAGTAGAACACTTTGGTGAGATGGGGGCCAATGAGCTCCTTTACTTGTGGCAGCAGCTTCTTCTGGAAGGTAAAGGCAGCATTAGTGTTGTGGGACAAATGGTCACTCACCACACAGAAGCTCTGACATTTGACTTCATTATTGGTCTTGAAGTACACCACAAAAGGGTGGAGAGTAACTTGATCAGTTTCCCAATGAAAAGATTGCACTATGTATGTGAAGTTTTCACTCCAATCGCCCATGATTATACACTCATTTTGCTTTAAGTTTTCTTTTGTACTTTTAAGGAAAGAGGACTGCTGTTTTGCTACAAAAGGGTGTTTCTTGAGGTCCATCACTTTTTCTATTACCTTTTCTATGAAATCATCTGATGAAAGGGAGACATTAACCATCTCTGTTCTGTCTGTGGTCATTCACTGAGGGAAAGTCAAAGTGTGTTTATGAAGATCCTCACATATTTCTTCAAGCGTATTCCTGATTACATCTGGTCCTGGACAATTAAGGCATTTTTTCATCATACACTCTTCGCTCTCAATGTTACACACAACACTCTCCAGTAAGCCTTTGTAAGAAATATTCATTCTTGTTCCACACAACATTAATTTCAAGTTCTGATGGTAAAGGCAAACGCAGACAGAGTGTGTCCCACTTGCTCCTGCAAGAACACACCACTTCGGTCTCAAAAAGGCAAACTTGGAGAAACCAATCTTGTCATTTGGATTTACGCTCTTGTAGTTTGTGTACAGTTCTCTGATATTACACAAGACCAGTCTCTTTTGTTTCAAAACCTTTTTATCTTCATTGTCTCGAACAGAAATACATTCTTTTGCTCCAGGGCAAATCCTGCTGTTCTCATCATCTGTATAAAACTGTATGACTTTCTGAGTTATCTCAGGACTAAAAATCGTTTTTGCTGGCTTGGGAATGTCAGGTAGGATACCAAATGTTTTCACAAGTTTTTTAGTTTTCTTTACAATGTATTCTGTGCAATTAAATTCTTCACAGATATGAGCAGTAGACCAGCTTTGTGGTAGTAGCCTGATTATTTGTATTTTTTCTTTGTTATGAGCTGTAGAAACTTTTCTTTCAATTTTCTTATCAGAGTATCATACTGATCCTCTTCACTTAACTCATTCACGTCATTGTCATCAGATAACTCTCCATTCTCAAATGTAAGTGCCAATTTTCTCCTACCTGCACGTGCTGTTCTTTCAGATTCTGCCACTATGGCCTATGCTCTTCGTTTTGATGGCAATTTCTGAATGCAAATTGGAGAGATATGCAGGAGTGAGCAGCCCGTAATGATTTCTTCCACCTTTTGAATTGCAGGCCTAAAATCATCGTCGTCAGCATCATAATTTCCATTGCTTTGTTGTTCAGTTACTTTTTGTTCAGAGCAAGAACACGTGAAGGACAAAGAGCTTTCCCTGGCATTAAAAACACAAAACTGTTGTAGTGTTCTCTCATTTCAGTTGTTATTATTCTCAGAGAACCTGATACTCTGGTCTTCCTTTTTATTTTTAGCTGAATTTTCATGAATTTTTAGTGGGTCACAACAACTATTTCCATAAAGGTGCTCAGATTTCAGTAAATTTTTTTCTTATGATACTCACAAATAGAGGTGATCTCTGACCATGTACTGAGCTTTAGAAGGTTTTGGTCCTCTTCACTAAGCTCTGTAAGTTGTAGCACCTGCTTAGGTACTGAACCATAACTTAACTTATGACAAGGCTCTTTGCACCACAATCCAACAGCATACTCCATATTAATTATATGAATTCAGTTTAAGAATGAAACATTAAGAACACAGTCTAAAAGCCTAAACAGGAATATCCGAGTTAAAAAGTAATCCAACAATATAAATAAAACAATAAGAAAGTTTACTTTCACACTTTAAAATAACATGAAAACTGTGAAGCTTACAGAGCACACCACTAGCATGTTCACTCCACAAAGACAAGCAGCAGACTGCAGCTGATTTGTAGCTAACTCTGAATGTACAGGTTAAGACACTTTCCAACAAGTCTGAGCATGCTGATTTCTGCTGGCTGTCAATGAAGCCAGGAACAGGCATGTTCAGACAGGTTTTGCCTGCCTGAACCTTGCTGTTTGCATTGTCTAAACAGCAACTACTCCAGTGACATAGTCCTGATGACGAACTAGGATTTATTTCGAAAATTTGACCACCAACTTTTTTGAATAATAACCTCTATAAGACCTGTAACAGTACAATATGAATAGAGGTGCCATAAATTCATTTACAACTAGGATGTCCAGTGTTTATAATAATTTTGCTCCATCACATGTAGCTTTAAATATTGGGTCATAAAAATGTTCACCCTTTTGCAAATAAAGAAATGCAGCATTAAACACAACTAATTTGATAAAATGTTAATAAACATAAGCCAAACAAATTTAATGTAATATTACAGTTTCCACTTTTTTTTTCTACTTTTGAGTTTTACCCTTTTTTGAGCTACTGTATCTGAGTAACTAGGCTGAAAACAAGAACCAAATTTATTCAACAGACTAGACGAAACCCATCGTAATCGACAGTTTTTTTTTTTTGAAATAATAAACTCATATGAAACAACAAATGTAAACTTTATTTGATTGACAAATTCATTCAACAACTTCAGTAAAACAATAGTCCATGTTCGTGATTTTTTTTTTTTTGTGACTGAAGATTTAATGACCACCGTGAGCAACTCAATGGGCTATAAGCAGTCGCCCGTCCCTAATTTAGGGTCAGTGGTTCCAGGGAATGGAGAGAGAGCCAGTGGTATAAAACAAACACAACATCCATGCCTCACCAGGATTCGAACCCGGACCCTTCACAAACGAATGATCATAAGCCAACACTTGGGCTATAAGCAGTCGCCCATCCCTAATTTAGGGTCACTGGTTTCAGAGAAGGGAGAGAGCCTGTGCCGTAAGACAAACACAACATCCATGCCTCACCGGGATTCGAACCTGATAAACAAAACCCGTCGGAATCGACGATAAGTTTTTTTTTTTTTTTGAAAAGAATAAACTCATATGAAACGTTTATTTACATCTTTACATAACAGGAAACGTCTTACCTACATGAATAAACTGAATCGAATGAATGTTAAATTGTATACTTACATCACACAGTCCAATGGCACAAAGCAATCAGGTCTTCGAGTGTTCACTGTTCTGATAAGAACTTTCAAACAAATTCCGGGTAGCATTGTTTTGCACAACGGTTTGCTAAGAAGAGAGACTTTGGACTATCCGAGTCCCTATATACTTCCATCTTCAACAGCGCGTGAGTCAATGCGATCGGATGTCAACTGCAAGCTTCTCCCATAGACTTTACATGGGAATTTTGCCACCACACAATGCCTGAACCATTGCCCCAATCTCATTTTTCTCTTCGACTGGCACATCTACATGGCAAGACCTTTATTTTGATACCTCAACCATATGTTTACATTCAGCCATTCTCTCACAACTGGTCTAACAGTAAAAAACCTTATAGAATTAATATGTAGATTTTTCTTAGAACATTTTATGGCTAACTGTTAATTTTTTCATTTGTGTGCATTTTAAAAAATGTAACATGATATTGATATCATTTAAACAAGTATTACGAATGTATCAATAACAACATTTTCCCAGATATAGCAAGCCCTGTATATCAAAAACTAATCTGAACACAATAACCAATTTTTGTGAGTTAATAGCCATCATATAAATAGCCATCATATATGTGACTATGTACACAAAAATTCAGATTTTTGTATCTCACCCCACCAGAGATAAAAGAAATTCAAAAATTGGGAAAGTGTTTTTTTCTCAAATTCGGGTGTGGGTGTGTGAGCGTGGGGGGTGGCGGGGGGATACGAAGGAGTACCTAATTTCAGGATTTATTTATTTTTTGTGTTGTTCAAGGGACAAAGTTTCTACAGTATGAATTGCAACTTTGTGTATGTTTCCTGTGTTTTATAAAAAATTCACAAAATAAGACAAAATCAGCATCCGATCATCAATGTTTAAAGGGCTTATTTTAAGTAAAGAATGTGACTGATTTCTGAACATTTTCTTAGTGTTACAGAATCCTCATTTTATGCTTAACAAAACATTTTTTGAACCATTCCAATATCTGTATTGGTTCAGGAGATATCAGAAATATTGGAAAGGCTTCAAATGCTAAAAATTGTGACAGCCACTATCTTTGAAGCAACCTATAGAGGGGGGATTTGTTTTAATTATTTTCGGCCTTATTCAGCCACACAAATAAATGAGCAAAGTTCCAAATTTTTATAAAATCTTCTAAGTTTTTATGAATTTAAATTAGAAGCATCAAATTTTCTGTTACTGAGAATTAGTTTCTTTGTTATTTAAAGACAAACTACTAACTTTATAAAAGTTAGAAATAGAATCAGATACAAAACCTAGAAGCCTGAGGATGCCTGTTTAATAACGTTTTTAATTTTCTTAGTAAAACATGTATATCTATCTATCATTATTTTGAAGGGGGGATTCAGAATCTTTTGCCAATCTTATCATGATATCATCTATAATTTTACATACAATAACTGAAGCTAAAGTAAGAAATATAGAGCACCGTCTTAAACTACAGCTCATGTGATTTGTAAGGCATCCTACTGTATGCTCCTTCTGTTGAGTTTTATCCTTGCAGTAAGAACATGTATAGAGCATAGTTGCAAATAAAACATAATATATTCCCAATCTCAACATACATGATGCCTTAAAAAATCCTTAGCACAGCCTTTCTTACCATCTGACCACAAAAAATAAAATAAAAATGCTTTAGCAGTACTAAACTAGCCTAAAAAAGTGTACCAGCATCACTAAGGCTTTGCTGTGACATTACATACAAGGAGACATCCAGTGACTTCTAAGACCAAAATACCAATGCCTTATATTCTAGGAATATTCTACCATTACGTTTTGGTGTAGTCCCTGAAATTTTGATTGCGCTTAGAACATCTCTGTTCTAGCTATGTTGATCTATGGTAATAAAAAAATCCTGCCATGTTCTTCAAACCATGTCTACCTCTAGTTTCCTGGAGGTTTTTGTCATCTTTCAAACATATTCTCAATGGGCCAAAGGTGCTCCTGAAAATGTTGTTAGAAAAATAGTCAGCTGATAGAGCAAGGCCTTGGGAATATGAAGAATGAGGAAGCTGGTTTAGTGCACAATAAATGTTGATGACTGTGATCCACTCATTTGGTTTTCATTACTAGCATCTACATTCTTGGGATTCATCATGTTAACACTTCAAAGAGGCAGAGCTTTTTAATGAAAATTGTTTCTATGGTTCCAATATTCATCTTCTTTAGTAATCTGTATAAGTCACATGACAATTTTCCATAGGAAATTCTTTGTCCTTAAAGTGCATTTCATTTGTTGTCACTTCAACCACACAACCTGGTGAGAATAATCTTTTGACGAATCTCTGCCTCATTTGAAAAATGATGACATTTCTTAACTATGACATAGGATGGTATAAAAATCTGTTAACCACAGGCTCATAGAAACTGAGTGCTGCAAATCACTTTTAAAAATTCAAACAAAGCCTAGTGCTTCACATTTGGAATTTTCCATGCCATTACGCATCGACATAACAAATCAACGGCTGAATTCAAACAACTGATTTACAGTACATTTAGTGCAGCTGCCTTGCCATTTTTACAGCGTCAAAGGAAAGATGTAACAATGATAAACAAAGTAAACACTCATGTTTCATTGCAGCATACTTGGGCACAGGACTAATGAAATGCATTCTGTAAATATTTTCATAATAATAAAAAACATGAAAAATATGTATTTAATTCATCTCACATTGAATCGCTTTTCTTCTTGGAAACATGGGCAGTCAATATGATGAATACATGATGTTCCATCACAAGCATGGTCAGGAGGACATGAAACAGGACAACGTTCCATCAGAGACAAAGGAGTCTCTGGACAGAGAACGAGGGGACGCAATGTTGTTGTGACAGGTGGAGCTGAAACATGAAAAATATTATAAGGTAAAAATGAAATGTAAACAAAAAAGTTAAGAATTTTTATGCTATTATACCTGGCATCTGTTTACAAAACTTTATTGAGTATAATATGGCAGTTTATATATTTTTTACAGAAGCAAACAACTTCCCCACAGCTCCTTCTAAGGAGATAACATAACAAGCAAGCCATTTGAATGGTTACACAACTGTTCTGCATTTGAATAAGAAATTACTGTAGATACTAACTAAGATATATGCTCTTTCTTATGAGCAAAAAAAAAAAAAAAAAACTCTAAGCAATGTAAAGACCCCCCCCCTAAATTATTGGGTTGGAAAGAAAGTAATGTCTGCAAATGCAAGGCAACAGAAAAGTGCTAATTACCATATATACAAGTACAAATCAGTACAAAATGTAGTTGCCATCATTTGCCACGACCTGCTTTTATCGTTTGGGCTGCTGTTGGATACCGTCCCTGTAGAATTGTGGTGGCTTGGATGCAAAGAAGTGAGTAAGTGGCCGTTCGACATCGTTCCATTGATGAACCACTGTTTGTCCACGAGATGCTGCAATGACCGGAAAAGGTGGTAATCATTTGGGGCAATGTCCAGGGAATAGGCTGGATACAGAAGCAGCTCCCAGCCCAGGTCCCTGATCTTGAGACAGGCCACCCGTGTTGTGTTAGGTCTCGCTCCATTCTGCTGCAGGAGGATGCCCTTGTGGTTCAGCAGTGCTGGTCATTTTGATGTGAGCGATGCATGCAGTTCATCAAGCTGACGGCAGTACACATCAGCAGCGATAGTGTTGTTGTCTCACAGCAGCTCAAGAAACACCACACCCAGAATATCCACCAAACAGACAGCAGGATCTTACGTAGGTATAAGCCAGCTTTGGGGGTCAGCATCGGCTTCTGTTTTGGGTCTAACCAGTGTTTCCAGGCACTGACATTGTCATAAAGGACCCTTTTCTCGTCACCAGTCACAATGCGGTCCAAGAATGGTTCAGATTGGTTATGTGCAAGCAGAGAATTGCATATACTAATTTAGTTCAAGCATTGCATATATGGTCTGCTTAAACAGCACTACATGGTAATATAACATTATTATCAATATAAATATCTTGCACTATGTATTATATAATTCTATTTCACACATTTAAAATTAGCATCAAAATCTTGACATTCGGGTGAAAGTAATTACAACTTCAAAAATAACTTCTTGAACAATGTAAAACTGTAAGAATATAGTATTTGCTTACCACATGAAGTCAGCAGTAATTTGATAGTTGTTTATTCTGACTAGTATTCTTGTGGTTCCACACCATGGGTTGTACTTAATATAGTTTTTTTTTTTTTTTTAAGGGTGAAGCAGTGGGAAATGCATGCACTTATGCGATTTGCTTTTTGCTCAACTGTGAGTTGATGGGGTGCCCAAACTCCCCTCCTGTGCACCTTCCCAAGCTGATGCAGGTGCGTGATAATACTCGTGTGGCTAATCCCCAGCTGTTCGGCCAACTCTCTCGTAGTCACCCGTGGGTCAGTCTTTACTAAGGTCTTCAGCATGTCCATATCCTTTGTTGTGGGTCTTTCAGTTTTGGAATGGTCTGACAGGTCAAAATTTCTCTCTCAAAACCATTCGAACCAACAAGAGCATTGATGATGTGATACGGCATTGGTGTACAGCGGGGGTCCCACTGCGATGAAACTCATTCAGCTTCCAATGGTGGATGTGCTCTTTTCCCTTTCCGTGTTGGCTGGTGCTTACACTCTTCGCCTTCCAACTGCTAATTGTCACTGACTTAAGCCACTTACCTGCTGACGTCATGCTGCTGCGCTGCACAATCTCAGTGGCTGGGGTTTCGACTTTGGGTGTCTCATCATCGGACATTACTTTCACCCCAACCAAATATATGCAAAAACATCACAGCACCATACTCATACATACATACAGCACATATGAATGTACATACATACATACAAAGAAGCTATTCTCTGAGATTCAGGGATTAGCTCCTCAAAGAAAGTTCATCAACCAGACTGAAGTTCAAAACTGATGGAACTAAATTTTGCTTACTGTTGATGCATCACACGTCTCCATTTATCGTGATCGTGGCACACAACTTGAACTTCACTGACACCCATCACACACCTCCCACACAACCTCTTGCACTTCATACTTTAATCTTTTTCTCATGCAGGAATTCTTGAATCTGATCCTCGCATGATTTCCTTGGCCTTCCTTTACCTTTCTTTCCTGCCACTTGGGCTGAATAAATTCTCTTAGTAAGCACCTCTTCACTCTCCTTTCAACATGGCTAAACCACCTAAGAATATCTGTCTCCATCTTACTAACAACATTTTGCTTTACATTACACATCTGCAACAGATCTTAGTTCCTCACATGATCAGAATGCATCTTGCCACATACTCCCATAAGTACTGCATCTCTCAGGCACATGAACTACTCCAATGTCTCTTCTGCAGTATCCAGGTTACACCACCATACACTAGAGTAGGAGCAATTACACTTTCAAACACAGCAATTCAGGACTTTTTTGAGAACCCATCATGAAATCCTTATCTAAGGCAGCTATAACTTTCAAAGATGAATTTACTTGCCTACTAATTTCACCATCTAATTTTTTTCTCTGTCAAACATGCTTCCTAAACAGACGAATTCATTCACCTGGTCTAGTTCTGTGCAACTTAAGGCTGATCTTGCACACAGTATTGACAGTTCCTGGATCAAAAACCATAACTTTGGGTTTCCCTCATTTATACTCAGTTTGAATTTCATACAAACTTCCCCCACGCTGATGTACTTTTATAATTTTTATGACTCAGCACCATATTATATGAATAAATAACCAAATATTAGTTATTTTTTTAGCTTAAACATAGTGTCATTTGTCCAAAAATTATTCTCATAATTAGTAATGAACTGTACACCAACGATACACAAAATAGTAAAACTATACTGGTAATCAGATGTGCTGGCATGAAAATATAAATATATGTTTCCAAGCTTTCACACATCTACCAGATGGTGTTTTCATGGAAGGTAGACAGAAAACCACAATCTGTATAAAAGAGAACCCATATCGAAAGAAATTATACATACATACATACATACATACATACATACATACATACATATCACTAAGCTGTTCTCTGAGATTCAGAGGTTAGCTCCAAAAAGAAATACAAACTTCCAGATATTTTTACTTATTGTTGTCGTATCAAATTTCTCCATTTACAGCGATCTTGACATACAACTCGTGCTTCACTGATATCCATTACACGCTGTACACAAGATCTTTTATTCTTCATACTCATAATCTTTTTCTCATGCAGACACTCCTGAATCTGATCCACCCATGTCTTCCTTGGCCTTCCTCTGCCTTTCCTTCCTGCCACTTGGGCTGAAAAGATTTTCTTAGTAAGCATTTCATGTATTATTTCATATGGTATAATTTCCTAAACGGAAATTATACCATATCAAATAATACATAATATTATTCAATATATCTGAACAATATATGATATACTATTTTATCTAAATAATATGTATTATTTGATTCAAATAATATATATTTAATCCAAATACAATATAATATATTATTTAGATTGCAGTTTTCTGTCTACCTTCCTTGAGAAAGCTATCTGGTTTATGTGCAAAAGCTTGGAAACTTACATTTATATTTTCAAGCCAATAAATTGGATTACTCGTATAGTTTTATATTTTGTGTACTCATACACTCATTGTCGTAAAAATCTGCACACCAAAAAAAAAAAAAATGTGTAATTAACGCAAAACTCAGCGAAAAGCTACGGGAGGGTAGACATACAAATGATTAAAGTTTCGTGTGATCCTGCATGCCCGCGCATTCAAGATTGGTGCTGCAATCGTACTCCTTGAGGCTTATAAGGCACCACACAGGGGACTCCACATGCATGCCAAAGTGCATGGTAAGAGTCAGGTGAGATCCCTGAGCAATAGACATGCCGAGGAGCCACCGTAGATGTGCGTATGGGCAACTGACAGAGTTTGAACGAGGCAGTATCGTCGGGATGAGAGAGGTGGAGTGGCCGGAGCGTCGAATCGGCAGCTATTTGGGTTGGTCGGACAGTGTGGTGCGATCGTGTTGGAAGCAATGAACATAGGAAGGCACCTGGACATGGTGGACTGGCTCTGGACAACCCAGACACATCACCAGCAGAGAGGACTGTGCGATTGTGAGAGCGGCATGCACAGATGCAATGCCCTCCTTGTCCAATATCCAGAGACATGTGGCAGCTGTACAAGGGACTCCTGTGTCCACCAGAACCATTTCCAGATGCCTGGCAGAAGCAAATTGGCACGCTTGATGGCCCTTATGTTTTCTGCCATTAACACCTGACCATTGCCGGTGTTGACTGCAGTGGTGTCAGCAGTGAGCAACATGCTAGACTGGCGACGTATAGTATTCAGCAATGAATCCTGCTTCTGTATGGGAATGGAAGACCACCATGTCGGAGTGCAGAAGACCGCAAGTGAGTGTTACAGTCCCAACCTCACTGTACAGCGGCACACGTCCCGAACTGCAGGTGTGATGATCTGGGGAGCTATCGCGTATGACAGCTGGACTTCCTTCGCAGTGATACGAGGGATGTTGACAGCCCAGTGCTACGCACAGAAGATCCTGCAGCCCAGAATGCTACCTTTCCTGGCGGAGAGGCCCAGAGCCATTTTCCAACAAGATAACGCCCGTCCACACATGGCTCGGGCTTTCCAGGACTGTCTACGTCATGCTTTGATGCTTCTGTAGCCTGCCAGATCACCTGATCTCTCTCCCATCGAGCACGTGTGGGACCAGATGGGACGCCAGCTTTCTCCATGTCCTAGTGTTTATGATTTAGAGTGTCAATTGCAAGAATTGTGCACCAATCTGTCCCAGGATAACATACAGCATCTCTTTGACTCCATGCCAGATCATATTACCACATGTATCTGAGCACGAGGCAGTCTGACGCAGTACTAACTAACACTGACCGGAATGTGTTCCATATGTCCGTGGGAAAGTGTCCTGCTGCTGTGATATGGTAATCACTTATGTCCTTGGTATGTACCATCTCACAATTAAAATATCATTTTAATCCAACACCTCCTTCTTGGTGCGTGAATTTTTATGACAAAGAGTGTAATTGTAATATTTGAATTCATCATGATTAATAACTATGAATGAATAAGATTAAAATGTGTAAGACAATGCTTTTAAAGCTGCTTGCTGTGATTCTACTGGGTGTTTCAGTGGTAAGTTGCACTTTTTAAATAGGCCAATCATTCAACTTAATAACTAAACAGTAACATAACTACATGCAAATGAGAGGTTAATAGTAGCAAAATGATTTACCATCAGATACTCGCCTCAACATGTCTGTGCCGATATTGTTTATTTCAGTCGTGATGTTTGCCTGAAGATTGTGAATGGTTCGTGGTCTGCATTTTGTAGACTCTCTCCTTAAGATAGCACCACAAGTAATATGCTGACATCAAGTCTGGTAACCTGGGAGGCCACAGGTCTTTTGGAGATAACACGGTCCATGTAAAACCTGTTAACGAGTTCCATGGACTTATTGGAGGTGTGGCATGTAGCAAACTTGATGTGATGTACATGTACACTTGATGTGATGGCATGTCATCCTCCCATTATTAACCTCTCATGTGCATGTAATTACGTTACTTTTAAGTTACTAATTCCAATGACTGACCTATTTAAAAAGTGGTACTTCCTGGTGAAACACCCAGCATTTTGCTTTATAATACAAATACCAAAATTCTGGTAATAAATATTTGTATAACATTTTATTTTATTTGATTTACAAAGTCTGTTTTCCTTTAATAATACTCAAATCTGTAGATGTAAGACAGTAAAACACTGGACAATAACAAAATCAGTCCAACCACTGATCAAACTTTTATCACAGCCAATTGAAGAAAGTATCCATTTCTTTGAAAATGGTTATTATATTTTGGTGAAACAAAGTTAATCTCTGTCTCTAGAATATATCATCAGGAATATTGAAAGTTTGCATGGGGTGTACGCTAAAACATATTTTTTTTACTTGCTAAGAGTTAAAAACATCTTATTTTCTTCTTCAGGATTTTATCATGTAATGGTTAAGGTTTATTATGGTTAACTACTTGGGACTATACTTCTAGTAGGAACAAATGCATGATATCACTGATGATTGGGTTCTTTTTTTTTACTTTAAGTCCTTTCAAATTTCTATTTACAATGTCTTGCTGATGTTTATAAATTTAAAATGAATTCCAGTTCATTTTTATGAGCAGTTTCTCTTATATATGTCTAAACCAGTTTTATTAGACTTGCTTTTTATTGGTGATTTATGCTCTGCCCCATAGTTTTCAGTTGGCAACCTGTATCTAAGATATAAGAAAATCCATAATTATGATACATTCTATTTTGTAAATAATTCCCTTTTATAAATAAGCTGCCTTTTTGAAATTGCTACATTTGTGGGATTTTTTTTTCAGTTTATTGTTAAAACCTGAAACAAGTAAATATACTTTTTTTATTGTTAACGCCTGTCCAAAAGTTTGTGTGGGGCTGTGCTGTCTAATCCAGTTTTATTTGATGTTTTAAATGGCTGATTTACTTTTTTCCTGGTAAGATTTATATTGTTGACAGTTACTCCTATGCATGAAATGGAGCTGTTTGAACTGACAGACAAATGAAATAGTGGAACACTGAAAATAATAAAACACTGGGTTAAATGGGACCATAACATCTTCGTAAGGTGACATGCAATAAACTATAACACCTAAAAAAGCCTCACTTAAAAGAGTAGGAACAATTACACTTTCATATACTGCCATTTGGGACTCTCTTGAGAAACCATGATTCCTGTGAAAACCTCTTAAAGCAGCTAATGACTCTCAAAGCTGAATTTGTTCAGCTACTAATTGCATTATTTAATATGTTTTCTCAGTCATGAATGCTTCCTAAATACACGAACTCATTCATCTGGTCTACCACTGTAATGTTTAATCTGTTCTTACATTCAGTACTAACAGTTTCTCACTCAGTAAGGGGAAACTATAGGTTTTCCTTATTTGCACTCAATTTGAATTCCAGACAAACTTTGTTCATACTCAGCAACACACTTTTGCTCTCAGCCAAGGGGGCTTGGTAATCAGCATGCAATAACTTGCACGCATCGAAATACCACAGGCATAAACCAGTACAGTATATTTTTTGCACTACACATGCATGCATCCATAAATACACTGAACAGCAATGGTGATTACACAACCTTGCCTGGCTCCTGCACCAGGGCTTGAAAAATATCTGAAAAGTTACATGCCCAGTTGGGCATGTGCAGCTGGGCATGTGCAGAAAATATTTACTTGCCCAGAAGTAAAATCTACATGCCCAGAAAAATTTACCTTTTAAGATAACAAAACAGAAGCCTCATTTTTTTAAAGTAGAAAATTATGATAAACTTTTTACACATCTTTTGCATCACCATTTTAAAGTGTATGTATTCAAAATGCACAAAAACATATATCTCAAGTTTTAAGAAAGGTGAAACAAGTACATATCTCAAGTTTTAAGAAACCTGAAACAAGTATCATTCTGCTACTATTAACCTCTCATTTGTGTGCAATGGCATTTGAGAAATTTAGTGATGATGCCATGTTCAAGAATTTTTAATATATGTTCTGTGTTTTACAAAAAAAAATTAAATAATCATAGTTAAGTGTATAACAGTTTAAGTAGTTTTTACAACAATTTTCAATGTAAAAATTATTTACCTTTTTCTCTTGTGCAAACAGAAGTGATTTTGCATCATAAAATATCCCAAGAATTGTTGTTTAGAAACAAAGGCAAATCTTATGTCTTATGTTTTCGACTACTGTTGTGTGCACTTAGTTATTAAACTATATTATCACCTGACACCCCACATTGCTTGAAAAAATTACTGGTGGTATCAGCAATTTTAGGATGGTTTTCGCAAACAGTGCACCACATAATAGTCTTGTCATTTGACTTTAGCCAATTAAATGTTTTTATCCAAGATTCCTCAACTGTGCAACAGCATTTTTTTTTGTTTTTTTTGTTTTTTTCACTTTATCATAGTTTGCTTGCATAAGTTTCAGATTTGCCACTTATGTAGATTCCGATTCTGAAATTACATCACTCAACAGTGCAGAAGACGAATTTGTAACTACTGCTGACAGATCGGGAATTTCACACAATTGCTTACTATGAGATATACTCTCATTGCTGGATTTTTTTCCAAAAAAACATCGTATGTCCATTACTAAATACAACTTATATCCGCAGCTAACATGAACCACAACTAACACGAATACTGTTCTCTCAGACAAACTAAGTGATCAGCGTTGGTAATTTTTGCTCTTCTGATTAAGTGGAATGCATTGCAGAGGCTCATTCTTAAATGAAACTTAGCTTTTGTTTCAGTAGTACCGCTGTCAGTTCATTGTGTGGGTGTGCGCACGTGGTCAGAAGCTTCCACTTTCTCCTCCATCACTTGCGCAAGTTATATCAGAGACCTGATCCCACCTGGGGCTGTGCAATAAATATTCTGTTGTCACTCTCTCCCCATAAAGCATAGCTTTTTTGTCCATCAGTCTGTGTCCTCCTGTTTCATGGCAGTTTACGCATTTTGTCACTAAACACCGGAGGCTAGTTTCATCCAAGGCATGCATCCCGTCATTAACTGTAAACAACATCTGGGGCAAAACTACTTATGGCCCCAATTTCTGGACATAGAGCATAATATAATTGAAGAAGTGCTATTTTCCTGGCCTTGGCACTCATTCCGTAACAATAATACAACTGCAGTGAAATGAAAAACACATGATGACTGCCTTTTTTTTCTAGAGCAGAAAATTCTCCATTCCAAACTTTTTTTTTTCTTTAAATCTAGTTGTCCGACCGGGCAACTAGATTTCTTTTACTTGCCCAGGCCAATAATTTACATGCCCCGGGCATCTCGGGCATGGTATTTTTCAAGCCCTGTGCACCAATGGAAAACACCATTTACACATATACTTGCACCACTGCCAGTATACATAGTTTCACACATTCAAGCAGATTCTCATAATATGATAATTATACAAGACCTGTCATAGAAGCACTGTTTACTCGGTCATATGCCTTCTCCAAATATAAAAATGCAGCAAAAACATTCTTAACAACAGAAAGATGCTTTATAATCATCATATATAATGCAAAACTTTAATTAGTGCTGCCCTTACCAGGCATAATACCACTCTGCATATCCCACATGTTCTCTGACATCAAGCCTTGTAGCTTATCAATAATGACATTTCCAAACACTTTCTGTAGCACACTCATCAGGCTGATGAATGTTCCAGGGGAGGTTCTGACATTCAGTCTGATCACCTTTTCCCTTATCTGAAGAAACTGTAATGACAGCATCCCATGAATCCTGAAGGAGAACTTCTAACTCCAAACACAACTGACACATTTCAGTTAAACAGTAAATTATAGAATCACCACCATATTTTAACATCTCAGCTGTTATGCTCCATTTGCTTAGTTTTACAAACCTCTTCTCATGAGATCCCTGTTGTGCTTGCTTTTCTCCCTGTGGCATCATTTGCTTCTACCTTAAAATCATATTTTGTTTCATGTTCTAATAACTTATAGAAATGTTCACCCCATGTTTCACTTGGCCACCAATGAAATTGAAAAAAATAAACTCATTAGGCTTTTTCTGTGATCTTATTCTTCACACAACTTAAAATTATATTCCCCCTGTTCTTTCTATGTCTTGTACACTTCCAGAATTATTTCATATCTTTCCAAAAAGCCCATTCTATCCTGCCCACCTTATCTTGTTTACACTTAGCCTATCTCTGGTGAACCAGCTTTGCCACTTCATGATTTTTATAGTGCTATTGAGCCTCAGTAACTCTACATTGCAAACTCGGAAGATATGTTGCCTTCTTTCTCTTTACAGCTTCTTCAATCTTACTGTTTCATCAAGTATCACATTCACTGTTGTAATACCACAAAACTCTTCACAGACAGTGACAATACAATTCTTAAGACATGTTGGAAATATGAAATTTCAGTAAAATAAATAAGAGCATTCAATTTGTCAGCAAACAAAGAACTGTAAAGTAAACTGTAAGTTCAAGTGACACAGATAAACTGTTTGAACTGAGAGAAAAATGAAATAGTGGAACACTGAAAATAATAAAACACTGGATTAAATGGGGCCATGGCATCTTCATAAGGTGACATGCAACGAAGTACAATGTTTAACAGCCTCAGTTAAAAAAATTAAGCATCATACTCATATTAACAATGTCATCATCATAATAAGCAGGTTCAAATAAAAAATCGACATTTCTATTTCAAAAAGCCGCCGGGCAGTTTACACCCAGTGTCGTTTTGAATATTTTTACCTGTAGTTTCAGATTGCTTTCATATAATAAATTCAAGTTATAAACATGTTTTTTTTAATATAATTGAACCATTTATACACTTTTCCTCTAGGTTTTAAGATATATAATCAAGCTCAGCAATGATTTTATAAATGAATACTGTTTTACGCATTTAACAGTATTTTCACAGATTAATGCCTTTTATGTGCATAATATGTCTCCCTGCCTTCTATTTTGATTTGCTAGTGTAACAATACTGTAGTCTCTGAGCAGGTGGTAGATATAATTTGATGACTTTCCGTTGTCTGGTCTCAAAGCAATAAGATGGAAGAAAAACATGCCCACTGCATGAAAAGGAAAGGTATTCCTAATAACACCTGAAAAAAAAATTCTTAACTAATCAATCTGGGAGAATTGCACCTTCATCTTGTAGAAATAAAAAATCTAGTGATGCAGAAGAGCCTTAACATGGCTTGGTGGTACTAAGATACATTTTCTGCGGGCTCAGCGGTGCTAAGACACTTTTTTTGTTAGGTGAGAAGAAAAGCAGAGCAAAGGAATTATTTTAGATAATTTTGTAAAGGAAATACTGTGATTTATATGAAAGCATATTTGTCAAACTGAATGTCCACATTGCAAGGATGAGACTGAATTGTTGGATTGCACAGTAGGGTGTGATATGACTTCTTGGAGGAAAAGCAACACAGAACAGTTAAACAAGCATGGTGGTACTAAGGTACATTAAGCATGCAGATTGAGTGACAAGTGGCTGCTCCAATGGCATAGGACGACCATTGGAGCGACCACTTGTCACTCAATCTGGGATCATCTGGGTGGGCCAGGGTTTGAGTCCCGGTCAAAGCATGGGCTGTGTTCTTCTCTTACAGCATAGGCTTTTTCTCTTCCCTGGAACCAGTCACACTAAATTAGGGACATATTACTGCTTATAATCCTTAGAGTACTCATGGTTGACGTTAAACCTCCACCCAAAAAGAGTGACACAGGTTTTTTCATAGTTGAGAACAACAGCATTTAAACTAAATTCTCCACCTGCTCCAACAAAAGAATTTACCTGCACCCATTCTGTGATACCTTATGGATAACACAAGAGGATCTGGTTCCTGAATGGTCTGAGGTACTCGCTTCTGGCCAACTGCTTGAGACCCGGATAATGTATGGGTGGAGCACCAGCTGCTGACACTCCCGGAACTAATGGCTCCAAATAAGGAATAAGCAACTGGCTATGGCCCAAGATGATTACAGTGGTAATTATACTCTAAATTAAAAAAAAATGCAAAAGATCTGCTACCCCCACCCAACAATCTTAACAAAAGTGGAATATAGGACACATGCATTCAGTGTGACTGATTTGTATTATTCACACGTATAGAATGACAGAGCAGTATTTATAGAGATACTTAATATTCTTAGCATATGACTCTCGTGTAGCATTTTTCTTTTATTTAATTGCTCGAATTAAGCAATATTAATAAAAGTTGTTAAAATAATTAGTAATAAAACTTTAATAAAAATACTAAATGATAAAAACAACAAATCAAATTTTAAATTGCTTTTGAAAATTTTGAGGACTTTCTGTGTTTGTTCCACCTAACTTGTTTACCACTAAGGCACTTTTTTTCATAGAACTACATCACTGGTGAAATCCCATCAAGTGAAGCTTTGGAGCTGATTGTAGCAGGTTGCACAATTTTTTACATTTGAATATTTGTTTGTACAGTGAACTCAAAAGTCAAATACTAAAGAAATTCTGTTTCTCCACAAGCATTTGGTTGGCTCATACTGTATGAATTCTTCTATATACGTATTATGAAAAGTATATGTTAAGAACTAGTAAAAAAAAAAAAAACTTTATCCAACTATGCGCTTTAAAAACAATTTCCATTTCAAATTTGCACATTGCCCACTCAATAACAATCAGTAATTTCTCATTACATATGACCACTGGCAGTAAGAAGAAAATGTTAACTGGTACATCATATTTAACACTAATTATATGCCTATCAAATAAAGTACACAAATATATAAGACAATAAATAGTATGCATGCAAATTCATTGACATGTACAAATAAGTATATGTCTAGTACATATGCATATATTTGTGTGTGTCTGTTTATCTACCAATCTAAATATATACCTCGGAGTGAGAAAAAAAGTGAGGGAGAGAAGAAGGATGGCTCTTCCCTGAAATGAAATCCTGACTATGTTGCTGACACACTGAGGTATGGTATGATAAGATTGATGAACAAACTTAAAATTCTTGCTTACCACATGTCCAACATCCAATCCGGACTTCGTAGTTTTTGCAGTAACCAAAAGGTTGTTCATCATTTTTGCATGAAAGACCATGGGTGAGGTCACAAGTGACACTTTGACCTGCCTTAGTGTAGTCAGTTTTGGTAGCCACAGTTCGACATTGTATCCTCAATGGGTTAGTACATGAGCCTAGGTGTTGAATTATTTCTTCTATTGGTTCCTCTTCATTGGCAGAGAAAGAAGGTTCTGAAAGGCTAATCCACTGGCTATATTCTATACAGAATTCTAAAAGGAAAACCAAATTTTTAAAACAGTGTGTTTAGAATGTGATTACTTCATGTTTAATAATAATGCAATATAAAGACATCAACACAAAATCTGAGCATAAAAATCCCACAGAAGTAAAATACATACACGCTTGTAAAAATATATATAACCTTTGAGATTAATATAAGGACCTCCAATAAAGTTCTTTCAGTTAATAGCATTTTTTTTAAATTTTGGGTTGAAAAGTGCTTACGTAAGTCTTCCTATATGCATAACATCATAAGATCTGTATTAACACACACACACATACACACTGAAGTGCCAAAAGTCATGGGATAGCAGTATGCAAATTTTTAACTGGCACTGTCATCATATAAAGGCTTCAACGCATGCCATGATTTTTATCAGTTGCAAGGTGTAATCTCATAAGTCAGGTTGAACAACTGCCAGTAGGATTATGGCAAGTCGACGTAAATTATCGGAGTCTGAACAAGGCATGGTAGTGAAAGCCAGACAGATGGGATATTCAATTTATGAAGTTGTGTGAACATTCAACATTCCTAGATCCACGGTGTCATGTGTGTACCCACAATACCTCATGGAAGGCATTACCACCCACCATGGACAGCGCAGTGGCCAACCACGGGTGCTGAATGACCATGACCGTGGCGTTTGACCAGGATTGTCCATGCTATTATCTAGTATTATTAGACTTTCATCTATTACTTAATTTGAGAAACACACCTTGCTGGCATCCATTTCCCCACTGGTGATGTCACTGCTACAGTGGAGACATTTCTCAGACTATAAAACTTTATGGAGAGATGAAATCAATGTATTGCAGCACCGATGGCAAACATTTACTAACATTAAAGGGAGCAATCTTGAAAAGTAACACATTGCCAGACTTCTCAAGTAAACTCACCATACCTAAGCCACAAATGTTTCAAAAGCTTATCATATAACTGGAATATGCATATCTGGAGGCCCAAGGAAGTAACATAAAGATCCAGCATAATGCAGATCATATGAAGTAACATAGTGGAACAATAAAATTTTGGGATCATATTGTCTGTATCCTTGAAATTAGAACAGTGATGCCTAAAGTAAACAACACAGTTAGTCAAATGAAAGCTCAACACAAATATGTACTATGATGGTGACATATAACTGTAGACATGTCAGGAAGAAACCATTACACAGAATGAAGGGTAAGGGGTGTGTGTGTGTGTGTGGGGGAAGGGGGGGTGCGCGTGCTGGAATATGTAGATGGTTTTCCAGCCACATATGATAGATATACACAACCTAAATTAATAATTGCTTGTGTTGATTCTAAGATCAATGCCAAAAACAACACTTATATATCTGCACTTAATTGTAATAACACTCTATTGTGGTGATTTGGATTGTTCCAGTGACAGTGAAACCTTTCTTCATCTCCAATCAACATCTCTCACCTTCTCATATTACAATACTTACACACTATTTTTTCTTTTTTATATACTCTACCATTTTACATAAAAAAAGAAAAGAAAAAAAAGTTAAGCTCGGCACCCCTCTGAACTTAGCACTAGGTGAGGCTCACAGTGCCCTAAATCCAGCCCTGTACTCACTTATACTATGCAAAAGATAGACAAAAGTCCCTTGCAGGTTCCCTAATTTAGCATCTGGAGTAGCAAATTCATCTCAAAAACAAAGTGAAAGTAGCTCACCAGTGAGTCCACTTTAGCCTTTTACTGGATGCATTGAAGACACATACCATTTTGTTGAAACTACCTATTAGCTAAATGAGCCACAGTGAACAGGCGAGGATCTTATGCAAAGAACTGAACAACCCAGCTAGGGAAGGCTTCTAGGCATGTTAGAGTTTTTTTTTGTGTTTATGGTTTGTAGTATACAAGTTATTTTTTTAATGCCTGACACAAGGAAATGTAAAAAAGAAAAAACTGTTCAGGATCACCAGTACTTCCTATTTCTTTCATTGATGGAGTTTCATAAACTTCATTTTTGTGCTAAAGAAAGGAAATGCATTTTCTTTCAATGCTTGGAGGTATATAGATACAGCTTCAGCACAGTATAGTTTTATGCAACAGATATGCACTCATGAGCAAGAGGGTGAAGCAGAACATAATTTTTTCCTCACAGTGCATATGATTTTACAGGTTTAAAAAATTTAGGGGAAGAAAAACTTTATAATTTTTTTTTTAAAATCAATTTTACACAAAATTAAACCACTGAGTCTCTAAGAAAGGAAGGAAACCACACTCCCAATATGATGAATTAATTATTCATGTTTCATCAATTTTCATATATAGAATTAAACTACGTTCTGTCATGATAATTAACGCAACAATAAGACATCTCTGAATTGACTGTACTGTTCTCAAGTAATATCAATCACTCAGGAAAATTTGAAAATTTCATCACCCTGGAGCAGGAATTGAACCCGTACTCCCAATTATTGTTCAAGCATGCTAACCGTTACACAACCGAGGATGAAGAAATCCGAGTATCTGAGTATTAACAGCATCGGAATATTCTCCGACCGCATTCTTAATCAAAGCAAACTGTGCTGCCATCTAGCATTGTTAAGCATATCACCAGTTGTTTAGGCATATAGTGTGGAAAAAATAATCTTCTCATAATACACTCATGTCATAAAAATATGCACACAAAGAAAAAAACATGTGAATAGCTATGGGGAGGGCAGACATGAAAATGATTAAAGTTTCATGCGCATACACATGCCCTCATGTCCAAGACCGGCACTGCAATCAAACTCCTTGGGGCTTATAAGGCACCAAGCAGAGGACTCCACATTCGTGCCGAAGTGAACAGTAAGAGTCAGGCGAGATCCCCGAGCGATAGACATGACGAGGAGCCACTGTAGATGTGCGCGTACGGGCAACTGACAGAGTTTGAATGAGGCCATATCGTTGGGATGAGAGAGGTAGGGTGGCCAGTGCACCGAATCAGCCACCATTTGGGTCAGTTAGACAGTATGGTGCGATCGTGTTGGGAGCAACAGACACGGGAAGGCACCCAGACATGACGGACTGGCTCTGGACGACCCTGACACATCACTAGCAGAGAGGACCATGGGCTCATGTCAGCGGCACGCACAGATGCAATGACGTCCTTGTCCAATATCCAAAGACATGTGGCGGATGTACAAGGGACTCCTGTGTCCGCCAGCACCATTTCCAGATGCCTGGCAGAGGCAAATCTGCACTCTCGATGGCCCTTACATTTTCCACCATTAACACCTGAACATCATCAGTGTTGATTGCAGTGGTGTCAGCAGTGAGTAAAGTGGAATGCTACGAACTGGTGACGTATAGTGTTCAGTGACAAATCCTGCTTCTGTATGAGAACGGACAACCACCGTGTCAGAGTGTGGAGGACCGCAGGTGAGCGCTACAAACCCAACTTCACTGTACAGAGGCACACGTCCTGAACTGCATACATGATGGTCTGGGGAGCCATTGTGTATGACAGCCAGGCTTCCCTCGCAGTGATCCGAGGGAGGTTGACAGCCTAGCGCTAGGTACAGGAGATCCTGTGGCCCCATGTGCTGCTTTTCTTGACGGGGTGGCTTGGAACCATTTTCCAACAAGATAACGCCTGTCTGCACACGGCTCGGGTTTCCCAGGACTGTCTTTGTCATGCTTCGATGCTTCTGTAGATTGCAAGATCACCCTGATCTTCCTCCCATCAAGCACATGTGGGACTAGATGGGATGCCAGCTTTCTTCATGTTCCAGTGTTCATGATTTAGAGCATCAGTTGCAAGAAGTGTGGGCCAATCTGTCTCACGATAACATACAACGTCTCTTTGACTTCATGTCGGACTGTGACATCACATGTATCTGAGCACGAGGCAATCCGATGTGGTACTAACGCTGACCGGAACGTGTACCATATGTGCTTGGAAAATCGTCCTGCTGCTGTGATATTGTACTCACTTCTGTCCGTGGTATGAACCATCTCACTACTAAAATCTCATTTCAATCCAATGAGTGTACGTGGAAAATACATCATGATAATTAATGCAGCTATCAGACATCTCGAAATTGACTGTATTTTTACTGTTCTCATGTAACATCAATCACTCAGAAAACTTGAAAATTTCACAGCATGCTTGAACGGTAATCGGGAGATGCGGGTTCGATTCCTGCTTCAGGGCGATGAAATTTTCAAGTTTTGAGTGACTGATATTACGTGAGAACAGTAAAAATACAGTCAATTCAGAGATGTCTGATTGCTGTGTTAATTATCATAACACATTTTTCACGCATTATGAGAAGAATATTTCTTCCACACTATATACGTTCTGTCAGCTTTACATACTGTACTGTTCAGAGTTAAATAAAATGTATGAAAAGTTCTAATTAAAAAAAATTATACTCTTCTGTTAAGCAAATATATTTTCATTCAGAATGATTAGATAGCCTTTCAAATTTGAACAAACCATCACATATATATATAAGAAATGATGTGCTTTGAAATGTATAATTTCACATATGCTAATTGTGGTCAAATATTCAGGCCACTCACACACACACACACACACACACACACACACACACACACACACACACACACACACACACACATTAAACTGTCATTACAATATTGTAACAGATTTTCCATACCTGTGGTTGTAATAGTAACTGGTGTTGTTTTTTCAACTGAAAAGTAAAAAATGAACATAATATCACACAGAAATCCTTAAAACACAATGCATAATACAATCTTTTACTGAATTTACACAAGATCCAGCACTACATAAATTCTGTAAAAACAAATACTAGTTAAAGATGTGGGACACATATTTTAGTGGCACACCTAAATTTAGGCAAAACAATGGAAATATTATGAATAACCTTTAAAAAAATCATAAGACTTTTCTCACTGCTATCATTCCATCATCAATTTATTGCACAGAACCACAAGGAAGTAACATGAAGACTCAGCACATTGCAGAACACATGCACTATCATAGTGGAACAATAAAATTTGGATGTGATATCGTCTGTATCCTTGAAATTAGAACAGTGACACCAAAAGTGAACAACATAGTCATACAAATGAAAGCTTAATGCAATCATATGCACTATGATGGTGACATAACACAAAATGAAGGGCTAGTATGATGCAGACCATATACACAGAACATTGTGGTTAATCAGTATTTTTCTGGTCTGGGAAGGTTGGCTGATTGATTTGTTTTATTTGCACAAAAGCCACAGTGAGCTAAAGAGTGCCAAAAACCACAGTTATTCAGAAAAACAAAGACAAGCATAACATCAAAACATAACATGTACAAGACATGAGGGGAAGGGTGTGTGTCTGTGAACAAGACAACCTTTACTCCTTCAGTTAAGAACCACACAATACCATAGCCAAGTGCAAGGACTCATAAACAAAACATGACATTTCAACATAGTTCATATGGTGAATGATAATACACTGCTGTTCAAAAATTTAAAACAAACAAGAAATCAGACAATTAAAGAACATCATAGGGCTAAAAGAGCTTGCAAAGATATGAAAATAAGTAGTGTGACATACAAATGCATTCTGTGATGTGCAACCCATATGCAAATGTGCTGTGAGCATGTGACAGCTGCTAAGGATGTACACTGGCAAGAGGCAGAGTTGTGTCTTATGATTTCATTCTGTTTTTCATGTGTTTCAGCAACAGATCAAAATATTGCATGTCTGAGGTAACTAGTGGATGTCTCACAGGCGTATGGATGATTTTACCCAAGGCCAAATTATTAGCAAGCTTGAAGATCAGACTGTGACTAATGCAGCCAAAGTGTTTAGAATAGTCCACAGCACCATAAAGAAAATTGCCGAAGCCCATCAGTTCCCACCTTCTACAATTGAGAAAATCTTCCAAAATTCCCATTTGAAAAATCTGTCTGCTCTCACACCAATACTAATGGAAAAACCACTATTCATTGGTTCCATCCCTTTCCATGGATCCTACTGTTATAAGATGTGTAAACTCTTCAAAACTATAAGTTACACTCTCACAGTGAAACCTAACCCTCCTGCAATGAAGTGCCTGCTTAAAGATGGGAATTCTGTCTCACCCCTGGAGTTTATGCTATTCCCATTTGAACTTCCACTGGTCTCTAAGTGTATATTGGAAGCACATACCGAATCATCAATGAAAGACTTAGTGAACACAAAAAAGATGCTTCCAATGATCTTCCAAAGACAGCATTATATGCACTAACCCTTGAAGACACTGCAGTTCCCATTTGGAAAGAAACAAAAAAAGTTGCCCCATTCATCAACAAAGCATCTGTTTCCAAAAAAGCATTGGAATTTTGTTCACCAAAAACTGCAATTCAGAGACATCTCACCAAATCCCATTTATTTGGATCTCTCTACTAAAATCTGGCAACAGTTCCTGCACCCCAATTTCAAATTGTAGTTCTGGAAACCAGCCCATCCAGTCGATCATGGGTAATTAAGGTCGTAGGATGACTGTAAGCTACTGCTAAATGAACCTTTTTACCATATGTGACTCTGTGTGTTTTCGCTCGATTTCTATGTTTATGTGCTATTGTCGCGTGAAGCCCGAGTTTTAAACCACAATTTGTTGAAATTAAACTTTGCACAAATAAACTTTAAGCACCATATTTTCTTTTGTACAATTAGTAGACTGTTAAATTCAGAAATATCTTTTTGATTTGTATAATCTGTGGCAGCTTATAATTCACAAGCAGTGAAATTCAGAAATGAATAAAAAAAGATTCTTACATATTATCCACAGGGGTGTATATTAATCCATGAATTGTGAAATAAAAAAAATCATTTGTACAATCTGGGGTGAAGTATCCGCAGACCACGGAATTCATAAAAAAAATTGTCATATAGATAATCCAGACCTGTTATGTTGATCCTGAACTATAATTTCCAACAGAAAAATTGCAATTCACAGAATGCCCCAAAACTAAAAAAAAAAAAAAAACAGTAACAAAAAAAAAAAAAGATTTTTCCTTTAAAAAAAAGGAATTGCCATTTTTTAAATACATTTGTGCTATCTTTAAGTAAATATAAAGAAAAAAAAATCCCTAGTTTTTTCTTCATTACTGTTGTTCATTAGTGAGACCTAAAAATTCATAGAAACTCTGATTATTTGAAATATCTGAAAAACAAAAAAATTCTGAAGAGTGAACAAAAGCTTTAACTAATGCGATTACCCCAGAACAACTAACGAATGCGATTCTCAAAGTGATTATGCTGCTAAGACAGCAATGATTACGTGCTGTGAAATTGCTCAGCAGGCTGCTCACAGCACATAGCCTTCTGTAAGAGCAAATAGTACCATCTTTATGGCATGATATTTTCTGCCAAAATGCTCTCTTAAGTAAAAAAAAAAAAAAAAAAAAAGCCACCATATTTCTGACTCCCTTTGCAACTCTCTACCTTCGAACTCTGTTACATTCTTTTTGTAATTACTGAATTTTCGATACTATTCCAGTAACAACAGCTCTCCTGATACCATATGAACTTTTTAAAAATTAAAGTGCTGTTAAAACTTTATTCTTTTATGTATATCATCATCATCATCATTTTCAACCATTATCAATCCACTGCTGGACGAAGGTTTCCCCAAGTTTCCTCCACAACGGTCTGTCTTGTGCCCGTCTCCTCCATGTCACTCCCGCATACTTTTGAATTTCATCCACTCATCTTCCATGTGGTCTTCTTCTGGGTCTTTTCCTGTCCCTTGGAATCCACTCTAAAATTTCGGCTGTCCATCGATGGTCTGTCCTTCTGGCAGTATGTCCAGCCCATTGCCATTTCAGGGATTTAACTCTGATCATGATGTCTTTCACTCTTGTCATTTTTCGGATCCACGAGTTCCTCTTCTTATCTCTCCTGGTTACACCAAGCATGCACCTCTCCATGCTGCTTTGAGTTGTCTGCATCCTTTGTATATCTCTTTTAGTTAAGGTCCACGTCTCTGCGCCACATGTAAGCACTGGAAGGATGCATTGATCAAACACTTTTCTTTTAAGACATAATGGCATATTGCTCTTGAAAATTATGCTGTTTCTTCCAAAAGCTCTCCAGGCAAGTTTTATACGCCGATTAATTTCTTCATCAATGTGACCCTCACTTGATATCTGCTGTCCAAGATAAACATACGTGTCTGTTATCTCCAGCTTTTCTCCATCAATCGATAAATCTTCATTTCTTGTAAAAGCATTGAACATCACTTTTGTCTTTTGAAAGTTCATTTTTAATCCCACTTCGTTACTCTTGTCAGCAAGTTCCTGGATCATACTCTGCAGCTCTGATGGGGTAGTTGCAAAAATTACTATGTCATCAGCAAAATGAAGGTGGTTTAGATAATCTCCATTAATCTTTATCCCTTTGTTTTCCCAGTTCAGTGATTGAAAGACATTTTCCAATGTGGCATTAAAGAGCTTCAGAGATATGGTGTCACCTTGTCTCACTTTTTTTCCAATTTTTATGTGTGTTGTATTTTCAAACAGCCGAATCTTTGCACTTGCATTTTCATAGATGTAATTAATAATATTAATGTACACATCTTCAACACCACAGGATTTCAGGGCCATTGTAACTGCTGATGGTTTCATCGAATCAAAGGTTTTTTCATAATCGATAAAAGCCATGCACAATGGAAGTTCATATTCCCTCGCTCTTTCAATTAGTTCTCTCAGTACGTGGATATGATCTATTGTGCTGTAGCTACTCCTGAATCCAGCTTGTTCTCTCGGTTGAGCCATGTCCAGTGTTACCTTCAAACGGTGTGAAAGAACTTTAGTGAAGATTTTATAAACCACTGATAGGAGGCTGATAGGTCTGTAGTTCCTGAGATCCTCAATGTCACCTTTTTTATGTAGCAGGATCATTGTAGCGGTGTTCCAATCCTCAGGAATCTTCCCTTCATTAAGGCATCGAGTGAAAATTTGGGCGAGTACTGTTTCGATTTCTCCACTTGCTTCTTGTATGATGTCTACAGTAATTCCATCTTCTCCTGGAGCTTTTCCCCGCTTCATGTTCTTGATTGCATGTGCAACTTCTGCTGGGAGGACTGGAGTACATGTATCATCGCTTTCATATAATTTGGAGTAGAAATCTTTCACTCTTGTCAAAATTTCGCCTCTATTTCTTGTTACAGAACCATCTTCTTTTCTCAGTGCCATAATCTGTTTTCTTCCCTTGCTGAGATGTCCCTTTGCTATCTTTAGGCTTTGGTTGTTTTCAATTGCTTTCTTTACTAGTTCACAGTTGAATTTCCTTACATCTTCAGTGATACTTTTTCGTACTGTCTTGCATAGCTCTATATATTCCACTTTGGAAGTCACATCTTCTTTAGTTGTCCTCATCTCTCTTCTTTTTTGCATCAACATTTTGGTTTTTCCTGATAATTTGTTCATGTGCAACTTGTTCTTAGACCCAGCTAATTTTGTTGCAGTGTCTATAAGAGCTTTGGTTACTTTTCTGTTAACTTCAGAAATATCCACTTCTTCCGATGTTAGGCCTTCTAAAGCAGAGAATCTGTTCTTCAGTTCCAACTTGAAGGTATTATGGTGTTTTTTAAGGTTGGTTATGTCAATACATTTTGTTTGGCTTATGAGTTTGCTACGTTCGAGTTTAGTGTTGAGGTGCATCTTACATCTCACCAATCTATGGTCACTACCTGTGTTGAACTTGTTTAGCACACTGCAGTCTTCTATGACGAATTTTTTGTTACACATAATAAAATCAATTTCACTTGTCGTCCCATTTGGATGTCTCCATGTCCATTTCCTGTGTGGCTTTTTCTTGAAAAAGGAGTTCAAGATGAAAAACCCTTCTGCCTCTGCAAACTCTATGAGAGTATTTCCACGCTGGTTTCTGTTGCCGTGACTGAATTTACCTACTTAAGTTTCATTCTGTTGTCGTTGCCCTATTTTTGCATTGAAATCTCCTATAATTATCTTTAAGTGCTGCTTACCTTTATTATTTAGATGACGAATTTCCTCATAAAATTCTTCAATTTCTTCTTCAGGATGACTTGTGGTGGGTGCATAAGTTTGAATAATCTGAGCCTGGTATCTTCTCGAGATTTGGATAACGAGTCGTGCAGCTCTGTCAGAGGAACTTTCAAACTTCTACAACTTTATCCTTCAGTTTCTTGTTTATTATAAATCCAACACCACTAGTTCTGCCAGTATCAGTCCTACGATAGTAGAAGAAATGTCCACTTTTCAGTTCAATGAGATGATCTTCTCCTTTTCTCCTTACCTCATTTAGCCCGACGATGTCCCACTTGATCCTTTGTAGTTCCTCTTCCAATTCAAGAAGCCTTGAATCAGAAGATAGGGAGCGTCCATTATACGTAGCCAAGGTCAGCATCAGATGGCAGCCTAGTCCGGTCCTCCGGAGATTCTTAGCACCCTCTGCCTTCATGTCGCACTGGCCGCTGCCTTGGCCAGGTACATTCCAGCTGCCGGAGACTGAGGGCCGAGATTTAAGTTGTGGAGTCATTTTGGAGGGGTTTGGCCATAACTCACCACGCTGGCCAAGCGGGTTGGTGAGTGTGGGATAGCATTTCCTCTAATCCCGATGGTATAGTTATACCGCTATTGGTAGTCGTCAGAGCCCCTTTAGTGGGAAAAGGATGCACCACGAGAAGGTGGGGTTGACATTTGTCAAGGAGAGGCTGTGATGTTATGCATCACCTGACCTTACATTAAGTATATAAGCAGTGTATTATCTGCAGAACCTAAACTCATAACTTTTAAATTGTAAATGCCACCATTTCTGTTGGATAATACAATGGAAGCAGCATCTGCAGCACTTTAGAAATATAGGACCAAATTAAAGAAGACCTCCTCAGAAAAGATTACCACAATAGCCTCATAAAATTCCTGAAGCATGAAAAGAAACCTCAAAGAAAGTTTGAGAACTACCAATTAAAAGCACTTAAAGATTTCAGAAAAAATGAAAGTGTAGTTGCTTTGAAAACAGACAAAAGTAAGTTGATTACTATTATGGATAAGAAAAACTATCAAAAAAAGATGGACGAAGAACTAAAAAAGCCAATATATTCAATTTGAGAAAGTAAAAGAAAACCCATTGCCGGCTTTGACTAAAAAGTCTCAAAACTTATTTCACTTAAAATAAAAAAAAAAAAAAAGCTTCAGAAAATTATAAACAGTTCTCAAAATTACAGTTCAGATTGCATCAAATCTATGGAACAGTCAAATTACATAAAGAACACCAACCAATTAGACCAATAATTGACTACAAAATCTCAATTCTTTCAAATCTATACTACTTTTTAAAGCTATACCTTCAGAATCTGTTAAAAGAGCCACCTTCCTTGATTGAACATTCAATGGAGCTAAAAGAAAAATTTGAACTTCTTCCTACATTAGATTCTCCTATTACAGGTAGTTTAGACATATTGGGTTGTCGGAAAAGTCACGATGTATTTTGGCACCCAATGGCGGTTGGGCGGTTTTGGAAGTACTAAAGGCATGCACAGCTCTGTTATTGCTATAGCATTCGACAGGTGCCAGTTCTATCTGCAGTCTAAAAGGAATAGGGAGCAATTTGGTTGATTTGCGGAGATTTGATATCAAGTTGAAGATGGAAGACCAAACTGTGCATTTTCGCCATATTTTACTGTTTTACTTCCGTAAAGGGAAGATCGCGCGTCAAGCTTGTGAAAAGTTCCGTAAAGTGTACAGTGATATTGCTCTACAGGAACATCAGGGCAAGCGGTGGTTCGCAATATTCTGTGCTGGTGATTTTGACCTCAACGATGCCCCTCGATCCAGGAGGCCCACTGAGGTTGATGACAACCAAATCAAGGCATCGATCGAGTCAAACCCACGTTACACGACACGAGAGATTGCAGACACATTGCACATCCATCATTCAAGTGTTCATGACCACCTGAAGAAGCTGGGATACGTAAGCAAGCTCGATGTGTGTGTGTTCCTCATGAGCTCAAAGAAGCTCAATATACGGCGTGTCTAAACATCTGCGATGTGCTCATTCAACGTGAAGAAAACGATCCTTTTTGAAGCAACTGATAACTGGTGATGAAAAGTGGATTGTGTACAACAATGTGCTGCGCAAACGGTCTTGGTCCGAATGTGCTGCTTCGCCTCAAAAGACATCCAAAGCAGACATTCATCAGCGGAAGGTTCTGGTCTCAGTGTGGTGGGATTTTAAAGGTGTCGTGTTTTTCGAGCTCCTAACATGGAACCAAACAATCAATTTGAACGTGTACTGTCGGCAATTGGACAGTTTGAAGGAATCCATCATCCAGAAACGTCCAGAGCTCATTCATCGTAAAGGTTTTGTGTTCCAACACGACACCACACACAAGTTTGATCACCTGCCAAAAATTATTGGAGCTTGGGTGGGATGTGTTGCCACACCCAGCATACTCGCCTGACCTTGCGCCATCAGACTTCCATTTGTTTTGCTCTCTTCAACAGTCCTTGCGTAGTATAACGTTCAATTCAGATGAGGCTGTAAATCAGCATCTTGTACAGATTTTCGCCACGAAAGACAGGTCCTTCTGTGAACGAGGCATTCTGCAGCTCACTGAAAGATGGCAAAAGGTTATCGAACAAAACGGGCATTATATCATTGATTGATCTTTGTTCTTTCTATCAATAAATGACCTTTGCAAAACATGGCTAAAATATGTCATGACTTTTCTGACAGCCCAATAGTTTCTATGTATACTCACATCAATATTGATCAACTTATAGAGTTTATAGCAGAAGACCTGGCAGACCTAATAGTTTTTCACAACAAAGACAGAAACATATTAGTTGGAATTTTTGAAATGCTTATCTTCGCTTTGCAGAATACCTACTTTCAATTTGAGAAAAAGATTTTCATTAAAAAATCTGAACTTGCTATGGGCTCCTAACTCTAATTACTCTTAGCTAACTATTATGTATGTAGGAAAACTGGAAAAGAAGATCCTAGTACAATGCAACCCCCATACTTCTGCCTATATAATAAGTACATGGATGACATTTTATTTATAATAGATATCTCAGAAAAAGAGGTTCCAGAAAACATTCTAGACTCCTTCAATGAATTAGACGATTCCCTTAAGTTCACTTTAGAACTTCAAAAAGAAAGAAGAATTAACTTCTTAGATATTACAATCTATTATGAAGATGGAAAATTTCTCACAAGTTGGCATAAAAAACCAATGAATACAAATCAACTATTGCATTTCATTTCCTATCATCCAGTTTCTATTAAGAAGAATGTAGCAAGTCAGTTTTTAGAAAAAATAATATAGTATCTACAGCAGATAAGAAAAAAGCCCATAAAGAAGAACTTAACAGTCATCCTTGCAGAAAGTAACTATCCTCAAGGTGAAATTGATAAGCTTCTAAAATTTTACAGGTAAGAAGAGCACACAACAGCAGCAAGTAAAATTCACTAGGAAAATTACTTATCATAAAATTTATTTGTGTCTTTAAAGATAATTAGTAAGAAGTATAATATAAGGCTAGCTCCAAGTTAAGAGAACACAGTTAAAAATTTTTTCCCTAAAATAGTTCAAGGAGAAGATACTTTAAAAATGCAAGTAGTAGTCAAAATAAAATGTAGTTGTGGATTACCTTACATAGGTGAGATAGGTCACAGACTAGAAACTCGAATAACAGAATATAAAGCAGATATAAAAAACCTTATATAGGTGAGACAGTTCACAGACTAGAAACTCAAATAGCAGAACATAAAACAGTTATAAAAAATTGCTCCAATAAGACAGGATTAGATAGACATGTAAGAAAAATTGATCACAACATGGACTGGAATTCCCTTAAAGTCATCAGTTTCCAAAAGCAATTTTTAAAAAGAAAGTCAAAAGAAGGAATAGAAATTGAGAAAAGTCAAAATTCCATCATCAATGACTGCAGAGGATTATCCCTGCCCAACAACTGGCAGGATTTGGTGAAAAATAACCGTAACAGTCAAGGTTAACCGTAACCGCAATAGTGACGGAAAAAGTGACAACAAAAGACAGCCTGAAGAAGGAGAAGAGTTTTCTCCGAAAATTTGCGATCAAAATAAAATGTTTCCTAATAGAATTTCTCATATAAATTCAGGTTAAAATACCTATAGCAGAAGCCACAGTTGTTTTTAAATTTCTGTGCATACAATTATAATAATAACAAGGTTGCTTACTTTTTCACATTTCACTGCACGTTTTATTTTTTTTGTTGTCATGGTTGGTTTAAGCCTCCGGTGCGGTGTTCTATTTTTTGTCTTAAGGTTTTTTCAAATGTTCGACGAAACGCTCAAGTCCATGAAGTGCCTTGCTTTCCAGGTCGCAAAATTGTATCCTCCCCATATTAGAAGTTTTGATTAAGTAATGGTATTTATTGCAAATTAAAAAATTTGAAGATGAAAAAAAAATGGTCTCCAGTGCCTAATTTCTAGGTGCTAGTGTGATGTAGCACCTGGTATTTTTCCAGCTGTGGTGTAGAAGGTGTGTATTATGAAACGAAAATGTTTGTACTTCAAAACACATTTGGGACAAAAAGGCCATTAGTATCCTATTTCTACATGAGGTGCATGGGTGCCAATAGTTTAGTTTTTAAGAAGGGGCAAACAGAAAATATGAAATGCGAATTTCCACTGTGTTTCCTTGTTATGTAACTAATTTTTACCGCATACACAACACATATATTTTAATGAAATCCAGTAAGACCCAAAAGCTACATTAAAGTGAAGGATAATTTAAGTTTTTTTACAATACAGCTTACTGAGACAATAAGGAAATTTATTTGTTGTTGTCTTGTGCCTTTTGGCCATTAGTATCCTACATGCTACAAAACCCCAATGATCATTCAGTCAGTTATCAAGAAGGGATAAAAAATACCTGCAAGATAAAGTTCTGGAAAAAGTTTCAGATCTTGTTCAGCAGTCCGTAGCTGTTGCAAAGGATGCCATAGTTTGTATTTTTCAGCCTTTTGTGCTTTTCCATACTGTATGTATGTATGCTGTGCTCTATCATTCAATGTGAAAATACAACTTCTAATTTTACTTTAAATTTCCACTTTTTCTGCCGTAAATTACTAATGCTATACCAATTTTTACAGTATACACACACATCAAGAATTTTAACAGAAAAATTAGCAGCAGAACTAGTGTTATTGCAAAAATCTTTGCAGTGCCTTCTGAGCACTGAAATGGCACAGTCAGATTTCTAGGGGAGGGCAAATGCCCCCATATGGGCACCCAAGATGGTTTATCTCATCTTATTTGTATCAAACAGATAGAATCATCAGAAAGAAGAATTTATTTTACATGCAAAAATGTTAAAACAGAAAGACAAAATGCTCACAAATATTAACAATATATATTACCTACATTAATAGTCTTAGAGCTCAGCTACAAAATAACTCATCTCAACCTGACTGTTTTAACTTGACATATATATGCATGCATCTCCTGATGATCCTCAAGGCTGTGTCAACTGCACTTTATGCATTTAATTTACAGCAACTGAAACATTTAAGACTTTAAAAGCACATTGTTATTATTAAAAACCCTTATGTAATAACAGTACTTTTAAAATTTTATATACCCAAGACAATAGTGCACCTAACCATGTGGTCTTGTTGAGCAACAAATTCCGACACCTACATGTTAAAAAACAAAACAAAACAACCTCAACTATTTAAGCAGATATAAAATTCTAATACTTGAAATTACAGAATGCTAAAACACCATACAGCCCAGACTTTTGTCAGAAAACCTTAACTTCCACTGAGGCCTTTCATTCCTATCTGGAACGTCTTTGAAGCAGGTCACTTCCTCTTAAGACCTGCTTTGAAGACATTCCAGATAGGAATAAAGGTCTCAGCAGAAGTTAAAGTTTTCCTTGACTTCTGCTGAGTCCATTAATGCACTGAGGTCTAATGAATTATCTATCATTAGTTTTCTGAAATTTCAATTATTAAAGGCAATTAATTTAAATCAGTAGCAGTTTCACCAAACACAAACTAAAATTTAACAAAATTAAGCATAAACTATGAAAAAATCATTGTTTAAATTAATTAAGCTATTTAGAGTACCAAACTATTTTTAAATGTAAGTTTGCAATGTGCAGATAAAGCTGTATCCATTATTTCTAAACCTTTAACACATTAACAGGTAACTTTAATGATAACAGTTGAGGGCTCAAAATAGATATGGTTCTATGGCGCACATGTGGAAGTTGGAAAAATTAGCAGTTTTTATCATCTAATAAATTTGTTGCGAGAGACTTTAGAAAAAACATCTGACAGTCAAAGACAGCAAATCATCTAACAGGACAAACTATCATAATAATCTGTAACACATGTCTATTGCTTTCCATTAAGAATTCTCTCACATATAATAATGTACATAATAATAACAATTAAAAATAAACAAATACCATAAGGTTCAAAACAGCCTAATAATTCCATCCTCATAGCTGGAGATTCATGGTAACTAACAACAGTAATTTTCACAAATCGAGCTTCCACCATCTCAGTAAAATGATGCGGTAAGATGCTAGAGGGATTAACATTTCCACTGAAAGTCTGAAAACAAAAGTCATATTTAAACTCCAATAGCTAATCAACATCATTCAGTTTAGTACATACAGAAAAATAACTCTCAATTAATTAGCTGATTTAGTTCAAAGCATTTAAGTTTGCATCTCTATACAGAAATCTGCAGCAAAATTTAGAAGTTTTTATTTTCTAAAAATGCCCACCTTTGTATTAACCTCCACCCATTTGCAAATTTTTACATTATATCAGTACATTTTTCTTATTTTTCCAATATCTTTCATGCACATTAAATTCAATGGGAAAATTGAATCACGAAGTGTAGATTTAGATGATTCTTTAGACTTTTAAGATGCTTATTAGCATAATAATATCATTAAAAATGTATAACTAAAATTCACAATTAATAAATTTAATAAATTCAAGTGCATCATAGGTCAAATTCCAATGGTACCCAAATTTTACTAGAAGTAAGTATTCAAATTCTCTTTGTATTTGGTAGAAATAGCATATAACATATATTGTGGCAAAAAGTATTTAAGACATTTCCTTAGTCTTCAAACATGTTCTATGCTATCTAAAATGTTAATTAAAAATAATGAAAGAATTTTATTAGCAAATAATTAAAATACAACTTCGTTGATGCCACAAACATGATTTTTTTAATTTGATATTTTAATTTGTAATGTTGTAACAAAACTGTCACCAATACTCTGTTCATCACATTTTTTTATGCCTCTGCTAGTGGAGTTTTATGCAATTGTTAGTTATTATTGCTCTTATGTTGTTATTTGATTAATAAAGAATTTTATTTACCTTGAGTCTTGCTGTTCAAAACTCTTACACATTGTTGCACCTTCAATATGTGCCAAATATTTACAGGTGGTAGGTGTCTTTCAAGTGCTTCTAGGTGACCTCATGGAATGTACGTTATTAATTCGATAAAAAATATAAGGGGATTAAAAGGAAGAATATTTATATTGGTTCACACAGTGAACAAATGCACAAATTTGGAATTAAAATCTTTGTATTGTAGTTAAAAATCTTCGAACAACACACCTTCATTAATCGACGTTGAAAAGGGTTGAGTCAATATCTTAAAAAAATTCCATAAGACCCTGGCCCAGCAGTTATTAAAAGTCTCAAAGTTAAAAAGGAAATTAAAATATAAGTTATTTACATCAAACACACACTGTGAATAAACGAAGTAACTTAGAACTAAAATCTTCATATTGTATTTATAATCTTCCACTGTACATTCTGGTATGTCAAGGCTAAGTCAATATCTATAATAACTCCATAAGACCAACATCCAGTAGTCATTAAAAGTACAATCTCAATATCCTTTAGAAACTGTACAGTATAGAATTTTGATTTCAGCAGATGGAAAAAAAGACCCCTGCACTTTTATCTCTAGCCATTACATGCTAGTCCTCACCAGCTTAGGCCTACGCATCATCATTTACTAGACACGTTTTGCTCATGTGATTACCACAGCATCATCAGCAGAACTGGTGTCCACTTACATCCGTTGAGTTCAAATTTGACAGATGTGTTCTTGTGCCTGAGGTTCAGTTCATTCCTCATGCTGTGCTTCCATCTGTTAGCGATCTTCAAAGGTAGGTTCTGTGTTGTTTCTTTTTGTTATTATAATATTTATTTTTTGAATTAATTTCTTTTCTGTTGTTATTATATTTTTCCATGGATCTGGTAAAATTATTGGGTTGTTATTATTGCAATTTTCTGTTTTTTCAATAAGTATAGCTTCTGCTATTAATATAGATTTCCATGTTTATTGTTGAGCAAGGAGGCGTATATCTTTCAAATACGGTGTAGTTTGTTTTTTCATGCACAATTCTATTAAAGATGTTTTTATTTCTTTTTTTTTTCCAGTTTGACAGGCATTCCATCATTCTTAATTTAAAGTTAAGAATGATGAAATAACACAAACCAAAACAAACTCCATTCACCAGGATTCAGCAATCAATGAGGATATAAAGAACTCCAAAATAGTGATGAATTACAACTGTACAAGAGGCGGAGTTGACTCATTGATCAAACGTGCCACAACATTAACTGCGGTCGCAAGGGGTGTAGGAGAACTGGCCACAAACATTTTAAGGAGGAGTACAAAAATTGCATTTTGGACCGCTTTGTGGCCACATCCCCAGAGGTTGGTTATCTGAATCACGTAGTTTCTGTAATTTTCTATTTTCTTAATGGCAATATTTAATGCATTTCTTTATAAAAAATGTTTACAATCTACAACTCAACAAAAGAATTTCACGGTTTAAAGACTACAGCTCAACAAATTATCTGCAGGTATGTGAAAATGCAGGAAACCTGGGGGGGGGGGGGCTTAATACCAAAAATATAAAATATAAAGAATTTCTGGTCTGATCCGGAGATTTTCAGCGTTTGCAAACTACAACTCTACAAATTAAATGAGGGCACATGCAAATGCAAGAAACCATAAGACCGAAAATATAAAAAAAGAAGAATTTGTATCTCAATACTCGGGAGATTTCCAGCATTTACAAACACTACAACTCAACAAATTCTCTGCAGACATGCAAGAACGAAAACCTGTTGGGGGAGGGGGGGGGGTTGCTTATGACCAAAAAAATAAAAAAATAAAATGTAAAGAATTTCCAGCCCAATCGGGAGATTTTCGGCATTTACAAATTACAACCCAACGAATTATCTGATGGCACGTGCAAACACAGAAAACCTGTCGCGTGTTAAGCCTCTTCCCCCTACAGGTTTTCTGTGTTAACACATGCCTGAAGAGAATTTCTTGAGGTGTAGTCAGCAAATGCTGAAAACCTCTGGATTGGACCAGAAATTCTTTATATTTTATTTTTTAGGTATTACCCCCCCCCCCCCCCCCACACACACACAGACACACATTTTCTGCATTTGCATGCACTGTCAGACAATTTCTTGGATTATAATTTGTAAATACTGAAAATCTCCTGATTAGGCTACAAATTCTTTACATTTCATTTTTTGGCATTAATCTCCCCCCCCCAAACAGGTTTTCTGTGTTTGCACTCACTGTCAGATAATTTGTTGGGTTGTAATTTGTAAATGCTGAAAACCTCCCAATTGAACCAGAAATTCTTCTTTATATTTTATATTTTCAGCATTAACTCCCCCCCACACACCCCTTCCCTCGCTGGACAGCTGTCCTGGATTTACACAGAGAATTTGTTGAGCTGTAGTTTATAAATGCAGAAAATCTCCATATTGATCTAGAAATTCTTTATGTTTTATACGTTTGGTATTAAGCCCCCGCCCGACAGGTTTCCTGAGTTTGCACATGCTCGCAGATAATTTGTTGAGTTGTAGTTTATATACTCTGAAATTCTTTTGTTGAATTGTAGATTATAAATTTTTTTTTATAAAGAATTACATTAAATATTACAATTAAGAAAATACGAAATTACGGAAACTTTATGTGACTCAGATAATCAACCTCTGGCGACGTGATCACGAAGCGATCAAAACTGCAATTTTTACACTGTGCCTTAAAATTTTTGTGGCCAGTTCTCCGGGCGCCAGTTCTCTGCTTTGTCTTTGGCCCGAAAATCATGAAAATGTCTAAATTTCTTATTGAAAATCAAATATTATTAAAAAAAATGTTTTGTGAACAATAGTTGCTCAAGTAGTGAGAAATATAGCCACAAGGTATTTGTTTATTCAGAACAATTTTATGGCTCTGAAATTGCAATGTGGCCAGTTCTCCAGCAACCAGTTCTCTGCACCCAGGTCACAAGACTAAATGATGGCCATGTTTTTTTTATAACATGCTGAATGTAGCTAATCTAAATGCATTTGTAATTTATGTTCACAATTATTATAAAAAAAAATAAGGAAGGGGGTAAGTCACTAAGCAAATTGCAATTCATGCTATCTTTATATAAACAACTGACAAAAGAATGGCAGCAACACAGATTGACTTGTCCCAAAATAAACAAAGAACTAAAAACAGTTATACAGGAAGCACTAGGGAGAAAAGAACTTCTTACTAAGAGTGATGTTCAATGTCAACATGGACCACGAAAGTACTGTACATATTTTGTTCACACACCAAAAGGAGGCATACAACTACATACTGAATTGACTGCCAATTTGTGGGGGGCATCAAGTGAAGAAACGCATGGAATGTTAAAACGATTTTTTTTTCAAAACTTCTTCAATTTATTTAGTGAAATTGCAGTATCATTTAACATTAAAACTTTTAATTTAGTATTCGCAAAAACTGATGTAATATTTCAGTTATTCATTTTCTTATCTTCATTTTTGAAACGTGTGACATTTTAAAATGTAGTTTATTTAAGTTATTTTTGAATTTATAGGTGTCAAACTTTTACAAGTTCAGCAAAATTATGTAAGCTAAATAAAGGAATGAAAAATTTCTAATAACTTAGTTAAAAACAACTTTTATTTGTAAATATCTACCATATGCATAATTTTTACTCATCGTTACTGACAGTGTATTATTGCGTAATGTTACCATTCTAGGGTTAATAAAAGAGCAAGGATGATACAAGTGAAGTCTCAAATATTGGGTTAAAAAGAAAGTAATGTCCGATGACGAGGTACCCGAAGTCGAAGCCCCAGCCACAGCGCACAATGGCCACTACGACTGCACAGCACACCGGCATGACATCAGCAGGTAAGTGGCTTAAGTCAGTGGCAGTTAGCTGTCAGAAGGCAAAGAGTGTAAGCACCAGCCAACATGGTTGACAAGGGGCACATCCGATATTGCATGCTGTATGAGTTTCATCACTGTAGCACCCCTACAAATGCTGTAAGGAACATTACCAGTGTGTACCTCAATGCCATATCACAACGTCAGTGCTGTCATTGGTTTGAATAGTTTTGAGGGGGAAAGTTTGACCTATCAGACTGTCCCAAAGCCAGAACATCCAGAAGTGTGGATACAGACATGCTGAAGACCTTAGTGGAGACCAACCCACGTGTGACCACACAGCAGTTGGCCAAACAGCTGGGGACTATCCACACAAGCATTATATTATACCTGTGTCAACTTGGGATGGTGCACAAGAGGGGAGTTTGGGTACCCCATCAACTCACAGTAGAGTAGAAAGCAAATTACACGAGTGCATACATTTCCCTGCTTGCATGTGACAAAGATGAACCATTCTTGGACTGCATTGTGACAAGTGACAAGAAAGAGGTCCTGTATGACAATGTCAGTGCTTGGACCCAAAACAGAAGCCCATGCCAACCTTAAAGCCAGCTTGCACATACATCAAAGTCCTGCTGTCTGTTTGGTAGAATATGTGGAATGTAGTGTTTTTTAAGCTCCTGCTGGACAATGCTACTATCACTGCCGATGCGTACTGCCATCAGCTCGATGATCTGCATGCATTGCTCACGTCAAAACAACCAGCGCTGCTGAACCACAAAGGCACCCTACTACAGCAGGATGGAGAGAGAACTCACACAGCATAAGTGACCTGTCACAAGATCAGGGACTGGGCTGGGAGCTGCTGCAGCACCCAGCCTATTCCCCAGTCATTGCCCCAAGCAACTACCACCTTTTTCGGTCATTGCAGCATTTCCTGGACAGACAGTGGTTCACCAACTGGGACAATGTTGAATGCGCACTTACTGACTTCTTTGCGTCCAAGCCACCACAATTCTACAGGAACAGCATCAAACAGCTGCCTAGACAATGGGAGCAGGTCGTGGAAACTGATGGTGACTACATATTGGACTGATTTGTACTTGTATACAGGGTGTTTGTAAACTTTTTTGACAAAAGAAGAGGGGTGATAGTATCCATCAAGACGAACAATATTTACAATGAAACCTAGGGTCGCATTCCACTCTGAGTGTCAGAAAAGAGTAACTTCCAAATACGTCTGACAAGCACAAGTTGTCACCTCAGACGTCATTTCCTTTCGTGCCAGAGGAAGTAGCACATCGCCAGAACATCACTGTCAAGCATTTATTGTATGCAAATTGCCAGAGAAAAAATGCGGCATCGACAGTTGCAGCTGATAGGCTTATCAAGGTGCAGTAGACACTTCCTGAATGGAACATATCTCGCACGATGGATTAGACGTGGCGGACCTATGGCATGGCCTCCACGCTCACCGGACTTAAACCCACTGGACTTCTTCTTCTGGGGGCACTTGAAATCATTGGTGTACGAGACGCCCGTGGACTCCATGGAAGATCTCGTCGCGAGAATCGTTGTTGCAGCGGACAGGATAAACAGGACACCAGGAGTCTTCGAGAGGGTGCACCAGTCTTTCATTTGTCGGTATGAATTGTGCAACGGCACTCGTGGCCGCCACTTTGAGCATCTACTTTGAGTCTGTCCCTGATTTCCATAAATGGGATTGTGCAACTTATGATGTTGTTAATTCTCTTTCTTTGCACTGTTGAAAGTTCAACTTGGACATCTAACTTTACTCTTTTCTGACACTCAGAGTGGAATGCGACCCTAGGTTCCATTGTAAATATTGTTCGTCTTGATGGGTACTATCACCCCTCTTCTTTTGTCAAAACAGTTTATGAATACCCTGTATATGGTAATTAGCACTGTTTTGTTGCCTTGCATTTGCAGACATTACTTTCTTTCCAACCCAATAAAAGGAGATCATCTATGCAAAAGAAATTAAAATTAAAAAAAAATTGCTTCACTATATTCCTGAATTCCAAAGAAACTTTTATGAAAACTCTGTTGCTGCTTTTGTTAGTACAAAAGCTGTAAGATATCATATATCATTAAAAAAAGTTTGTGCAACTTTTTTTTTTAAGTATACTATATGTTACTACCTTCTTGGAGAACCCAGAATTATATTTTAAACTTTGTTTTCTTTTTACAATTTAATACCAAAATTTTCCAAAATGCCCTCCAAAAGTTGAGATATTGGTGCAACACACACACACACACACACACACACACACACACACACACACACACACACACACACACACACACACAAATAAATAAATAAATAGATGAGCTGACACTGAAGCAAACTGGAAAATTTAGAATAATAGATAGCTTGCCCTTTTAAGGCCAGCTCATTTGACAAATATTTCACTGCACATTAGATTTTGGAGTCTTTTGTTGGTTCCAGCCCCCGGTGTGGTGGTCTTACTTTGCCTTCATTTCATACTTGCCGACAAGTGGATTAAACCACTTGAAGTGTTTTGCAGCAATGACATATGACTTCAAAAACTATTAATATTTCTTTAAAAACTCTTCTACAAACATATAAACCAAACCAAGCAAACCAGACAACTTTTCAAACCAAAATTCTTTAACCCAACTACTAACATGCATTGACAAACTCACATTAACTCCAACTATGAAACCACAAACAAATATTCTAAACATATCTCTAAAACCATATTTACACTATTTACAAAGAACCAGTGCTATTGCCATCTATGTCATTCTGTCCTATTCGTGCCTTACACTCCAACACGATGTATTTAGCATGTAGCCACCACACCCTTGCCTTTCCCACCCAGACTGCCTCAAGTGCTTTCGACCCCCCCCTTCCAGGGTCATCTTCAGGAAGCGTTATTGATGTTAACTATTCTGCCATCGCAAAGTGAGTGAACAAAACGATCCACCCCTTCGTCCCAGTCCTGATGTTATCTCCGAACTCTCCACCGTGGCTCCATCTATTGTAAAAACTGGTAAAACCTTCATTTTCTTCTGTGATTTTGACTTTTTTGTTCAATTTTAATTAATTCTTTCCATTTTTCACTTAGAATACTTGGGTCATTATTATTACAAATTCTATATTACAAATTCTAATGACCCAAGTATTCTAAGTGAAAAATGGAAAGAATTAATTAAAATTGAACAAAGAAAGTCAAAATCACAGAAGAAAATGAAGGTTTTACCAGTTTTTACAATAGATGGAGCCACGATGGAGAGTTCAGAGATGACGTCGGGACTGGGACGAAGGGGTGGATCGTTTCGCTCACTCACTCTGCGATGGCAGAATAGTTAACATCAATAATGCTTCCTGAAGATGACCCGGGGAAGGGGGGGGTCGAAAGCACTTGAGGCAGTCTGCGTGGGAAAAGCAGGGGTGTGGTGGCTACATGCTAAATACATTGTGTTGAAGTGTAAGGCACGAATAGGACAGAATGACACAGACGGCAATAGCACTGGTTCTTTGTAAATAGTGTAAATATGGTTTTAGAGATATGTTTAGAATATTTGTTTGTGGTTTCGTAGTTGGAGTTAATGTGAGTTTGTCAATGTATGTTAGTAGTTGGGGTTAAAGAGTTTTGGTTTGAAAAGTTGTCTGGCTTGCTTAGTTTGGATTTATATGTTGGTAGAAGAGATTTTTAAGAAATATTAATAGTTTTTGAAGTCATATGTCATTGCTGCAAAACACTTCAAGTGGTTTAATTCACTTGTCGGCAAGTACGAAATGAAGGTGAAATAAGACCACCACACCAGGGGCTGGAACCAACAAAAGACCAAAATCTAACGTGCAGTGAAATGTTTGTCAAAGGAGCTGGCCTTAAAAAGGTAAACTATCTATTATTATGATATGTATGCACGTAAACTAAGAATAGTTATGGCATAAATTGTCATTATGCTATCACTGAAATATATTGGAAAATTTAGGTTGTGTATTTTTTCTCTAGCAAATAGTTTGTTTTATTTACATCTAATATTCACTACAAAATGCTTTTCTAGTTTTCCAATCTGAGTTTTACAACTAGAAATACTCATCAGACCAATAAATGTAAACAAGAATTCTAAAAAATGCCACTTTCATGGAAATGTTGCAAAAATACAAATGCATTCAAAAATTCTTTGAATATAGTTTCCATAGTCTGATCATCAGAATACGACATGACCAACCAGTTGCCTCTTTTCACTTTTGAATCTCTTCTCGGACACAGTTCCTGCAAGCCTACAATTTAATATGCAGGGCAAGGCAGTATGCTACTTCATTCACTTAGTTTTTGTTTCATTTTTATTTTGCATATATAACATGATGGAAGTAAATCCTGCCCTTCACTGTGTGGTTAAACTTACATCATCTACAACAACAAACTGATAAAATAAGAAGTATTCTACAAAATTTGAATGCATTCAAACAAGATTTCCAAATGAAATAATCTATATGTTTTTTACTTAGCATTTAAAAGACATTAAACCCACAAAGCATTTAATTTTTATTCATTTATTTATTTATTAGTTTAATTATTTGTGTGAGCATTGTCTATTTCTGAAGGCAGCTGTTTTTAAGGAAGGGAAACAATCAGAACCAAACAAAGAACAAGAGCAGTAAAGCAAACCCATGGCTTACCAGCAATAATTCAGAGGAACAGAACTGGCATCATAATGAATCTGCCATTATGAGACCATCATTTTTAGAAAAGCCACTTATAGAGCATTATTTGAATACTTCTAATGAAATATTCAAATAATGTTTTATAAATGTCTTCAACATGAGTGCAGACTTTAAAAAATATATTATATGACCAGGGCTGGAAAAATGTGGTCATCTAAGTTTATCTGTGACGAGTGAAAAGTTTTAGTTAATTAGTAAAAAATTCAGTACAGCAATTTAAATTCAGTCAGCAATAATTTATACGTTATTATGTCTATTGCTGAATATGCAAAACTGTCAGTCTCTTCATTTTTTTTTTTTTTTTTTTTTTTTTGAATGGAGGTTTAACGACCACCGTGAGCAACTCAATGGGCTATAAGCAGTCGCTCATCCCTAATTTTGGGTCACTGGTTCCAGGGAAGGGAGAGAGCCAGTGCCGTAAGACAAACACAACATCCATGCCTCACAGAGATTCGAACCCGGACCCCTTTCGGACGAATGATCAGAGGCCATCGCTTAGACCACTGCGCCACCGGGGCAGCTTCAGTCTCTTCATAAAGCTTATTTTAATTCACAGAAGTGATGCACGTGATTGCGCGCCAGCATGGGAAACCGGTTTCTCCGAGAAAGAAATTGGACAGCGAATGCAGTGAGTAAAAACTTCCAGGTAGAGTGCACTTAACAAGAAACATGAGGCACAAAGCCACAAGCCTGGAAGAATGATTTCCCCAAATGCTGTGTGAACAGATAGGCAGTTTAACAGTTGCATGCACCTCGTGAGCTGCCATAGGTCAAACTCGGGAATCTGTGTTTCTGCGGAGCTGTTAGGAAAGTTCTAAAACATTAAAAGATTCTTGCATTATCAATTCTAGAGGGAGAAAACTGCATTTGGTTATTATACAATGGTTAATCATTTAAATTAGGTTAGCAATAAAATATTAATAATAGATGTGTATACATTTTTAAAAAATCAAACTTTAAAGCATGAAACAAAATTGACAGCCCTGTGGGGCTGTCAATTGGCGAGTGAGATATTAGACTGACTGGTGAACCAGCATGAAATTTTTCAAGCCCTGTACATGCATTATTGTATATAGTATGCGGGCTACAGAATAGACATCTGATACTATATTTAATAACTTTAATTTTTTTAAGTAGAAGTTTAGACAAAAAACTGACAACTACTTATTATTAAATATAAACTTCTGATGATAATTAACACAGCAATCAGACATCGCTGAATTGACTGTAATTAGTGTTTCACACGTGAATTCAATCACACCAGAAAATTGAAAATTTCATCGCTGTGGAGTGTTCTCGAACCCGAATGTCCTGACTACCTCCGAGCGTGCTATATCGTTGCAGCATCCACGACGCCAAATTATCATGACATATTTGCCACATATTATGAGAAGAATATTTCTTCCACTCTGTATACATGAACTTCTGAATTGAAAAGTAGCAGCACAGGTTATACAAATGCACTCTTTTTGGTGACCACCCTGAGAGTTACAGAAACATACCCCACCCAGTAGCATTGTGGATTAGATAAAAATGGCTGACAACGAAGATATGCATTCTAGAAAAGACATTGTTGCTAAATTTTTTTCACTTTTTAACAAAGATGCACTGTTACCAGAAAAAAGAAAATCCATGATATATGTATATAAGAAAATCAAAAATCAACTATTCCTCATAACGGCTCCATAAAAATCCTTAGCAAAACTATCATATAAATGAAGTGAAAATAGACTTTCCCCAACAGTCAAAAAAAAAAAAAAAAAAAAAAAAAAAAAAGAGATGAAATAAATATGGCTGAAAATTGCTGGCCTCAAGGAAATGTCAGTCAACATTGCTCCATATTTATGACAAGACCAAGATACATCAGGTTTTGACAATAGCGGTGAGGGATCAAGAAAATAATTATATATTTTAGTATTTTTAACAAGTTTTAAATCATTCAAAATACTAAAATATATATAATTGTTTTAGATTAGTTTTAGATTTTTTGCCAAATTAAGCATGCTCAAGTTTTTTAACAGGAGGTAAACATGATACAGCTATTAACATTCCAAGACCAATGCAAAGACCATGTCAGAAAAATATGAAGTTTACAATATCCTAATAAAACATTTAGTGCTGCAATAAAATAAAATTTGAAATTAGTATACTTAGACTAAAAGTGAAAATACAACTGTAAATTTCAATAAAAATAAAATAAATAATGCTTCCACTTTTAGTTTAAGTATACTATTTTCAAATTGTTTTATTACAGCACTAAATGTTTTATTAGGATATTGTAACCTTTGTACTTGTATTTTTCAGACGTGGTCTTTGCATTGGGCAAGGAATGTTAATAGCTCTATCATTTTTACCACCCATTAAAAAACTTGAGCATGAATAATTTGGCCAAGAAATTTAAAATAAAAAACAATTTAAACTTGTCAAAAATACTAAAATAGATAATTACTTTGTTGGTCCCTTACAGTGATTGGTGAAACCCAATGTAATTTGGTTTTGCCGTATATTCCCTGGATAAGACCAGCAATGTTGAGCCATATTTATTGCATATCTTTTTTGACAGTTAGGAAAGCCTCTTTTCACTTCATTTACATGATGGTTATGGAACCATTATGAGGAATAGTTTATTTTTGATTTTCTTGTTTTACGGAAAGTTCCTGATTTGCAGCCTCTAGGCACGATAAGATTTTTCTTCAGTTACATGACATTGGAATTTCAGTTTAGTTGATCTTGAGGATCTAATAATAATAATACTTCTAAGTTATAACAATGGAAGAAGTGGAGTTTCCCAAATTGATATCACACCATCATACTTTATCTATTTGATCCTTTAGAGAATGATTTACAGTAGATAGATAGCATTTTGAGCAAAGATAACTCCATGAAGACAGCAATAAAGAATTGCATGAAAAGGCAATTACTTTTACCACATAGCTATACAATTCATGAAGTTTTAAAATGAACAATAATGCAAGCTCATATTTATTTCTGAAACAAGTGCACTGAAATGAATAGTAATAATATATAAACTTAGAATTTAAGAAAAATAACAAATTTACAGCTTTACAGAATTTGAAGTATTTAAATCAGGAGAATCCTACATAATCAAAGGTTTGGGTAAAGTTAGGCATGTTAGCAAGGTGCAAAGTGTGTGATTTTTTTTTCATCCTAGTTGCTAAAATTATAACATGATTACTGTCTCTCAGAACTTACAGTACTTTTATCCTCTTTACTTGTACAATACTTCCATTCCAAGTCATCCAGACTATACTGTACAGTGTAAGAAGTAACCCACATGTCAGCATCCGATCTTCCTATGAAATAAAAACACAAGTTACAGATTAAATTTCATGGTGTTACCTAATTTAAGAAAATATAAGAAAGAAAGAAAAAAATAATAAAATAAATCTCTTTTTCAGAACCGTTACTACAATTGTCTCAGATAAAAGTTACTCAGTATATTATGCTAAATATTTTTTTGCCACGCAAAAATATTGGAAAAAGAAAAAATACCTTTTCAAGTTTCATGCTTTTCTCCAGACAGTGTGCACCAGAGGAGGTTGTGAGACTAAGTTTGAAAATGCAAACTAAGAGAAAATTATTCAGCTCAAGTGGCAGGAAAGAAGTGTAGAGAAAGGTTGAGGAAATCATGAGAGGAAAGACTCAAAAATTTCCTCAGGAGAAAAATATCACGAAATGAGTATATGAAGTACAAAAGTTCTTGTGTGAGACCTGTGTGATGGATGTCAGTAAACACTGAGTTCCATTCCAAGACTGCTGCAAATGGAAACATCTGATATATCAACAGTAAGTAAATTCCAACAGCATCAGCACCTGTGATTTGGCAGATGGTATTGAGATGCTATGAATCTCGGAGAAATGGTTAGTGATATGCATGTTTGAATGCAACTAATTTTGTTATCGCTAATAAAACCCACTAACTCCAACATAGCTAATATTAAATTTTTAATGAAACCCACTCAAATTTTGCCAAAACTCAGCATAGTTCTCATCCACTGGCTACAAATCTTAAATACCAGCAGGATACCAACTGAAACTCAGAGTTAAAGAATTTTTCTTTTTCTGAGTTATATTGTTAATTCTGTATGTATTTAAAAAAATAAAAGATTTGAGAAGACATTTTCACACTATACCACCCTATTTGTTCAGAAATGCACAAAGAGAAAGAAATTATATCAGAATCAAATTATTTACAATTTTGGTTGAAATCATTAGCATTACATTGAATCACATGCTGGAGGACTCATCAAAGCAGGAAATTATGCCATCTGGAAGCCTGATATTAACCAAGTCTTGAGCTTGATGAAATAAAATTTAAAAAATACTCACTAAGGTACAGCAAATCAGCAATAAACTTGTTACATTACATTTCAGCTCAAAAAAAAATTGAAAGCTAGTGTATTCAAGAACAGAGCCATGCAAAACTCTTGAAAAAGCTGGAGTGCATAAGAGTCCAATCTTGAGAAACAAAAATAATAAAAAACCCTTTTTTACTGGAAGTGTGCATTTGAAACACCTGTGCCCCAGTGTGAGATTAAAACCTAAATGACAATGAAGAAAAGATTGCTTTGATCCAGCATTTCATGACAAATAATAGTAAGTTTGATTTATATAATGTAAAACATATGCAACAATGAACAGAAAAACCAGAAAAGCTTTTGTATCAGAGAGTAACTTCTTTCACTGGTCACTTCTTCAGATACTTCCAGAGTTGAAAAAGGAAAATAATGTTTCAAATGGTGTATACATGCAACAGAATCCACTTTTAATGTGATGCGCTCGAAACCTACCAAATACTTGCTAAATTTAGGCACACACTAAAACCATTTTGTGCCAAAAAATCCAGTACATAAAAATATGTGAACACAGTCATATCAGAATAATATGACCACCTACCTAATAATGGGAATAATCACCCTTGGCCTGGATGACAGAGGCAAGACGGTGTGGCATGGACACAATGAGGCCCTGGAACGTTGCCCGAGGCACACACACCCATTCGAACTGCAACAGATAACAGAGGTTGCGGAGATTACATGGTTGTGGGTCGGCACGTCGAGCCTGTCAATCCAAATAATCCCAAAAGTGCTCTATGGGATTGAGGTCGGGCGATTTCGCCAGCCAAGGGAAAAAGGGGACATTGCTGTCGTGTTTCTTGAACCAGTCACGCACCCCTTAGCGAAGTGGTACGGCACATTGTCCTGTTGGTAGACACCATCAGTGGTACCCAACCAGTGGTACCAGCAGATCATACACGAAAACCATCCCCCAGACATGCATATTGCCACCGCCAGATTGTACTTGACCAACGAGCATGTGTGTGACACCGTATCCTCCCCAGCCCATCACTTCTGTGGAATAGAAACCTCGATTCATTGGAGAAGGCAACTTTTTTCCACTCTTTTACTGTCCAATGATGGTAGTCACGTGTGAACTGCTGGCATCGTTGCCGATGGACCTGGGTTAACATGGGTGCCTTGATGTAGCGTCAATTCCAGATACCCATGCGTAACAGGTTTCACTTTACTGTTATCGGGGTCATGTATCTGGGTGCTCCAGTGTTCATTTGCGTGGTCAATTGCTGCACTGTTATGTGTCGATTGCCCTTTACCAGTCAACATTCTCCTCTAGGGTCGATGGCCTTTGGGGCTCCACAGTTATGACGTCGGGAGGTACTCCATGTGCCAGTGGTCCATTCTTGGTATACTCTTACTACAGTACCTAACGACACATCCCACGAAGTCTGCTGTTTCTGAGATGCTTCCACCCTTGGCACGATAGCCGATGATCATTCCTTTTTTAATGTCAATCAAATCACTCCCTCTGCCCATTGTGCTCACGTAATGCACTATGGCCCATCTGTCCTGGCTTGCTGAAATATCTCTGTGTGGCTGACCTTGTCATGTGTACTATGTGATGCGCCTGGATGGGTACACTGTGATTCCAGGGGTGGTCATATTATTCTGATACGACCGTGTATTTAATAATAATATTCATACACATAAATATATAAATACAGATATTAATTGTGTGCACTCAAAAGATTTAAGGAATTATATAAATACACTATTACAAATTAAAATAAAATAAATTTGTGTGCTGCACAACAGATAAAGAACATCATCTTAACAGTACCTGAGAATCCTAAAGATGACATTAAGTGAAAACATTTTAGAGAAAGTTGTTTACTTTGTTTCATGTATGTTTTCTTTTTTTTTTTATTTCTACCAAATAACACTTTGTGCAGTAAATTTATTGCAAAAAATGTGCAAAGGGTATATATGGCAGTGGACACACTTCCAGAAACTTTATGCCCTGTTTACCCTCAGAGGTCATCTGCATTTCACCACTTTTTTACCCTTTAGCATACTCCAACTGTAGACCAAAATTTCATTTACATGTACAAGCTCCACACTCATCTTCATTTTCCCTGAGAGCAGTAATTTATTTTCAGTCGTACCTGTGATTTCTCTCAATGCTCGCTTGGAGTAGGTGGAGAGGAACAGTATATCTTTAAAAACTGGTTTTTAAGATAAACATCCTTTATTCCTTCTCTTGCTATTCAGATTCTCTCCAAATTGCTTTGTGTGTACTACCATTTCTATCCCTTCTCTTGAGTCAACATGCATATACACAGCAGACTTTTCTCTCAATCATTAAGTATATGATTTCATATTTATACATCCTTGTTTTTTTTTTTTTTTGTGTGTGTGTGTGTGATTTTGTTCGTTAAAAACTTCTACATTAAATCCAGGGAGTTAATTCAATTAGTAAAACCCAAATTTGCCTTGAATTAACATCTGACCAAGCAGATGCTCCTATTTTCGTTTCAACAGCTACTTACTGCATAATGGTTGGTATAAGTGGGTCCAATTTTATTTGTTCGTTTAATGTGAAACTATTCGAAAGTAATTTGATTGCCTTGATTTTTGTTTTTTAAATCAATGTTTACAGTTTTCTGGTAAAAGGTAAAGAAACAAATGTCTGAACCTATACGTCTGAGTCCTGTGCACAATACTCATACTATAAAAAAATGTGAATTCTGTGTATATACAGTAAGCTGAGAAAGCACTGATCAAGTTTAGTGCTGCTTAAGATTCAATGGCTTTTACCAACAAAGGATGTTTACACATTTGCAGATGCTTAAGAAAGAAGCATCTCTAATACTATTATTGATATATATAAATGTATTATTATAATTTGTTTCTGTAAATAAAGCTAATTTCAAATATTGGCTTTCCAGTTTATTAAAATCAAAACTAAATTGAAAAACTATATGGGTTTTACTAGGTATTATTTTTAAATTAAAACTCTTTTTCTTCAGGCAGTTATTTGTTGTTACTCTTTTTTTCTTTATTACTATCATGGCTATGGCTAACCTTGATGGTTACGGTTATTTTTCCAAATGTTTGACAGTAACAAACCCATGCAGTCACTGATGATAGAATCCTTTTCCTCAATTTCAAGTCCTTCTTTTAATTTTCTTTTAAAAAAGTTGTTTTGAATGCTATTACCTTTAGAGAATCCCAGTCTATGCTGTGACCAGTTCCTCTACCATGCTTATCTAGACATGCTTTATTCGAGCAATTTTTCATTGCTGCTTTATGTTCTGCTATTCGAGTTTTGAGTCTGTGACTTGTCTTTCCTACGTAAGATAGTCCCATATATTACTCCCTGCATTTTCAAAATATTATCTTTTTTTTTTAATTATCCTGGGGAAAAAATATTTTACTTCGTTTTCTAAACTTTGAGCTAATCTTTAATGACTCAAATATGTCTTTGTGATAAGTAATTTAAAAGAGTTTTCTCCTGAAATTTGCAAATTTAATTTAAAAATAATTCCTAAGGAAACCCATACAGCTTTCCAATTTAGTTTATAATTTGTCTGTTCTTGAATTTCTTATTGAAATGTGTAAATTTATTAATATAATTTGTTTGTTCATGCTATTTATCTAAAACAGGATGGTAGATATTTCACAATTTTGAAGAAGTTCAAATGAAATCATCAGGATGGATTTTTTCAGGGGGCCGGGTGTTATAAAATTGTTCTATTTATGTCCTACCAGAATATTCCATGACTGTATTTTGCATGTGTTTTCTACATAGTTATAACAATACAGTGGAGTAAACCGCCCCGGTGGCACAGTGGTCTAAGCGATGACCTCTGATCATTCGTCCGAACGGGGTCCGGGTTCGAATCCCGGTGAGGCATGGATGTTGTGTTTGTCTTACGGCACTGGCTCTCTCCCTTCCCTGGAACCAGTGACCCATAAATTAGGGACGGGCGACTGCTTATAGCCCATTGAGTTGCTCACAGTGGTCGTTAAACATAAAAAAAAAAAAAAAAAAAAAAAAAATAACAGGGGAGTAACTGGATCTGGTACGTGTGAAATGGTTGATGTTAATATGTTGTTAGTCATTACACAATAAATATGAAAAATATGGAAATGTGTTTTAACCCTAACATACATACATACATACATATCACTAAGCTCTTCTCTGAGATCAGAGGTTAGCTCATTAAAGAAAGCTCATCTGCCAGATTTAAGTTAAAAACTTATGATGCTAGTTTTTACTTATGTTATGTTGATGTATTAAATGTCTCCATTTACAGTGATTTTGGCACACAACTTGAGCTTCACTGACCTCCATCATGTGCCTCAGACAAAACCTTTTTAAACACACTCATTACCTTTTCCTCATGCACACATTTCTGAATCTTGTCCTTCCATGATTTTTGTGGCCTTACTCTACCTTTCTTTCCCTGTCACTTGGGCTGAATAAATTATTTTCATAAGCATCTCCCCCTTATTCTTTCAACACAGCCAAACCACCTCAGAATATTTGTCTCCTCCTTACTAACAACATTTTGCCTTACATTAATACATGCCTGCAACATATCTTTGCTCCTCACATCATCAGAACATGTCTTGCCACCTCCACCATCCCATAAGTAATGCATCTCTCCAGGACACAAATGACTCCTATGTCTCTTCTGTAGTACCCAGGTTTCACTGCTATACATCAGAGAATGAACAATCACACTTTAACACATAGCCATTCAGGACTTTTCTGAGAACCCATAATTCCTGTGAAATCCTTCTAAGGCAGCTATGACTTCCAAAGATGAATTCCCTCACCTACTGATTTCCCCATCTAATCTGTTTTCTCTGTTAAACATTCTTCTTAAATGTACAAATTAATTTACATGGACCTCTATACCATTTAGACTGATACTGCATTCAGTACTAACATTTCCTCACTCAAAAATCATTATTTTTGTTTTTTCTTTATTTATACTGAGTTTGAATATTGATATTTAATTTGCTTTCATGTAACTAACATTTAAGTATTTTATATTACTTGTGCAAAGTAAGTAGATTTTTAAGTAACTAACCTTGAGTGATGATTCCTGTAATGTTTCGTACATCCTGGAAATCAATCAAAACATATGGACTTTTGTCTAAAGGTAATGACGCCCAACCACCAGCACCATTTTCATCTCGTTTTGTGCCCAGTCTGATTCTAGAAGCATCTGTCTCTGATGAACTAAATGAGGAAACACTTATAAAGGAATCCGGAAGCTTTCCACTTTCAAAACCCATTTGACTGAAGCACCCTGAAAAGAATTACTTTTGTAGTTCTGTATAACAGCAAATATGTAACCTACCTGTAACATCTGAATACATTTCATAAAAAGATAAAATTGCAATGAACAAGTTAGTGGTAAAATAAGAACATACATAACTTTTAAATTCAAAATTAAATAATTTCATTTTGATTTAACTGTGCAAGGGCAAGGCTCAAGATACCAGAACTTCCCTTTCAAAAATGTCTGCACTACCAAGCCTTGTAAACTAGCCTGCATCATTTCATGAAGCTGTTTTGTCATTTTTTAAACCGTCTTTACGCTAACAGAGATAATGCAGAGAGAGCTTCACAATAACTAGGGTGGTGAATAATCTCCATGGATTGTAACCCTACATTCAAGAATATTGACTGGCATAATTCCTTTTTTTGTTAAACATTCTATCACTGACTGATGTTTTACATTTACAATTTTTTATTTTTCCTGCCATTACTGATATATATATATATATATATGGGATGTAAGGTCAGGTGATGCGTAACATCACAGCCTCTCCTTGACAAATGTCAACCCCGCCTTCTCGTGGTGCATCCTGTTCCCACTACAGGGGCTCTGACGACCGCCAATAGCGGTATAACTATACCATCGGGATCAGAAGAAATGCTATCCCACACTCACCAACCCGCTTGGCCAGCGTGGTGAGTTATGGCCAAACACCTCCAAAATGACTCTACAACTTAAATCTTGGCCCTCAGTCTCCGGCAGCTGGAATGTACCTGGCCAAGGCAGCGGCCAGTGCGACATGAAGGCAGAGGGTGCTAAGAATCCCCGGAGGACCGGACTAGGCTGCCATTTGATGCTGACCTTGGCTACCTATAACGGATGCTCCCTATCTTCTGATTCAAGGCTTCTTGAATTGGAAGAGGAACTACAAAGGATCAAGTGGGACATCGTCGGGCTAAGTGAGGTAAGGAGAAAAGGAGAAGATCTCATTGAACTGAAAAGTGGACATCTCTTCTATTATCGTGGGACAGATACTGGCAGAACTAGTGGTGTTGGATTTATAATAAACAAGAAACTGAAGGATAAAGTGGTAGAAGTTGAAAGTTCCTCTGACAGAGCTGCACGACTCGTTATCCAACTATCGAGAAGATACCAGGCTCAGATTATTCAAACTTATGCACCCACCACAAGTCATCCTGAAGAAGAAATTGAAGAATTTTATGAGGAAATTCGTCATCTAAATAATAAAGGTAAGCAGCACTTGAAGATAATTATGGGAGATTTCAATGCAAAAATAGGGCAACGGCAACAGAATGAAACTTCAGTAGGTAAATTCGGTCACGGCAACAGAAACCAGCGTGGAAATACTCTCGTTGAGTTTGCAGAGGCAGAAGGATTTTCATCTTGAACTCCTTTTTCAAGAAAAAGCCACACAGGAAATGGACATGGAGACATCCAATTGGGACGACAAGTGAAATTGATTTTATTATGTGTAACAAAAAATTCGTCATCGAAGACTGCAGTGTGCTGAACAAGTTCAACACAGGTAGTGACCATAGATTGGTGAGATGTAAGATGCACCTCAACACTAAACTGGAACGTGGCAAGCTCATAAGACAAACAAAATGTATTGACATAACCAACCTTAAAAAACACCATAATACTTTCAAGTTGGAACTGAAGAACAGATTCTCTGCTTTAGAAGGCCTAACATCGGAAGAAGTGGATATTTCGGAAGTTAACAGAAAAGTAACCAAAGCTCTAATGGAAACAGCAACAAAATTAGCTGGGTCTAAGAACAAGTTGCATGTGAACAAATTATCAGGAAAAACCAAAATGTTGATGCAAAAAAGAAGAGAGATGAGGACAACTAAAGTAGATGTGACTTCCAAAGTGGAATATATAGAGCTATGCAAGACAACACGAAAAAGTATCACTGAAGACGTAAGGAAATTCAACTGTGAGCTAGTGAGGAAAGCAATTGAAAACAACCAAAGCCTTAAGATAGCAAAGGGACATCTCAGTAAGGGAAGAAAACAGATTATGGCTCTGAGAAAAGAAGATGGTTCTATAACAAGAAATAGAGGCGAAATTTTGACAAGAGTGAAAGATTTCTACTCCAAATTATATGAAAGGGATGATACATGTACTCCAGACATCATGAAAGGTACCAGAGTTCTTCCAGTCCTCCCAGCAGAAGTTGCTCATGCAATCAAGAACATGAAGCGAGGGAAAGCTCCAGGAGAAGATGGAATTACTATAGACATCATACAAGAAGCAAGTGGAGAAATTGAAACAGTACTCGCCCAAATTTTCACTCGATGCCTTAATGAAGGGAAGATTCCTGAGGATTGGAACAATGCTACAATGATCCTGCTACATAAAAAAGGTGACATTGAGGATCTCAGGAACTACAGACCTATCAGCCTCCTATCAGTGGTTTATAAAATCTTCACTAAAGTTCTTTCACACCGCTTGAAGGTAACACTGGACATGGCTCAACCGAGAGAACAAGCTGGATTCAGGAGTGGCTACAGCACAATAGATCATATCCACGTACTGAGAGAACTGATTGAAAGAGCGAGGGAATATGAACTTCCATTGTGCATGGCTTTTATCGATTATGAAAAAGCCTTTGATTCGGTGAAACCGTCAGCAGTTACCACGGCTCTGAAATCCTGCGGTATTGAAGATGCATACATTAATATTATTAATAACATCTATGAAAATGCAAGTGCAAAGATTCGGCTGTTTGAAAATACAACACACATAAAAATTGGAAAGGGAGTGAGACAAGGTGACACCATATCTGCGAAGCTCTTTAATGCCACATTGGAAAATGTCTTTCAATCACTGAACTGGGAAAACAAAGGGATAAAGATTAATGGAGATTATCTAACCCACCTTCGTTTTGCTGATGACGTAGTCATTTTTGCAACTACCCCATCAGAGCTGCAGAGTATGATCCAGGAACTTGCTGACAAGAGTAAAGAAGTGGGATTAAAAATGAACTTTCAGAAGACAAAAGTGATGTTCAATGCTTTTACAAGAAATGAAGATTTATCGATTGATGGAGAAAAACTGGAGATAACAGATACGTATGTTTATCTTGGACAGCAGATATCAAGTGAGGGTCACATTGATGAAGAAATTAATCGGCGTACAAAACTTGCCTGGAGAGCTTTTGGAAGAAACAGCATAATTTTCAAGAGCAATATGCCATTATGTCTTAAAAGAAAAGTGTTTGATCAATGCATCCTTCCAGTGCTTACGTATGGTGCAGAGACGTGGACCTTAACTAAAAGAGACATACAAAAGCTGCAGACAACTCAAAGAAGCATGGAGAGGTGCATGCTTGGTATAACCAGGAGAGATAAGAAGAGGAACTCGTGGATCCGAAAAATGACGAGAGTGGAAGACATCATGATCAGAGTTAAATCCCTGAAATGGCAATGGGCTGGACATACTGCCAGAAGGACAGACCATAGATGGACAGCCGAAATTTTAGATTGGATTCCAAGGGACAGGAAAAGACCCAGAAAAAGACCACATGGGAGATGGGTGGATGAAATTCGTAAATATGCGGGAGTGACATGGAGGAGACTGGCACAAGACAGACCGTTGTGGAGGAAACTTGGGGAGACCTTCGTCCAGCAGTGGATTGATAATGGTTGACAATGATGATGATGATGATATATATATATATATATATATATATATATATATATATATATATATTATCAGAGGATTATGCAATACTGTCAACAACCACATTACTACACCACACTCAGGATTACATCATATTGGACACTCTCCATATATGATGAGCAGAAAATTCTGGGAAAGTGGAAGCCAATTTTTATTTCTTCCCTGTTTGCTGTTGAATACACATATCAGTACTTCCAAGTTTATATGCCACACAAAATCCTTTCACACATCTGCTAAAAAAATTGGATTTCAGCTCAGAGGCCACAAGCCCTGCAATGGTCAGAATTGATTTAAACTCCTGTCACGGGATTGAGCTTAAAATTCTGCAGTATAACAAAAATATAAATTGTGTCCACTTTTGTGCAGATATGACTGATTTTTCGGAGTTTCTATGAAGTTCTCTTTATCTTTCAAAAATTTACTGCATAAGTTTTATTTTTTCTGTTCAACACATTTATTTGTGTATTTTGCTTTTCTCTCACCAAATTCAGACAAATACTTCCAAAAACTATTAAGTGGGTTCTGTCTTTTAATGAACTTTACAATAAACTTCTTCAATTTATAGAACATTTATTTCATAAAACTGCTAAACTGCATAACCAATAATACTTATTTTCATTTAAGAAGAAAGATTTACAAATAAATGGATGCATGAACGAATTTACCATCTTTAGCAGAAATCATATCGCAAGATATTGACAGAGATCTTACTATGTTTTGGGTGAGTTTTTCCCGTTTTGCATCTTTTTTGTTCTTGTTGGTTAAACTCAACAAAATTATAGTTATTTGTTATTTTGTTCCATTTCCATTGTCCCTTTCCATTATGGGTGCATATATTTGAACAATAATGTTGTAATTTGTCTTTGAGAAATTCCCAGATAAAGAAGATGTCATCCACACTTTTGCATGTATTTTGATCAATTTCAGTTTTTTTTTCAATATCTCTTTCTTTCCCTGCAATATTATTATTCCTACAGCTAGGCGAAGCTGCTGATGCAGAATTTCCTTTTTTATTCAGTTATGTATTGCATCACTTCACACATCAAATTCTTCTTTATGTTGTTTACACAGTTCCTCTATCTCATATCCTAGTTTTCCTCACTTTTTTCTGCCAGCTTCATGTTATTAGCTCTGCATTTCAGTTGTTCAATTTATCCAAACTTAATACATGTCCATATCATCATTATCTTCTTTCTGGGAGCCTCCTCAGAAACCTACTTCATTTCAACTGGGGTATTTTCCCTCTGATTTCTCATTCTATCCCTTCTAGTGATACTGCACACAAGGATGGAACTTGTTCCAAAAATGTTGTGTTGTAAATCTTCCATGCACTTTTTATACAGCAATTCCTTACTTTTGTGTAGCACTCTTCTTCTTTTTTTTTTTAATTTCACATCTACACTGTTTCTGTTCATTATGAAAAAAAAAATCAATATTTGGAAGCAATACCACTAAGACGTCATTAGCCTTTAGTGATTCATAAACATTATAAACATTAGCAACAAGTGTTAGTCCTGAGGTATACTTTCTGCCATCATAATGAAATTTCCACACTAATTTTCTATAATATAAGCCCATTGACGTTCACTAAAAGCACTTCAACAAAAACAAATAGTCAAGATGTTTTGTATAACAAACATAACATTGGAATAACAAATAAAAAATAAGAAACAAAAATCTAGAAATGAAAATGTAATTTATTGGGGGGGGGTGAGAGAGAACGAGAGAACAAAAAGCAAACCTGGTGGAAAGAGTAGACATTGGTGTTATGATGATAAGAGGCATCATTAAAAATCACTTTCTGATTCACGTGGATGCTCATTGCTTATGTTAAAATGTTTACTAAAAAACAAACAAACAAAAAACGTAAGCTGACTGACAGTTAAACATTTTCGAGTTCCGCGCTCTCCAATGTAATCCAAAGAACACCTACGGTATCAGAGTTCACAGTTTCTAGAATCCATTTGCACATGTTTTATTGCTCAGAAAACTCATTTCACTTTTTTTGCATTTGAGGTAAAAATTTCTATAACTCACATTATGATTTTTACAATGCATGCCCACAAACCACCTTGCACAAAAAATGAAAGGACACTGGAATGAAAATAGGAAGAACCCTTGCTTGCATCAGTAGAGATCCAAAATAAATGAACTTCACTATAAGCAATGACTGCCACTGAAGTGCTTTGCATGGAATACTGTGTTGCTCATTCCTCTTCTGAATGTGCCATCTATAATTTGAAAGATATTTGCTCACTTTTATTGAAAGTAAAGAAGAATCAATAAAAAAAGAGGATAAACACTATCAGTGGCACACCTAGCAATTCCTGTGTGTGTGTGTGTGGGGGGGGGGGGGGAGCTTATATGTGTGTGTGTGTGTATATGCACATAGTACATATCATCATCATCATTGTCAACCATTATCAATCCACTGCTGGACGAAGGTCTCCCCAAGTTTCCTCCACAACGGTCTGTCTTGTGCCCGTCTCCTCCATGTCACTCCTGCATACTTTCGAATTTCATCCACCCATCTCCCATGTGGTCTTCTTCTGGGTCTTTTCCTGTCCCTTGGAATCTAATCTAAAATTTCGGCTGTCCATCGATGGTCTGTCCTTCTGGCAGTATGCCCAGCCCATTGCCATTTCAGGGATTTAACTCTGATCATGATGTCTTCCACTCTGGTCATTTTTCGGATCCACGAGTTCCTCTTCTTATCTCTCCTGGTTACACCAAGCATGCACCTCTCCATGCCTCTTTGAGTTGTCTGCAGCCTTTGTATGTCTCTTTTAGTTAAGGTCCACGTCTCTGCACCATACGTAAGAACTGGAAGGATGCATTGATTAAACACTTTTCTTTTAGGACATAATAGCATATTGCTCTTGAAAATTATGCTGTTTCTTCCAAAAGCTCTCCAGGCAAGTTTTTTACGGCGATTAATTTCTTCATCAATGTGACCCTCACTTGATATCTGCTGTCCAAGATAAACGTACATGTCTGTTATCTCCAGCTTTTCTCTATCAATCGATAAATCTTCATTTCGTGTAAAAGCATTGAACATCACTTTTGTCGTCTGAAAGTTCATTTTTAATCCCACTTCTTTACTCTCGTCAGCAAGTTCTTCGATCATACTCTGCAGCTCTAATGGGGTAGTTGCAAAAATGACTATGTCATCAGCAAAACGAAGGTGGGTTAGATAATCTCCATTAATCTTTATCCCTTTGTTTTCCCAGTTCAGTGATTGAAATACATTTTCCAATGTGGCATTAAAGAGCTTCGGAGATATGGTGTCACCTTGTCTCACTCCTTTTCCAATTTTTATGTGTGTTGTATTTTCAAACAGCTGAATCTTTGCACTTGCATTTTCATAGATGTAATTAATAATATTAATGTACACATCTTCAACACCACAGGATTTCAGGGCCATTGTAACTGCTGATGGTTTCACCGAATCAAAGGCTTTTTCATAATCGATAAAAGACATGCACAATGGAAGTTCATATTTTCTCGCTCTTTCAATTAGTTCTCTCAGTACGTGGATATGATCTATTGTGCTGTAGCCACTCCTGAATCCAGCTTGTTCTCTCGGTTGAGCCATGTCCAGTGTTACCTTCAAACGGTGTGAAAGAACTTTAGTGAAGATTTTATAAACCACTGATAGGAGGCTGATAGGTCTGTAGTTCCCGAGATCCTCAATGTCACCTTTTTTATGTAGCAGGATCATTGTAGCGGTGTTCCAATCCTCAGGAATCTTCCCTTCATTAAGGCATCGAATGAAAATTTGGGCGAGTACTGTTTCGATTTTTCCACTTGCTTCTTGTATGATGTCTACAGTAATTTCATCTTCTCCTGGAGCTTTTCCCCGCTTCATGTTCTTGATTGCATGTGCAACTTCTGCTGGGAGGACTTGAAGAACTCTGGTACTGGTACCTTTCATGATGTCTGCAGTACATGCATCATCCCTTTCATATAACTTGGAGTAGAAATCTTTCACTCTTATCAAAATTTCTCCTCTATTTTTTGTTACAGAGCCATCTTCTTTTATCAGTGCCATAATCTTTTTCTTCCCTTACTGGGATGTCCCTTTGCTATCTTTAGGCTTTGGTTGTTTTCCATTGCTTTCCTCACTAGTTCACAGTTGAATTTCCTTACGTCTTCAGTGATACTTTTTCATACTGTCTTGCATAGCTCTATATATTAAACTTTGGAAGTCGCATCTTCTTTAGTTGTCCTCATCTCTCTTCTTTTTTGCATCAACATTTTGGTTTTTCCTGATAATTTGTTCACATGCAACTTGTTCTAAGACCCAGCTAATTTTGTTGCAGTTTCCATAAGAGCTTTGGTTACTTTTCTGTTAACTTCAGAAATATCCACTTCTTCCGATGTTAGGCCTTCTAAAGCAGAGAATCTGTTCTTCAGTTCCAACTTGAAGGTATTATGGTGTTTTTTAAGGTTGGTTATGTCAATACATTTTGTTTGTCTTATGAGCTTGCTACGTTCGAGTTTAGTGTTGATGTGCATCTTACATCTCACCAATCTATGGTCACTGCCTGTGTTGAACTTGTTTAGCACACTGCAGTCTTCTATGACGAATTTTTTGTTACACATAATAAAATCAATTTCACTTGTTGTCCCATTTGGATGTCTCCATGTCCATTTCCTGTGCGGCTTTTTCTTGAAAAAGGAGTTCAAGATGAAAAACCCTTCTGTTTCTGCAAACTCAACAAGAGTATTTCCACGCTGGTTTCTGTTGCCGTGACCAAATTTACCTACTGAAGTTTCATTCTGTTGCTGTTGCCCTATTTTTGCACTGAAATCTCCCATAATTATCTTCAAGTGCTGCTTACCTTTATTATTTAGATGACAAATTTCCTCATAAAATTCTTCAATTTCTTCTTCAGGATGACTTGTGGTGGGTGCATAAGTTTGAATAATCTGAGCCTATCATCATCATCATCATCATCATAATTGTCAACCATTATCAATCCACTGCTGGACGAAGGTCTCCCCAAGTTTCCTCCACAATGGTCTGTCGTGTGCCAGTCTCCTCCATGTCACTCCCGCATACTTTCGAATTTCATCCACCCATCTTCCATGTGGTCTTCTTCTGGGTCTTTTCCTGTCCCTTGGAATCCAATCTAAAATTTCGGCTGTCCATCGATGGTCTGTCCTTCTGGCAGTATGTCCAGCCCATTGCCATTTCAGGGATTTAACTCTGGTCATGATGTCTTCCACTCTTGTCATTTTTCGGATCCACGTGTTCCTATTTTTATCTCTCCTGGTTACACCAAGCATGCACCTCTCCATGCTTCTTTGAGTTGTCTGCAGCCTTTGTATGTCTCTTTTAGCTAAGGTCCACATCTCTGCACCATACGTAAGCACTGGAAGGATGCATTGATCAAACACTTTTCTTTTAAGACATAATGGCATATTGCTCTTGAAAATTATGCTGTTTCTTTTAAAAGCTCTCCAGGCAAGTTTTGTACGCCGATTAATTTCTTCATCAATGTGACCCTCACTTGATATCTGCTGTCCAAGATAAACGTACGTGTCTTTTATCTCCAGCTTTTCTCCATCAATCGATAAATCTTCATTTCTTGTAAAAGCATTGTACATCACTTTTGTCTTCTGAAAGTTCATTTTTAATCCCACTTCTTTACTCTCGTCAGCAAGTTCTTCGATCATACTCTGCAGCTCTGATGGGGTAGTTGCAAAAATGACTGTGTCATCAGCAAAACGAAGGTGGGTTAGATAATCTCCATTAATCTTTATCCCTTTGTTTTCCCAGTTCAGTGATTGAAAGACATTTTCCAATGTGGCATTAAAGAGCTTCGGAGATATGGTGTCACCTTGTCTCACTCCTTTTCCAATTTTTATGTGTGTTGTATTTTCAAACAGCCGAATCTTTGCACTTGCATTTTCATAGATGTTATTAATAATATTAATGTATGCATCTTCAATACCACAGGATTTCAGGGCCATTGCAACTGCTGATGGTTTCACCGAATCAAAGGCTTTTTCATAATCGATAAAAGCCATGCACAATGGAAGTTCATATTCCCTCGCTCTTTCAATTAGTTCTCTCAGTACGTGGATATGATCTATTGTGCTGTAGCCACTCCTGAATCCAGCTTGTTCTCTCGGTTGAGCCATGTCCAGTGTCACCTTCAAGCGGTGTGAAAGAACTTTAGTGAAGATTTTATAAACCACTGATAGGAGGCTGATAGGTCTGTAGTTCCTGAGATCCTCAATGTCACCTTTTTTATGTAGCAAGATCATTGTAGCGTTGTTCCAATCCTCAGGAATTTTCCCTTCATTAAGGCATCGAGTGAAAATTTGGGCAAGTACTGTTTCGATTTCTCCACTTGCTTCTTGTATGGTGTCTACAGTAATTCCATCTTCTCCTGGAGCTTTTCCCCGCTTCATGTTCTTGATTGCATGTGCAACTTCTGCTGGAAGGACTGGAAGAACTCTGGTACTGGTACCTTTCATGATGTCTGGAGTACATGTATCATCCCTTTCATATAATTTGGAGTAGAAATCTTTCACTCTTGTCAAATTTCGCCTCTATTTCTTGTTACAGAACCATCTTCTTTTATCAGTGCCATAATCTGTTTTTTTCCCTTACTGAGATGTCCCTTTGCTATCTTTAGGCTTTGGTTGTTTTCAATTGCTTTCCTTACTAGTTCACAGTTGAATTTCCTTACGTCTTCAGTGATACTTTTTCGTACTGTCTTGCATAGCTCTATATATTTACTTTGGAAGTCACATCTTCTTTAGTTGTCCTCATCACTCTTCTTTTTTGCATCAACATTTTGGTTTTTCCTGATAATTTGTTCACATACAATTTGTTCTTAGACCCAGCTAATTTTGTTGCTGTTTCCATAAGAGCTTTGGTTACTTTTCTGTTAACTTCAGAAATATCCACTTCTTCCGATGTTAGCCCTTCTAAAGCAGAGAACCTGTTATTCAGTTCCAATTTGAAGGTATTATGGTGTTTTTTAAGGTTGGTTATGTCAATACATTTTGTTTGTCTTATGAGCTTGCTACGTTCGAGTTTAGTGTTGAGGTGCATCTTACATCTCACCAATCTATGGTCACTGCCTGTGTTGAACTTGTTTAGCACACTGCAGTCTTCTATGACGAATTTTTTGTTACACATAATAAAATCAATTTCACTTGTCGTCCCATTTGGATGTCTCCATGTCCATTTCCTGTGTGGCTTTTTCTTGAAAAAGGAGTTCAAGATGAAAAACCCTTCTGCCTCTGCAAACTCTACGAGAGTATTTCCACGCTGGTTTCTGTTGCCGTGACCGAATTTACCTACTGAAGTTTCATTCTGTTGCCGTTGCCCTATTTTTGCATTGAAATCTCCCATAATTATCTTCAAGTGCTGCTTACCTTTATTATTTAGATCACGAATTTCCTCATAAAATTCTTCAATTTCTTCTTCAGCATGACTTGTGGTGGGTGCATAAGTTTGAATAATCTGAGCCTGGTATCTTCTCGAGAGTTGGATAACGAGTCGTGCAGCTCTGTCCGAGGAACTTTCAACTTCTACAACTTTATCCTTCAGTTTCTTGTTTATTATAAATCCAACACCACTAGTTCTGCCATTATCTGTCCCACGATAGTAGAAGAGATGTCCACTTTTCAGTTCAATGAGATCTTCTCCTTTTCTCCTTACCTCACTTAGCCCGACGATGTCCCACTTGATCCTTTGTAGTTCCTCTTCCAATTCAAGAAGCCTTGAATCAGAAGATAGGGAGCGTCCGTTATATGTAGCCAAGGTCAGCATCAGATGGCAGCCTAGTCCGGTCCTCCGGGGATTATATATACAATTTATTAAATTTTGTATACATTATATATACATAATGTATACAATAGATAGATAAAAAGAGTTGACATATGTCGTCCATAATGTCTTTGGGGCTTTGAGGGGGCTTAAGATCCCCCCCCCACCCTGTTAGTGCACCAGTGAACACTATGCTTTTGGAAACAGTTAGTTATTCCTTATGCATAGCTCTAACTTTCCTCTCAAAATTACTATATAAAAATCACAAAATCTACTACAACTGCGTAAAATGCATCACAAAATGTGATGTGATACCAGCTAAACCACACAGTTCTGTGCATCCACCTCAGCATCATCATTCCTCCAAAACTTTGCTAACTCTCCATATATTTTGTCAATGGCCAAGTTGCAACAGCACACAGCATTGCTAATCTAACCACAGTCCCGAAAACTTCACTGTTCAGCTGCCTCAGCAACTTTCTTTTACAGAAAACAACTGAAATTTCTTCTCCCAGTTATTCGGCTTTGCCTAATATCTATTGCTCATTTCCCCTTTTGCTTGTTTTTTTACACATTGATCCCAGGTTCTAAGATCTCCTCATTCTTATTATCAGTTTTCCAGGATACTCTCTCTCTCTCTCTCACTCATTTTTTTTTATCACTGCTGCACATGCAGGTCATTTTGCTTCTCTTTATCATTAATTTTCCAAACCAAACAGGCAATGAATGTCTTAATCATTGGCGTAAAAAATCTTCTTCTCCCTACCCCACCTCAAAATTTCTCAAACTACACAAAGAGGAATTTTGAGTATTTTTACAATGACTTGAAAAACTCAAAAGAAAAAGAGGAATTTTTAAAAACTCAAAATTCGTCTTCTTTTCTGACCGAATTATATTCTCAAGGGATTCGTGCTAATTTTGATGGGGAGGATGAATTCTAATCGGACGCCTGTTTTTGTTATCATGTAAGAATTTTTTGCACATAAGAATTGAAAAATTGAATCATAAATGTATTTAAAACAATCGATAAAACAAACTAACTTAGTTATGATGAAATAATGAATTCTGTAGTTATAAATGAAAACTGCTTTTTTCTCAGGGAAAGAAATGTGCTTTTAATGGGTTATTAACCTAACAATCAGATATTTCTGAATCACCAGTTTTGCTGTTCACCACGTAACATCATCACATCAGAAAACTTGAAAATTACATCCCCCCCGGAGTGAAAATGGAACCCACATCTCCCGATTTCTGTTCAAGCATGCTATCTGTTACACCACCTATGACAAAATCTGAAGAGGTTCAGATTCTTCTAACTCAGATACTTGGAACCCTGGGTGGTGTAAGAGATAGCATGCTCAAATAGAAGCTGGGAGATGTGGGTTTGATTCATTTCATTTCATTTTCATTTCATTTCATTTTCATTTATTGCATTTTAGTTGTTACAGACATGGTATTACGTAATCATAAATATATAGCACACATTTTATTTTTTGTAACAACAGGGAATGAAGTGGGAAAAGGCCTGATAGGCCTGATGTGCCCTCTTCTCCCAAAGCATCAAAATTTTCATGAAAATAAAAAATAAATAAAAAAACAAACATAAACAAGTCAAGTCCACACAATATCAAACACAGCTAGGGTGGTACTATAAATTAATAAAGGTAATAATACATTATGAGCTTTTGGTCAGTAAGAAATACCTGAGTTTTCGTTTAAATATATTAATATTATTAAGTGATACAATATCAGTAGGAAATGTATTCCATAATGTTGGACCAGTATATTTAACAAAGGATCTAAATCGTTCTGTTAGTGGAAACATGGGGATTAGTGTTGTTTTTTGTCTCGTGGAATAATCATGACCACGAGTACTTATTGAAATTAAAAATCTTGGTAGTAACCATTTTTTATTCTCAAAAACATCAGTTTACCTATACTATAAATATGCAATTGTTGAATAGTTAGTATAGTAAAATCATTTGGACTGAGTCTAGCCTGAAAGACTGTATTTGAAAATTGAGTATATTGTAATTTAAATTGTAATAGTCTCATGAATCTATTTTGTAACGACTGAAGTTTTTTCATATTATATAAGGTAGTCGATCCCCATACAGATATACAATAGATCAGATGAGACTGAATTAAAGTATGGTATAATAAAATCATTAGTTTTGGGGTTAAATTGGCCACTGCACTACTAATAGCCCCTATATTTCTTGAGATCTTATTAGATAAGTAGTCAACATGTGAATTCGATTTTAAATCATGCTGAATAATGATACCAAGATAATTATGATTTTGAACCACTTCTATAGATGATCTGAGTAAATTAATATTCTGAATTAAGGAAATAGGGGTTGGCGTACTTGAAAAAATCATTACTTTTGTTTTGTTAATATTAATAGCCAGATCATTTTTAATTAACCAATTAGTGATAGATATAAAACGGCCTTGTAGTTGTCGCACCAGTGTCTCAACATCATTTTCATATATTAATATGGTTGCATCATCTGCATATAAAATAATATCTGAATTGTGTAGACAGGTACAGAAGTCATTAATGTAAATATTAAATAATAATGGAGCAAGTACTGAGCCCTGAGGGACTCCTGAAATGACTGATTGTAAGTTAGATTTGGTATATTCAATTTCTGTATATTGCTGGCAACCAGTGAGATAGTTTCTGAAGAGATTATGTAATGTACCCCGAATACCAATTGCATACAATTTTGATAATAATAAGTTGTGATTTAAAGTATCAAATGCTTTTGATAAATCAATGAAAAGTCCCAATGTAAATTTATTATTAATAGAATTAGATTGAATTTTATCTTTTAAGTGTAAAAGAGTGATTTCTGTTGAGGAATTTGGTAAAAAGCCAAATTGATTTTTGTGCAAAATTTTGTATTTTTCAATATAAGCAAATAATCTAACAAATAGTAATTTTTCAAAAATTTTAGCAAATATGGATAATTTAGCTATAGGTCGATAGTTATTAATATCTGTCAAAGAACCCTTTTTAAAGACAGGAGTAATTTTTGCAATTTTTAACAAATCTGGGAAAATACCTGTAGCTAGAATGGAATTAAAAATGTATAATAGGGGAGTAACAATGAAAAAAATTATAGTTTTTAAAATTTTGGGAAGAATATCATCTGGACCTGGTCCTGTATTTATGTTAATATTCTGCAGTTGGTAGATTAATTCGGTTCTGGTAATTTCCAAAGTATGCATTGAATTTAAGGTACATGAGTTGGAGTAATGAGGTAATTGTTGATCGTTCAGCTTAGGAAGTTGTTGTATTATACGTTGTGGTGATACAATAAAATGATAATTAAATTGATTAGCAATTTCAGTTTGATCAGTGATTTTGATGTTACCCCGAGTGAGGTGAATCGAAGTCTTTGGTACATTCCTACCACCTAATAATATGTTTAAGTGCTTCCAGGTCACTTTTGAATAATTTTTAGAAAAAATATGAAAATAATAATCTCTTTTTAATTTTTTAATGTAGGAGTTAAGATTGTTTCAAATTTTTTTAAAAATATTATAATCAAATTGTGACCTTGATTTTAAGAATTTTGTGAACAGTTTATTTTTTTTATTTATCTGATTAAGACAGTGCCTTGTTAGCCAAGTTTCCGCCCTTTTCTTGAATTTAGACGTGGTTCTTTTTAAATGGAAAAGCCTTATTGTACAATCTCTTCAAAGTTATTTCAAATAAATTATAAGCCACATTAGGATTAGAAATTTGCATTATTTCATCCCAGTTCGTATCTTGTACTAGGTTTATGAATAGATTTGTATTATTCTCATTAATAATTCGAGTGAAAGTATTTGTTGGTCTAGATGCTTGTACATCACTATATGTGTAAATTAAGAAAATTGGTAGATGATCACTAAAATAAAAATTAAGAATACCTGATAAAATAGAGTCCGATGGTATATTTGTTATACATAGATCCAAAATTGAGGCCATATATTGAGTTATTCTTGTAGCTGAAAAAATAGTGTTATAAAATCCTGCAGTAGCAATTGCAGAATTAAATTCTCGTGGGTATGAAAGATTCCGTGACAGATCAATATTAAAGTCTCCAAGTAACAGTCCTTTTTTCCTTGTAAAATTTATATAATTAAGTATATCAGTAAATTTTTCAATAAATAAAGAAGAGTTCGCTGTTGGTGGACGATAACAGGCTGAAATTATATTATATTGATCTTCAATTGTAATAATTTCAATATCAGAATTAATAAATGTCAATTTTTCAATTTGGGTGTAGTCCAAATTATTTGTTTTAACAAAAATTGCAATTCCTCCTCCTCTAGACTCAGTCCTATTTTTATTAAAAGTCTGATAGAGTGGGAGATGTAGACAATAGTCTTCAGAAGGAAACCATGTTTCCAAAACGCAAATTATATCTATTTGATAATTTAATTGTTTAACTAATGCCTCTAGATCAGATATCTAATTGACTAATGATCTGGCATTAAGATGAATAATATTTAGAGAATTATTAGGGTTATTAGATATTGTATCATTAAGATGCTGTACTGAATAATAATTAATAGTCATATATCAATGTACCCCAAGCAGTTTTGTAAGATTAAGTCACCTCCCCTAAGCACTATTTGAGAATCCCACAAAATGGTGGCCACCCCCGCACCAATTAATAATTAATTGACCTTATCTCCTTATATCTATATATATATATATATATATATTTTTTTTTTTTTTGCCAAAGGAAGTAAAAAAATAAAAAATTCTAACAGTTAGTTATTGCTGCATAACATAATATCTTTAAAGTACCATGTAAACATCAAGATATTCTCCAATAGTTATAATCAGTGACATACAGGAACTCAATAAAAAATTATAAACATATTAATAACCTCAATACACAGTACAAATTCTATATTTCCCTCAATAATCAACAATTCTGTGGTATAATCAATTAATAAACCAAACAATGAAGGGAATGTAATAAAAATGGTTAGTAATAATAAGAGACCATGTACAATTCATTTTTTCAGTTACCATGTCATAATTCCAGTAGCTAAACATATTCAGTGACTGGATAGAAGAATGTCAATGAGCAACTCTCATGACATAGAGGAATTAAATAAAGATTGTATTTATTTGAAAATAGTCCCTATATGTAATACAAATTCCCCACTTCCTCCCAGTGATCAACAAATCTGTAAATTAATGAACGAAATATACTAATAAAAAATAATAGTAAAAACCAAATACAATTCAATTTTTCAGTTCCCATACCAAAATTCCTACAGGTATGCTCACATAACAGGAGAGGAAAATGTCACTAGGAACTCCAATGACAGTCAGAACTATATGTATCAGTAACCTCTATACACAGTACAAATTCCCTGATACCTCCCAGTGATCCCCAGCCATTATACAGCAGTCAAGTATAATAAACTAAGAAAGGTAGGTAGTCAAAAATATAGTACAAAAATAGCTAACCAAATATAGTTCCAATTTCCAATTACCATACTAAAATTTCAATAATTATAAAAATTTGACAAGTAGGTAAACCCATGAGTTCCCATGCCCAAATTCCAGTGATTAAACAAGAGCTAATGACTGTGATGGAATCTGCCATCAATCAACTCCAATAACATGCAAATATAAGATAGAAGTTAGGTTCAAAGAAATAACCTCTATACACCTTATAATTTCTTCTTTTCTTCCAAATAAAAACAATAATTAAGTATGATGGTATAATGTAATAAACCAAGAAATAATAAGGAAATGATACGATAAACTAATAGCATCCAAACAAATATAAGTCAGATTTCTTTGCCCTCAAATCAAAAATCCAGCAAACATACACAAATAATGGCTAGGTGAAAATAGGACATCAACATTTCCAATGACCTGCAGAAATTACTGAAATATTAAATAAGTTGATTACATAGTACAAAAGCAGTTCTGTACAATAGTCCAATGCAGCAAATCAAGAAATGAAAGGAATAAAATAAAATAAAGTAGAATAATAATAACAAATCATATACAGTTTACATTTGTCAGTTCTCAACCCATCATACACCAGTAGAATCAGTGGAAGTAGATGGTAAACCAAACTCAGTCAGATCATTCATAGAAATTATATTTTTCTTGGTGATGAGTCATTTTACCTGACATAGATATGTCCATTATTAACCCGAACGGATTTCACTAATCCCTAATGTAGCAATCTTCTAGCATGCCAGAATAATTCCTTATATGGTGGAATAAGATTTTCATTTATAAATACACGAGTTTTGGTCAAAATACTATTAAAATCACAATTGTATATAATGGATCTCTTCTTATCAAGCCAGCTATCCCTTGAAGTTCTGGACAAAAACTGAACAAGCACATTAGCATTAGGTTTTTTGAAAGAATCTGGTTTTAAGGGATGTATAATGTCAATATCCTGTAAATTGAAATCATATACATCAAAAGCTTCTGCCAATGTACTCATATAATTTCTGAGTTCTTTTTCATCTTGTATATGAGTCAAATCAAGACCATGAAATTCCAGATTTTTTTTACGTAAATATTGCGCCAATTCATTAAAGTCACATTATAATTTATTCAATTCAAGTTGTTTGAACTCCATCTGCTGCAAGAGATTATCTTGTGTAATCCTTAAACCTTCATTTTCTTTCCTAAATGACTCCAATTGTTCCAAAACTGAATCATAATTTGTCGACATATGTTCTATAGATGCCTTACATTCCTTCAGTTCTTTCTTCAATTCCAAAATAGGTTCCAATTTTTTGTTTATGTCATCCAAGGCCTATCTTAGATGATTTCTAACTTTTAAGTTTGTGGAGTCAATCTTTTCATTGATATCTTGTAATGATTTCAAAATTAGTTCCATGTTAACTGGATTAGAACGATTCAAACATGGACTACTCCCCAATTTATTCGATATATTTTGTTTACTTCTTGTAGTCATAATGTCACATCCGAAAAGAAAAAAATTATATATATATCAGTCAATTATCAACTTGTAGATGTCACACCAGAGGGCAGCACATTGGCACCTTATTCAAGAATTTGGTATTCTACTATTTTTTCGGGTTCAGTCAAAATAAATTAAGTAAATATGAACATGTAGACAAAAAATTATTTCACGTACCACATTCCAAGGCAAAAAATAATCTAGCACTAGCAAGAGTACCTGTCTTCTACACCAAATCGGCAAAAGGACTCCAAAGACTGAAGATTTCACACATGTGAAGCACCACCACGATACAACTATAGTTTTGAAGTATAATTCAACCTTTCTAATGATACTATCAACTCAATCTACAAATCAATTTGCTACAAGAGATCCATCACCATGTATTAGTAGTAATATTTAGGTCGTATATCCTTTTCATGATATATAATACGGAGCCGGGGGAAGCTCAACCCTTACTCTGCAACATACTTGACTTGACTTCATTCCAGCTCTATAGCGATGTAATTTTCAAGTTTTCTGATGTGATGCTGTTACATATTGAACAGTAAAACTGGCAATTCAAGCATATCTCATTGCTGGGTTAATAATCCTGACCTTGTTCTACATAATTAGTCAAGAACATTTTTTTCCCGGAATCCATGCTTTTAATGAATATTTGACAGTGAAGATGAACACCTGTCTCCCGTTTCATGCACCAGTAGCAATCCAACATCATGTTTTATTCCAATTGTCCCCGATACCTTTGTTTCATTTTTTTAATGTCCTGATGGAACTTTCACTCTGTTTTTCACTCATGGCACACAAGTTCTTTGGAAAATAATCTAAGTCGGAGTACAAAAATAAAGCTTAATGCTCATTTCACACCCCAACAACTGTAACTTCTCTAGCTTGCCTGCCACAATTGTTTTATTGTTTCAAAATTAGCATACCAGGTCCACAATGATGGCAGAGCATTGGCTAAATGCTGATCACTGGTGCTCTTAAAATCTCATATTTGCTGCACACTAATTTTGACATGATAGAGAAAATTATAAATTTCCTTTACCAACTGTACATATTTCTCTAGAATTAATTTCTCTCCCCAGTGATTCCACATTTCTTGCATAGGCTTTCTATCATATGCCTTCCTCAGCTTTATAAATATCATGTGAAATGGTGGTTTACTTTTTCTGCATTTCCTTGTGAATTGTCTCAAAGAAAAGATGATATCTGCTGCATTTCTTCCTAACATAAATCCAAGTGATTGGTTCATCTGCAATCTTTACCATTTCTTTCAGTCTGTAATCGAGTACTCTATTTGACAGCTTCATGATGTAAGAAATTAGTTTTACACAGATTGTTGCAACCCTATACATTTCTTTGTTCTTCTAAATGAATACGAATATACTGTTCCTTTAATAGGATAAACAATGGTTATCAATAACCATATTTAGTATATTCTGTTCAACATTTTATTTTTTTAACTTTATTCAGAATAAGGAGTCACATACCCTTTTGGAACAACCTTCAATGATGAATCTTGGTGTAGATGATCAAGGAAAACTCATGATACAAGTTAAAACATATAAAGAGGTTAAAAGAACAAAGATAATTAAATCAGAAACCCAAAAAAGCCAAAAACACAGAATGAGGAAGATAGATAAAATCTAACAAAGTTTAAAAAATGCGGTAAACCACATTCAAGTTTGCCATTTGCTAACGTAGTTGATCAACAATGACACAGTTAAAAAAAGGTGAATTAATGAAAATAAAATTGGACTCCGCAAATTGCATAATACACACAAACAGGTCGATGTTAAAAAAAAATCCGGTGTTGCAACGCGTTTCGCCTGCTCCACGTAGGCATTCTCAAGCATAAGCCTTTCAAAAGTCACTGCCAGTTTTACCACTCATAAGTTGTCCTTCAACCATTTTTTGACACTTTATAATTATTATATTATGTTCCTGTTTCTTGGACCAATCTGTCCTTAAGACTAAAAATGTACATCCCACTTTCATTAGTCTCCAACGTTTGATTTTTGCTTCCTCCTAACATTTTTCTTCTCTGTTTCTAAGCTCATCACACACACTCAGTGTTATGGTAAAAACTTTCTCCTGGAATCACTGTATAGCCTTGACTTCTTTCTACTAGGGATGCTTATATAAATCTAATCAATCAGCAACATCCTTTTTCCACTTCTGTAAGCGATAATGTGATTTCTTCCACTTTTCAAAGCACTGTGAGTGTACTTTCTACCACAGTTTTATTCCATCACCAAAACCTCTTTCACTATGCATTCTCTATATGTACTTTTTACTTTGTCCTACACATTTAATTAGATCCACTTCAGTGAAAATGCATCATATTCTAAGAACTGTTGTAATATTAATTTCTATTCCACAGACTTCTACTTATCATTTTTCAATTTCTGATCTCAATGGCTTTGTGATAAGAAAGTAGAAAACATATTAATTGCTCTCCCATGCAGTTAAACTTTTTTCTCCAAGGATCTATCACTTCACATCTCAGACTACAGACTTATGTGTTTAAGATTCCATGTATTTAATTGTTTACAACATTTCACGTGTTTCTCAGACTGTAGATTTTAATGTATTTCATTACTGCCCCATTTATTCTGAGAATTCCATATTCACTAGAACACTCACAGTGCTTATCTACCATCACTTCCAATACTGTCTTTATCTTTAGTACAAGTAACCTAAGACAACTTCATGCAAAAAATAAGTAAGATCATTAACTTACCTCCAAACGTAGGTACAGTCGGAGGCAGTATTGAATGTTCTTTCACTATTTCCTCTACAAATAAATAAATAAAGAAATGGTGTTATATCCAGCAGAAAATGATAAAAAAGCATCAAGCAAAATATTACAGGGTAAGATTTGTTCAGATGTAAGGTTACCGACCAACAGATGTACTACAATACTTATCTACACATACGTTAACTACAATGAAAAAGTTTTTTCATATACGTTTGGATCATTTTTTTTTTAGTTCCAATCTTTTAAGTGTTCATTTAGATGAACTTTTAAGTTTCTTTTAGAACTTCCTATGTATACCAATGGTACAAAGTAACAACAGAGAAGTCAATGTCTGCATGTATTGAACACATGTACAAGTGTGGGTGGACAGTATTTTCATTTAAATTTTATCAGTAACGTTGGTCTACAAATTTTAAGTTGTTTGGTACAGAGACCAAACGACAAAAGAGAAGGGGGGGGGGGGGCAAGAAAGGTTTTAGGCTTCATGAGGATAAGAAAGACACCTTTTTCTCCTTTTCTTCAGAACCAATGGGACGCATTTGCGACAAAAACACAAAACAGAAATATATAATAGTGAATGGTTTTAGAAATAAATAATTAACTTTTGTACACTACAAGTTCCCCATAAAGAATAGCGTGAATGATGGTAATAGTTGCAATACAAAAAAATTACATTTAGAGGAAAAACTAAAATTAGTCTTTGCCCTTCCCTACATTTCATTATTCTGGCACCCATTTAGTTGTTGATAAGACTCCATGGAAATTAAATGATATTCCTTGACTGCTGACAAATAGGGATGCAAACCATATTGAATTTCTCACCATACCTACTAAAAGGTTTGCTACTAGATCTTGAAAAGTAGAGCCAACTGAAAGTTTTTATTACCACATTCGTGTTCAATGTCCATCAAAAAATAAAATTCAGCTGCTTTGGTTTCTGTACCTTTTCGGCTGCTGACCATTGTAATCAAATGTTGCAGAATTTCTTTCCTAGCATAAGTGGTTCCAGAGGTTCTCATAATTTTCCAACTTAATGAGTAACTCATGCGATTGTATTTCACAGTGCTGTAAGTAGGTTATATCAATTTCAAATTATCTTCAGTGCATTTCTTGTAGAAAAATTGTTATTGAAGTGTTATCTTGATCATGAGTGTTTTTTATATGTGTGAAAGAATACCATACATGTGAAAGTATACCTCTTGGTGATATCCGTGTGTGCAGATTGCTGTATGCTGATGACACTGTCCTGTTGGCAGAGAGCAAAAGTGAACTGCAGCACATGTTGACCTGGATATAAGAAGTTTGCATGAAATTCAAACTGAGTATAAATAAGGGAAAAACCAAAGTTATGGCTTATGAGAGAGGAATTGGTAGCACTGAATGTAATGTAAGTCTAAATGGCCCAGTGATTGACCAGGTGAGTGAGTTTGTGTATTTAGGAAGCATGTTTGACAGAGAGAACAAATTGGATGGTGAAATTAGTAGGCAAGTGAATTCTTCATTGAAAGTCATGGCTGCTCTGGGAGGTTTTCACAGGAATGACGGGTTCTCAAGAGAGTCCTGCATGGCTGTGTATGAAAGTGTAATTTTTCCTACTCTGATGTATGGCAGTGAAACCTGGATACTACAGAAGAAACATAGAAGTTGTTTGTGTGCTGGAGAAATGCATTACATACAGGGGGTTTGTGGCAATATACGTTCTGATCATGTGAGGAATGAAGATGTGTTGGAGTTGTGTTACATGAAGCAAAATGTTGTTAGCAAGGTGGAGACTAACATGTTTCGGTGGTTTGGCCATGTTGAAAGAATGAGTGATGAGATGCTTACTAATAAATTTTTTTTAGCCCAAATGGCAAGAAGGAAGTCATGGGAGTATCAGATTCAGCAGTGTCTGCATGAGAAAAAGATTATGGGTATAAAGTATAGAAGATCTTGTGTATGGCGTGCGATTGATGCCAGTGAAGCCCGAGTTGTAAGTCAAGATCGCTGTAAATGGAGAAGTTTGATACAGCAACAGTAAGTAAAAATTATCTAGTCTGAATCTCAGAGAACAGCTTAGTGACATGTATGTATGAAAGTATACCTAATAAATTGGTCAGTCAGTAGTTTTCACAGCATGGACTATTAGTATACCATCAGTTAATTTTTGGTCAAACATCACCCTTGATACTAGAATATATGCCCACACCCCTGCATTATATCATTCCAATATCAGCAACAATCTTTCCTCAAGATACAACGCACGTGAGGTTTTACAGAGGGTAGTGAATCTGTCAGCAGCATTCCGAAAGCTGCTGTATCCAGATATACACATTTTCAGATTGTTTTATTAATAATATTCCGGCTATGAATGCAACCGGCCAGTTTAAGAACTTTGTCAAACAATAAGGGTTTTAACAATTTCAGAGCTGTTTTTATTCCTATTTCAGAAATAACTTACCATAGGGTTCGAAACAGCCAAGCACTTCTAGTCGCATAGAAATCCAGTTGTTCCATGTGAGAGGGATGATTCTTACATATTGTGTTCTGATTGCTCTGGGGAAGAAGTTCTTGACTGTTGTGTCACTGTCAAAGTTTCCCCTAAAAACCTAAAAAAATAATTTATTATGGCATTTATTTTACTCTAATCCAGTTCAAAAATTTACTCATCTGAAAAATCTTCAAATTTTTGCAAAAAATATATACGTATATCAACCAAAATTGTGTTCATGAGGAACTATAACTGCAGTTTTCTACAGCACTATGTGATGTCTATAATGAAAAAAAAGTCATGTGAGAGTATAACGAGTATGTGTTTGTAATGAAGTGCCTAATAAGTTTTGGAACACAGAACTGTGCCATTAGTTTGAAAAATTAAACATTAAGTACTTTCTATGATATTTGAGACAAGATAGAGATGTCTTCATCAGTTATGTATCACCAGAAGTGGCAAACAAGTAATAAAAAATTGGTCACAAAAGTTAAAGCCTACAGTGCACAACACAATGATAAATTTTGTTTTTGTGGAGCTCTTCTTTGGGATACAAATGTATGTGCCAAACGATGCCACATTTATAATATCTATCTACCCATCCATCTGTGAATATATCTATACATCTATAACAGTGATTTAAAACAATTTTTCAGGTGTTCCCCAACTTTTTTTTTTTTTCTGAAAGTACTTGTGTGCATGCCAACCTTTTTTCTTCTGAAAATCTTGTGTGTGTGTCTCTGTGTGCATGCTCAGTTTATGTCACTAAAATGTATTTTAGTATTTTCACATAATCTCCACTTCTAAACACTGGACTACAAGAATTCTTTTAGCATTAGGTACATGGTACTATGAACAAAACAATTTTTTTATGTGTTTTCCCCTCTGCATAAAACATATTTTTTGGGGGGGGGGGGGGCATGTGATTTAAGAGTGCTTTTTTGAGAGGTAGGGTAAATTTAAATTTGCATTTTTATATGTTTCTAAAAATAAGATTCCAAAATATCTTTTAACATGAAATAAATGTGATAATGACTAGACTTCTTGATACTCTTGTCAACTTTTCCTGGGGTGGAGCTTTCCCTCTAAGTAGAGTAAATGTAGAATTTTATTTGGATGTCTCTTCCACAGGTTGGATTGTAAAATGTGTTTTAATATCAGTTAGCTGTTGTCATGGTTAATTTTATCCAAATACTATCTGAGTTTTAAGATGCATAATTTTCCTACTACAAGGAACTACAGTATACAGTAGAAACCACTCATAACAAGCCCATATTTAGTAAGATCCTGATTTAATAAGCAAAACTGAATTTTTTTTTGTTATAATGTTAATTCACAACAAATTTGGTCAGTTTTAATGAACAAAATTTAATAAAGTCCACAGATTCAATGAGGAAGAGAAAAGCTACAATTATTACTTTTAACATGCAAAGTAATAAAATCGATTGAAACTCCATATTTAATGAGGCAGCGAAATCTACTGCACACTGTCCTGGAGTGGAGGAATGGAAATGGTGGCATACATAGAAAAAATTGCAATGGCCTAGGGGAATCATTGTGTGCTAGTGGAAGCATTTCGATAGAAAAGCAATGGGGAGGCATTACATCAAATGCTCATCAAGGAAGTTGTGGAAGAGACTCTTCCCACCACTCACTCCAAGAGGCTATGCTATGCCTAAAGTTGGAAACAGGCAATCTACTCCCAGACAAAGTTGTCAGTGAAGAAAGCAAAGAGGAAAAAACTTGACCACTGTTGTGTGCAACAGCCGCTGATTGTGCAGAAAACCTACATTTTTTTTTTGAAGCAACAGACTACAGCAATGATCAGATATTTAATACAATAAGTGCTATTTGGCAAAAAAGTTAAGGGAATATAAATGTAAAATAAAACAAACAACATTATATTCTTTTTTTTAAATGTTCCCATTTGATGCCTGCTTCTGGATTTCCTTCTTCTATGTATTCCTCTAAGTGCTTATTTTATTTTAATTTGTTCTACACTGTAACTACTTAATTAAATCTTTCAAATATATCCAATTGTTATGGAAATAAAACATATATGCATATTTTTACATAGTGGGAATTTTCACCCCAAAACAGATTTAGTGAGAATTTCAGTCAGTCCCCAGCTCCTTGTTATAAGCGAGCTCTACTGTATTTGTATTTGGAACCATATCCATGTTTCTACACCTCATCTGAAATTTCTTTATTGTATTTAATCTGGAACCACCACAAAATTTTCCCTTAAGATCAGCCACCTTCACCATATAATTGCGTGATAAAAATATGTGTAATATGCTCGTGATGTCACCCACATTATTTTCAAAAATCATCTTTGTTCCTTACATGTTCCAATTACCTGCATTTTTATGTCTACCATTGCCTTGAAAAAGCCTCCCAGTGGAGTGCAAAAGCTTGGTGAATCTTTGTACTTACTACGCCACAAAAATAAACAGATTTAATACGCTATATGAGTTTCTTGAGTATTCACAGTGTGGTCTATTTACAATTACATTTCAATCACCAGTGTTGCAACATTCTTCCACAATGTAACTTCATACATATTCTTTCTAAAAACTCTTGAACTCATGCTTAATATTATTTGCTATGTACATATTATTATTACATATGGAACCAAAATAACTTTCTACACAGATTCAAATGTGCATTAACTTTTAACCCCAGCTATCTACAACTATGTACAATTCTCCTATATACACAAACTCACTAAAAACTCATTACAACTTCAATAATTAAAAAAAATACGTATAGCAAAATCTGTATAAATAAAAAAAATAGACATAGAATTTGTAACTTCAATGATCCAAATAATATATCAAGCCAATGGAAAGAGTTAATAAAGATCGAAAAAAAGGTGGAACAGGACAAACGAAATGCATATTAGTTCTTAAGGCAGACTCTGTGGAAACTTGTATTCCGCATAGATGGCACCACAAGAGTGCATTGAGGAAAAGATCAGTGAGATGACTATGCTGCGACTACCTGAAAGTTCACTCGTTTGGAAGTGACTGAGTTGATCAGAGCTACGGAGTCTTCCTGAAGATGCCCATAGTAATGGGCGAAAGTCTAGAAGAAGGTGTGGCTGGCTCCCGGGACTAAGAGATATGACTTTTTGTTGATTTTAAATGTGTGGTCTTTAATTATTTAAGTTGTAATGAGTTTTAGTTAGTTTGTGTATATAGGAGAATAGTACATATTTGTAGATAAATAGGGTTAAAGGTTATTGCGAATTTGAATTGAGTAAAAATTTATTTTGGTTCCATATTTATTAATAATATGTACACAGGGAGTGATATTAAGCATAAGTTCAAGAATTTTTAGAAAAAATATGTATGAAGTAGTTACATCATGGCTGAATGTTGCAACACCGGTGATTGAAATTTTGTCATATCCTCAAACAGGAGTCAAGACACAGAATAGTAAAAACCGTGTAAGAAATGTAGAATAGAACTCCCAAGCTCTCAAGCAAGGTGAGAAAACTACAACAGTATATGGATGACCAAGTTTATTCATTTGCCATTTAGAAAACTTCAGGTTTCAAAAAATTGCTGATTACATAATGGCAAACTGCTTTAGAGTAATAGGTTTATATTTCTAAAAAAAGATGTGTTTGTCATCTTCAAGAAAGAAAGCCACCAAATCTTCAAAAATTTTGGTGGCTTTCTTGTTAAAAATTGCAACTACTGGAGAGTGATATGTTTACTCTTAGTTTATGTAGCTATAGGCTAATGGAATTCCTAATAGTACTATTTGTTACATTGCAGTACTTCATAATGTCTGCTATCCTACACAAATCATGCATTAAAAAGTACTGCAGCATATTCCAGTTAACTAAATGGTATGCAAATATTCACATGTCTGAAGATTGTAATGTTCAGGGCAAATATAACCAGGTAGGGAATTCCAAAGTCAGATGCAACAGGAATGAATGAATATGCAAAATGGTTGGTACAGTGCTATATTCAGCTACAACTAAATGAGTGGTGGGTGACCATGTTTCTTGTAGTGGCAGATTCACCTGCATACCTCCACAAATAGGAAACATTAATGAAAGTTATTACATCATTAAAGGCTAAAGAAGCACTGAGTGCATACCCAAAATTTCTAAGATCTGTATTCAATGGACTAGTTGGTTACAGTTAATAAAACTGTTAGCATAAGACCACTACTTATGCTCTGACAGACGTCCAAAAGGAAAATAAAACCTTAAATATAAACATTATTTCTTTGTAAGTCAAGAGAGGGCACTCCGATGCAACTAGCTCTCTCGCCCTCGGATAGAAACAACAAACAGCAACTCTCTCTCCACGAAAGAAGCTACGCAGATGTGAGTGAAGTTCCTGTCCTGAAAAGTCATATGATTATGCATGTCACTAGAAGTATTTGTATTTATTCTGTTTCTCCTCAACAGATAATAGAACTCATACTTACAGAGGTTATGTTCTCGGTCTTAAATATTCCCTTCCTTCTTCAAGAAGAAACTGTTTCTTGGTGATTCTTTTAAATGACTAAGAGTGAAGGTCACACGTTCGCTTCTCACCCGGAGAACCAAATGGTTTATGGAATGCACCTTTTGTTCACAAATGAACTATTCTTATTATTATTACCTTCAGTTATTAATAATATAATCTTCAATTCATATCTTCAAGCATCTTATTTATGTTTATTAAAACAAAGTCATCTTTAACTCTAAAGGTATGTTTTGTTCTTTTTAGTGCTATTCTATTTATTTGAATCAAGGCATCAGCTATCTAAACAACATGAATACAATATTGATTATGAAAGACAACAAAAACAACAAAAAATTTACTTGGGCATGTGGCAACAAAGTTTAAAAATTTTTAGTGGAACATGGCTAACACCTGCCAAGTACTCTTTCTTCATAGGGTGTTAGAAATTACAGATGTGTTGAAGAATTTAACTCAGAAAATAAACAGTGTATTGGAAATGTTCTTTCTTCTCTTTATAATTGAATAATCATATCACAGTAATTGTTTGTATTACACATATAGTGATGAGAAACCAAACCCCTACACTTTAAAAAAGGTATTTCTTACAAAACCTTTCAGGTTATATGCGAGTATATATGGCAATTCTTTATTCAATTCAAGCCAGTGGCGTAACCAGAAATTTCTAAAGGCAAGGTCCACGGATTTGGCTCATTGTTGAAAGGTTCATATATATGTACATATCGCTTTAAATTCGTGCTCAATTCCTCTTCGGGGTGGAGGGTGGGGAGGTTCCGGATCCAAGGACCTCTTCCTTGGCTATGCCGCTGATTCAAGCTATTTAAATGAGTCACAAAAGTGTGTGGATTTCACATGTCCTTCTGGTGCAAAAAGGCCCTGCTTCTACAAAGAAATCAGTATATAGTGGATGATCCTACTTTCTAATCCTTGCCTTCATCCTTTGATAATCCTCTCCCAACATTCACTCATTTTCATCTAGTCAAACCCAATGCATTTAATTTTCAGTCAAGAAAATAGAAAAGTTATATCAGTTTATTTTTTTAAATGTTTAAAATAGATATTTCTACAAGCAAATGTGTGGGTGAAGCCTATGTCCAACAGCACACATGCAATATAATCGAAGTGATAAGTAAAAAAAAAAACAATAATGTGTAATCATACATTTAACATAATGTGCAACAACAAATACTTTTATCATACAAAGGTTTAAAATGTACTAAAATGAAATTTTTGAGCATTATACACCAGCTTAGGGTCTATATTAAAGCCTTTTACCATTAGTTTTTATGGAAAGAAATTCCTCAGTACCCAAGTATAACTTTTCATGAAAGTTTTTAGTTCCTATTAAATTCTAATAATTGAGATTCCCTGTACTTCTAGAAATCATGTATATCAGCAGTTTTTTAAAACTCAGATAATTCAAAGAATTTTTAAAGTAAACTTGCAAAAACCAATTCTGTTAAAAATGGTGACTGGAATGTGCGAGTGTACTCTTGAGAAGTGATTTTGTACCAAACGAGACAGAATACACATCTAGTTTTAAAAGAAGTATAGAGGAAAAGAAAGAATTAAAACAATATTGTTATATGGCCTACAGCCTATGAGGACAGTACTGAGTTTTAATTAATCTGCATAAAAAAATATCCATAAGTACATTTGAATGGAAAATTAAGGTCATTTTATTTAATTAATCTTGACAAGAAATCACAATACAATTAGAAACATTTTTACATATTAATTATGTCTTTGAATAAAGCTCATATTGAGAAATGGCTTCCTAGTTTAATTGAGTTAATAATCTAAAGCAACTTATGGGAATTTACTAGGAAATTTTTTTATTTATAGCAAATTTTCGGAGAAAACTCTTCTCCTTCTTCAGGCTCTCTTGTTGTTGTCACTTTTTGCTTGTCACTATCATGGTTACGGTTTACCTTGACGGTTACGGTTAACCTTGACGGTTTAGGTTATTTTTCAACAAATCCTGCCAGATGTTAGGCAGGGAAAATCCTTTGCAGTCATTGATGATGGAATTTTGATTTTTTCAATCTCTATTCCTTCTTTCAGTTTTCTTTTTGGAAATTGCTTTGGAAACTGATTACTTTAAGGGAATTCCAATCCATGCTGTGCCCAGTTTCTCTAACATGCCTATCTAATCCAGTCTTGTTGGAGCAATTTTTTATAGCTGCTTTATGCTCAGCTATACGAGTTTCTAGTCTGCGACCTGTTTCACCTATGTAAGATAGTCCACAACTACAATTTACTTCATAAACTACTCCTTGCATTTTTAAAATATCTTCTTCTCTTTGGACTATTTTAGGGAAAAAATTTTTAACTTTGTTCTCTAAACTTGGAGCTAGCCTAATATTGTATTTTTTACTAATTCTCTTTAAAGCCTCAAATAAACCTTTGTGATAAGAAATTTTTCTAGTGAATTTTACTTCTTGCTTTTGTGGGTTCTTCTTACCATTAAAATTCAGAAGCTTCTCAATTTCTTCTTTAGGATAGTTATTTTCTGCAAGTATGACTTTAAGCTCTTCTTTATGGGCTTCTTTTTTATCTGCAGTAGAAACTATTTTATTAATTTTTTCTAAAAATTAATTTAGAAAAATGTAGAAAAATGTAGCAAGTTAATTTAGAAAAATGTAGCAAGTCAGTTTTTAGAAAAAATTAATAAAATAGTTTCTACTGCAGATAAAAAAGAAGCCCATAAAGAAGAGCTTAAAGTCATACTTGCAGAAAATAACTATCCTAAAGAAGAAATTGAGAAGCTTCTGAATTTTAATGGTAAGAAGAACCCACAAAAGCAAGAAGTAAAATTCACTAGAAAAATTTCTTATCACAAAGGTTTATTTGAGGCTTTAAAGAAAATTAGTAAAAAATACAATATTAGGCTAGCTCCAAGTTTAGAGAACAAAGTTAAAAATTTTTTCCCTAAAATAGTCCAAAGAGAAGAAGATATTTTAAAAATGCAAGGAGTAGTTTATGAAGTAAATTGTAGTTGTGGACTATCTTACATAGGTGAAACAGGTCGCAGACTAGAAACTCGTATAGCTGAGCATAAAGCAGCTATAAAAAATTGCTCCAACAAGACTGGATTAGATAGGCATGTTAGAGAAACTGGGCACAGCATGGATTGGAATTCCCTTAAAGTAATCAGTTTCCAAAGCAATTTCCAAAAAAGAAAACTGAAAGAAGGAATAGAGATTGAAAAAAATCAAAATTCCATCATCAATGACTGCAAAGGATTTTCCCTGCCTAACATCTGGCAGGATTTGTTGAAAAATAACCTAAACCGTCAAGGTTAACCGTAACCGTCAAGGTAAACCGTAACCATGATAGTGACAAGCAAAAAGTGACAACAACAAGAGAGCCTGAAGAAGGAGAAGAGTTTTCTCCGAAAATTTGCTATAAATAAAAAAATTTCCTAGTAAATTCCCATAAGTTGCTTTAGATTATTAACTATATTAATTATGTTTCTCTCTCTCTCTCTCTCTCTCTCTCACACACACACAAATTGTCTATTTATTAAAAGAAACATGGTGATATAAAATAAATAAGGGGCTGAAATGGGAAAACAATATCACATTTCTGAATTACAGTACCACTAGCACATAAAAAAAAAAAAAAAAAAAAAAAAAAGGAGTCATATCACACTGGAGAAAAAGATACAGAATAACAATTAAAACGTAGCAAAATTTATTATTCTCAATACAAACTTTAGGAATCCCATCTTCATCTGTCAAAGTATTCCAGACATCATCATCCTGACTGTACAAAACTTTGTATGATTCCACCCACTGAGATACAAGTTCACGCCCTTGTGTGATGATGCCAGTAATATTCCTTGGTTCCACGAAATCGATCTGTAAATGATGTTTTTGGTCACACTAAGTAACTGACTATAGCAAATCATTACAGGAGTAATACAAAGCAATTAGGAATGTATTTTACATATAGAAGTTTAAATTTAAGTTTGTGGAAGGATACTTAAAAAAATTACAACCATAATGATTATTTTGAAACTGTCAAAGGGCACATGTTCAGGACAATTATTCTGGGCTGAACATAAAAAATTAAAAACACATCTGAAATTTCTAAAAACATGTACATGTTTGTATAGAATGGTACAGTTCCATGTGAATATGGCTGTTCTGACAGAATATATTAGTTTCCCCAATTATGGCACACAATCTTAAACTACGAAAGGAACTAGATATACAAAATTTCATCCACACATCCAACATAGCCAAAATGATTTCTATTCATTATAAATGCTTTCTTAATATACAGTAGTAGCAAAGTTTCAACCAATTTCATTATTATTGATTATTATTATTATTATTGATCATAAATCTTGGTGTGAGATAGTTAACTTCTGCCAAATACCTAGCAGCATGAAATCTAAGAACTAATAACTACAGCTAACAATAGACTTGATTTACGGCAGGCTGGAAAATCCCCCTTTTGTTTAAATAATTTGCTTTACTAAAAATTCTGGTATACCAAATTTGCATTCACTTACTTCAGAATGAATGTTAACTATCCATACTTAGATAAACCCCTTCAGCTTTGTGATTCAGGCTTTCTAGTTGATAAGAGCCAACTCAATGAACTAAATAGTAGTGCACAGAGAAAGAGAGTTCATAATCCCTGCACTGGATCCAAAAATCAATAGTATATGTAAGCATTTCAAAGTAAGTGTGCTTCACCCACTAAACTTAACAAACAACAAAACTACTGCATATTTAACTTTGGGAAATATTTAATTTTCTGATGCATTAGCTATAAGAACAGCAATTGTTGAAGTAATTGTTGTTAATAATTGATGTCATGGCTATTCCTGGACTTGATACACTATAAATTTCACTAAATTATGGGTTTTACACAGGAATTTAGCATGTACTTACATGTAACAGGTCACTTTAACAAAAATTTGTGCATCTACATCTTATAAATATGCAGGGGGTCATGCTGCCAATCACATTCTTCACGATTTGTGAAAAAAAATGTTTTGGTGATGGAAAAAGTCTTTGCAAAAATATTTGAGATTACCTTTTTGTATTATTTATTATGAAACTCTGTCGAAAAAAATTTAATTTGGCGAATGGTTAGGCAAAAACTTGAAACAAGCCAGAGCAACCGCTAGGGCTGGGCAATGTATCGATACATCACGAAAACCAGACGTGAATTTTACATTGATGTTACCGTTTTTTGACTGATGAAACTACGATACATCACAAAGGCAATTACCACAATGCATCATGAAGGCTGATGTAGATGTCATTACATGATCAAATAAATGCACATATTGCCACCACCAAGCACAGATCATCATCACACGTTTGACATGCATTTCAAACGTACACACCAATTCATCACCTCATTGGCCCACGTCACTTCAGCGAGGACCAATGAGATGACGAATTTGAGGAACCTCCTGAAGTTACACGTAGGCAGCTATTGGCAATTCGCATGCTGAGATCGGATGATCTCGTAATGTGTTGTTGAGATGGTACATCGTGAAATTTCCATTATTATTGGGGAAACATCGGATGTTCTCACAAAAACAAAATCAGAACAATGCCAGATTTCTGAAGCTGCCGGTTTTTTGAGGTTTTACTGTACATAATTCAGTTACTTGGCAATGCCTTGTGAGGAAAATTGGGTGCTGTCTGCTCAATTGGAGCTCCAGGATGCTACAATTTTCAAATTTTCTCATGTTTCCTACATATATAAGAGTTGCAATAGTCACTTCTGTGACTAAAAGATAGCCCTTAAGATGTCACACAGATCACGAAATCAATGTTTACATCATTTCACAAATAAAAAATCAACATATGGTACATTTAAACATAATCAGATTCATTTAGCTGTTCTGATCTAGGAATTTTCAAGCATAAACACCTCTGGGATGTTATTGATATTATTTACATATGACTATTTGTTTAGCTGGCAAAATTCACTCAAGTTCCATTTAGTTAGTATCAATTAATTATGCCAAATATTTTATCAAATTATTTTAATATATAACACGGTCATTTTTTACTGTTGATACTGCTGCAAAATAACATAATTTTTAAATAATTTTAACATTCAGACCATACTAGTAAAAGTGAAATCTCACCTGAACATACTGATTCTCATCTAAAATGTCAGCCACCCAGCCTCCAGTTTGATGTGCTGACTGAATAGTATTTAGACGAACATACGCAGGACCAGAATCAGGTCCACGAACACTTGAAACTGTTATCTGGCTGTCAGAGATGTTTCCATTCTCCATGCCCATTTCATCTGTACATATGGGAGCTGAAAAGTAAGAGAAAATTATTATAACTGGACTAAGAAAACATGAAGTTAAAATAAATTATTTAAGGTATCTACACACCTCCCGAGAGGATTTTTTCAAATTATTTGATTTTTTTCTTTTCTGAATTTTATAAATGGAATATGGCTAAAAATATGGAATAACAACAAAAAAAAAAAAAGGTTTTGATTTTTTACTTCCATTTTTAGCTCGAAAAATAGGTAAAAACAGCAAAAAATTAACACTTTCGCAAAACATAACTCAAAATCAAATCAATATATTTTCATTTTGTAAATTTTATTATGATGACAATAACATCCTCTAGGGAATGGAATATTCCCATTACCATAGCACAGTTACTTAAAAAGCTGTAACAGTTAAAGTACTGTCGAAAAGAAAATTATTCAAAATTTATAGCAATTTATAATTCATACCATAAAAGTAAAAAAAAAAACTAACAGATGTACAATCATGGGAATAGTCTACACCCTTTATATTCTCTTGCAATATATTCCTGTAAAGTTTCAAAGCATTTCAAGCATAATTTTTTGCATTATGATGTTTTGCAAGACAGCAAAATATAAAAAAATTCATTTCGAGAAAAAGCTAAAAATAACTTTTAAACACAAATCCTACTTTAAAATTCAAAATTAAACGTTAAAGTGCACCTGATTAAAAAATTTCACCATATTTACTATGCAAAACAGTTATTGGGTTGATGCATAAGTTCATGCCGTTTTATTTCACAAGTGTTTCCCAGGTCAGTAGTGGCAGTGCAGATGGCCAGTTGTATATCAAAGTGTAGCCAGTAATATTGTGTATCTAAATCATATTGTGTTGTGTGATTCTGGCTAATGGTTTTTTGGGTTTCCAGTGTGGAAGTATGGAGTGCCAAGTAGAGAGGAATGAACATTTCCGACATCTGCTCCTCTACGAGTTTAACAAGGGATCCTCAGCGGCCGAAGCTACTCGACAAATTTGTGCTGTGTATGGGGAGGATGCTATTGCTCTGTGGACAGCCTGAAAATGGTCTGAGTGGTTCTGAGGTGGCAATTTTGACCTCAACGACTCTCCATGCTCAGGACCTCCATCTCACTTTGATGAGGATCATTTGAACCATTTCATCCACCTGGATCTGTGTGAAATTACACACGAATTGGCCACTGAGAGGGACTGTGATCAGGCAACAGTGGTGCGACACCAGGAACGTATGAGAAAGGTCCAGAAATTGGGGTCTTGCGTGCTTCACACTCTCACCGAGGACAAGAATCAGCATGTTGCCATGTGTGGTTCCTTGCTCGGCCATTATCACGAATGTTCTCAGCAACATAAAACCTTTCTGTCACATATTGTTACTGGAGATGAAAAGCAATGCCTGTACGTGAATTTCAGGCATTGGAGGGGATGGTTGAGCCCAAACAAGACACCCACACCACATCCAAAAATTGACCTTCATCTTACGAAGATCATGTTGTGTGTCTGGTGGGATATGGAAGGCATTACTCACTGGGAAATGCTGCTGAGGAATCGGACTATCAATGCTGCATTCTATTGTGAGCAACTCTGCTGTGTGGAGGGAGCAATTCAGTAGAAACAGCCACATCGGCGCCATGGTGTCCTTCTCCAACATGTTAATGCATGCCCTCACAGTGCAAACATGACCAAAATGGCCATTCAGGACATGAAATGGAAGACCTTTCCACATCCAGCCAATTCCCCAGATGTCACCCCTTCAGACTATCACCTGTTCTGATCTCTGTCGAATGCACTCGGTGGCAGAACGTTCAACAATGATGTTGATCTCCAGAATTTCCTTGATTATTTCTTCACAGCAAAACTAGCACATTTTTTCAAGAATGGCATTGCAGACCTATCCAGCATTGGGACACCATCGTAAACCAGGGGGGGGGGGCACATAGTTGATTGATTCCGTTTTCAATTCTGATGTAATACATCCCTGTAGTGTGGTAAAAAAAACGCATGAACTTATGCATCAACCAAATATTTTTTTCATCCTAAAGGCTCACAAAACTTCCTACTTTTTTTGCAATAGGGGTTGCATGCCGTTTCCAGTCATAGATTCAAATGTTGTCAACTGTCTATAACCCTGCAATATGAAAAATATTGGATTTTCAATGTTCAACTTGGCTAATACTTTCAAACAACCTTGAAAGCAATTATCAAATTGTATGATAGCATTATATATGCCTAATTTCATATTTTTGAGGCAAACGAAAACCTCCTTTGGTATTTTCTGCCATATCATAACTTTGTTGCCAGATGCTTGGACAAAACATGTGTTGCCAGATCCTTTTTAAGTATTTCAAATAATTGAAATTTTAATTTCTGTTTTGATTTATATATAGGATCAAATCTGAGCATTCATATTTAATAAAATTGCAATGAAATTAAACATTAAGCTCACTTTCGGTTAGCATAGCAGTACTTCCAGTTCTAAAAAGCTGCTGTCAAGTAACATTAAAATAACTGTAACCCATGTTCGAAAAAAAGATAGAAACAAAATTTAAACGGATTTGGAAAGATAAAAAAAAACAAACAGGCTTTAATATTAGAACGAAATAGGTAAATCGATACTTTGACCGAAAATCATATTTTAAAGGTGTACGGATACCTTAATTACACACTTTTCAGACTATTACCCAATCTTTCAAATAACAATTAATCCCCAAAGCACTGTGTACTGTCACTCCTAATGTACTGACTGACAAACATAATATTATTTAAATGTGTCAGATGATCAGTAATTTTAAGGGGTTTCCATTTCATTACATTGCCTACTATTTGCATGTATCTATTTAATCCACTTCTGTAGCAAATTATGTACATTTTAATGTTATTTCCACTTGGCAAGATATTTACATTTACGAGGGGATGCTGAGAAGTTCTTGGCCTAACCCACTTCCTGTAATTGTAGCACTATTTTGTCACTGCTGCTCGAAAGAGTGCTCTTTTGTATTGTAAAGTGCCAATTTTCAGACTAATAGCTCTTATTTTTGCCGATGTTTGATGTCCTGAACTGAATCATGACAATAAAAAGTGTTGAATTTTCGAATGTGGAACTTCGGGCTGTCATGAAATTTCTGTTCCTGCAAAAGAAAACTGCAAAGAAAATCTCTGAGTGTATGACACAAACATTAAGTGACAAGTGCCCTTCATATTCCACTGTGAAGAAATGGTGTGCCAACTTTCAGCATGGAGACTTTGCGACCGAAGATGCAGCAAGATCTGGGAGGCCTTCAACAGTGACAACACCCAAAATTGTTGATCGTGTTCATGACTAGATTTTATCAGATCATTGAATCTCAGCTAAAACAATAGCTGAGACACTGGAAATATCCAGGGAACATGTTGGGTTCACACTTCATGAGCACTTGGATATGCAGAAGATGTCAGCAAAGTAGGTGCCCAAATGTTTGAATGCCGATGAGAAACGAAAATGAGTGGGCACTTCCAAATTAATTTTGCAGCATTTTGAGGGATCTGGTGATAATTTTTTGCAGCGACTTGTCACTGTTGATGAAATGTGGTTACATCACTACGATCCAGAGACGAAACCAACAGTCCCTGCAGAGGTGGCACTCGGATTCTCCATGGCCAAAGAAATTCAAGATTCAAAGGTCTGCAGGAAAAGTCATGGCAACATTTTTTTGGGGATTCGGAAAGCGTTTTACTGACTGACTATCTCCTAAAGGGCCAAACAATAAATGCTGAATACTATTTCAATTCGCTGTGCCAATTAAAGGAGTCATTGAAGGAAAAAAGGCGAGGAAAACTGCAGAAACATGTTCTTTTTTTGCAGGACAATGCGCCAGCTCACAAGGCTGGCAAGACAATGGATGTTTTGAGGGATCTAAGGTTTAAGTGCATAGACCACGCACCCTACTCATGAGACCTTGCTCCATTGGACTACTTCCTGTTCTCAAACCTTAAAAAAAGTTTGAAAGGGAAGCATTTTTCGAATGATTCAGAGGTGATTTCAGCAGCACAGCAGTATTTGAGTGATCAGACTTCAAACTTGTTTTGGAAGGGTTAATGAAATTCCAGAAATGCTGTGCCAAGTGTGTTGAACTTCAGGGTGAACATGTGGAATAGTCTGCAAGTTTCATGGCTCTAGCCCATTTCCTTCTTGGTGAGGCAGAGACCTTTGCAGCATCCCCTCATATCTTGTGTATGACTTTGTGAGGCAACCATAGCTACTCAGAGATCTTCAATGATGATGGCAGGTTTAATCTCTAAGGTTTAACAAAGTTCCATTTACTGGTAGTTAAGTTTTTTTTTATAATCTTTATGTAGTTGTCAATTAAACATGAAAAGTGCAGTTGAGGTTTTTGCATATGATGCCTTTGTTAACGAAGATTAGAATGTGGTCTGCAAATTCGGGGTTGAAAAATACAGTATCATTGCACTGTAAAGATTTGTTACTATGTCCCAGGTCTTTAAGTTTTTCAACAGACTCCTCTTTTATCAGGAAAGCAGGAATTAATGATGGAAAAAAAAATGCTGTTTGTCGTGCCATTGTGGCTGTCTGATTTATTCTTCAGGAAATTTCTTCCCACACTGGAGGGACTGGAAGTAGTCATACATCTATTGGATGCACTGATGAGTTTGTAGGAGATTTGTTACTTGAACCCATACTCTTCTTTTTGCTTTGTGCATTTTTAGCCATTTTGTTCCCAATTTTGATGGAGGTGGTATCGTGCTACTATTGTAAATATTGCAGTTAGACTGCTTGCTTTTTATTCAATAGTAACTGATTTCAGCTGAATGCTTTGAAACACAAATGTTGAATGTAAATACACTGAAGAGCAATTGAATTAGAGACAGCTGGCGTTATGCAAATGTGGCGCTGTGGGCGACCCTGTAAACAGAAACAACATGATGTATGCAGTGATCCGACAATATAAGGAGTGATGCGAGGGGAATCAGTAAGAGTCGGACGCAGTATGGGTAAGACGAAGGATCTAAGCGCATTTGATCATGGGAAAATTATCGGGGCCCGACGAATGGGTCACTCCATCTCAGAAGCCGTGCAGGCACTGGGATTTTCATGAGCTACTGTGTCATGGGTGCGCCATGAGTACACTGAATCCGGTAAAACCATCCCTGCAAGGGCCAACTGCCATGGACAACAGCGTGTGGATGAGGGAGGGGGGGGGTCATCGTCGGCTAACTCGCATTATAACAGCGAATAGACGGGCCACAGTGCAAGAAATCACTCGGCAATTTAACGCTGGTACACAAAAACGTGTAAGCAGCCACACCATCCAGAACCGTCTCCTCGCTATGGGGTACAGAAGCCATCGTCCCACGAGGGTACCGCTGATGACCGCACATCACAAGGTGCAGGGATTAGCATGTGTGCGGGAACATTGCCACTGGACCCTAGACATGTGGAAAAATGTTTCCTGGACTGATGAGTCGAGATTCACGTTGGTACATGCGGATGGCAAGATACGAGTACGGCACAAACCACATGAAGCGATGGATCCTTCTTGCCAGCAGGGTACTCTTCAAGCTGGTGGGGGTGGCATTCTTGTCTGGGGACTGTTTACATGGACTGAAATGGGACCCCTGGTACATGTGACATCATCCCTCACAGATCAACGTTACCGGGATATCCTGGACGACCATTTGCTCTCGTTTGTGCGTCTTCAACATCTCACTGGGGACCTCATCCTGCAACAAGACAATGCACCATGCCATCGCTCCCAAATTGTATCCGAATGGTTGGATGAACACTCCATCGACGTGACCTCGCTTCCTTGGCCAGCTAGGTCACCTGACCTCAATCCCATTGAGCACATCTGGGATGCCATCGAGACAGATGTTCAAGGCTCTGACCCCCCTTCATCAAATCTTCGTGAACTGTGGGAGCTTGTTCAGGGGTCGTGGATCCGTATGGCTTCCCAATGTTTCCGATGTCTTGTCGAGTCCATGCCGAGATGAATCGCTGCCGTCATCAGGGTGAAAGGTGGTGCTACACGCTACTAAACAGGTATCTCTAATTCAATTGCTCTTCAGTGTAAAATATGGGTTTATATCAACCTTTCTGCAACACCATATTAAGGAGGCGTTTCTTTGCCAGTTTTAAGTGCTGTATTTACAGCAAAAATACTTTTTCATCTGTTCTTGTACTCCCAATCAATATAAGATCTTTGTTTATTTATTACACTACTTTGGAATTTGGAATGGAATGTTGGTATACTTCTTTTCTACATTATTCTTGCTTTTTACTTTCTAATAGGTAATATTTTACATTTCTAGAAGAATTTCTAAATCCCATATTCTATTTCTTGACTGTTTTTGTTGAACTTTAGTTACCCTGAGGATGCAAGCTACATTTTCAAAATGTTTTACTTACTGTTGATGTACGATAGCCTTGTTGGGACTGTGTGCATTGTTGTATAGTTGAATATTGATTATTTTTTACATAACAAACCTAACTGAGAAAAATACTGACTATTATTTTCAATAGCCCATAGCTATCTTTTGGCAATATGGTCCTCCCTCCTTCATACCATACTTGATTCTTGAAGGAAAAAAGTTCTGGACATCAGCCATGGAGCAAAAGAGATAGTATTCCGAAGGAGGTAGGTCTAGACTATACATTTGGGTAAGGAAGCAACACAAATGCCAGTTCTCTCATTTTTCCTTTGGTTTCAAATGCAATGTGAGGTTTGGCATTTTCTCATTGCTCAAGGAACACCTGCTATCTGTTTACCAATACTGAGTGCACGGAAGCACCACAAAGTACACACCCTCTAGTTAAATTACATAGAGGTTGCCATGCATTGTGTATTCATTGAGAAAAGGTTTGAAGTGTACTAAACCTACAAAATTCCACCAAACATATGACACTGCATTTGTTTTGCAAATCATTTTCTCTTGGAGGAAATAAATTAGGGGCTGCCTGGGTCAAGCCAATGCTTTTGGCATTTTAGATTGTTAAAGCAGATCCAATTTTTATTGCAAGTAAAAATTTGCTTCATGAATGGTGATTACATGGATTCATGAGGAGTTCCTGCAGACCTTTTCTGAAGACCTTGGTGATACAGCTGACTTGTCAATTATTATTATACACTGAGTGATCACTGAATTATGACCACCTACCTAATACTTTGTAGGTCCTCCTTTCACCCTCAGTACAGCAGCTATCTAACATGGCATTGATTCAATAAGATGCTGCAAGCAATTGGGAGGTATGGCCAACCAAGTTGTGTGTAATGCGGCCTTCAATGCAGGTATGGAGGCAATTGGTATATCCAGATGACTGATATGCCATTCCATAGTGTCCCACAAGTGCTCTATGGGATGACGATGATGGGCAAAACACTTAACAATAATAACAAATAAAGGTAACTTGATCACGCTAGTTACGTTACCTGAAAAAACTTATACAAGAAAGTTTGTAAGTTGGGAGCTTTCGACCTTATCTTAGGTCTTCATCACGCCCAATAGAGGACTAAGATTGTTGCCAGATTCTACATTTGAATTTTTTTATTTTTTTTTGCCAAAACTTAGAATTGATCTCCAGATCATCGGGATGTAGAGAGTAGATTTGGAATTGCAAGTCATTGAGTTGAAAATAATTTCCAGGCAGCATTGAAGTCTTACATCCACAGGGCTCATATTATTTGCAACAACCAACTTTCTCTTCAAGAAGAATTCTCCAAAATTTCTACAATAGCCCTCTCTCATGGTTTCCCTGCTCTTACAGTCAACTCCCTCTTAAAGATATATGAAAACAATTCGAAAATTGAATGCCTCCTTCCACAAAAGAAAGAAAACCTGAAATTCTCTGTTTCTGTTCCTTACCATGCTTCCTATGCTTATAAGTTGCAGATTCATTTTAGAAGTTTTGGTTACCATCTCGCCATTAAATCCCCCCCCAAACATCTTGAAACGTCTACAAAGGGATAGGGACAAAGTTAAAAATCTGGACCTCCCAGGAGTTTACTGCATTCCTATCTCTTATTCAACAGGTGATAACTTATACATTGGAAGCACATACAGGAGCATTTACCACAGAATTTTAGAACATAAAAAAGATATTTTGAAAGCCAATCCTAATACAGCTTTGTCTATTTCGACAATGGAAGACACATCTGCAGTTCCCCGCTGGAACGAAGCAAAACGAATTGCTTCTTTTGACAATCGTTTTTTGTCCTCTGTTACAGTGAAAGCCTGGAAATTATTTTCAACTCAATGACTTGAAATTCCGAATCTCCTCTCTATTCTCGATGATCTGGAGAACAATTCTACGTTTTGGCAACAAAAATAGAAAAACATTCAAATGTAGAATCTGGCAACAATTTTAGTCCTCCATTGGTGTGATGAAGACCTAAGATAAGGTCGAAAGCTCCCAACTTACGAACTTTCTTGTAAAAGTTTTTTCATGTAACGTAACTAGCATGATCAAGTTACCTTTATTTGCTCTATGGGATTGATATCCGGGGAGTTTGGAGGCCAATTGATATTCTGGAAGTCTGAGCTGTGCTCCTTAAAGCATTCCTGCACAACATTGGACCTGTGGCTCAAAGCATTGTCATTTTGGAAGACACCGTCACCACTCAGGAAAAAGAGCAGCATTGCTGGGTGTACAGAGTCAGCAAGCAATTCATGATGGTAGGCACCAGTTATACAGTGTTCCACATGTACCAGGGGTCCAATTTCTTGCCAGGTAAACATGCCCCACACTATACTATAACCATCTCCATTGGCTTGCACTGTGGAGATCATGCAGGGTGGATTGAGCGCCTCAAGTTGTTTGTGCCAAATAAGTACACTACCAACCATGGAGTAAAGTAAAAATGCAACTCGTCAGACCAGCATACTTTCTTTCTGACATCTAATGTCCAACTTGCATGACCTTTGCAGCAGGAGAGTCTTTTGTGCCATGAACCATGGTTAGAAGAGGATATTGTCAGAATCGTATGCTGTTACAGCCCATACGTGTGAGCGTGCAACACATGGTCATGTCAGTTACTGTTCCGGGTTGACATCTGTTGTATTGGGTTGTCAACTGTTGAACAGTGATGTGTCTGTTGGCCTGTACAAGTTGTAGGACCCGGTGCTCACCTCTCACATCAACCTTTTGCTGTCCTGTGCAGTTTTGCCTGCGGGTCACTGTTTGCCCATTTTTACGCCAATCCTGCTACACTTCAACTACAGCAGCTCACAAACAACCCGCCAGTTCAACCATTTGGGAAATTGAGGCACCAGCTCTCCAAGCTCCCACAACCTGTCCTTTCTCAAAGTCCAATAAATCCTTCCATTTACCCATCATGTTCCGAATTTCACTACATACTGCTCCACTCACACCGTATATGTATATGGTACATTGGTTGACTAATCACGTCCTCTCGGGAATCCTGTGGTCAATGGGCCACATCCACTTTTGATAGGGGTGGTCATAATTCAGTTATCTCTTGGTGTATCAATTCCTATTAGTAGTTCTAATTCTGACTATTAGATAGCTCTAATCATTCTACTATTCTCTTTTACGTGCACTATTTCAAAGTAACTTGTACAATATTCTAGAGGATAATGCTAATCTTGGCATTCCTTGCTAGCGATGCGAACATTTCACGGATGTGTTTTCCGGGCTTTGTTGATGTTATTGTCCTAAAGTCTGTTGTATGAGATGAATAGCTTTACTTCACACTTATTTTCGCTGGGTATACTCATTGGATCTTTGCTTTAGGATTCAAACACACCAATTTTTACCGTTCTTTATACTCGAAATTTTCGCCCAGTCTCTGGACATCCTCAGGAGCGTGGCGACTTTTCCACCGATGTTCGTGGTTAACTTCGCACTAATGGAGTCCGATACTCCTTGTTGTCATTCGTCGGATATACATTCTTGGATAAATTTTGTTATCAAGCCCGGCTAGCGCCATCTATGTTTCATTAATATAACATTTTTTTTATTTTTTTTTAAATTTCTTTTTTTATCCCGGTTTTTTTGTCTTTTTTGTCGGTTTTTCTTTTGTTGTTCTTTTTCTTGTCTTATTAGTTCTTTCCACAGGCTAGATAATGTGCTAGGGTCGTTCTGGTTACATACCCTTGCTTTATTTTTATAGATTAAGATTGCTTCTTCTCTCCTCATTTGCCTTTCAGATTTTTTATTTTTTTAGCATTTTAATTTCATCGAATTTTGGGAAAGTCTGGTTTTCAATGCAGAACTGCACTAATAGGAAGTACGAAAAACAGATTAAAAAAAGACTTAAACAACACATTTCTAACTGGCAAAAAAAGAAGCCAAAACTGCTTTAGTGCAGTTCTGCATTGAAAACCAGACTTTCCCAAAATTCGATAAAATTAAAATGCTAAAAAAGAATAAAAAATTTGAAAGGCAAATGAGGAGAGAAGAAGCAATTTTAATCTATAAAAATAAAGCAAGGGTATGTAACCAGAACGACCCTAGCACATTATCTAGCCTGTGGAAAGAACTAATAAGACAAGAAAAAGAACAACAAAAGAAAAACCGACAAAAAAGAAAACAGAAAAACGGGATAGGAAAAGAAATTAAAAAAAAATAAAAAAAAAAAAAAAAAAAAAATGTTATATTAATGAACCATAAATGGCGCTAGCCGGGCTTGATATTGAAATTTATCCAAGAAAGTATATCCGACGAATGGCAACAAGGAGTATCAGACTCCATTAGTGCGAAGTTAACCACGAACATCGGTGGAAAAGTCGCCACGCTCCTGAGGATGCCCAGAGACTGGGCGAAAATTTTGAGTATAAAGAACGGTAAAAATTGGTGTGTTTGAATCCTAAAGCAAAGATCCAATGAGTATACCCAGCGAAAATGAGTGTGAAGAAAAGCTATTCATCTCATACAACGGACTTTAGGACAATAACATCAACAAAGACCGGAAATCATGTGCGTGAAATGTTCGCATCGCTGGCAAGGAATGCCAAGGTAAGCATTATCCTCTTGGTGTATATTCACATATGTTAAATATCAATAACTATTAAATGTTTACAAACATTATATGCAAGGGTAAAAAAAATGACTAGTAAGACATCCAAGACTATTTGGTTTTATGTTCGGACTAGAGCTAAATATTTTTTATTGGTCCAGTGCTATTGCTTAAAAGTTTGCTTTTCCAAAGCTGTGGCACTTAAGCCAGTGTACTTCTCAAATATCTTACATGTTTTTTTTGTTTTTGTTTTTTTCAATAAAGTGTACAGACATTTGTTGAACCTTACATGCTTTGATGTCTAATGTTTCTATTTCAGGAACTGCATCTGCTGTGGTGTGGAGTATGAGTAGTGGAGGGCAGGAGAAAAAAGAAAGCCCTGGAGTTAAATGTGGGTGGGCTCTAGCGGTAGAGCAGATAAAGAGTGTTGTGTCTGCATGTCATAGTTTGTAGTATAATCGATCAACTTTGGTATAAGTGTTTTGTAGTACTTTGCATTGGTATAAAACAAGGGAAATTACATTAATTACAACAGGCATATTTGTGTAATATGCAATAATTTTGGTTTTACAGAAAATACCTGTAAGTTTTAATTATTAAAACAGCCATAAACCTTAGTTAATAATATGGAATTTAGAAACTTCAGTAGTTGAAAGCTAATACATTTTTGAAAAAAGGGCCTTGAAGATATTTCTTGCAGGAGGGGGGCTGTGTTTATTATTAATTATTTTCATTTCTGTTATAACATTTCCTTACGGATTGAAGCAGATGGAAATAACATGACTTTCAGACTGAACAAGAGATTGCTCCTGAGGTTAATTTATGTATTCCTTTCTTATTTTTGTGTCATTTCCATTACAGTTTTTACACTGAATTAATTGTTTTAAGTTACACGGGTAGTCACTAGATCAAGTTTCTTTTTCCAGGTTGAATACAATAATATGCGTTTTGAAATAACAAGTCTTAATTGAATCATCATCTTCATTATGAACCATCTGTTTAATAAATAACTTACTCTATTAACATGATAATATGTGGCTCTGTTTAAAACTTAGGAAAAATATGCTGAAGTAGCAAATTATTAGGAACACTCAATAGCAAACAGACATGTGCCATCCTCACTTATGTATGCAACTATGATGTTGAGTCAGCTTTATAAACAGCTAACTGCAAAGGATTTAGACATGTACGAAGCATAGATAGTGGCAATATGTGAAGGACCTGTGATTTAAGTGACTTTGAAAGAGGCATGATAGTGAGCACTAGGCAGGCAAGTGCAAGCATCTCAAGAATGGCAAACCTTCGGAAATATGCCAGAACAACTGTACCAAGGGTGTACACAAAGTGGTCCACAAACAACAAAACAAGCAGTAAAAGGTTTTCCTGCCAGCAGAAATGACTGGTTGATGTTCATGCACAATGGTGACTTGAGATGACTGCATGCAGTAATAAACAAGTTCCATTGTATCAAGGAACCACATGGTACAACAGCAGTATTGAGAGGAGAATTCCAGCATACAGAGCCCACTATACACTGGCACAAATGGGCTATAACAGCAAACGTCCCCTTCATGTACCATTCATCTCTATTAAAACCTAACAAATTTGTCTGCAGCAGGCATGGGAGCACCAGAATTGAATCCTTGAGGACAGGAAAAAAGTCCCTTGGATTGATGAATTATGTTTTCAGTTAATACATGCTGATGAGTGGGCCAGAATATGGCATCAACAGCACAAATTGATGGAGCTCAGCTGCTTAGCATTAACTGCACGAGCTGGTGGAGGTGGTGTAATAGTCTGAGGTTAACTTTCATGAAAGGCAGGCATTCGGTTCCTTAATACCTCTCAAATAGCATTTGAATGCTATGAGGTAACTTAGCATCATTGTAGCTTAGGCACACCATATATGTGCATGGTGTTTCCCGGTGGAGATGGCTATTTTCAGCAGGATAATGAGCCATGCCACACAGCTCAGATCATCACACACTGGTTCCAGGAGCAGGACAGTGACTTCAAAGTGCTAAAATGGTTCACATAACTGAACTCAACTGAATACCCATGGGACAGTGACTTCAAAGTGCTAAAATGGTTCACACAACTGAACTCAACTGAACACCCATGGGATGAGATTGAGAAAGCCATTCATAACAGAGATCCTCCTTCAGCGAACATTCAGCAATTGGTGGACCTCATCACATCCACAAGGCTGATGTACCTATAAAATGATATCAGCACCTCACTGAATCCATGTCACATCAAGTAAAGGCTATTTTGAAGGCCAAGGGTGGCCCAGCACATTAGGTAGGTGCTCCAAATAATTTGCTATCTCAGTGTATATTTATTGAATATTTTTTTTTAATTTACAAGTAAAACAAATATTACGTTTAGAGTAATATTTGTTTTATTCATAAAAAAAAGCTTGATTCACTCAAGTTTTACAAATGTTTCTTTATGGTAGGGCGATTTTTGAAGGCGAATAACTGGAAAAATCTCCTACTACAGTTTTCAGGATAAAGGAATTTCCAACAGGCACAACTAAGCAAATCACCTACCATGAAGGGCTGTTTTTAAAACCACACAGAATACGGAATCAGTTGAAAGACTCATCCAAGATTTAAATACATACATACATACATACATACATACATATCACTCAGCTGTTCTCTGAGATTCAGAGGTTAGCTCCAAAAAGAAATACAAACTTCCAGATATTTTTACTTATTGTTGTCACATCAAACTTCTCCATTTACATCGATCTCGACACACAACTCGTGCTTCACTGATATCCATTACACGCCGCACACAAGATCTTTTATACTTCATATTCATAATCCCTTTTCTCATGCAGACACTCCTGAATCTGATCCACCCATGTCTTCCTTGGCCTTCCTCTGCCTTTTCTTCCGGCCACTTGGGCTGAAAATATTTTCTTAGTAAGCATTTCATCACTCATTTTTTCAACATGGCCAAACCACCGAAGCATATTGGTCTCCACCTCGCTAACAACATTTTGCTTTACATCACACAACTGCAATACATCTTCATTCCTCACACAATCAGATCGTGTCTTGCCACAAACCCCACGTAAGTAACGCATTTCTCCAGCACACAAACAACTCCTATGTTTCTTCTGCAGTACCCAGGTTTCACTGCCATACATCATAGTAGGAACAATTACTGTTTCATACACAGCCATGCGGGACTCACTAGAGAACCCATCAATCCTGTGAAAACCTCCCACAGCAGCTATGACTTTCAAAGAAGAATTCACTCGCCTACTGATTTCACCATCTAACTTGTTCTCTCTGTCAAACATGCTTCCTAAATACACAAACTCACTCACCTGGTCAATCACAGTGCCATTTATACTTACATTCAGTGCTACCCATTCCTCTCTCAAACACTATAACTTTGGTTTTTCCCGTATTTATACTCAGTTTGAATTTCATGCAAACTTCGTGCATCCGAGTCAACATACTCTGCAACTCACTTTTGCTCTCTGCCAACAGGACTGTGTCATCAGCATACAGCAATCTGCACACACGGATATCACCAAGACATAAACCACTATTATCTATTTTGGCCTCACGCATGCATGCGTCCATAAATATATTAAACAGCCAGGGTGACATTACACAACCTTGTGTAACTCCTGCACCAATGGAAAACCATTTTGATAAAACACCATTCACTCGTACACAAGCTCTACTACCAGCATACATGGCTTTTACACTATTAAGTAGATTCCCAGTAACACCATATTCATTCAATACTTTCCACAAAAGTGTCCTATTCACTCGGTCATAAGCTTTCTCTAAATCTATGAAGGCAGTAAAAACTTTCTTCCCAACAGCCAGATACTTTTCAATCATAGTGCGTAATGCAAAAATCTGGTTAGTGCAGCCTTTACCAGGCATAAAACCACTCTGAACATCCCACACTTTCAATGATGTAAGACCCCGTACTTTTTCAATAGCAACCTTACCAAACACTTTCCCTGGCACACTCAGTAGGCTAATACCACGATAGTTTTTGTATTCAGTCTGATCACCTTTTCCCTTATACAAAGGAACAATAATAGCATCCTTCCAATCCCGAGGGACCATTCCTAACTCCCAGCACAACTGGCAAATTTCAGTTAACCAGTCAATTATAGAGTCACCACCATATTTCAACATCTCTGCAGTTGAAAGCAATAAAAGGTAGTTAAGCTTTAAACAACAATGACAACAACAAAGAATAAAGGGAGGAGGAAGTGATGCATCAAAAAAATTCTCTTACAAACTTGACACATAACAATGATAAAAATGTACCTAAAAATGTGTGTGACAGGCCTTAAATCTGCAACTGGAAATGCAACTAACAAACAAGGATTAGACAGACATGTACAGAACACAAGATGCATCATTTAAAAGGAATCCCTACCAAATTATAGCTTACTATCCACACTTATGAAGTGAAAATGGAACGAGAGACCAGAAATTCAAAAGAACAAGGAATTCAGTATCGGAGATCATGAATAATTTTTTCCATCAACAGGGCCACATACCATTAAAAAAAATGAACAGAAGATGGGCTAGAATATAGTTTGAGTATAAAAAAAGTCCTTTAAACAATACTTTAAAAATTTTAGTTATAAACAACTGTTTTCTACAAATTTCAAACAAAAGTATATTTTCAGAATTTTATGATAATACAACATTTATTGGTAGAATTTGAAAAAAAAATAGCTTAATGAAAAAATTCAAATCAGTTAAAAATGACTTGCAGAGGAAGTCATAAAAATGCATTAAATTTAGTTTCATGATTGCATGAAAATTTTCTAGTAAACTACTTCCAAGTTTGCATATGATTTTCAGCTTATACAGAGCAGTATTTAAAACTCACTCATTGGTGTTGTAGTTGCTTTTGTAGTCGTAATGCCTACAACAAAAGAAAAAAATCACTAATTATATGAACAACATTAAACTTTTGTTTGAGAAACAGAATAATTATAGTACACAAATAATAAATACAAAAGCACATTACTGTACATCCAAAAATTAAGCATAATCAAGTGTTGAATTACGAAAATGAGAGGACACAACGAAATAGGATGTTTACTAAACAAAAATATCTTAGTGAGGAACTAAATGCGCGATACAAATCATTAAAAAAAAACAAAAAAAAAAAAACGATGAACCAGGAAAACATACCAATAGTCCAAAATGGTGAAAATAGCAGGGATTTTCTGGAGGCATTTTTGATTTTGTACAACTGTCTATATAGGAAGGCATATGGTGACCTTTTACAGTGATACAAGTGTCGTGCCGATGTCTCATGTTGTTGGCAAGGGAAACAAGAAGACTCTGTGGTAGCAAATCCCACTCCTGAACAAGAGCAGATCAGAGTTCTTCAAGAGTTCTGGCTAGAGATTGACAACTTGCCAGTGGATTAAGGCCTCAGTGGGCCTCTAGGCTAACACATCTGCAAGTGGGCTACAAAGGCTAAGAACATCTGAGTCGGCCCCCAAAGAACTTATGGTGGAGAAACAGTATGAAGTCCATTAAAACATGAAACTGTAGCAGTACACTTGTGACAATTAATACTTAGTGGATTCTTGAAACTGATAAATTACTTGCAGAGTTTTCATGAAAAGTCACTATATTTTCCACTTTCTCACACGAACATGAGTTAAAAATTTAAAATTTCTATATTTCATCTTGAAATTTTTAATACTTTAGCATTGTATACTTTTCTTGGTATATCTTTTTTGTTATGCAATGTGAAAGCCAGGGGGGGGGGGGCTTTAACCATTAACGGTTCCAAGTGCAAGTGGAGAGGCGTGTGTAGATGGTAGTGAAAAAGCTGAAACTGTATCGACGACCCTGCTGTACACAGCAACATGAAACGTTTTACCCTTAGTGAGTCACTGCCTTGAAATCTGTTCATTTTCTAGCCTCTGTTTGTGATCTAGTGAAAATTATATGAGGCAAAACACTAAAACTATAATATTATTTTCTCTACATAGATAAATATATAAGCTGTGTATCATTTGTGATGTAGAGGCATACCTTCTGTGTCCTTGGTAATGGTGGGCCCCTAGGCTATATAGCCCTGGTAGACCCCTCCTTCCTTAATCCAGCCCTACACCCTACAATGCATCTCCCCTATGCATCCAACAAACACTCTTTTAGTTTGAGGTCTGGGAAATATGCTGGCCATGGCATATGGTGGATATAGAAAGTGAAGTGAAGTGCTGCTATCCACTGTTAAACTAAGTGCAGTATTGCCGCCCACTGTTTCCTCACCTTCAACTGCACAAATTTCTCTCACTGTTACTGTTGCGTTTAACCTTTCATTTCCAATAATGACATAGGAGCACCCAAACAGCACGTTTGTTGACCTCCATTATGTGCTCACCTGTTAGTGCAATGTGGTTCTGGAGCCAAATGCACATCATTGGCCTGCTGTATTCCTCATCACTGCAGTACCCAGTCTAATCTGGTGCATGTTTAGCATAAGAATGGAGGCCCAACATTATGTGTAGCTCAAAATGGGATAAACTTTTGACTAACACTGGTACAGGCTTTCACTTTTCCTGAATTATAATTTTTTTGGCAAGGCAATGCAAATACATATTTGCATTTGTTTGTCACAATATCTATATTTCTGAAAGAGGGATTTGAAAGTTTACTTTTGAATCAGACAGACATCATTTTGGTGAACAACATTTGTTATTCCTTTTTTCCTGTCCTGTAATTTTTCTGCTAAACAAGCCAATTCAACATCTGCTCTGTAAACTTAAGTATAGCAACATTTGCATTTGTCACAGTATCTGTTTCTTGAAAATGAATCGCAACCATCCTGGTAGCCAAGCGGTGAGATGCAAAGGGTTCTGGCAAGTTGTTTGAGCTGTGCCTGAATCTGAGTTCCAGATAAGGCATGGGTGGTGTGCTTGTCTAACGGTTGTCTCTCCCTTTCCTGGAACCAGTGGCCCCGAAAGTAGGGATAAGCAACTACATCCAGTCCTTAGAATTGCTCATCATTGTTGTTAAACTCTGGAAAAAAAATGGTAAGGTTAATTTGGGATCCCATTGATCGGGGTAATTTTTTTAAGCATGATCAAGTTTTTCTATATATCTTTCAGCTTTACCAACTGCACAGTTTCCCTGCTTAGTGGTGGAAATGTATATGTGTATTGATCATAGTACCTGTGTTTTTGACCAACTAAAGAAACATATTAATAGCAATTAGGGAGATGATAATAATCAAATTTGCACAAAAAATTTATCATTCAAAAATGACAGGAAAAAAACAAAAAACTTCTGTACAACCTATGCACATAGTTGGCTTTAGGTAAACTTACATGAAAAACAAATAACTCTAGCTCACAAATAAGAGGAACTCCAACGTAAAGAAGTGCAACATTTTCAAATCCAATGTTTTAACATAAAAAAAGCCAAATAAAAATTATCAGGAATGGAAATTAAGTGTGACATTTTCTAACCCAGTCTTTTTCAACAAAATAACAAAAATGATCACCTGTGAAAATTCTAGATCTCAGTGTTTTTAACAAGAAAAGATATGCGAAGCATTATTTCTGAGAACTGGTATATGAAGAAGTAAGAGATGATGCTTCAAGTCAACTCAGAAGACCTACTAAAGTCGCCAAAGGAACAACTGCCAATTAGATTAGCCTACATACAAAAGTGCAACATTTACTAACATATAAAAAAGTCACTGCAAGCGGTCGTAGTGAGCGATGGGTTTGCCTCCTCGGGGCGCTCCGTGGTAACAATGGCACACACAACAGCAACTAGGGCCTCTGTGAATCTTGGAGAGGTGCCAGCTAGTTCTGTGTGACATTGGCGAAAAGACCCCCAACTCACTGGGTTTTGTTCCAGAATCCTTAGGTTGAATGACCAACTGGAACCCTCAGCTGTGGGCTAATCCCCCACACTGATGTACTTACCTGATTAAAAAGACAAAAAGAAATATTAAGAATGACTCAAGTGTGGGATATGGTGGACCTACCACACTTGAGAAGGACGGTCCACCACGGAATCAACCTGGACTTTCTAAACGGCGTATGAGAAAGCGATCTCGGCTGAGTGAATGTAAGATTGGTGTATGGAATACTAGAGGTATAAATGGCAAGATGAGTGAGGTGATTGAGGAGATGAATAAGTATAGACTGGATGTGCTGTGTGTAAGTGAAACCAAAAAGAAGGAAATTGGGGTAGAAGAAGTGAATGGCACGGTGAGTGTGTGGTCTGGAGTATTGGATAATATGAGAGGACAGGCTGGTGTAGGTGTGATTTTAAGTGAAAAGATGAAGAACAACTTGATTCACTATAGTTGCATAAGTGAGAGAATTCTCTGGATTCGTTTGAAAGTGAAACTTCAGAGAATTGTAATTGTTGTAGTGTATGCTCCTTGTGACTTGGAACCTTCTGATAAGAAAGAAGATTTCTGGAATGAGCTAAAAGCTGTTTTGAGCCAGTTTGGTGCTAAAGAAAAAGTTATAATAGCAGGGGATTTCAATGCTAGAGTAGGTGTGCAGAATGCGATTTCTGACAATGTTCTGGGTAAGTTTAATGATCCTTGTGTGAATGATAATGGTGAAAGATTAATTGAACTCTGCATTTAGAATGATTTGTGTGTATCTAATACATTTTTCAACCACAAGTATATACACACATATACTTGGGAAAATCGTACTCTTGGTCAAAAGAGTGAGATAGATTTTGTTGTTTACGATCAGCGTTTGAAACACTTAGTTGTTGACACCCGTGTGATGAGAGGTGCAGATGTTGGTTCTGATCATTACTTGGTAGTGTCACGAGTGAAACTTAATGTTGGTTGGAGGAAAAGGAATAGGAAGAGACCCAGGATAGAAAGAATAAAGGTTGATAGGCTCCTTGAAGATCATCAGTGGTATTTGGACTTACTCAGAGAACGATTGAAGGATCTGAAGTCTGGTGAGAGGGATGTAGAAAAGAAGTGGGAATGTTTTAAGAACTGTGTTGTCACTGCTGCTAAAGAGGTCTGTGGCACCACAATAGTGGGTAACAATAGAGGTGATGCATGGTGAAATAGTGAGATTGATGAGGCAGTAAAGAAAAAGAAGGAAGCCTATTTGGGGATGTTGCAAGGTAGAGTCTCTGTGGATGAATATCGCTGTAAGAAGCGTGAAGCTGCTAAGCTGGTTCGCCACAGTAAGGCAAAAGATAAGAAAGAGAAAGCGGAAAGGCATGAACTGGCTTTTTGGAAAGATAGAAAGTCCTTCTGGAAGTACATGAGACTCAGGAAAAATAGGGGAAACAAAGTTGTAAGTTGTGTGAAGAATGAGATTGGGGAAATGATATGGGAGCCCAATGAGTTAAGTGATAGATGGGGTGAATACTTCTGTGAGTTATTAGATCAGGAGAGCAAAAATGATTCTGAGACAGATGCAGATGATGTCACAATGAGGGATGAAAGCACAGGAGGGATCTCAAGAGAAGAAGTGTGAAAAGCTCTAAAATCTCTTCAGAATGGTAAGGCTCCAGGAGTTGATGGCATAACTGCAGAGATGTTGAAGTATGGTGGTGACTCTATAATTGACTGGTTAACTGAAATTTGCCAGTTGTGCTGGGAGTTAGGAATGGTCCCTCGGGATTGGAAGGATGCTATCATTGTTCCTTTGTATAAGGGAAAAGGTGATCAGACTGAATGCAAGAACTATCGTGGTATTAGCCTACTGAGTGTGCCAAGGAAAGTGTTTGGTAAGGTTGTTATTGAAAAAGTAGGGGGTCTTACATCAGAGAAAGTGTGGGATGTTCAGAGTGGTTTTATGCCTGGTAAAGGCTGCACTAACCAGATTTTTGCATTACGCATGATGATTGAAAAGTATCTGGCTGTTGGGAAGAAAGTTTTTACTGCCTTCATAGATTTAGAGAAAGCTTACGACCGAGTCAACAGGACACTTTTGTGGAAGGTATTGAATGAATATGGTGTTACTGGGAATCTACTTAATAGTGTAAAAGCCATGTATGCTGGTAGTAGAGCTTGTGTACGAGTGAATGGTGTTTTATCAAAATGGTTTTCCATTGGTGCAGGAGTTAGACAAGGTTGTGTAATGTCACCCTGGCTGTTTAATATATTTATGGACGCATGCATGCGTGAGGCCAAAATAGATAATAGTGGTTTATGTCTTGGTGATATCCGTGTGTGCAGATTGCTGTATGCTGATGACACAGTCCTGTTGGCAGAGAGCAAAAGTGAGTTGCAGAGTATGTTGACTCGGATGCACGAAGTTTGCATGAAATTCAAACTGAGTTAATTAAGGGAAAAACCAAAGTTATGGTGTTTGAGAGAGGAATGGGTAGCACTGAATGTAATGTAAGTATAAATGGCACTGTGATTGACCAGGTGAGTGAGTTTGTGTATTTAGGAAGCATGTTTGACAGAGAGAACAAGTTGGATGGTGAAATCAGTAGGCGAGTGAATTCTTCTTTGAAAGTCATAGCTGCTCTGGGAGGTTTTCACAGGAATGATGGGTTCTCTAGAGAGTCCCGCATGGCTGTGTATGAAACAGTAATTGTTCCTACTATGATGTATGGCAATGAAATCTGGGTACTGCAGAAGAAACATAGGAGTCGTTTGTGTGCTGGAGAAATGCGTTACTTATGTGGGGTTTGTGGCAAGACACGATCTGATTGTGTGAGGAATGAAGATGTATTGCAGTTGTGTGATGTAAAGCAAAATGTTGTTAGCAAGGTGGAGACCAATATGCTTCGGTGGTTTGGCCATGTTGAAAGAATGAGTGATAAAATGCTTACTAAGAAAATATTTTCAGCCCAAGTGGCAGGAAGAAAAGGCAGAGGAAGGCCAAGGAAGACATGGGTGGATCAGATTCAGGAGTGTCTGCATGAGAAAAAGATTATGAGTATGAAGTATAAAAGATCTTGTGTACGGCGTGTAATGGATATCAGTGAAGCACGAGTTGTGTGTCAGGATCGCTGTAAATGGCGAAGTTTGATACGACAACAATAAGTAAAAATATCTGGAAGTTTGTATTTCTTTTTGGAGCTAACCTCTGAATCTCAGAGAACAGCTTAGTGATATGTATGTATGTATGTAAAAAGTCACTCCTTTAATTATTTTTTTTTTTTTACATGGGAAGTTTTGGGGACTATTGCCTGTTTCACGGGTTTCACTCTGATGTCACAAAAAATGTCTTTTTTTTACAACTTACCTTGAACATTAGAAACATTGTTAAAAGTGCCATATTAGTTTTGAAAAAATAAATTTCATCAGAATACAAACTCCATTCATGTTCTATGGGAGGGGGTGGGGGATTTGTCTTGTTTTATTCAGGTTATTTTCCAGTACAGATGAAATCAGCTCCTTTTTTTATCACAAAGTAGAAGCTGCAAAGCAGCTATAAATGCAATTTGTTTTGTGTTGCAACATTTTAATCACATTTCTATGGAACATACACACACTTCCTATTATTCAAAAACATGTTACTAGCTGTAAGCCAAAACTTGCACCAACCTTTATAACTATCACCACGTGCCTCAAGTGGAAACCCAAATTTTTAAATTAAAGGAATTTCACAATAAAATTACAGACATATCACTGAATTTAAAAATGTCAAGTAATGTTTTTTATATACTGTATAGATATTTGGTAGGAGCAAGTTCAGCTTGATATCACCATCTCCTGTGGATGATGTATTAGTAATAAACATGAAATTTTTGATGATAAATATTTTGGACCAAACCTAGGGTTAACATTTTGCCCACTGTGGTCTTGACATAATTATACTCATGTTCATTATACGTAAAATAACCTGAAAATTTGACAGAAATGAAGATAACACCCAAAAAAAAAAAAAAAAAAAAAAAAAAATATGCATGACTTTCACAGAATAACTGTTGATTCACATTCAGTAGTTTTCCAAATACTACTATACCATGGATATTTACTGATTTGGCAGCAACAGACAATCCTAACTTAGGTTTACTTCCCAGCAACCTGCAACTCCTATAGACTTTTCTGCAGGGTAAGGATGAAATATTGAGAAGCAGGAACAGAGTGCCCTGTTTGGAAAGTTAGAAACAAAAGTAATAGAAAGTTAAGAGTTTTAGGAATATGCGATTTCCTATTAAGTATGGTAGTTATAAACTGAATTTACTGATTTGATTGGCTGAAAGACATTTATATATAAAATATAACAATACTGGAACTGAAAACATACCTTCAGCACAGCCTAGTACATCAGCTCTGAGGGCTATTTCTCTGTTGTATGTCACTGGTTGAATTCGCACATATTGGGCTTCAAATGGTTTTGCAAACACATGTTTAACTAGTGAATCTCCATCATAGTTTCCTGGAAATTCCTAAAGAAGCAAAACAATTAACAGTATGTGCATTAAGGTCACTACACTACAAATGTCATAAAATTCAAAAACATACAACATACACTATTATATGTAGGTTTTATATCTATATGGGTCTTCATAAGTAACACTGTGAGAACTGTGGCTTAATTTCAGGACTTTGAATTCCAAAATATTAAAAAAAAAAAAAAAAAAAAACAAGGAAAAATTGCTGATTCTAGCAAATCTGATTGAAAAAATTGAATTTAACAGCAGCTCTGTCAAAACAACATACAAAGCCCTGAAATTATCATGTATATACAACATTGTCTGGAATTTATTGGTATCATTATGCCAATAATTCTAGACTAGCATTAGCATTTTGCCATAATGCTAGTATTATGTAATAGGATGCGCATACAACATTGTCTAGAAATTACTGCTGATAGCTGAAGTACTCCATCATGCTGAGTACATTAGTTTTACTTTTATGCATATATGATAAACAGTTAACATTGTATAGGATTCTAAACATGAAGCAACACTTAAAAATTCAATAAAGAATATTAATAAAGTTTGAGTAATGTTAGATAAAAATTCAAGTCACATGAAGGTGAAATGGAAGGAAGCCATTGTTCCAAGAAGATGGAAAAAGTCTACAAATACGCAGTGCTTTTTTACTGAACTGTGGAACGATGGGTGACCTTTCAAGGTGGTACAGAAACTGAGATACACAAACCCATAGTTGAAACAACAGAAGGGTAACATGTTACCATTATGAAGGTTTTGTTGGTGACAGCTGATGATAGATGTGTTCAACTTTCTAATGAAACTGGAAGTACATAATACACTAACCATATTATTCTAATAGGAATTAATACTGGTTTATGTCTTGGTGATATCCATGTGTGCAGATTGCTGTATCCTGATGACACTGTCCTGTTGGCAGAGAGCAAAAGTAAGTTGCAGAGTATGTTGTCCCAGATGTACGAAGTTTGCAGGAAATTCAAACTGAGTATAAATAAGGGAAATACCGAAGTTATAGATTTTGAGAGACGAGATGGTAGTACTTAATGTAATATAAGTCTATTTGGCACAGTTATTGACCAGGTGAATGAGTTTGTGTATTTAGGAAGCAGGTTTGACCGAGAGAACAAATTAGATTGTGAAATTAGTAGGTGAGTGAATTCTTCATTGAAAGTCATGGCTGCTCTGGGAGGTTTTCACAGGAATGATGGGTTCTCAAGAGAGTCCCACATGGCTGTGTATGAAAGTGTAATTGTTCTTTCTCTGATGTACGGCAGTGAAACCTAGGTACTATAGAAGAAACATAAGAGTCGTTTGTGTGCTGGAGAAATGCATTACTTACGTTGGTGGCAAGACATGTTCTGATCGTGTGAGGAATGAAGATGTGTTGCAGTTGTGTAATGTGAAGCAAAATGTTTTTAGCAAGGTGGAGACTAATATGCTTCAGTGGTTTGGCCATGTCGAAAGAATGAGTGATGAGATGCTTACTAAGAAAATTTTTTTAGCCCAAGTGGCAGGAAGGAAAGGTAGAGGAAGGCCAAGGAAGTCATGGGAGGATCAGATTCAGGAGTGTCTGCATGAGAAAAAGGTTATGAGTATGAAGATCTTGTGTACAGTGTGTGATGGATGTTGATGAAGCCCGAGTTGTATGTCAAGTTCACATTTCACTGCAGGGGGCAATATATGAAATTATGAAATGCAGTAAAAGTCCTGTTTCTTATATTGTTTCTGAAATGTTTAGAAAAAATAGTACAGTATGTGCATGTTCTGTGTGTATTCAGGCATGTATTTTTTTTTTTTTTTTTTTGGACAACATGCCCAACTAGGCATGTTACAATTTTAAAATTTTTCTGACCCTGGTTATTACTCTACAGATAGAATTTTAGTCTAGTTTCATTTTACTACCTTTAGCAATCAAAAATATTTAATGTAAGCTTTAGCAATCAAAAATATTTTCATAGGGTTATTAACAACTTCATTCTTCAGATTAAAGTATACAATAAAACTCAGCAGAAATATTTTTCAACAAAAGATACATTACATTTTTTTGTACATTTTTACCACATTTTTTTCAAAAGAAAGTATGAATCTCAAAGCTATATCCTTTCAAAATACACAAAAATCTCAAAAGAAAAAAAAAACCCCCGACAATAATTAACATTTTTTTTACATCTCTCTACTTTCTCTACGATAACCTAGCTCTGAAGTTAATGAAGTTCAGGTATGGGAGAAATAAAATGAATGAAATGGCTTATAGCTAAAAAGCCCCAATTATCCATAAAACATTCTTCCCTCATGCTTGCAAACTTTTCAGAAACTAGCTGTCTTTTATTTCAAGGAGAAAAATGATACTGTCTCTCAAACAAAATACATGACAGGTAGCGTACCCAGGCGCTATCTGGGAGACGCGGGTTCGAGTCCCGCTTCAGAATGATGAAATTTTCAGGTTTTCGGATATTGTCTGACTTGCCGTCCTTGTCACATTTGCACCAAAAATTGGATTGTCACCTTCAGTGTTTGTAAAATACATGACATTTAAAATTATTACACTATGAATATAAAATTTTTACAACTGAATAATGTTATGCAGTTTGACGATACTCTAATTTGCAATTTAAATTAAAATATTAAAATCAAAATGTTACCTTTTTGGTTTTAAAATCAGGTTCTTCATGTACATATGAAAAAGCAACACCATCTCTGCTGAAAAGTACATAATATGATTCCACCCATTCATCTGTGCCAGCCCTTCCTTTGGTAACTACTCCATAGACAGGCTGGATTCTGCTTAAATCTAATTCCAAATATTGAGATGAATCCAATGTTCCAGCAATCCAAGCTCCACCTACAAAAGCAGAAATAGTTATAACATTTCTACAAGCATTTTCAAGTGAACAAATGTAATTACAAAACATTTTTTTAGTTCTTTGGGATAAATATTATGGTTACAGAATAGTGAAGTACTGCAAATAATTTTTCAAAAAATTGTTTATTCTGCAAATTCTAAATGAAAAGGCATTTTAGGGAATGGATTTCAAATTTACTGTCAGCTGACTATATCGTACCTGCCATACTTGCTCATCCAGTTCTAATGGAAGAATCGCCTTGGCCTTTGGTGGTACAATTGGTTAGGAAATGTACCATAAATATTAAAAATGTCCCATATAAGAAATATTATGGAAGGCACGACACTTTTATGTAAGATGAAGACACATAATCCTGAAAAGTATTGCATTAACATGAATGAAATTCAGTTTTAATGCAAAGGCAAAAACTTCACAAATCAGTCTTTTCTGTCAAGTGAGTGACTGTTATCTAATCTTTAAGCACAAGAACACAAAGTTCTTTTGAGGAAAAGAAACAGTTCATAAAAAAAAAAGGTCAGTTCATCAATTTGTTGACAACATTCTGTACAACGGTAGAAGTATTTGGTGGCAGCATATCGTTGGTGGAGTGAGGTAGACTTGCTAAACACTGTTTGTTGTGAATTTTGAGAAATTCCTGTGAGATATTTCTGAAGAGGAAAATTACAGAGCCCAAAAAATAAATATTGAAGAAAATAAAAAAAAATCCTTTAGTGTCATATATTAGAGTGATTCTGGAAGATCAGTTTTACTGAAATTTAATGTGATTCCATCATTTTTTTAAGTCTAAAGGGATGCAGTTCCGTCATGTGGATTAATTCACAGGGTCCATGCAGTGATAAAGTTTTTTAATTCCATAGTGTATAACAGTCCAGGCTTGAGAAAGCTTAATGAAACTTTATATTGACTCAAGATTCTTGAGATTTTAAACCAACAACAACAATTTTCAATTACTAATCTAAAACAACTATTATGGGAATTTTACTAGGAAATGTTTTAATTTAAATTGCAAATTTTTGGAGAAAACTCTTCTCCTTCTTCAGGCTGTCTTTTTGTTGTCACTTATTCCTGTCACTATCATGGTTACGGTTAACCTTGAAGGTTTAGGTTATTTTTCATCAAATCCTGCCAGATGTTAGGCAGGGAAAATCCTTTGCAGTCATTGATGATGGAATTTTGATTTTTCTCAATCTCTATTCCTTCTTTCAGCTTCCTTTTTGAAAATTGCTTTGGAAACTGATGACTTTAAGGGAATTCCAATCTATGCTGTGACTAGTTTCTCTAACATGCCTATCTAAACCAGTCTTGTTGGAGCAATTTTTTATAGCTGCTTTATGCTCTGCTATACGAGTTTCTAGTCTGCGACCTGTTTCACCTATGTAAGATAGTCTACAACTATATTTTACTTCATAGACTACTCCTTGCATTTTTAAAATATCTTCTTCTCTTTGAACTATTTTAGGGAAACATTTTTTAACTTTGTTCTCTAAACTTGGAGCTAGCCTAATATTGTACTTCTTACTAATTCTCTTTAAAGACTCAAATAAACCTTTGTGATAAGAAATTTTTTTAGTGAATTTTACTTGTTGCTTTTGCGGGTTCTTTGTACCATTAAAATTCAGAAGCTTCTCAATTTCTTCTTTAGGATAGTTATTTTCTGCAAGTATGACTTTAAGTTCTTCTTTATGGGCTTCTTTCTTATCTGCTGTAGAAATTATTTTATTAATTTTTTTCTAAAAACTGACTTGCTACATTTTTCTTAATAGAAACTGGATGATAGGAATTGAAATCCAATAGTCTATTAGTATTCATTGTTTTTTTATACCAACTAGTGAGGAATTTTTCATCTTCATAATAGATAGTAATATCTAAGAAGTTAATTCTTCTTTCTTTTTGAAGTTCAATAGTGAACTTAAAGGAATCATCTAATTCATTGAATGAGTCTAGAATTATTTCTGGAACAATTTCTGAGCTATCTATTATAAATAAGATGTCATCCATGTATCTGCTATATAAGCAGAATTATGTGGGGTGTACTAGTATATTTTCTTCTAGTTTTCCCACATAATAGTCAGTTAAGAGTGGGGAGAGTGGGGAGCCCATAGCTAGACCCGATTTTTGAATGAAATTTTTTTCTCAAATTGAAAGTAGTTGTCCTGCAAAGAGAAGGTAAGCATTTCAAAAATTCCAACTAATATGTTTCTATCTTTGTTGTGAAAAACTATTAGGTCTGCCAAGTCTTCTGCTATAAAGTCTATAAGTTGATCTATATCAATGTGAGTATACATAGACACTATGTCTAAACTACATAATAAGAGAATCTAATTTAGGAAGAAGTTCTAATTTTTCTTTTAGCTGCATTGAGTTTTTAATCAAGTTAGTGGCTCTTTTAAAAGATTCTGAAGGTGTGACTTTAAAAAGTAGTTTAGATTTGAAAGAATAGAGTTTTTTTTTTGAGTCAATTATTGGTCTAATTGGTTGGTGTTCTTTATGCAGTTTGACTATTCCATATATTTGAGGTAATCTGAACTGTAATTTTGAGAATTGTTTATAGTTTTCTGGAAACTGGTTTTTCTTTTATTTTATTTTTTTTTTTTTTTGAAGTGAAATAAGCTTAGAGACTTTTTTAATCAAATCTGGTAGTGGGTTTTCTTTTACTTCTTCATACATAGGCTTTTTAGTTCTTCTTCCATCTTTTCTTGATAATCTTTCTTATCTACAATAGTAATCAACTTACTTTTGTCTGTTTTCACAGCAACTACACTTTCATTTTTTCTGAAATCTTTAAGAGCTTTTAATTGACTATTATCAAAATTTTTTTGAGGTTTCTTTACTTGCTTCTGAAATTTTGTAAGGCTATTGTAGTAATCTTTTCTGAGGAGGTCTGCTTTAATTTGGTCCTCTTTTTCTAAAGTGCTGCAGATGCTTTCCAATTCAATTACCAATTTTTCTGTATTTATTTTTTCTTTGGATAGATTGAAATTACTTCCTTATTTATCACTTGTAACAATTCTTGGCTAACTCCAGTAGCAGTGTTGTCCTTTACAGGGTCTGGGTCAAAACACCGACACCCAAAACACCGACACCCGAAACACCGACACCCAAAACACCGACAACCAAAACACCGACAGGACAAAACACCGACAAGCCAAAACACCGACAGGACAAAACACCGACAGGACAAAACACCGACAGGACAAAACACCGACTGGACAAAACACCGACAGGACAAAACACCGACAAACTGTCAACATTTTACTTCAACAGTTTTAAACTTCAAGCCTTGTATCGTACTTCTTTGACAATAGTCGGCGCTGCAGTACCAATGCAAAATTTCCTTTGTTAAAACTGCAGTAAGGAGCTATATAAAAATTTCAGTTTTTCCTCTATATGTAAAATTGATTGTTTGTATGTCCGCTATACAAATCGACAGTTTTCAATTTAGAACCACCAAATTTGGTATACTACCTCATGGTACTCTAAGTTAGACCGTAAACCCTTTTTGGAATGGATCGAGGCCCGGGTCAAGGGGGCCCATACAAAATTTTCGTAAAATTTACAGTTTTCAATTTAGAACCACCAAATTTGGTATAATATCTCATGGTGCACAAAGTTAAACAGCTGACCGTTTTGGAAAGTGGTCGGGGCCCGGGGTCAAGAGGGCCCCATACAAAATTTTCGTAAATTCTACAGTTTTCAATTTAGAACCACCAAATTTGGTATAATATCTCGTGGTGCTCTAAGTTAGCCGTAGACAGTTTTTGGAAGGGGTCGGGGCCCGGGGTCAAGTGGGCCCATACAAAATTTTAGTAAAATCTACAGTTTCCAATTTAGAACCACCAATTTTGGTATACTATCTCATGATACTCAAAGTTAAACCGTTGACCATTTTGGGAAGTGGTCGGGGCCCGGAGTCAAGAGGGCCCCATACAAAATTTTCGTAAAATCTACAGTTTTCAATTTTGAACCACCAAATTTCGTATACTACCTCATGGTACTGTTAGTTAGACCGTGAACTCTTTTTGGAAGGGATAGGGGTCAATTGGGCCCCACACAAAATTTTCGTAAACTCTACAGTTTTCAATTTAGAACCACCAAATTTCGTATACTACCTCATGGTACTGTAAGTTAGACCGTGAACTCTTTTGGAAGGGACAGAGGTCAAGGGGGCCACACACAAAATTTTCGTAAATTCTACAGTTTTCAATTTAGAACCAACACATTTGGTATACTACCTCATGGTACTCTAAGTTAGACCGTAAACCCTTTTTGGAAGGGATCGGGGCCAGGAGTCAAGGCGGTCCCATACAAAATTTTCGTAAAATTTTCAGTTTTCAATTTAGAACCACCAAATTTGGTATACTATCTCATGGTGCTCAAAGTTAAATCGTAGACAGTTTTTGGAAGTGGTCGGGGCCCGGAGTCAAGGGGGCCAATACGAAATTTTGGTAAAATCTACAGTTTTTAATTTAGAACCACAAATTTGGTTATCTCATGGTAATCCGAGTTAGCCCCTGGACGGTTTGGGGAACGGGTCATCGGGGCCCGTTGTCAAGGGGCCCATACAAAATTCTCGTAAAATCTACAGTTTTTAATTTAGAACCACCAAATTTGGTATACTACCTCATGGTACTTTAAGTTAGACCGTAAACCCTTTTTGGAATGGATCGGGGCCCGGGATCAAGGGGAGGCCCATACAAAATTTTCGTAAAATCTACAGTTTTCGGTTTAGAACCACCAAATTTGGTATAATGTCTGATGGTGCTCAAAGTTAAACCGTTGACCGTTTTTGGAAGTGGTCGGGGCCCGGGGTAAAGTGGGCCCATACAAAATTTTAGTAAAATCAACAATTTCCAATTTAGAACCATCAAATTTAGTTTACTATCCCATGGTGCTCAAAGTTAAACCGTTGACCGTTTTGGGAAGTGGTCGGGGCCCGAATTCAAGAGGGCCCCGTACAAAATTTTCGTAAAATCTACAGTTTTCAATTTACAACCACCAAATTTCGCATACTACCTCGTGGTACTGTACGTTAGACCGTAGACAGTTCTTGGAAGGGTCGGGTCCCGGGGTCAAGTGGGCCCATACAAAATTTTAGTAAAATCTACAGTTTCCAATTAAAAACCACCAAATTTGGTTTAGTATCCATGGTGCTCAAAGTTAAACCGTTGACCGTTTTGGGAAGTGGTTGGGGCCCGGGGTCAAGAGGACCCCATAAAAATTTTTCGTAAAATTTACAGTTTTCACTTTTTGAACCACCAAATTTCGTATACTACCTCATGGTACTGCAAGTTAGACCGTAAACTCTTTTTGGAAGGGATCGGGGTCAAGGGGGCCCCTCACAAAATTTTCGTAAATTCTACAGTTTTTAATTTAGAACCAACAAATTTTTTATACTGCCTCATGGTACTCTAAGTTAGACCGTAAACCCTTTTTGGAAGGGATCGGGGCCCGGAGTCAAGGGGGTCCCATACAAAATTTTCGTAAAATTTACAGTTTTCAATTTAGAACCACCAAATTTGGTATACTATCTCATGGTGCTCAAAGTTAAATCGTAGACAATTTTTGGAAGTGGTCGGGGCCCGGGGTCAAGGGGACTCCAAACGAAATTTTCGTAAAATCTACAGTTTTTAATTTAGAAACACCAAATTTGGTTATCTCATGGTACTCCGAGTTAGCCCCTAGACGGTTTGGGGAAGGGGTCGTCGGGGCCCGTTGTCAAGGGGGCCCATACAAAATTTCCGTAAAATCTACAGTTTTCAACTTAGAACCGCCAAATTTTATATACTATCTCATGGTGCCCTAACTTACACAGTAGATGGTTTTGGGAAGGAGTTGGAGCCTTGTATTGGTCGGAGCCCGGGGTCACAGGGCGCCCACCCAAACTTTTCCATACAATCTACAGTTTTCAGTTTAGAACCACCGAATTTGGTATACTATATCATGGTACTCTGAGTTTTACCGTAGACGGTTTTTGGAAGGGGTCGGGCCCGGCGTGAAGGGGGACCATACAAAATTTTCGTAAAAGTTCCATTTTGTACTTTTAAGAACTTCAACGCAATTTAGCACTCCAATATCCGATGTACGGTCTAAGTTGGAGACCGTAGATAACAACAGAGTGAGAAAATATCTATTTAATGGTGTATTAAAAACACAAATGAGTAAACGTTAGTTTTCACCACCAACGGACTGCTTCATCAGGCAGAAATACAATGTAATGTAAAAAGAGAGTTCCAGATATTCAAAATGGTAAACAAAAGGATGATCAATGCCAATGTCAAGTCACATGCACTCGACGTGTCATAGGTACATTGCATTTCAGTGTCGCTGGATTTTCAGAAGCGCACGCCAGTGCACGGCTCTTCTATAGATGTCTTTTCGAAGGTAAATATTTCCACTCCATTTCCTTTCTTTTTTTGTTTCGTATAAGTAAATTAAGTAAATCAATTTTTTTTTCACAATTTCAGCCATCCCTGCTCCTACTTTTTTTTTTTTTTTTTGCAGAAATACTACTGCATCAGCCAGACACTGGCATTGGCGGGCATTAATTTGGAAGAACCCTGCTTTTCACATGGACAACTTAACGTTGCGTGCTCAAGGGTTGGCAATCCTGAAACTCTTTACATTTTTGCTCCCAATTGATAAACTAAAAGTAGAGTTTATCAAAAAGCAATAACCTAAATGAATTAAAATAAATTTACTGGAAAATTACAGGAATACCTTTTTAATATATTAACTTTCACCAGGTGAGCTTGGTGTTTCCACGAATAGTAATATTTACCCGGGAAATACCGGGTACCCCTGCTAGTTTGAGATATAAATTACCTCGGTTTTGCAGATTTTTCTCAGCTACATAGGTTACGTTTTTAATTTCGTATTTTTTAATCGCGGGGACCTGGGCAGTTTCAACAATTCTTAATCACCTGTACTCATGTTCATAACGTTTATATAGCAAGACATGTTAATGCTTTTAAACGTACATAAAATGCCTAAGTGATTGTCCAAAAATTATGGGCGCCCCGGTGGCGCAGTGGTCTAAGCGATGGCCTCCTGATCATTCGTCCGTAAGGGGCCCGGGTACGAATCCCGGTGAGGCATGTATGTTGTGTTTGTCTTACGGCATTGGCTCTCTCCCTTCCCTGGAACCAGTGACCCTAAATTAGGGACGGGCGACTGCTTATAGCCCATTGAGTTGCTCACGGTGGTCGTTAAACCTCCAATCAAAAAAAAAAAATTATGTTTTTTAAGTCCATTGTGTTTTTCCTTCATTCTGGCCCCCATTTATTCCATCATATTGGACCTGGCCACGCATATCATGAAAGCTGAAATCTTCAAAATTCAAAAAAAAATTTAAAATAAAATGTTAGTCCTTTGCCCGTGGTATCCGTTAGTGAACAAAAGAATAAATCATTTTGCTCTGTTTTTAAGTCGTTTTCTATTGAATTATATAATGAAGTAAATTTTTACAAAAAAATCAACGTGCCACGTAGCATTTCCATTTTTCACAATAAAGCGTTTTTATAGCTTTTGCCATGTCTCTGTTATTAATTTATTAAACGTAAAATTTTATTTGGGATTCTTGCCTACCCTTGGAATTTGGCTACTTGGCACGTCTCTGGTTCTCGCTATGACGTCACAGCCCCCCATGAACCGTTCTTTGCAGAAGCTTAGAATACTAATCTTGAAACAAAGGAACGATCCAGCACTTCTTTTTCTATAGCCCTGGTACGTCGCCACCTTTACGAAAGCTCAGAGATGTAATAGAAAAGATAAGCAGACAATGTATTGAAGAAAGAATAAGATTTCTCCCTTCAGCCAAGGACTAGCAGGAAACACCCCAGAGACATCACTGCCCACGTACAACACCCAGGGTGCTGCGGGGTACTGCAAGTTTTAACCACAGGAAAAAACCCTGGGAGAAACCCAGTTTCTCCCAGCCTCACAATGCGCTTTGTTGGTATGATAGAGATAAGCAACAAACTGCTGCCGAAAAATTATCTTGCAATGAAAGCTATTACCTCCCACCCAGAGCTGCCTCCCAACTATCTAATGACCTTCATTTACTTACACTCCTACGAAAAGGTGAGAGGGGAGCAGGTTATTAAATTCGTTAACCTTGGACCGAACCCAAATCCTCGGAGCGAGGAAAAATCACGTTACCTAAGAGCACTAGTCTTTTTGTAATCAGTCTGTTTCTCAGTTCCATGAGTAACAGAGGTTTTGAAGAAGTTCCAAGCACAACCATGTCGGAAATATGTACGTTTGTCGATTCACAAAAGGGAGGGAAAAAACTGAGTTTAAATTGATTTCTTTTCCTTAAAGAAAGACAACGGTGTAATAAATTTTACTGGATATCCGATCAGAAGAGTAATGGCTGCAGAAGTAGAGCAATTACATCACTTGCAGGTGAAGAACATTATCTTATAAGTGCGTCCGAGCATAACCATGCTCCGGAAAGTGCTCGATCTAAAGTAGCCCAGAAGATTGCGGACATCTAAGAGAAGGCCAGAAATACCAACGATTTACCCCTGCGAATTATACAGGATGTAGCCTCCGAAATGTCTCTTGTGGCTCATCAGAGTATGCCGTCGAAAGAAGCACAGAGGAAATTGATAAAAAGAACTAGGAGGGTTGAAATGCCACCTGAACCTGCAACTGTGGAAATACTAAATATACCTGAGTTCTTAAAATACACAGAGGACGGGGAATTATTCCTCTTAAAAGACTTCTATGAGAGGAATGAAAAAAGTTTAATTTTTTCAACAGAAGCTAACCTCAAAATGTTGAGTGAAGCTGCATTTTGGGTGATGGATGGGACTTTTAAAACAGTGCCCAATATTTTTAAACAGCTGTATTCCATTCACGGTCCCGTGGTTCCTATGAACAACTGTAGAGTTTTGCCGTTAGTTTACGCTCTGATGACTAGCAAATCGCTAACCAGTTACTTCTCATTCTTTGAAGAGCTAAAGACATTTGCCACTCAGAAAGATATTATTTTAGATCCACAGTGGGCGATCACTGATTTTGAGATGTCAGTCATCAATGCTGTAAGGGCCGCCTTTCCAGGCGCTAGACACCACGGATGCTTCTTTCATCTTGGGCAAAACATTTGGCGCTAAGTTCAGGCTACTCCTGGCCTGCAATCGAGATATTGTAGTAATGAAGAGTTCAGCTTGATAGTTCGACATCTTCCGGCGCTTGTTTTTCTTCCTCCTGAAGATATTGATAATGCCTTTAACGAGATAAAACTATTGTTTGATGACGAAGCGGAAGATTTAGTCAAATGGTTTGAAGAGTACTATGTCTTGGGAAAAGTTCGTCGTACAACACGTAGCGGTGAAGAACGGCGAAACGAGCCAATCTTCCCACCAACTATGTGGTCAGTGAATTCAGGAGTGATCCCACGCATTCAGTGCTTTTTACAGTGCTTTACAGTGAATCGCGGTTTTGTCTCACCACGGATGATCGCCGTGTGAGAGTCTGGAGAAGACGTGGCCAACGGCGGATTCCTCTGCCATTGTGGAGGACCACACGGCCCGACAATGTAGCATCATGGTGTGGGATGCTATCAGCGCCAACAGCTGTTCACCGCTGGTACGTAATACTGAACATTGACTGCAGGGCAGCCCATACGCCGTTTTTCAGCAGGATAACGCCCTGCCGCCTACCTCTCGGATCAACCTGAATGCTTTACACGGTGTGCGGATGCTTCTGTGACCAGCACGATCCCCCGACCTCTCGCCCATCGAGCATATGTGGGACACGATTGGACGTCTGTTGAGTACCCTCCCACCCCCGCAAAATGAAGATGAACTGTGGACGCGGATCAACACCACATACATGGTCCACGATACCCCAGGACTCTCTTCGGACTCTCATTGCCTTGATTCCACGTCGGAGTCAACGCTGTATCACCCAAAATGAGGGCCGCACTCCTTATTGATCATCCTGCATATTCGGCCACTGGGGGGTGTTCCAGGGCTGCGTAGGGTGCCGAATGTAACAGTGACCATTAAATCATTTGTTATAATTTTTTTTGTCTGTATGTGACAATTAAATCATTTGTTCAGGACCCACTTGGCTATCTGTGTGTGCAGTTTGGTCAGTTTTCGAGCATTCCTTCATGGTGTGGCATTTTCCCTGTCAGGCAGTGTATTTTACAGTGCTTATATATTGAAACTAAAACTCCTGATAAAGGTTTCTATTTTATATACATTTCATAGTAAGAATTTTATTTTGGATTCAAGCTTTTCTTCTTTAACTGCTGAAATAAAATTTGTCTGTACAGTTTTTAAAAGCGGATTTTCATTTCCCAGAATTCATAAGAATCTGCGTATTCGGTTACATAGAAAATGTCGTACATTAGGAAGTTATAATTTTCTTCTTTAACTGCTGAAATAAAATGTGTTTGTACCATTCTAAATACAGTTTTGAAAAGCGGATTTTCATTTCTCAGAATTCGTAAGAATTCGTTTTCAGTTACATAGAAAATATCGTACATTAGGAAGTTGTAATCGTACTAGTACAAGCTTGGGTTTAAACCGCATGAACGTACTACACTCTACATTATTCTTTCAAATGTTAAATTTCAGTGTTATGTGAAAATCATTAATTAAAACAACTGGAAAAACAATTCACAAGAAACAGTTCGTTTCATCTTGCAATTCGAGTTGAAAGCCAGGATTTTAACGGATGTTCTCGTATAAATGTATTTACATGTGTATATTAATAAACGCATTTTATTTCTCTATTGATACCTTTTCCCCCACTATTCAGGAGGCTTGAATAGTGAAACCAAATAAGACGGCTTTATTAATATTCACATCAACTATGAAATTCTTCAACAGCTCTTTTTATCCACTCATATCAATGTTTGCCGGCTCAGTCCACGGAATCGAAGTTTCTTTAGCAATGTTCTTTTTCCCTAACGTATCGCTTCCAACGAAGTACGGAAGTGATACGTTATTAGGGCACAAGATGACGGTTGCTTCTTCTTCATGACTGAAGGGAGTGCCCGTTAACCGCTGTTAAGATGTTCTATTGTGTGCAGGCTATTGTTAATGTTATTCGTAGTGCACATATTCTGTACCATCTGAAACTCACCGTTGTTTAGAAGTTACCGCTATTCGGTGATGTCTCTTCAATAAAACTCGGTGAATGCACAGTAAAAATAAACAACAGGTAATATTTAATAACATTTAATTTACTGGCGTTTAAAATACTTCATACAATACACTTTTGACATCGTTCGTATAATTACTGAAAGCTGTGGTAAAAGGCCTCTTTCGTTATTTTCTTCAGCTGGGTTGTCACGCCGTTTGAATGTTAGAAATATCAATGAATTTCTTCTTTTTAGTGCTGATATCGAAGGGGAGGGGGATCACTCACTGAGCCGGCGCCAGATCAGTATAATACCGTGGGTTATTCAATGCAGCAACGGCTCGCTTACCAAGAAATTTCTCTACTGTCTCTGCCGAATAGGACTACGATTTGTCATGCTACGAGACCATGTGCAAAGGTCGGCCCTACGGGACGAATGTGTTTCAACCAGTTCCGGGCGATTCGCCCAACGAGGATTGGTTCAATGCCGATTGGTCCAATGTCCGATTCGTCCAATGGTACGATTGGTCCAATGCCGATTCGTCCAATAGTACGATTGGTCCAACGCCGATTCGTCCAATTTTATCATCTTACCAACGATAAACTGTTCTATTTTCCAGAAAGGAATAATGATTTAAATTTTTCTGCTTATTATATCCTTTTGAAAGAGCATTTCCGTATATTTGGTAATTGTAAACATTTTACATAAACCTGGTAAAAGGCACTCAATGGAGCATTTCTCAGCTGTTTGCAAAGCACCTAGGAGCGGGCCTTTTTACAATATTTTTTAAGTTACAACCTAGATATTTGGTATTTGTAAACCTTTTATAAAACCTTATAAAAGGCACTCATCGTATCATTTCTCAGGTCTTTACAAGGCACCTAGGCCGCGGTACTTTTTAGAAGTTTTTAAGTTACAACCTAGATATTTGGTATTTGTAAATATGTTATAAAACCTAATATAAATCACTCGTCGTATCATTTATCAGGTCTTTCCAAGGAACCTATAGGCAGGGGCCTTTTTTTGCAGAGTCGTGTCTTAGGGATTTCATTAAAACATTCAAAGTTTTAGAAGATTAAGCAATTGAAATAGAAAATAATACTCTTTAGCTTTATCATACGGAATTTTAAATGGCAAGAAATACAGGATTTAAAATATTTATCTGACTTCCCATTTAGGGATATAATAAAAATGAGGAAAAGTGAGGAGCACTTAGCGCCCACGCAAGCCCAGATATGCCGCCAATTCTACAAGAATATATATATAAAACATTGAACATACATGACGGGCGTCTCCTTAACTATTGTAGCCAAAAAATATCTCTTATGGGGACATATACTAATCAATTGTATAAAACTAAAAACAGAATTGGAAATTACTGGTTTTGATATTAAATAACCATAAACTGAAAACTGAGGCTTCAAGAAAGCCCTCAAGCAATTATGCGTAGTTTCAGCTAAAATGAACTGTTCTAATTTTATTATTATTTTTTTTTTTTCCGGTTGCAAACTTTTCCCAAATTCGTGGCAATTTTATTTTCAGTATTAACGATACTTATATTTGAAAGTCGTTTCTGTTTCATATTAGATCAAAAGTAATTTTTCGTGATTTTAAGTTCGGAAAACGATCTTTTCTCTCAAGCCACTGTTTCAGACAGTAGAAATTTGCACAGGGGGATGTGTTCACCTTAGGCAATCAGAAAAGTCCCCAACAGGAAAACTCTCCCACATCGAAAATGTCCCCCATCGGAAATGCCCCTCACAGGAAAAGTCTCTCATCTTTTTCAGTCAGGGACCATGCACAAATTGCATTTGACACAAAATATCGAACGTGGGGGAGATTTCCGGGGTCATCATTTCTATTCCCACGCTGTTTAAAACAAGTTGCAGCCGTACAAAGTGCTCAATTATGTGGGGGAAATTTCCGGGATCGGCATTTCAAACTTTTACCGCAGTTTAGAGTAAAAATCGGTTTACAATTAGCAGGGTTGGGTGAGGGAAATGTCCAGGTTGGTATTTCCACTTTTACCGCGGTTTTTAGTGGAAAACGGTCTTACAATCAGCAGGCTGACAGGGTGAGGGGAAATTCCGGGGTCCGGATTTCTTTTCCATCGTTCTCATGTTCATAATGTTTACGTAACAAGTCAATAATATTGCGATGTTACGCAGGCAGAAAAATATTATTAGGCCTAACGCCTAAGCCCTTCTAAAAGTTTTCATTCCGTCATTTCCATATTCCTAAAATTTACGTAACAAGTAATGTCAGTAATACTGCGCTATTACTTATACACCAAACATTGATTAATAGGCCGTAGGCCTAGAGCTTTTCTTCGCCTATGCGATATTTGTAAAATTTACAAAAAAGTCAAGTTAATAGCTTGGCGAGTTAACTTTTTCTTCGCCTAAGTGTGTTAGACCTAATAATATTTTCTGCCTGAGTTGTACCGCGGTAATAATAATTTGAAATGTTACGTAAACGTTTTGAACATGAGCACGATGGAATAAAACATGCAGACCCCGGGATTTCCCCCACCCTGTCAGCTTGCTGATTGTAAGACCGTTTTTTACTGTAAACTGCGGTGAAATTACACTAAAAAACTTAGGAAAACCGCTAAAAACTGTGGTCACAGTTGAAATACTAACCCGGAAATTTCCCCCGCCCCATCCAGTTACTTGTAAGACCGTTTTTACTAAAAAGTGCGTAAAAGTCGAAATGCCGACACCGGAAATTCCCCCACGCGGTCCAGCTAATTGTAAGACTGTTTTTACTTTGTATAAACTGCGGTAAAATTTGAAATGACGACCACGGAAAATTCTCCCACATATTTGTGCTCGTTGAAAGGATGCAACTTGTTTTAAACAGCATGAAAATGGTTACTGTGAGAGCGGGAACTTCACTGATGCACGACACATAATTAATGGAACATTAAGCCTGTGTAATCAGGAAATCACACATGAAATGAACTAGTAAAAAATACATTAGGTTTTATAATGTAATACAAAAATTAACGTATGTTGTATGGGTGTACGACGAAAAACCTCCATATATGTATTTTTCTAATGGAACCTAGAATGTATTCCACAAAGACAAAGAACTTTCGAAAGTTCCAGAACATTTTGTAAAATATTTGAAGGCTACAAAGAAAGCCAGAAGTACTCACGCTCAGGAAAAGATACACCTTTCTCGAGTACGATAAAGATCGACCCATTAAGATAATGGCATCCGGCAAACTTTGTTTAACGAAGAACAGACGCCGAGAAGTCTGGCTGTCTACACATCAGCATTGTATGTGGACAGGAAAATGTATTGCGTTCATATATGCTTGTATCTCTTGCGGTAGGTTAAGCCCGTCTAAGAAACGCCACCGATCAAACGATCCGGCTATCCAGTGGAAAGAATAAACACCCGCAGAACGGATAGGCACGTCGACGCCATCGAGGGGAAAAGGAGCAAACGCGCTGGCCACGAGGACCTCGCTTGCCAACAGGGAGAGTAGTAGTAGGCCCTCGGGCCCAGGAAGCGGCAGTAACGTATATACGTACAGTGAGGAAGCGAACGAAGACAGAGCGCCAAGCGAAAAGGGTAGTCTGTCGGTTGTTCACGGAACGAACGGAGAGGATCAGGAAGCTTCAGCTGACGCGACTCGAAGGTTTTTCGGGAGCGTGTGTACTCAGAGTAAAGGTACGAGATGGTCCAGTCATACCATATACGGTGATGGAACTATTATTTTCTAGGTTAAGGAAAATCGGCGGCACATTTCTCAGGAAGACAGACTCTCGCGATTTCTTCCGTTAGCCGGAGAGCGTAACTTAGAAATTTGGTGAAACAGGTCCCCGAGACGGGAACTCTCACCGATTGCGTTGTTCTTCAGGTAGATAGGAAACCACGGAGAGATACAGGTTTTAGGCATTATCGAGAAAGACTCTCTCTCTAGTTCACGAGTATCGGTAAATGATAGGCGCCAGTTTATAGGTTGGCCGATTACAAACTTTTCTCTTTACACTGGAAGAAAGACATTTGATTTATCACTACGGAGAGCGTTTCTTTTTCTACGGACAAGCTTACCTGCAAAAGCCTCCCATATTATTCATTAAATGTTGTTACATTTCAATCAAATCTTTCAGCAATTACTTTGTGGTCATTGGTAGTTTTTATCTGTAGTTTTTCTGCAGTCTCAATCTATCCTCCTGGTTCACAAATATTCTTTATAGTAAAGTGGGGAGGAGCGTCCGTTCACTCAATATTAATATTGGGGTAAGTTCATATGAACGAACCTGGTGCTTCTATTGGCTGTGAGGGGGTCCTATAACGTAGACGACTGCTAAACATAATTTAGGGCGTGGCCACATAATTAGCTGGGTACGTTCGCCCCTACAGTTACCTCAGAAATCTCTCCCACAATTGATATTTTGTGTAAACTGCAATTTGTGCACGGTCCCTGACTGAAAAAGGTAGAGGACTTTTCCTAAGGGAAACTTTTTCAATGTCGGGAACTTTTCCGAATGAGGGACAGTTTTCCTGAGTGGGAGTTTTCCTGTGGGGAAGTTTTCCTGTGAGAGACTTTTCCGTCCATCATTAGCAATATCATTCTTTCCACCACGCGAAAAGCTGAAATTACATCAACACGTAGTGCAAAATGCATGTTTTTCATTTTTTTGAAGATTTTGCAATACACGAGAATTCCGCAGAACACGCATCACGGAATATTTTATAGTAACCCCCCCCCCCCAATCCCCTTTTATATTGCTGCTCATAGCGAATCACTAATATTAAATTTATTGACACTTGAAAAAAAATGCAAGTAAAACTGATATAGTAAAACAATAACCGCTTAAAGAGATGCAATTTGCAGAAGAAAAAAATAGTACCCCAACATATTAATTGAATATACCAAGACATTTTTATGCACGTTAACGAGCGACGAACAAAGCACGGTTGGAAAGCGTAGAAAACTTAAGAAGCAGTGGCTCGAATGAACATTGGATTTACTTTTTTTTTTTTTTTTTTAACTTCCTCTTATAGTAACATTCTTTCTTTAGGTCAAATTTATTGCAAGAGAAGAAGTTACGAAACCATGCCCCAACGCATTCTTAATTTCACAAAACTGGCAGCTTTTGCTTAATTTCGTCATGTTGGGTATCAATCTGGGCTTAAAAATTCCACAGATTTAAAATCCGTTTGAATTTTTTTCTACGATAACTACGTTCTGAAATAGAATTTTGAACTGGGAGAAATAAAGACACGTGCTGGAATGCAAAACACCCCCCACGCTGGCCTACTGAGAAGTTGCGACCCGGGGGACGAACAACGCATTGTCTGAAAAGGAGAGGAAGGGGGGGGGGGGCATAGCGAGAGAGAAATAGAGAGAGATGGACAGAACCAAGCCCAAGATTAAACAAGACCACTTAGTTGGCGCAGTCCAGTTTAAGCGCGGCGCAAGTTTTACTGTTTTAGTGTCTGAAACAACACAAAACAATAAACCTAAACCGTGGAAAAACTGCTGCAAATGTTCCCACATAAACACATGTAACTGAAAAGTTATTCGTAACTTACATCGGCGCTTTACTTTGAATGGATTAAGTTAAATAAAAAAGTTCCGTAAATGTTACGGGTAAATCGTAAAACTTGGCAGGTATGTGCTATCATATTGTCGAAATTTAAGCATCAGGACCTGCTTTGAATTTGGGATATGGTGTACACCCGCCGAAATTTTAATTTCGTATATGCCGTGTGGCCCAACGCACGTTTGGGACATGATGTACACCCACGTGATTTGTCCACCCGCCGAATTTTTAATTTGCATGTAGTGTGACCCAACACACGTTTTGAAAAAGAATCCGACTTGTCTCAGCTGGGGGAGAGGGGGGTGGATCCCAAAATAAAGCAAATGCAATGCAAATCAAAAACAACACACCAGATCTCTACGGGGAAATGGCAAATTCGTACTAGGGAGATTGCCCCAGCCCCGATCAGCGACGTTACGGGGTCATAGATAAAATGCATACGCCGCAATTGCGTTTCTTTCACAGATCTTGTCAAAGTGTGGAAGTTTTCCTAGTAGAACAAAACGAAATGTACGTGTTTTCCTAGGGATATAAATGCGTTTGTAAGATCATAACGACACAAGGTTTATGTAGAAGCTTTGCCACTCACTAAATCTTGAGTTATGGCTTTAATATTTCGCATGTCATGCAATAAAGGCTAATTTACAGGGACTCAACAAATCGATCTTCAGGTGTTGACAAGATACCCACGTTACGGGCCTTTTCGGAGATTTTAAATTACAACCTTGATATTTCGTATTTGTAAACATTTAATAAAACATAATAAAAGTCACTGAACAGATTATTTCAATGGATCAGTTCTCAGCTCTTTACAAGGCGCCTAGGCAGCCGGCTTTTTAGATTTAAGTTACAACTTAGATATTTGTTATGCAACTTAGATATCCTTGTTAACAGTTTATAAAACTTAATAAAAAGCACTCAACAAATTATTTCGCGGTTCTTTACAAAGCACCTTGGCCGCGAGCCTTTTTAGATTTCAAGTTACAACCTAGATATAGTTAGAGCTTTTAGAGCCCATGAAAAATATCATATATGTTAGTTTACCTTTAGGGGTTTAACACCCCCTTAATTCAAAATTTTCTTTCGTCTATTGATAGCGTTGTCTAATGTTTTAAGTTTGAGCTTCTTGAACCCATAAGAAAGGTGATATATATTAGTTTAGGTTTGGGGGTAACGCCCTTAAATTTCAACATTTCTAAAACAAAGTGCAATTTTTATAAGGTTCATAAATATTTATTTGATCAGTTTTCTTACACTAGATCGGAAACGTCTTCAGACGTTACGCATTATCTACAAATTATCCGTAGTGGGCATGTGTCCGGTGGGCAAGTGTCCTGTGGGCTTTAGTCCGGACCTCCCTCTTCTTATACTTCCCAGTTATGTCAATATGATTGACTTGATACGTAAATGTTATGAATATGACATCGATAGAATAAATACTGTTTAAAAAGCCTAGGCCTTTAAACAGTAATAGTAAATGACGGAGAAATTTACTTCGTTATAATATATATATATATTAATTTTCCAGTAATATGTTTAAAGTCACTGAAAAATTGGCCTCCATATATATAATACTGCAATAGCTTCCAAACAACTTTGATACTATTCTTTATGTTTTCTTAAATTCAAGTACCTGGTTTACACACAAATTGTAGAATATATCAGAAGGAAGCCACACGTTTAATTTGCTATTTAACGAATGGGGAAACGATTAATGTTGTTATAATAATAATTCAAAATCTGCAAATTTCGGTATTTGTATGACAAAGGGCGATAACAATTTGAAAATCGGGGCGATTGGCAACTAAGAAAACATTACATAAAACTTAAAAAAACGTAATAATAATAAATGAGAAAGTCTCCCCAAAAAGGTTTTGTTTTAATTTTTTTAACTGCAGGGCCTCGTAAGTGCGCTTCCTGGGCGACTGCACCGATCGTCCAGGCGGCCCTGAGAGTATGTATTAAGAAATAATCCTGAATCCAGGAGTTTCCGTATCGCTGTAATGTGCTAGAAACCAAATAATACATTCGAAAACCTTTGAGAAATTTCTGTGCTTTATACAACATTTGCACAGTGGATTTCCCATTTCATTCATTCAAAAACTTTTTTTAGCTAAATAATAAATAAAATATCATTTCCCACAGAGATAACATACTATTTTCTCAGTACATCTGGAAACGTAGCGCAGTCCACTGTATTTCTAAAAAAATAAATTAAAAAATGCGTACTGCATACACGTTCAACATGTAACTAAAAAAATATCTTTGGAACACCTAAAGTTTATGTATAACTGATGAAATGGAATAGTAAGGAATATGTTTAACGAAGGTGTATCTTATCCACCCAGATGCGTTTTTGAAAACGAAAAAATCGTTTGTCTGGTGGTTGTTAGTTGAGGGAAGCATGAGCGGGAGGATTCCTTTTGTCTTTCCTCCCATCACCCTTAGGGTCCTAAGGGGAAGGGTGCGGGGAGAAATACAGATAAACAAGAGATACGAACTCGTGGGTGATTCGGTTTCACAGCGTTGACAGTGTAATCAGCTTACCTTTGCTCAGAGTATAGTTTCGCGGAAGAAAGAAAAGTTCTTTCCTTCCCCATCTGATATTACCAGTAAAGCCCCCCCCCTTCCCCACAGGATTCGGACGGGTATATTGGATTGTAGAAAAAGTAACACCACACATTTTCTTAATCGCAGTCGAAGGTTTTGCTCCCTGGGTTTTGCTACTGGTAATTTTAGTTCCAATGCTGAAAATTCTCGGGTACGGAGAACTGGCCCCCGGAGAAGTGGCCACCGGAGAACTGGAAACATTGCAAATTCAGTGCCATAAAATTGTTCTGCATAGACAAATTTCGTGTGGCTATATTCTCCACTACTTGAGCAACTATTGTTCATAATTTTTTTTTTTAATATTTCATTTTCAGCAAGAAATTTAGACATTTCCATGATTTTCGGAGCTAAGACTAAGCGAAGAACTGGCCACCGGAGAACTGGCCAAAAAAAAAAAATTTTAAGGGGCCGTACAAAAATTGTGTTCTGGGCTGCTCTGTCTCCTCCAGATTGGTTATCTGACACACATAAAATGCCCGTAATTTCGTATTTTTTTATTTACGATATTTTTCTATAAACTATAACTACACAAATTCTCTGCGAGTATGAGCAAACCCAGGAAACTTGTCGGGTGTGTGGGGTGGGGGGGGGTGCTTAAAACCTAAAATATGAAGTATAAAGAATTTCTGGTCCGATCGGGAGATTTTCAGACATTACAAGCTACAAGTCATCGAATTGCCTGCCTGAGGGCGTCTGCTGCCTCAGGAAAGTAGTGTGTGTGTGTGTGTGTGTGTGGAGGGGGATACCAAAAATGCCGCCCCGGTGGCGCAGTGGTCTAAGGCGTTGGCCTCTGATCATTCGTCCATAAGGGGTCCGGGTTCGAATCCCGGTCAGGCATGGATGTTGTGTTTGTCTTACGGCACTGGCTCTCTCCCTTCCCTGGAACCAGTGACTCTAAATTAGGGACGGGCGAGGGCTGCTTATAGCCCATTGAGTTGCTCACGGTGGTCGTTAAACCTCCAATCAAAATAAAAAAAAAAAAGATACCAAAAGCGTAAAATATCAAAAATTTCTCATTTTTCTTCCGATCGGGAGATCTTCAGCATTTTCAAGCTGCAACTCGACAAATTTTCTTAGCGCATGTGCACTTTCTGGAAACCTGTCGGCGATGGGGGGGGGTATCAAAAGTGTAAAATATCAAAAATTTCTAGTCCCATCGGGAGATTTTTGGCATTTACAAGCTACAACTCGACACATTATTTGAAGGCATGTGCCTACTCAGCAATCCTGTGTATGTGAGGGGGTGGGGGATACCAAAAGTGTAAAATATGAAGACTTTCTGGTCCGATCGGGAGATTTTCAGTATTTACAAGCTGCAGCTCGACAAATTTTCTGTTCTGAGCGCATGTGCCTACGTAGCAAACCTGTCCGGGGGGGTTAATTTCAAAAGTATAAGATATGAAGATTTTCTCGTCCGATCGGCAGATTTTTGGCATTTACAACTCGACAAATTATTTGAGGGTATGTGCCTACTCAGCAAACCTGTGTGTGTGTGGGGGGGGGGGCATACCAAAAGTGTAAAATAGGAAGATTCTCTCTTCCGATCGGGAGATTTTCAGCATTTAGCAGCTACAACTCGACACATTATCTGAAGGCATGTGCCCACTCATTAAAACCTGTCCGGGGGGAGGCGGATACCAAAACTGTAAATACTCAGCATTTAGCAGCTACAACTCGACACATTATCTGAAGGCATGTGCCTGCTCAGGAATCCTGTCGGGGGGGGTTGTAGCTTGTAAATGCTAAAAATCTTCGGATCGGACGAGAAATTCTTCATATCTTGCACTTTTGGTACTAACCCCCTTGCCCCCCCCGGACGGTTTTGCAGAGTAGGCACTTGCCTTCAGATAATGTGTCGAGTTGTATGTAGCTTTTCAATGCTGAAAATCTCCGGATCGGACGAGAAATTTTTCATATTTTACAGTTTTGGTAATTCCACCCCCACCCTCCACCCCTGACAGTATGCTGAGTAGGCACATGCCGTCAGAAAATTTGCCGAGTTGTAGCTTATAAATGCTGAAAATCTTCCGATCGGACGAGAAATTTTTCATATGTTACACTTTTGGTATTACCCCCCCACCCACCACCACCACTACCACCACACACACACACACAGGTTTCCAGAGTAGGCACATACGCTCAGATAATGTGTCGAGTTGTAGCTTGTAAATGCTGAAAATCTTCGGATCGGTCGAGAAATGCTTTATATTTTATACTTTTGGCACCCCACCCCCTCCCCCCGAAAAGTTTCCTGAGTCAGCACATGCGCTCAGATAATTCGAAGACTTGTAGTTTGAAAACCCTGAAATCTTCTGTTGAAATGTAGATCATAAAATTAAAAAAAAAAAAAATTACATTAATTATCGCAATTAAGAAAAGACGAAATTACGGAAACTTTATATGACTCAGATAACCAACCTCTGGGTGTCGTGGGCATGAAGCGGTCAAAAACGCAATTTTTATACGACCCCTTAAAATTTTTAAATTTTTGTGGTCAGTTCTCCGGTGGCCACTTCTCCTACACCCGAAAATTCTCTGTCCTTGATGAGGGACTTCCGGTTTCCCCCATAGTTTTCCCGAGTCCTGACTTTCCGGTCGTTCATTTAGTTGAGAGACTCCACATCCTTAGCAATGGAAAAATTCTTTAACATACGCGGGGAATTAAAGTAGCTTTACATGGCTACATCCAGTGGCGCACCCAGGAATTCTTGTTGGAGGGGGCTATCATCATCATCATTGTCAACCATTATCAATCCACTGCTGGACAAAGGTCTCCCCAAGTTTCCTCCACAACGGTCTGTCTTGTGCCAGTCTCCTCCATGTCACTCCCGCATACTTTCGAATTTCATCCACCCATCTTCCATGTGGTCTTCTTCTGGGTCTTTTCCTGTCCCTTGGAATCCAATCTGAAATTTCGGCTGTCCATCGATGGTCTGTCCTTCTGGCAGTATGTCCAGCCCATTGGCATTTCAGGGATTTAACTCTGATCATGATGTCTTCCACTCTTGTCATTTTTCGGATCCACGAGTTCCTCTTCTTATCTCTCCTGGTTACACCAAGCATGCGCCTCTCCAGGCTGCTTTAAGTTGTCTGCAGCCTTTGTATGTCTCTTTTAGCTAAGGTCTACGTCTCTGCACCATACGTAAGCACTGGAAGGATGCATTGATCAAACACTTTTCTTTCAAGACATAATGGCATATTGCTCTTCAAAATTATGCCGTTTCTTCCAAAAGCTCTCCAGGCAAGTTTTGTACGCCGATTAATTTCTTCATCAATGTGACCCTCACTTGATATCTGCTGTCCAAGATAAATGTACGTGTCTGTTATCTCCAGCTTTTCTCCATCAATCGATAAATCTTCATTTCTTGTAAAAGCATTGAACATCACTTTTGTCTTCTGAAAGTTCATTTTTAATCCCACTTCTTTACTCTTGTCAGCAAGTTCCTGGATCATACTCTGCAGCTCTGATGGGGTAGTTGCAAAAATTACTATGTCATCAGCAAAACGAAGGTGAGTTAGATAATCTCCATTAATCTTTATCCCTTTGTTTTCCCAGTTCAGTGATTGAAAGACATTTTCCAATGTGGCATTAAAGAGCATGGGAGATATGGTGTCACCTTGTCTCACTCCTTTTCCAATTTTTATGTGTGTTGTATTTTCAAACAGCCGAATCTTTGCACTTGCATTTTCATAGATGTTATTAATAATATTAATGTACGCATCTTCAATACCGCAGGATTTCAGAGCATTTGTAACTGCTGATGGTTTCACCGAATCAAAGGCTTTTTCATAATCGATAAAAGCCATGCACAATGGAAGTTCATATTCCCTCGCTCTTTCAATTAGTTCTCTCAGTACGTGGATATGATCTATTGTGCTGTAGCCACTCCTGAATCCAGCTTGTTCTCTCGCTTGAGCCATGTCCAGTGTCACTTTTAAGCGGTGTGAAAGAACTTTAGTGAAGATTTTATAAACCACTGATAGGAGGCTGATAGGTCTGTAGTTCCTGAGATCCTCAATGTCACCATTTTTATGTAGCAAGATCATTGTAGAGTTGTTCCAATCTTCAGGAATCTTCCCTTCATTAAGGCATTGAGTGAAAATTTGGGCGAGTACTGTTTCGATTTCTCCACTTGCTTCTTGTATGATGTCTACAGTAATTCCATCTTCTCCTGGAGCTTTTCCCCGCTTCATGTTCTTGATTGCATGTGCAACTTCTGCTGGAAGGACTGGAAGAACTCTGGTACTGGTACCTTTCATGATGTCTGGAGTACATGTATCGGAGGGGGCTATATATACGTATATATAGTATACGCACACAATGTGTGCACACACATTTATATATATATATATATAGTGTACGTCTATTGTTTATATACGGTTATGACGTACGTCGCTCCTTATCTCTTTGGGGCTTTGGGAAGAAGACATCATGTAATAGAAGACACTATGTAATTTTTTGAACATGTAAAATAATGTTTATTTTGTGACGTACGTCGCTCTTAATCTCCTTGTGGCTTTGGAAAGAAGACACCATGTAATGGAAGACATTATGTCAGACACTATGTAATTTTTTGAACTAGTAAAATAATATTTTTGAATGTTTAAATTGTGACGTACGTCGCTCATAATCTCCTTGGAGGGCGTTTAAGCCCCTCCGTGGGTGCGCTAATGGCTACATCTATATCAAATACAGAGTTTATGAACACCACATGTTTCGTAAGTGAACGCAAGCGAACCGACGGATGTAATGTTTATATTCTAACAAATCCTGAAATTTCAGGTGATTCTATCAAAATCGTGAAACAATGGCAACTCCTCAAACAACAAGAAAATTGCAACCGAAAACTTTCGAGAAGAAATAAATGTGTGCGCCATCGATTCAGAGGATAACCTGATTTTAATTTATTCGGCTGTTGCGCATGGCTTTCAGTATAACGACATTGCAGACCTCAAGAAAGAATAACCGACCCCGGAAATTTCTTCCACCCCATCCTGCTACTTGTAATATCGTTTTTTTGCTACAAACTACAGTAGAATAAAAGTCGAAGTGCCGTCCCCGAAAATGTCTCCCACATTTTTCTACTACTTACAAAGCATCTGTAGATTGCAGTGAATACGGAATTACCAAAACCGGAATTTTCCCCTACCCCATCAGCCTACTAATTGTAAGATCGTTTTTCACTGAAAACCGCGATACTAGTCGAAATACTAATCCGGAAATTTCCCCCACCCCATCTTGCTAACATAAACTACTGTAAAAGTGGTAAACATATGTAGGTTGCATTAAAAAATAAGGAAAAGCCGACCCCAAAAATGTCTACACGTTCGATATTTTGTGCCAAAAGCAATTTCTGTACGGTCCCTGACTGAAAGAGGTGGGGGACTCTTCCGTCCATCCATATGAATGGATGGGGAGCTAACAGTTCGTCTTTTTCTTATTACACCGCGAAGAATGCCGAGTAGTTCACTACTCGGAATGCTTTCACGTAAACTGAACAATTTGCTTTACTTTTTGTAAAAAAAAACTTACACATGTATGTTTCCTTTTCGCTTTTCTTCTAAATAGCCAAATCTCTAGAAAGGGATATTTAATTGATTATGCTAAAAACCAATAAAATTGAAACTAAAACCTTATCAGTGCAAAAATGAAAAATATCAGTATTAAAGTGATTGGGGGAGAGAGGCACATTGTAACTGCAAGTTCTCACGATGTGGTTTTGGACGTTTGGCGAAAAAATTCTATATGGAAAAAGTTTTGTACCGATAAACTCTTACACTTTCTCATATAAGGGATTTGTTGTTGTTGTTGTTGTTGTTGTTGTTGAGAGTTTAACAACCACCGAGAGCAACTCAACTCAGTGGGCTATAAGCAATCGTCTGTCCCTAATTTAATGCAACTGGTTCCATGGAAGGGAGCGAGCCAGTTCCGTAAAACCAGGGGCGGTGGCTTCACCAAATTTGGGGGTCACGCTTCTTCTATTCTCAAAATAACAATAAAAAAAAGGCAAAAAGATAAACTACGTCAACGTCGTATATTTTAAAACACAATTGTAATTGTTCATTAGTAAATGCACAAGGAAACAGAAATATTCTTTTATTTAAAAATAAAATTGAGCCTGTGATTTTATAGAAATATCCAGAAATGCTTTATTTCCAAACATTTGTAAAAAAAAAGTGAGAAATTAGTGAGGTTACTCGAACAAAGAACGAGAAGCACAAAAAATAAATTGAGAAATAAAGGCGCAAGAGGTTATCCGTTTCTGTATTTTTATTTATTTTATTTATGATAATTGTTTTAAACATTTCCCACACATCGTGAGAACATATCAAACACAATACGGGGATGGCAATCAAGTTTCCTATCAAATGAGCAATACTGAATATGTAAAAAACGTTTTTACTTATTTTGCTATTTATTATTTTCTTGGAAATAAAGAGCTTTGGCCTCATAAATGGAGCTTGGTCTACTTTATGAGAACCAAGCGATTATTTAGTTGAACAGAATGAAAGACACTAGGTGGGCACTTCTCTTCCAGTAAAATTATTGAGGGGGCAAGATTCGCCTTGCGCCTCCATAGTCGGCGCTTCTGCATAAGACAAACACAACATCCATGACTCACTGGGATTCGAATCCGGACCTACTTGGACGATTGGTCATATGCCTGCGCCACCAGCAGGGGAGGAGGGGGGCACTGTAGTTTTAGGAAATGTACTAAGTCACGGCAATTTATTTCTTCAAATTAAAGTACATTTCTCGCTTGTCTTACATAGAAAGTTTTCTCGAAATTTGTTTCGAGTCCCCAATCCAATTCTCCATCATATAGGCCAACAAACGGCAATCTTTATACCCCCCCCTTGAACATTCAAAGTTTCCCTTGGAGGAACGGCAATTGGTGCCCCGCCCCTTAATGAAAAACATGTGGCAATTTTCCTGTGTGGAAGTTTTCCAAGTTACTGAAAAACGTGTCGCAATTTTCCTGTGTGGCGGTTTTCCGGCAACCTACGAAAATATTCGGCAAAAATTATTTTGCAGTGGAGCCGTTGCTAGTTGCTAATGTTCCTTTACATAATTTAGCTGACGTAATGAGCCCTTATGTTCTGGTGAACTGCCAAACGGATTTTGCATGTTTGTGATGCAAGAGAAAAATTTACAAAATGTAAATAAACATAAATAACTTTGAGAAACCATACTAATCGTAAGATGTTTCGGTTTACTTGTCGACACAATAAATGGCAATATGTTGCATACAGGTGCACGAAAAAGTCCCCCACATAGGAAAATTCCCCCACATGAATCTCCCCCACCTTTTTGAGTCAGGTATAGCGCACAAATTGCATTTTACTCAAAACCTCGAATGTGGGGGAGATTTCTGGGCTTGCTTGTGATTTCCATTTTCACGCTGCTTAAAACAAATATGTGGAGGGTGAATTGCCGGGATCGGCATTTCCATTTTTCCCGCAACTTTCAGATGTTTTATAAGATATCCGGTAAACCGTCAAACAAGAAAAGCTTCACATTATCTTCAGCAACTTGGAAAAATGCCACACATTGGAAAACTGTTACCCAGGAAAACTGCCCCATAGTTTTCACTAAGGGGCCGTCGTGCACAAATGCGGTTCACTGTAAACTGACACACAGGAAAACCGCCACACATCTTTCAGCAACGTGGAAAACTGCCACACATTGACAAAGTGTCACACAGGAAAATTGCCACATGTTTTTTACTAAGGGGCTGGCCACAAATTGTTGTTCCCTTGGGGAACACTTTGAATGTGTGGCATATTTCCAGTCAGGCAGTTTTCCAAGTTCCCGAATTATGTGTGGCAGTTTTCCAAGCTGCCTCACGACGGAAAGGAGCTCTTTTGTTTGTCTGAATTTTCATGCCGGCTCACAACTGGCCATAAAAGTTCGGGGAAGGGGGGTATAAAGATTGCTATTTCTTGGACTATATTGAGAATTGAATTGGGAACTCTATAATATGTAAGCCAAACGAGAACTGTACTTTAATTTGACGAAATAAATAGCCGGACTCCGTACATTTCTTTAAACTACGGTTACGGTGTGCAGTGTTCGACGGAACTACAGCACGACTCACGCTGTGTTCAGAAAAGGACGATAAGATGGGATTTTTTAAAAACGTTGAATTTTTACTTAGGCGTTAAGTATTTACATAACATGTCCAGCTTGTAATATTTTTTTGTAACTTAATTAATTCATAGGCCCTACACCTTGGCCTTTTTAACAGCTTTTAATACGCCGACTTCATATTCATAACGTTTACGTATCAAATCAAGTTAATATGCGCTTTTACTGAGGCACTAAATTTTAATTCACAGGACCTATGCCTAGGCTCTTTTAACAGTTTTTATTCTACCGGTTTCATATTCACAACGTTTACATATCAAATCAAGTTAATAATATTGTGGTTTTACTTAACAATATTATTAACTTGATTATTAATTCATAAGGTCAAGGCCTAGACCTTTTTAACCGTTTTTATTCTACCGATGTCACATTCATAACGTTTACCTATCAAATCAAGTCAATAATATCGCGCTTTTTTACTTAAGAACGAAATATTAATTCCTAAGGTCTAAGCCTTTTTAATATTTTTACTCTACCAATGTCATATTCATAACGTTTGCACATCAACCAAGTTAATAGCATTGCCCTTTTACTTAGGCACTAAATTTTAATTCATTTTACGAAAATTTTGTATGGGGCCCCCTTGACCCAGGCCCCGATCCCTTCCAAAAAGGGTTTAGGTCTAACTTACAGTACCATGAGGTGGTATACAAAATTTGGTGGTTCTAAATTGAAAACTGTAGATTTTACGAAAATTTTGTATGAGGCCCTCTTGACCCCGGGCCCCGACCACTGCCAAAAACTGTCTACGGTTTAACTTTGATGACCATGAGATAGTATACCAAATTTGGTGGTTTTAAATTGAAAACTGTAGATTTCACTAAAATTTTGTATGGGGCCCCTTGAGCCCGGGCCCCGACCCCTTCCTCAAACCGTCTAGGTGCTAACTTAGAGCACCATGAGATAATATACCAAATTTGGTGGTTCTAAATCGAAAACTGTAGATTTTACGAAAATTTTGTGTGTGGCCCTCTAGACCCCGAACCCCGACCACTTCCCAAAACGGTCAACGGTTTAACTTTGAGCACCACGGGATAGTAAACCAAATTTTGTGGTTCTGAATTGAAAACTGTAGAATTTACGAAAATTTTGTATGGGGCCCTCTTGACCCCGGGCCCCGACCACTTTCCAAAACGGTCAACTGTTTAACTTTGTGCACCATGAGATATTATACCAAATTTGGTGGTTCTAAATTGAAAACTGTAAATTTTACGAAAATTTTGTATGGGCCCCCTTGACCCAGGCTAACTTAGAGTACCATGAGGTAGTATACCAAATTTGGTGGTCATCCATTCCAAAAAGGGTTTACGGTCTAACTTAGAGTACCATGAGGTAGTATACCAAATTTGGTGGTTCTAAATTGAAAACTGTAGATTTCATGAAAATTTTGTATGGGGCCTCCTTGACCCCGGGCCCCGACCGCTTCCTCAAACTGTCCACGGTCGAACTTAGAGCACCATGGGATAGTGTACCAAATTTGGTGGTTCTAAATTGAAAACTGTAGATTTTACGAAAATTTTGTATGAGGCCCTCTTGACCCCGGGCCCCGACCACTTCCAAAAACTGTCTACGGTTTAACTTTGAGGACCATGAGATAGTATACCAAATTTGGTGGTTTTAAATTGAAAACTGTAGATTTCACGAAAATTTTGTATGGGACCCCTTGAGCCCGGGCCCCGACCCCTTCCTCAAACCGTCTAGGTGCTAACTTAGAGCACCATGAGATAATATACCAAATTTGGTGGTTCTAAATCGAAAACTGTAGATTTTACGAAAATTTTGTGTGGGGCCCTCTAGACCCCGAACCCCGACCACTTCCCAAAACGGTCAACGGTTTAACTTTGAGCACCATGGGATAGTAAACCAAATTTTGTGGTTCTGAATTGAAAACTGTAGAATTTACGAAAATTTTGTATGGGGCCCTCTTGATCCCGGGCCCCGACCACTTTCCAAAACGGTCAACTGTTTAACTTTGTGCACCATGAGATATTATACCAAATTTGGTGGTTCTAAATTGAAAACTGTAAATTTTACGAAAATTTTGTATGGGCCCCCTTGACCCAGGCTAACTTAGAGTACCATGAGGTAGTATACCAAATTTGGTGGTCATCCATTCCAAAAAGGGTTTACGGTCTAACTTAGAGTACCATGAGGTAGTATACCAAATTTGGTGGTTCTAAATTGAAAACTGTAGATTTCATGAAAATTTTGTATGGGGCCTCCTTGACCCCGGGCCCCGACCGCTTCCTTAAACTGTCCACGGTCGAACTTAGAGCACCATGGGATAGTGTACCAAATTTGGTGGTTCTAAATTGAAAACTCTAGATTTTACGAAATTTTTGTATGGGGCCCACTTGACCCCGGTCCCGATCCCTTCCCAAAAGGGTTTAGGTCTAACTTACAGTACCATGAGCTGTTATACAAAATTTGGTGGCTCTAAATTGAAAACTGTAGATTTTACGAAAATTTTGTATGGGGCCCTCTTGACCCCGGGCCCCGACCACTTCCACAAACGGTATACGGTTTAACTTTGAGCACCATAAGATAGTATACCAAATTTGGTGGTTCTAAATTAAAAACTGTACATTTCACGAAAATTTTGCATGGGGCCCCCTCGACCCCGGGCCCCGATCCCTCCCAAAAAAGGTTTACGGTCTAACTTAGAGTACCATGAGGTAGTATACCAAAATTGGTGGTTCTAAATTGAAAACTGAAGAATTTACGAAAATTTTGTATGGGGGCCCCTTGACCCCGATCATTTCCTAAAAGGGTTTACGGTCTAACTTAGAGTACCATGAGGTAGTATACCAAATTTGGTGGTTCTAAATTGAAAACTGTAGATTTTACGAAAATATTGTATGGGGGCCTCTTTGACCCGCCTCGAACCCTTCCTCAAACCGTCTACGGGCTAACTTAGAGCACCATGAGATAGTATACCAAATTTGGTGGTTCTAAATTGAAAACCAGAATTTATGAAAATTTTGTATGGGGCCCCCTTGACCCTAATCCCTTTCAAAAATCATCTACAGTCTACCTTAGTGTACCATGAGGTAGTATATCAAATTTGGTTCTAAACTGAAAACTGTAGATTTTAAGAAAATTTTGTGCGGACCCCTTCCAAAATCCGTCTACGGTCTAACTTGGAGTACTATGAGATTGTACACCAAATTTGGTAGTTCTAAATTGAAAACAGCAATGCCGCAAAATTTTTGTTTTGCCGTTAAAAGCCGTCGTACAAACTTTCTGATATTACTTGATCTTTGACATACAGCGCCGACTGCTGTTGGAGAAACAAAATAGAAACGAGATGTCGGTGTTTTGTCCTGTCGGTGTTTTGTCCTGTCGGTATTTTGTCCTGTCGGTGTTTTGTCCTGTCGGTATTTTGTCCTGTCGGTGTTTTGTCCTGTCGGTGTTTTGTCCTGTCGGTGTTTTGTCCTGTCGGTGTTTTGGTTGTCGGTGTTTTGGGTGTCGGTGTTTTGTCCTGTCGGTGTTTTGGGTGTCGGTGTTTTGACCGGCACCCCCTTTACATGACTAAGAACTGCGGTCTCTTTGTTTTTATTGGAATAGTTTTTCTTCAAAAATTTTTTTTCTTTAAGGTTCAGCTTTTTAACAAATTTCTTATTTTTGTTTTTTATTCCAATTTTCAGCCAGTCCTCCAATTCATTTTCAATCGCATGATTATATGGCAGAGCCATTTTAACTGGATTGATTTTCATTCATCCATCTATTTTTTGAATAATTATTTTTTGTGATAGGATTTGTCCAAGACAAACCATAGATCCTAATAAGTTATAGAATTGTACTACAGTTCATTATCTGCCATGCCATTTTGTAGCTACTTTTTGAAGAACAGTAATTCTTGTTCCCTAAAATCAATCCATCTTTACACTGGTTCATATGGAGGGCAATACAACAGCCAAATCAATAGATAAGTGTTAATCTTCATTACAAGTGCTGTTTTTTAACTGTAGTTAAACAATTCTGCATGAAAAACCGGACTTTAGTGCAATTCTGCATGAAAAACCGGACTTTAGTGCAATTCTGCATGGAAAACAGGACATTCCCAAAGTTCGATGAAATTAAAATGCTAAAAAAGAATAAAAAATCGGAAAGGCAAATGAGGAGGGAAGAAGCAATATTAATCTACAAAAATAAAGCAAAGGTATGTAACCAGAACGACCCTAGCACATTATCGGGCCTGTGGAAAGAACTAATAAGACAAGAAAAACAACAACAAAAGAAAAACCGGCAAAAAAGACAAGAAAACCAGGATAGGAGAAGAAAAAAAAATTAAAAAAAAAGTGTTTTTAACGAAACATAGATGGCGCCAGCCGGGCTTGATAACGAAATATATCCAGGAAAGTATTTCCGACGAATGGCAACAAGGAGTATCGGACTCCATTAGCGCGAAGTTAACCACGAACATCGGTGGTAAAGTCGCCACGCTCCTGAAGATGCCCAGAGTATGGGCGAAAATTTCGAGTATAAAGAACGGTAAAAATTGATGTGTTTGAATTCTAAGGCAAAGATCCAATGAGTATACCCAGCGAAAAGTGTGAGAAGTAAAGCCAGTCATCGCATACAACGGACTTTAGGACAATAACATCAACAAAGACCGGAAAACACGTGCGTGAAATGTTCCCGTCGCTAGAAAGGAATGCCAAGGTAAGCATTATCCGCTAGATTTTTGTACAAGTTACTTTGAAATATCGCACGTAAAAGAGAATAGTAGAATAATTAGAGCTATATAATAGTCAGAATTAGAACTACTAAGTGGAATTGTGTAGTTAAACAGTTAAGTGTTCATGTGATCGTAAAAGAATTTAGTACTAAACATTACAGTCAGTTTAAAAAAAATCATTTATAGCTTTGAAACACTTCAAAATGGCTGTTTCAATTAATTTCAAACTTCATGCATGTTATTCCCTGAAGACCATGTGATCAGGTTATAAAGAGGTGTTGTTACAAATACAATTCTGAAAACACAAGAGCAGAACAGAGTTTGGAAATTTGGTACTTACTTTCACAAAAAGGAGTTTGTGGGTGACCCAGCCTCTGTACAAACTACTTCAAGCATAATATACACTAAAAATATATATACTTCATTCGAATACTGTTGCTATTGAAATAAGGACTAAGATACCAGTAAAATCTTCACAAGATAGAAACGCAATGATATATTAAAAATACCAGGAAGTAAAAATTTTGAAAAACAGGGTGAAAAACATAAGATTTTTTGTTCAGAATATGAAAAAAATCTATGAAAGTTGAAAACATAGGTTGGTTGGTTGATTTTTAAGGTGCAAGGGCCATGTTTGGCCAAAGAGTGCCAGACACAAGACCATCAAAGAAAGGTATTTAAAAAGGTGGTATTTAAAAACATAGTGACCAGATAAAATGCCAGGAAGTTAAAACTTCTAAAAACAAAGGTAAAATACCTTGACTGGGAGCATGAAACACAAAAAACCTTAAAATGAACTCCAAAGAAGCATGACATCCAACATGCTCAATCTTGGACAATGCCTATGCCCATAGCTGTAAAAAATCAATGTACATGTGCAGGAAGTACTGGATGTCTGCAGGAAATCTTAGGCTGCAACATATTTTTTTTTCAAAGAAATTTTACTGGATATGCTGTGAAAAGTTTTTATTATTTTTTAAGTGAACATGGAAAGCAGATGGGAAACTCAATCAGGATTAATTCCTAAAATAAATTTTGTTTCTTTTTTAGCCAGCCACTCTGCGATGCTCAAAAGCCGGCAGGTGTCCCTTTAATTTAACTTCAGCATTCTGACTGGAAACATTGTGTGGGTGCATCCACATTGGCGACTTTGGGTTTTTCTAAACCCTACCTACTAACAAAGACAGATTTAGTTACAAAGGGCAGCAGTTTTGCTTCACTTTGAAGGAAGAAACACACCCTTGCAGATGGTAAGGGAATGCAGATGGTAGGGGATGCAGATGGGGGAACGTAATGTACAGTGCAAGTGCAACATACTGTGGACAGCAATGTTGTGGATGACACCCAGTTGCGGAGGACTGAGAAGCGAAGCCAGGCGGAGCAAGGGGTTAAAAGGGCTACAAAGAGAAAGCAGCATGGAACAGACTACAGAAGGTGAGAAATTACAAATACTTTACCCCTTCCTTGCGTTTTGTCTCATCTGTTTGGTGCTTATGTGTTCGCCTCTGATAAGGAAGGCAGCATGTGTTTATTGCTGCAGAAAATTACTGCTTATGTTTATGCATTCACCTCTGACAAGGAGTTTGTTGTAGCAAACAATGAACAAATTAAGTAATTCCTACAAACTGATCCTATACATTTGGGGGAAATGGATATTTGTCAAGGAAAGTATTCAGAATACAGGTATGAAAAATATCAGTAATTTTATGGGATTTGTGGAACACTGAACAGTAAAACTCATTTGCTGCCTATCAAATTTGCTAAAACATATATGCATTTGGAATCTAGCATAGAAAACTATGCTACTCATGAAGTAACTCTGGTGAATACAAAAGGGTACAGAAGCTAGGGTGAGTCAAAGGTAAATAGGATTGCAAAGTCGAAAATTAGTTTCCCCCAAAATTGGAGCTATTTTTATATTTCTGACCTTTTGCAGAATTTATTTTTAAGAGGTGAAAGTTTAGGTCCTTTTTAAGAGGTGAAAGTTTCTGCCCCCCCCCCCCCAATAAAAAATCCTGCAAGACTTCTCTTGACTTAACTTTACACTTGGCAGTCCTGTTTACGTTTGACACTCCCTAGCTCCTCTACCTTTTTGCATTTGCACAAAGTTATGCTACAAGTAAACAGTTTTTTATACTGATTATAAATACATGCATATATGTTTTCAGCAAACTTCGTAGGCAGCAAATGAGTCTTACTGTTGAATGACGTGACCTCAGATCTCCATTGAAAACTCGCATGACATTTTTGATGATGAAAGTGTGTATGCAGGAAGAAAATATTTTTATATAACCCTGGTTATGCCTGATGCATTTAAATACTATAAACCTGATGTGTCATCCTCAAGGTCAGAAAGTTCCAGCTGTGTTCTTGGCAGTCTACAATGCCCAACAACTCTGCTTCTGTCATTGTCCTGTCAAACCCCTTGATCTTTGGATTCGATGTAATAAGTACTAGTTGTTGTCATTTCCCGTGTAATACTTAAATGGCAACAACTAGTACTTATGATGCTTTAACATCATAAAACATCATGATTTTATCTTTCTGACTAAAAATGACAGATAATGTTGTACACTGAATTTTCTGCATTAAAGCTTTTGTCATTTTTTTTTACTTTGAATGTGTCCCCCCCCAAAAAAAAAAAGATGCCTAGAGGACTTACAGCCACTTCAGAATGTCAAGAAAAAAAAATGAATTAATAATTTATTTTTGTAATAAAAAAAACTTCATGCACAAATGCAAGTAGTACTTTTAGGTATACTACATACAAAATAAATTACTTTTCTTCTTTGAGAATACAATCTTTGAATATTACCATGAATGTGCAATATGTACCTACACATCTACAAAGTCATTATTGCATATTCTCAATCTCAAACACGTCACTAAAGGAAAAATTTGTACTTTCTCTTGCATTACTGTTTTCTTCTTACACATGCCCTTAATAAAAGAGTCCTTTAAGCATATGGTGAACAGGAAGGCCAATAACTCTTCATGTTCCTGGGTACATAGGTATTTTTCAATTTGATTTAAATACACTCATTGTCATAAAAATCTGCGCACCCAGAAAAAAAAATGTGCAATTAACAAAAAACTCAGCGAATAGCTACATGGAGGGCAGACATGCAAATGATTAAAGTTTCGTGCGATTCTGCATGCTCGCGCGTCCAAGACCGGTGCTACAATCGCACTCCATGGGGCTTATAAGGCGCCATGCAGGGGACTCCACATTTGTGCCGAAGTGCATGGTAAGAGCCAGGCAAGATCCCTGAGCAATAGACATGCTGAGGAGCCACCGTAGATGTGCGTACGGGCAACTGACGGAGTTTGAACGAGGCCGAATCGTCAAGATGAGAGAGGCAGGGTGATCGGTGCACCGAATTGGACGCCATTTGGGCAGGTCGGACAGTATGGTGTGATCGTGTTGGGAGCAATGGACACAGGAAGGCACCCAGACATGGCGGACTTGCTCTGGATGACCAAGACACACCACCAGCAGAGAGTATCGGGAGATCATGAGAGCGGCACACACAGATGCAACGACGTCCTTGTCCAATATTCAGAGACATGTGGCGGCTGTACAAGGAACTCCTATGTCAGCCAGAACCATTTCCAGATGTCTGGCAGAGGTGAATATGCAGTCTCGACGGCCCTTACGTTTTCTGCCATTAACAAATGACCATCGTCAACGTCGATTGCAGTGGTGTCAGCAGCAAGCAACGTGGAATACTACGGACTGGCGACGTATAGTGTTCAGCGATGAATCTCGCTTCTGTATGGGAACGGGTGACCACCGTGCCAGAGTTTGGAGAACCGCAGGTGAGAGCTACAATCCCAAACTCACTGTACAGTGGCACACGTCGTGAACTGCAGGCGTGATGCTCTGGGGAGCCATCGTGTATGACAGCTGGACTTCCCTTGCAATGATCCAAGGGACGTTGACAGCCCAGCGCTAGGAAAAGGAGATCTTGTGGCCCCATGTGCTGCCTTTCCTGGAGGGGTGGCCTGGAGCCATTTTCCAACAAGATAATACCTGTCCACACACACCTCGAGTTTTCCAGGATTGTCTACGTCATGCTTCAATGCTTCCGTGGCCTGCCAGATTGCCTGATCTCTCGCCCATCGAGCATGTGCGGGACCAGATGGGATGCCGGCTTTCTCCATGTCCCAGAGTTCGTGATTTAGAGTGTCAGTTGTGAGAAGTGTGGGCCAGTCTGTCCCAGAACAACATACAGCATCTCTTTGGCTCCATGCCAGACCATAACACTACATGTATCTGAGCACGAGGCAGTCTGATGTGGTACTAACGCTGACCGAAATGAGTACCGTATGGCCACGGGAAATCGTCCTGCTGCTGTGATATTGTAATCACTTCTGTCCTTGGTATGTATCATCTCTCTACTAAGATCTCATTTCAATCCGACACCTTCTTCTTGGTGCACAGATTTTTATGACAATGAGTGTACATAAATAAAACAAATATAAGTAACAAATGAAACCTAATAAATACAGTAAATGAAAATATAAATAAATAACAATATGAAAGAACTTATGATCCTAATAAATATAGTAAATGAAAATATAAATAAATCATGCATAATTTTTATTCCGTTGAGGAAACAGCTGCATGAATTTTATGAAAACAAGATAACAAGAAAACAAACATTTCATTTCATAAACATAAAACACGCAAATTAAATCTCACTTGATCTGAGTCCTTGTACTGAGCTAAGTCGAGCATTCTGAGGGCCACTGGAGGAGTCTCTACTTGTTGAAGCTCTTAAATTTGAATCAGGAAAAGGAAACGGCCCATCCACCACATTGTAGTATGAGAAGCAAGGAGCTACACCAATGTAAAAGAAAACTAAGAAATCTATTTACTAGACAAGTTATAAAGCATACAAATGAAAATTATGCACAATTATGCTATATTTTGACAAAATGCTAGATTCTGGTTATTGTTGTCACCAGGGTAAGGACGTCACCAAGGAGGTTGTGAGGGTGGGCTAGAAAACTGTCTTGCCCACCATGACTCCCATGTTTTTCCTCATGTTGAGGTACACATTTCCCCCTAGAAAGTGCATTTTCCCTTCTCTGTAGAAAGTTTATCAACATAGCATCTGCACAGGGCCATGAAAATTCAGTTGTTCTCTATTCATCCAAATCCTAAATTTCTTTTTAATCCTAATTTTTTTTTCTAAATTGCATTTTTTCAGGTTAGTATGATCAGGGGCAAATGAAGAGGGTGAATAGTAATTCACTGAGGTCATTAGTAATGGCTCTGCTGTTTGTTTTGTGCTACTGAGCAGGGGTTTCCAACACGGAAAGTGGAGACTAAAGCTATACCATCGTTCTGAAGCCTGCCCTAGGGTAATGAGGGAGCACGAAGTGGCTGACAACTGCTTTGGAAGAAATGAGTGCATGACAAGGTTGCTGGCTTGAAGGAAAGGAGTTAAGGAGAGGAAAAGTATTGTCTGTGTGTTAGAATCATACGGAAATGTGCAAGTTAATCATGCTAACTTGAACATTTCCCCCAACTCTAATCCACGAAAACATTTGCTTTAAGACCTTTCTCCTTTGGCATGAAATTTTCTTTTAATCAGGGTGTGTTACTGGTAGTGGTGGCAGTGTGTCATGTTTATTATATGGGTATGCAACTCTTAGGTTTTACTAATTTTATTAAAAATGTATGGATGGAATATTAGCAAGCAAAACTCCAAACTTTAGATTCTTTTGTATTCCAAAAAGTGCAAAAACTTCAAGACAGTTCCAAAGTTAATGAGTATGTTTCCAGGAGGGAAAGGGGGATATTGCGAATACCTTCGCAGCCTGTAGAAAAAGGAAAACAAATTCTTTCTGTCCGTGTTTTGTAAATAAAGTTGCTATCAAACTTGCCCCAGCAAAAATAATACTTGCCCACCCGTCATCCATCCTGATTTCGAAGTCTAGTGACATCCCTGCACCAGGGGCACAATTGTGAGCAACACATGAGTGCCCCCCACCCCATTTTTCGACAACATGTATACAAACTACATGTCGTTCACTCTCACTATTAAATATGCTAATTTTTACAGTAATTTTGTGTAGGGTGTAGGTACAGCTAGAGTGGACAAATAATCACACTAATGGGGAATGTACAGATGGACAGACATATATATGTACATGCATAGACTGACTGATTGATTTACAGGACATGCCTGTGGGGAAGAGCACATTTTTTTAACTTCATTATCCAATGACAAGAGAAGTACCCCATAGCAATTTTATCATTACTGAATCCAGGAAAGGGAAAGAACTGCAAGAACAGAACAACAACAAGAAATTTACTTTCCTTACTTAAAAAAGTGTACAATGAAACAAACATTTTGCATTTCACTAACAAAATACTAAACACCAGTTTTTGTTATGTTTTTCCCTATGAAAAATATATATGTTAGAATTACAAATGAGCTGGTTGTTAACATCTGTTTGTTAGAAAACAGAATATTTGGGAAAATTGGTTACAGTACAGTAAATACACTGGTAACAAAAAGTCAGGGATGCATATTGCATTTCGAAGGGAAAATGTGGTGATATGCAAATTCAGCAACTACTGGAGATAGATTATCAGCTGTCATATGTAAATTAGCAACATGACAACACAGCATGTGGCATGCGAGCTCCAACAAAAGTACCCTGCGATAAGTGGAAAATGGGTCGTTACACTGCTTGGTCTAGAAGTTTGCTGAATGTATTGCTTTCAGTATGGGATTAACCTGAAATGATGTTCAGATGGGGGTTAAGCACTGACAACAAAATAGGGCTGTTGGCATGTTGCATGCAGGTGTACAGCAGATCGATGTGGCTGCTGCTTTAAGAGTTTCATGAAGTGTAGTTAGGTCAGCTACACACAAGATTTCTATGACATGGGAATATTGCAGATCAACCCAGAAGTGGTCGCCCAAGGATAACCACCAGGAGGTAAGATCACTACCTGACAATAAGTGCTCGGAGAAGGCCTAGTATAACCAGTAGCCAACTCCAGGAATCACTTCAAGCTGCTTCTGGTGTCACAGTATGAACTCAAATGGTATGAAACTGTCTTCATGAGTACAGAGTACAGACACAGAGCAAGGAGGCCACTGAGATGTATAGCATTGACATCAGCTTACTGTTGTCAAAGATGCACCCAGGTCCAACAGTACATGTCATGGAATACAGACTAGCACCATGTACTTTTCACAGACGAATTCCATTTCGCTCTTTATCCTGATACTCGATGAGTACACGTGTGGAGATCTGGCAAACGAATATAAGAATACAACCACACTATGTGAGTCTGTCCACCCTTACCAGTGGCAGTCAGTTCTGGTCTGGACAGGAGTGTGTTTTAATGGCAGTATTTCTTTGTATGCTTGTCAAGGTAACATGAGTGCCTCAGTGTATCAAAATGAGATCATTGTGTCCATTATGACAGTTTCACATTGATATTGGACATGCATTCCATTTTATTGATTACAATGCAACCACTTACCATGCTTGGGGAGCTGGAAAATCATGGGACTGAATCGTTACAGCTGCCTCCGAGGTCTCCTGACTTAATCCTATTGAGAACATTTGGGATGTCGTACAGCTTTGTCAGGATAATCACATTCCATACCCCAGTACACTGGCAGACCTCTATACTGTGTTGTTTGTAATATGGGACAAGCTGCCCCAGACTCTCATCAATAATGTCATTGCAAGTATGACTCATAGGTGTCAAGACATCCTTTGATGCAGAAGTGGTGTTACTGGGTACTGAAATCCAGAGGTATGAATATTCTCTGAATTTACTATTCTGTCTGCACTGCAGTACTACTTTGCTGTGCGCAGAAATTGCACAATAAATTATTTTTCTAAATGCACTTTTTAATGTTTGTGTTACATAGCCTCACTGATGTTATTTCAATGCGTGTTACTTAAGTCCGATACATACATCCTTCATTTCATGCAATATCTTTAACTTTTTGTGACCAGTGTATATTTACAATTTTTGTTCCAAATATGAAATCAGGAGACAAATACAGGTCTGGAATACAATGAATTAAACAAATCATTAATACACTAAGTCTCCTGCATTTCTTCTGAACACACATTTCAAATATGAATTGTTTATATATTTCCATCTAAGTAAAGCAAAAGCAATTCATTTGCTTTGCAGTAAAGTAATTGCAACGAAAACAACAGAAAAGCATATTTCTCTTAATAATGATGTATTCTTTTACTTTGGTGACTTGTTTGAGAAGGCATAATATTACAGTTTACAAATAAAGCTCATAACTCTTAAAACTCTGCTGGTGGTTATCTTGTAACACACATTATGATATTTCTTCATTATGATATTATTGATTATTATGGCACTATAGATCTGCTGATGATTGGCAATGAACTTTATTTCTTGAGCAGCAGCAGCAGTCTCAATATTATTATCAATATATTTTTAAATTTAGTCCACTCAAGAGAGTCTTGGTGATTCTGAATGTTGTTATGATGTGTTTCTTCTTCCTCACTAAAATCAATCAGCAAAGTTCTTGTGTATGGAAGTATAGCTGAACTGTTTGCAGTGAAAATTGTTTTGGTGCAAAACTAGAGGAAGATCTAAGGTGAGGAGGAAGGACTGTGTCAAAAATTACATGAATAAAAACAAATTGAAGAACAAGTTCATACAAGACCAAAAAGAGTGGAGAAAGAGGATGCAAATTTTTTACATGTTCATCAGGAAACATAAGAAAATTTTACAGAACTTAAACTTGATATAATTGATAACACCTCAGTCAGAGGATTCTTTCAAACTTGTAAAGTTGGGTAGAAACTATGTAAGCTAACCATTTGGAAGTTCAATATGATCAGCACTATTCATACACAAGCTATTTTGTTCCATGTTGTTTTATATTTGCATTTTAAATGATGCAAATCATTTTTACATCACATGAGATGTCATCCAAGCCACCTTGGATGGTTAATCCTGCAAACAACAGAAAGCTTTTACATGATGATATTCATAAAACATCATGTTTTAATGGCCTTTATTACAACTAAAGGTGTTTTAATGTACCTATTCATACAGTCATATAGGATGCTGATAACCCTTCCTTGGAAAATTTGCCAACTGTATGTCTTTCACCTTTGCATGGTAAGAAAATAAAGCTCATCAAATTTTCTAACATCTTGCAGTTCACACCCTTTATTAATTTAAGATAATTTATGAGACTCATCTGCTAAAAAACACAGTTTCTTTAAGAGCATCTCTAGTTTCATAACAAATTTCCTTATAAATAATCTGTTCCTTTCTAAAACATTGTTATAAACTGTTAAACTTTTCAAATTACACACACTTTCCCCAAATTTTAAGACAATGTGTGTGCATGTTCTTGTACCACTGGTTGAAAAATACAGGCAAGTTTCTTGTTTGTATTTTTCGATCTTTACAGCATTTTATGTTTCACATGCACCCTTTAAAGTAGTCTTGATGTATGGTATTTATATTTGACTTTTCCAGTTTTGGGTATAGATAAATGTAATAATGAGTTGCCTTTGCCCTTTTTCTTTCACCATCTTTGCCTTATATATTGTGCTGCCTATCAACCAATTTTGGAAAGAATCCTATGCCTTGTATAGCCAACCCAAGTTTCTATGTTGTGATAATTAACAACCAACCTATATGCAATTATAGAATTACATATTTAAGTCCTCATAGGTGATCAATTAATTATGCTTTTCATTTAGTATGAAATGCTCCTTTTAAGAAATTTTACCAAAATGTAACTGAGATATTTAAAATAACATGTTAACTTTATAATGGTTTTGGTTTAAAAAATAATGAAAAATCAAAGCAATTTTCCTAATAATATAATAATGTCTTTTGAGTATGATCACTTGGGCCAGTTTAATTTCATTTCATCAATTTATTTATTGTCATCAAGAGCACAACAAAACAACACTTACGGGGAGGCAGGGTTGAAGTGGTAATGATTACCGTGGTGGTAGAAACTTCTTCTGCAAAGACAGAGGATCCAGTTCAAAAATAAATACATGTTATGACACAATACCAAATATAAAAATATTAATAAAAAATATCAAACAGATGAAAACTTGCTGCTGAAGAACAACTGAAAAAAAAGTAAAGTAATCAACAGACTATGATGGCAGAAGTTTTGTCCAACCTTCATGAGTTAAAATTTCAGTGTCAAGGAAAATATTTTGCTTTGTTGACAGCTTACTAAAGATCTACAGAAAATGTAATACAATTGTTTGCAAATGGGTATTAGAAAAGCAAAGAACAGCAATTCATTACAATAAAGCTTTGAGTTTTCAGCTTGCATGAATTTCAAATATTTATATTTGAGCATAATTAAGTAAATCCAAGGCAAATTTTACTTATTTTTTTTGTGATGAGAAATTTTATCTTTAATAAATAAAATCAGCTTGTCAACAGTTTCATGATATTTAAATGTCTGAAACAATTATTATTAGTATCTCAAAGCTTATTACTAATGCACATACATGATCTAATACAAAACAGGCTAGGTATGATCAATATACCATATGCAAAAATATTTTTAAGTTGTCTCTTAACTTAATGAAAACAGCTCAGGGTCAATTACACACCATAGCAATACATTCACACAATGTTTTCTCAAAACCAGCAGGCTCTCTAAAAAATTATTATAAATAGAATTACTATTTCTTTGGGGTTGGTTTGAAGTTTTGGAATAAATGGCCAGATTATCTTAGGAATTTTCTGGGTCTTACACCAAAGAGAAAAAAAAAAGAAAAACAAAAAAAAAGAGAAAGAAAGAAAGAAAGAAAGAGAGAGAGAGAGAGAGAGAGAGAGAGAGAGAGAGAGAGAGAGAGAGAGAGAGAGAGAGAGAGAGAGAGAGAGAGAGAGAGAGAGAGAGAGAGAGAGAGAGAGAGAGAGAGAGAGAGAGAGAGAGAGAGAGAGAGAGAGAGAGAGAGAGAGAGAGAGAGAGAGAGAGAGAGAGAGAGAGAGAGAGAGAGAGAGAGAGAGAGAGAGAGAGAGAGAGAGAGAGAGAGAGAGAGAGAGAGAGAGAGAGAGAGAGAGATAGAGAGAGAGAGAGAGAGATAGATAGATAGATAGAGAGAGAGAGCAAGTCATTCCAGGAATCACTGTATAATAAAAATCACATTTGAATAAAAATAAAATCACTAAGGTTTGTTATGACTTCATTAATTCAAAAGAGTAAAGCAGATTACAGATCCACAACATGGAAATCAAACAAGAAGTGCAAGAGACCTAAACTTAAAGAGGATCAAGTCCCAACTCTGTTTTCTAAAAAAATGCAAAGAAGCAGACTTCACCTCATCATCGCCTGCATTTAAGAAAAATGTGAACTGAATTACGCCCCGAGAATTTTTAAAAACGTAGAAAGAAAAAACATTAATTTTTTAAAATAAGATAAAAACACATACACATAAGTTAAAATACCATTAGACCTTTCAAGGCTGCATCAGCCTCATCTTCAGATGGAAGAAACTACGTCGTGAAACACATGGGCACATATATATGAAGGAGTAAATTAGAGCAGATGCCACTCAGAGAGACACAAAGGTAATAATAAAAGTTTTGGTCATGACGCCTAGGTACAAAGGTGAAATAAAATGATGAAAACTGAGGTTGGTAGACTAGTGAGTAATGACAGTTAGTGACGAATATTTTTTAACAAAAGTTTCCATTCTTGATGAACAAATGCAGGTAGGTCCTCATTACAACAGGTATTTAAAAAATGACATATGTACAAACTCTCGGTGAATAGTAGAGATGCCTTTTTGGGAAGGCAAGCAAGGATGGTTGCCTCGGTCCAAGAGGGGGAGTATGAGCCCTTATTAACAAGGTGAGACAAGGCGGTACATTGTGAACCAACTTTAACGTTATACACATGTCCAGAAAGTCTTGTTTTAAGCCTCCTTGATGTTGATCCAATGTAAACCAAGTTCCTAGCCTCCATGGCTTTGAGGGGAACACAATACACACCATGTCTGTCAGTAAGCTCCACTGAGTCACGGTCATTTTTAACCATAGCCAGAATGTTTCTGGTTTTAATGCCAAAATCCAAATGGTGTTGCCAGCATATGTTTCTTAGAATATTGACACATCCAGGAATGAACTCCAGAGAACCCACAAACTTACGTTGATTACTTTCGGGAGTCAAAGTCGTGAGGGTCTTCTTTTGAAACTTCTGTAGAATGCAATCAACATGGTACCTCGAGTAGCCGTATGTCATTGCCAGTTCGTAAATGCTATCTAATTCACAAGAATGACTATGCTTATCTGAAGAGTGAGAAAAAGCTCTGTTAACTAGATAGTTGATAGAAGCAAGTTTATCATGAAGGGGGTGGCTGAAGAAAACGGAATCAAATTCGGGTAAGAAGAAGGTTTCCTGTAAACTGAATAGTCGATGGAATTAGAGATAGGATTTCTTTGTAACCTAAAATCAATGCCATACTTTGTGCACTCCGGTTAGTTCAATCTCATTCTTTTTTCTGGTTTAATGGTCAGATGTTTCGTCAACTTGAAGGGGCTCCTATGGGGTCACCACTCTCACCTCTCCTCGCCGAACTCATTCTTCAAGATTTGGAATCAATCCCAAGCTCTTGACTGTTTTAGGGTTAACCCCTCTTTTATTTAAGATATGTCGATGACATTCTTATATTTTGGCCTTCTACGACTACTGATCTTACTAGTTTTGCTTCTTATCTTTCATCTTTTTACCCATCTCTCCAGTTCACATTTGAACTGGAAGATAATTTTTCTTTACCTTTCTTAGATTTTAGGTTACAAAGAAATCCTATCTCTAATTCCATCGGTTATTCAGTTTACAGGAAACCTTCTTCTTACCCGAATTTGATTTCGTTTTCTTCAGCCACCACCCTTCATTATAAACTTGCTTCTATCAACTATCCAGTTAACAGAGCTTTTTCTCACTCTTCAGATAAGCATAGTCATTCTTGTGAATTAGATAGCATTTACGAACTGGCAATGACATACGGCTACTCGAGGTACCATGTTGATCGCATTCTACAGAAGTTTCAAAAGAAGACCCTCACGACTTTGACTCCCGAAAGTAATCAACGTAAGTTTGTGGGTTTTCTGGAGTTCATTCCTGGATGTGTCAATATTCTAAGAAACATACGCCGGCGACACCATTTGGATTTTGGCATTAAAACCAGAAACATTCTGGCTATGGTTAAAAATGACCGTGACTCAGTGGAGCTTACTGACAGACATGGTGTGTATTGTGTTCCCCTCAAAGCCATAGAAGAAGAAACTAGGAACTTGGTTTACATTGGATCAACATCAAGGAGGCTTAAAACAAAACTTTCTGAACATGTGTATAACGTTAAAGTTGGTTCACAATCTACCGCCTTGTCTCGCCTTGTTAATAAGGGCTCATACTCCCCCTCTTGGATCGAGGCAACCATCCTTGCTTGCCCTCCCAAAAAGGCATCTCTACTATTCACCGAGAGTTTGTACATATGTCATTTTTTAAATACCTGTTGTAATGAGGACCTACCTGCTTTTGTTCATCAAGCATGGAAACTTTTGTTAAATAATATTCATCACTAACTGTCATTACTCAGATTTCACTTCATTTCACCGACCTTAGATTTCATTTCATTTCACCTTTGTACCTAGGCGTCATGACCAAAACTTTTATTATTACCTTTGTGTCTCTCTGAGTGGCAACTGCTCTAATTTACTCCTGCATATATATGCGCCCATGTGTTTCACGACGTAGTTTCTTCCATCTGAAGATGAGGCTGATGCAGCCTTGAAAGGTCTAATGGTATTTTAACTTATGTGTATGTGTTTTTATCTTATTAAAGTTTTTAACTCGTCACTGGGTTTTATTATGTCATTGTGCAACTACGGCTAAAGTCTGCATTCATCTATATACTGCACGAAAATAATCTTCCTATTATATTGGAAGTACCAAAGCATCAACACAAGATTTTGTGAACACAAACAAGATGTGTCAAATGGTCTTCCAAAAATAGCATTATCAGCAACTAACCCTTGCAAACACTTCTGCAGTTCCCCTTTGGAAAAAAAACAACAAAAAAAAAGTTGTCTGGTTTATTAACAAAGCATTTCTAGATTTACCAAGAACTGCAATTCAGAGACCCCTCACCAAATACCATTTACTATCTCTATACTAAAATCTGGCAACAGTTCCTTCACCTCCAATTCACATTATAGCACTAGCAACCAGTCCTCGGATTTAGTTGATTGTGGGTGATCAAGGAAAATGTCTTTCAATCACTGAACTGGGAAAACAAAGGGATAAAGATAAATGGAGATTATCTAACTCACCTTCGTTTTGCTGATGACATAGTCATTTTTGCAACTACCCCATCAGAGCTGCAGAGTATGATCCAAGAACTTGCTGACAAGAGTAAAGAAGTGGGATTAAAAATGAACTTTCAGAAGATAAAAGTGATGTACAATGCTTTTACAAGAAATGAAGATTTATCGATTGATGGAGAAAAGCTGGAGATAACCAAGACCTACATTTATCTTGGACAGCAGATATCAAGTGAGGGTCACATTGATGAAGAAATTAATCGGTGTATAAAACTTGCCTGGAGAGCTTTTGGAAGAAACAGCATAATTTTCAAGAGCAATATGCCATTATGTCTTTAAAGAAAAGTGTTTGATCAATGCATCCTTCCAGTGCTTATGTATGGTGCAGAGACGTGCACCTTAACTAAAAGAGACATACAAAGGCTGCAGACAACTCAAAGTAGCATGGAGAGGTGCATGCTTGGTGTAACCAGGAGAGATAAGAAGAGGAACTCGTGGATCAGAAAAATGACAAGAGTGGAAGACATCATGATCAGAGTAAAATACCTGAAATGGCAATGGGCAGGACATACTGCCAGAAGGACAGACCATCAGATGGACAGCCGAAATTTTAGATTGGATTCCAAGGGACAGGAAAAGACCCAGAAGAAGACCACATGGGAGATGGGTGGATAAAATTCGAAAGTATGCAGGAGTAACATGGAGGAGACTGGCACAAGACAGACTGTTGTGGAAGAGGCTTGGAGAGACCTTTGTCCAGCAGTGGATTGATAATGGTTGATGATGATGGTGATGATGACATGTTTACTTGCATTTATAAACTCTGTAAAAAAGAATCAAAAGATGCAGAAAATAATTGTTTTTGTACAGTAATTTAAAAATATTTAATAACAAATCAAGTTAAATTGAAACAGTAAAGTAATACCATTAGTGATAACCAGGAAAGTTACCTACCATAAAGGTTTGTTTGAAAAGCTTCAAAGAATTAGCACAAAATCCCATGTTCAACTCGCTCCTGACCTAAACAACAAAATAAAAAAATTCCACCCTTCCACAAAGCAATAAGAAGACAATGTGTTGCTACAAGACAGATTATTCTACAGTGTAAACTGCTATGGTGATGGGAGAACCAGTTCCAATCAACAACACATGTGTTGAAAGAGTCTCTTTCCAAAATGGGAAGCATATGAAATGGTAGAAGAACAGAATGCAAGTAGAATTAGTCAAAGCAGAACTGTGCACTAAACTGTACTCTAGATTTATAGAAGCCAAGAAGCAATAGTCCTATATCATGACAAAAATTTCATGCTTTGCTAAACATAACTATGATACTGTGAAATTAACTTTTTTACGGGTCTTATAGAGGTTATTATTCAAAAAAAGTTGGTGGTCAAATTTTTGAACTAAAGCCTAGTTCATCATCAGGACTACGTCACTGGAATAGTTGCTGCCACTCAGTTGGAAGAGTCCAACCGCAATTATTGTTAATTGTGGTACTTCTTCTTCTTGCTATTTCGATCCCTTCTTCTAGTTTCCTCTTTACTAAGTTTGATTGGTGGGCAATTATTCTTACTGAGTCCCAATTTATGGAGTGTCCACTAGCTTGTATATGTCTGTCTAGCCCTTTTTGTTACTAATGTTCCTAATAGCTGCTTGGTGTTCTTTCATTCGGACTTTAATACTTCTCCCTGTTTCTCCTATATAGCCGAGTCTACAGTTACAGTCGATGCAATATATTACTCCTTCTTGCAGTTGGATGTCCAACCAACTTTTTGAATAATAACCTCTATAAGACCCATAAAAAAGTTAATTTCACAGTACAATATGAATAGAGGTGCCATAAATTCATTTACAACTAGGATTATAACTATGATTTCAACTAGAACATAACTAGCATATTTAACAAAAAAAAAAAAAAAAAAAAAAAAAAAAGAGCTAGAATTAAAAAGAAAGAAATTTTCCCACAAAAAAAAAAAAATTAAAAGTTTAAAAAGTCTATAAATTTGAAGCCATTTGTCCCAATTTTGCTGAAAATTGCAGATTACAAGTCACTTGAGAAAGCAAATCGGTTACTTTTTGAGAGCTGAAATGACTATAAAATTATAAATATATTTCTTTCCAAATAATATAAGACCTGAAATGCAGAAAATTTCATTTAAAGCAATTAGGAAGATAATGAAAAATAAATAAATTCCACATATACAGAGAGAGAGAAAGCTTACACAGTCAAAGAGTTACAGAACTTAGAAGTACTAAATGCTTAATGAATTAAAAAACACACACAAATTTAAAAAACAAAACAACAACAGAAACAACAACAGGGGTTATTCACTTACTGCAAGTACAAAAATATCTTATTTTGTAATCCTGGCAAACACCATCTCTCTGATCTTTTGATCTGCAACGGAACCCTTTTGCAAGAGTACATGCCAATTTTAAGTCATCGGACTCTGTGAAATCAAGATCTGTTTCTGCTGTTCGGCACTCAATGGCAGTCAATTCACCCTGTAATTTATTTCTCAAATGTTACCCAAGAATAAACACAATAACATAAATAAAATTTAATTAATGGATTTTTAAGAGATAAAAGCATGATTCAGCATTTGAAAAATGTGAATCTGTATGAGTGGCACAAACTGATAATTGCATGTACTTTGCAACAGTGTTTCACAAAGTAATGGCCTGTCTGGAACTACCAGTCAGCAACAAGCTATAAGAATGGGAAAAATATGTTTCCAGATGCATAATATTGATATTCTACAATGTCACAGTGTGAAGTGCATATGTTCCAATACTCCAGGTGTCACACTGCCTTGCATAGTGAGGAAAGTATATGCAGACATAACTTGTTTCTAGAGGCAACATGTTGAACCATGTGGTGGCCAGAAGCTAAAGGGACATGCATGGCTAACTTAGAAACAGAGTTTCTTTGCAGCAAAAATTAATTCATGTGTTTCCACTAGTTGAGTCAATGACTTGTGTTACATGTGCAAAGTGTTTCTTATTTGCTCAAAATTTTAAAATCATTATTTTCATTGACAGAAAATAAACTGCACTTGTGATCTTCCTGCTATCAGATCTAAGAATGTGAGAATTAAGAATTAAAAATAGTAATCAAAAATTGAAAGACTAAATAGTGATTAAAGTAACATGAACAAATGTAATATTTATTCCGAATTAGGCCATGTAAATTTTTAATTTAGACAAATTTTATGTAAAATTTTAATTTTTTGAATTATGATACCCAAGTTAAATTGATATTCTTACCAAATTACTAAAACATGATAACGTGTTTGACTTGGTGCAAGTAAGAAACTTAATATTGCATTCTCTTCACTTACAAATTAACTTTTGCTTACCTAAAGATGAGCTCTAACTATAACAATGTATGAAGAAAAATTATTTCAATAATACAAGGTGATTCATAATTATTGTTGGGGTTTCAGTGGCATATAATCCGAAAACGGGGAACAACAAACTAAAACCACAAACAGAATATGACAGATGACAACTAAAAGTTTTATTAACGGTAGAATCGATACATCAGATTGCTAAACCACTTCGACATGCACTCCTTTTCATGGCACATAAGACACCCAAGCAATAATCAATTTCTTGCCAAGTGTTCACCAGCATTTGCGGCATTACTGTTACTATCGCAGCACCGATTCTGGTCTTTGGGTCATCGAGAAAGGTCACAGGGGTCTGGCAAACGATGTTTTTCACATATCTCCACAAGAAGAAATCCAGTGGTGCATTACTGGGTGAGCGTGGAGGCTACAGAATGGGCCCGCCACACCCAACCCAGTGCACAGGAAAATGCAGGTCAAGAAATTCTCGGACAATAACAGCCCAATGCAGAAGTGCGGCATTGTGCCAGAACACCACATTGGGCTGCTGATCTTCCAATTGAGGCAATAGATACAGCTGTAGCATGTCCAGATAGGTCACTACTGTCACTGTTTTCTTAACAAAGAAAACAGGCCCTAACACTTTCGAACATGACAAAGAGCTCCAGACGTTCACCTTTTGACTATCTTGTTCAACTTGCCGAAGGGTGTGAGGGTTTTCGGAGCTCCATATTCTGCAATTATGCTAATGTACCCTACCTGAGATGAAAAACGTTGTTCATTGCTAAACATCCATGTCCGCAGGTAATGTTCATCTTCAACTTTGGACAAACTGTCTTGGGCAAACTGGAAAGGACAGATTTCATCGTCTCACTGTAAAGCGTACAATCTGCAGTTTGTGCGCACTGAGTTGTAGGCAGTTATGCAGAGCCCTCCAAACAGTTGTTTGTGGAATACCTAACTGTGACACAGCTAGTCTCATTGAATTCTGACAAGAAACACCCCAGGGGGTCCAACAAACAAAACCGCACTAAACTTCTGTTATAAGTCATTTACATACCTCCAAATTCCAGGCTGATATTCGTTTTTCTGTAAACTTCTGCAGTTGCTCACTAGAGGGCTTTGTTGAGTCACCAGTCACTTGCCGACTGCTATGCCAGTCGAAAGTGTGTAGGTGCTTGTATCACATGCCTTGTTTGTCTGTGTACATAGTGAGATCACAAAATGGTTTGACGATTAGTAATCAGTCCTTTAAAGTATTGAGGTTGGTTAAACTAAAAGTATGATGTAAGGTGTGCCATGTAGATGGTAGTGGTCTGAAAGATGAGTCATTCACATGTTTTCTTTCTTTTTTTTTTTTTTTTTTTTTTGATTGGAGGTTTAACGACCATCGTGAGCAACTCAATGGGCAAAAAGCAGTCACCCGTTTCTAATTTAGGGTCACTGGTTCCAGGGAAGGGAGAGAGCCAGTGCCGTAAGACAAACACAACATCCATGCCTCACCGGGATTCGAACCCGGACCCCTTTCGGACCACGTTTTCTTGCATCCGTGATTATGAACAAATATGAAAACCTGTTAGACAGTGATAGTGTCGTAACATTAGATCACAGTTATGTTAATAGTGATGAAGGTAATGATGAGCTATGCACTGAAAGCAGAAGTTGCACTTCAAGTCCAAAGAGAGAAGATGAAAGCAGCCACAGTGAATATGAACTTTCACATGTAAAAAAGGTCAAAGTGTCAAGTGTAGTCACAATGTTCAATGATAAAAAACATTAGACAATATTTTTGACGATTCTTATGTCCGAGGTTATAACACATATGAGAAGCTAATGAAGAGATACCCCAAACTAAAGATGAAAAATAATATTAAAGTCATGTTGGACTATGTAGCGAAGAAAAGGGAAGACATAACCATTTTTAAAGGAAATCAAACGCTACAAGTAAATGCCGTTAAACAACATACAATAGCCAAATAGACAATGACATTGCTCTGTCCACGTTATTTTTATGAATGCACAGCAACTGAAAAGTTGTTCATCTGACACCGCTGGGACCGAACCCCAGAACTCTTGATAACTAGCCAAGTTGTGTTTGCTTTATGCACTCGGCTAGTTATAAAGCGAACGCAACTCAGCTAGTTTTACACACTTGGCTAGTTATAAAGCCGACGCACTCAGCTAGTTATCAAGAGTTCTGGGGTTCAATCCCAGTGGTGTCGAATGAACAATTTTTCAGTTGCTGTGTGTTGTTTATAAAAATAACGATGACAGAGTGATGTCATCGTCTATTTGCATTATTTCCACGTCTTTCAAATTTATTCACCATTTCTATCACCCTTTGGATTTATCAGCTGTAAATTCGTAGCTTGCACCATTGAATGCCACCAGGTGGTGACACATCAGTTGCTGAGCCCATCAACATGGATTTGTGCAGTCAGATGCTTACTGATAAAACCACACATAGCACTATGAATTGTTGGCACTGTGCGTAAAACTAATGCACTCGGCTAGTTATCGAGAGCTCTGGGGTTCGATCCCAGCGGTGTCGGATGAACAATTTTTCAGTTGCTGTGTGTTGTTTACAAAAATAATATGGGCAGAGCGATGCTATCATCTATTTGCATTATCTTCACGTCTTTCAAATTTATTTACCATACAATAGCTAAGTTTGAAGAGGCAAGAGAACTGGGATATAGCATTCATTACTGGCATGAATGCTATATCCCAGTTCAACATTGGGCAATTGAAGCAGCCAGAAATATAGGGTTTGTGAACTTCAAAGCTTCTGTACATTTCATTGATAATTTGAAAAGAAACTTTGGAAAAACGTCTCGCCACATAACTGTGTTCCAAGCAAAGAACAATACCCAGAACAACAAAGAAGTAATCAAACGAGCAGACACATTCATTACTGAAGTTAATGAACATATTGCATATTCACATTGGGTGTATCTGGAACTGTGATCAGAGCCAGTTTAACTACGAGATTTCATGCGAAAGAACATTGTCCAAAAAGGGAGAGAAAGATACCAAAGCAACGAAGCAATCACTTCATAGCACAACACACAGCTACATGATAGATGTTGCAATGTCCATGCATGGCCATTTAGCAAACAAACTTTCCATATGCTTCCAAGAACAAAATGGAACATTAGGACCTCGTGTGGCAAGAGAAATTGAACAAAAGTGTCCATCAAATGCTTTTGTGGAAGCCAGTGTGAGCAGAAAGATTATAAAAGGACATCTGCAGACCTTTTTTGCATCAGTTTTGAATGTACATCTGTCTGACAAGTCACTCACACTTTGTGATTCCTGGTCTGAACACAAGGATGAGCAAATACTTCAGCAGGCCTCTGGGAGAAAATAAGTTCATTTAAAAATCATTCCACCAAAAACTATGAAATATGTTCAACCCCTCAATGGTTATTTTTTCAGACATTATAAAATTTACGCAAAGACGATTACAGACTACATAAAACTACAATCCAACATGCCGCAGCCAAAATTACATGACAAAATATTCCTTCTGAAGATACATTCTGTGATCTACAATCAACTGTCTGCGGAGATCTATAGACCGATGCTTCGTTACACATGGCAGGAAATTGGCTACCATTGTGGTGAACCTGTGCAGAATTTCAAAAATGTCATTGACGTGGCTTTCAACACTAACGTTCTTCATGAGTGTGCATTCTGTGGGTGTACCGATGTTGCATTTATTTATTGTGCATTTTGCGGCAATGGTTATTGCTTTCATCATTTTATAGACAGCACTCACATGCATTAATCTTTTAACACTTGCACACCCTGACTATTTGTTATGAAGTTACAGATGTCAACAGTTCTATGTATGTGATAATTATTTCCGTGCAGATCCGCTCTTTATACTTTGACGTGGCACCTGTCCTCAGAGACCTCTACTGGTCAACTGCAGAGTTTTACAGAAAAATGAATATCATAATTGAATTCAGAGGTACGTAAATTACTTATAACGGAAGTTTGGTGCAGTTTTGTTTGTTCGACCCCAGGGGTGTTCCTTGTGAGGGCTTCGAGAAAAGACTTTCTGGATGCGATCAACATCGTCCTGCAAAGTGCTTGGTCTTCCCGCTCCTTTTTGATGCTGCACACTACCAGTCTTTTGAAACTACTTTAACCAACTTCGGATAGCATTATTAGAAGGTGGAGCTCTGCCATACTGCATTCCATAATGCCGCTGCATTGTGATAACTGACTTTGTTTCGAAGAACCAGAGTATGCACATTGCTTTTTCTTAAATAGTCGCCATTTTGAAGTATGTATGATGTCAATTCAGCAGGTACCATGTTGCCACATAAAACTTTCCCAGTGAACTTGCTTATGCTGTAGACAGTTTTATTTGGTCGGTTATGATTTGACCATGACAGGCCACAGAAACCCCAACAATAATTATGAATTTCGCTGTATAACATGAAATTGTATAATGCTATAAAATCTATAGGACAACAATCGTATCACTAACTCCATTTCACATCATTTCAGTATCTCTCTTACATTTACATTAACCTTAATGGTGCCATTAAAAAAACTTGACAAGAGATAACTAAAAGTTTTTCCATCAATGAGAAATTAAAGCCCTTCTCAGATCCAGAAGACACATCTAATTTTACAGTCTATTCAAGGTTTCTTTTCTTTTGGTTTTGGTTTGGAGATTTAACAACCACCATGAGCAACTCAATGGGCTATAAATAGTAGTCATCCATCCCTAATTTTGGGTCACTAGTTCCAGGCATGAAAGAGAGCTAGTGCCGTAAAACAAACACAACATCCATGCCCACTGGGATTCGAACCTGGACTCATCTTGGATAAATGGTCAAAAGCCAGCGCTTAGACCACTGCACCACTGGGGTGGCGGTTTACTCTCTCTCTGACCAGCTGTTACAGCTAACATAAAAGCTGTATATTCTTCTCAGAAATTTATCACAACTCAAAATAAAATGGGAATAATAACCATGGTAATGTTACATATTTCATAATCTTACTAAAACATACAACATAAATAACTGACTACTAGAACACAAGCTGAAAATTTTGGGAAGAATTAAAAAAAAACAAAAGGGATTTCCTTGTATCTGGGTCACTTAAGAACAATTCATTTTCTACAAAAATTATGAAGTTATTTTTTTAAAGAATTTTTTAAATAAAATGCATGATTTGCCATTTCTCACAGCATCTTCTTCTATATCATTCAACGGAGCACACAGTTTTTCTTTTTCTTAAGGTAAAATTTAAATTTAGTGTCTAACCAAACCACATGCAAACTGACCTATCTGAAAGGGGAACCACGAGGTGTCACCAACACCTGGTAATTCTTTGTTCTCCAGTGAAAGAGGAAGGTTTTAAAATTAGGTTAATGCCACTTATTTTGTCTGCTGATAATGGTGTGGAACTTCTACATAAGGGGTTTTTCCGAAAAACATTGTTCATAATATGCTGTTAATGTTACAAGGGAGAAATATTATAAAGATCAGGGGATCTACAAAAACTCTGGTTGATGTGGAACTTTGTATTATGCAAGCTCATTGTACATGGGCTTGATTGTATATACCTTTAAAAGTTTTTTTTTAAGAAAGGATTTTTTTCTTCATACATAAGTGGGAAACGAATTTCCACGAAGAAATAACTCTTCACAAACACATGGAAGGCAATACACATATAATTGTTGACACAAACATGCTGTATTTTCACTGTTTCTATGTAGCACCTCCTTCAGAAAACTTGAAAATTACATTGTCCTGGAGTGGGAATCCAACCCGCATCTCCTGATTTCCGTTCGAACATGTTGTCTGTTACACCACCCAGGGCAAGGAAGTTCCAAGCAACTGAAGCTAAGCAGATACAGCTTAGAAATCTAAGAACCATTCAGATTTGCACTAGTTGAAGCTATTCCTGCTTAGTTTCACTTCCTTGTCTTAGGTGGTGTAACTGACAGCATGCTTGAATGAAAATCGGGAGATGTGGGTTCGATTCCGGCTCCAGGGCAATGTAATTTTCAAGTTTTCTGAAGGAAGTGCTACATGAAAACAGTGAAAATACAGCACATTTGTGCTAACAATTATATTTGGATTTTTTCCCTATAGAATGAATAGCGTAAAAAATCTAATTTCCCAAATTTCATGTTATTTTCCATGAATGTGAAATTCAGGAGGTCTTTATCAGTTTGTAAGCCATGGTGTAAAAAACAGTTAATTTGTTGTTGTTATTATTATTATTTTTGAAATTTTCACAAATGCACTTTCTAAATTTTACTGCCAGTTCCTGAGAGCCATTGACTGTCAAAGTATTGAGTTCAGAAAAAAGTAACATAAAGCAAGATGAGTAACTGATGCCCATATCTGCTTTGTAATCAGATCAAGCTACTAAAAACAAATTGAGATTTTAAGTCATTTCTACGGATACACCAAATGCTCAGTGTTCAGAGATATACACTGAAGAGCAATTGAATTAGAGATACCTGTCTAGTAACGTGTAGCACCACCTTTCGCCCTGATGACGGCGGAGATTCGTCTCGGCATGGACCATGGACTCGACAAGACACCGGAAGCGTTGGGAAGCCATACAGATCCACGACCGCTGAAAAAGCTCCCACAGTTCACGAAGATCTGATGGAGGAGGGTCAGAGCCTCGAATATCTCTCTCGATGGCATCCCAGATGCAGGACTCGACAAGACACCGGAAGCGTTGGGAAGCCATACAGATCCACGACCGCTGAAAAAGCTCCCACAGTTCACGAAGATCTGATGGAGGAGGGTCAGAGCCTCGAATATCTCTCTCGATGGCATCCCAGATGCAGGACTCGACAAGACACCGGAAGCGTTGGGAAGCCATACAGATCCACGACCGCTGAAAAAGCTCCCACAGTTCACGAAGATCTGATGGAGGAGGGTCAGAGCCTCGAATATCTCTCTCGATGGCATCCCAGATGTGCTTGATGAGATTGAGGTCAGGTGACCTAGCTGGCCAAGAAAGCGAGGTCACATTAGTGGAGTGTTCATCCAACCATTTGGACACAATTCAGGAACAATGGCACGGTGCAATGTCTTGTAGCAGGATGAGGTCCCCAATGGGATGTTGAAGACCCACAAACGAGAGCAAATGGTCGTCCAGGATATCCTGGTAACGTTGACCTGTGAGGGACGATGTCACACGTACCAGGGGTCCCATTTCAGTCCACGTAAACAGTCCCCAGACGAGAATGCCACCCCCACCAGCTTGAAGAGTACCCTGCTGGCAAGAAGGATCCATCGCTTCATGTGGTTTGCGCCGTATACTCGTATCCTGCCATCCGCATGTACCAACGTGAATCTCGACTCATCAGTCCAGGCAACATTTTTCCACATGTTTAGGGTCCAGTGGCGATGTTCACACGCCCATGCTAATCTTTGCACCCTGGGATGTGCGGTCAGCAGCAGTACCCTCGTGGGACGATGGCTTCTGTACCCCATAGCGAGGAGATGGTTCTGGATAGTGCGGCTGATAACACGTTTTTGTGCACCAGCGTTAAATTGCCAAGTGATTTCTTGCACTGTGGCCCGTCTATCCGCTGTTACAATGTGAGCTAGCCAACGATGACCCCGCTCATCCACACGCTGTTGTCCACGGCAGTTGGCCCCTGCAGGGATGGTTTTACCAGATTTGATGTACTCACGGTGGCTCGTGAAAATCCCAGTACCTGTATGACTTCCAAGATAGAGTGACCCATTTGTCGGGCCCTGACAATTTGCCCACAATCAAATGCGCTTAGATCCTTCTTCTTACCCATACTGCGTCCGACTCTTACTGATTGATTCCCATTGCATCACTCCTTATATTGTCGGATCGCTGCATACGTCATGTCGTTTCCATTTACAGGGCCGCCCACAGCGCCACATTTGCATAATGCCAGCTGTCTCTAATTCAATTGCTCTTCAGTGTATGTAATACATACAAAATATCATTGAATGTACAAATACAAATATTTTAGCAAATAACTACCTATTTATAATTTTTCTGCTCAACAAAAGTAATGCTATTTCCATTTCTGAATGCAAAGTTTTTGAAACACGTACAGAAATTCCTGTAATCTCTTATAACTAACAATTTCTTACAAATGTGAGTGCACATACATGCCCATGAAAAGTTAAGATTTGGACCTAGAAATTCAGCTACAACAATGATTTTGTGCATGCCAAAGTTCCCACCCTAAAAATAAAAGAACATCCTCCACTTTGAAGGAAAATTAGTGACACAGGGATAAGCAATACCACACTAATTTTTTTGGTGAAAATGAGAAATTAGGAAACTTAAGGGTGAAGAAAATGCTCATGAAAAACTGCACTTTTCCACAACTGAAAGAAAATAACGAAAACAGAGCAAACTGCACACACAGATAGCCAAGTAGGTCCTGAACAAATGATTTAATTGTTACATACAGACTAGGCTCCAATGGCGAATATACAGGATGATCAATAAGGAGTGTGGCCCCCATTTTTGGTGATGCGTTGAATCCAACGTGGCATCGAGGCAATGAGAGTCCAAATAGAGTCCTGCGATACTGTCGACCATGTGGTGTTGATCGGAGTCCACAGTACATCTTCATTTTGTGGGAGTGGGAGAGTACTCAACCAACATCCAATCATGTCCCACAGATGCTCGATGAGCGAGAGGTCGGGGGATCGTGCTGGCCACAGAAGAATCTGCACACCATGTAAAGCATTCAGGCTGATCCTAGCAGTATGAGGACGAGCATTATCTTGTTGAAGTATGGTGTTTGGGATGCCCTGCAGATACAGTAGTGCCACAAGCCACAGCACCTCATCAACATGCCTGTAATGAGTACCAGCGGTGAGCAGCTGTTTGCACTGATAGCACCCCACACCATGATTCCACGTTGCCAGGCCGTTTGGCACTCCACAATGACGGAGGAATCCACCCATTGGCCACATCACCTCCAGACTCTCACACGGCGATCAGCTGTGGTGAGACAGAACTGCGATTCATTGCTGAACACCACACTGTTCCATTCGGCACTCCACGCAGCTCTGGAGCGACAGCACGCCAAGCGATGACGACGATGGCTTGCTGTTAAGGGTAGCCTCCACAGCAGACAGATGGACAGCAAATCAGATGCAGCCAATCGGTGCAACACTGTACGCGTCAATATCGGAGCATCCAAGCCTCCCAATATACTCCAAAAAATGTCGCCCTTTGGGGCCTGTGGGTCCGCTATGGCATAACGTCGGATGCGATGATTGGTGTGCTCGGAAGTCCGTCTCCGTGCCCCCTATAATGCTGCACAGATCCTTCCTGGGATCACTGTCTCCAAATGTGACCAATGGTTGTGGCATCATGTTGCGTTTCTTCCGCAATACGATGCAAGGACCATCTAGCAGTACGAAGGTCTACGATAACACCTCTTGTGAACTCATCCATTTGATGAAATCACGTATGGTGTCTTAACAGCATTGGAACCCCTTGTTTGTTCTCCAGACAGTGTTACAACAGAACCACTTACTTCTCGCGGCCGTGGTGACATCTCAAATGATGGCCTGACGAGCTGGTTGTCCGCTTATATCCCGTGTGCAATTCGTGTGATTGGCCTGCAAATGCAATCATTTGCATAACTTGTACGTATACACCCATCCTGCAATTTGCATGGCACTATGTTCATGTCTTCGTGGTGTGGCATTTTCTCTGTCGGGCAGTGTATAAACACTTTTTCAAATTTTCATGCAAAATCAAAGAAGATGCTTTTGCTTTTATTTTTCTAATTATGGACAATAAAAACCTGCTTTGTCAAGAATTCAAAGTTGCTCAGTATATAAATAGTGTAGAAGAAATATTCTTCACATAATACGTGGAAATACATCTGAATTATTAACACAGCAATCAGCCATCTCTGAGTTGTGTGTATTTTACTGTTTCTCGTGTAACATTGACCACATCAGAAAACTTGAAAATTACATTGCTTTAGAGCAGGAATCGAACTCGTATGCCCCAAGCGATGTGATTCCCACTCCTGGGCAATGCAATTTTCAAGTTTTTGATGTGGTTAATGTTACATGAGAAACAGTAAAATACACACAAGTCAGAAATGGCCAATTGCTATGTTAATAATTCAGATTGCTCATTATATTCCATAAATATGGTACTCCACTGCATAACTAAACAAGCACAATTTTAAACATGACTCTTGTAGTTACATATTAAACACATTTTTAGCCTACAATTATTATGTGAATTGATTAAACATAATACAAAGTAAAATTCAAAATAAAAAGGGACATAGTTCATTTCATTGTGCACTAAGGAATGAGCATCATGACATACACAAATGAAAAAACAATCACTGATTATCAAAACATTCTAGGAAAATGCTTAGGGAAAAAAATTAAACACAATAATACAAACATTTAAAAAAATCAATTGCATGGTAACCCCACAGCAGCAAAGGAATTGTAGAATATATTTTAATTACACAAACAAAAGCAACAGCAGTTTGCCAAAGTAAGAAATAATCTAAAATCTGTACACTAAGATTAAAAACACACACACACACCATGAAGTACACACAAAAGAAAAAGGAAATAAACATTCATTTTCTCCTTAAGCTCAAAACAGGGAGGGATTATACATAGACAACTTGGCATAACAAATAATTAATGTATACAAATATAAAAAAATAAATGAAAATGAAAAAAATCAAGAGCTCCATAACATGCATTATATACAGAAAAATTAGACTCCACCAAGCAGCATTTTTTTTCTTCATTTTTATATTATATCATTCCCCTTTTCCTTTCCAACAGAGAACACTTTAATAATAATAATAATATCTTAAATATGTAGGGTTTGTTTTTAAACTCACAGCACTATTTTTTATGTGTGAATTTTTAAAGACATTTTACATTGTTCACGCATTAGTTATGATCAAACAAACCTACTCTTGTGGTTAAAAAAAGAAAAAAACAAGTGAATATCAAAATAGGTGAATATCAAATAGTGAATATCTACAACAGGTGAATATCAACAACAAGGGCCAGACATAGCAGATGTTTAATCTTTCAAAATTTTCCCATGAAAATCAATACACAAATTTAAGAAATAATTATCAAAATCTTGCTTGAAACAGGGATTTTGTTTATGAGAGATAGAGGGAGGGGTGGGGTGGGGGTGGGGGGTGGTTAGGGATTGGATTTCTTTTACATGTCACAGTTCTGGAAAAAGATGGAGATGTAAAAAGGAAGGTGAGCATCAGAGAGTAGGCCAGATGGAGTAACTGAAAGAAATCAATTACAAAATAATCTTCTAAAAATACTTTTCTTTAGCAAGATAGCTACATGTTATTATTCCTTGAATAATCACAGCATAATCCTATCTAAGCAGAAAAAATGGCAAATCCATCAAACAGAATAACCAATATGAAAACATTCTGATAGCAGCACTAAAAAGTTCTACTGTAACCAGAGTATTACATGCTTTAAGTTTCAAAAATAGAAAAGCACCACATGTACTTTACGATATATGCTATTGAGGCTGAAATGCAAAGCTTTTGAGACTTCAGTAATATCAGACATGCCATACAGCGCTGAACCTTTCCATATAAGGGGAGAATAAAGTAAACATTAAGGAAATAAAAGTGCTAAGACAGATATGTGGTGCCACCAAAAGGAAAGAATCAGAAATGAGAGGTATGAGGAGCAACTACAATGGCAGAGGTTGTAAAAGAAACCAAAAAGCAAGAATATCAAAGTATGAATAAATTGAATATGTACTGAGAAGAACAAAGAGTATGAAAGACAGAGAATTCTGAACACGGAGCCACAAAGATCGCAGAGAAGACCCAGGATGAGGTGGAGAGTGTTTAAACAAAGACATAAAGGGAAAATATAAAAAAGGGAAAAACAGTTCAAAACTGAGAGTAGAAGGAAATTCTGACATAACAACTTTGCCAAAATGTGAGACTTTTAATAAAGCTGCAAAAATAAATAATAAAAAAACAAAACAAAAAAGATTTTAGTATACACAAAATGTATATTTTCATTACTTTCTTTTCCTGACAAATAAAAACGATGTAAAATTTGAACTTCAAACTAATATGAACCTACATCTAAGCAGAATCTATCTTCTTGCTGCAATCTGAACAACGTCCGTTTTTCCACATCTCCATTGCTTCCTTTGCTTTTATTTGAACCCTTTTTAATTGATCCTTTACCAAGTGAAGTTCCATCAGGATGATTTTCATTAATCCAGTCTGACCAATGAGAACAAGGCACAGCGGCTGGGATAGTGGTTATTGCCGAGGTGACAGTTGTTGCTAAAAGTGGTACAAAAAGAACATGTTCATGCAGGTTTTTGTTTGCATTGATATTACAGTTTTTTTTACTTAAATTTTATGCTATTATCTAATACATACATATCACTAAGCTGTTCTCTGATATTCAGAGGTTAGCTTCCTCACAGAAAGAACTTACTGTTGCTGTATCAAATGTCTCTATTTACAGTGATCTCGGCACACAGCTCGAGCTTCATTGATATCCATCACATGCTGCCCACAAGACCTATTGTACTTCACACTCATTATCTTTTTCTCAAGCAGATATTCCTGAATCTGGTCCTCCCATGATTTCCTTGGCCTTCCTTCACCTTTCTTTCCTGCCACTTGGGCTGAATAAATTCTCTTAGAAAGCATCTCATCACTCATTCTTTTAACATGACCAAACTGCGTAAGAATATTACTCTCCACCTTCCCAACAACATTTTGGTTCACATTACACAACTGCAACACATCTTCATTCCTCATATGATCAGAATGTCTTCTCACAATTCCCTGTAAGTAACGCATCTCTCCAGCACACAAATGACTCCTGTCTTTTCTGTAGTACCCAGGTTTCACTGTCGTATATCAGAGTAGTAACAATTACACTTTCATACACAGCCATTCGGGACTCCTTTGAGAATCCATCATTCATGTGAAATCCTCCTAAAGCAGCTATGATTTTCAATAAAGAATTCACTCACCTACTAATTTTGCCATCTAATTTGTTCTCTCTATCAAACATGCTTCCCAAATACACAAACTTGTTTACCTGGTCAATAACTGTATCACTTAGACTTATCCTGTATTCAGTACTAACAATTCCTTGCTCAAAAACCATAACTCTGGTTTTCCCTTATTTATACTCAGTTTGAAATTCATACAAACTTTGTACATCCAAGCCAACATACTCTGCAACTCACTTTTGCTTTCTGCCAACAAGACTGTGTCATCAACATACAGGAATCTACACACACAGACATTATCAAGACATAGACCAGTATTGTTCATTTTGGCATCACGCATGCATGCATCCATAAATATGTTAAACAGCCATGGTGATATTACACAACCTTGTCTGACTCCTGCTCCAATAGAAAAACATTTTGATAAAACACCATTCACTCATGCACAAGCTCTACTGCCAGCACACATGGCTTTCACACTATTGAGTAGCTTCCCAGTGATATCATATATTTATTCAGTATCTTCCACAGAAGAGTCCCATTTACTCGATCATAAGCTTTCTCTAAATCTATGAAGGCAGCAAAAACTTTCTTACCAACAGACAGATACTGTTCGATCATCTCACGTAATGCAAAAATTTGGTTAGTGCTGCCCTTACCAGGCATAAAGACATTCTGCACATCTCACACTTTCTGTGATGTAAGACCCCATACCTTATCAATAACAACCTTTTTCCAAATATTTTCCCTGGCACTCTCAGCAAACTGATACTACAAAAGTTCTTGCATTCCGACTGATCACCTTTTCCCTTATACAAGGGAACAATGATAGCATCACTCCAATACTGAGGGACCATTCCTAACTCCCAGTACAACTAGCAAATTTCAGTTAACCAGTCAATTACAAAATCACCACCATATTTTAACATCTTAGCAGTTATGCCATCTACTCCTGAAGCCTTACTATTCTGAAGATATTTTAGAGCTTTACACACCTCTTTTCTTGAGATTCCTCCTGTACTTCCATCTCTCATTTTAATAAGACAAAATGGGAGAGGTAAGCTTTTATGGATAGTGTTATATATAACACCACCATGACAGGCACATGACTTTACAGAATAAATTCCGAAGTATCTTAACAAATGTTGTGCATGTTTTGCAATTAGTTTTCCATTTGCCTCAAGTGATCTCTTGTACAGTAACAGCTGCAACCACAAAATTTTAGTGCAATTCCTTCTGGTAGTCTAATTTATAGAATAGTAATTTTAAAAATGGGATCTTTCTTACTTCCTTCAACTTTTTTTGTTTCAGGATTTAACAAATAACATGAGCAACTCTGAGGGCTATCAGGCAGTCGCCCATTTAGAGCCACTGGTTCCAGGGAACGGAGAGAGCTAGCTAGCACCATCAGAGAAACATTCCACCTGTACCTCATCTGGGACTTGAACACGGGACCATCTTGGATGAATGATTCAAAGCTACTGCCTCAGACTGTTCAGCCACCAGGGTGGCCTTCCTTCAACTTGGTACAATTACTTTTGGTAAGTAGGAGTGCAACTTACAAAATATATTTTTTGAAGCCAAGATGTGGCCTCAGCAAAATTGAAAAGAATGGTTTTCAATGATGTTACATGAACTAGGCTCAAATTCTTTTGGTCATATTTCTTTTTGGAAATGCAACTTAAAGAATAGGAAGATTTTCAAACCCACATGCTACTCACTTCCAGTGACTCGGCACAATCCATTTTGATAGACAAACAGGGTGCTTCCTAATCCAGGTTCTTGCATACTTCTCTCAACTTTTCATGACTGATTTTGGTAGAGTGATTTAATAAACAGGATGGTTTTCAAATCATGACATTGTTCAGTTTCCTAAACTTGGTACAATTTCTTTCAGTATTGCAACTTAGAAGAATGATTTTCAAACAGAGCTACTGCCTGTTTCATTCATGCACATGCTTAAGATGTCATGTTTGAACAAATAAAATAAAGAAATAAGGAATAATTCTGCTATTTTGAGCCAATTATCTGTGTTTTGCACATTGTTCACAATTTAACAATAACTTCATTTATTTCCAACCAGAATTATTTCTTTTTTTTGGTTTAGATTTAATCATAACTCAGTAGAACTGCTTCAATTATCATCATTTTTATACATCAATTTGTCATCACCTTTTATACTATGATGCTGTTGCTTCATTTGAAGTGTATATATATAAGAGTACTGTGTTTTGAATTATTTTTTTAATAGTTTGACTACAACAGAATGTTTTCCCAATGTTTTTAAAATTTAACTACAAACTTTATGCTATAGTGTTGTTTCTTTGGAAGCAAATTCATCCCTGGATTTGCTTGGCCATTGTATACTGTTGCTTTCAGATGATTTAAAATATAAAACACCCTACCACCAAAAGTTAAATATGAAATAAGAAAATGAGAACAGTTCAAAAAGTTATTAAATTTATGCCAAACTTCACAGCATAGTACAACAATGCACAGGGAAAATGACTTAAAAGTATAAGGCAATACAGACACATATGAATAAAAAAATGCCTGCCTCAAATACACAATTAAAAATAAGGAGGGTATTTGGTCTATAAATCATACAATATAAAATGTGTCCCTCTTTGGAAGCAATGCAAGCTTGACGCCAATGACTCATTCCTTCAGTAAGGTGACCCAGGAGTGAGAAGGCAATAATTGCCACTGGTGAAAGAGAGCCATCTCGAGGTCTCAAGAGGGTTTAGGTACTGAGCTAGAGGGTAGCAGTACTCATCTTTAAGGTATCCCAAAGATGATCAATAAGACTGAGGCCTGCAGAAAATTCAGGACATTTCACTCACTATACATCTTGTTCTTCAAGATATATTTAACATTTATGGGGATATGTATTACAAGTTATAATACATTAGGACAAAATCTACACCTACAGACTGATATACAGCCTCACATAAAAATCAGGAATATCATTCCAGTACTTAAAAAACAGATTAAAAGGCAACTCAAAAGTGATTATACAAATGTAACACTTAAAATCTATGATTCTAAAGTTACACATTAAACTATGTATGCACAAAACAAATAATCAATGAAGTTTTTTCCTCAAAGAAAGATGGTATACCAAATTTTATTTACCACAGATGTATCGAACATCTCCATTTGCTTCACATTTTGGCACACACAAGTTAAGCTTCCCACAGACATGCCACATATCTCACATAAGTCCTTTTGCACTATATTATCTGTATCAGATATCTATGAAAAATGATCCCTTCATCATTTCATTTGTCTTCCTTTAGTTTCCTTCCTAGTCACTTAAATGGAACAATTTCTTTTGGGCAGTAAATCATCATCCATTCTTTCAATATGTCCAAACCATCTCAGAATGTTTTTCTTCACTCTATTAATAACATTTTTCATGTAACATAACTACAAAATATCTTCATTCTGCATATGATAAGAATGAGTCCTACCATGAAACTCCATTATACATTTTTCCCAAATACCTTACTGAGTCTTTTCCACCTAGGTTTCACTATCATACATCATGGTAGGAACAATGAGATTTTCATACACAGCCACTTTGGAGATTTCTAACTACCTATTACCTTTCTGGAATCCTTTCAAAGCAAATACAACTTTCAAGACTGAATCACTATTCTTACAAATTTCCTCAGCTAATCTGTTTTCTTTGTTCATCATACTTTATAAATACTGGGGTGAGCCAAAAGTTCATCCCATTTTAAGCACCACATAATGTCGGCCCTTCATTCCTGTACAAAACAAACACCAGCATTTGCTGGGTACTGTTCCGATGTAATCACTAAGCACCGCGGGGAGGAAGGAGTAAGAAGGTACAAAGGTGTAACACATTGTTGAATTACTAAGATCAGAAGAAATCGTATACACTGGAGATAAACATACTTTATTTACACTCAGTACACGTAGAATCACAACCCATGCTCAAGCCATGATGGTAAACAGCGCAAAAGAAGGATGCCAGATCTCCTTTTACAATTCATTACAAACGTAAGTCATTGCGTCCTCTGGCGGACTAGGGCAAAACCTAGAGGAGTCACTTACCTGGAAATACATAACACCTAAATCATAACAGGTACCACAATGAAGTGGAACACATGACGATGATGACAGTTGGATCAAGGGATTTTAAAATGACTAAAAACCAGAAAAATCTTTTCCCCTAAGCATTAGATTTCTGGTAACATAAAAGAACAGTAGTGAGAAGAGGTGCCAGGAAGCTTTTATGATTGTTTGCTCCATTATTTAGATCCAAAAAACATTTGATTCCCCTGGCCCTGGAAGTAGCTCAAAGGGAAGTCGGCTTTGAAGCAAAGTTCAATTTATGCTGCACAATTTAGCTGCCAGCAACTGCAGCAATATTTGCATAAAAGAAAGATCAAAATTAGCTCATGATCACTTTTAGTTCATTTTGCCTTACATTCAGCTCATTTCCTTCCATCAGCAGAGGCACACAGTTGCCGCCACTGTTCCCTCCCCCATAGGAACACTGTCAAAGACTATAAGCTACTAGCAGCTAAATTCTAAGGGAGTGAAAGTTGCATTACAATTAGAGTGAGTTGAGCTCAAGTATTTCGTGTAAAAGTTTCTGTCAGGCCTATTTTTAACCCGCCTATTTTTAACCCCATATGGAAAGTTATTAAAATCATGATTTCACTTAAATTTTAATCAACTGATCTTTATTCTGGAAGTTTTCATTTCTTATTTTAATTCAGACAACACACAATGCAATAATATTTTGAGAAGCACTTCTGAAGTATTACATATTTTCTTCCATGACAGTTGTAGGCAGGTTTGTTTACATTTGATATTGTACCTCTCCATATGTCACTAAGCAATATAAATAGTTTCTCAATGAAATACAAAACAGGGTTGAATATACACTATATTGACAAAAGTCACCGGACACCCCTTCAAAAGCAAATGAACGGATCTGTTGTGTTGTTAAGATGCGCAGTACAGCTGCAAATGGTATAAAAACAAGCCTGCAGCTGACAGCAATCATATCACACTGTGAGGTTGAGTGAAAATGTCACGGCGGGAGAGAACCGACTTTCAGAAAAGAAAGATTGTTGGGTGTTATATTAGTGGGTTGTCCATAAGAGAAATTGAGAGGCATTTAAACATACCCAAGTCTACTGTTTTGGATGTACTGAATAAGTGGAAGACACATGATGTGCCTGAAGCAGCAAGATGTACCGGCAGACCAAAGAAAATCAGTGATAGAGGACATCAAAGCCTCAGGAGAGTCATTACAGCTAATTGATGGAGTACTACTGTACAAGACATCAGTGTACAGGTGAGTAAAAATTCTGGAACCTCGGTATGTACACTTACCATTTGCACAGAACTTCATTCCATGGCTTACCATGGTCATGCGGCTGCTCATTAGCCTTTCATCTCCACTCGGAATGCTACTCGTCGTTCAGCACGGTGTAAAGAAAATTTATCGTGGACCGTAGATCAATGGAAATGGGTCCTATGGACTGATGAATCCAGATACACAATCCATCAGTCTGATGGCCGGGTGTGGGTATGGCGGCAGCCAAGGGAATGCTATTTACCACAGTGGGCTGTTCCTACGGTCAAGTTTGGAGCTGGCAGTGTACTCATGTGGGGGTGTTTTTCGTGGTATGGTCCCAGCTCATTGGTTATCGTGGACAAACCTGTTAACAAGCATGTCTACCTCAATATTCTGGACAATTATGCCCTACCAACTCTGTGGCAATACTATGGAACCAAGCCTTGTTGGTACCAGCAGGATAATGCACCAAGTCATAAAGCAAGGACTGTTACGGCATTTAATTCTATATGGTGTGTGGACTGGCCGGCACACAGTTCTGATCTTAATCCCATAGAGCACCTATGGGATGAACTAGAGTGCCACATAAGAAGTTTGGAACCAAGGCCTTCTACTAAGCAACAGTTAGTGGCAGCATTATGTACTGAATGGAAGCGCATACCTATTGCTGTGTTCCAAAACTTTGTTGACGGCATGTCTTGAAGGATAAGTGCATGCATTAAGGTCATAAGTGGACCGACACCGTACTAATGTATGTCAATAAATACTACGTTGTGTTTCTCTTCTAGGTGTCTGGTGACTTTTGTCAATATAGTATATATATATAAGGAAAAATATCTCTCAAATCGTAATTTTCTTCTTACTACTTTGGTGTAAAATCAGTGTCTCTTTCTGTGACAGATGCACTCCATTGGCTGATGGAAGGAATGGCATTTTGTTTATGATGTATTGAAAGCAGAATAATCATACTTGTCATTTATTACCCATAGCTATGCCCTGCCCTACCCTACAGGGGAAGGGGAGAACAGCTGAGGGTGTAACTGACAGAAGGTCACAGAGGGACAACAGCTGAGGATGTAACTGGCAGAAGGTCAAAAAACTATTGCATAGACCAAAGAAAAAAAAATTGCATATCAGAATGCAAAAGAGGAAAGGACTTACTCTAGGAATATATAAATTTCAATCTAATAGAAATCAAACAACATCCTTTATGCATGAAAGTCTCCAAGATATAAACCAGAACTTTCAAATTTGGCATTATGAATACCCGCATAAATAATTTAAACAGCCATGGAGGAAACACATAACCCCATTTGACTCCAGCGAAAATTTGCTTGCACACATGCTCTTGCCTGCATATACATATTTCACACAGCCAAGCAAATTTCTGCACATCATATAAATATGCAGCACCCTCCACAGACATATCTTGTATACTCAATAATAAGTGCCCTCTGTACCCTCAGATACAGCAAGTTTTTTACCAGTGAACCGATGCTTTTCAATCAACACCTATAATACAAAGACTTGGTTAGTATAGCTCTTTACCAGGCATAAAATCACTGTGTACGAGTATGTCTCACACTTTCTCTGATGTCAAGCCCTGTACTTAACCAATGATTTTGATTCTTAGAATAACGTTCATGTTGAAAATTGGCTTCCTAGTTTCTTAATTCAAATACTTAATCAAACTTCTAATTTGGGATTTTTCTTCTCAGAAATATTTTATTTTAATCGCAATTTTTTGGAGAAAACTCTTCTTCTTTTGTTGTCACTTTTTTGTGTTTAAGTTACAACAAAAGACTGCCTGAAGAAGGAGAAGAGTTTTCTCCAAAAATTTGCGATTAAAATAAAACATTTCCCAGAAGAAAAATCTCACATTAGAAGTTTAATTAAGTAAATGATTTTGATTTATACCATGATAAAAATTAAAGCATCATTACATATTTATGTAATACTGAGCATATGTTAACTTACTTGTTGGCCGAACAGTGGTTGTCACAGTACTTGTGGGACAATCACAGAAAAATCTGGCCTCATAATCACTGCATGACTCATCAAGATCAAGATCTGAATTTCTGCACATAAGTCCAACTTCAAGATCACAGAGAACTTTGTGCTGCAGAGTGTATGGTTCAGGAGCAGATGTTTTCCTGCATTCAATAGCTGTAATCATGTCACTGCTGCAGAAATAGCCTCCTCCTGCTCTGACACTTTGTATTGTCTCATACTCTCCAATACTGCCTGGAACATGTTTGTTAAACCACTCAGTCCATCCATGTTCACATGGAGCGGGGGGAACAGTTGATGGTAGCAAAGTAGTTGATGGTGGTACTGTAACTACAAAAGGAATAAAATTTTATTAATATGCATTATTGATGGATAATGTTTAAAATAAAGCCAGATAATTGCTTTTTCACTAGCCTTTTACAATAATACAGAAATATTTGAGTACATAAAAGAATATCTCTGTGAGGAAACGTTTTCATTCACTGTTTTATATGCAACTTTAGAGACTTGAATTTTTTTAAATTAGGAGCATTTGCACACAACTATGTGTGCATTTATAATTCATTGTAGTCGCATCCTTGTTCAATTTTTCACCCTGTTGCCATATACTTTTCTTACAGTTGGAAGTATGGTTGCCACTACAGTAGTGCGACAGCTTCTTTCCCTATGTGCTATGTCCATCAAGGACATAGGCAATTTATCACCAGGAGTTGCACATAGTCATTGTGACAAATATCATGGGGAATGGAGGATTTCATGTTGCCTTCCTCATTGTATAACCAGGGACAACTACAAAAAAGAAAGATGACACCAAATTTTCGGTTGTAATGAGCATGTCTTTTGAATCTATTCTGAGGTGAATTAAATTTATCAAAGCTATTCAAAGTCAATGGTACTGGTTAGGAAAACAATAAACCGATTTCTACAATCAATAAAACATCCAGAAATAGAAACAGCTACTTAATTCCACCAACGGCTAAAAAGTATGTTACGAAAATTAACAAATGGTGCACAAAAAGCTTCTCGTAGCACAAGGAAGGTATCAGAGACAAAGAGATTTTCAAATCGAACAGTTAAAAGAGAAAATATAGAAGGAAACATGATATAAGTCTACGCCTTCTAGTGGAAGAATTTTGTATAATGGAAATGTCGAAAATAGGTGAAAAATATTCTTCGTGGAAAAAACTATGCTAAAGAAAAATAACTTTTCATTTCAAATACACTCCTGGAAGCAGAGATAGCAAAAACTTAAAATAAAAATAAAAAGGTTTCGATCTCTATGCCCCTAGCAGGAAATCTTTGCCTCACTTAAAGAGGATAATGCTCCACATCTCTATTGTAGCAAATGACATACAGTGAAGAAGAAATTTCTCAATAGGGTTTTCAGAAGCGTCGATACAGCTGCAAACTGAAGTACACCAACACCACCTACTGACAGAACTATGAACTACAAAATTCCTCATATAATAACCTAAAGTGTTCTACAAGGTAAATGGCATTCAGTGTTAAAATAACTTTATAAATCACACATCTAAAGATTAAGCAATTGCGCCACCTAGCGACAAAATCGCGTAATATTGCGGGAAGGAAATACACATACAGAGTTTGCATAGTTAGTATTATCTGACTAAAGAAAGACGTTTTTCAATTAGATTTTTAGTCCCACAGATATTATTGCAAATGGAAACATGAACTTATGCTCTCTGGTGGTAGACTTGTGCATTAAGAAACATTTTAAATTTATGAGAAGCATTTCGCAATGGAAACGCTCTCCAACAAAGGAAGAATTTTTCAAATCAGACTCTTAGAAGCAGAGATATCGACAAAAATAAAATATGCATTCACATCCCTGGCGGAAAAACTATGTATTATTTTAAGAAGAAAGCAGTCTTGAAAGGTTTTTCGACATGAGCGGTATTGGTCCATGAAAGAATTTTTTCAATCGAGTTTTCAGAAGCTTAGATTTTGCTGCAAATACACCAGAAGCAGAAATAAACTCTTATGCCCCCTCATGGCTAAACCATTCTTTACCAAATATTAGAAATTATATGTGAAATATTTCCCATCAGGAGCTATATCTGATACAGGAAGAATTTTTCAAAAATGAGTTTTAAAAGCAGAGATACTGGGGGAAATGCAATTTACCTTCATGCCCCCTAGTCTAAAGTCTATGAATTACTTGAAAATTTTGAAATTATATGAAAAACATTTCTCACTGGAAACGCTATCCAACAAAGAAGGAATTTTTCAAATCGGACTCTTAGAAGCACAGATATTGACAAAAATAAGACATACATCTACTCCCCCCCCCCCCAGTGGAGAAACCATGCATTATTTTAAGAAGAAAATATTCTGAAAAGGTTTATCGACATGAGTGATATCGGTTCACGAAAGAATTTTTTCAATCGAGAGTTTAGAAGCTCAGATTTTGCTGCAAATACATGAGAAGCAGAAATTAACACTTGTGTCCCCTGGTAGCCAAGCCATTCTTTACAAAAAATTAGAAGTTATATGCAAAACATTTCCCCCTAGGAGCTGTATCTGGTGCAGAAAGAATTTTTCAAATCAGACTCATAGTTGCAGAGATATGGTGTTCAAAGATGGACGGATGGACAAACCAGTAACATAAGCACAATCTTTTTTGCAAAAGACGTGCTAAAAATGGCTCAAGATGTCCAGGACTGATTTTATGGATTCATCCACACATTCATGTTACATTCCTAGAAACCCTGGTAAACCATGAGCTGGATGGTCCACAGTAGGATCAGAACCCACAGTAGTTACCTAGCACTCAAACACAAGGCTGGCAATTAGTCAACTGTGCCAAATGGGTGGCAGTATGACAGCACAATGAAAAATTGAACAAAGCAGTAAAACAAAATTACTCAGAAATGCACATGTTTTGGTACACACAGGTCCATCATAAGGAAAGAGTATTGGCTTGTCTGAACAACCCTGCCTTGTCACACACACGCTGAACACTGAATTAGAAACCTTTTTGTAGATGCATGTAAACCCCACTTACACAGCATATATGCAAAATATGTGGTCACATGCATCACCAAGTGATCTAGGCAACTATTTAAGACTGCTGCTCATCAGTAGTGTTGATCACAATGGGAAAGACGAAGGATCTTTTGGAGTTCGATAAAGGGCTTATTGTGGGTGCCTGTCTGACTGGAGAGATGATTTTAAAAACAGCTCAGCTGACTGGCTTCTCAAAAGGTGAGATATCTCAGGTCTTTAATCAGTGGAAAAATAACCCATGTTGCTTGTCTAAGGGGTGTAACTGATGCAATGAAATCTGTGTAACTGATACAATCTGTCAGGAACGATATCGCTGTCATCTGAGGAGACTTGAATGGAGAAACAGGACTACCTGCAAGCAGCAATTGACCGAATCATTCAATGAAGGCTGTTCCAGACCCATATCTCAGCAAACTACACTGCTGGCCACCCAAAATGCAACACCAAGAAGGACACGAGATAGCAAAGCCAGATTTACTTGACACATAACAACAGATACAAACATGGAACGATTGAGCTTACAGGCCTGTGCGACTTGCGGAACACGCAGACATCAATAGTTCGTGTGGTCCCCATGGCTGGCAATAACGGCCGCTACACGCCGCGGCATCAACCGAAAGAGGCTTTGGATGTGGGCTTGGGGTATGTCGGCCCAGGCTGCTTCCACACGTTGCAACAGTTCATCAGCTGTAGCCGCGGGTGGTTCTTGCGGGCCACTCGGTTGCCGATCAGCGACCAGACGTGTTCGATGGGCGACATATCAGAACAGATGGGTCACGGCAGCAGTGACACCTGGTGGGCCCTGAAGAATTGTTGCACGATGCGTGCCACGTGCGGGCGCTCGTTGTCCTTTTGAAACGTGGCTGCTGGCATGTCCTGCAGGTAAGGGAGGACTACAGGCTCCAAAACGTCAGAGATGTAGCTGTGGCTGTTGAGTGTGCCGACGATGCATACCAGAGGAATGCGGGTGTCATATCCAATTGCACCCCAAACCAAAACGCCAGGCGACAGACCAGTATAGCGATGCATAATGCAGGCGTCATACAGTCTCTTGCCGCAGTGCCGCCACACGCGGAACCGACCATCGTGGTGTTGCAGGCAGAAGCGGGATTCGTCGGCGAAGACAATGTTGCGCCGTTCCGTAGTCCAGGTGCGGTATTCAATGGCCCACTGCCGCCGCACTCGCCGGTGGTGTAAGGTCAATGGTAATCGGAGCATCAGGCCGCTATGCGACAAGTCCCCGCCCCTGCAGACGATGTAGAACGGTACGTGCTGACACAGGTTGTTGCGCAACACACCCTAATTCCTGCACTAACGTTTGTGATGTGGTGGTGCGAGTCGTTAATGCCCGCCGCACAACATGTCGGTCCTCTCGTTCGGTGGTGTGTCGCTGCTGCGGCAATCGCTCACGTCGTTCCGTCCATCACTCCTGCACCCACCGAATCCATACTCGCCTCACTGTGGCTGGATGTCATCTCACACGGGCGGCAATGTCTCGGTACGATAAACCGCTGGCGCGATAAGCCACTATTCGTCCTCTGTCGAACTCCGAAGCGTACTGGAATGACTGCCATATTCTGCGACGAGGCATCAGGAAGCTTCCCACGCACAGGTCCGGCAGCACAACTCATTTCCACTACTTACACCCCGCCTTCTGTGCACCCTTCTTAAAGTGCTTCTCGGTAGTGTGCCGGACGCACATGATTTGCATATGCCCTGCAATGCTAATCATTTGCATGTCCTCTCGCGGGCGACGCATGCTGCGAATTTCAGGCCAATCGGATGCTTCCTTCTTGGTGTTGCATTTTGGGTGGCCAGCAGTGTATGTGCAGGGAATCAAAGGGAATCAGTATTGGCAGTCACATGCCTATACGGAAACCACTGATTTCTGTGAAGAACAAGAAAGTTCATCTACAGTTGTGTCACGAACACCATGGCTGGAGACTGGAAAAAGATGTGGTCTGACAAGTCATGGTACACCTTGTTCTATACTGACAGTAGGCGGAGAGTTTGGCAGGAGCTTCATGAAGTAATGGATCCAACTTGCCATGTAAACACAACTCAAATTTCTGGAGGTAATGTCACAGTGTGGGACACATTCTGTTGGTACATTAACGGGTCCCCTGATATTGCTGGAAGGTCGGGAGTCTTCCAAGGATTATCTGAGCATCGTGGCCAATCAAGTCTATCTGGGAATGTTGACTTTTTATCCAGCAGGTGACGGCTGTTTTATGGACAACAATGCTACTGTCCATCGCAGAAGATGTGTTCAGAAAACATGATAGCAACTTCCACCATCTATCCTGGCCACCACAAAGCCCAGATCTGAACCACATTGAGAATGTATGGGAATGTTAGAAAAACAGATCCAAGAGCAAAGTCCTCTTCCATCAAATCTAAGGCAGTCAAAGAACTGCCTTGTGAATGCCTGGTATGCTGTAGGCATAAATGCACTCTAACATCTTGTAGAATCTATGCCAAACTGCATGCATGTTGTAATTCAAGCTAAAGGAGGTCCAACCAGTATTGAAACACATTTTCAAATTCAATGCTGGTATGTGCAACACAATTGATTTACCCAGATTACCCAGATGGTTAGTAACCACAATGATAAGGCCCTTGTTAACCTGTAAACACAGACATCATATAACCCTATATCTTTACCTGGACACCGTTAGTATGCAGCAAAGAATCAAATGCTTAAAATTCTTGCTTGCAGGTCTTGAGCACTCTAACTAAACAAATAACTAAATAACTACATGGCAGATTATACTAATTCACCATGAGGCAGCATAAATTGTGTCTATTACCTGAGGTGTTCAGTAAAAGTAGTGAGGTTAACAATGCATGGTAATTAGTACAATACCTTCTTTTTGTTGCTCCTACTTATCTTCAGGGCTTTTATTTAAACCAATCAATACAGATTTTTGTAGAAAGTAATTAGACCATTTCTATAATTCATAAATAATATAAAGCACATAAAATAATAGCCTTCCAACTGAAAAGTAACATTCAAAAGAAATATCTGCCACATCAAGGGCTGAAAAACTCCAGAGAATCAGCTCAAAAAAGAACAAGCTACTTAAAGAACAGAATAAGAGCAACTATTATTATTGGTACACAGATGCCATTGTTCTCAAGCATATATTCTTTAGAACTCTTTTCTGAAGGATGGTTACATGTGAAATTGTATAAAATACACCACCCATGACATGATAATATTTGTATATGCCTTTCATGGATTTGAAAAGAATTATTTCTTCAGAGGATTTACACTTCTCATTGATATCCCATGGAATAAGAGTACTTTTTTTAGGTTTTGCAGATCAAAGAATGTTGCAAGAGTCAGTGATGAATAGTGGAATTATTATGTTTCCTTTATATACCCTGCACATATGAAACATAACATAGTGTTCATGCTGTGGTCCATGCAGACAGGATGACAACAGGAAAACTCTGCAGTGCAGCACAAAGACGCAGTTAAAATTTTGCTGAAAAAATGGAACTAGATGGACAGATTCAAAATTCACAACATGAGAAAAAAATATACAGCTCTAAAAGCATTGGACATCAGCTAAAGGGAAGTGAGATCACGCATTGAAAGAGCAGTAAAAGCTCAATTTATTGATCACACATTGAAAGGGCCAGTGAGAGCTCCAATTCTAATAAGATGTTGGAAAAGCAGTGAGATCTGCAATTATTGATCATTAAGATTGGGTCATTCTTTGCACATGGAACCAAATACAATCAGGTACCATAGAGGTGTTAAGCCACCCTTTGAGCAGCACTGCTTTATAATTTGCACAAAAAATGTCAGACTGTAGCCTAGAAAGTAAGGATATGAGGGTCATTTCAAAAGTTTTGCACACTGTGGGTTATCTCTTACAAAATGAATTTATTTCACAACATACCTTTACAGGCTTTTGAAGTAATCTCCATGTTTCTTTATGACAGCGGCCCAATGTTTGGGCGTCATGTATTTCAGTCAGGACACCTCCATTGTTGAGGCATTGTATTACTCGGGTCACCTCATTAGAAACATCCTGAATCGTACCGAACTGTTTCTCTTGGAGTGGCTTCTTCAGTTTTGGGAACAAGTCATAGACTGGTGAGCTCATGTCAGGACTGTATGGAGTGTGGGGAAGCAATTCACATTCATACTTTTCCAGAATGTTTCTCACTGTACAGGCAAAAAAAAAAGCTGCCTCGCATTGTCATGCAAAATAATGACACCAGCTTCGAGCATGTCGGGCCTTCTTTGGCAAATCTTCGGGCGCAAAAATTTTTGCAGAAACCTTCTGTAGTATTACGCTATTACAATGGTTTCTGGCGAGGAGAGTTTGGATGTTTCCACTGAGCAGACTGAGATTTCAGTTCTGGTTCAAAATCTCATATTTAGGTTTTGTCTATAGCAACAATTCTGTCCAAAAACTGCTCGCCTTCTGTCTCATACCACTAAAGCAATTCTTCTGCGATCCCTTTGTGAACTGCTTGCTGCTCTTTACTCACATTATGTGGAACCCATTTGACAGCCACTTTTCTCTTCTGTAATTTTTCAGGTAGGATTCTGAAAACCAAAGCAGTAGACTTGTTTGCTTCATATGCAATCTCTTCACGTTATCCATTAATCTTCTTCCAAAATGCTGTTGACGATAATCACAGAAGTGTCATCTGTTGCAACTGATAGGTGGCCACTTCTTGGTTCATCTTTGATACTTTCCTGACCTTGGCGGGAACGACAATCCCATCATGACACTGTACTATGATCCACTACAGTAACCCCGCAAACTTCACACGAAGCTTTATGAATTTTGGTAGGGGATTTTCCTTGCAAAGTTTCAATTTCAATGTAGGATCATTGGTAGCTTTGCAAGATCTGACCCGACTCACTTTCTTCTGGAATTTCTAGGCAGAATTTTTCTGAACATGAACAAATTAGCCAGCAAACGTAAACGTAACTTTTTATACAGAAGTCTGACTCACAACTGGCGCAACGATTGGAGCAACTGCATCATCCTACGGGCAGTGTCTACGAGTGTGCAAAACTTTTCAAATGACCTATGTACAAGTGAAAAGGTTTCTCTAGTAACTCCCTCTGTATAATTTACATCATTCATTAACTTAGCAAAAGAGCTAGAGGAGAGAGGCCATGTAATATCTTATTACAAAAATTCAAATTAATAACATGAACAAAAATACAAGAACTTTATTTCCTATTTTTAACTACAATGGAAATAAGCATAGTACTTAAAATACTTACCACATGGGCAAAAAAATCGTATTTCATAATCATGGCAGCCATTTTCATTTTCAGAAGTCCAGCAGTGAAGACCTCTCATAAGTTCACATCGAACATTTTGACCAGTGTCAGAAGCCTTTTGTTTATCTAATGCAACATAGTGAGAGTACAATAAATTATGTAGGCTAAAGGTAAGGAATGATTTTTTTAACTAGAAGTATACACACACAGGGTTCATCTTAGGACTAAAAAAGGGCAAAATGCTTGTTATGATAAAAAGGGCAGCTTACACTTTTAAAAGGCGTTAGAGCATGCGTACATTGCCCTAACAAAAACAAGACCATACAAGCTGCATCAATTTACAGGAAAAGTTCAGCAGCAATTCACTGTGAATATTAAAATATTATTATTATCAATATTTAAACATAGGAGTGCACATTCAATAAACAATTTCTGAAAAATGTAGTTGTATGATTTATTTAGTCATAATGGTATGACGAAAACTAATAAAACCATTTTTCAAAAATCATAAAAATATGTGCCTGCTTCTAGCATATCTCCATTTACAAACATCATCAGAAAAATTCACTTCATTTATCTTTAACATCATTAGGTGATCCATGTGGTCAATTTTCAGTCTGTTTCTTTTATCAGTCAGTACTAGTTTAATTTGAGAAAATATTCTTTCTACTTTGGCATTTAAAATTGCTAACGTACATGCAATGTTTAAAATCAGTGGGAATCTTTTACCCACAGTGCATTTTGATGGAATTGAACATATTTTTGGAATTGACAAATTACTGCTCTCAATATCAGTTCGAGATAGAAATATTGATTTGAACTCATCCCACTTTATTAGTAAATCATCATATAGGTTGAAGTACTCAGCAATTTGCCACTGTTTTGTGCTTTGATACATTTGCCACTATTTCAGTTTTGATGTCTATTTGTCTTTAAAAAGATTTCTAAAATATTATAAACAGCAAATACTAGCTAGCTAAGTGAACTATAATATGGAAACAATGGTGAATATCGTTGTGAAACACATGCAGCCGAATTCACCTGTCAACGGACCTTATTGTATTTTCACCAATGGCGGTGTGCGACACTATACTGATGCAGAAAATACCTTTTCTCTTGCTGTCCATCATTGGTTGATTTGATGCCGACATTTGATTACAACAGCATGCAGTAAAAGTCCGTATGATAGGAATGATATGATAAAGGAGCTGAAGGGTGATCATTTTTGGTTGAGGGCAGGTAGGGTGGGGTTTTTTTGTTTTTTTTTAATTAAAAGGTAGGCAGAGTGCAGCACCCTTCTAAAAAGAGCTAGGATGAACCCTGCACACAAACATTTCAACATGTTTACTTAATTTTTAATTATATACCATGTAATTAAAAAACCCAATGCCATACATTATTTAAAAAAGTGAAAATTATTGAAACTTATCCTCAAAAAACAACAACAACAACACTCTATAGTGTTGTGGTGTTGCTACAAGTGTCATGTCATAACTCAATCTAATGTGCCATTTCAGATATTCTGGGAAATGTTTATGAAACTTAACAATTCCTCGTGATGTCTGTTTGCACACCATGCCATTTTGAAATCCATCACAGGGTTTTAATAGTGAAATGAATATGCATTATAACACCAATGTGCAAATGAATTTTAGTAAAACTTCAGGCTTCATGTACAAGTTACTATACATCAATGCTGCATGCTTGTACTTGAAACAATATAAAGTGCAGATCTTGTTTAGTCTAAATGTGTTCAAAGTTTTTAGGTTACCTGAAATCCAGGGTATTCTTATATTTGGCTAAGTATGATATCAGAGTCTTTAATTCTATATTTTTCATAATCCAAAAGCAATGATTTTTTAAACAAATCAGAAATAATTTTACGTAGATAGTTTATGTGGCAATTAACAAAATAACAATCCCCCACACTTACTCTCAAATGTTCAGAAGGTATAGCAGTCTGTCTTTAGGGTGAGTTGTAGACAAAGTAGTAATTGCCTTTCAGGTGGAACAGATAACCTTTATGGTCATTTATTATGGTGTCCCATTTAATTGGTAAAAGGCTTGGTACTCAATGATAGATGGAAGACCATAATATTTTTTTTTTTTTTTTTTTGTTCGATTGAAGGTTTAACGACCGTCGTGAGCAACTCGATGGGCTATAAGCAGTCGCCAGTCCCTAATTTAGGGTAACTGGTTCCAGGGAAGTGAGAGAGAGCCAGTGTCATAAGACAAACACAACATCCATGCCTAACTGGGATTCGAACCGAGACCCTTCTCGGACAAATGGTCATAAGCCATCGCTTAGACCACTGCACCACCGGGGTGGCGACCATATAAAAGGTTGGACTGTTCTACATGAATAGTTACACACACTTTGCTGATAATTCTCCCAGTTGACAGGTTGGTGTTCCCTCAGAAAATCAAATAATTAATTTACTTTTCTGCTAATCCATGCACAATCTATTTACTAAAAGCTATAAATTAGAGTAATCATTCAATAATGGAAGCAGAAGTTTAGTAATTCCATAACAAAGTTTAATAATCCATCCTACAATGGATTACTAATTCCAGATTTTAAAACTTAAATCTTTAGATATTTGTGGTTTTTGCTTTTTAATTTCTTCTTGTGCCCAGCATTTACATATATCTTTCTTTTTTTATTTTTACTTATTTGTTTTCAGTGTGTATGATACCAAATATGAAGCATACTGAAACTTCAAAACATGACACCAGATATCAACAAAGTATAATCCACCAGTTCTTGGAGCATATATTTATACACAGGCTGTTATTAATAGCATCTCTTTTGTGAACTAAACTTCATCAGAGATAAGTATTCATGCTAATGCAAGGGTATATTCTGATAACACTTATACATGAAGGTTTATTTAAGGTCTTTATATATGGCAAAGATTTCTTTAAGATGATTTCTTCATCGATGAGGATGATTTTAAAGATCGCCATATAAGATTTTCCTTCATGAAAAAAACTTAATGGTCATGCATGAGGAAGGAAATTTCATTATCTTCACACATGAAGAAGATATCTTTATGATATTTATAAACGAGAAGCAGTCCTTTAAGATTGCCATACACAAAAAATGTTTTTCAACTTATTTGCCCATAGAGAGCAAATAGCAGTTCTTTATGACTTTGAACATGACAAAGAATTTAAGTGACTGCATAAGAGTATTTTTCATATTTTCCAAGTAAAGCACAGTTCTTTCTGATTTTCATATCTGTTCAAAGGAAAGAGTACTTTGCAACTGTTATATATAAACATATGACATATTTACACAAAATGTAAAGATCTCTATGATCTTCATTAATGCGTGAAGAATTATTTCTTTATTTTTTTGTGTTTTATATTATTTTTTATTGATGAATAATAATCATCATCTTTATTCTCTACAACTCACTATTCTTTATACACTACAACTCACTATTACTGCAGTGGTTACAGATAAATATATAGATTCACTTTTCTGTCAACTAATGCTCCATAAAGTTATTGAAGGGTTCTCAATTTTAAGTGATTCTCTTACTGATGACTAATATTTTTTTATGAATCCAGTTTATTTTGTAACTCGTTTCTCTTATACACTATCCTACCATGTATCTGAACCCTCTTTATTAACACTGAATTAAGTTCAACGGAAGCACTACATCACAAATCCAACTATAAATATGCTTGTAGGGACTATGATGAGACAATAGCATGACTGTGAATGCAAGATGACTAGTTCAACAGAGTTAACTGATTTAAAGCATGGATTGGTGTTTCACACAAGCAATTGCTCTGTATGTGACATTTCAGTGGCATTGAAGTTCCCTAGGCAGACAGTTTGTGATAAAATACTCAAGTGGAAGCAAACTGGGGTTGAATATTCCAAGAAACAACCCTTTAAACCTTTGAAGCTAACAGAATATGACAGAAGAGCTCTGCAAGGGACCATCCACTCAGAATGCAAATCAATGTTGTCTCAAATCATGTAAACCCTATGTCAGAGTTTTGGGACTGATATTTGTACCAGCACAGTATGTAGAACATCGCATGGCATGAGTTACCATGGTCCAGCAGTCATCCACAAGCCATTAATGACTTCGACTAATGTCATGTGCTGATTAATGTGGCACAAGGAATACTGATCTTGGGCTGTAGACCAATGGAAAACTGCACTTTGGACTGAGGATTCTGGGTACACAGTTTATCAGTTTAATGGTTATTCTTGGGTGTGGTAGATGCCAGGAGAAAAATGTACCTTCTAGACTGTGATGTCCCAACAATGAAGTTTGATGGAGGCAGCGCGTTGATATGCAGCTGCATTTTGTGGCTCAGCTTGGGCTCCATCAGTCATTTTGGACAAAACCATAAATGCCAAGCTCTACCTAGACAATTATGCACAACCAATGTTATTGCAGTACTTTGGGGAAGGCCTATACCTGCACCAGCAGGGAAAAGCACTATGCCACATTGGGAAACACACTATGTCATATGTTGTTACAGATTGGTTTGAGGATATGGGCATCAAAAGTTGGACTGGCCAGTCTAGGAGTCCTGACCTGAACCCTATAGGGAATCTCTGGAATGAATTGGTTCATCGGGTGCGTAGAGGAAGAAATCACCAACAAAGCTGAACTGGTCACTGCTTTGAAGGTTAAATAGTAAAACATATTGGTGAACATTTATAAGAAAAACTGGTGAAGTATTCCATGAAGACTAAAGGCCTTCATAAGATCCAAAGGTTTCAGCATGCAATATTAAATTTTCTGTACATCAAGATTATTTGTAGACATGCACATGTCTGGATATCAATGGTAGGGTAGTACATGCTCATCTAACACAGTTTTCACAATAAACATAGAAATGAGTGAAAAACACACAGAGTCAAGTATAGTAATGAAGTTCCTTAAGCAGTAGCTTTTGGCCACTCTACAGGCTTGATCACCAGCAATCAACTGAAACCGAGGACTGGTTGCCTGAACTACACTCACGGACAATAAAATTTGTGCACCTAGAAGAAAACATGCTACAAACGCGAAACTTTGCAAATAGCTAGAGTGTGTGCTGGTATGCAAATGATCCATGTTTGGTGCGAGTGTGCATGATCGCACACCCCGTGGTGGCGCTGCAAGCACAAACCAACATGTAGTCGATGCCCCATGAAAGTGAAAAGCCCCGGCCAATGCAAGCAAGAGTATAGAGTGACAAGAATGCCAGGTAGATGCCAGAGACGCTAATTAACACAACTTATGGACTTTGAGAGAGGCCTGATCATCGGGCTGAAAACAGCAAGATGGTCGACATGCCGTATAGCCCGCAAAGTGGATCGTTCTGACCATACCGTCCAACTGTGTTGGGAGTAGTGAACATCTGACAGCACTGCCAACGGCGGAGTGGCTCTGGACGGACCAGGAGGAACACTGGTAGGGAGGATCAACGGGTCGTGTGCCAGGCACGAATGGATCCCACGGTAACCCAGTCCACTATACAGGCAGATGTAATGGCTCCTGTGTGCCCATGAGCCATTTCCCCGACACCTCGCGGAAATGAATCTGCGATTCCAGCGCCCTTTATGTGTGCTGCCATTAACACCGGAACATCGCCGGCTCCGTGTGCAGTGGTGCCAGACCAGAGCGACGTGGAATGCCACAGACTAGCGACGTGGTGTTTAGTGATGAGTGCTGCTTCGTTTTGGGTACAGACGATCATCGTGTCAGGGTGTGGAGGTTACCGGCACAATTCCAACCTCGCTATTGAGCACCACACCTTCTCCACTGCAGGCATTATGGTCTGGAGAGCCATTGCCTGTGATAGCCGATCAGCTCTAGTATATGTGGAGGACATCCTACGGCCCCATGTGCTCCCATTCCTGGTCAGGATCCAGGTGAGCTATACCAGCAGGATAATGCCTGCCCATACACGGCTCGCGTTGCCCAGGACTGGCTACGTCATGTCCAGACACTTCCATGGCCTGCCCGCTCCCTGGACATGTCCCCTATTGAGCATGTGTGGGACCAGTTGAAACGCCTGCTGCCGCCGTGCCACACTATCCGGGATTTGGAGCACACCGTCTAGCAGCATGTATCGCCGCACAAGGCGGTGCGACGTGCTACTGAAGATGACCGGACTGCGTGCCACAGATCCCTCTGTAATTGTCCTGCAGCTCTGTTTTTGCCACCATGTGTATAATTCAGTCCATAAAATTTCAGTTCAAACCGATGCTTCCTTCTTGGTGCACAAATTTCATTGTCCGTGAGTGTATAATATTAGTGAATTTGAGAAGTAGGAATGGTTGCCAGAATTTACTATAGACATCCAAATAAATGGGATTAGGTGAGGGGTCTCTGAATGGCAATTCTTGATAAACAGAATGTCAATGCTTCTTGGAAACATACAGATGCTCTGTTGATAAATGAGGCAACTTTTTTGTTTCTTTCCAAAGGGGAAACTGCAGAAGTGTCTTCAAGGGTTAGTGCAGATAATGCTGTTTTTGGAAGACCATTTGACACATCTGGTTTGTGTTCACGAAGTCTTGTGTTGATGCTTCAGTATGCACTTCCAATATATGCTGAGAGTCCAGAGGAAGTTGAAATAGGAATGGCATAAACTCTAGGGTTGTGACAGGATCTCTGTCTTTAAGCACGTACTTTATTGCATGAGGATTAGGTTTCACAGTGGGAGTGTAGCCCATAGTTTCGAAGAGTTTGCAAATCTTATAAGAAAATGATCTGTGGAAAGGGATAGAATCAATGAATGGGGGTTTCTCTTTTAGTACTGGTGTGAGAGTTGACAGATTTTTCACATGGGAATGATGGAGAATTTTGTTTATTGTAGAGGGTGGGAACTGATGGGCTTTGGCAATTTTCTTAAATAAAACAATTTCTTCTTTGAAGGATGATTCATTGTTGCAGAGAATTATGGCACGATTGATATAAGCTTTTAAGGTGGCAAATTTGTGAGCAGCGGCGAACTGGGATAAGAATGGGATTATGTTTGTTATTGCAGAGGGTTTCCTGTAAACAGATCTGTTACGATGATTCTCCTGTCTTGTCAGACAGACATCCAAGAAGTCAATGCCTTGCAGTGATTCTTCATCGATGGTGAATTTTATTGGTGGGAGCTTCAGGGAAATCTTTTCTAATAGAGATTCAAGGTCGGTTCTATTGTGGGGACAAATGACGAAAATATCATCCACATATCGAAGCCAAATGGAAGGTTGTAGATTGTGTTCCATGACTATGTTGTTGTTTTTTTCAATACACTGCATGAAAACTTCTGTCAAAAGTAGTGAGAGAGGTGAACCTATCGGAAGTATTTCTTGCTGACAGTAACATTTGTTATTGTAGTGGAAATAATTTAGATCTCTCAGAGTTTGAAAAGAGTCATACAAGTCTTTAATTAGAAGGCCAGAAAGTGATAGGTTTTCTTTTAGCAACTATACTAACACCATATGTGAATGGAAAAGAGGAACTGAAGGGAAGAGAGAGACCACGTCTAAAGTGAACATTTTGTCAGAAGGTTCCTAGATGGAAGTTTCTTAATGAACTCTTTAGTGGAGGAAACTCACATACAATATCTGGAGGTGAGATGTTTACATTTTTCAACAATCCTTCCTCCCTCCTAGATTTCAGGTGGGAGAGAAATTATATTCCATGAGTGATTGAAGAGGGGAAGCCATCTTTATGAAGTTTGATCTGGAAGAATAAACGTCGAGTTTGGAAATATGAGGGTAGTGTAAAATCTCCAAGAAAGATTTTTGGAGCAGACTTCTAAAATCTTCAAGAAAGGTTTTTAGAGTAGACATACATCCAGGGGCAGATTGGCCCACTGGGACCACCCGAGAAATGGGCCACTATTTCTCGTGTCCATTTTGTCTGGATTGCTTGGAAAGAATGAATAACTATTTTTGCACTTATGAATAAAAATTGTTGACTTCATTTGACTTTATATTATCTGTATGAAACATTATTGTCTTAAAAAACATTGGCATTTCGTTCTATCTGTCTGTCTATATATACACTGAAGAGCAATTGAATTAGAGACAGCTGGCGTTATGCAAATGTGGCGTTGTGGGCGGCCCTGTAAACGGAAACGACATGACATATGCAGCGATCTGACAATATAAGGAGTGATGCAACAGGAATCAGTAAGAGTCGGACACAGTATGGGTAAGATGAAGGATCTAAGCGCATTGGATCGTGGGCAAGTTGTTGGGGCCCGACGAATGGGTCACTCCATCTCGGAAGTACTGCAGGCACTGGAATTTTCATGAGCCACTGTGTCACCGGTGCATCGTGAGTAAATCAAATCCGGTAAAACCATCCCTACAAGGGCCAACTGCCGCGGACAACAGCGTGTGGATGAGCGGGTCATCATCGGCTAGCTTGCATTGTAACAGCGGATAGACGGGCCACAGTGCAAGAAACGCTGGTGCACAAAAATGTGTAAGCAGCCACAACATTCAGAACCATCTCCTCACTATGGGGTACAGAAGCCATCGTCCCACAAGGGTACCGCTGCTGACCGCACATCACAGGGTGCAAAGATTAGCATGGGCGCGGAAACATCACCACTGGACCCTAGACATGTGGAAAAATGTTGCCTGGACTGATGAGTCGAGATTCACGTTGGTACATGCGGATGGCAGGATACGAGTACGGCGCAAACCACTCCAAGCGATGGATTCTTCTTGCTAGCAGGGTACTCTTCAAGCTGGTATTCTCGTATGGGGACTGTTTACGTGGACTGAAATGGGACCCCTGGCATGTGTGACATCGTCCCTCACAGGTCAACGTTACCGGGCCATCCTGGACGACCATTTGCTCCCATTTGTAGGTCTTCAACATCTCACTGGGGACCTCATCCTGCAACAAGACAATGCACCATGCCATCGCTCCCGAATTGTATCCGAATGGTTGGATGAACACTCCACCGACGTGACCTCACTTCCTTGGCCAGCTAGGTCACCTCACCACAATCCCATCGAGCACATCTGGGATGGCATCAAGAGAGATGTTCGAGGCTCTGACCCCCCTCCATCAAATGTTTGTGAACTGTGGGAGCTTGTTCAGGGGTTGTGGATTCGTATGGCTTCCCAACGCTTCCTGTGTCTTGTCGAGTCCATGCCAAGACGAATCGCCGCCGTCATCAGGGCGAAAGGTGGTGCAACACATTACTAGACAGGTATTTCTAATTCAGTTGCTCTTCAGTGTATATAAGTCTACCCATTATTTTGACTCATGAACTACCATTTTGATCCATGAACCAGTACTGGTAAATCATTGTTTCTTTTAAGATAGATATGGGTGGGCCAGGATTTTAGAACATGTCTGCCGAAGAATTTCTTTGTGCTCTATGTCTGTTTGTGGATAATGGTGTGAGGATGATGGACCATCAAAATTGTTGCTGGTGCCTCCTTCAAAATTACAAACAGAGGGTTAAGGCCTACCAATGTTCCTTTGGCTTCAAATCCAATGACCTACGCCTAACCGTAGTTAGCTTAAATGACAAATAAAGATTCTCTCTAGTTCAGTGCAAAATTTGTCGCCAAATAAAGCACGCTCTTATAAGTAAAGTTAACTGCGGTTAAGTGCACATCTTTGGACTTGGAGCCAAAGGGGCATTGGTAGGCCTTAAACCTCTGTTTGTAATTTTGATGGAGGCACCAGTAACAATTTTGATGGTCCATCATCCCCACACCCTTATGCATGAAAAAACAGAGCACAAAGCGATTCTTCGGCAAATATATTATAAAATATTGGTCCCCCCCATATTTATCTTAAAAGAAGCAACAATTTGCCAGTACTGGTTCATGGATCAAAATAGTTGTTCATGAGTCAAAATAATGGGTAGACTTAAACATTCAATCATGAGTGGATTTTTAAAGTTCTTTCACCCATAAATTGCTGCTAAAATTTGTTGTTCATGACTAAATTATTTTTACAATACATATTTCAACAGTTCTCTTTCATCCAGGAGTTAACAGAATTTATTTCATGAGGGAATTTATGCGATGTTCCCCTATGGGTATGTCTGTTTTTATAGTTCACAAGCCAATAAAATTCCCGGCCTGGTTTTGTCGACCCAATCCGCCCCTGCATACATGAATTTGAAGCACAGTTGTTTAACTTAAACTCGCCCGAGAACAATATTTTATATGTGTGATATTGCAAGCCAGTATAGTTATATTAACCAGATGAGCATGTATTAAGTGACTAGCATGTAAATGATAGCAATAATACTGATGATTATTTCATCATTATACTATCACGAACTGTTACATAAAATGCAATGTTGTTTAAAATTTTTCTACATGTTATAACAATGCACACATTTACTCTATGGATATATCTCATGGCAATATGCCAATCTCTGTCTATTATATGAAAACCTAGAAAACAATTCTTAAACATTTTCTAAGAAATTGTATTACAATAAGCACTTCCAAATATATTTTTACAAGTCCACGTGTTTATTTTCACTATAACTTTCCAACAATTAAAGACCTACCTATGCGTAATTAAACTCGTAGACATATTTTTAGAAGAAAAAGCAAACATGACAGACAGCCTTGTGCAAAAATGTAACTTTTTATGGATATTAAAGGGTTTTTTTACTAACTTGTCAGACTTGTAAAATTTGCTGGTTAACAGCTTGGAAATTCAAAAGTCCTAAAGCTTAGTCAGAAAACTTCTTTAACATTCATAACAGGCAAATTTTTTTCTAAGCAATTTGAATATTCTTGTCTGAAAAAGAAACCCTTTGTGATGAATTTGAGACCTAAAAGTGTCTTTACCATAAATCATTTCCTAAATTTAAATTTATCGTGCACTTTTTGAATAGATACTAAATTACTGTGTACACCTGCATATTTTCACAACTAAATCTAAAGAATGGAGGGTTTCTTACTTATCATACTTTTTCATCTAAAATGATCAGTATGCATGCAAAACTAATATTTTATTACAAAAACACCAGGTTAAGGGCTATTTATGACAAATAACCTTCCCTTAAAATATGTCAAAAGTTGTGGAAGTACATGTTTGTCTATGTGACTAGCCACTCGTCAGACCAGGCTACATGTTTCGAGTCATCAAGTATCCAGTGGCAGTGTTGCCGTTCCCAAGCGAGGCGCATAGCTCTGTGTCATTCACCCATCAAGGGGACTCGAGTTGGGCGTCGACTCCCAAAGCCCATATTGTGCAGGGTACATTGCACAGTCTGGACGCTGATGTTTGTTGAGGCTCCAGCATTAAATTCCGATGATACTTGCGAAAAGTGTAGCACGCCTATCGAGTGAAACAATTCTTGACAGCTGACGATGGTCACATTCACCCAATGTTTTTTTACGGCCACACTGGTATCGTAGATTGGAGGTTTTGCTAGAATTCTTGTACTCATGGTACACCCTTGCAATGGTCGTCAGTGAAAATTCGAACTTTGTTTCTACCTCTGAAATACTATGGCCCATTTCACGAGTGCCAACTATGACACCACATTGAAAATTGCTTAAATTGTTATTACTTGTCATTCTCATGCCGAAAACAGCTCTGACAGCTGGCAAGGATGTCTATCGCTTTATATGCGCACTGGCGGATGCAACCGAGTACGCGCATAGGTGACGTTGCTATGTATTTTGCATAAGATTGACTGTACCAGTTTTTCTGGCACTTCAGTGTATATGTATGTATGTATGCATACAATATATATATAGATATGTATACAATATGTATATATATAGTACATAAGATAGACAGATATACATTAGATAGATAAAAGAGTTGATGTATGAGGCTGGGGGGGGGGCTTAAGCCCCAAAGAGACCACCCCGGTGCACCAGTGCAATTGAAATATCCTTCATCCCATATCCCCAAGAAGACTGACATCAGTCTTCCTGGGTTTATGACTGATGTCAGTCTTCCTGGGTTTATGACTGATGTCAGTCTTCCATCAAAAGGGAAGGTTATAATGAATCTCTTCTTTGATCACATGGGAAACACTAGAGCAGCAAACATACAGTTCTGACAGTGTCACCTTGTGACTATCACATTTGGTGAACTGAGATAACTGCTTCGAGGCAGATGATTTGAATTGGGCAATGAAGTGAAGGAAGCATGTAATGGTCACCCATTTAACTTCTTAATGCCCATCCCAGCTAGCTTTTGATCAGCTGGAAACAACTGTAGTTAAAGTATTTGACATGTAGTTAAATCATAAGTGTATATCAACAAAATCATATCTAAAGAAAATCATTTATTACCACTCCTATTTCAAAGTCTGCAAAGAGTCTGCCTTGAGCTTAAGAATACATTATAGCTCTTAAATTTGCTAAGATTTTTTATTTTTAAAACTATAGATTGAAAGTCACTATTTGAAGATTTCAGAGCCAGAATCCAGTATCGCTCAGCAGATCCACCACAACAACCATGGCCATATCAGCATTTCAGCTGAACAACCAAGGAAACTCCAAGGCAAAGAGAGACAATGCCATCTATCCACTTCATGTCTTCCATTGTTGATGTCAGAGGGCAACAACACAGCACAGATGTACCAGCAAGATCAAAGTTAGTCATCCAGTCTTAGACACATCTTTCAATGGCAGAACATCATGAGTAAGTACAACTGTGGGTTAGTATCACCAGCCATGCTCAGAGCATTGGCCCAGCAACCAGTTCAGAGCTACACCAGATGTAGAGTGATGAATTTCTGTGGCAAACTGTGCAGTGGGTGATGTCTAAAGTCATTCATCCTAAATAGTCAGCAATCTAGGTGATTCAGAAAACTACTCATGCACATGAGCTCATGGGATGCAAATGAGTCCGAAGATAAGCCTTTAGGTAGTATCTCCTGTCCAGTGAACTGTGGCTAAGGGGCATTTACTTGGCCCTTCTTGGGATCTGGCATCTGCCACTGTAATTACTAACAATACAAAGGATTACTAACCCCTCATCTACTTCTGCCACTGTAATTACTAACAATACAAAGGATTACTAACCCCTCTGCCTTACTTAAATATTATAAGTGACTTAAGGTATACTAATTATTCTCTTCCTTTTTTAATATTACTATTGTTAATGTGAGGATGTTGCAAGCTGTCAAACAAAGGTTCCAATGGTGTCCAAACAAACTTTTAAAAATGACATTATCAAGCTTGTGTCACAATGGGACAAGTGTTTGAACAACTATGGCAATTACTGTTACAATAAAATGTATTTTTCCTGTTACTTTAAAGCTGGCTGATTTTTTTTATTGATCAACCCTACTATATACTTATTTTAATTTTTTCTTCAATATTTAAAAAAAAATTATTATATTTGCATTTTTAAGGTATTAAACTCCTGCAAAGTGCACATAGTTTACGTGCAATTCATAAATGTAAAACTATTAGAAAGTACCAATCACTCACCCTAAAGATCATGGTAATCTCCATTGACAACACACTTCCAACACGTCAATCATCGTAATGTTTCTGGGCTTCCAAGGTTTACAGACATCTTGCTTACGATTCTTACTTCCGGGTGTGAAACATCGTGTTTTTTTTTGTTTTTTTTTAGCCTTATAAGATGTAAAGCTTGTCAATTCCATAAAAAACCACACATACTACTCATTCATACAATTCAATTAAAAACTATGTACATATTTACATAACCTTACATTCCTAGGTGGTTAAACCTTTGTCAACTGCAAGCACCAAACTGCTCCTTCCGCTTCAAAACCCCTGCCACTCCCACTGCAAGTGTCACACTCATTCAGCCCTTCACACACAATCCTCTAGTACTTTCACAGACCACTGTCGTCATCAGGAGGCAGGTGTGTCTCACCCGCCCACCACATCTCAAGTGAGCAGAGCCATCGAGGCACGGGCCCCAGTCGCTATCTCTGAATCATTGTGTCTCTGGCGCCATCTATTGTCCTTGCTGCTCTTTTTTCCTTTTTTTTTCTAAGCTGCTGTTCTATTTTTATTAGGGCTTTCCATTGTTCGTTTAAGTTACTAGGCTCATTAATGTTGCATAATCTTGATCTGTTTTTTTCAATTAACACTGATTCTGCAATTCTTAACTGCCTTTTGTTTTTACAGCTCTTAATAATTTTAATATCCTCAAACCTTGGACATTGTTGATTTTCCATACAGTATTGGGTTAATGCTGTCTTAGCTTCTTTTTTATTCCAATTATTTATATGCTGGTTCAATCTATACTTTAATTTATTCTTGGTGCTACCTATATATGACACAGGAGGTTGCTGGTTTATAGGGATTTCATAAATTCCTGCTCTATCTAATTGGCTGATTTTTTTTATTTTTAATCACTAAATGTTTTACAGTAAGTACCTGATTTCCTACCTGTATGTCATACTTGCCACAAACCTTTATTAATTTCTGCTGAAACATTTTCTACATATGGTATTGCTCCTACATATTTTACAAGTTTTTTATCAATCTTGACCTTATTGTAAGCTTGAGTTACTTCATAAATCCATTTTTTAATACCTGTTTAGGGTAACCAAAATCATATGCAATTTTTTCAATATATTCAATTTCCTCTTTTTTATACTGTTCCATTGATGAGTGTGTTAAACTTCTTTTAATTAGTGTTTTAACACTATTTCTTTTATGTGTTAATGGATGTGATGACTGAAATGGTATAAGTACTGGGATATATGAAGATTTTCTATGCACTCTGAATTGCATATTATCATTTGTTTTAATAATCAAAATATCCAAAAATGCCAAAGTATTGTCATGTTCTTGTTCTACTGTCAGTTCAATAGATGGATAAATTTCACTATACTTTTTTGTCAAGTCCTCAAGTTCATCATTTTTTAGCCTGAACAACAGAAAAATGTCATCAATATATCTGCAGTATATCAGTGGTGGATCCTCGAGTTTACTTATTATTTTTCCCTCAATGTCACTCATTATAATTTTTTTTTTTTTTTTTTTTTTTTTTGATTGGAGGTTTAACGACCACCGTGAGCAACTCAATGGGCTATAAGCAGTCGCCCGTCCCTAATTTAGGGTGACTGGTTCCAGGGAAGGGAGAGAGCCAGTGCCGTAAGACAAACACAACATCCATGCCTGACCGGGATTCGAACCCGGACCCCTTACGGACGAATGATCAGAGGCCAACGCCTTAGACCACTGCGCCACCGGAGCGGCCATTATAATTTCAGCAAATAAAGTTGACAGTGGTGACCCCATAGGTCCACCATGATTTTGTTTGTAGATCTTGTTGTTAAACTTAAAAATGTTATTTTCATATATGTACAATAAAATTTCTCTTAACTCCTCTATTTGTATTGCATTCATTGTCTGTAACACATATAATTTTTCAATAATTATTTCTATTGCCTGAGGTACTGGTGTGCTAGGAAAAAGAGCTCTCACATCCATACTAGCCATATGATATTCACTTAAATCTTGTTTAATTACTTTAATTTTCTCAATAAATTCATATGTATTCTTCACAGTGAACCTTGTCTTCATGAACAAAGGTGCCAAAAATTTGTAGATATTTTTTTCCAGTTTTATTAGTGGGGAATTCCTTTTTGATACAATCACTCTCATAGGTGTATCCCTGGAGTTGATAGTAATTAAAAAAAAATATTGACAACAAAGTGAAATTGAAAATAATTTTATATAAAAGGTTTGATAATCTATTTTCAGTGCCAAACAGACTTTGCACAAGAAAATGAAAATACAAACTGAGAAATAGTGAAAAGGACAATGTTTGACAGCTAAATACTTACTGTCTGCTCTTCTGCATTCAATTTCTACAGGATCTGAGCAAAATTCATAACGGTTTCTAATTTTTGAAAGAACTTCTAGATCCCCAACATCTCTGTCAGGCGAGTCAATATTAATCCAATCAGTCCAACAGTCTGCATTCTCTATTTTAGTAACATATCCAAGAGTGGTTATTCCTAAATAATTAAAAACCAAACTTTATTAAATTTTAATGCAAATACATATATGGAGGGGAATTTTTTTAAAAACTAATACATTATATTTAGCAACCATGTCAGTTTGTGAAGTGCTAACATCATGTTTATTCACATGCCTTTTTATGACAACTAATTACTTACACAAGTATCTTATACATAATCAGACCATACTTTGTTACTTTTTATTCATGATAAATAGTAATTGACACACTATTCACATTAAGTTACAGATATATGTGTGAATATAATCTATTTATAATGAATTTTTGCAATGCAATGAAGTACTATTTTGTAGAGAAACCTAATGCTCTTCAGGGAAAAATAATAACAAAAGGCAACCACATTGCCTAAATTCAAATGATGGACCAAATAAAAAATTTTGAAAATAAAGGCCCATTAATGTTTTCAGTTTAAGAGCAGCCATGGTCACAATCACTGAAACAAAGGTCCCCCACTAGCAAGGGCACCCATAAGGGGGTGGGATAGCCCCCCCCTAGCCGTTGGTATAGCCAAATTTTTGATAAATTTAAAACACTAAAACAGACAAAACCTTTTTTTAAAGCATTTTTAAAAATAATAAGATATTAATGATTGATTGTATCAATTAGTTTGTTGTATTTTAGTATCTTGTACATTTACTAAAGTGTTTGACAGCCTTAAAGGAGGTAAGAATTTTTCTTAGCCCCCCTAAAAGTACTCATATGGGCACTATTGCCCACTAGATTTTAATATCAAAATTAATTTAAAATCTGCTGTTAGAAGGGATATCTAAATTCCATGTCTGCTAGAAACAAAAGACAACTGTGCATTATATATCCCATATTTACCTTTTGTATTTTCTTTCTCATTTGATGAAAGTTAATATCACAAAAAGATTAGTCTTTTTTCTGTTTAGAGACAGTTTCTAAAGTAAGCACTGGAGTTCATAGTAATTATATACCATTACTCTTTCCGAGCCATGTAAAAAGAATGTTTTTTTTTTTGATCGGAGGTTTAACGACCACAGTGAGCAACTCAATGGGCTATAAGCAGTCGCCCGTCCCTAATTCAGGGTCACTGGTTCCAGGGAAGGGAGAGAGCCAGTGCCGTAAGACAAACACAACATCCATGCCTCACCGGGATTCGAACGAATGATCGGACGAATGATCAGAGGCTATCGCTTAGACCACTGCGCCACCGGGGCGGCGTAAGAAGAATGACTGATAAATTTTAAAACACAGCCACAGAACTGATCCATTTCCCAGATTTCCTTTTTAAGCAAAAGCATGTATTGAAGAACAGCATGACAGTGGTGGACGGTGGGTTCAAACCCTGGAGAGGCCAGAACGATAATTTGTCGGTAGTCACAAAAAATGGCACATAAGAATTCAAATGATCTTTACTAGATGCATATTTAACCACTGCTCTAGATAAGTTTTTTAAGTTGTCGTATCCTTCAGAAGACCACAGACTTCTATTCGAGCTTAATAGCAAACAAGACCAGCAGAATAACTTTGCCTTCATTATGCTATTGAATAACCATTTATGTTGATGGTACCATGAAGATTGGAATGCTCTGTTTTTGCCTTTGTCTTTTTGCATAAGAGAAAACTTGGGAATAGGTCTTCCTTGTTTTTATAATCACATGTCTTTCAATGTCATTTCTTCTTGTAAAAGAACTTCTAACAAAAAAGTAATAATGTCAGTATTACACGTTGATACACTGAACATACTACTTTCCCCATCCATTATATTGACTTTGTACACCTAAACACAAAAGTTTACATGCAAAATTTATTGTTGTGACAGTAAAAGTAACAAAAAGTCACTCACACTGTGTGATGCAGCGTACTCTAGGAAAACTTTTAAGACACTGCTTTAGAACTGAGGCTTGCTTACGATGTGCCTCCTATGATCTGTTAATGGAAGCGGGAAGCTTCCGTTGGATGCCGTGCACTGATTGGTTCCCGCACTGTGAACATGGTAACGCTGACCACCCAGGAGAAACGGGCCTCTCTCTCTCTGAAACTTTATTGCATGTAGTTAGCTATGAAAGTCCAAGAAAGTGCTTGTGTGAACTGGCGCTCTATGTGCCTGAATAATGATGTATTTTATAGCATTGCATTTTTGTTTTTCTGCTTAAATGTAATTCATTCTCCTGCTTTATACAAATACTTTACTGACAGAATCATTGGGGAGGCCTGGCCTCCCTTGCCTCCTTTGACCAGCCACCCCTGCAGCATGAACACCTGCAGCCAAGAAATGTTGAATTTCCCTGACTTTGGATTCCTGGTTACATAGAATGATGAACCAAAACTGTACAACACTGTACCTGCTAAGTACCTCATAATGTCTGACATTTTTCTCTTTTACACATAATACAATGCATTTCTCATTTTTATTTCGCTGTCTTGTTCTCACACTATTACCCATGGTTCATATGCTTTTTCAATCACAAAATTCCAGGACTTTTACAGGACTTATGATCCAAATGCACTTACTTAAAATACAGTGAAACCATAGGTATGTTCAACCTGTAACCTACAACAAACAACTTCCTACGTGCTTGGATGAACTTAATACGGAATATTAAAAATGATGTTCGCTGGAGCTAATCAGAAACTTAGAATCACAGATAAATACTGAAATACCAAAACTGTCACTGAAAATGTGACCAGGTTTAATATCTACTAAACTTTTATTTACAGTATATTACACTGATTTTGAGAAAAATTTATTACAGAACAAAAAACAACAACATAAAATTCAAAAATACACAGGCATGTGGCATTACTCTTGAAATGCTTTCATATACCACACAATCAATACATATAATACTATTTCTATTTAATTATTTTGAAATAATGCTTACATTGGAAATTTAAGGGTAAGGAAAGGTGAAATATTTAGAACTTTTTCAAAGGACCAAAGGGATTATTATTTTTTAATTTACACATAATCATGGGAGCAAGTATTTGTGTTACATTTTATTTACGGCAGGAATTTTCAACATAATATTGATGCTGTAGCTAGGTTTTAAAATTTGTACTCGACAGCAAACAAAGTATGCACAAAAATCTCCAACGTGAAATGAAAGAGAATAACAGGAAGACCTTAAATCCAAGGCCTAAGTACAACTGCATTCATTAGTGATCAAGGCAATTTAAGCATGATTAGAAAACTAATTATAGAAGACGCTAAGTGATTACTTAGCTCAGAAAATACTAAGAAACAACAAGATTTTTAAGTTTCTGATATCAGAAAGCAATCTGATTTTATGGCAAATTTTTATATAAAACATTCATTAGCAAATTTCAGTAAGGGTCAAAATAACCCACAAAAAACAAAAACAAAGAAAAAAACAGCTACTTACTTCCACCAGTGGCTAAAAAGTATGTTATGAAAATTAACAATTGGCGCAAAAAACTAACAATTGGCGCAAAAAACATTTCCCACAGCAGAAGGTAGGTATTAGAGACAAAAAGATTTTCAAATCGAACAGTTAAAAGAAGAGATATAGAAGGAAAGATGATATAGCTCTATATCTTTCAGAGGAAGAATTTGCATAATGGAAAAGTTGAAAACAGGTGAAAAGTATTCTTCATAGCAAAAGCTAAGGAAAAAGAACTTTACATGAATTAAATCACTTACTCAAGGCTTTACCCAGATATATTCATTTGGTTCTAGTTCCAGCCGAAGAAATTTTTGTTTAATCTCATATTCATTTGGTCATGTGCCTTTATTCTGATTTACTGTTGCATGCAACTGTTTCTTTTTACTGTTGCACACAACAGTAATTATATTGGACAAACATTTCGAAAATTGGAAATCAGAATTAAGGAACATCAAATGGCTATTAATAACGAAGATCAAAGCAGTGTATCAGCAAATCATATGCAGTTTTGCAAATGTGACCCTTTATGGCAAAAAATCAAAATATTGGACTATGAATCTCATGTGAACAAGAGAATAATTAAAGAAAGTTATTACATCCAAAAAACAGAGCCATCAGTGCACCTTGAAAACTAATAAGTGGTGTTTTAAACAACTTGATTTCAACAACAACAGAATTACAAAATACACAATGAAAACATTTCAGTTTGGTAACTGGCAACAGTATGATGAACTTGGAAACTGTATGAGAAACCTGGAAACAACATTTAAATTCTTCAGTAGTAAACAAAACTTATGTTAATACTTCTATACATCAAGAGGCCAGAAAAGTCTATAAAGATCCAAAAGAACCCAGAGGGAAGGAAGATTAAATAAAATTTCTTCAACTGAAACTACAATCAAAATGAACTTTTCATATACATCTCCCAGAAGCAGAGAAAGCAAGAAAAATGTTTTGATTTTTACATCCCCTAGGGGAAAGTTGTACATTATTTGAAGAGGATCTTCTTATTGTAGCAAAAATCTTATTAACTCTCCATCTTTATTATAGCAAATGGCATACAATAAAAAAAAGAAACTTCTTAATAGGGTTTTTAGAGGCAGAGATAGGCTACAAAGGAAGTACACAAACACCACCTAGTGGCAAAATTGTGAACCACAAACCTCCTCAAATACAAACCTAAAGTGTCCCAAAGCGAGTTTTGCTTTTCCCATGGAGGTAGGAATAAGGGGGAAAAAGCACTCTCCATTCGCTCAATGCAATCCAAGTGAAGCCAGCCATCTTAAGCCTGACATGAGCAGACAATGCAATAGCTGTTAGTGCTGTGAGACGCATGAAGTTGGCAATTTGCTTTTAATATTAATAAATTTGCCCTTCTTTATTATATAAATCGTTGATATACTGTTCTTAAGGATATTAGTAGTTCATTTATCAATGTTTAGGGCGTTATGGCTACTTCCAGGTATTTAGAATTTAGGAAACATTTCGGCTGGCTTCTAGGGCATCAGCGCAACTACAAGTGTTTTTTTCATTCTGTAGGTAAAACCGCTGTGTAATTTCACAGTTTTTAAAGTTGTATGTATGATAATCTAAGTTCAGTAAGGAGTTTTAATATAAGTTTAGTGGTGTTTTACAGAGATCTGATCTGTTAAAATGAAGAGAATATGATAGTGTATGCAAATTAATGTTAACTGTAATACCCCAATATTACTTTATATTAGATATATTATGATTTTCCCTTTTCACCTGTGAACAAGCACATGCCTTGAAAGATTACTTTTCCGAGGAAATTGCTTGGCCGCCCCGGTGGCGCAGTGGTCTAAGCGATGGCCTCTGATCATTCGTCCGAAAAGGGTCCGGGTTTGAATCCCGGTGAAGCATGGATGTTGTGTTTGTCTTACGGCACTGGCTCTCTCCCTTCCCTGGAACCAGTGACCCTAAATTAGGAACGGGCGACTGCTTATAGCCCATTGAGTTGCTCACGGAGGTCGTTAAACCTCCAATCAAAAGAAAAAAACAAAAAATTGCTTGGAACATACATCACGTTGGTAAGGCTTTTCACCTGAATTAACAAGCGTATGCCTTAAAAGATGACTTTTCTGAGCAAATTGCTTAGATCACACATCTCATTGATGTGGCTTTTCACCTGTGTGACGGAGGATGGGCTGTGAAAGACTTTTCCAAGAAAATTGTTTGGTGCATACATCTCATTGGTGAGGCTTTTCCCCCGTCTGAATGAGTTTTCGAGCAAATTATTTGGAGCATACATCACATTAGTGAGGTTTTTCTCCTGTGTGAATGAGTAAATGTTTCGAATGTTCACTTTTTCGAATAAATCGTTTAGAGCATACATCGCATTGGTGAAGCTTTTTGCCCCGTCTAAATGAGTTAATGCTTCAAAAGATCACTTTTTCAAGCAAATCGATTGGAGCATAAATCACATTGGTGAGGCTTTCCCCCATGTGAATGAGTAAATGCTTCGAAAGATCACTTTTTCGAGTAAATTACTTGGAACATACATCACGTTGGTTAAGCTTTTTACCTGTGTACATAAGCATATGCTCCGAAAGATGACTTTTCCGAGTTGTCAATCAAAATGGGAAATTAAGCTGGTCATATCTAAATTGACTTCATATATGCGCTTTCGGAAATTAAAATATTTCATATTAAATGTTTCTCCTTTGCTTACCTGCAAAAAGTAACTCCAGGAGGAGGTTGCCCGGAATTGTTATGACATCCGTAAGCCCAACAACACACAATTTCTAAAAAAATAACTTCAAATTTCGAAAATGAAACTTCTCACGTACGTAACGCAATGGCCCAAAACCACCATCAGAGGCTTAAGATGGCCGTCACACCGTCGTCTGCTATGAAAGCTTCAACTTTGTGACGTCACACTCTCTTCCCTTATTCCTACCTCCATGGCTATCTCGTTGGGTTTTTCTTTTGCGATACGGTTACGGTTTGGTTAAGGTTTCGGTTGCTGTTTTGTTCAGGTTACGGTTACAGTTTCCTTAAGGTTTGGGTTACGGTTTCATCAGATTTTTGCATACGTTTAAGGCAAGGAGGTTAGAAGTAGAGGAGATGAAACGACTCGTTTTGAGTGAAGCCAAAACAGGTCAGCTGTTTCGATCGTCACTCTGATGTGTGTGGGAGTGTGCAGGAGTTCGGAAATGTGACGTCACTTCCTGTGCCTGAGGCAGTTTTGCTTAGCGCATGCAAGTCATGCAAACCAAGGATGCAAACAAGGAATATTTTGGACTTCGTATTTCTCTACATTAGGGTTTTCATTATATTTTAAACATGGTTACTTGCACATTCACAGTAAGCAAGTAACCATGCTTGCACATTCACAGGTTACTTGCACATTCACAGTAAGCAAGTAACCATGCGCAGCATGCACTTCCGCTCAAAAAATCATTATTTTGTTCAATTTTTTAAAGAAATACCAAGACATATTTTCCTACTTTTTTTGGATTTTTTTAATTATGGGAACGAATACTTTAGCCTTAATTTTTTTCATGACTGTATGGGTAGAGTAAGAGTCCAAAAAACCCGTTAAAAATCTCGATTTCTCCATACAGATATACAGGAGATTCTTGGATTGGGCGCATTGGCGTAGTCAGCTGATTAAAAGTGGCGTCACGCCAGAAGCACAGGGAGAGGAGTTGTTGCCATCTCCTCTTTGTTCTAACCTCCTTGGTTTAATGTTTCCTTAAGATTTGACTTCATCGACCTTATATTAGATGCAGACACCACTGACTGCCGCCATAAGTCACAGCTAATCGTTGGTGTGACGTCACATACAGGCAAAAAGAACTAAATAATACAGTTGATAAAACAATAAGCATGTGTTTAATTGATAAAGATTATTCAATTCATCATTTTATCTGTCTATACGCCTAGAAGCTTTGTTTAATTGGTTTCAAAGCAGCTTTTCGTCTGCGGCTGCGCCTTGCCTGGATGTGACGTCACTTACAGCACGGACGCTGACTTATGGCAGTCAGTGCTGCGTGGATAAGAATGGTGTCTCCACCTAATATAAACGCGATGGTCATGATCATGTTCAAATATAGAGGATTTTAGGAAGAGAGTGTCTGACCCAAGGTCTTAAACAACCTTTAGAAATAGGAAGCTAGGAGATTTGGGCTAGAGTGCCTGATAGGAAAGTGACACGGAAGCGAAGTTGAAAGGAGGAGGAAGACGCCTTTATTTATTACCGGCGGGCCAGTACCCGGGGTCCGACGGCTTAACGTGCTCATCCGACGCACGGCGGATATTTAGTGGATCGAGCGTTCGTACCTGCCTGAGATCGAACCTGAGGTCCTATCCGTGGCAGTTACGAGCGTTGCCCACTAGGCCATCCGCGGCCCAAACGCGATGGTCTTCACCCAAGTTGGTTAGAAGTAAGAGGAGATGGCAACAGCCCCTCTCCCTGTGCTTCTGGCGTGGCGCCACTTTTTATCAGCTGACTACGCCAGTGCGCCCAACCTAAGAATCTCCTGTATATCTCTATGGGGAAATTACGATTTTGAACGAGTTTTTCGGGCCCTTACTCTACCCATACAGGCATGAAAAAAATTGAGGCTGAAATATTCATTCCCATAATACAAAATTTCCAGAAAAAATAGGAAAATATGTGTTGGTATATTCGTTCTGGCTGTTCGTTCTGGCTGCTATCTGCCTTTTTGTTGTGTGCCCAGCAGGACGCACACAACATAAAGGCAGATAGCAGCCAGAACGAACGTCCGCGTAGCACAATTGGTAGAGTGACATATTCCGGAATGAGGGGACCCGGGTTCGTGCCCCGGCGTGGACAAAAATGACGGAGAAATTTACTTCGTTATAGGTTCAAATATTCAGTGTGAATAATATGATCCAGTCACACTGAATATCTATAACTTATTTGCCGGTTAAGATTATGGGGTGGGAGTGGCGGATATTTTTTGCGTTGTTTTTCGTTTCTTCTAGGGCATAATGACCACGGCATCTATCTAGGGCCATAGTCTCTGCTCCCTGATTTTTTTGATTGGAGGTTTAACGACCACCATGAGCAACTCAATGGGCTATAAGCAGTCGCCCGTCCCTAATTTAGGGTCACTAGTTCCAGGGAAGGGAGAGAGCCAGTGCCGTAAGACAAACACAACATTCATGCCTCACCGGTATTCGAACCCTTTCGGACGAATGATCAGAACCCGTCGCTTAGACCACTGCGCCACCGGGGCGGCGCTCCCTGATTTGGAGCCATTGGCTTCAGGTGGGCACACTGTCCCTATGTCGCCCGGAGCTCGAGCCCATCTCGAGCGATTGGCCAGAAGCCAGTGCCTCTTACCACTCGGACCACGGAGTGTCCTTTTGAGTTGCTCATAAGGAATAACAGAATGGGATCTGGGGATTACTTTTGTTGGAGGCGGTGTTGAGTTTAGATGAAATGCTTTTCTGAAACATAATATTTATCACCCTTGTTGGCGGGGGGGGGGGTATTTAACTGCCACTATGAGGAACTCTAAGGGCTATAAGCACCCGTTCCTTCCTAATTTTGCGCCACTGACTCTAAGGAAGGGGAAAAAGCAATGCTGTACACTACCCATATCTCGACTGAAACTTGAACCCAGGCTCACCCAAACGAACGATGAGAAGCCTACACCTGCCGCCCCGGTGGCGCAGTGGTCTAAGGCGCTGGCCTCTGATCATTCGTCCGAACGGGGTCCGGGTTCGAATCCCGGTGAGGCATGGATGTTGTGTTTGTCTTACGGCACTGGTTCTCTCCCTTCCCTGGAACCAGTGACCCTAAATTAGGGACGGGCGACTGCTTATAGCCCATTGAGTTGCTCACGGTGGTCGTTAAACCTCCAATCAAAAGAAAAAAAAAAAAAAAGAAGCCTACACCACCGTAGCGACCACTTGTCACTCTATCTACATACATGCATGTTTAACTTTTTTCGTGTTGCGTTTCCTTCTAGCAGTGCGATCACGCCTTACTGCGTAATCTGATAGTTTAGTCTCGTCCTCGCAATACCAACGCTCTATTAAGGTTCGAGTATGCTTTCATGTAAATTAGAGGTTTTTTTTAAAATGATCATCTAAAAAAAATTTCTTTGCCCTGCTTTTCTTCCCAACTAACCACGAAAAGTGCTTTAGCGCCGCTAAGCCTAGAGAAAAAGTGCCTTAGTGTCGCTTAGCTGCTCTAAGGCTCTTCTACATCACTACCCAAAACCTATTCAGCCTGATTCAAATAAACGCTGTTTGCTTTTCGGAATCATACAAACCAGCAAATATTTGGACAACTGTTGTCAGTGAAAACGAAACAGGTGGTGATAAATTGCAAAAACTGAAACAAAAAGTGGCGCTACTACATGGAACAGTGCTGAAGCGGCGTTAAGAAATATTTTAACTCGTGGTCCGATGAAAAAGAAAGATGAAATTTCCCGAGATACGTATTGTTATGAAATGGACGCACTTCATACAGTCGCCTATTCTGAAGAAACGTACTATAAAACAGCAACTGAAGCAAGGGGGCTAATTACAAATTGGACCCTGTATGAAACCTTACGTACAGCTTTTATTTTCCTTCAGCTGTTCAGTGAAACAACTCCTTTGTCAAAATACCTTCAAACAAAGGGACTGTATCATATTTTTTTTTTTTTTTTTTTTTTTTGGAGGTTTAACGACCACCGTGAGCAACTCAATGGGCTATAAGCAGTCGCCCGTCCCTAATTTAGGGTCACTGGTTCCAGGGAAGGGAGAGAGCCAGTGCCGTAAGACAAACACAACATCCATGCCTGACCGGGATTCGAACCCGGACCCCTTACGGACGAATGATCAGAGGCCAGCGCCTTAGACCACTGCGCCACCGGGGCGGCCTGTATCATATTGATGCATGGAGTCAAGTAAATAAACTGATGGACAGATCGAAGGAACTTTCCGAAGAAAAACACCGTGTTGCTCTTAAAGTTGAGAGTTTCTACTTTCATCACAGGCATAGTTGAGAAAACTGAAAACGTTTTTATTGAAGAAGATTTTCCAGTTACTCGAATTAAGAGAGTAAAGATTAAAGAAAACGTCTGGCGAAAGCGTATCTAACTCCTCTGCAAATTTATCGCCTGATCAAAGTTTTCGAGCAAACGTGTTTCGTAGAGTCTATGATGTAACGCAAACGGCAATGAAAGAAAGATTTATTAAAAACGAAGAGTTGATTTATTCACTTGCTTATTTAGATCAGCGACGTTTTGACGGAATTCCTTCGTAGTTACAGATTGATGATAAGGCTCTTTCATATTTGGCTGAAAACGCTCACGCAAAGTTTTGGGAGCTCCAGGGACAGCTTGGCCATTTTTCATGTTCATATAAAACTGTAAGAGAAAAAAAAATTCTATCTGTAGTCTGCTTGACGTTCAGTATTTCTTCTCCGCAAAGTAAAAAGGCTAGTGAATCTGATATTGACCAATCTGACCATGACAATGACGACGAATATACGTGTCCGATGTCTACAGCCAAACTACACGAGGGGAAAAAATGTGAGGACTGCATACCGTGTGTTTTCATATTTTTGCAGAAGTATAATTTACACTCTGCGGCCTACTCAAACTTGTATACGATTTACAAATTTGTTCTAACTCTACAGCTAACTCAAACAAACTGAGAAAGAACATTTTCAAAATTGAAAATTATTAAAAACAGATTACGATCAGTTACGGAGCAAGATCTTCTGGAAACTCAAGTTCTTCTCAGCATAGAAGCTACCTTCCAGATACAGTAAAAATAATTGCAGAAATTCTACTCTTTTTTCTCAACTTCCCTACAAATACATTCCAAAAGTTATAACAAGTCACCAAAACTACGCAAATAATATAAAAATGAATCAATGGCATGGAGCTGTAAACTATAGCATGCTTAATGTTCAGTATTTCAAGGTATTGTATTTATTTTCGGGATGACTACAATAATGAATACGGAATAGTAAGTTTAGTAGGTGGACAATTGGTAAATACACTGGCGGAAAGTGAAAAAAGAACACCAAGAAGGAGACGTCTGATACCAACGAAATTTATACAGCATAATAACGGAATACAGAGGATAACGTGATCAAACCTTATGGCAAAATACAGCTGTATTTGCTGGTAAACTAAAAATAACATTTCCATGTAACATGGTTAGTACGAGGTTGAACCGCCATGAACTGCGTCACACTGTGAAATTCTGGCATGGAGTCTGTCGTACAGATGTTGGATGTAAGTTTGGGGTATTGAGTTCCAAGCATCCTCAAGCTGGACGCGTACATCGGGGATGGTCGTGGCTGGCCGTGGAGACAGGATAAGTCGTTGTCCCATAAAATTCCCCACGTGCTCAATGGGGAAAAATCCAGTAAACGTGCAGGCAATGGTAGTTGTCTCACACCCTGAAGTACATGTTGCGTTGCACGTGCCGTGTGTGGGCGTGCGTTATCTTGCTGGAAAACACCACGATGGACCGACCTTACAAATGGCACAACAACGGGCTGAATGATGTTGTTGATGTAGGAGGTGCTGTTTAACGTACCCGGTACAAACACCAGTTGTGTACGGGAGTGATAGCTCATCGCTCCTCACACCAGGAGACCAGGTGTAGACCCTGTGTGTCGCTGGCGGATGCAAGAAGGGTGGAGACGCTCCCCTGTGCGTCTGCGAACACGCATACGGCCATCGGAGGCTCCCAAGCAGAATCTGCTTTCATCGTTGAACGCAACAGATCGCCATTGCGTTCTCCAGTTAAGACGTTGGCGACACCACTGCAGCCGTTCCTGACGGTGGGCTGGAGTCAGAGGTACACATGCCAGAGGCACACGTGCACGTAGTCCTGCATCCAGTAGACGGTTGCGGATTGTTTGCACAGTCACCTCAGGTGCAACGGCAGCTCGGATTTGCGTCGCACAGGATGTTCTGCTTGACAACGCCGCTCTTTTTATGCGTCGATTGGTCCACTCATCAGTCCGTCTGTGACTCCCGGTTCAACATCTTCTCGTGTGGGAATGTTCCTCGGACCATCTACGCCACCATCGTACCACCACCGATACTTCCCGTCCAATTCGCTGCTCAATACGACGATACGACCACCCGGCCTCGCGGAGTCCGACTAGACGACCTCGCTCAAAGTCCGATAACTGCTGAAATCGTACACGTCTTCCATGTCCAGTCATTGCAGCTTCTTCAGGGTCTTCCCACGTGTATGTACGCCGACGACTTATTACATTCACTTCGCCGTACTCCTTAAATACCACTGACGATAATTTGCATATTAGACCGTGCTGTGGCGTAAGCGCTCACCGGTTGGCCTCGAAATTAACATCACACCTACGTAAACTCGACCCCATTAACATATGTAAATTTCATGATCGTCCACCAATTCCTTCTTGGTGTTCTTTTTTCACTTTCCACCAGTGTATTTTGATATTTGGCTGTTAATATCCAGACCCTGAAGTGCGATGAAAGATTATATTTTGCTGAGAAGATCAACAATAGAGGTAAGCTCCATATTTCTCTGTGTCCACCATAATATATTTGTTATAGATTTTTTCACGGCGTGTGGTATTGGTGTTGAAACCCAACTGATCATGTTTTGCCTAATTAAGGCGTAAGGCCGGGCCTTATTCCCAAGGGATTGGGGGAAAGGGCAGTACAGCGCCGACTTCAAAGGGAACCCTCGTACTATCGTAAATTCCTAACCTTTCTCATTTCGGCACACACACACACACACACGCGCGCGCACACACACACACACACACGCGCGCGCACACACACACACACACACACACACACACACACACACACACACACACACACACACACACACACACACACACACACACACACACACACATTCCGTTTCCCAAGTAGTAAGTAGCATGCCGGGTCTTTTTGTCGCAGTCCTCCATTGGAGCAGTATACTTATAGAAAATGTTCGGTGGAGTAATAGCTAATATACTCGCACGGAAACTCGGGTGGGTAATGGCTAATGCGCTTATTTATAAACCCAGCTGTCTTAATAGCTAATGCATCCACACGGAAAACTGGACGGTATAGAGCTTCTTCACCGACGTCATTTTTGACGTCACGGTTACTTCCGGGTGGTTAAGAAAAAGTTCGGCTGCTAAGGTTCCCATGGGATTAACATGGGGAAGCGATTTCTGGGCCCTCTGTCACATGATTGTTTGAAGTTTTAGAAATGGTTAAAAGTTGTGTGGTGTATGGGTGCTTCTCAAAGTCCGAGTAAGGTAGTGGCAATTCTTTTTATCGCTTTCCAACGGCAGAAAAACGCCTGATTATGTGGAAAAGAGCAGTAAATCGGAAGGCATGGTCGCCCAGGCCGTATGGCAGGATCTGCAGTAAACACTTCATTTCAGGTATCGTAAATCTGCATATTTTACTACGTTAATAGTCGAATTTATATCGGTACACTTTCTTGCTCACTCTTATGTATTATTTTCAAGTTTTTACGTAAATCCTTGTTATTCTGTTTAAAATGCTCTGAATGCATGACGGATTAACTTTGCTGTCGAATCGGAAATTGCTAAACTTTCGTGAACTTTCAAGATTTTGTACTGTTACTAATTTCTAAATACTGAAACAGATGCCTTTTTTTTCCGAACCGAAATTTAACGATATACGTTCACATAGAATTAAAGGGTGCTGTCATACATTATTGTGTCGTCCGTTTTCACGGATCTGTTTTCTTTTATCTTTTTTTTTTTGGTGAAAAAATAGTCCGTTTTTTGGGATATGATAAGTCGGTATTTTCCTTTTTTTAATTGCAATGCACACTGGAACCAGTCAGAAATGTAAGAACTTACCGTAGACCGGATAAGAAATATTTCGTTTTCAGTCTTCAGAATTAATACATTTCTAACCCACCGATTGGTAAAATAATTATATGCATCAAGGCTTTTATAAGCTTTTAGAGCTTTTCCGGTATGACACGAAAAACTGCCTATTAAATAGTTATAAATATCGTGATAGTTCAGATCAGGGAGGTCCGTAGCAACACAAACTTCCAGACGATAAAAGTATCTTTCAGGTATGTCATATGGATCTTCTATGCCATTATTTCTAAGCTATTCCACCATATTAAGATGCCAAACTTTGTCAGAAAGAACAGTTTTTTTAACTCTATTTATAGCAGCAGCAGCCATTGAAAAGCAAAGAGAGAGACCAGCTCGGGTACTTTCTAACCACTCAGAAGTCTAGCAGACAGTTTTGTGACGTCACGTGATGCAAAGGCTCTATGGCGAATGATGCACTCGCATGTACCCCTGAATTGTGCAATGGATAAAGTACGCGTACCGAAATGTGGATGATGTGACAGCTAACATACTCTTATGAAAATCTAGGACAATACAATTTTCAACTTTTTTTTGCATAGATGACGGCATTTCTATGCCCAAAAATACATTATTCAAGTTTAGATTTTTTTAGCCTTTAAAATGCTTTTGGCCCAGTGATGATTCTTCTATTATTTACTTAAATAATGTGAAATAAAAGAAAAACAGAAAACTTAAGTTTGTCGGAGTATGCTAGACTGAGTATTAAAACTACAATGAAAGGTACAAAAATTTCCATACTAACTGTATTCTTCAGTAGCAACAGTAGCACATTGCGGCATTTCCAAGCACAACAGACTGTTATCTACACATTGACACTTTTCACACTCCTTCAGTTGAACAACTTGTTTTGGCTGGAAAAAAGATCGTAAAGGAAAAGCACCAGGTTAAACACAAAGTTTTAATATACACAGGGCGTCTTATTTTTAACTTGATATTTAGTGCAAAGGTATCCCCTTAACAGATTACAATTTAAATAACTGTTTAATACACCACTCTCATGAAAACAGAAAGAAATGACACAAGAAATATTCTGGAAATTTAGTGTGAAATTTCTGAAGCTCAAGGTTTTTAACTGAATGCCGCATTAATTATTATTCAAGTATTTCAGGCTTTCGTATGCCTTATAAAATCCAAACAAAATTATGTATGATCAGTGACGGCTGGTGGTACGGGGCTGCGGAACTGCAGCTCTCTCCTCATCCCCCACCAAAGCAGTTGTTGTTTTTCTTCATGCCGTACTGAAGCTTTCTGAACTCAACTGGGACTTTTCCCTACATGGCGCACTATTGTGCCTGTGTAGGAGATGAACAACGGAGGGGGAAAGGCTGCATTGCTCACATGCTATGGAAACCAACTCATGTGGTTTCAACAGGATATGAGCATCATGTGGGAATCTCAGGGTATTCCTACATCAGTTAGTTTACATGGGAAAGACGCTCCCTCGGGCTGACACATCAGTTTGGTGTGAGGCTAGTGACATTACTGGAATACATCGCTCTTTTCCATTGCGCTGTCACATTTGTTGCTAAATACAATTGTTGTACTGCCGAATATGAAATAAAATTGCGAAATGAATTAAAAAGCGAACGGAGTTATACCAAATGTATTATTTGATAGTTTCACCTAGTTTCTTTCTTCATTAGTTTTTTTCAATTTTTGGTTTGGTCCTGGCTTTATAGAACACAGTATTTCTAACAGAGATATGTCTCCCATCGAACTATAGAAAATTATTCTTGTTTGGTAACAGCAAAATAAAATCTCAGTTGCCGTGATCTTTGTAATAAGTTTCTGTTATTTTCCCTTCCAAAACAAAATGGGCATGTGAATAAATTGTGAATAAGAATAAAGTTCAGAAATGAATAAATTGCAAACAAAGCAAAATATAACTTATTTCCGGAGCAAAATGCTTTCATAAAATTGATTTTTTCACTTACCAAGCAGAACCAAAAATTTTCGCTTTATAACTCGTGTAAAAAAATGTAGCTTTAATTGTTTAGAAAATTTACGAAGATGGAAATTTTCAAAACAAAATTTTCCACAGTAAATTGTAAGCCTATTTTCAACACCAAAACTGACCTGAATGTGTTTTCAATCTACATTTATTAAAAAAAACGCCTCTATGTATGGATCGTAATAATAACTCATCGCGAAATCGTGGCAGATAATTCAAAATTTAGCACAATGATTTATTTACATTGCCGTCCGAGTTGCAGGGAGGTTTCTGTTAGGAACGCCATTCTTCGGTAACGAGGGTTAGCGCAGTATTCTTGGATAGAACGCAAACAAGAAGATTCGAAAATTACTCAACTTATGCACGTATGTTTTTAATGGAGTTTTATTAATATAATTGTAGATTACGATGATTACATTCGGATCAATCTGAAACTTAACTTCGGCAAAAAAAAAAAAAAAGCGTTCCATTGTAACTGCATACTGGGAGTCATAAATTAATGACTATCTTCCTCCATTAGACTCACAACAACTTCTAAAAGTTCTGCTGTCTTACGTGGGCTCATACATCTGACGTCACAACCTAGTGTTTTCAGAACGTGACACGTTGCTTGGCACCTGTCGCTAATTTTTTTTTTTTTTTTGATTGGAGGTTTAACGACCACCGTGAGCAACTCAATGGGCTATAAGCAGTCGCCCGTCCCTAATTTAGGGTCACTGGTTCCAGGGAAGGGAGAGAGCCAGTGCCGTAAGACAAACACAACATCCATGTCTCACCGGGATTCGAACCCGGACCCCTTACGGACGAATGCTCAGAGGCCAGCGCCTTAGACCACTGCGCCACCGGGGCGGCAACCTGTCGCTAACCGAGTTTTTTTTTTTTTTTTTTTATTTGAGGTTTAACGACCACCGTGAGCAACTCAATGGGCTATAAGCAGTCGCCCGTCCCTAATTTAGGGTCACTGGTTCCAGGGAAGGGAGAGAGCCAGTGCCGTAAGACAAACACAACATCCATGCCTCACCGGGATTCGAACCCGGACCCCTTTCGGACGAATGATCAGAGGCCATCGCCTTAGACCACTGCGCCACCGGGGCGGCCTAACCGAGTTCGGTCACGGTTTATTCCTAACAGTTTGAAATCGAAGTTCCAAAAGGAATATATCAGAAGCTCAAACATTTATTATGATATTTTTAGGGAACCCAGAGACAGTGCGAAGCCAGCAGTTCAAAAATGGGAAGGGGAGCTATTAAGAGGGCTAAGTAACGTACGGGGATCACAAATTTTGAAGTGCTTGGCAGACATTTTGCCAAAAAAATCCGTTCACGTAGATTTTACTCGAGGCTGATAAAGTTATCCCCAAGTAAAAAAAAAAAAAAAAAATGTTTACAGGTGCGTACACTGATGACCGATTGCATTATGACCAACTACCTAATATGCTGTAGGACCCCATTTAGCCCGCAAAACAGCGGCCACTTGGCGAGGCATCGATTCGATGAAGTGGCGATAGGTATCCTGGGGTATCTGGTACCATAATGTCAACAGCAGGCCCTCCAGTTCTCGTACATTTCAGGGTGGTGGTGATTCAGCGCGAACCCGCTTTTCCAAGTCCAACCGCAAATGTTCGATTGGGTTCATGTCAGGTGAATTTGGAGGCCAGGGCATTAACAGGAAGTCACCAGCATGTTCCTCGAACCACTCCTTGAAGATTCTGGTGGTGTGGCATGGGGCATTATCCTGTTGGTAATGGCCATCACCAGCAAAGAACACAAATGACATGAATAGGTGAACTTGGTCTGCAACAATGATCAGATACCTGATAGTTGTCAAGGATTGTGCTATTGGGATAATGGGGCCTAAAATGTCCCAAGAAAACATCGCCCATAGCATAACACAGCCGCCGCCGGCCTGTTTCCGTCCAACAGTGCATCCAGGTACCCTGGCCTACGTTGGAAATCGTCGTATCCGCGCCGTCTACGTGATGCACCAGGAATCTTGATCGATCTGACCAGGCCACTTTCTTTGAATCATGCACGGTCCAATCTCGATGATTTTGGGTCCATTTCTGACATGCAGTGAGCATTGGGACCCAGCTGGGTCTTCGGCTACACAGGCCTATGCGCAGACCAGAAGGCTGCGATGAACTGTGTGCTGTGACACATTTCCCTGATCAGCACTGTTGTAGCTGCGGGTGATTTGTCGCACTGTGGCCCTGCGGTCGCTGTGAACAATGCGCAACAGTCCCCGCTTCCCTCTGGCATCAATGAGCTGCGGACGACAGATCGTCGTTCGGCTATCTGTGCACCACTTTTGTTACGTACTCCCTACAGTGGCACGTGAACAACCCACAAGCAGCGCAGTTTCCAAGATAGCAGTTCCGAGGTGCCGTGCCATCACAATTTGTCCTTTTTCAAACTCCGATAAATCGGCAGCTTTTCCCATTCTGACTTCGAACACTACTAACCGAAAGTCAGTCCTCAGGTTGTATATAAACTGCTCTGTGAACTTCATCTGCGCCAACCGTTCGGTCTCGAGGCGCGCTCATTTCTGTAGGCTGTGGGTGGTCATAATGTAATGGCTCATTGGTGTAGATCTATGGAAACACAAGAACAAAAACTTCAGAGAAAAGCAACAACTCAGCACCTACTGTTAAGACGATTATCATAGTTTATGAAGAGGTGTTATGAATTGAGAGTTTTCTGTATTCATGTATTTCAAAGATATATTATTATTGCACTGCTAACAACGTTTGCTCACATAGAATGCATATGAAGCGAATATTTTTCATGACGGTTAGGGTTCGGGCGGGTATCATAATCATTCACTGCAGTAAAAATTTAAAAAAAATATGCAGGTTGTATCTTAAATATTATACCCGGGCTGTGCCGGGGGCTGTTCAGCTAGTTAAAAATAAGTCCGAAAAAAATCAATTCTGTCGGTGATAGGGGTGTAAAAGAAAGCGGTAAGTCTACGGAATAAAGCAGTATCGGTACTTTTTTAATAGCTGGAACTTTATATGTCACGATTTTGTTTGTTGAATACCTCACATCATGAATCGACCGAAACACTTCACTGATTATAGTAGACACTATTAAAAAAACTTAAAGCACTGACAGGCTCACAACAATTTAGCTTTAGAAGTGATATCTACAGAACTGGGATACAACCTTCCCCATCTCAACTTACCACAAGCCACTACTGCAGCCAACCCACTCAGCTTATCACGAGCCGCTACTGATTACGATTGTTGAAAGCAGTGATGTAGTTCTAAGAAAAAAAGGACTTAGCGGTGAACGGGTTAGATGAAACAAATCCAGAAAGACCTTAAAATTTGCAAAAGCAATTTAGAATTTGATTTGTTGTTCTCATCAGTTAGCATTTTTATTAAAGCTTTATTACTAATTATTTTCTTCACCTTTTATTTAAAATGCTTAATTGGAGCAATTTTAAATAAAAGATAAAAGTTACGTAGGAGTCAGATGCTAAGAATGTTAAGTTTCTCTTTTAATACTGTTCTATATGTCAGTCACATTGAATACATGTAACTTAGATGTCGCTCTTGTTAAAGTTATGGGATGGAAGTGGTGGATATCTGTTGTGCTGATTTTTGTTTCTTTCCGGGTGTAGTGACCACCGCGGTCATCTAGGGCCATACCCACCGAACCCTCATTTAGAGCCACTGGTTCCGGGAATGGCCAGCGTGGTGGAGGGGGGGGGCACACAGCCCATGCCTCTCCCGGAGCTCGCGTCCATCTCGAGAGAGTGACCAGGGGCCAGATTAAGGACTCAGTGGACCCCCAAAGAACTTATGACGGGGAATTATAATGAAGTCCGTTAAAACACAAAACTGTTACTACTAACTTATCTTCAGAGTTTTCATAATAAGTCACTATACTTTTCATTGTTTTCACAAGAACATGAGTTAAAAGCTTAAGATTCCTAGATTTTGTCTTGTATTTTCTAATGATTTAGCATTGTATGCTTTTCTTAGTGCAATGTGAAGAAAAAGGAGACTTCAACCATTAACGGTTTCCAAGTGCTAATTGGGAGGTATACGTGGATGGCAGTGAAAAAACTGAAACTGTCTTGCTGATCCCGCTGTATACAGCGACATGAAACCTTTACTCTTGGTGAGTCACTGTCTTGAAACCTGTTCATCTTCCAGCCTCTGTTTCTGATCGAGTGGAAATCATACGAGACAAAAGTAAAAATATTTTATGAATCTTTCTCTCTCACTCTCTGTATCTACCTATTACACTGACGGAAAAAAATCCCAACACCAAGAAGGGGTTGTGTTGGATAAACGACAGTTGGTAGGCGGTGAGAGTACATCTGTAAGATGACGTCTATGCAAATTTCGCGCTCGGCGCATACGTGTGGCGCTAGTAGCGCCCCTCGGAACATGCAATGCAGGTTTGCTGTAAATACGCGCTGTAACGTTCGTGAGCGTTAGTTATCGTTGAGATTCGACGTAATGTGTTGATCTTAGTCAAGAATGCCTTTAAGAAGACGAAGAAGCCATTATCAACAGCTCACGGAGTTTGAACGAGGTCGTGTAATAGGGCTACGAGAAGGTGGATTTTCGTTCCGCAATATTGCAGAAAGACTTGGCAGGAATGTAGACACTGTGCATGATTGTTGGCAGCGGTGGCCAAGGGAAGGTACTGCCTCAAGAAGACCGGGTTCCGGCCGGCCACGTGGCACTACTGAGAGGGAAGACCGCCGTGTACGGCGTATGGCCGTGGCGCATCGTACCGCGTCTGCGGCAGCAATTCGAGCTGCAGTTGCCACCACAGTGACACAACGAACTGTTACAAATTGGTTACTTGAAGGACAGCTCCGAGCTAGACGCCCTGTAGCGTGCATTCCGCTTACTCCAACCCACTGCCGTTTGCGACGTCAGTGGTGTCAAGCTAGAGCTCATTGGAGGACGGGGTGGAGATCTGCTGTGTTTTCTGATGAAAGCCGGTTCTGCCTGGGTGCCAGTGATGGCCGTGTGTTGGTTAGAAGGAGGCCAGGTGAGCGCCTGCAACCAACCTGTCTGCGGCCGAGACACACTGGACCTACACCTGGAGTTATGGTCTGGGGAGCAATTTCCTATGACAGCAGGAGCACTCTCGTGGTTATCCCACGCACCCTGACGGCACAGTTGTACGTCGGTCTGGTGATTCAACCTGTTGTGCTGCCATTCATGAACAGCATTCCAGGGGGTGTTTTCCAACAGGATAACGCTTGCCCGCATACCGCTGTTGTAACCCAACATGCTCTACAGTGTGTCAACATGTTGCCGTGGCCTGCTAGATCACCAGATCTTTCACCAATCGAGCACGTATGGGACATCATTGGACGACAACTCCAGCGTCACCCCCAACCAGCATTAACCGTCCCTGTATTGACCGACCAAGTGCAACAGGCACGGAACTCCATCCCACAAACTGACATCCAGCACCTGTACGACACAATGCATGAACGTTTGCGTGCTTGCATTCAACATTCTGGCGGTTACACCGGTTATTAATGTACCTGCATTTCACATTTAAAATGGCTCTTCTCGCGCTTACAATAAGCTGTGATCTTGAAACCTTAATCGATTAAATATGTTACCTATACAAATGTATTGCCGCCATTTCATTCCTTTACAACTATTTTTTCGTGGTGTTGGGATTTTTTTCCGTCAGTGTATTTGCCGAGGCACGCGGCCTGGGCCCTTGGTCACGGTGGGCCCCATTTCTATAGCCCCTATAGACACCACTTAATCCGGCCTTGAGATTGGCGAGAAGCCAGCGCCTGTAGCCACTTGGACCATTGAGTTTACATTGAGTTTATATTACGTGGAGACACCACTCCTATCCACGCAGCACTGGCCGCATTAAGTCCCCGTCCGTACTGCAAGTGACGTCACATCAGGGCACGACGCAGCCGCAGACGAGAAGCTGCATTGAAACCAATGGAATAAAAGTTTCTAGGCGTATAAACAGATAAAATGAGGAATTCAATAATTTTTATCAGTTATACACAAGCTTACTGTTTTATCAACTGTATAATTTAGTTCTTTTTGCCTGTATGTGACGTCACGCCAAAGATTAGCTGTGACCTATGGCGGCAGAGTCACTGGTGTCTCCATCTAATATAAGCTCGATGACTTGGACCCCTAGAGCGTCTTTTTCGTTACCCATTAAGGAATCACAGAATGGACTCAGGGGATCACTTCTGTTGGAGCCGATGTCGAGTTTAGCTGAAATATGCCCTTCTCAACAATAAAACACTTGTCACGTGCTTTGGGAGACTGGTGTGGGTGCTTAACGACCACCATGAGGAACTCTAAGGATACAAACAGCCGTTCGTCCCTACCTTACTGCGTGATCCAACAGTTTAGTATCGTCCTTGCAATACGAACGTTCTGTTAAGGTACGAGTATCTTCTATACATAGTATAAAATAAAGTCCCAAGTGGGCGTCTGTCTGTTTGTTCGGGCTAATCTCGAGAATCGCTGGACGTATTTTGATGCGGTTTTCACTATTCCATACAGCATTTGTCGAGGAAGGTTTAGGTGTATGAAACATTAATCTATGACAAAAGGGAGCCGAGCAGTAACGATTTTAGTGACAAGTCAAAGAAGAAAACCACCGTTCGCATTCTTTCGTGGCTTCCACTGCCTATGCGCGGCGACTGGTTTACGAAACGTTTTTGCTCATTGGGAAAAAGACGCGAGACGCATGCGCGGCGGACGGTCTGACTGCTTGTAAGGCCACAGACCAAATGCGTAGTTACATGGGACGCTGAAAGAGAATTGGTTTATCGGCACTCGCACAAATTAAATGCGTAGTTGTTTTCGTCCACACGTAAGTATTTCTTTGAGTAGCTCTTTAATTAAAATTTAAATATTGTATTAACATTATCATTATGCCGAGACAAAAATCGAATATAAGTAGGTCGTAGTACATCGGACGCTAAAAGAATTTGTTTATCCCGTCATAATGAAACTTTCCAAGAAACAGAATCTCGATTGGCAAATGACAGAAAAAGAATGCCTTTACAAAGAGAAAGACAGTCGCCTGTTGAACGTAATAATCATCTTTTTAGATTCGCCGTAAATTCTAAATTGTTACTGTGCGAAGCTGGGCCGGGTCGGTAGTGCTTTTATATAAATCAGTGTTCTTTTCACATGATCCTCTGAAATAATTTCTTTGCCCTACCTTTCTTCTCAACTAACCACGAAAAGTGCCTTAGCGTCGCTAAGCCGCGCTAAGGTTCTTCTACATCTCTGGTTGAAAATATTATACATTAATACCTACGGATAAGTACCTGATAAATAGAAATTGTGCTAAGGAGTAACTTGTTTCTTTGCGATATCTCTAATATAATTCTTTAGAGAAGTGCATATGGCACTGCTGTGCGAAATGCAGTATACACATACGTTTCTTTCTTTTTCTTTACTTTTTTTGTTGCTTGGAAATTAGATCATCACTAAAGAGGTTGTTTTTCTGTAAAGCGCTCGTAAGTGAGGTAATAATGCATCAGTACATTTTATGTTGAAAAAAGTGGCAGGAAGTTAAGAAAAGCTGTTGATTTACAAATAAGTTAGCTGAAATGATTTTGGAAACTTGAAAGACAGGTCAGTTCAGACACGAAACCGATAGCTTTGTCGTTCACCGTTACTGCGTTCATTACGCTACGAAACGAAGAGCTCAGCCGACTGCAAATTTATCACTTTTAATGCAATTAACAAATTTAGAGGTTTTTTTTTACAAAACTGCTGAAGGAGAGCCACAATAAAGGTGCACATTATTCAATTTTACCTCAATATTCTCAAGTGACCAAATTGAATTAGTTCAAGAAAAACCTTAATACTGATTAAAAACGATGATATCAGATATTACTGAAAACGGAAACGTAAAACTCACGTCCCCTAGTGGCACACTTGTGCGTTTCGAAAAATCTGAAATTATATGAGAAACATTTCGCACCGGAAACGCTCTTCAACAAAGAGAAAGAATTTTTTCAAATCGGACTCTTAGAAACAAAGATATCGACAAAAATATGATATACATCTACGCCCCTGGCGGAAAAACTATACATTATTTTAAGAATAAAGTATTCTGAAAAGGTTTTCCGAGGTGAGCGGCATTGGTCCACGACAGAATTCTTCCAATCGAGTTGTCAGAAGCTTAGATTTTGCTACAAATGCATCAGCAGCAGAAAAAAGCTCTTACGCCCCCTGGTGGCCAAACCATTCTTTACCAAATACAGTATTACATATTATATGCAAAACATTTTCCTTCAAGAGCTGTATCCTATTTTGGAAGAATTTTTCAAGTCGGAGTTTTAGAAACAAAGATATCGAGGAAAACGTAATTTACTTTAACGCCCCCTCGCGGAAAATCTATGTATTACTTGAAAAAGAGTCTGTACCTAAAATAGTCTTTGATGTAAATGGCATCGGAAAGAAAAAGGATTTTTTCAATCGGATATTTAGAAGCAAATATATGGCATCAAATGTATTTTGAATTCGATATCATCTGCTTTTACGCCCTCTAGCGGCGAATTTTTGCATCGAAAAAAAAAAAAAAAAAAAAAAATGCAAGGATCACCCTTCTCACATTTCAACTTTCCCAATGCAAATAGAATTTCCTAAATTGGATAAATATTTGCAGAGATATGGTGCCCACAGACGGACGGACGCGGACGGACTGACAAACCGATAACATAAGCATCTTTTTTTACAGACGTGTTAAAGAAGTTACATGACATCTTAAAGTGGACGTCAAGTAATTTTACTTCCTATGTTTCCAATGGAAAAACTTTTGTACACATTTTCTTCAAAATTAATGCTTTCCCAAGGATGAACATTTGAACATCGATTAAAATAGCTTCATTTTATAACTTGGGATACTTAATATTTTCTAAAACATAACCATAGTTATGCAATTCAACATTTGTTTGTCTACTGACGTCATCAAAGTACAGGTCGTGCTATCTTTTTTCTGGTTTCAACACCACCAAAGGAAAAGTTATTGATTTTTAATATAATTATGGTTATGTTTTAGAAAATATTAAGTATTCCAAGTTACAATATGAAGTTATTTTAATCGATGTTCAAATTTTCATCCTTGGAAACACACTAATTGTGAAGGAAATATGTACAAAAGTTTTTCCATTGGAAGTATAGGAAGCAAAATTACTTGACGTCCACCTTAAAAGTCTGCGATCCTAAAGACATTTTTAACATTAATGAAACAGTTTTCATTAATTTAACATTAATGAAACATTTTTAAATGCTTGCTAGACTAAACAATGGCTTTAAAAGGTGAAAGATGTAATGGAGATGAACGAAGTAAGGTGCGTATAACGCTACTTTTTAGTGCCAACATGAGTGGATCAAAAAAACTTACACCTTTGATGATTAGAAAATTTACTAAACCAAGACGCTTTGCAGGTGTAAAAACTTTTGATGACCAAACTAAAAAGCGTGGATGTTGGAATTCAGTGAAAAAGTTAGATAACAAGATTATTACGAAAAAGAGGAAAGTACACTCAGTAAACAAAACATTAGAGATAGGAGTGATGGGCAGTTGACGCAGAGTCGAACAGACTCAAATCGAACCCAGGCGATAAATAGACAGACAGTAGAGCATTCCAATAGTGTATCGCAATCGAAAGACATAGGTAAACGTGGCGATCTGAGCGACTTTGATCGTGGACGCATTATCGACGCAAGACAGATAGGTCATTCTATCTCCCAAGTGATAAAGAACCTAGGGTTCTCGAGGGTAACCGTATCAAGGGTGTAACAACCGTATCAAGGATGTAAAAACCCTAGGGTTCCCGAGTGCAACCGTATCAAGGGTATAACATCGACGGACGTAACAGCGCACGGAGAACAAGCGATGGCCGACCACACACCATTAATGACCGGGGTCGGCGTAGGCTATCGAAGCCAGTACAGACCGATCGCTTAACAATGGCGGCGCAAATTACATCCAGGTTAAATGTCTGAGGCCCAAGGAGCGTCAGGGAGTGAACGGTATGGTGCACAATGCATACCCTGGGCTACGGGAGTTGACGCCCTACTCGTGTGCCACTGTTGACTGCTCGTCATTGGACATTGTGCCGAAATCACATCCAGGTTAAATGTCTGAGGCCCAAGCAGCGTCAGGGAGTGAACGGTATGGCGCACAATGCATACCGTGGGTTATCCTTGTAAGTGCCTTATACCAAGATTATCAAAACTTTACCTCTGCAGAGTCCAGTTTTGCCGCAATTAGCACCGCGTCGTGTGTATCCTGTTTTGTATCCTGTTTTTAGCTATACCGAGCTGACGGGAGGGTGCGGGTGTGGCGTCGACAGCATGAGGCCATGGACCCTTTCGTGCCAGGTTGGCTATGTAATGGTTTGGGAAGCCTTCTCATGGGGCACATTAGGTTCTTTAGCGTGTCTGCTAAGGTCTTTAACCGCTGCGCGCTACCAGCATGTGCTGGCTGACCACCTACATGCTTGCATGGCCTTCGCGTATTCTAAGGCTGATGGTGTGTTCCAGTAGGACAAGGCGCCTCCCCACCAGGCCGCAACCACCCGGGCACACTCATTTGATTTTGCTACCACCAAGTGGCCTCCAAGATCCCCGGATTTAAACCGTGTGGAAGCTATCTGGAATGCCGTGAAGCAGAACATCAGACCCATGGATCCTGGACCGACGCCTCCGGTGGAGCTGTGGACAATGCTGCAACAGGCATGGCTGAGAACATGAGATTCATGGATCCTGGACCGACGCCTCTGGTGGAGCTGTGGGCAATGCTGCTACAGGCATGGCTGAGAACATGAGATCCATGGATCCTGGACCGACGCCTCTGGTGGAGCTGTGGGCAATGCTGCTACAGGCATGGCTGGCATTACCTTCGGAAACACACCGGCATCTGGTGAAAACGATGCCTGGGCGTGCACACTCTCTTATTCACGCTAGAGGAAGACCAACGCGCTAGTAGGTAGGCATTTCTAATGTTTTGTCCATTGAGTGTTGTTCCCTTTAATGATAAATGCACAACTCACAGGGCACTTACCGGAAATGAAAGCTATTACAGTGCAATTTCGGTCTGTAAACACAACGTCTAAGCGGCATCCTTTAGATCAAGGCATCATACAAAATTTTCAAGTGCAATATCGCAAACAAGTTGAGAAGAAATGTACTGATGCCATTGATGAAGGATCCAAACCTTCTGTAAACTTACTGCAGGCAACAAGAATATCGGATAGAACCTGAGGCGAAGTAACATCCACAGGTGTTGCGAAGTGCTTCAAGAAACAAATAAGTTTTTTATTGGCAGAAGATACATCCAGTGACCCAACTGAAAACATCGTCATTATTGAACGAGATCGAGAAGAATGGATATGTATTTCAAAAGCCTTCCATTTTGAGCCGGGAGAGGAAACATTTCAAGGCTTTATGCACGTCGACAATAATGTTGAAGTGAGTGATAATTTAATAGATATAGCAGAAATAAAGAAATAATGTTTAATATTATAGCAGAAATAAAGAAATAATGTTTAATATTATAGCAGAAAGAAAGCCGCTTTCAGAAGATACAGAATGGAAGATGAAGTTTTACCTACTCCTGCAGCAACAGGAAAAAAAGCGTATGCGGCAGCTGAAAACGTAAGAAGCTTCATCGAAGCAACTCCCGGAATAAACCATAAAACATTCAGAGCAATTGCGCATTTAAAATCAATAACTGAACACCAAAGTACTGTGAAAAAACATAAGATTGTATTCACGGTTTTTTTAAAGAGATAAGTTTTATTTTTTAGCATGCAAGTATGTGTAATAGAATTCATGTAAAAGGATAAAGAGCTGAAGCAAGTAAAATTTTGCTTATGCTTGATAACTCCATTTTTTGTTGGTATTCCCTTCGGATTCGACTGTATTACACTGGGCGATTTTCTTCTGAGGGATAAACACAAGAACAGCAGGGGTAGAAATCATAACTGGGATTTCCCTACTGATGAACCTGAACTATGACCTTTTACAACTGTGGATGCTCAACGTTACTGTTTATATGAGATTTAAAAAGTTCCTTTCATAAGTATTTATCGCTATGCCAACTAGAGTGGCATAAAAACTCCTGGCGGAGGCAGACTGCTCGAACAGCTGAAGAAATGTAGAAATTATCATGATAGAATATTTAACTAACGCTCTGGGCTGAGCAAAAACGTATAATAAATCACAATTCTCTAAATTCATTGCATTTATTTTCTGTGAAATAACCACGAGAAGCGGAAGAACAAAGAGGTGGATCACAGGAAGATGACTTCCATGGAGTCACATAGTGTCAAACTTGTAGTATCTTTCATGTTCAGTACCTTTAGTGAGGCACTCTGCATCAGGATTACAACGGGCTAGCACAAAGTCGTCTCGAGTAATAGAGGCCTAAGCCTACGTGATTTTCCCGTTTGTGACGTCAGCAGCCTGATCATAACAAACCAAACCCGCTACGATTGAAACCGAGAAGCAGTCTGCTTTCTCGGCGTGTGTCTTATACTGAGAGTGTTGAAGACTTGACTGCGATATGAGGATTCGAAGAGAAGTTAGTATTTTTAATAATTTAGATTGCATATTTCTTATGAATTGATGAAGCTATTTTATTGCAAACATAATAGTTCTCGAGAAACTAAGCAGGTTCAAGCAACTTAGTAGATACTAACCAGGGAAGTAAAGGAGTTATCAGAAGCGAGACATAAAAGAAATGAACCGATTGTATAGAGCTTGCCACGCTGAGTAAGAAAATGCCAATTAAAAATGCCCAATCGAACTAGTAAACGCTCAAAGCGCTGGCAAAGATGGAAAATTTTAACTAGCGAACCACATCGGAATGCAATGAAAAAGGATAACTATGGAACATAGGCTGAACAAAAATGATCAAAGACGTTCTGTCTGCAGCATGTTTTTAAAAATCATCCATCAGAGATTTTAACTCTGATGGATAATCTGTAAAAAAATGCTGCAGACAGAACGGCTTTGTGCACCACAGACATCGAATGAAGGCAAAACTGGAACAAAGATCGCAATTTTTGATTCCAAAGTGGTGACGAAAAAGGGATGTAATCAGATTCTGTTCTAGTCCATCAATCTGTTTGCACAATCAATTCCGTTCCCCGAGTCTCCGTGATTTATTCCAATATGGTTTCACGAAGTCAAACTTACGTTCCGGTGATTACATTCCTTTTCCGCCACCGACAACCTTTGCCTTCCACTTTGGAATCGAAAATTGCGATCTTTGTTCCAGTCTTTAATTCATTTGATGTCTGTGGTACACAAAGCCGTTCTGTCTGCAGCATTTTTTTTTACAGATCATCCATCAGAGCTGAAATATCATTTTTGTTCAGCCTATGTTCCATAATTGTCCTTTTTCATTGCTTTCCGATGTGGTTTGCTAATTAAAATTTCGCACCTTTGCCAGCGCTTTGTGCGTTTACTAGTTCGATTGGGCATTTTTAATTGGCATTTTCTTACTGAACGTGGCAAACTCTATACAATCAGCTCATTTCCTTTATTCCCCCTTCTGGTAACTTTTACTTCCCTGGTAAATAGATAAATTTCATGTATCATTAGGCTTAAGTGACGTTTCATGAATCATTATGCGTTTTTTTTTGTCCACTGCTATTTCGCCTTATTTTGTATGAAATATTTATATGTGTAATTTTCCGACGTAATGCTGAAAAAAAAGTATGTATCAGTCGCACATTGTGTTGTTGAAAGAATATGGAATTATCATATCAGTAACGGCAATTTTAATGCCATGCATAGAATGTTCCTTATTAACTTAATAGATCAAGTTTTTAAGTTTTGCCTTTTTTTCCCTCCTTAACTTATTTGGATGAATTAGAATATAATTTGTTTAAAAAAATGCATGGCGCTTACGGTAATACTGGTGGATTTGTGCAAAGCAAGAATCTATTGATATAACAAGAAAAAAATGAAAGCTCTTTTATGCCTGAATTTGTTTGTAGATATGAAACAATCAATGAATTCATCTCTCCGACGCCTCATAAAGTGTTTGCGTTTTGATTTTTACCAAACGTTTTGCATTTACTGAAATTTATAACTTGTTTCCATCGAATATGTGAAGTTACGAAAAATTAGCATCCTGATATCCCCTAAGATGGCAGTCACGGCAGCGTTTGTTATGATTCTCATGGTGACGTCACGAATCGAGGACTAAGGCCTGCTAGTGCTCGAGATGGCTTTGGCTAGCATGCACAGTGATAAGGTACACAGCACCAAGCATGAAGTTCCTTATAGTATGCACAGTGGCCTGGATATATGATAAGTCGCACAACGCCAAGCATGCAGTATTCTTTCTTACGCAATCTCATGAGTGAGGCATTTAGAATCTTCAACATCCTAAGCGAGGCAAACTTACAAGAACAAACACAATTTATCTAATTAAAAGAAACATAAACAAATCATAATCCATGTAATCCCTCTCACTATAAGAAACTTACTGCTAATTGGGTACCGTCCGGTAGAACACACGTGCATTCATCACGGGGTACACATGTTGCAAAATCTCTCCATAAATGTTTTTGATCACATCCATGAGCGGGCCGACATCCTTCGATACACTGTTCATCTTCATGAAGGCACTTTTCATTTTCATGAAGGACATACAAAAATGACAGGCACGTTTGTTCACAATGATAAGCACAGCGATCATAAACTTCCCCTGGCGGACAAGGACCTAAATAGAAATGTCAGTTTTAAGAGAAAATCAAATGCCGTTTCAACTGACAAACACATTTAGATATTAAAATCGAATCATGCTCAAACATTCGCGTGTGCGATTCTCCATTTATTACTTCAAAGACAGTTCAAGTGAGGTGTAATGAATACAGGCACAAATGTTACTAATTAACAAAAGTCTTAAAGGGAATTCGTCACCTTTCTACTCTTTTTGCGCATCGTGAGAAAAATGTGAACAAGTTTCCTTTCTATTTTAAATTTAAAACAACAGCGTGTTTTTAGTGTCAATTGAGTAAAAGAAGTTAAAACATAAGTAGGGTTTTTATCAGTAGCACAGCTAATAATGTGGTGCCCTGGTGCAGATAATGTACTGGGCCCCGCTGTTCCCTAAAAATACCGTATAGTTATGTCAGGTATATGTATTGCCGTGAATTGTATTTTATATACGGCATTTTCCTACACATTATACCTGAAGATCATCATGCAATCGGAAGTATAGGATACAAAATTCAAGGTTACCTACTCACTAATATTCGGATCAACACTAAAAGAAGGTTTTCCTCAACACTGATATTTGTTACTGCAGCCGGTAGTACATTGATTATGTAGTCGCCTGCATCGTATGGCGGTATGTGATGGATCGATGGGACAGGACATGGAAGGGAAACATCTATAACGAAGTAAATTTCTCCGTCATTTTTGGTCTACGCCGGGATTCGAACCCGATTATTCCGGAACAAGTCGCTCTACCAACTGAGCTACGCAGACATTTTATTCTGATTCCTATCTGCCTTTATGTCGTGTGCGTCCTTCTGGCAGGTACGTCACATCTCCTGGTACGTTACATCATCTCCCCCTTATTTTTTTCGAAGTGCTGCTCTTATTTTTCCTATCTCGCGGTGTGGAAATAACATCACACCATTGCGAGATTGTGAACGGTCGGGTCATCCGGATAGTTCGGGCGCCATTATAACGAAGTAAATTTCTCCGTCATTTTTGGTCTACGCCGGGATTCGAACCCGAGGCCGCTTATTCCGGAACAAGTCGCTCTACCAACTGAGCTACGCAGACATTTTGTTCTGATTCCTATCTGCCTTTATGTCGTGTGCGTCCTTCTGGCAGGTACGTCACATCTCCTGGTACGTTACACATTGTGACCAACAGTTGGCAAGATTAAAAGTGCGGCATCATACAATATGGCTCAAACGAGGAAACACATACATTCTAGGATTTATTTTCGTAACAATAAAAACAATTGATTCAAACCGAAGATCGCCTAGTGCTCAATAAGCACAATAATACACGATAATTATACTACCATTGTCTTCCATTGGTTTACTGTGAGATGAATTTTGTGTTTCACCTCTGAGAACGTTATACAAAAGTCTACAATCAGACAGGAATTGTAAGGTCATTATTTCCTATTATCAACAATTTTGAATTATTATCTTTCGTCCTTTCCATAGTTTATCGTTGGCCGGCAAAGGGCCTTTCAAACGTCTGGCCTATAGTGCAACTGCACCACTTTGCCCTATGGTAGCTACGCCACTGTTTTTTACATATTTCCCCCCTTTCAATTCGATAGTTTATGCTTTCGGCTATACCTAGTTTTACCTAAAAAAAAAAAAAAAAACAATCCCCCCTCAAAAAAAAAAAAGTAAACCCAAGTAGGCTCAGTTCTGATTGAGCCGTCAGTTTGGAACTACGATCGGTGTGTTAGATTTTTGTTTGGCGGCGGCTGCTTTCAGGCGTTCTCTGGTTCGTTGGGCCGCAGTCTTCTTGAGCTTCTTACATTCCTCATCACTTGCTCTTACATCTAGTTTTGATTTTCTCCACTTTTGCTTGCGTTCATTCTGCGAATTCCGCGGCACTGTCGAAAATGTTAACCCGTTCACACGAAAACACATTTTAAAAAATTTTAGTTTAAACAACTGCGATATATTCTTTATATATTTGAACAGATCTCGTCGAGATCTTTTAAACGATACCACGCACAGTCGTCTTGCGCTCACGGTTATCCAGATAAACCGCGATATTGTCAAAAGTATTCACCGGTTCACAAGAAAACAATTTTTAAAATGTTCAGTTCAAACCACTGCAAAATGTTCTTCGTATATTTGAATAGATCTCATCTAGAGCTTTAAAGCGATACCACGCACAGTCGTGTTGCGCTCACGGTTGCCGAGATAGACTGAGTCAAACGCGGTAGTACACCCAGAAATATTGCATCATCTCCGCCGCGCACAGGGAGCGAGTGGAGCGTCGCGCGCCCAATGTATTGCGCAGTACGCGAATTTGACTCCATGCTGTTTACAAATATGCTAACACGATTAATGTGCGGCACGTATTTTTAACGCTGTAATGATTTCAATTGGGACCTACTTTGGTCACAGGCGGTTGGCCGTAAGTCGCCCCATACTATCCGCCGAATTAGACGTAGTGCTACGTCAAAAGAAATTCCCTGCCGTCAAGTAAACTTCTTTTACTGTACAATGTGTGTAGATAGGTAGATTCATGCATGTATACAGCTTTGCTGCAAGATTTGGGCAATGACAAGGCTTTTAGAGGAAAAGATAAATGTTGATGATATGAAGATACAGTGGTGGGTGTGTGGTGTCACCATAAAGGGCAGAATTAAAAATGAGAGGATAAAGGCAACAGTTAAAATGACTGACGTTTCAAAATATGCTCGAGAAGAGAGATTGCGCTGATGTGGTCATGTATTAGGAAGGGACAAAGAATTGCATGGGACGTAGAGTTTTGGGTCATGTATGACATACAAACTTTTGTCGGTGGTGAGATTCGAACCTACATCTTCCTACTAAGAAGCGGATGTTCTCCCAACTGAACTGTGCCGGCAATGAGCATACATTAACACGGCTGTCATCTTTCATCTGTATAAAAGGGATTATAGATTTGCTAATGCAGCAAACTCTTATTTTCATTGAGAAGTTTCAAAGTAAATTTTTACATACTATGGCAAACACACAAAAATAACCAAAACAGAAAATTCAAGAGAGAAATTTCGTAACTTCCTTGAGGAAGATTTTGGAATGGAAGCGGCTCATCCAGGCGCTGATACTTTTTGAAAGAATTATTTAGATCAAGAACAGAGTTCTCTCTCTCTCTCTCTCTCTCTCTCTCTATCATCATCATCATCATTGTCAACCATTATCAATCCACTGCTGGACGAAGGTCTCCCCAAGTTTCCTCCACAACGGTCTGTCTTGTGCCAGTCTCCTCCATGTCACTCCCGCATATTTACGAATTTCATCCACCCATCTCCCATGTGGTCTTTTTCTGGGTCTTTTCCTGTCCCTTGGAATCCAATCTATATATATATATATATATATACTGTACATCATTGCTGGCTTACCACAGCCTTTAAAACCCGCCTTTTCAGCCTCAATGGAATTTTTCAATCACGCAGTACAATTGATGTTCTTCTCAAGTCCTGGTTGCACTATGCCAACATTAACCCCAGGCATTCGAAGCTTCTCTCAGTCACTCATTTCTGGAAATCAACTCCTTCAATCTGATTTGCTGCTTCTTCATTGAAGAACATGTACTCTGTTGATTCAACTTCCCTTCAACTCCGTGTTTTCTATCGCTATTTATTACACAGCTTTCCATCTTTCCTTATGCTTCTTTTTTTTTCTCGTGACGCATAACACAACCAAATCAACTACAAAGAACATGATCTACTGTGTGCTACGTTCCTCACTCCTACGGTTGCAACATCTTAAATAATGTCAAATAAAAATGGGTTTGATGCCGATCTTTGATGTACACCAAAGTTCACATATTTTTTCTGCACGACTTCTGACATATGTACGGGAATTAAATGCAAAGATCTACATACAAAGGCACAGATAATAACGTGAACGATGCTATTATATGATTAATGCTTTAGCAATAACTTTTGGATTTTATGAATTTCGAATTATTTGGATATTCTTGTTGCCATCAGATCAGCATTGCAAGAAGATGGTTATTTTACTTCGCCTTCCTGGTAACCGAATTTTTAAAAGCGTAGGTTTCAGAGTGGTCTCAGCTGGGACCGGGTTCGAGCTCCGGATGTATGTTTTGCTCTGCTGTTGGTGGCTCGCGCTCTCTCTCTCTCCCCTGCAACCAATGTCCCTAAAGTAGGGGCAGGCGATTGCTTACACCCTCTTACAGTTGCTCATGGTAGTCGTTAAACCATGAAACTAAAAAAAAAAAAATCCATTAAGCCAATATCACATACTTTAAGGAAAAGAAGGAACCAGAGTCAAAAACGCAAATTACCGGATCTCGACTTGAGCCCTTCGTGCGAGAACTAGCATCACACAACCGCTCAGTCATTCTTTTGAGCCGCCTTGCCCTCCACCACTCGATTAGCGGGAGATTTAAAAAAATTCTATCAGATAATACAGAAAATAATTATACGCCGACATTCATAAGGGAGCATACCTCTGCTTTTGATAAAAATAGTGTAAGAAATTATGTGGGGTATAATAGTCTCGCTACTCATTGTGATAAACCTGTTTTTAACCACTTTGAGAAAATGGGTGTTCTGAGGCACAGGACTCTGATCGTTTACACTTTTGAGCTAGGGTTCGAGTCCCGATAAGACATGGATCTGTGTTGTTCTTTTTCCGCTGCTCGGGAGCTACCATATTTCAGTATTCCACCTTCTTTCAGAGCTTGCACCATTCACCAGACCATAAGGTTCCGGAACCGAGCAACAATGGGACTAACAGAAAATATTAAATACTTACTAGCTTGATCAACATAAAAAGAAATTTACTTGCGTTAAATAAATGTCAATGACCTAAAGTACGAATTCAGAACCAATACACTAACCAAGTACTTTGGAAGGCTTCGCCCAATTGCTCACAGCGAAGAGAAAACCAAAATTTAGTCTGATAACTGCAATTTTCTGATGTGCTTTTGATTACGTGATTACAGCTGTTTGCGATAACTCCTATTCGAGAGTCGAGGGGTGATTGTGAGGTAAAACAGAAAGCCCTGATCTCAGTGATACATACACAGTCGAGTCGCATTATTGTGACCACCTCCTACTGTTGACGTCAACAGCGCGTAGTTAATAAAAGAAGGCACGTGTCGTGAGCTGTCTTGGAGGGTATGAAAGAAGGCACGTGTCGTGAGCTGTCATTCTGGAAATATATTACTCGTTGCTGTCATGGACAAAAGGAACGATTTATCAGATTTACAAAAAGGGACGATTATCGGCTTTCGGGCCAAGGGTGGCAGTATTTCTGAAACAGAGCAGTTTGTGAACTGTTCGGGTGCTTCTGTAGTTAAAGTGTATCGTGATTGGAAAAATAGCACCATTGCTAATAAGCGATGTGGAAACTGCCGAGCACCACGTGCCATTTATGTGAGAGGTGAACGTCGGCTTCGAAGGTGCGTGAGGGCCGATCGACACGCTACAGTGGAGCAACTCACTGGCCGAATGAATCACGGGGCTACCGGAAGTGTGTCTAAAACGACAGTTCAGCGAACCCTGCTGTGTATGAGACTCCGACGCAGACGGATGGTCACTGTACCTATGCTAACGAAGGTACATCGGCAGAAAATTCTTACATTTGCGCTGCAGTATCGGAATCGGACCTCCGCTGATTGGCAAAGGATTGCCTTCTCCGATGAGTCACATTTTCTGCTTCAACGAACGGATGGACGTTGGCGTATAAGGCGAGAAACATCGGAGAAGACTCTTCAAACTTTGCTGGAAGAACACAAGCTGGTGGGAGCAGCGTTATGGTCTGGCGAATGTTTTTGTGGAATTCTCTGGGACCACTCATACATGTGGCAGGCACTATGGACCGAATTCGTTACGAGTCCATCGTTGCAGACCAAGTACCCCCATGCTTGCTGATTGTCTTCCCTGGGGTGGGTGGGATCTTCCAGAACGACAATGCGACGTGTCACACAGCTAGGAATGTCAGAGAGCGGTTGGAAGAGCACGATGAAGGTATCAAAGTACTTCTCTGGTCCCCTAATTCTCCAGACTTAAACCCAGTTGAGCATCTGTGGGACCACCTCGATCGTGTTGTTCGCTCTATGGATCCTCCACCACGCGCCCTCCAGCAGCTGTCAGATGCACTGAAGTCAGCATGGCTCGACATACCTGTGAATCCCTTCCAGCACCTTATTGAGTCACTCCCAGCCCGTCTAGTTGCTGTCCGCCCTGCACACGGCGGTTACTCTCGATATCAGTTGGTGGTCACAATAATGTGATTCGACCGGGTATATAAATAATGCATGTCATTTATATACACTGCCGGAAAGTGAAAAAAGAACACCAAGAAGGAGACATCTGATACCAAAGAAATTTATACAGCATAATAACGAAATACAGAGGATAACGTGATCAAAACCTTATGGCAAAATACAGCTGTATTTGCTGGTAAACTAAAAAATAACATTTCCATGTAACATGGTTAGTACGAGGTTGAACCGCCATGAACTACGTCACACTGTGCAATTCTGGCATGGAGTCTGTCGTACAGATGTTGCATGTAAGTTTGGGGTATTGAGTTCCAAGCATCCTCAACCTGGACGCGTAAATCGGGGATGGTCGTGGCTGGCCGTGGAGACCGGATAAGTCGTTGTCCCATAAAATCCCACACGTGCTCAATGGGGGACAAATCCGGTGAACGTGTAGACCATGGAAGTTGTCTCACACCCTGAAATGCATGTTGCGTTGCACGCGCCGTGTGTGGGCGTGCGTTATCTTGCTGGAAAACACCACGATGGACCGAGCATACAAATGGCACAACAACGGGCTGAATGATGTTGTTGATGTAGGAGGTGCTGTTTAACGTACCCGGAACAAACACCAGTTGTGTACGGGAGTGATAGCTCATCGCTCCCCACACCAGGAGACCAGGTGTAGGCCCTGTGTGTCGCTGGCGCATGCAAGAAGGGTGGAGACGCTCCCCTGTGCGTCTGAGAACACGCATACGGCCATCGGAGGCTCCCAAGCAGAATCTGCTTTCATCGCTGAACACGACGGATCGCCATTGCGTATTCCAGTGCAGACGTTGGCGACACCACTGCAGCCGTTCCTGACGGTGGGCTGGAGTCAGAGGTACACATGCCAGAGGCACACGTGCACGTAGTCCTGCATCCAGTAGACGGTTGCGGATTGTTCGCACAGTCACCTCAGGTGCAACGGCAGCTCGGATTTGCGTCGCACAGGATGTTCTGCTTGACAACGCCGCTCTTCTTTATGCGTCGATTGGTCCACTCATCAGTCCGTCTGTGACTCCGGGTTCAACATCTTCTCGTGTGGGAATGTTCCTCGGACCATCTACGCCACCATCGTACCACCACCGATACTTCCCGTCCAATTCGCTGCTCAATACGACGATACGACCACCCGGCCTCGCGGAGTCCGACTAGACGACCTCGCTCAAAGTCCGATAACTGCTGAAATCGTACACGTCTTCCATGTCCAGGCATTGCAGCTTCTTCAGGGTCTTTGCACGTGTCCGTACGCCGACGACTGATTACATTCACTTCGCCTTACTCCTTAAATACCACCGACGATAATTTACATATTATGCCATGCTGTGGCGTAAGCTGTCATCGGTTGGTCCCGAAATTAACATCACACCTACGTAAACTCGACCCCATTAACATATGTAAATTTCATGATCGACCGCCAATTCCTTCTTGGTGTTCTTTTTTCACTTTCCGCCAGTGTATTATACTGTATATATGCAATGTACAATATAGATACACATTGTTTATGTTTTACACACTAACTAGGTACACAACAATTAACCACTAGTGTGTGCAGTTAAACTTCGTACCTTTGTTTTTAATCATTTTTTTCTAGTATAAGGGTTGTTCAAAAAGTAGTTATAGATTCCTTGGCTCGAGTGCGTTTGCGCTTCCTAATTTTGTCAATGGGCGGTGCTAGTGTACAGGCGATTTAAAGGCTATGCAACTACATTACAGCTTGTTTGTTACGGAAGTCGTGTAATGTGCTGTACTAATTTTATTGTTCTCTCGTAGGAGATGGATACCTGCAAAGTTGCTCAATGTGCTGTAATTCAGTTTTTGAAAGTCGAGAAAACTCCACCAAGCCAAATTCACAGACGAATGAAGGCAATGTATGGGCCTGCTTGTCTTCCACGCAGTACTGTAATGAGGTGGTGCCAGCTCTTTAGTGGTGGATGAACAAGCAGACCAGTCAAGATCAGGAGCACCAAGTCGTGTTGTTTCAGTGACAACAATTCAAGTGTGGATGCTGCAGCAAAGGCCAACCGAAGAATCACGATCTGAGAACTGGAGAACAGTGAGAGTGTGAGCATCAGAACTGTCAATAAAATCATGCATTCGCACATTGAATATCATAAAGTCTGCACCAAGTGGGTGCCGAAACATCTGCCCGATAAACAGATGAGTCTGCACCAAGTGGGTGCCGAAACATCTGCCCGATAAACAGATGAGTAAACGAATTGGACTATCGTTCCAGCATCTGTCCAGCTACCATGAGGAAGGTGAAGATTTGCCACTACGAATTATTGTTGGGGACAAAAACTGGTGTCATCATTTCGATCCAGAGTCGAAACACCAGAGCATGCAGTGGAAACATACATCATAGCAACCGCTGAGGAAATCACGGTCTACCATTTCCGCAGGCAAGGTGATGTTAACCCTGTTCTTTGACCATCGAGAACCATTGCTTCTTGAGTGGCTGTACAAAAGGATCAAACATCAATGCTGAAAGATATATTGTCAAACTTTAATGAAGCTTCGACAAGCCATCAGAAACAAGAGACCTGGGAACCCCACTCTGGGTATTGTGCTTCTGCATGATAACGCCCGACTTAAACCGCTGCAATGCTCTTTGCGGCAGTTACCACGCAAAGAGCATTGCAGCGCTTTCACTGGGAAGACCTTCAACATCCAGTCTATAGTCCTGACCTATCGCCCGGAGATTTTCACATCTTTGGACATATGAAAAAATTTCTCAAATGCAAACGTTTCACTTCGGATGATCAGGTGCGTGAGGCTGTAGATAACTGATTGCAGCAGCAGCCTGCCTCCTTCTATGTCGCAGGAATACAAGGATTTGTGCAACGATGGGACCGCTGTCTAACCGCTGGCGGTGATCATTTTTAGGTATGTCATGCTTGGTAGAAAGGCAGAAAGTCTTACTACTTATGAACAACCCTTATATGTTAGAAATCTTTCAAAAATTGCATTTTCGAACTTTATTTGTGATGATAGAAAATTCTCAAAAATTTTGAAATTCGACTTCAGGTCAAATTTTGTATTTCAGGACATTTAAACAAACTATGGAGATCAGTTCAGTTCCGGTTGCTCCCGTTACTATGACCTCCTACATTTTACAGTGACATTTGCCAATTCTGCAATTAGCTCATTGGATTCATTGAATGTTATGTAACGAAATTAGTGTACATGCTGAACAGTTTTAAATCTGGAAAGGCACTTTTAATTAATTACCACTCCATAGCATTTTCAGAAATGACATGAGATTGAGGATTCCCAAATTCATACACAAGACTTGAAAACTCGGATTTCCGGGTTTAGAATATTACAAAATCCCGGAATTCCGGGAGGATATACCTGGACAAAAAACACGCCTGTGAGAGTTACGATAGAAGAAGAAGAAAAAAAACTAGTACAACTGTGTAACGTGTTAAAAATACTTTAACTTACTAATTGTTGTCGTGATCTCAGTTGTAGTTGTAGTTGGTGTTGTTGTTTCAGTGATGATTGTTGGAGTGGTGACTTCCTCTGTGGAAAATACAATCATTTAACACGATAGAATTACTTAGCACAATAAGATCATATAACAAAATATAGCTATTCAACACAATGCACTGTTACCTGTTAGAATGTATTTCAGGGGTTTATTAAGGTATTTCATATCGGCGGGAAGGGGGAGGAGTACTGAAAAATTTTCAAATATTTAGGGGATGTTGGAGATGAACAGAAATTATTCGAAGGCTGAATTTTTTTACAGTGCAATAGTTTGGCTTTAAACCTAAGATTAAAAATTGGGAAAAACTTCAAAAAATGGAGAACTGCTGCATTTTTTATAGATAAAAATGGCTAACAGGTAATCTTTTTTCCAAAACCTACAACGGCCGTTCCATAAAAATTGAAAGTAAAATCACACAAAATGAAGAAATATAGGTACAGCAAAATATATGTTATTCTTTCTCAAAGTATCTTCCCTCGGATGATAAGCAACGGCCCCATTGTTCAGTCCACTTTTCAAAGCATGTGGCGAAGGCATTTTGTGGAAGCTGCTTTAGCGACCCCTGCACAGCTTGAATAACGTCAGCATCTGTGTTGAATGTTGCGCCACGGAACTTCTCCTTCATTGTTGGAAACAACCAGAAATCGCACGGGGCGAGGTTAGGACTGCAGGCAGGCCGTGGCATGATTTCAATACTGCATTTCGTAAGAAACTGTTGAACACAAGCAGCCACATGTGGGCGGGTGTTATCATGGTGTAGGGTCCACACTTGCCCAACAGTTCCGGTCGCTTAATCGATATGTGTCGTCGCAGACACTCCAAGACTGAAATGTACGAATGTTATACCGAACGTAATGCAAAAGTGAGCATAACTTTTTTATTAACTGACAGAGATCGTTCAAATTGTACATGTTGGTGGAGTAACTCTTCCTCTATATCAAGGTAAATAATCTTCTTCATTGCAGGTAAATAATGGATTCCAAGCAGAAGCGACTTGTCGTCATTGAGTTCTTGAGGAAGGAAGGGTGCAGGCTGTCCGACATCCATAGAAGACTACAGAATGTTTACGGGGATGACACCATTGACTCGAGCAATGTACACAGATGAATAAAAAAGTTTAAAGAAGGGAAAACTAGCATTGAAGACAAACCACGCAGTGGGAGACCATCATCTGCGACCACTGACACGAATCGTCAGCGAGTGGACGAATTGATTCGCGCGGAGAGACGAGTCACAATCCGTGAGCTTGTTGCACAACTGGACTGTGGTCACAATGCCATACAGAAGATGGTGGAAGACTTAGGGTATCAGAAAGTGTGTGCAAAGTGGGCACCTCGGCACTTTACACCCGATTTGAAGGAGAGAAGGGTGGAAGTCTGCTTTGATCTGCTGAAAGCGTTTGAAGCCAATGAAGACACGTTTTTTTTTCGATCTAGTGATAGGGGATGAAACGTGGGCGTATCTTTACGATTCGTAAACGAAGAATCAACCCATGGAATGGCGTCACACTTCTTCACCAAGGCCTAAGAAGTTCAAGAGCCAGAGATCAGCACAGAAAGTTATGTTGACTGTTTTTTGAGATGACATTCTCCTTGATTTTCTGGAACGTGGCCGTTCCGTGACCAGCGAGTGGAACACTGAGACACTCAAGAAGCTTAGAGAAGCCATAAGGACGAAGAAACCGAACCAGAATATGAAAAGTATCCACATTCACCATGACAATGCGAGACCACACACATCTTTGGCAACAAATCAGGCGATCAGCAAATTAGGCTGGCCGGTGGTTCCCCATCTACCGTACAGCCCAGATCTGGCGTCCTCCGACTTCCACATGTTCGGTCCAATTAAGGACAGTCTCCAGGGACAACGATTTGATGACACAGACGAGGTGAAAGTGGCTGTGAAGAAGTGGATACAACAGTCCACACCTGAAGTTTTTCAAAGAGGATTCGAAAGCTGGGTTCAACGATGGCGCAAATGCATCGCTTGTGATGGAGACTATGCTTTGTATAGAGAAAGAGTTACTCTACCAACATGTGGAATTTGAACGACCTCTATCAGTTTATAAAAAAGTATGCCCACTTTTGTATTACTTTCGGTACAACCTCGTAACACTCAGCATTAACAGTAATTTGTGGAGTAACGGCATGCTGGTAGGCTACACCTTTATGATCAAAGGAAATTATGATCATCATCTTCCCAGCTGATTTGGTTTGGTGGACTGTTTTCGGAAGAGGCGAGCTTGTGTGTTTCCATACACTCGTTGCGCTCTTCGTAAGTGGGTCGAAATAGTGGACCCATGTTTCATCGGCAGTTATTACTGTGTGTAGAAAGTTTGGATCCTTTGAAATTATTTGTTTCCACTCATGACACATCTGAACTCTGGCTAACAATTGTTCTCTCGTCAGGTGATGAGGTACCCATCTGGAACACACACGATGCATCAGTAATTTGTCGCGTAGAATGCGGAATGCCGACGTTTTTGAAATATTAATTGCCGCTACAATGTCTTGAGACGTCATTCGACGATCTTCTTGCAGGATTGCTCAAACAGTGTTAACAATACGCTCCGTAACAACACTTTCACGTCGACCAGGCCTAGGAGCGAGTTCTGTCGACAAACGCCCTTTTTGAAATCATGGTGCCATCTAAAAATTGTTGACTCACCCAAACATTTATCTTTGTAAGCATTTTTCATTAAATCAACTGTTTTTGGAGCCGTTTTACCCAAACGATAGCAAAATTTTATCGTACAACGCATTTCACTTCTTAACTCTGAATCACTCACCTCCAGTCTACTCAAGGTACCCATTCTGACGGCCAGACATCGACGATTACGACGTAAATTTGCATCTTAGAGGAGGCATTCGACCGTCGAACAGTGGAAGAAAGTCTCATTTTCAGACGAATCACGTTTTCTGCTTTATTGTGTGGATTGTCCACGGAGGGTACGGCGAAGCATTACTGACATAAATCATCCTGACACAATGCTCGAGAAGGAACAAGCAGAAGGTGGCAGTGTGCTCGTGTGGGGCATGTTTTCCTGAAAATCAGTGGGAGCAATCATCCCCTCTATCGCACAATGAACGCTTCAGGCTACCTATCCATTGTGGCGGATCAGTTGCTCCCATTCATGACGACTGTTTATCCCGATGGCACGGGTTGCTTCCAGCAAGATAATGCCCCTTACCATGTTGCTATGCGTGTGCGAGAAGGGTTTGAGGAGTATTCCAGTGACTTTAGCTTTCTAACGTGTCCACCGCACTCGCCGGACATCAACCCCATTGAACATCTGTGGGACTATCTAAACAACAGGTTCGACGTATGGATCCACCACCGATGACTCTTGATGATCTGAGAGAAGCCCTGGTGTCTGCATGGTATAGCATCCCTACAGAAACGTTCCCTATATTTGCCGTATTGGGGGCACGAGGAGGTCATACCTCATATATATTATATAGTCATAATTTTTTGACTGGGCTGTATGTGTTTGTGTGTTTATATATATGCACCTCTGTATGTGTGTGTGTATGTGTTGTACTCCTCCAAATGGAGAAATGTTGAAATATTTTATAGGGGTGCATGAGGAAATTTATGGGTGTGTTGGCAGGATGTTAGGAGTACGTGTGTTTAAATTCCTGATATAATCATTGCAGAAAGGGTAATTCAGCGTCTACTTAAAGTGTCTTATATAATAGGTCTTTAACTGCTTTTTCTGCGGTGTTTTATCATTTGAAATTAGTTCATTATTATTTTCACATATCGAATTAGCAATAGAATTTTTGGACCAGTGCTTCTCTAAAAACAAAAAAATATAATCACTATTAACATCAAAGCAGTAGATGAAAATATCAAGCAATCATTTGTACCCTTTCTTTTTATTAGTATCAGGATGCAGGTTTGTAAAGTGCTTGTGAAGACCTCGTTTTCACTAATCTAGAGTCGCTTGGTCCCTCGTGCTAGACTGTTAAAAATTTTGTGGTAGGTTGCACTAAAAAGTGGTGCTACACCAGCTGCACCACTTTCTGAGAAAAGATGCACCATTGCGTGGTGCAAACAAAACCCAACAACATGGTGCAACCTTGCTCCATAATGTAGTACAAACTTCGTGGTGCAAAGTTGCACTATGTTGTTGGGTTTTGTTTGCACCCCACAATGGTGTATCTTTTCTCAGAAAGTGGCGCAGCTGGTGTGGTGTCACTTTTTGGTGCAACCTACCACAAAATTTTTAACAGTGTACTGGGCATGTATTCAGGTCCCTAGAATTACATAGGTGTCATGATCGTTCACACGGCATTGAATCTTTCCTCTCTCCACAATCAGTGGTCCGTAAATTAAGGAAGAGCGACTACTACTTGCTAGCTGCAGATATTCACGGAGAGTCTTTAAACGTCAAGGGGAAAGAAACAATAATTTCAGTACTGAAATTAGGAAATTTATGAGACTCAGAAAAAACTCAATGCCATAGAGAGAAGTCATGCCCCAAATATAGACTGATTCAGTGATGACTACTTAGGGGAAGAAACTTGCTGTTAATGCACGATGTTCAATCTTGCTGAATGATTTCAGTAACAAGAAAAACTTTAATAACTAAAAACAGATGCAAGTTAAAATATATATAAAGTACATAGTTAAAATAACATGAGTACTTTCGTGCTCGCGGCGAGCACATCATCAGATGAAAGACCAAGTTGGAGTACGAGAACACAATTTTACATGGGTGTCGTTGCCAAACGTTCTCAATAAGAGGAAAGAAATTCAAAAACGTTCATTTAGTATAACGTAATATGGGAAAGTAGAGGCCTGTAGAGTTCAATTGAGATTCTGACCAGCACTAATTGAACTCTACAGGCCTCTGCCATATTACGTTATACTAAGTGAACGTTTTAAATTTCTTTCCTCTTATTGACAACGTTTGGCAACGACACCCATGTATAAATGTGTTCTGGTACTCCAACTTGGTCTTGCATATGATGTTGTGCTCGCCGCGAGCACGAAAGTACTCGTGTGATTTTAACTATGTACTGTATATATATTTTAAATTGTGTCTGTTTTTAGTTATTAAAGGTTTGCTTGTAACTGAAATCATTCAGCAAGATGGAACATCGAGCATTAACAGCAAGTTTCTTCCCTAAGTAGTCTTTGTGGCACGAACATTTTACACTGACGGAAAAAAAAATCCCAACACCAAGAAGGGGTTGTGTTAGATAAACGACAGTTGGTAAGCGGTGTGAGTACATATGTAAGATGACGTCTATGCAAATTTCGCGCTCGGCGCATACGTGTGGCGCTATTAGCGCCCCTCGGAACATGCAAAGCAGGTTTGCTGTAAATACGCGCTGTAACGTTCGTGAGCGTTAGTTATCGTTGAGATTCGACGTAGGGTGTTGATGTTAGTCAAGAATGCCTTTAAGAAGACGAAGAAGCCATTATCAACAGCTCACGGAGTTTGAACCTGGTCGTGTAATAGGGCTACGAGAAGGTGGATTTTCTTTCCGCAATATTGCAGAACGACTTGGCAGGACTGTAGCCACTGTGCATTATTGTTGGCAGCGGTGGTCAAGGGAAGGTACTGCCTCAAGAAGACCGGATTCCGGCAGGCCACGTGGAACTACTGAGAGGGAAGACCGCCGTGTACGGCGTATGGCCGTGGCGCATCGTACCGCGTCTGTGGCAGCAATTCGAGCTGCAGTTGCCACCACAGTGACACAACGAACTGTTACAAATCGGTTACTTGAAGGACAGCTCCGAGTTAGACGCCCTGTAGCGTGCAACTCCAAACCACTGCCATTTGCGACGTCAGTGGTGTCAAGCTAGAGCTCATTGGAGGACGTAGTGGAGATCTGTTGTGTTTTCTAATGAAAGTCGGTTCTGCCTGGGTGCCAGTGATGGCCGTGTGTTGGTTAGAAAGAGGCCAGGTGAGCGCCTGCAACCAACCTGTCTGCGGCCGAGACACACTGGACCTACACCTGGAGTTATGGTCTAGGGAGCAATTTCCTATGACCGCAGGAGTACTCTCGTGGTTATCCCACGCACCCTGACGGCACAGTTGTACGTCGATCTGGTGATTCAACCTGTTGTGCTGCCATTCATGAACAGCATTCCAGGGGGTGTTTTCCAACAGTATAACGCTTGCCCGCATACCGCTGTTGTAACCCAACATGCTCTACATAGTGTCGACATGTTGCCGTGGCCTGCTAGATCACCAGATCTTTCACCAATCGAGCACGTATGGGACATCATTGGACGACAACTCCAGCGTCACCCCCAACCAGCATTAACCGTCCCTGTATTGACCGACCAAGTGCAACAGGCATGGAACTCCATCCCACAAACTGACATCCAGCACCTGTACGACACAATGCATGAACGTTTGCGTGCTTGCATTCAACATTCTGGCGGTTACACCGGTTATCAATGTACCAGCATTTCACATTTAAAATGGCTCTTCTCGCGCTTACAATAAGCTGTGATCTTGAAACCTTAATCGATTAAATATGTTACCTATACGAATGTATTGCCGCCATTTCATTCTTCTACAACTATTTTTTCGTGGTGTTGGGATTTTTTTCCCGTCAGTGTATTTCGTTATTAGTGATGACTAGTGATGCAAAAGTTTTAGAAAAATCATGGAAATGTTGTGGACTGCCTACATTGGGAAAAACGTCCATAGATGTGTTCATTACAGGGAAGAGAAAGACTTCCTATAAAAGCAATTTATAAATTTTAAAATGAGAAAAAAACTTCTTTCGAACAAAAACTCTGAACCCCAGCCGATGATGGAGTTTTGAAAAATATTTTTACACTTCTTGGATCAAGAGATTTCTATTTGTCATCAAAACCATTAAGAATGCAGAGTTTTCTGTAGTATAATTTGCTCTTACACACACTGTACCTACAGTTGATATTATTTTTTTTTCAAGAATTTCCAGGTAATAGCAATTTTCCAAACAACGGAGCCTCAGCCTTATTAATAGATTTTCAACCGGGAGTGCTCTACAATGCGTGGCCAGCCTGATGCTGTAGGAGAGCAAATCATATGGGCAGCCGCGGGAAGGGCCTCAGGTGCCCGGAGCCCGATTCATGCATTTGTGTTATGTTCGGGGGAAGTCCTGGAAAACCTAGAAATGGATGGGTGACAGCAAGGAATCGAACCCTGAACTATCGCCAACCACACACACATGGACTAGGCGTTTTAACCAACTGCGCCACGCTGGTAAAGTTTACGTAACTCAAACAGTTATGCTTTGATTGGTATTATCTGGTGATAGTGTACTTTTGAAATGTAAGTTACACCATAGGTATCAGTACTGTTCCTTGATCTATTCTTGAATTTAATTTCCATTTCTTCCTTGAAAATATTCTGCTTTTGGCAGGTTTTAACATTCAAATTCCTCAACCTTGAATAGTGCATTGCTATTTAAGGTTGTGCAACAGATCTGTTCTAAACTTTCTTGATTCTATGACAAAACGAGGAGTTTATCTGGTTGAATGTCAACTTATTTTTCGTATCACATTTAAAGCTACATTAAAAGAATGTATTGTCGCACTACGTCAAGAATTTCTCTTGTGTATTTCAGTCTTCAGTTGCTTTCACCAAAGACAAATGAAGTACTTTCGACCAGTTGCACGCTTTACAAAACTGAATGTGGGATTTGTTTTTCACTATAAATTCTGTATAAACAAATAAAAATTAAATAATTAACATGCCAACCTACCACAGGAACAGTAAAAGCGAATCATGTAGTCTTGACACTTTTCTCCTCTATCCTGAATGTCATTAATGCAAATAAAACCCCGGTTGCGGGAGCACTTGAGTCCAATCTGCCCTGTCTTCATGTAGTCAATATATTTTCCCTCCTGATAAGAGACGCATTCTGCTTTCTGGATGTTCCCTGCTTTACAGATTTCGTGGTGGCTTTCTAAAATCCTGTCAATTGTCTCTTCATCGCCATTGTCTCCTTTGCTTTCTGGAGTGTCGACATTGAAGTAATCAGTCCAGCCAGGAATGCAGGACGGAACTGTTGGTGTCGTGGTCAGTGGAGCTGAAAATAAAGCAAAAAGTCGTGATAAAATTCGACAGTGTTTTGTTTTATTGGCTAATTATTGACATTCATTACGGTTATTATAATATAACAGAAAAATATACGCATAATTCAATTTGATGGATTTCAAAAATGTGCGCAAAAATATGACTGCGATCTTTTGAACGAAAACTAATATAAAAAAGTAGATGTTGAGAAGTTCTGTAGGATATGTAAAGCTATGATATTGTATTGTTTTTACTTAGCTATTCATTAAAATATAGAAAGGTATTTTACAAGTTTTACAATGCATGCAGCGGACAACTTTCAATGTACATCTACAATAATAAAATGCAATGTGTGTATGTGGTTGTTTGAGTAGGTACAATATATCTCGAAAACCGATAAATTCAGACTTTAGACTCTATACATTAGAGATGTCATAAATAATTTCTTTTTGGTAGTTCATTTATTATTCACATAAAACAGTTATTCGTGAATGATTCAGTTTTCATGTTGTCAGAACGTTCGCTAGGGAAATCATTATTTACAGGAATCCTGTGTTGCACTTTCAAAGCGGCAGCTCTTTTTGGCAAAATGCCCAAAAGAGCTTTTCATTATTCAACATTCACGATGAATGATTTGCTAAGAGCCGGCTCGTGACGAACGATTTAAGCACATCATTTGAATGAATTACATTCGCATATCATTTCAATTCTTAAGTTTCACTACATTCCTAGCTGAATGCCTACTCACATAAAGGTTGAAACTTATTAATTCACGACATTACTTTTCTTATAGGGGATTCGTTTCCGAAGTCCTGCTGGCGGAAAAAGGTTAAATGCTTTGCGAGTTCTGCGTGTGTCTCAGTAATAGCGAAATGAGTGATCATTCACAGCGAACCATTCATCATTCACGGTGAACAGTCATTCGTTCGTTTACAATGGTTCATCACTACTATACAATATATACGCTTATGAGGGGCTGCTGAAAAGTTCTCGGCCTAACCCACTTCCTGTAATTGTAGCATTATTTTGTCACTGCGCTTAAAAGAGTGTTCTTTTGTATTGTAAAGTGCCAATTTTCAGATTACTAGCTCTTTTTTTTTGCAGATGCTTGACGTCCTGAACTGAATCATGTCAATGCTAAGTGTTGAATTTTCGAATGTGGAACTCCGGCCTGACATGAAATGATCGTGTTCATGACTTGATTTTGTCAGATCGGCGAATCTCGGTTAAAACAATAGCTGAGACACTGGAGAAATCCAGCGAATGTGTTGGGTTCACAATTCATGAGCACTTGGTTATGCAGAAGATGTCAGGGAAGTGGGTGCTCAAATGTTTGAACGCCGATGAGAAACGAAAACGAGTGGACACTTCCAAATCAGTTTTGCAGCATTTTGAGCGATCTGGCGATAATTTTTACAGCGACTTGTGACTGTTGATGAAACGTGGTTACATCACTACGACCCAGAGACGAAACAACAGTCCCTGCAGTGGCGGCAGTCGGGTTCTCCATGGCCAAAGAAATTCTAGCCTCAAAGGTCTGCAGGAAAGGTCATGGCAACGGTTTTATGGGATTTGGAAGGCGTTTTACTGACTAACTATCTCCCGAAGAGCCAAACAGTAAATGCTGAATACTATTCCAACTTGCTGTGCCGATTAAAGGAGGCATTGAAGGAAAAAAGGAGAGGAAAACTGCCGAAAGGTGTTTTCTTTTTGCAGAACGATACGCAGGCTCACAAGGCTGGCAAGACAATGGTTGTTTTGAGAGATCTGGGATTTAAGTGCATATACCATCCACCCTACTTACCAGAGCTTGCTCCATCGGACTATTTCCTGTTCCCAAACCTTAAAACATGTTTAAAAGGGAAGCCTTTTTCGAATGATTCGAAGGTGATATCAGCAGCAGAACAGTGATTGAGTGATTAGACTTCAGAATGTTTTTGGAAAGGCTAAAGAAACTCCAGAAACGCTGTGCCAAGTGTGTTGAACTTCGGAGTGAATATGTGGAATATAGTCTGTAAGTTTCATGGCTCTAGCCCATTTCCTTCTTGGTGAGGCAGAAAACTTATCAGCATCCCCTCGTAATAGACCTTCAGAATGGAATCCTAGATGTCGCACTCTTGTCCCTATAGAAGAGTTTTTTTGTCGTACACAGTGGTGGCTCGTGCCGCTGAAAATGGGGTGTTACAACTACCTCCTTCCCTCCCCTTTCCGGCAAAGAACTTGGAATTGAGATTCAACGGGGTTAGCCTCACTATCCGCAGTGAATGAAAAAAGATTAATAAAGGAAAATTAAATGCAACTCCAAATGTTTTCCGTAATTATATACAAATTTATATGAATTGTTAATAATTTTCTTCACCTTTTTAGAGTCAGTAATTACCTTAATCTCTTTTTTAGTGTTAGTGGTTCAATTTATAACCATATATTCGATAAAATATTAAGCCTAATACTTTGTAGAATATACGGATTTATTAATCTGCGACGACCTCAGCTGCCGAGAAAACATATTCAGCTGTGAATCATCTAGAAAAAATATTTATTTACTTAAGATTTTTTTGAAAAATACGTTTTTAATTATTTCCGTATTTTTAATGGGAAATATTTTTGCGGTGTCTTTGTTCAATGTACAATTAACCTTGTAATTTTATTATTTGTGATTTTCAATGCACATTTGAAGAGCTTAAATATGAATAAACTAAATTACTGAACGTATTATACCATAAAGAGTTTATGAAATACCAAAAAGTATAAATAATTGCACATGGATCAAGTTTCATTTTTTGGCCCTCCCCAAGAATCATGAATCCAAAGGATTTTACTTAGGATTTACGTTTACTTTTACTTAGGACCTTAAGGATTTTACTTCAATTTTTCACTCAAAACTTAAAGAAAGTGTTCATTTCAACAAAGAATCTATTGAATTAATTGCAGTCGCCATTCAATAAATTAAAAAGATTACGAAAACCACAGAATAAAGAACAACAAAAAATAGCACATATTTTAACAGACTGATTGAGTCAGAGAGCCCAGAAACTATCAGATAATTGTCTCCTCTATTGGCCAACTACCGCCGAATTGTGGGTAAAATACTTGCCATTTTCTCTGCCTCCAGTTCCGATAGGAGAAAGAGGGTAAGGGGGTCTCAACGCCGTTTGTTGCTAGCTATATTATATCGTACTCAGAGAAATTCAGCATGCTGGAAGACTCTTGTGGCCGGCTTGAGAAGACACAAGAAGGGTGTAACGTAGGTGGCAGGAACGACATGTTTTTGGGGCTGTGCTATTTGGTATACAGCATGAAAGATCGAACGCGTAGACCGCAGCAGAACCACGCTGTTATGCCCGTGCTGACCGACACACAGACCGAATGGCGAACAGAAGCCTTGATTATGGCCCGTCTAATAATCAGATTTTGTTCTGGCAGCAAATCATATACACATGTCCTTCCAGCTACAATAAATAATACGAATCTCGATACAAAATTTTAGCGTCCTTGCGGCTTTACGGTTAAGAGACGGGGATCCTTGGGGATCCTTTGCTGGGATTTAGCACCATGTTATAGCAACTCAGAACTACAAAACGCACATACTGAAATTTGCTCTGAGTGACATTTTTAGAAAGTACGACACAGTGTGGTAAAGTTGCTAAAAATATAAAGCACATTATAGCTGGTTGTTTTTTTCTCATACGCGAAAAAATGTCCCGAAAAGACATGATTAAGTGGGTAAATACTCCATTAAAATCTGGGAGTCAAATATGGAACGATCCAAGACCGTACACTAATTTATTACAAGTACCACTAATCAGAATATGTTCATGAAAATCAGAATTAAATGTCCCTATCCGCAAATTTATCACACGTAAGATTACTAACCGCAAGCGACCAAACATTACAATAGTAGGCAAAAACTGAAAAGCATACAATGAATTGATGCGATAAGTCCTCTTCTACAGAATATCCGAAAAACTGATTGAGAACACCTCTAAATACCGAATAGAAATCTAGAGGATATGGAAACAAAATGTGCGGCATATGTTAACAGTTTTACTTCAGAAACTACATTTGTGTCAAATAACTTTCTCAAATATCTCGAAGAACCGAGATTGCTACAACAACTGCTTTACCCAAGCCAAAATGGGGATATTTTGCAGGTCTGTGACATCACCTGAAAATTCTTAACTGTCCTGACCAGAGATTAATTTCATTGCTTTATGTTTGCTAGTCTACAGCAAAAAAATTAAGAATAAAAAATTATAGCAAAACAATATTCACATATTCATGAGTTATAACATTCTGGCCATCTCTAACAACGTGCTATACTACATTTCGTCCTGACAAATATTGCATCGATTCCACTAGATCTCGAAGGTGTCCTCCGGCATTCCTTAGCAGCTGGACGGAATGACGCCCGGAGTTCGTCGTTAGATAAAGGAACTGGCAGGGACAGGCTAATACTACGTTTCACTGCAAACCACAAATATTAGATGGGATACACGTAGATGGAGTTTAGCGGTCACGAGAGTATAAGAAATTCTTGGTTATGATCCTCGAACCATACCTGTACAATCGGGGTCTTGTGTTACGGGGTGTTTTCTCGATGAAAGAGCCCAGTGCAAACAGGATATACACTGTCAACATGTACGACAACACTTGGATCGAAACAATGCCTAGATAGGATCTGACAGTGAGCGTGTGTTCAACGGGGATGAGGGAGCCCAGTGATGCTCAAGAGAACAGTCTTCATACCATTACACCGCTGCCCCCTTATTTTCGTCCAACATGCAGTTCGGTAGCAGCTGTTTTTCCGCAACTCATCGGCATGCTGGAACTGAAACTTGGACTCATCGTACTAGACGACTTTTTTCAATTCGTCTAATGTCTAGTTACGGAACTCCCGTGCCCAATACAGGCAGACCTGTCAATGGCGACGATTCACATGGGCACATGAACCGGTCACCGAATCCTTAGGCCCACTGTGGCAAGAGCAGCTACCGAAATGTGCTCTCCGAAACGTTTCTGTGTGGGTCCTGGTTGTAGTCTGCTGTTAACTGAGGGATCACGAGACGTTTTGTTTTGTTCCGGACAACACATACCAATCAGCGTTCACCTTGACTGTCATTCAGTGCTGATCTCTTTTTTCTGGCCCGTTGGGTGGATGTGTGTTTTTCTTCAGACTATTTCATTCACAGCTTTACTACGCCGACCTTCAAGCAGCGAACAATGTTTGCGGTTGCTGAGATGCGGTCCTCTGCCTACCTTGCACCGATAACCATTCCCGTTCAAACTCTACTAGTCCTTCTTTTGCTGTATTGCACAGCTTTCGTTCTGGAGAAATGACACGCCCTGCCCGTGCCGTCTATATGTATTACACCTAGCGCCGACTTGAAAAATTATTTGAGGGTTCCGGAAATTTTTAATCGAATTACCCATGCATTTTTCAAAGTATTTAAGTCTAATTTAAATTTCATTCAGTCAGATTATCTGGCACAATAAGACGCCTGAAGTACTAAAATGAAGCAAATTATAGTTCATTACAGAAATTTTGTTTTCTAGATAATTATTTATTTCATTTATTTTGCTTTTGTAGGCGCGGCATTATTATATACAATACACAGATACTGTGAATTTCCAACTCAATTGTCTTTATAAAAGAAACAAAAACATGTAAACTTTATTTTAAGTTGTTTTTTTACCAATTTTAAAAATGCCAACAATTTTTTTTTCAAATGATTTCTGAGTTAAAATAAGAAGTTAGAATGGAGAGGACATGGCATCAGCCGCACGCCCTGCGTTTTCCGTGGGCTCCACTTCGTTACAGCTGTGAATGCCCAGTATGCCCAACTTGGGCTGCTTCTGTACTTTCTATGGAGAAATCGACGACTTTGAAGAGGTTTTAGAGGCACTTGTGCAACATGTACAGTCAGGAAAAAATGAAACTGAAATATACATGCATATAACTAATAATTTGCAAAAAATTACAGAAATGCTGTTTAGTATTTTCTAAAAAAATTAAACGAAATTATGCTTCGTAGAGCGGAAATGCATATTGCGCATTAGCCAATTACGGCCTTGCAAAAGCTATGGGAGCCTTGTTGACCTTCAGGGCTTGCTGCAGAGAGTAAGAGACGGCCGCTATCAACCTGTGCTGCAGCACAGGACTTCAGGAAGTAACGTCACTGAACCCTCACCACCCGGAGAGCGCAAGAAAGCAGATAATCAGATTTGGGTTTACTATCGGCTGCTGATGCCATTACCTCTTTTCTAACCTACTTGGTCCCCGACTGTCCGAAGATAGAGTGGGTCAACTGACTGTACAACATATTTCCGCCTTTATCACTATGGCTTCGAATAGGTTCTTGTCTCCGAATGTAAATCTAGACTTTTGTATTTTGTGGGAAACCAGACAAACCGAAGAAGTTTCTTTTATAATAGATGCAGTTTTAAATGCTCTTAAACAACGGTACTTGGGGTATTGTCTGTCGCGTTAAATTTGATGAGCGCGAACAAACACTAATTCTTTTTTTAGGCACCATAAACAGTCTGAGGGGTAAATTTCTATACACACTTTCTATATATAGTAAACGGGGAATGAATAATAAAACACTTGAAGAATTGATAACGAAAAACAAAATGTATACATATACGCGTACGTGTATTTTCCCCACGAAATACGTGCACAAATTTTAAGGGTTTGAGGAACATACAACAAAATCATTCGGGGTTCAAAAAGTGTCTCGAATCCACGAAGTCGGCGCCTATGGATTCCACCACAGTTCTGTGTCTCACTGCTATTGTACTTGCTGTAGAAGGCGTCAGCTCATGGAGACAAGGGTGGTCATAATGATGTGGCCCATGAGTGTAACTACAATAACACTAATAATAAAGGCTACAATATAGAAGCTTTGCGTATGATGTACACATCTTCTGACATTACACTCGAATTCAGATTTTTGCACAACATTCTGTAACCATGTGAAACCTTTGCAATGGAGTAATATCGGGTGCTTTCATTTACTACTTCCATTAGATAAAACAATTTGTATTGCGAACGCTTGGAAAATTCTCGACTTGTTTAACTCTATTAGACATCAGTTTACATCTCTTTTTTTTCGGATCTGTGTTCTAGAAGCAGAAATGTCACAAATATGTACATACATTTACGTCACGTGGAAGAATCTTCCGGTCCAAGCGATGATGGAAAATATATGGAAGATATTGGCCATTCCCCTACATCTGTTTGGTACAAAAAGTATCTTTTCCAATCTGACTTCCAGAAGAAGTGCTGTGGTGTCACACGATGCAAGAACCTTCAAAACAATAACATCATCCCTTCATTTTTTGTTCCATTTGTTCGTGCCAAAAGATCTGAAAACCATTAGTAATGGGGAAATCTCCTTTTTATGAGCTATTGATATTTCTAGATATCAATGGAGAATAAATCTTCGAAAATACGTAGCAGGTATAGAATCATATTATGTTTTGCCATAGAGATGCTATATTATTATTCAACTGTTACCGTATGGCAGGCTCCTCAGAAATCTCGAAAATTTTATTGTTTTGGAGCCGAAATCGAACCTATGTCTTCAGATTTCCGTCTGAATGTGCTGCTCGTATTCCTTCAGTTCTATACCTGAAAACAATATTGGTTTTCTATTGACGAATTTCTCATTAACGGAATGAATAACACATTCTAAGGTATCAACAAAAAAAGACTGTAAAACAGTTGTTAAGGTAAAGCAATGAAACAAAGAGCATGGTGAATTCGTGATATGAGTACCTCAAAAATCATTTACGGTAGGGCAAGACTAACTGAATACTACGCAGCAAGCACTGCTCTAGAAACGTCGAAAGTTTCACAACAGTAAAACATTAATTTTTAGAAATGAAACTTAGTTATTAAAGACTGCTCTGAATATGTTGTTGTCAATTCTCCAATTTCTTTCGAATTCTACCTTAAGTGAACAAATGACCTAACTCTTATATCAGCAATGGTTTTTTGGGTTGGTTTTTCATATAGTGGCGACAACCGTATGATAAATTTGACGGTGTATACCAAAACAGTGATGTCCATCCCCATACGGTACTTTTATATGAGATATCAGTTATCTAAATGATAGATTAGGATTGTATTCTCTGATATGGTCTTAGTAATTTTACACATGTATTTTAGCTTCTTGAAATACTTCAGGTGCTTCTGCTTAACGTTCTCATCAAACTTTTCCATCATGGCAACATTTTTCATATTTATTGGATGCGATTGTTATAAAACATTCTCTAGTAAAATGTGCATCTTTTTGTTGGATAACCTACTTTACACTAATTGATTTCTACGTTTGTTTCTTGATTACTTGTATTGAGCATTTCAATTTTCTTCTTCTTTCGGATTACTTTTTTTCTAATTTTGCAGTTGGTTTCTTCTTCGTGACGTCATAAAAAGTAATAACAAGTAACATTATACACAGTTAAGCTGTTTCCAGTTATATGAAAAAACAATATGATTGAAACAGTAGAAAAAAGTCCAAAATGCTGCTGTGGCGTAATATTCTGTGACGTCATACCCAGTTGCGTTCATAGCCCACTGGAAAGAAAAGGCCCTGAAACGATTTAGTCATGTGACCAAAAGGGTCTCAGCTTCCATGCTTTGAACTGCACGTGAAGTCGTGAACGCCATTAGTTCGTTAGTGTATTGCTGTGAAGTTGTTCATATTTTATTATTTTTATTTATTATTGGGATTTTCTTTCCAAAGAAAAACAAATTAACATTCGTAATAACATACTATAACGTTCATTTACCACTGCAACAGAAGAAAATGTTAGAGCGTTTTTTTTTTTTTAAAAGAAGGATTATTTACTTCTACCTGCTGGTTTCTGCTGTTAGTGATATACAAGTAAGATTTCTTTTCTGTCTTAAGTAATATAACGTGCAAAGTTTAGTTATTTATATCATCATCATTGTCAACCATTATCAATCCACTGCAGGACGAAGGTCTCCCCAAGTTTCCTCCACAACGGTCTGTCTTGTGCCAGTCTCCTCCATGTCACTCCCGCATACTTTCGAATTTCATCCACCCATCTCCCATGTGGTCTTCTTCTGGATCTTTTCCTGTCCCTTGGAATCCAATCTAAAAAAATTTCGACTGTCCATCGATGGTCTGTTCTTCTGGCAGTATGTCCAGCCCATTGCCATTTCAGGGATTTAACTCTGATCATGATGTCTTCCACTCTTGTCATTTTTCGGATCCAGGAGTTCCTCTTCTTATCTCTCCTGGTTACACCAAGCATGCACCTCTCCATGCTACTTTGAGTTGTCTGCAGCTTTTGTATGTCTCTTTTAGTTAAGGTCCACGTCTCTGTACCATACGTAAGCACTGGAAGGATGCATTGATCAAACACTTTTCTTTTAAGACATAATTGCATATTGCTCTTGAAAATTATGCTGTTTCTTCCAAAAGCTCTCCAGGCAAGTTTTGTACGCCGATTAATTTCTTCATCAATGTGACCCTCACTTGATATCTTCTGTCCAAGATAAACGTACGTGCCTGTTATCTCCAGCTTTTCTCCATCAATCGATAAATCTTCATTTCTTGTAAAAGCATTGAACATCACTTTTGTCTTCTGAAAGTTCACTTTTAATCCCACTTCTTTACTCTTGTCAGCAAGTTCCTGGATCATACTCTGCAGCTCTGATGCGGTAGTTGCAAAAATGACTACGTCATCAGCAAAACGAAGGTGGGTTAGATAATCTCCATTAATCTTTATCCCTTTGTTTTCCCAGTTCAGTGATTGAAAGACATTTTCCAATGTGGCATTAAATAGCTTCGGAGATATGGTGTCACCTTGTCTCACTCCTTTTCCAATTTTTATGTGTGTTGTATTTTCAAACAGCCGAATCTTTGCACTTGCATTTTCGTAGATGTTATTAATAATATTAATTTATGCATCTTGAATACCACAGGATTTTAGAGCCATTGTAACTGCTGATGGTTTCGCCGAATTAAAGGCTTTTTCATAATCGATAAAAGCCATGCACAATGGAAGTTCATATTCCCTCGCTCTTTCAATTAGTTCTCTCAATACGTGGATATGATCTATTGTGCTGCAGTATATATACATTGAAAAAAGAATTTGTTATGCATATGTTTTGTTGGTAAAACTATCTCAGTTGTTTAACGGTTTAGCATTTCGTCGAGATGTATACATCTTACGGAAATGCTTTTTGCACCGCTTTTAAAACTTTACCTTAGTGGTAGATTTAAAAGGTGCTCTAAGTTCAAACAACAAAAGTCCGCCTTTCCAAAAAATAACGACAGCAAAAAAAAAAATAAAAAAAATCAGAAAATATGTTTAAGTCAAGCAAAAGAAATGCAAAAAGTACTTAAAAGTCTTCTTCCTTGAGTAATATATGAATAAGGAACATACCGACACCGCACACAGGTAATGTTAACATTACGGGTATAGTCCAGAACCAAAAATACTGACGCCGGAACCCCCGGAATGGCGGCGGAGCAAAGTCCTTCAATAAAAAGAGAAGGAAATTGAAAAACGTTCTGCAAAAATTCCAGAAGCGAAACAAAAATTGTAAACAAACCGCCATCTTGGAATCGATGCAGACATCCAATATGCCATCAAAAACATTAAAATATTTGCATTTCGTGCCACAACTTTTTAAGTAATTTGTCAACGAAACAACAGCACATTTCATTTATTTTGTACGGCAAATTTCAAAGTTTCCATCAGCTGGAATTCTAAGCCAAAACTTCGCAAATACTTTGTCAGTTTCGTTTAAACATTAGCATTTCCTTCATTTTGTGTAAAACTTTCAAAGTAATTTTTGAACTAAATACTAGCACATTTTATTCATATTGCAACACAACCTTCGAAGTTTCCATCAGCGCACGTTTTATGAAATTCTCCCGCTACCATGTCACCCTTCCGATTGAGCCCATCAGCACATTACTGATAGCTGAGACGACGCACATACGGTAGCTGGGACTCAGTTGGTCACATGACCTCAGTGACGGCCGTTTGTCTCAGGGCCTCTTCTTTCCAGTGGGCTATGCAGTTGCGTTGCTGTGACTTTTTGAAACGTGACTGAAAATTTTGCAGGTATTCTAATTATATCACATATAAAGCGAGATACCAGTAAATTATTAGACATTCTGTACAATATTTTACGGACGGCAAGCCAAATTTGTTCAACAGATCAGATTAAATGTTTTCCTGTTACATGGTTCAAGCCCAAAACTCGAATTACAACTCACACCTTACCGTATCACTAACTGCAAAGCCTTATAAATAGCAGTACCTTAATCTTAGCAGCGTATAAATTCCCTTAGTACTATGCCGGATAAACTAAGTATAGTTTTGAATACAGCAGAATTGCGCTGAAAATTACCATATCACAGCCACAACAATTTACAGTACGTATTGCATAGGGCAATTTGTAAAATTTGTAGAGTGGCTAGTATTTTTATTAATCAATTTTATTTATTTTAGAATCTGTCACAAGATAAGAAAGAAATCATTTATACAGCATTTACAAAATGTAGTGTCATATATGTTCAGAAGCATATACGTATTTCTGTTTACCTTTTCTGTTGCAGCCAAGTATTTCGAACCTCAAACCTATCCATTTATGCCATTCCACAGGTATTATTCTGATGTATCTTGCATAAATGGGTGAGAAGGTATTCGATACTGCGGTGTCACTGTCCTTATTGGCAACAAATATCTGGAAAAAAGTCAGCACAAATATTTCATGCCAGCTACAATTTCATCTATGTCTAAAAATGTTTGGTACTTTAAAACATGATATGATTAGCACAAAATTATTTGACCAAAATAATTCAGAACTGGAAGCGGCATCAAATTTTTACAGGTAATACTATCAAGTGAGCAGAAAAACACAAAAGTAAAAATTGGTAGGTGGTTAAATGATATCGAAAAACACATATATGTCAAATTTTTGATTCCCAATCAAAACCAGCCTTGGCGACACTTTGAAATTTCAGTCTTAATTTGGCAAGCCAATGGGGGTATGCTGAGGCTTGAAAAAACTAGAGATTTTGCTTTTTTGCAATTTTACATGTTTTTTACTTCAGTTTGGGGTTTAACGACTACCGTGAGATAATCTACTGGCTCTAAGAAATCGCTTGTCTCTAATTTGGGGCCACTGGTTCTAGGGAGGGGAAGAGCCGCAGGACAAGCACACGTAGCATGTCTGACCCGCAGGCTAGTAACTAGCTAAAAGCAACAGGGGGCTTTGGTATTTGTTAAGGAATCTGGATTATGTAATTCAATCAGATCTGAAATGCTTTCCACACTCATGCTGTAGAGTCAGATACCAAAGGAAGAACAAACTTGTGTGTTAGTGGTAGGGTTAGGAAAAATTTTGACTTTAAAAAACTTTCTCACAAAAAACAAAAACAACAACAACAACCCCCCCCGTCAAATAGACCCCAAAACAGGTGATTTTAAATATTTATATTATTGATAAGTTATCTAATATTTTGAAACACCTAACTACAAAAATGTACAGTATATTCTCCCAGTACAACCGAGATCTTAGCTGAATTATTAATTAATAATTTTATCTAAACTTTCTGCAAACAGGAAAAGTAATAATCACTCTAACACACAGAAAGGAAAAGTTAATGCACAGAAAGACAAGAAATATTACTATACATAGAAAAAATTATTGTAGCAACAGTAAGATAAAAATTAATTGCTGCTAAACAGGAAGGAAAGGTAATGACTATTACAAAGCACGTGAAAAAAATAAGTGTAGTTTCTACATATGTGATTAGCCAACATCATTAAGTTATGATACTATTCTCTAAACTGGGTTCAGTAAAGTAAGGAAGTTGGGTATTAAAGCTGCTGCGCAAATATGTTTCTGCTTGAAAATTCATAGTTAATAATGGCATAGTAGTGCACAGTGGCGCCCATATGAGTACTTTTAGGGGGAGTTAAGAAAAATTCTTACCTTTTTCAAGGCTGTCAAACACTTTAGTAAATGTACAAGATACTAAAATACATCAAAAATAATTGATACTGTTTGAAAAATACAACAAAAATAATTGATTCTTTTTTTTAAAGCATTTTAAAAAATGCTTTAAAATAAGGTTTCGTCTATTTTAGTGTTTTAAATTTATCAAATATTTAGCTGTACTAACTGTTAGGGGGAGCCTCGAGCCCCCCCCTCTTATGGTCGCCCTTGGCAGTGTAGAATGCACTCATTTTACTCCGGAATGCAACTGAGTGACCAGTCGTGAACATCCAAAGAGAAACTGCAATTTCGTTTCACACTCGTGATATCCAACCCTTTCGATGAACATCCCTTATCGGTTTCTCACCCTGTTTCGCTGCAGTTGTAACAACTATGCATGAAATTATGGGCACGTAAAGATGGCAGCGTTTCACATGAACGTAAATAAGACAAGACGACGACAGGTTGTAATATCAAATGCACAATGGTGATCGACAGTGCAGCTGCTTGCTCGAAGCGACTAGTAGATGATTCTAAAATTCAGGTAAAGAGAATTGCATTTCCGCTTGTGTGCTTGGTTTGCCATTTTCTGTCTCAGGAACGACTCTTAAAACAATTTCGCTGTTAACTTGTATCTTTGTTTAAAACAGAATAGGCAATTTTTATTTTATTTTATAGTAGAAATATTTTCCCAAAGACTGAAAAAACCCAAACTATAGAAATTCTTAAGGCAGTGGGGGCTCAGCCCTTCCTGCCCACCCCTGATTACAGGCTGCTTACCCGGGACTCGGGTTCACTCTAATCTCAGACGAATAACGAAGCAAGAGCTTAGACCACTGCGCCACCGAGGGCGGCACTCTTACGTTGCATGGTGGGGGATATCATGCATACATTTTTATTGTATATGCATGAGTCTGTCATTTATTGCTCTCCATGGATTCACTAATGGATGCTCTTGCACCTGTCTCCGCGTATTATTATCAGACGGGAGTTCTGATTTCCGGATAGAAGACATGGATATCCAATCTTACGGCACTGATTCTCTAGGGTACCAGGAAGCAATGTACCTAAATTATAGATTCTCTCTCTCTCTCTCTCTGTGTTTCAGGATTTAACGACAACCATGAATAAAGGAATATAAGCAGTCACTCGCCCATGATTTGGGGCCACTGGTTTAACCCTTTAAGCGCCCAATGTACCTAAACCAAAATTTCCCTAATTTTCCTGCGCTTCTCAAACAGAATTGCTCTCATAGTGACCGGGTTACACGAAAGCTACGGTAAAACATTTCATTTCCTTATTTCACCTTAGGAGTATCGACTATAAATCTGTCGCTGGGTGTAAGTGCTCCCTTTCAGTCTTTAGTCTTACAGTATGCAGTGTGATTCCCTTATAGTCCTTTACTCTCAGTTTCATTACCAAAGGAATGATTCAAAAGGAGTAGTCTCCCAGACACGGACATCATGCCACTGGGTACAGACAAGTAACTCAAACATCTTTTCTCTTCTTTCTTCAGTTCGACGCCCTTTTTTATAGCATTATTATCGGGAAAGGTAATCAAAAAGGAAGGATAAATGACAATCATACCCCCAGATGACCACTAGAATGATAACCCTAAGGTAAAAGCAAGGTTTTCTGATGCGCAGGTTCACTCGTTCCTGTCGCGTTCGGCCCATTTCTTAGACAGGGAAAATATTCGTTCGAACTGATTTCAGCGTATTATGCTAATCCCGAGTTAATTCGTTCCGGCCGGTTAAAGGGTTAAAGGAAGGGAGAGAGCCAATGTTTTAAGACAAACACGCTACCCATGTCATAACCCTGGCTTGAACTCTGACCCACTCAGATGACCAGTCAGACACCATCGCTTTGACCACTGGGACTTTCTTTCTTTCTTTGTTTCGGGGTTTAACGCTCACCATGATCAACTCTTATTTAAGCTGAAATCAGTCGCCCATCCCTCATTTCTGGCCATTGATTTCAGAGAAGGAACAGAGCCAGCGCCATCAGACATACACACTACCCAGATGGTATATGAAGTAAATTCTTTAAAGATGTGACGTATATTCTAAAATAACTTTCATTTTTAGTTCCTTTTCCTATGAAAATTTGAGTTTGTTCTCCTTTATACTTCCAAACTTAACGTGATATCTTCTCTCTCCACAGAATGAGGTTGACAACACATTTGAGCTAAGAGTGAAAGTGACGTATGAATGTGATAAATTCTGAACGATAGATAAAAAGGATGATACGGCAGGTTGCTCAGGGTGTGTGTGTGTGTGTGTGTGTGTGTGTGTGTGTGTGTGTAGACGTTCAATCACTAAGAATAATGTGAAGTTTAACTGCTTTGCTATATGTTGGATCTACTAAAGTATTGCTGGACCAATAAAAAGTTATGGTAAGTTGACTTCTGTTTATGTTTCGTCTGGCCGTAAACTATTGCATCGTATTCTTATTTAATGGTTTTAGACTTAGCGTAACGGCAATCTTGCTCACGAAAAAGACATTACGTTATATAGTGGTTTCTAACATTGTTGAGTGGCTCAGATTTACGGCACACATCTGAAGAAACCTGTTACTTATGTTGTATTCCACTCACCTGAGGGTTTCCTTCTAAATCTTTGACAAAAGAAAATGTCTCGTCATCATTGCTGTAGGATACTTTATAAAGTGTCACCCATTCCTCTGCGGCTGGATTTCCTTGAGTAACAATGCCAGTGATCTCTTGCTGTTCTTCTAAATCAACCTGTAAAATATATAAAAAAATTTGATTCATAACCTATTAAAGAAAACATGCGATATCATTTGTTAAATATTGAATTGCTTAATATGCACATTTCTCTTTACTGGTTTTGCTGAAATGGGAAAGGGAGACAGAAGACTCAGGTAGTCAGAGATGAGATACACGGCACGTGCAACGCAACATGCACTTCAGGGTGTGAGACAACTTCCATGACCTACACGTTTACCGGATTTGTCCCCCATTGAGCACGTGTGGGATTTTATGAAACAACGACTTATCCGGCCTCCACGGCCAGCCACGACCATCCCCAATTTACGCGTCCAGGTTGAGGATGCTTGGAACTCAATACCTCAAACTTACATCCATCATCAGTACGACAGACTCCATGCCAGAATTGCACAGTGTGACGCAGTTCATGGCGGTTCAACCTCGTACTAACCATGTTACATGGCGGTTCAACCTCGTACTAACCATATTCAGTTTACCAGCAAACACAGCTGTATTTTGCCATAATGTTTTGATCACGTTATCCTCTGTATTCCGTTATTATGCTGTGTAAATTTCGTTGGTATCAGACGTCTCCTTCTTGGTGTTCTTTTTTCACTTTCCGCCAGTGTATAATGACTCGAATCTTACAACGAGTAAAACAAAAAGAAATTCGTCGTCAGAAAAAATCACTTAACACTTTCTTCGGGAAGACGATTGCTTTGTTGACCGGGGCCACCCACCATTCAAGAAAAGGAACGATCTCACTCTCTCCTTCAACCCCTCAGTAGAAGGGACAAACTTTCTTGCAGAGGCAACAAACCAGTGAAGATTTATATCTGGTGGTAACCTCTTGAAAGCGAATTTTTACGCTAGCCACCGCTTAAAAGATACTGACCCTCACTAATTAAAGAACTGTTGCGTCGTGGAACACAGTGCAAGCAGTTTCCACCAAAAGGCAGTAAAAAAAGAATAAGGAATTGAAATACACGATTGCAGGAAAAACAATGGCAGTAGGCGAATTCATCGAAGACAAATTCATCAAAAGCAAATTAATCGAAAACAAATTCGTTGAATTCAAATTCATCGAAACCAAAATTCATCGAACGAGCAATTTACCGAAAGACGACTTTTTGGAAACAAATGGAAACGAATTAATCGAGATGGAGTTTAGGACAAGTGGCGACTTATTAATTAATAGGCCCTAAGCCTAGGTCTTTTTAACAGTTTTTATTCCGTTGTGCTAATATTCTATAAGGTTTTTACACCATGTCAAGTTAGTAATATTGCGCATTTACTTAGCCACTAAACATAAATTATTAGGCCTTAGCCTAGGCCTTTTTTAAGAGTTTTTATTCCGTCATGCTCACATTCACAAGGTTTGGGCACTAAGTCTAGTTAATAATATTGCTCTTTTACTTAGGTATCAAACACTAATTAACAGGCCCTAGGCCTTTTAATAGTTTTCATCAGCGTTACTCGTATTCATAAAATTTGCATACCAAGTCAAGCAAGCAATGCGTTTTTACATAGGCACCTAGCAATAATGATTAGGCCTTAGGCCATTTTAAAATTTATTAACTTGACTTGTCGTGCAAACCTTTTGAAAATGAGATCTGCGGATTAAAAACTGCTAAAAGGCCTAGGTCCTGTTAATTAAAGTTTAGTGGCTAAGTAAATGCGCTATATTACTAACTTGACTTGGTGTCAAAACCTGTTAAAATGACCTTGACTTGGTGTCCGAATAAAATGTGCTTAAATGATTTAGACCAAGGGCCTATTAATTTATGTTTGATGTCGAACTAAAAGCGCAATATTTAAAAAAAGTTGGCTAAGTTGACTTTTTGTCGAAACCTTATGAAAATAAGATCGGAGGATTAATAACCGCTAAGAAGGTCTAGGTCTGGGGCCTATGTATTAATGTCCAGTGGCTAAGTAAATGCGCAATATTACTAACTTGACTTGGTGTACTTTTAAATGCCAACCGCAATTTGGAGGCGAAATCAGGTTGGCACGTACTGTCCGATGCAACTGACGGCTCTTACGATTCCCCAATTAACAGCAGACTGCAACCAAGGCACACAGAGAAACGTTTCCGAGCACACAATTCAGCGGGCGCTCTGCTGATGGACATAAGGAGTCAGACGCCCGTTCATTTGATCATGTGGACCGACCGTTATCAACAATGAACATCGTGACTGCACTTTACACGACTGGATAAGAGTCGCCTTGTCAGATGAGTCTAAGTTCTAGCTCCAGCATGCCGATGGACAGGTCAGTATTTGACACCGGAAAACAGCTGCTAGCTGTTTCCCGCGCGGGAGGCGGTGATATAATGGTATAGGGATTGTTCTTATGGATATCACTTGTTCCTCTGATCTCCGTTGAACAGACCATCACCGCCAGATTATACCTAGGTACTGTTTCGGATCAATTCCTAGATAGTGACCGTGTAACAGGATGGATTGTAAAGCCTGCATTGTGTAGGAATGGCTCCAGTATTATGTCCAAGCATTTTGCGTGCTCATCTGTCCTCACTAAATACCCTCGACTTGAATCCATCGAACATATGTCGGATGGGGTCAAACATTTGTGAATGAGGGGCGGCAGACGCCGGTCCGTAGACAAACTCTGGTACGTCATTCTGTCCTTCGCGGTCTGGTGAAGTCGATGCTACACAGGGTGCAAGAGGTTATGTTGACGAAAGGCGTCTGAACACGCAATTAGGGAAGTGGTCATATTAGTTTATGGCTGACGAGTGTAAGTGTTGTGATACGATTCTGAAAAGGATGAGGATGCATGCGATTGCACTTTTTGTATCTATGGGTTTTTCCTTGGTATATCTTCTCCAATATTCACATTTGATCTAACTTTTTTGGGATGAAAATCATTGAAAACAAAGTAAAACCTTTAAACGCGTTATTTGTTTCAGAGCCTTAAACTTGATTGATTAATTTACCAAAATCTCTGGACTGTTACTCCTATTATTAAAAACATTTTTGATGAAACATAAAGAACAAAAATTTTACATTTTTTTAGATAAACGTGTAAATTAGGCCCTGAAGAGCTTAATGTTGTGGCAAATATACTATGTGTTTTGTAATAGAATGATACATATTCCATAGGGCAGTAATTGTAAAATATGCTTACATCGTGAGTGTGCCAAAAATCTCTTTAGAAATGTGAGAAGAACGCTTAATAAATCAAAAGTGTTACAGATTAATTGAAAAAAGTTAATGATTAGTTCCACATTCAAAGAACCAGCAAAATAAAAATGCGATATCCATGCTTTCAGGAATAAAGCTACACTGTCTGAAATGCATTTAGCACCGTCTGAGACAGTGCCACTAAGTTCTTCACATTCACTGAGAAAAACATTTTGTTAATTCAACAAAACTTTTGTTGAATCAACAAAAAAGTTTGTCGATATACAGTCAACAAACATTTTTGTTGAATTTGCAAAATCATTTTGTTGAAAATTAATTGATTTAACAAAATTTATTGTTATCACGACAAAACGTTTTGTTCATTTAACAAAATCGACCTAATCATTTTGTTAAATGAACAAAACGTTTTGTCGTGATAACAATAAATTTTGTTAAATCAACAATAATTTTCAACAAAAAATTTTGCAAATTCAACAAAAAATTTTCTTGACTGTATATCGACAAATTTTTTGTTGAATTAACTAAACGTTTTTCTCAGTGTTGTCTGAGATGTACAGGGAGTCCAAAGGAAAGCTTTACAACTTTGAACCACTGAATGAAAAGACGTGTAGTAATAAAGTGTGCTTTCTTTGAATAAAACATATACATAAGTTTAATTTTCCCCCGACAGTTATCCAAATTCGTCTTTTGCATGATCCCTCCTTATCGCTCGAAGGATACCAGGTCAATGCTGCGAACTATTTTTAGGTTTGCTCAAGTGTGCTCGCATCTACACAGTCGTATCAGAATAACATGACCATCCCCAGAATCACATTATAACCGCCCGTGCGCGTCACAGAGTGCACGTGACAAGATCGACCACACGGAGATATAAGCGGCCGGGCAGGACAGATGAACCATAGTGCGAAACATGAGCACAATGGGCAGAGATAGTGATTTGATGGACGTTCAAAAAGAAATGATCACCGGCTACCGACCGCGCCAAGGGTGGAAGCATCTCAAAAGCAGCAGACTTCGTGGATTTTTCGCGAGGTGCTGTAGTAAGAGTGTACCAAGAATGGACCGCTGGCACACGGAGTACCTCCCGACGTCATAACTGTGGAGCCCCAAAGGGCATCGACTCCAGAGGAGAACGTTGCCTCCGTCGACTGGTAAAGGGCAATCGACGCGCAACAGTGCAACAATTTACAACGCAAATGGAAGCTAATGCATCCAGGAACGTGTCCCGGATAACAGTAGAGCGAACCTTGTTACGCATGGGCCTCCGGAGTCGACGCTGCGTCAAGGCGCCCATGTTAATCTACGTCCATCGGCAACGACGCGTGCAGTTCGCATCATGGGACTACCGTCATTGGACAGTGGAAGAGTGGAAAAAGGTTGCCTTCTCCGATGAATCGAGGTTTCTACTCCACAGAAATGACGGGAGGTGGCAAATACGACATCAGACACACGAGAACCAACACTCGGACACGCTTGTCGGTCAAGTACATGCCGGCGGTGGCAGTGTGCATGTCTAGGAGATGTTTTCCTGGTATGACCTGGGACCGCTGGTACCACTGGATGGGTCTCTGAACGCCAATGGCTACCTGCCTATCCTCGCTGACCACATGCCTTCCTTCATGTTGGATGTTTACCCTGGTGGTGATGGTGTCTACCAACAGGGCAATGCGCCGTGCCACGTCGCTAAGGGGATGTGTGACTGGTTCCAGGAACACGACAGCGATGTCTCCGTTCTTCCTTGGCCAGCGAAATCGCCTGACCTCAATCCCATTGAGTACTTGTGCGACTATTTGAATCGACTGGTTCGACGTGCCAACCCACAACTACGTCATCTCCGGGACCTTCGTGCTCTACTGCAGTCCGAATGGGCACGTGTGCCTCGGGCAACCTTCCAGAGCCTCATTGCGTCCATGCCACGCCGTCTCGCCGCTGTCATCGGGGCCAAGGGTGGTTATTCCCATTATTAGATAGGTGGTCATATTATTCTGATACGACTGTGTATTTCTGCAGAAGTATCAGTGATCTTTCGTTGTAGCTTCTCTACCGTGCTCATAGGTGCCGACTTTGCAGGTGCTCAGGGGCTTGAGCACCCAGCAAAATTATTTGAGGAGTGGTCAGCACTCCTCAAATTTTTGTTGTCATATGCAGTGAATCCATACTTAAATGTTTGTTTTCACATTACAGAAAGTTAAATCGGGAGAACCGAAACGGAGCTCAGTAATTTGGTTTGCTATAAAAAATAGTAAATATCTTTTTTGGGAAATATTGTATCGGTGCAGAATGATTTCTTCAGAATAAGATTGTCGAGCTACAGGATGGTATGAAAATGCAGTAGAGGATGTTTCTCGTATCATATTTTGCTGATTATTCAACTTTGTCCAAGCTATCTTACTTGTGAACACCTTCCAGCACCTTATTAAATCAGTCCCAGCCCGTCTAGATGCTGTCCGCGCTGGACACGGTGGTTACTCTGGATATTAGCTTGGGGTCACAATGATGTGACTCGACCGTGTATTTAAACATTTAGAATTTCAACACGGAAAATGGCAGCTGCCTTTTGATTTGGGGCAGACTTCGAAATTTTCAGAAGGCGTGCCTGTGATCATGTTTATCTGTGAACAGAATATCTTCGACATATGTCAGGAGATCCTGGAGACGAATACATAAAAACTACTGCCGTGAATGCGTAATATCTAGCTGACGATCACTGTGTTTAAGCGCTTGCACGATTTCAATCTCGAATGCATGTAATCTGAAGCGTGTGTGCAAGACCTCGTGAACTGTTGAGACTGGTATTTGCAATTGACGGCTGCACCATCGACTAGATTCCTGTGGGCTACGCACAACTGATTCTTAGATGCGTTCCACAACCTCAACACTAATCCTTGCAATCCCGTATCATGACTGTCGTAGGACACTTCAAGTCTCGATGAACGTCTTATGCCACTTACGTTTCATACTAGGGGTGTTCAAATGAAAAGGTACGAAACGTCATAAGAACGTAACCGTTAACATATTTGCCTATGCCGCTATGGGAGAACGTAGCGACACATCTAGGGATGCGATTGGAGTCGCCGGCGTGGATCGGAGCATGCGCGGGCGCCCGCATGCGCAGGAGAGAGCAGAGGCTCTTATAAAGAGCGCCGTCCAATTGACTACTTGTTGAATTCCTCCAGCACAGACGAACCATTAACTCCGATGTGTACTGTGAGACACTCCGAAGCCTACGCAGGTCCATCAAGAACAAAAGACCGGGGCTGCCCACGGAGGGTGTGGTTCTGCTCCATAATAACGCGCGTCCACACGTCTCCAGGGTCACACACGCGGAACTGGCCAAGTTCCAGTGGGAGCAGCTTGACCATCCGCCCTACAGCCCGGACATGTCGCCCTGCGATTTCCATGTGTTTGGTCCCCTGAAAAACATCTGAAAGGGAAGCGCTTCCACTCGGACGACGAACTCAAGGACGCTGTGCAGGACTGAGTCTCGTCACGGCCACAGTAATTCTGGGAACAAGGAATCCTTCGGCTCGTTAATCAATGGGATCGTTGTGCTACGGCCTATGGTGTATACTTTGAATAAAGTCTTCATTTATACCCACGGTGTCGTTTCGTACCTTTTCATTTGAACACATCTAGTATGATCTACTTGCCTGCGTCCTTCGGCATTTTGCTCGATAATTAGTCTGCCCTGAAGATCTGATCCAGTCTTAATGAGTCATGCCACAAACTGAATCATCTCCTGGTGTGTTGTCACTTTCAGGGTTTTGGAGTTGTTCAGTCATCAACCATGTATATCACCTGGGTCGCTTTATACACTGGTGCTTAATTTTAAAGCAGCAAGCACAAAAACTTAGTTAGCAGCGGATCCCTATTCTGAAACCACACGTAAATGTTACACAAGAAGCCAGTTATGTAAAGTAGCAAATGCTGTGCCCAATAATGGAACAACGGCGCTACAGGAAGCCTCAGGATAGCAAACTTCGTATATGATACACAGAGGATGCCGTATGTACGGGATTAGAGTTAAATAGGTGGGGAATTCTGGGGTCTGCATTGTCAAGTACGGTGATAAGACGTCATTATGTCTCAGAAAGTCCGTTTAAATGATTCATTGCAGTGGAGAGATATAATGTGATTAAAAGCATACAGTCTAAAGCTGAAGACGCCAGATGGTTAAATGTGGATTGATCCGTTGCCTGTTGCCTTTGGAGACAATTTTAGGACACTGAAAACATCTCGAGAAGACCTGGGCAAGGATGTAGAAGGGTCACTTCTGTACGACAAATGGTTCAATAAGGTTAAATTCTAGGCGCAATCCAAGCAACATCGCACGTCAACTGGTCCGGACGCTCACTGCGGCGTCTGGGCGGACTGAATCTCGACTTGCTGTATACCGAAGATTAAATAACAGTGATCTTTGTGGAAGATGGCCTGTTGTGTGTGTTCGCTTGAGCATGTCCCAGAGAAGTGCTTGCTTTGAATGGTGTGAACATGATCAATGGTCCCACCAAGAATGGGCATGCGTGATGTTTACCAATGGGAGCAGATTCTATTTGAAACCAGATTCTCGGAGAACATTCTTATGGCGAGAACGTATGAGAGGATGTCAGCCGATGGACGTTCAAAAATAGGGCTATTTCGAATGTGATGGAATTATGGTTCGGTCTGGAATCTGTATCAATGGTCGTTTACCTCGCCACGTAATAACAAGGGAAAACCGTCGAGGTCAAATGGCTACCCGATGTCATAGCGAGATCCTGGTTCCTCAGATTCGTCTTTTCAGAAGTGTAGTATATTCGGATTTCATGTTAATGGACGACAACGCTTGATCTCATTGGGGGCTTTGCTGGTCAATGAATATCTTCAAAGTGAAGATATTACTCTTATGGAGTAGCCGGTATGGTCACCAGATCTTAATCCGATTCAGCGTGTTTATTTTTTTCTAACTTACGGTTTAACGACCATTGTGAGCAACTAATGAGCTAAAAGCAGTCACCCGTCCAAATCTGAGGTCACTGGCTCCAGGGAAGGGTTACAGCCAGTGCCGTAAGACAAACAGGCCACCCATGCCTCACCCGGGATTCGAACCCAGACCCAATTCGGACGAATAGTCAGAAGCCAACGCTTAGACCACTGCACCACTGGAACGGCTGAGCATGTTTGAAATATTTTAAGTAGGTGAATTGCTGCTCGCTCTCTTTCTCATTCAGTTCTACAAGGTTTACAGTGTGCTCTTCTGGAATAATCGTACTCAATCCCACAGTGTCTTGTGGACACCCACATTTAAAGCACCGTTCGGTGCCGTGAATATGGCATTGCTGTCCGTGGTGATCATTTCCTGTATTGAAGACTGTGGTACCATTTTTTGCTAATTCATGTGATATCGTTTCGTGCCTCATTTCACTGGTTTTTCACAAGCTCATAATTTGGCTGCATTTGCATACATTTTAGTTCTTTTGTATTCACAGTGTGAAACATTGTACCACACAAGCATAGGCGCCGACTCCATGGAGCCGGAGGGGTTTGTGACGCCCAATAACTGTGAGGAGGGGGCCGGGCCCCTCCTTACAATTATTGGTTAATAATAAAACTCTACTGCAATTTTCACAGATCTAGGAGAACGTATATTTCTCTTATAATTTTTTTACTTGCTTTAAACGGGGTTTCCTTCGTGTCTGTTCGTGCTAGGAGAAGTGGTGATCTTTTACGCAGGAGAACTCAGGTCATGTGACTCGACTAGCCAAATCACCAGATGTTTGTGGCTTTAATAGTACGGAGGGCTGATTCTCACCTCACTCACTTATTCATACTGGAGGCCGTGTTCTTGATGTTCTCATGCCAGCGGCGCCTTGGCGGGCTGCCCAAATTTAACCAGGTAACTCACAAACCAGTTCTTACCGGCCGTCGGAGTATGCTCCGTTGTGTCCTACATGGAATACGCTGTTTATGCTCTTTTTTTGCTCCGCTGTGTTCTACATGGAAAAACATTTGCATTCAAAAAGAAATAAGAACTTTCATGAGGTGGAGGTACATAAATTTCGTACACCGTTTTTCAATTTATAATATAGAACTAATTTAGGCTTTGAAATGGCATTATGAACATTTTGTTTTTGAGAATTTGATTCAATTTTGATACTTCAGGTATGAATATTTTATGCTTTTTTTGTGCATAAGTTTCCATGTTAAATAGTTAAGTAGTTCAAAATTGTTGCAGCCACCCTAATTATAATAATAAGCTAACATAAAAAAAAACAATATTACTTTATTATGTATTCAATGTTGCCCCTATAACCTATAAAAATAAAAAAAAAATTGCACGTTTTGCAAAAACTCATCCATTGGGCACACCCCCACCCAATAATTTGCACAATTCGGCGCCTATGCACACAAGATACCTAAAGTTCCATTTCTTATGTTCATTACTTTGTCAGTTATTGTATGTTAACTAGATTTTTGTGGTTATTGCTTTAATTTGAGCAACAGGGTACTTTCTGAATTGCTGTACCATATACAAAAACTGCATTGCTTTCTCTGTTCCCATTCGGAAGCTGTACTGATTCAAAGATATAAAGGTTTCACGTAGATGCTCAGTATTTCACGTCTCAAACAGTTACCATAAGTGAGAGATTAAATAAATATTTCATTATAACAACCAAAGAGTTAAAACTTTTATGATACTTTTCAAGCCTATGAGATACTTTCCGTGCATTTAAAGTTTTGAAACTGATGTAAAATAAATACCTGTATCCACTGCTGGAATTCTAGGTTTCCGGGTTTCCACGCAGATTTTCCATTTAAACGTGAACTTCTTCCATCCGTGTCTTCCATCCAAAAACTTGATATCACAATTTGGGAATCCTTTATATTTTCCCTTTCCATGCCACGGGGGTATTCACACACTAAAGAAATTTTATATTGCATTATATTTGGTAAAAATACTAGAAAAGGCTAACCAATAACTGTAAGATAACCTGTGCTTACTTTCAAAGCATTTATCATCGGTATACTTGAATAAAAATGGTATGAAGTCAAACGAACATCATTAACGCACTTTCGTTTCATTTCTGACAGCATTATAATTCATATAAATAACCCTTCAAAACTGTAATGCATCAGCTAATAGCATAAACATAAAAATAACTGCAGGGAAGATCAAGGAAAAGGCGTCGAGGAGACCTGACCAGCCTTGATCTCCCTAGGTTTAAGTCAAGACAAGAACATTGATATAACAGCAACAGAGTAAAAAAGGAAACAGATATCAAATTAAACATCTAATCATAATATTGAATTAACAGCATATCAAGGGAAAATAATGTTAAAGTAATGAAAAACATGAGTTATCCCCACCTGCCCAATCCTCATTGTATAGATCCCCCGTTCCTTGGTCACTGAATCTTCACCTGGTAAGTTCCTCGCATTCCCCCTCAGTCGAATAATCCCTGTCAATCAACCTCTCATCTTGTACTAATAAATGGATATCAGTTGTTAAGTAAGTAGTGTTTTAATTTCTTTTCAAACAAATTGAAGTTATTAATAGATATTAATTCTGTAGGCAAAGAGTTCCAAAACTCCGGACCAGAATAATCTAGGATTTGTTTAGTAGTTTGTGTTGTAGGTGTAGTTAGTCTCAACAAAGCTTGGTTACGAATATTATAAAGGTCCGTAGCAGTATTAATTTCTATGAGCTCCTGTCCAAGGTTCAATTTAATTCGCTTGTACATAATTTTGCCTTAGTTAAAGTGAAACAGTTGCTGAATTGTTAGATTATTATATATGTTCGGGTTGGCTCTGGAATATCTGTACGTATTTTGCCCTAGTAAGCTGTCACCATTTAAATTATGTTTAAAATCTATTAATCGAATGTATTTATTTTGAAGAATTTGTAGTTGATTAATATTAGTAAGTGTTGTTTGACCCCAGGATAGTAAGCAGTAATAGAAGTGTGGATGAATTAATGTATAATATAATAATTTTAATGTTTTAACAGATAGATTTGTTAGTAAGTGACTAATTATTCCTGTATTTCTGGATATTTGTTTTGATAAAATGTCTATATGCAGATTGCATTTCAAATCAATGTGTAAAACAATACCCAGATAAGTAAGATTATTAACTAACTCTATCTGATTATTTTGAAGGGAACAGTTAAAATTAATAGTTTGATTAGATTTTTTGTCTGGAAAAAGTAAGGCATTAGATTTATTGTAATTAGTTACTAATTCATTGGAAGACAACCAGTCACTGTACTTCTATAATTCAGTAGCGGATAGAATTATTATTTCACTAATAGTTGGTCCTGAAAAGAGGGGCGTTGTATCATCGGCGGAAAGAATAAAGTTTGAGTTAGATTCAATATTAAAGATATCATTAATATATATATTAAATAATAGTGGACCAAGTACAGATCCTTGTGGAACTCCTGATTTTATATATGCGATGGATGAAATAAATTGATCAATTTGAGTATATTGTGATTTATTACTAAGATAGTTTTTAAACAAAATATAAGTTGAACCTCTAAAACCTAGATTATGTAATTTTGACAATAAAATGTTATGGTTTAGTGTATCAAATGCTTTAATAAGGTCCAAAAAGATAGCTAGTGTAATGAGGTTATTTTTAAAACGTTTTTTGTATCATTTGCTGAATGTGCAATTCAGCTAATTCAGTAGACTTATTTAGTTGAAAACCAAATTGATTTTAATTAATGATTTTATATTTTTCTAGATACGTAACCATTCTGTTACAAAGTAGTTTTCCCAAAATTTTAGAAAATATGGAAAGGTTCGCAACGCGTCGATAATTATTAATATCATTTTTTGATCCTGATGTATATTTAGGTACTACTTTAGAAATGTTTATCAATAAAGGAAGACTTGCAAGGCGGTGTTTCCTGAAAGGACTACGTTCAGGATTGAATGTCGCATATATTACAATACCATGTTCTTTGGAACTTTTTGCATTGGATTTTCATTTATCTTCAGTTTAGCAGAAACTCCCAAACGAATGTTTCCAGATAGTGAAGAGTCTTCTGGCAGCACCTATTCGGTTTTCACTTGGTACTTCGAAAACGTTTCGCTGAAGTGCAATTAAAAATTGATAAATTTGTATCGTGTATGTTAGAATGTAATGCATTCGTATTGTGAATTCTTGAGAGTTAAACATCATTTGCACAACACCTGTAAACTAGAAATACCTCGTAAGTTCGGTATAAAAAACACACTGCTGTGCCAAGTTTATGGATGAATATGAAATCAGACGATTATAGAGCATTGTGGGGTTAAAAGAGCTTCCTAATATATGCACGAATGAGGTGTGACGTAAGAAGACATTCCACGATGCGCTTCCCGCATGTAAATTTTCGGTGAGCAAGTGACAGCTGCCGGGGATGCAGAACCTGAGCAAGTTCTTTTTATCTGGGAGGGAGAGGCTTGAAATTACGCCCTTTCCAGTTCAAAAGTCCCCACTTTCACTCAAATAGCAAGCAGCTTTTACACTCTCAAACCTCCGTTATAATAAAGTATTACGATCTTTCAAAAACTTCACTTCCGGTTTTTGACATAACATTACTGAAATTGTAAAAACTAGGCAAATACCCACAGAAGCCAACGGTTGAAATATCAAGTAAAACCTAAAAGTCATGTTAACGCCGACAATACAGTACACAGCAAAAATGCAGAATAAAAAACAAAGCGCAGAACGAATGCGTACCAAAGAGTGAGATTGACAGTAGGAAGATGATTTCGGGGTAGGGGTTGGAAAAACTCCATTAAAGGTTAAAACTCTCGGAAGAGCTTTCTGCGGCAGAGCACAGTTCATTAATTAGTTACTCATTCTCATGGCGTATTCCTAAAGGTCACGGAGGTTAGGCATATCTGCATATTGTTTTACATACCTCCATCTGCTGTTCCAAACAATTCTTTTCATGCATATGAGAGGTTCACTCCTCACCTTATAGATTACACTGCACTGGTAAACTGCGTGGAATACTTTATGCGACAAAACAAAAATTAAAAAAAAACTACTGAAGAGAGTGTATAACTCTCTTTTTCAGTAAACATTTTCAGTAAATTTAACCACACGTTGTCCATTTTAATATTTTACGCCCCTCAGAGCATGAATTTATGTACCTAGCATGATTGTTCTGTGGAGGGGGGAGGCAACCGTCCTCGCTGCCCTCCCGGTAGCTACGGATCTACGAGGGTCTTTGCCGGCAGGAGGCCGAGTTGTGTCTCATATGAGTTCATTCTGTTTTTCACGTTTTCAGAAACGGAGAGAAAAACTGAGTGTCTATGGTAACAAAAAGATATTTTACATACATCATATGAATGATTTTACCCAAAGTTGAATTATCTACAAGCTTGTGGAAGGCAGAACTGACCGATGTCGCCAAAGAGTTTGGAATAGTGCATAGTGTCTTGGCTTTGGTCAGCGTTTAGAAGACACAGAACCGATGCCAGATGTTTTGCTGGAGGTGGTCTCCTCTGTACAAGCTGCCTAGATGATCGTCACCTGTCCGTGATGGCAAAATAGAGTCGAAAAAGTGCTGCAGGCCAGTTGGCTAACTGTGTTCAAGAAAACACAGGTGCGTGAATTTCGCGCCAAACCGTGTCAAGGCGTCTAAATGAAGCAGGTCTATGTGCCTAGAACTACGCGCGCTGTCTAGCATTATCCAGGTTGTATCGTACAGCCCGCCATCAGGGGTATATATCTCACGTTGATTGGGTCTTGAGATAAATGGGCTAAGGTAATGTTCACGGATGAAAGCCGCTTGAGCCTCTTCCAAGCGGCAATTGATCTAGAGGAAACGTGGGCCTGCGTATGATGCCAGAAACATCGTTGAACGGGACAGATACAGCCGTCATGGTCTCATTTTGTGGGCTGGTATCATGATCAATTGACGTACCGAACTGCAGGTGATTGATGAAGGGGCAATCACCTGGCAGCTGTTTTGCATTGATGTCATTCTTCGCCACGTTCGTCTGTTCCATGGTGCTAATTTTACAATATTTTGTCTACGCTCATCGCAAAAGAAAGAAACGGTAACATTTAAAGTGATAGAACTATACTACAGAGATGTGACGATTCGCTACGGTCGTGTGTTCCGTGGTGATGTGGGAGCAGATTTTATTCCTATTGACGATGACGCCAGTCCTCATCGCACAGCAGCTGAGGCTGAGCACTGGCTAGTGAGATACCCGTCGGATGGACACCAACGCGCTCCCCTGATCTCAATACAAGTGAACCTGCATAGAGCTCTGATGAGAGATGGGTCGCTCAAAGAAATTTCTCAACAGAAACAATTCCAGCAATTATCAGGGCTCTCCAGCAGGGATCAAATGACTTACCCCAAGAGTTCCTAAATCAATTAGTGATAAGCGTGACACTCTGTGCCAAACATGCATTACGGTGCTAGGTGGTCATATTCTCTACTGAGGACTTCGCCCCGTAGTCTGTTTATGCAGTGCTGATGGGAGAGTTTCATTGGACGACAAGTGGGCCTGTACTGTACATCCTTTCTAACATTTTCCTCAGTTTTAATCACTGTTACATATTACTCATTGGTTTTTGATATCGTGCCTTTCATTTTTCTGTTTCTGTTACCATCGATACCACTTACAGCTGTAACATCACTTTTTCCGATTTTGACTGGTCAAAATTTACCTCGTCCAAAACTTTTAGAAAGCAGTGTATATCATCACACTAGTGATAACAAAAGTTGAATATTACTTGAATATTCAGTAACTTATTATGCTGTCAAGAAATACCGTAATAATAAGCAAGAAGAATTGCAATTTTGGATCGCTAAAATTTTTATTTATCGTCCTGGTACACCGTTGGTGATAGATGCTCCAATACCGAGCGTTCTACATCTTTCTCAGGTACATGAGATGATATTTCAGTTGACGACTTGGTGTTTGGCGATGCTCATTCGCACAAATGACTGCAACTAGCATCTTCAATGAACTTTGCAGGTCTCTCAGCCCCAACATTAATTTTAAAATGACGCACATCACTACTATCCTATTCACTGAATCACCAGGTAATTTTATTGTTTTCTGTACGAGCAACATCATGCACTTCAACTCAAATTCAAGAACAAATGATTTTTGTTACAGATATACGAACCACTTGTAACGTACCAGGAGATGTGACGTACCTGCCAGCAGGACGCACACGACATAAAGGCAGATAGGAATCAGAATAATCGTCTGCGTAGCTCAGTTGGTAGAGTGACTTGTTCCGGAATAAGCGGCCTCGGGTTCGAATCCCGGCGTAGACCAAAAATGACGGAGAAATTTACTTCGTTATAATGGCGCCCGAACTATCCGGATGACCCGACCGTTCAAAATCTCGCATTGGTGTGATGTTATTTCCACACCGCGAGATAGGAAAAATAAGAGAATCCTTTCTCCAGCACTTCGAAAATAAAAAAAATAAAAAAAAAAAGTAAGGGGGAGGTGATGTAACGTACCAGGAGATGGGACGTACCTGCCCGAAGGACGCACACGACATAAAGGCAGATTGGAATCAGAATAAAACGTCCGCGTAGCTCAATTGGTAGAGTGACTTATTCCGGAATGAGGGGATCCGGGTTCGAATCCTGGCGTGGACAAAAATGACGGAGAAATTTACTTCGTTATACACTCCGTGCAAATGTGAGGTCTCCAAGGACTCCACACATTTTATCTGGGTGTAAAAAAATTCACAAAAATGGAGATTCGGTTAATTAAATATATGAAAATCAATTTTAGTAAAACAAAACTAATGGAACTAGGGAGAAAAATAGAAACAATCCAAACAAAAATAGGAAACAATAACATAAAACAAGAAAAAAAAATTATCTAGGCTTAATGATCACTGAAGATCTTGACTACTTTGAACCCATAAAACACAGAATCAATAATGGATGGATAACAATGGGCAGACTACAAAAAATGTGGAACAATAAAAGATTAAGCAAAGAATGTAGTCAAAATATACATAAAACAATGATAATTCCCACATGGCTCAGAATGCTGGATCTTAAGAAAAAAGGAAATGGATAAACTCAATGCTTTTCAAACAAAATGCCTAAGAAACTGGACGGAAAGAAAAATAAGTGAAAAAGTCAGAGAAGAACTTAACTTTAAAGAAAGAATACTTACAGCACTAAAAAAGACCCAACTAAGCTGGTTTGGACATGCTTCAAGAATGAACCCAGAAAGACTACCAAACATTATTAAAGGGTAGAATTGAAGTAGAGCCCAGTAGAGATAAGAGCAAAAAAGAAATGGATTGAGAACATTAAAGGAAGCATCTAAACTTAAACTCTGTAATAGAACTACACAAAAGGATAGCAGACAGAAAGAAATGGCGAAAATTCGTCTTTAAGGAACTCAACTCTCAACGAGCGGAAGATGAAGAAGAAGAAGAATATACACACTATATTGACAAAAGTCTCCGGACACCCTTCAAAAGCAAATGAACGGATATGCGTCGTTGTTAAGTTGCGTGCTACAGCTGCAAACGGTATAAAAACAAGCCTGCAGCTGACCGTGATCATATCGCACTGTGGGGTTGAGTGAAAATGTCGCGGTGGGAGAAAACTGACTTTGAGAAAGGAAAGATTGTTGGGTGTTATATTAGTGGGTTGTCCATAAGAGCAACCGAGAGGCTTTTAAGCATACCCAAGTCAACTGTTTTGAATATAATGAATAAGTGGAAGACGCATGGCGTGCCTGAAGCAGCAAAACGTAGCGGCAGATCAAAGAAAATCAGTGATAGAGGACGTCGAAGCCTCAGGAGAGTTCTTACAGCTAATCGACGGAGTACTGTACAAGACCTCAGTGTACAGGTGAGTAAAAAGGCTGGAACCTCGTTATGTACTCGTACCATTCGAAGAGAACTTCATTCCATGGGTTACCGTGGTCATGCGGCTGCTCATAAGCCTTTCATTTCCACTCGGAATGCTACTCGTCCTTTAGCATGGTGTAAAGAACATTTATCGTGGACCGTAGATCAATGGAAACAGCTCCTATGGACTGAGGAATCCAGATACACGATCCATCAGTTTGATGGCCGTGTATGGGTATGGCGGCAGCCTGGGGAACGCTATTTACCACAGTGTACTGTTCCTACGGTCAAATTTGGAGTGGCAGTGTACTCGTGTGGGAGTGTTTTTCGTGGTATGGTCCCGGCCCATTGGTTATCGTGAACAAACCTGTTAACCAGCACGTCTACCTCGATATTCTGGACAATTATGCTCTACCAACTCTGTGGCAATACTACGGAACCGAGCGTTGTTGGTACCAGCAGGATAATGCACCGAGCCATAAAGCAAGGACTGTTACGGCGTGGTTTGACGATAATTCCGTATCGTGTGTGGACTGTCCAGCACAATGCCCTGCCCTTAATCCCATAGAGCACCTGTGGAATGAATTAGAGCGCCGCATAAGAAGTTTGGAACCAAGGCCTACTACTAAGCAACAGTTAGCAGCAGCATTAAGTACTGAATTGTAGCGCATGCCTATCGCTGTGTTCCAAAACCTTGTCTAAGGCATGTCTCGAAGGTTCAGTGCATGCATTAAGGCCAAAGGTGGACCGACACCGTACTAACGTATGTCAATAAATGCTATGTTGTGTTTCTCTTCTAGGTGTCCGGTGACGTGTGTCAATATAGTGTATTTTAAAAATTACATTCTTTTGAATATAATACATGTGATGTTTTGTGACAAGGATAAATCATATTAAAGGACATTCGTTAAAACAATGGTTGTTTTGTCTTTTATGCCAGGATATGGGTGCTCAATGAAAGAAATGCTTCCTAATCTTACGGATGTACAGGGTCTTATAAAAATAATAGAAACACCGACTACGACTGGAGTACACGCAATGCGCCATATGCAAATCACAGGGACGATGACCCGCGATGTGAGGTATATAAAGAGGCGCAGTATGGTGTTAGCTATCACGTAGCAGCGCCACAGTTGTAGGTGAAACAGGTGTCGTGGAATAATTGTCGACGATGTTACATCTCAGTTACATCATAAAACATCTGCCAGGAAGAGAGTGAAAGGAAAGGAGAGAAAAAACAAGGGCGCAAGATGAGATCAGGGATAGGAAGCAGGGGTGGGTTAAGGCTTTAGTGAGCCATAGTCTGAGATATGAGTGCTGCCCGAAAGAACTTACGACAGAAATCTTTATATGAAGTTCATTAAAACACGAAACTAGCAATATGCTAGTGATAATTAATACATAGTGCATTCTTCAAACTAATAAATTATCTGCAGAATTTTGATAACAAGTCACTGTATTTTCCATTGTTCTCACAAGAACATGAGCTAAAAGCTCAAGATTCTTAGATTTTGTCTTGGATTTTCTAATGATTTAGCATTGTATACTTTTCTTAGTGCATCATTTTTGTTATGCAATGTGAAACCACAGGAAACTTCGACCATTAACGGTTCCATGTGCAAATTGGGAGGTGTGGGTGGATGGTAGTGAAAAAGCGGAAACTGTCTTGCCGGCACCACTGTACAAACCGATATGGAAACTTTACCCTTGGTGAGTCACTGTCTTTTTGCAATCCATTCGTTTTCCCGTCTCTGTTTCTGAACAAATGGAAATCATACGAGACAAAGATAAAACTATTTTTTAAACCCCCCCCCCCCCTCTCGCTCTCTCTATCTATTTGTTCAGGCATGGCTCCTGTGCCTTTGGTATCAATGGACCCCAAGGATATAGCCCCTCTAGACCCCTTTTAATCCAGCCCTGATAGGGAGAGAGGAAATGTGAAAGATTAAGACAGAAGATATGTATAGAAAAACACTAATAGAGGAAAAGAGTGGAGGAAAGGGAACAGCCAGCATCTTTATCATTCTATATGTACTTAGAAATAAAACAGAAAGTGATATGAATACTCTAGAAAAAATGACGGTAAATTTACCTGTTTCACTGCATTTGCAATAGAAGCGAACCTCATAATCATCGCAGTCGTAATCGTTGGTGTTCATACAAATTAAACCAGTGTCTATGTTGCACCTGATGTGAGGATCTTCCGAGTCGTAGATTCTTCCTGTTGTAGCACTGCGACATTGTATATCTTCAATTTCATTCTCAGGACAAATGTTCCGTGACCACATAATGTGATTTTTAGTTTCGAAATCTCCTTTACTATCCGCAGAATATGAATTAATCCAGTTTGTCCAGCCTGGAAATTTGCATTCTTGAGGCACTAACGAGCGGGGAATAGCTGTAAAAGTAAGAAGACGTATATACTGAATGCGTTCCTGGGGAAGAAAGAAGGCATTTAAACACCAAGCATAGAATTTTCAATGGACAAAAAGGAAGACTTCCTTGAACTTCGATGTGCGCTTCTCATCCGTTTTCAAAATATCGGTTAGAACTGAAGCGATGAAAGATTTCCGTCTTTAGCACGATTTAATGATTAAAAGATGAGAAATATATACAATTAAAACCATGAGCACTTTCGAGGCAGCGGCTGCCTCTTCTTCAGATGTAATAAATAGTCTGAAGAAAAGGCAGCCGCTGCCTATAAATAGTCTGAAGAAAAGGCAGCCGCTGCCTATTTATTACATCTGAAGAGGAGGCAGCCACTGCCTCGAAAGTGCTCATGGTTTTAATTGTATATATTTCTCATCTTTTAATCATTAAATCGTGCTAAAGACGGAAATCTTTCATCGCTTCAGGGATTAATGTCGCACGAGTCTTCAGTATTTGTTGCTTATCGGTTAGAAATCTTATTTATGATTTTAGTTGTAGTGACACACGAAACAAACGCCGAAACACTATGCACAAGTTAGGGAATTGCACAGCCTCAGATAGAGTTGCTATATTTTGTTGATATATAGTCAAAAATGTTCGCTATCAATGCTGTTTCGTATCTCAGAACAAAAGATCGGTAGACGAAGTCTCATCTCCAACACAGAAAAATGTTACCAAAACTCCCACACTTTTCATCAAGATTAACTTCTGTAGATGGTGTACCAACTTCACACCTATCACCTGCATCATGAATCTCGTCCTACATCAATAAACCTATCCTAAAACTGTCTGGTTATTTTCCTCTCACTACATTTACGTCAGCCATTTCTAATTTCGCAGAAAGATTCTGTTTTTTAACTTTAATGAAAGGGGGTCGATCTGACATCAGCACTTTATGCAACAAGATTTTTTCTCTCGGACAGTTTCTTGCTTTTTGCAATAGTCTTTGTAAAGCAAATAAGAAACCATTTATTTCTGCGCAAATTTAGTTGCCAAATTTCTCTTCTAACTTTACTGCCTGTTTCTAATGCATTTAACTAAATCAAGTCTCACTCCCCAAATTATTCCCTTTCTTCTTTCACAATTAATGTTACATGGGGTTCAAATCAATAATACCGATTTCGAATTTTCAGGTTTTATTCTCATTCCAATTGTTTAGTAAGTCAAACAAAGATATGACATTACAAAAAACAACAACGTCAAAACATCATGCACTGCAAACCGCTGATACTGCGGTTTCCCATTGCAATACCCGTAATTAAGGTACTCTAAATGGTGGATGAAAACTTTAATGAAAGCAGGCCTGCACATGGAAGTGATTTTGGGGAATACATGCTTACGCAGCATAGTCTACAACACTCATACACACATACAGGGGTTGGAGAGCATAATTTGGACACCACGCTTAGAGACGTGATTTTTAATGCAGCTGCGTACGTCGAAATACGCATAGCTACCCACCACATTTTGCTTCTAAGAGCTTTGTTTAGAACCTCAAGGTTCAAGTTTAACTGCATTTAAAGTGTCTTGCTGCAAACTTTCTTCAGAGTGATAACAAAATCAGTGACCTAACGGACTTCGAAAGAGGGTTAATTGTTGGTGGCCGGCTAGTTGGTGCCTCCTTAACAACAGTCGTCAGGGTAGTGAGAGTATCGAGAGCTACTGAGTCAAGCGTCATGACAGCATACCGTGTTCGTGGCAAAACCACGTCTGCGAAACACAAGAGCGGCCGGAAAACGACCCTGACTGACAGAGACAGGAGAGCATTAAAGAGGATTGTTACCCGTAATAAGAAGACCACGGGGCCGAAAATTAGTGTGGAGCTCAATCTGCATCTCCAGATCCCAGTATCAACGAAATCAGTGCGTAGCGAACTGCATAAACAAGATAGTCAGGGCAGAGCTGCTATTACAAAACCTCTGGGGACCCGGATGTATGTACAACAGCGACGGTAGTGGTGGTAGGAGCATACAACGTGGACTGCCGATGCATGAAAACGTGTAATGTGGTCGGGTGAATGCACATTCACACTATTTCCCACCTCAGGACGTGTTTACGTGTGGAGAACACCGTCAGAAGCGTACATCCCAGACTGTTTGCTCCTAACAGTGCAGCATGGTGGTGGTTCTGTAATACTCTGGGCGGCCGTATCGTGGTTTTCAGCAGGTCCCGTGATCAACTTGAAAGGACGGATGATTGGCAGGACGTATGAAACCATTTTGGCCTACCAAGTCTATCCAATGGCTCAGGCATTGTTTCCTGCAGGGGATGCCATCTATCAAGATGATAACGCCCCAATTCACAGAGCTCGGAATGCCCAGTTACGGTTTGAGAAATATGAGGATGAACTTTCACACCTTCCTTGACCTCCCCAATCACCAGACTTAAACATCATCGAGCCACTGTGGTCTGCCTTGGAAAACAAGATCCCGTTATCCTCCTCCTGCATCTCTCAAGGATCTGGAGCAGTTTCTACATAAAGAATCGTATAACATCCCACTAACCACCATCCAGGATTTGTATGTGTCCATTCCAAGGATTATTAAAGAAGTTTTGAATGCCAAAGGTGGTCCCACATCCTACTAGGTACGTAAAACTTTCTTTTTCTAGGTGTTCACATTATTCTGTCCAACCCCTGTACAAAGATATATTGGGGCTCAAAATTAAAGTAACAACCACAAAACCTAGTTAACAGACAATAACTGACAAGTACTGAACATAAAGAAAGGAACTTTACGTATATTGTGTGTTACAGTTTCTCACTTGTGACACAATAAAATTTATACGTATGCATATGCACTCAAATTATTTATTGGCCTGTGAAAAGATCAGATAAACAAATTATAGGCCTGTGAAATAAGGCATGGAACGATGTCGCATAAATCAGCAGAAAAAAGATGATACCATAATCTTAAATGAGGAATGCGCTCACCACGGTCGGCAAAGCAAGCTGCTTAACAGCGCCGAACTGTACTTTGAATGAGGATGTCTACAAGAGACTTTGGGATTAAGTCCCGTTCTTCCAGAACAGCAGACCATAAATCCCGTAGAGCTGTAGGAGGAGGGAAGCGAGAAGCAACTCATCGACCTAAAGTGTCAAAAACATGATCAATCAGATTAAGTTCTGGTGACCGTGCCGGCCGTTCCATGCGTACAATATGTTTGCTTTCCAGATATTAACTGACCAGCAAAGCCTTTTGAGGTTGGGCGTTGTCATCCATTAACAGGAATTCCGGATTCACTACACCTCAAAGAAGGCAAACATGAGAATCCAGAATCTTGTCGCGATATCGGGAAGCCGTTAGACCTCGACGGTTTTCTCTGGTTATTACGTTCGGCCAGAATCTCTATAAACGGTTCGGCCAGAATTTGTATAAACCGCCGTTTATACAGATTCTAGCCTAACCATTATTCCACAACCTTTGAAATGGTACCGGTCCCAAACGTTCATCAGCTGGTATCGTGTCCCACTTTCTCACCATATGAATGGTCTCCGAGAATCTGGTTGCAAACATAACCTGCTCCTATCGGTGAAAAGTACGGGTGCCAGTTCTTGGTTGGTCTAACGAACATGTTGACGACACCATTCGAAGCGAGTTCTTTCGGATAAAAAAGGAAACGCACACAACATGCCATCTTGCACATAGACCACTGTTATGTAATCTTCGGTATACTGTATGTCAGAATACACTCCAACTAGTTGCTTTAGTGAGCGTCTGCGCTAATTGACACGCCGTGGTGTTTGGATTGGGCTTAGTGGATAATACCAATAAAGGGTTCTTGTCGAGGAGAAGTGATCCTCCGACATCCTTGCCCAGGTCTACTCGAAACGCTTTCAGTGTCTTGAAATTGTATCCACAGACGGCAGACAACGGACCAATTCACATTTAGCCATTTGGCCACTGTCCTGCTTCTAATCTCCCTATAGGTTTCCACCCCAATGAATCATTTAAACGAACTCTCTCAAACATAATGACGTATTATCACTCCACCTGGCAACACAAATCTAGGATCCCTTACGTATTCGACACCACACGCTTATGTACGGAATCCACTTGTGTGTGGCATGCACAGATTTTGCTGTCCCCTGGCTTGCTATAGCACCGTCATTTGTTTATTGGCCGCAGCATTTGCTGCTTTTCATGACTGGCTTCTTGTGCACAATTTACGTGTGATTTCGGAGCAACATTCCTTTCTTAACTAGGTTTTTGTGGTTGTTTATAAACGGTTAACAGTTTTAACGTTTTCGCTCTGAAAGATATGTATGGATTTCTCTCTGTGAAATCAAAAGCTGTCCTGTATTTAAAATTCATCCAAAATGAAAATCTAAAATTTTAAAAACGTCATTTTCGGGATGGGTTTGATCCTCAACTGCCACTTAGGTACAGCTCTGAATGAAAGACTTTTCCGCCCCCTTATAATCTAGAGTTAAACTCGAAAGCACACCAATATTTCCGAGTACTGTGTTACAAAATATTTTAGAGTAAGGACTAATTACCGACTTGAACGATTTTTATCAATGGGTGTCGTTGCTGCACTGTAAAATTGCATTACCCAAGGATTTATTTTTGGGGAAGTTTTAACACTGCAAATAAATGCTTCTATTTAATAACAAAATGAGTGAACGATTACACCACATACTTTGCTGATTGTTAAAAGACAACTAATAAATCAGGGGAGCGCTAATGGAAAGCATAAAATTGTACTTCGTTATGCAGTTCAAAACGGGACGAAGTTTCGACTTACCCTGGTATACAGTCCAGTCCTTGCAATGTAGTCCTCTATACGTTTTCGTTTGGAGAGTTGAAACTTTTTTACAATGTTCCTTACCTTCAACAGAAGATATTTATCTTAGGTGGACATTGAAAGAATTTCAGCGAAACATTTGCCAGCCATTTTTCAAAATGGCAGATATGAAGCGATGTGCAGATGCGACCAACTCGATTGAAAAGAATTCCTTTGTGGTCATATACCGCTTACCATGAAAAACATTTTGAGCATATTTGTACTTCAAATAATGTACAGTTAAACTGCTAGGACGCATATCTTATTTTGCACGATATCTCTTCTTATAGCAGTCCAGTTTGAAAAATTCTTTCTTAGCCGGACAACGTTTCTTATGCAGAATGTTTTGTATAAAATTGCAAAGCATTAACAGAACCCCACCCTTTTCATACCATTCACACTGACGTGGATAAGGAGACTTCCACTGTTTTTTGAAAATATTTATATTTTGCTGTATTAAGTAAAGGGACATAATCACGTGGCCTTTTACTGTAGAGAAAGTTGGTAGTAGGGATTCTAGTTTTTCTGTTTGTTTAAATTCGCTAAAACAGAGTTTATCAGAAGTATTGGCAATAGAGTTTGTCTTTCACACTCGGACAAGAAATTTTTCTACATTTGTCTTGTTCTGAAGGAGTAGATGTTTCATCAATATACATCAAAGCATCCACTGCATTTACCTTCATATTGCTACCTTGTTTCGCTCTTACCATGTTTGTGCAGTTAGCACCACTCAGAATATCCAGCTTTACCAAAACTTTGCTTATAGTCAAAACCCAGTTTTTGGAACATGTTGTGTACTAGTAAATTGAAACGGGAAATGTTGGTGTGAATACTTTGAACTCATTATATGAATGCGACTCATAACAAACAGTCTCTGCAAAGCATACTAATCGTAGCCGAGTTCATCAAAATAGTTTAAGAAAGTCTTCTGGATAAAATTTAAAAGTCTAGTTTTCTCAATCTGGGCAAGTCTGGTTTTCTCAACTAATGACCAACGCTAAGTGAAACACGTTTATTTTCTCCCGACTACACTTGTGTTCCTCTAATTTTGGAAGAGGTAATGTGTTTAAAATGCACGATTTGCATTTGTAAGAGCTGCTGCTAGAGGGCAGCACACTGTAAGATTTACAGATAGTTCTTTTAAGATCGCAACCCGTAGGGACAGTGGGGGAACATACATACTCCACAGATCAAAAGCTGTGTGGGCATTGCCTCCATAGGTTTTATAAGCTACAGGATCTTAGCAAGCATCATATTTGCATATTCTTTTTTTTTTTTGTTATTTTTTATATTTCTCATTCTCGCACCAAAGGGAAACACCAACGTGCTTTAGGAATTCTCCCGATTCCAACCTTTCCTACCGCGTAGATCTCCTTATGTTCCCAACCTTACGCGTAGATGCAGTCAGCTGTGAGGCAATAACTTAAAGTCAAAAAAGCTCTCCCTCCCACGCGGCACATTAAACAGCATGTGCTTATCTGTGCTCATATATACCCTTCACATTATGATAAATTAATTATTCGTTCCCTGTACTTTCGACTGCAACTCAATGACAGATAACAACTTACCGCACCCCAAGGGAACGGTAAACGTTCTACCCCACAAAGCGTGGGGACATTCTTTTATGCCATTCAGTTACTTTAAGGTGGTTACACCTAAAATCTTTGCCTTATGTTTCTAATGGTAAAACTTCTTTACATATTTTCTTCGCAATTAATGTATTCCCAAGGATGAAAATTTGAACATCGATAAAACTAACTTTAAGTTACAGAGTGGAATACTTAATACTTGCTAAAACATAATCATAATTATAATAAAAATCAATTATTTTTCTTTGAGTAATGTTCAGACCTGTTAATAGACGGCGCGACCTGTACATTGATGACGTTAGTAGACAAACAAATGTTGGATTGTTTAATTATGGTTATGTTTTTTATCAAGTATTAAGTATCCCATGCTATAACTTAAAGTTAGTTTTATCGATGTGCTAATTTCCATCCTTGGGATTACGTTAATTGCGCAGAAAATATGTAAAGAACTTTTACCATTGCAAGCATAAGGCAGAGATTTTAGGTGGAACCACCTTAAGACAAAAAAGTGCCAAAAACTCATAAAAGCATGTCATCACCCAAAAGTACTGTTACTTGTAACGCGGCGAGAACGAGAGAATGCCTTTCGCGTGGTTGCATTCTTTCTCTTTCCTTCTGGGGCGAGGCGGGATGAGAAGGTTCCGAAGTCCGAACATTTCTCGAGGAGCCAGGATAGAGTAAGATGACTTCACCTATCGTATGGAGATTTTGCAGAGTCACTCAAACCACTAAACAGAAACGGAAAGCACTTTGCCTATTTTGTGTTCCTTGCGTCATGTAGCAAATTTAAAAACTGGCTGTACTCTTACCAAGACCGGACAGATGAAATGAAACTGGATGATGTGACCAGGACCTTTGCGTCGCGAACTGTTTCACGGAAAAGTGCCTTCAGAAAATTCTAGTGTTCTATTCGTAACATCCATAAGTGCTTTACGCAATTGCTGTATTTTCGAACACTTGATTTGTGCTTTTCTCTTTACCTTCGAGATAACTAATTAAAACCGCTTTACTATCACTAACATTTTCTTTTGGAGCAGCAACACACATCCGCTGTGATAAAAGTTTTCAAAATACAGATAATGTTAAATAAAAAGTACAATGAAAAGCAGCACTGTATAATTCAATTAAGTCAGATAAGAGCAAATATATACAGGGTATCCGAAAAAAAACTGTGCTCTAACACTTACCATGTCGAACTGGTTCCTACAGGAGGTGTTGGAAATGGGTCCCACCGACGTCCAGACATGTCTGCCTGCGCTTTTGCATGTCGGTGAAGACCTTTCTCAGGGTGTGTGGTGTGATTTGTTTGATGTGGGTCGTTATTGCAGCCTGTACCTCTTGAAGTATTTGTGGATTACATGCGTACACCTTCCCCTTCTGTGCTCCCTACAGAAAAAGTCAGGCGGTGTAAGATTCGGTGACCAGGCTGGCCCCAGTCCCCGGGAAATGATGCGGTTTCCGAAGAATTCCTCCAGAAGATGTATTGATGCACCAGCGGTGTCAGTAGTTGCACTGTCTTGCTGGAACCATCCTTCGGTGATTTCCTGTTCCGTGAGTTCAGATATGAATGGTTGGATAATCTGGGCACGGTATCGTTCTGAGTTAATGGTTTCACTGAAAAAAATGAGCCCAATAATGCGCGTACCGGTTATGGTACACCAATTACCGACCATCTGGCTGTGTAGAGGCATTTCCTGAAATTCGTGGGGATTTTCAGTATCCCACAACGGAGTGTTTTAGCTGTTGATGTACCCGGACAGGTGAAACCATGCCTCATCTGTAAAGAAAGGCACGTCCAGAATGTCCTCACCTTCTTCAGACAGGAACTCTTGGAACCACCTGCAATACCGAACACGGGTCACGTGGTCTGTTTCTTTCAGTTGATACACGACAAACATTTTGTACGGGTAGAAACGCAACTTCATTTTCAGAAAATCGTGGGCTGTACTCTCTGGCACATTAGCTTGTTGTGACAGCCGCCTCACGGACTTGTGTGGACTCCTCTGTATCCTGTCCTACTCCTGTGCAGTCTCGTCTGCCGTGGATGTCCTACCGGGCTAGGGGGCATCCAGAGCACTGGCAGTTCCCGAAACTTCGCTATGAGCTGACGTACCGCATTACCGTGGGGAACGTCTGCATCGCGAAATTGCCTAGCGAACTATTTTTGCACTTTGTCCGTGTACTTCTCGTCATGGCGAAAGACATGTTCCACCAAAAACACTCTCTGTTCAAACACCAACAACCATTGTCCTTGTGCCGAGACGAGTGATCAATCGACACGTTTGCCTCCGTCGACCAAGCGCTTGGGACTGACCTTCGCTCGGAATAACAGCTGCACGCGCCTTGTGATTGCGAAACATGAAGGTTACCAGACACAAAGCACTTCCTTGTGGTGAGTCACTTCTACTATAATTCCATCAAATTTTCTTTATTATTACATTACTGCAATTTGTACATTCCGTGCACAGTCATTATTCAGACACCCTGTACATATATTTACTTCGAAGCATTTGCCCCCTCACAAAAAATTGAATAGGCGCTGCTAATGATCACAACCTTAAGAAATTTGCCTGATAGCACAGTTGATGCAAATATTACTTACAGACATCCGAAAAAAACGTTAGTCACAACATCAATTTTACGATGTCTTGAATTGAAAAATTTCAAAACATATGCCGTGCTTAAATCTTACTTTAACAACAAGTTAGTAAAATCATGCAATGTATTGATTATGATACGCTTTCCAACATACCAGAAATTATTGCTCAAGTTATCAGGATAATGGCTGTGGAATAAATCTCGCTCCGGTGTTCTGACCTTTGACCCCATTTCGATGATATTCCACAGAACCGGTTCAGTACACCTCAAGAATAACATACTAAAGTTTTGTCGCAATAGAAGCAGTTTTACGCAAGTTATGAGAATAATGGCTGTGGAATAAATCTTGCTTTTGTACAATGACCTTTGATTTCGTTGATATTCAACAGAACCGGTTCACTATACCTCCGGAACAACATGATAACGTTTTGTCGCAATCGAAACATATTTTGGTAAGGTATGATGCACAAGGGCAATGGAATGGATCCCACCCCAGTGTCCTGACCTTTGACCCCATTTCGCCCATTTTTAATAGGGTTCGTCTCCAGTGGCTCCCTACCACATACTAAAATTTCATCGAAATCGAACCATTTTTACGCAAGTTATGACGCATAAGGGCAATGGAACAAATCCCGCTCTTATGTCCTGCCTGACCTCTGACCCCATTTCGCCCATTTTCTATAGGATTTGTGCCCAGGTGGTTACCTACCACATACTAAAATTTCATCGAAATCGAACCATATTTACGCATGTTATGACGCATAAAGGCAATGGAATGGATTCCACCTTTATGCCCTGACCTTTGACCCCATTTCGCCCATTTTCAATAGGGTTCGTCCCCAGGTGGTTCCTTACCAAATACTAAAATTTCATCGAAATCGAACCATATTTACGCATGTTATGACGCATAAAGGCAATGAAATGGATCCCGCTTTTATGTCCTGACCTTTGACCCCATTCCACCCATTTTCAACAGGTTTCGTTAAGGTGGTTCCTTACCACATACCAAAATTTTATCGAAATCAAACCATTTTTACGCAAGTTATGACGCATAAGGGCAATGGAATAAATCCCGCTCTTATGCCCTGCCTGACCTTTGACCCCAATTTGCCAATTTTCAATAGGGTTCGTGCCCAGGTAGTTTCCCCACAACATACTGAAATTTCATCGAAATCGAACCATATTTACGCATGTTATGACGCATAAGGGCAATTGAATGGATCCTGCTCTTATGGCGTGACCTTTGACCCCACTTCACCCATTTTCAATAGTGTTCGTCCCCTGGTGGTCCCCTACCACATACTAAAATTTCATCGAAATCGAACCATTTTTACGTGATTTATCGTGCCGACAGACAGACGGACGAACGGAAAGACTGACGGACAAAGCTGGAGCATATACGCTTCTTCAACCTACGGTTGGAAAGCGTAAAAAGCGATCACATAATTATTTAAAAATTTAAACAGAAACTGTCATATTTATTACCTCTATCCCTGATGCATCCAAGCAATTCAACCCTCAGACTGATCCAGTTGTGCCATTCTAGTGGTATTAGTCTGACATATCTTGCGAAGAATGTTGGAAAAGTATTAAACACTGGGGTATTCTGGTCGTTGTTAGCCTCGAATACCTAAAAATAAAAAAAAAAGTTAAAATAAACATTGTTAGCCATTGCATCTCCTTGAAAAAAAATCAACGTCTCTTCATCGAGAGGCATAAGTCAGCATGTAAATAGGCTTGCGTTGTAAATTTTTTCTTTGTTTCTTTCTGAAAGGTCTTCACATCTAGAATTTATAAAACTTTACTGAAAAAAAAAAATGAGGACAGTGAGGTTATGACGAGAAGAATCAATAAGAAAGATGACACCTAATTTTCGGCTGTAATGAGCATGTCTTTCGAATCCTTTCCTACGCGAATAAAATTTATCAAAGTCATTCAATGTCAATGGAACCGGTTAAAAAAAATACAAGTAGGCGCAGTTCTGATTGAGCCGTCAGTTTGGAACGTAGGACTCCGACTTGCAGATCAGATAGTTGAAATGAGCTAGTCGAGTATGGCTTCAAAGCGTTTATTTAATTTGTTAGAGCCAACACAGTTCTATATGAAAAGTAGCTTACATAATTTTTGCAAATAATGCTGGATACATTACGAACACAAAGCAGATCGATACACGAATTACCCAACGTGCTGCTCTGTCTTCTTGGGCTTCTTACATTCGTCGTCACTTGCTCTTGCCTCTTGTTTGGATTTTCTCCACTTTTGATTGCGTTCATCCTGCGAATTCCGCGGCATTGTCGAAAATGTTAACCCTTTCACACGAAAACAATTTTTAAAATTTTTAGTTTAAACCACTGCGGTATGTTCTTTATATATTTGAATATATGTCGTCGAGAGCTTTAAAACGATACCACGCACAGTCGCTTTGCACTCACGGTTGTCCAGATAAACCGCGATATTGTCAAAAGTGTTCACCGGTTCACAAGAAAACAATTTTTAAAATGTTCAGTTCAAACCACTGTGAAATGTTCTTCATATATTTAAATAGATCTCGTCGAGAGTTTTTAAAACGATACCACGCACAGTCGTTTTGCAGTCACGGTTACCGAGATAGACTGAGTCAAACGCGTCGGCACACCCAGAAATATTGCATCATCTCCCCCGCGCACAGGGAGCGTCGCGCGCACGATGTATTGCGCAGTACGCGAATTGGACTCCATGCTGTTTACGAATATGCTAACACGATTAATGTGCGGCACGTATTTTCAATGCTCTAATGATTTCAATTGGGATCTATTTTTGTCACAGGCGGTCGGCTGTAAGTCGCCCCATACTATCCGCGGAGCTAGACCTCGTCCTACGTCAAAATCAACTTGTGCAATCGATAAAACATCCAGAAATAGAAACAGGTCCCAACTTCCACCAGAGGCTAAAGTGTTACGAAGATTAACAAATAGCGCACAAAAAGTTTCTTATAGCAGAAGGAAGGTATCAGAGACAAAGAGATTTTCAAATCGAACAGCTAAATGAAGAAATATAGAAGGACACATGATATAATAACTCGGAAAAGTTTAAAATAGGCGAAAAGTATTCTGCATGGTAAAAGCTATACTAAGGAAGAAGAACTTTTGAAATACGTCTTCCGGATGCAGACATAGCAAGAAAAAGGTTTTGACCTTTACGCCACCTAGCGGAACAGCTGTGCATTATTTAAAGAGGATAATGTTCGCTATCTTTACTGTAGCGAATGGCATACAGTAAAACAGAAATTTATCAATAGAGTTTTTAGAAGCGGAGAAACAGCTGCGAACAGAAGTACACAAACACTACGTAGCGACAGAGCTGTGAACTACAAAACTCCCCAAATACAAATATCAAGTGTTCCACAAGGTAAATGGTATCCGGTATTAAAAGAATTTTTATAGAAGCAGAGATATTGAGAAAAACAGATTACATATGTGCGTCCCCCTAGCGGCGAAATTGTGCATTATTTTGGGAAGAAAATATACACAAAAAGTTTTCATAGTTAGTAGTATCTGACCAAAAAAAAAAAAAATATGATTTCAGTCGAGTTTTTAGTCCCGCAGATATTGCTGTAAACGGAAACGTGAGCTTATGCACTCTAGTGGCAGACTTGTGCGTTAAGAAAAATTTGAAATTATGTGAGATTATGTGAGAACTTTTCGCACCGGAAACGCTCTCCAACAAAGAAAGGATTTTTCAAATCGGACTCTTAGAAGCAGAGATATCGACAAAAATTAGATTTACATCTACGCCCCCTGGCGGAAAATTATGAACTATTTTAAGCAGGAGGTATTATCAAAATGTTTTCCGATATGAGTTATATGTGTCCACAAGAGAATTTTTTAATCTAGTTTTCAGAAGCTCCGAGTTTGCTGCAAGTACATCAGAAATAGAGATAAACACTTATGCTCTTTGATGGTCAAACCATTCTTTAGCAAAAATTAGAAATTGTATGTAAAACATTTCGCATCAGGAGCTGTATCCGATGCAGGTAGAATTTATCAAATCGGACTTTTAGTAGCAGAGATATCGGGAAACACAATTTACCTTTACGTCCCAAGCGCGAAATTTGTGCATTACTATAGAAAAAGAAACTATGCCTGAAATAGTCTTCGATATAAATGGAATCGACAGGATTTTTTTTTAATCGGACATTTAGGAGCAAATATATGGAATAAAATATACACTGCTGGCCACCCAAACTGCAACACCAAGAAGGAAGCATCCGATTGGCCTGAAATTTGCAGCATGCGTCGCCCGCGAGAGGACATGCAAACGATTAGCATTGCAGGGCATATGCAAATCATGTGCGCCCGGCACGCCACCGAGAAGCACTATAAGAAGAGTGCACAGAAGGCAGGGTGTAAGTAATGCAAGTGTGTTGTGCTGTCGGACCTGTGCGTGGGAAGCTTCCTGATGCCTCGCCGCAGAATACGGCAGTCATTCCAGCACGTTTCGGAGTTACAGAGGACGAATAGTGGTTTATCGTATCAAGACATCAGCGCCCGTGTGGGACGACATCCAGCCACAGTGAGGCGAGTATGGATTTGGTGGGTGCAGGAGGGTCGGACGGACCGACGTGAGCGATTGTCGCGGCAGCGGCACACCACCGAACGAGAGGACCGGCATGTTGTGCGACGGGCATTGACGTCTCGTACCGCCACATCACGAACGTTAGCGCAGGAATTTGGGTGTGTTGCGCAACAACATGTGTCAGCACGTACCGTTCGACGTCGTCTGCAGGAGCGGGGACTTGTCGCACGGCGCCCATTGCTCCGAGTACAATTGACGTTACACCACCGGCGACTGCGGCGACAGTGGGCCGTTGAACGCCGCACCTGGACTACGGAATAGCACGACATTGTCTTCTCCCACGAATCCCGCTTCTGCCTGCAGCACCACGACGGTTGGATCCGCGTGTGGGGGCACCGCGGCGAGAGACTGTATAAAGCCTGCGTTATGCATCATTTCAAGAGGACAATGCGCGCCCGCACGTGGCACGCAACGTGCAACAATTCTTCGCTGCCCACCAGGTGTCACTGCTGCCGTGGCCCGCCTGTTCTCCCGATATGTCGCCCATCGAACACGTCTGATCGCTGATCGGCAGCCGAGTGTCCCGGCAAGCACCACCCGCGGGTACCCTGATGAACTGTGGCAACGTGTGGAAGCAGCTTGGACCGACATACCCCAAGTCCACAGCCAAAGCCTCTTTCGTTCGATGCCGCGGCGTGTAGCAGCCGTTACTGTCAGCCATGGGGGCCTCACGAACTATTGATGTCTGCGTGTTCCGCAAGTCGCACGGGCCTGTAAGCTCAATCGTTTCATCTTTGTATCTGTTGTTATGTGTCCAGTAAATCTGGCTTTGCTATCTCGTGTCCTTCTTGGTGTTGCATTTTGGGTGGCCAGCAGTGTATTTTGAATTCGATATCATCTGCATTTATGCTCCTAGCGGCAAAGTTGTGCATAAAAAAAAAAAAAGACTGCGATGCAAGGAACACCATTCTCACGTTTCAAGCTTCCCAATACAAAAATAGTTTTTCAAATCGGACTAATAGTTGTAGGGATATGGTGTCCACAAGAAGACGAACGGACGAACAAAGTGATAACATAAGCGCGATAATTTTTTTCCAAAGACGTACTAAAAATGTGGTAGTTAAAATTTAGTGACACCACAATCCTGTATCCTTTATAACTGATATTTTGATTATACAGAGCCATACGTGCATTTATGCATGTCTCCATAAAACATGTATGAAAGAAAAAACATCAGTCCTGACACAATGTGCTTCTTTTCATGTGAAACAACATGTGTTTATGCAAGTAGGATCATCATAGCGTCACCTGCAAGTTCTGTTCCCTTCGTGAAGGCGTTGACCTTTTTAGTGTAATGCTTTGTTTACTGTAAATAGGTTTAACGTTGATTTTGGGAGGTTGGACCTACGAAACTTTGCAATGCATTGAATTCCGAAGTAAATGCACTCGTGCCTTTACTTGAAAACACGGTTTTCAGTTCTTTCTTATTTATGGCTCTAGTGTCCGGTGGCTTTTGTCTGTACAAAGACATCGCTCTTTCCATGTTTAGCAACGCACAGCAACCGAAAAATTGTTATTCGGCCACCGTCGGGGAATTGAATCCCGGATCTCTCGATATCTAGCTAAGCGCGTTAGCCTTACACCACGGTGGTCAACATTCCACGGCGCTGCGTGCGTTTTTCTGTCTGCATCTGACATTATAAATCCGTAAGATGGGCTCAGTTACTGAGACGTCTCCATCTGGTGGGCATTAACGGCACTGACTATATATTAATTATAGCAGTTAAATCCAAAGGGCGAGATCCAAAGTGAAAATCCGTCGCGTTGCTAAACATGGAAAGAGCAATGTCTGCTAAACATGGAAAGAGCAATGTCTGCTAAACATGGAAAGAGCAATGTCTGCTAAACATGGAAAGAGCGATGTCTTTGTTTATTCGTATTTAGAGGATTTTCAATTTGGATCTCGCACTTTGGATTTAACTGCTATAATTAATACATAGCCCGTGCCGTTAATGCCCACCAGATGGAGACGGCTCAGTAGCTGAGCCCATCTTATGGATTTAAAATGTCAGATGCTGACAGAAAAACGCACACAGCGCCATGGATTGTCGGCCACCGTGGTGTAAGGCTAACGCGCTCGGCTAGATATCGAGAGTTTCAGGATTCAATTCCCCGGCGAAGGCCGAATAACAATTTTTCGGTTGCTGTGCGTTGCTAAACGTGGAAAGAGCGATGTCTTTCTTTATTCACTGACGCCACGTATTTGGAGGATTTTCATTTTGTCTATACATTTTACATTAAATACAGGATGTCCGAATAATGACTGTGCTCTGAATGTAGGAATTGCAGTAAAAGAATACTAAAGAAATTTTGAATGGAATTACAGTAGAAGTGACGTGGAAGTGTTCGGTGTCTGGTAACCTTCATCCCCCCCCCCCGAGGCGTCGCAGCTGTCATTCTTCCGAGTGAAGGTTATTCCCGAGCGCTTGGTCGCCGGAGGCAGAAGTGTCAATTGATCACTCGTCTCAGCACAAGGACAATGGCGTTGACGGTTGAATAGCTTTTTTTATTATTTTTTTGGTGGAACATGTCTTTCGTCATGACGAGAAGTACACAGACGAAGTGCAGAAACAGTTCGCTAAGAAATTTCGTGATGCAGACGTCCCACACCGAAATGCGGTACGTCAGCTCATAGCGAAGTTTCGGGAAACTGGCAGTGATCTGGATGGCCGCCGCTCCAATAGGCCATCCACACCAGACGAGACCGTACAGGATATCCAGAACTGGATACCGAGGAGTCCACACAAGTCCGTGAGGCGGCTGTCACAACAAGCTAATGTGCCAAAGAGTACAGCCCACGATTTTCTGAAAAGGAAGTTGCGTTTCCACCCGTACAAAGTGTCTGTCGTGCATCAGCTGAAAGAAACAGACCACGAGGACCGTGTTTAGTTCTGCAGGTGGTTCCAAGAGTTCCTGTCTGAAGAAGATGAGGACATTCTGGACGTGCCTTTCTTTACAGATGAGACATGGTTCCACCTGTCCGGCTACATCAACAGCCAAAACAATCGTCTGTGGGGTACTAAAAATCCCCTTTGAATTTAAGAAAGTGCCTCTCCACAACCAGAAGTACGGTGTTTGGTGTGCCATGACTCGTACGCGTATTATTGGGCCCATTTTCTTCAGTGAAACCACTAACTCAGAAACATACCGCTCCCAGATTATCCAACCATTCATATCCTAGCAAAAACACAAGTGCTGGGAAACTGCTGGCCACCAGCTGGCAGTGATGGGTCACTGCTGGCTGAAATCTGCCGCTCACGGCCCGGTAGCGGTCCGTTGGTGGCAGCGCTATCAGTTGGCGAGGCATTGATGGCCCTGCAGCATCGCCGTGAATAGTGGGCATACAAGCAAGTGCCACTAGTGGCCCGTTGCTGGCAACGAATGCAACCCCAACAGCAGGTGGAAGCAACGGGACTGCGCATGCGCAGAAGCAACACTTGCTGTGTCTCTTATGGTACCAGTTAGTTGAAGACGACGCTATCGCCATCGTGTTATTTTAGTGGATGTTAAGAAAAAAATCCATATGTAGAGAGGCGAATTAATTTCCTAATGAAATTCCACGTCTGCGAAGATATCAGATTAAGCCATGAAATACACCCACTCCATTCCCATGAATAAGAAGAAAAAATTTGAAACCGCTTGAAACAAATGTCCTGGAAAACCATTAAAAAAAACGTTTGTTGGAAAGAAAAAAGAATTATACGCGTAGAAAATTTATTAATTATTTGAAAAAAAAAACGCAACGCTATGTGGATATAATGTATTCATCCATGGGTTGAATACACAAGACTGGGAGGAATTCGCTTCTAAAAATAACGAGAAGTAAAATAAAATATCTTTCCTCTTTAAAACAAATGTAGCTTCGGACTACGGAAAGGAAAGACACAACGTTAAAAAGGTAACAGAATGTGACATGAACCCGGGTAAATATATATTAATTCAACAATCTCCTTTCAAGACGACAAGGACAGTACAAAACTTTGGAAAGCGACTCTAAGTATGTACACTCCTTGAAAATGAGTGAAGTTCCCTTAAGGTAAAAACAAAAACAAAAAAACTATCGTTACGTTGAAAAAATAAATTGATGAATTATATTAAACTGACTTTTATGAAAAATACCTCGCAATATCGTAAAATGAAAGAGGGAACCATTCGATTACATATTCCGCACAAAACAGGCAGCTTCGAGCAATCGCGTGTGTGTGGCAAATTAGTCCGGTCGGTAGAGAGCTCAGCTCCCACGCAAACGGGCGTTTTTCCAGTCTGTTGAGAAAATTTCCCCAGCGCAGTGCTAAAATTCACAAGTTTCGTAAGGGTAGAAAAAAAAGTTGTAGCTTTGGGGAACTGCGGTTATCCTTGATTTTTTCTTTTTTATGGCTACTACTGGGAAATTGGAGGACAAGATTCGGCAAGCCACCAGTTACGTCACGTGGTTGCCGGCTGCCACTACCGGCAAACTAGCGGACCACATTAGGCTAGCCATCATTTCTGGCACGTGCTTGCAGGGCCGCTGAAGGGCCACTTGTGGCAGCTACTGCCTGTGATGGATAACTGATGGCCCTCTTGTGGCATATGACAACTGACGGGTGCCAACTTTTGGCCAGCTGTTGGCCTGAGCGACTGGCCCTTCTGTTGGCCGCCCGGACATTTTATTGACGGTTCGGCAGCGGCAACATAGTGCTGGGCCAGCAAGACTGTTTTTGCTGGGATCCGAACTCACGGGATGGGAAATCACCGCAGGAGGGTTCCAGCAAGACAGTGCAACTGCTCACACAGCTGGCGCATCAATACAGCTTCTGGAGGAATTCTTGGGAAATCGCATCGTCTACCGAATCTGAAACCGCTTGCCTTTTTTCTGTGAGGAGCACTGAAGGGGAAGGTGTACGCAGGTAATCCGCATACACTTCAAGAGGTACAGGCTGTAATTACAACCCACATCAAACAAATCACACCATATACCCTGAGAAAGGTCTTCACCAACATGCAAAAGCGTGTGCAGACATGTTCGGACGTTGGTGGGGCCCATTCCCAACACCTCCTGTAGGAACCAGTTCGACATGGTAAATGTTACTTTCAGTGCACAGTTATTTTTCGGACACCCTGTATAAATTAATTGTAATTTTAAAGTAATTATTGATCATCATTTTTTTAATATCAAGGTTATTATTCTGGCTCGGTCTTTTTTCATCTGTCTCGTAAGAAATAATAATCCATATATAGCAAATTATTCTTCAGTGGAAATACATAAAACTTCACAGGGGTGCCATAATTTCTTTTTTCCAGTTTAGGATACCTGCTACATAAAAAGGTTTGGAACCATTGCATTAGTGACTGTCATGAAGTATGGGTACGTAATTGAACTTACCTGAACATTTCCAGTTACATCTTTAACTTCTGAAAATCTACTTCCGTCGTGACTATAGGTTAGTTTGAAAGCAGTGACCCATTCGTCTGCCAGGGGGCTTCCTTGGGTATAAACTCCAGTGATTTCTTGTTCTTCTTCTAAGTCAACCTATTTAAAATAACATTGGCAAATACGGGTACTTTATTCTGTAGTCCAACATGAGCAATGCGACACATGGAAGACGAAAGAACGACACAACAAGTTTATAAGGAAATTAAGTAAATTACAAATATCACTGTGTTCTTTCTTGTGCGTAATGCCATGGTGCATGTACGCGAGGGAAATGTTTCCAGTTTACTCAGACAAAAGCACAAAATAGAAAACATACACATAATATATAAATCAGACAGGCTTACATAAACAGAAACAAAGGGAATTCTTTTGGGGTTGAAAAATTGTGCAACCATCAAAGATACGGTATTCATTAAGAAAATTATATCAGGTATAGGTAATTGTACCAGGTAAGATTGGCATATTTTCACTTTATGAAAAAAAACCCTCTTAAAATTTTATTATAAATTTTTGCGTCCCTTTCTTTTGCGATGAGCGTGGACAAAATATTGTAAAAATAGCACCACGGAACAGAAGAACGCGGGGAAGAATTTCCTCAATGCAGTTCAATGCAGTTGATTCCGGCGCACAACATGAGCCATGATAGCATATCTGTCCCGTTCAAAGATGTTTCTGGCAAGGAGGTTATATTGCTGGAGACACCACTCCTATCCACGCAGCATTGGCCGCCATAAGTCACCGTCTGTGCTGCAAATGACGTCATGAGCAAGCACGACGCAGCCGCAGAAGAGAAGCTGCTTGGAAACCAATGGAACAAAAGCTTCAAAGCGTATAAACAGATAAAATGAGTAATTCAATAAGCTTTATCAATGATACACAAGCTTACTGTTTCATCAACGGTATAATTCAGTTCATTTTTGCCTGCTTGTGACGTCACACCACAGATTAGCTGTGACCTATGGCGGCAGAGCCAGTGGTGTCTTCAGTAATATAACCTCCTTGGTTTCTGGCATCACACGCAGGCCCACGTTCCTTCTAGATCAACTGCCGCAGGGAATTCGACAGCAGCCAAAAAGTTGCTTTCATCTCTGAACATTACCTTCGCCCACTGATCTCAAGACAACTCAACAGGAGACATACACCACTGATAGTGAGATGTACGATACGCTTTGGATGAGAGTAGAGAGCGTACGGGTTTCCGGGAGTATAATCCTGCTGACGTCTTGACACGGTTTGGCGCGAAATTCGCACACCTGCACTTTCTTGGAGACGATTATCCAAACGGGCCGCAGTAATTTTCCTGCTCTGTTTTGCCATTATGGACCGGTAACGTCATCTAGCTAGCTCGTACAAAGGGGATGACCTCCAGCTAAACATCTAGCAGTCTCCTGAACGCTGACCAAAGCCGCGAGAGTATGCTGTGTGCTTCTTCAAAATCTCTGGTAACATTGGTCACAGTCCAGTCTTCTTCGAGCTTCTGATAATTCGAACTCGGGGAAAATTATCCATATAATGCGTGCTAGACATCCGTTTGTTACCTCAGGCACTCAGTTTCTCGCTCTGTCGCTGAAACACATTAAAACAGAATAAACTCACACAAACACTCCTCGGTCTCCTACATATACAGGGTGATTCAGAAGTGTTGGTCTAAATGGAAACACAGATAGTACTCATCGAAACAAACAAAAAATACAGGTAGGCTCAGTTCTGATTGAGCCGTAAGTTCGGAACGTAGGACTACGACTTGTAGATCGGGGAGTTGAAATGAGCTAGTCGAGTATGGTTTCGAAGCGTTTATTTAAACTGTTATAGCTAACACAGGTCTATGACATGAAAAGTAGCTTACACAATTTTTACAAATAATACTGGATACATTTCGAACACAAAGCAGATCGACACACGTGGTGCTCTGTCAGCTTGGGCTTCTTACATTCCTCATCACTTGCTCTTGCCTCTCGTTTTGATTTTCTCTACTTTTGCTTGCGTTCATTCTGCGAATTCCGTGGCATTGCCGATAATGTTAACCCGTTCACACGAAAACAATTCTTAAAAAATTTAGTTTACACCACTGCGATACGTTCTTTTTATATTTGAATAGATCTCGTCGAGAGCCAAAGAACGATACCACATACAGTCGTTTTGCCCTCACGGTTGTCCAGATAAACCGCGATATTGTCAAAAGTGTTCACTGGTTCACAAGAAAGCAATTTTTAAAATGTTCAGTTCAAACCACTGTGAAAGGTTCTTCGTGTATTTGAATAGATCTCGTCGAGAGCTTTAAAACGATACCATGCTCAGTCGTGTTGCGCTCACGGTTACCAAAACAGACTGAGTCAAACGCGGCGACACACCCAGAAATATTGCATCATCTTACCTACGCTCAGGGAGCGAGGGCAGCGTCGCGCGCACGATACGTTGCGCAGTATGCCAATTGGACTCCATGGTGTTTACGAACATGCTAACACGATTAGTGTGCGGCACGTATTTTTAACGCTATAATGATTTCCAGTTGGGATCTAATCGGCCGTAAGTCAACCCATACTACCCGTGGAGTTAGACGTAATCCTACGTCAAAAAGATTATTGTCATTTTATTGCAGTGTTTGCCAGAGGTAACGTAAAGTTTGTTTTCCTCTAGCGGTCCGCTACTTCGATAGTTTTTGCATCTCTGGGAAGGAAATCGGGTGGGCTGAATTGTTTGAGAGACCGGTATACACCAAACTCCCCGAAAGTACCCCCTAGACTTCCCTAAGCTAAAAACAATCGTCCCCAAACTTGAAGTAAAACAGAACACACGGGCATACTTTGAACTCCTGAGGGACAGTGAAGGGAATGATTTTGGAGAGGGGTGGGGTAAAGAGTCTCAACTTTCACCCCAAAAGCGAAGATGTGTCCCCCAAGAGCTCAAAGTATTGTCGGTGTGTGGTATTTTATTCCGAGAACTGGGGTGGTTTGTGTTTTAGCTCGGGGAGAAGTCTAAGGGGGAGATGAGTTTGGAGTCTAACTGGTCCCTCAAACATTTCAGCCTTCCCGATTTCTTCCCCAGAGGTGCAAAAACTATCGAAATAGCGAACAGCGGGGAGTAAAAACAACTTCACATTACATCTGGCAACCCTGCATTAAAATATCAATTATCTCAGAAATGGTTCGTTTCCGGACCTATGTTGTGTAGACTTTTTTGTTTGTTTGTTTTGATGAGTACTACCTAGGTTTCTATTTGTGAACAACACTTTTAAATCAACCCTGTATACACACAACCTCTTTTGCTATCACGTGCCCACACCAAATTTGTATACGGGCTGCCCATCATGGAATGCCTTCATACGTCACACCGCACCCGTATGACGGCGTAATATCCGTAAAGGGAAATGATGACGGAATCGGGTCATCCCTTCCGATCAACCGCTTGCCAGACATACAGTAGTATTCAAGCAATTGTGGACGACAGTCACCCATTGCGGAGGAACCTCATCTTGCAGGGATGAAGTAACAGTAGCGAACAAAAGTATTTGGCGAAACACTTTTTCGACCATAATTTTTTTCTGCTGGACCAAATCGGGTCATTTTCGGATATGATATGTGTTATTCAGTTGTAAACATGACCCATGTGCAGATGAATCGGAAACCTTAACACAGGTCAGGTACCGAGCTTAATCGCAAAGATCATACAAATTGACCAACAAAGTAGGTATGTATCACATTCATTTAATGCAACGATAACAGAAAACAAGTACGAGAAAAAGACAAAACAATAACTAATACATAGTGGGATAAATATACGATGTAATCCCTCTGTCCACGTTATTTTATAAACAACGAATAGCAACTGAAAAATTGTACATCCGACACCGCTGGGATCAAACCCCAGATATCTCGATAACTAGCCGAGTGCGTTCGCTTTACGCTACGGTGCCAACAATTCACAGAGCTATTCGTGGTTTATCAGTCAGCATCTGACTACACAAATCCATATATGATGGGCTCAGCAACTGATGTGTCGCCATCTAGTGGCATTCAACAAAGCAAGCTGTTTAATTACAGCTGTAAATCCAAAGGGCGTTAGAAATGGGGAATATATTTCAAATACGTGGAGATAAAGTAAATGTACGATGTCATCGCTCTGTCCACGTTATTTTATAAACAACGAATAGCAACTGAAAAATTGTACATCCGACACCGCTGGGATCGAACCCCAGATCTCTCGATAACTAGCCGAGTGTGTTCGCTTTACGCTACGGTGCCAACAATTCACAGCGCTATTCGTGGTTTATACGTATTTGAAATATATTCACCATTTCTATCGCCCTTTGGATTTATCAGCTGTAATTAAACAGTTTGCTTTGTTGAATGCCACTAGATGGCGACACATCAGTTGCTGAGCCATCAAATATGGATTTGTGTAGTCAGATGCTGACTGATAAACCACGAATAGCGCTGTGAATTGGTGGCACCGTTGCGTAAAGCGAACGCACTCGGCTAGTTATCGAGAGATCTGGGCTTCGATCCCAGTGGTGTCGGATGTACAATTTTTCAGTTGCTATTTGTTGTTTATAAAATAACGTGGACAGAGCGATGACATGGTATATTTACTTTATCTCCACGTATTTGAAATATATTCACTTAGTGGAATAACCACGAGACTTAATAACAGCTGCACAACGGGCCGGCATCGAGTCCACTAGCTTCTCAACGGTGACCTGCGGAATTCGCGCCCATTCTGCAGACAGCTGGTCGAACTTCTGGGCCCTATTCCGGCAGGTTTTCTTCGCACATCACCTCTCCAGCTCCTCCCACATGTGCTCGATGGGGTTGATGTCTGGAGATTGGCTTGGCCACTCTAGAAGTGTGACCTGTTGCTGCTGGAAGGCTGCCTTCGCTACTGTGGAGGTGTGCTTCAGGTCGTTGCCTTGCTGCATGATCCATCCGGGTGGCATGTTCTGGTTTGCCCATGGAAGACATCGTTGATGAGCATGTTTCTGTAGCTCTGGCCGGTCATTATTCCGTCAATCTTGATGATTGAGCCCATTCCATTGCGAGAGAAGGCGTCGTAAACCCCGAGCGATCCTCCTCCGAGCTTGACAGTCGGCTGAATGAACTGGGGGTTGAATCTCTGGCCACACGGACGTCATACGTATCGGATGCCATCACTTCCGAACGAGTTGAACTTGCTCTCGTCGGTGAAAAGCACCATACACCAGTCCGCCGCGGTCCAGTGTCGATGACGGCGCGGGAACGCGACTATGGCTCGTCGATTCTTGACTCCGATGAGTGGTTTCTTGGCGGGGCGTCTTCCATTCAATCCACCAGCAATGAGACGACGGGAGATGGTCTTTCGGCTGACGTTCAGGTCGTCGCTGTAGCGGAATTCGGGGGCGATGTCCACAGAAGGCAAGGTGGGATCAGCACGAGATCGACGGAGGATGCGTCTATCCTGGCGCAACGTAGTGGAACGAGGCCTACCACATCGCGGACTGTTCCCGACGGTCCTAGTCTTCTTATAACGTTGCAGGATAGCTGAAATGGACTGGTGTCGGATCTTCAGGGCCCTCGGAATGTCAGTGACGCGAATTCCGGATTCCATCATGTTCACGGCCACCTGGCGAGCTCCAACAGGGATCTCCGCCTTTTTACATATTTCTGAAAACCTAAGATTGACTTATTATCACACTACACATCACAAAACCCACAAAAATCGCAAGAAAAACATTAATACATGCAGCAAACAAATAAGTAATAATTGGTGACTCGAATATGGCCCATTTCAAACAACAAATTCGCTCTGAGTGAAATACAAACTACGCGGCATTGTAACCCACGAATCAACACATATCATATCCCAAAATGACGCGATTTGGTCCAGCAGAAAAAAAATTATGGTCGAAAAAGTGTTTCGCCAAATACTTTTGTTCGCTACTGTAGGTTAAATGTCTTTGAACTGTGGAACAGCAAAATTCTGCAGCATATGCAGGTAAATGTTCATATTGCAAGAGATTTTTCCGAAGAAAAACTACATATGAATCAACTGTGCAGGAACATAAGAACAGCATGTGGGTTTTCTAAACCCCACATGCGGGCCTTGTGCCAATTTATCTTATCCGGTGTATGAAATGTCCCTTCGTCAGTGAAAAGCCCACGTTTTTGAAAGCGTGCTTTATTGAGCAGTTGATCTAGTACGTTAATGGCAGACATCAAACGGTGTAGTGTATCGTTTGGCTGGGAATTTTATAAGATCTGGAATATATATGCATACAATCTTGGCCATATACGCAGAACTCAGATTATTGTAGTACGGGGTGATTCCACTTCTGTGGCGGTTTGTGTCGGGTCGACTTTCTTGGTCTCCGCTCAAATGTTTTCCATTTTCGTTCAACACTTACAGCGCCAGTTCTGGGCTGTACACTTATTGTTTCGTCGAGGACACCACCAGTTCTCAGAAACTTCTTCATTCAAAGGAAGTTCTTACCAAAAGCGTGAAAATAAAGTTCTTTTTTTGCAGGAAGTGGCATTCCAAAGCCACGTCTCCTCGCTCCAGAGCCAGTTATTCTCTAGACTGAACTGCACCGACCTTGGCTTATCACTGCAACTTGCCGTTTTGACTCTTACATCACCTTAGTTGTACGTCTCAAAAGGTTCACGAAAATTTCTTTGTTCAACTGACTTCGTTTCTAATAACTAAGTTACGCAAATAGCCTTTTCTGTATTTCTTCTTCACCCTGCGAACACACTTACTAAGGCTTTACTCTTAAACAACAATGAAACCAGCGAAGTAAAACTTTATTGTGCGTTTGAGCATAATTGGTATGTTTATATTCTCTCCACACTAGAGTGGCGTCACCTAGGTTCCTCTCTTGTGAGAGTTCATCACGGATGAGCAAGTTTACCTTCAGGACTTACTTAAAAGTATATAATTAAACAAAACGCAGGTCTATGCAACACTTTTTAAAGAAAAGAAAAATAAATTACCTGAATCCATTGTGATTGTTCTACGTTGCTGCTACTCCATGCCGATTGCCCATTAACACGTCCACTGTTGCCATTAGTGCTTTCTGTTCGATAACTCGACACTAAGATCTGTGTCGGTTTGATATTGCCATTTTTCATGCCTCTGGGATAATCACATTCTACGTAAAAGATATTATATTATATTATATTATATTATATTATATTATATTATATTATATTATATTATATTATATTATAATTATATTATATTATATTATATTATATTATATTATATTATATTATATTATGCAGTCGAAGTACAATACATACTGTATAACGAGACCGTTTAATACGAAGTTCCGCATAAACCTAAGATATTGTAGTTCCCTTGAACTTCGCAATACAGTACCTCCCTTGTTGTTGCCCTCGCATTTTGAAAACAACTTTCGGAGAAAATGCATATATAGAAATTTAGCATAATTATCAGCGAACAAAATGTGGCATTTCCCAGTTGTTACTCCTTCCGCTTTACTGGAGAACTAGGGATTATCGGCTATTTATAAAACCCCATAGTATCTCTTAAAAATGTTAGTTTGCTTGAAGAATTCCTGTCCCACTACACATACATACACAGGGGCTGGACAGAGTAATGTGAACACCACGCTCAGAGATATGACTTTTAATGCAGCTGCGTACGTCGCAATACGCAAAGGTATCTATCATTTTTTGGTTGTCATAGCTTCGCTTAGAACCTCAAGATCCTATTTAAGTGCATTTAAATTGTCTTGTTGCAAAACTTCCTTCAGGGTGACGACGAAATGAGCGACCTAATGGACTTCGAAAAAGGGCTAATTGTTGGTGGCCGGTTAGTTGGTGCCATCCTAACAACAGTCGCCAAGGTAGTGGGAGTATCGAGAGCTACTGTGTCTAGCGTCATGACAGCATACCGTGTTCGTGGCAAAACTTCGTCTGCGAAACACAAAAGCGGCTGGAAAACGACCCTGACTGATAGAGACAGGAGAGCATTAAAGAGGATTGTTACCCGTAATAAGAAAACCACGGCTCCGAAAATTAGTGCGGAGCTCAATCTGCATCTCCAGCCCCCAATACCAACGAAAACAGTGCGTCGGGCACTGTTTTTGTTGCTGTCATTAATATCTGCATAAATATCTGCATAAACAAGATATTAATGACAGAGCTGCTATTGCAAAACTTCTGGTGACCGGAAGAGCTCTGTCATTAATATCTGCATAAACAAGATATTAATGACAGAGCTGCTATTGCAAAACTTCTGGTGACCGGGGTGAATACACAATGACTACGGCAGTTTTGCCAGGAGCATACAACGTGGACTGCCGATGCATGGAAGGGTGTGATGTAGTAAGAATGAATCTACGTTCTCACTATTCCCCACCGCAGGACGTGTTTACGTGTGGAGAACACCGCCAGAAGCATACAACACAAAATGTTTGCACCCTACACTGCAGAATGGTGGTGGTTCCGTCATGCTTCGGGCGGTCATATCGTGGTTTTCAGCAGGTCCCGTGATCACCTTGAAAGGATGGATGACTGTCAGGGCGAATGAAAATAGTTTGGCCAATCAAGTCCATCCAATGGCTCAGGCATTGTTTCCTGCAGGGGATGGCATTTATCAAGATGATAACGCCCCAATTCACAGAGCTCCGAATGTCCAGTCATGTTTTGAGGAACATGAGGACGAACTTTCATACCTTTCTTGGCCTCCCTAATCACCTGACTTAAACATTATCGAGCACTGTGCTCTGTGTTGGAAAACAGTGTAAGATCTCGTTATCCTCCTCCTGCATCTGTCAAAGACCTGGAGCAGTTTCTGCACAAAGAATGGTGTAACATCCCACTAACCACCATCCAGGATTTGTATGCGTCCATTCCAAGGAGGATTCAGGTGGTTTTAAATGCCAAAGGTAATCCCACACCCTATTAGGTACATGAAACCTTCTTTGTCTAGGTGTTCACATTATTCTGTCCAACCCCTGTACATCTCCTAGGGAAATGCTGCTTTTTTATGCTCTCCCCTCGCAACTATTCAGTCTCTTAAACTTTGCTTTGAATCTCCGCGGATTTGTGTTGATAGTGAAAGGAACTGGACTAACGACATCATGCTAAAGAAATGTTTCCTGACTTGAATTCTTTGTCTCCTTGGAAATTTCACCCAGCTCTTGAATGTTTTGGTTCAAGTAATCTCCCCAAGGTAAAAACGAATAACGTTGATCGCATTTGACAAATTTAGTTTGACTTTGACTGCCCAGTAGTCTGTGCAGTGGGCTTAGGTAGATAAAATATCATAGCTTTAAACAAAAATGTAACTAGTGTTCTACCAAACTCTCTTTCTACAATTTTAAAAGACAAGGATGAATTGATATCAAAATTCAGTAATGGTTCGTTGAGTGTTTAAAGAAAAAAGTTTTTGAGAGCGAATTCTTACGATTATTGACATAGTGGAGAATATTCAGGACAAGAACAATGATCAATGAAGCGACGAAGAAGAAATCACTGTAGAAATGAAAGCAATTTTAAACAGACTGGCTAGTGAAAGTTTAGAAAATCTTAGAGTTTATTTTGCATCTAGAAACATCTCAACGGCTTGTATGAAAGGAAGTTGAAGAAAATTTAATAGCTATTGCATTTCTGACAAGGTGTAAACCGCTAAACAAATGCAACAAGTGAATCTTTTTTTTTTTTTTTTGCACTTTCTTTGATTTTTACACGTTTTGTTTTATTGCAGATTTCATTCTTATTTCATCGCTAATTATAGTTTTTAATTAACAAGTTTTATTATATACTTTTGAGTAACTGATAAAAAGTTCATGATTGGCTAGTTTTAATCTGGAAAAATGCCAAAAATTACCTTTTATTTTTATCTGTATGGTTATAGTGAAGTTGGAATATATAGAATTTTTTTAAATCTTTCTTCAGCTTCGTTATATTCGGGTTTGACTGTATTATATTAATTATATTCTATTTGAAGATGTTGTGAAGAATACGTTGCTTCTTTTATATGCATGCGTATGCTTGAAACAGCTTACAAGTTTTCATGGGATATAAAGGCTCACATTTCCGCAACAAATCAAATATGAAATATTTAAACATGGCATTATTTTCTTTTTGGTCCGACAGGTCACGTTAAGAGCTTTTTAACCGCTCCGACTCCAAAGTTACATACACCAGGTAATCATTGAATTCTGACCACTCCTATCAAAGTGATCACGTGATTTCTGAAAGGGTGCGATTAGTCGACCGACGTAGCATATACACTGAAGAGCAATTGAATTAAAGACAGCTGGCGTCATGCAAATGTGGCGCTGTGAGCGGCCCTGTAAACGGAAACGACATGACGTAAGCAGCGATCCAACAATAGCTAATAAGGAGTGACGCGACGGGAATCAGTAAGAGTCGGACGCAGTATGGGTAAGATGAAGGATCTAAGCGCATTTGATCGTGGGCAAATTGTCGGGGCCCGACGAATGGGTCACTCCATCTCGGAAGTCATGCAGGCACTGGGATTTTCACGAGCCACTGTGTCACGGGTGCACCGTGAGTACATCGAATCCGGTAAAACCCTTCCCTGCAAGGGCCAACTGCCGTGGACAACAGCGTGTGGATGAGAGAGGTCATCGTCGGCTAGCTCGCATTGTAACAGCGGATAGACGGGCCACAGTGCAAGAAATCACTCGGCAATTTAACGCTGGTGCACAAAAACGTGTAAGCAGCCACACCATCCAGAACCATCTCCTCGCTATGGGGTACAGAAGCCATCGTCCCACGAGGGTACCGCTGCTGACCGCACATCATAGGGTGCAAAGATTAGCATGGGCGCGAGAACATCGCCACTGTACCCTAGATATGTGGATAAATGTTTACTGGACTGATGAGTCGAGATTCACGTTGGTACATGCGTATGGCAGGATACGAGTACGGCGCAAACCACATGAAGCGATAGATCCTTCTTGCCAGCAGGGTACTCTTCAAGCTGGTGGGGGTGGCATTCTCGTCTGGGGGCTGTTTACGTGGACTGAAACGGAACCCCTGGTACGTGTGACATCGTTCCTCACAGGTCAAAGTTACCGGGATATCCTGGACGACCATTTGCTCCCGTTTGTGCGGCATCTTCAAGATCCCACTGGGGACCTCATCCTGCATCAAGACAATGCAGCTCCCGAATTGTATCCGAATGGTTGGATGAACACTCCACCGACGTGACCTCGCTTCCTTGGTCAGCTAGGTCACCTGACCTCAATCCCATCTAGCACATCTGTGATGCCATCGAGAGAGATGACCCCCTCCATCAAATCTTCGTGAGCTGTGGGAGCTTGTTCAGGGGTCGTGGATCCGTATGGCTTCCCAACGCTTCCAGTGTCTTGTCGAGTCCATGCCGAGACGAATCGCCGCCGTCATCTGGGTGAAAGGTGCTGCTACACGTTACTAGACAGGTATCTCTAATTCAGTTGCTCTTCAGTGTATAGGGTGTGAGTGGAGCAGTAGGCAGTAAAATTCACAGACGGAAGGATTTATTGGTCTTTGAGAAAATGCAGATTGTGGGAGTTCGGAGATCGGGTGCCTCGATTTCCCATACGGCTGAACTGGGGGTTGTTCGCGAACCGCCGTATTTAAAGTGTATTGAGACTGGTGTGAAAATGTTCAAACAACGATCTGGAGGCAAAACTGCACAAGACAGCGAAAGGTTGATATGAGAGCTCAGCGCCGGGTCCGACGACTGGTGCACGCCAATAGACGCAGCAGTGTTCAACAGTTCACTACCCTGAACAATATATGTCATTACGATGCGTTGCACGCTCGCACGTATGGACTACAACAGCAGACGACCTGGACGACATTCTCTCCTAAACACGATTCATGAGCGCAGATGACTCGCCCGGTACAAAGATCATACAAGTTGGACGTTGGATGACTAGAAAACAAAGTGTGCTGGTTCGACTCGCGTTTTTTGTTCCACTCCATGGATAGTCGTTATGTATTTGGTGCAAACAACATAAGGCACTCAATCCATCCTGCATGGTCTCCACACTGCAAGCCGGTGGAGGTGGCTGTATGGTGTTTACCTGGCAGACCCATGGTGCATGTGGAACAACGTATGACTAATCCCTACCATTGAATTTCTTGCTGACTGTGTGTACCCAGCAATGTCACACTTTTTCCCGAATGGCGACGGTTTCTTCTAAGATGAGAATGCGCCGAGCCATATGTCCAATGTTATACAGGAATGGTTTGAGGAACACAGCTCACAGACTTCCTGAATATCGATTGGCCTCCGAACTCCCTCGGATATCAGTCCTATAGAACACCTGTGGGACACTGTGGAATGGCATATATCAGGCGTCTGGATACACCAATCACCTCCATACCTGCATTGAAGGCCACATTACATACAGCTTGATTGGCCATACCTCCCAACTGCTTCCGGCATTTTATTGAATTGATGCCATGTTTCGGACTGCTGCTGCACTGAGGGCGAAAGGAGTCCCCACGAAGCATTATATAGGTGGTCGTAATTCAGTGATCACTCAGTGTATGCTTAGCTTTAGTTGCTTATGTGTCCGTTTGCCTGAGTGGTGTAATGGTAGCATGCTTGAAGGGAAATTGGGAGAAGAGGCTCGATTCCCGCTCCAGTGGGATGCAATTTTCAATCTTTCTGAAGAGAAGGGTGCATAGGAAGCAGTGTTTTGTGTTGAGAACGACATTAACGTTAAGAGATTGCTTGAATAACTAGAGGGGGGGGGGGGGGTCAAGAAAGCCACTGAAAAATTGATGTGTGAGGTGAAAATGGCTCTCGTGTCTTCTTGATTTCACCCCTTCTCACTGCTTTCAAACCTCAACTTCCGAAAAAAATAAATCTCAGGAACTACTAAATTGCGTAATGATGATTGCGCCAACCAAGGTGTAGTGCCATTTATAAGTAAACCACAAGTCAGCAGAATTTCACATATGACTTACGCAATTACACGTGAAGAATGAGAATTTGTTTATCGAGTCTTGAAGATGGCATCACCAAACATCCACCAAAGGAAAACTTGTACCTTTTTCCATTCCAAATTTGTCTCTTCCAAGTATTCGAAAAATTAAAGCGGAAAATGATCTTTGTTTGTACACCAAAACGGAGCAATGACCCTTAAAATTGCTATACACACGTTTACGGTTTCTGCCAACTTCCTAACCTGCACAGCAGAATGGAACAATAGTACTTAAAAGTATTTTCCAAGGAATTTTTAGCATCGCAAATACTCTTTCATATTGGAATATGCTGTCGTGCCTCATGTGGCAGAATGATGGCTAATGGGAAGACAGAAAATATTTGCAAATTATTCATCAAAGCGCAAGCTTTATGCAAAGAAAAGATAAACTAAAATACAACTCCCAGAAGCATATTTATATATAGAAAAATATTTTGGTTATGCACCCCCTAGCAAGGAAAACTGTATGATATTTAAAGATGATGATGTTCGCAATTATTACCGCAGCGAATATCATACAGTACGAAAGGAATTTTTGATTAGGAGCTTTAGAAGCGGAGATACCAGTGCTAACAGAAATGCACACAAACGCCACCTGGTATTAGAACTAGGCTCTATAAAAACCCCAGAGTACATGCAAACTGTTCCACAAAGTGAATGGTATCAAATGCTTAAAGGGTTTTCATATCGGACTTTTAGAAGCAGAAATATCGAAAAAATGTATTATCAATTCCAAATTAATTTTTAAAAAAATTATAAATTTATTTTAAAATATCGGTTGAAGTTTGTATTATTTGGGGCGGAAATACGCAAAAAATATTTGCGTAGTTAGTGGTATCTGATCGGAACAGAATTTTTCATTCCGGATTTCAGACATGTAAGTATTGCTGAAAAAACGTTATAAACAGAACAAAACACTTATGCCCTATATTGGGCAATTTGTGTGCTACAAAAATCCAGAAATTATTTGCATACAAAATATTCTTGACCAGGAAAGCTGCTCGAGAAAGAAAGAATTTTCCAAATAATAATAAAGAATTTTCCAAACAATAGTGTATACGTATACGCTCCTTGGAGGGAAAACCGTGTATTACTTTGAGCAGAAAATATGTGGAAAAAGGTTTATCCTTTTGCAGAGGAATTTTTAATGAAGTTTCCTGGAGCGCAGATACTGTTGCAAATATATCGGAAACAGAAATATACGCTGAAAATTGAAATACCAAGAAAGAATAGTGCTATTCAACTGAAATTTATATCACAGATTCCTCATGTTACCGGAGATAACTGATTACATTTGTACAAGATTTTTTCGTTTGAAGACTCAGTATCGTACGAAGCCACCTCAAGCAACAATAACTGCCTCGACACGGCGTAGCATTGAACGGAAGAGAGCTTTTGATATCGTCCTGGGAAACAGCCTACCAGGCTGCTTCTGTGCGAGACCGGAATTCATTTGTTGTGGCTTGATGGGCCAGTCGTTTAGCTACCATGTACCAGACATGTTCGATCAAGAACATATCCAACGAACGTGCAGGCCAGGGAAGAAACGGTATCTGCAGTGCATGGAAGAGGTCTTGAACATTCCGGACTACATGTGGCCAAGCATTGTCTTGCTGGAATATAGCTCTAAGACAACTCTGAAGGAAAGGTATTACTTCTGCTTCTAAAACATCCCTGATATATCGCTGGCTGTTGAGGGTTCCCTCAGTTCGTACCAGGTGAATACGATCATCATGGTGCATCAAGCTGAATCGTGACTCGTCAGAAAATCAACGCGCCAATGTGTGTGTTCGAGACCCCATTGCAGCCTGAGGTGTCTGTGGTTGAGGGTCAAAGGAATGCGCAGCTAGCGAGCAGTCCTCTGTTAACCATCCGACGTCGAACTCTGCTGGAGGACAAAGCCTGACTTGTCAGTGTTCCATTGCTGGGCTAACACCATGGATGTCACTGGGCGATCGGTCACCTCTATGTGGTAGAGGGGTCTGTCATCCCGTGCAGTCGTGCGATTTTACAGTCCATTTCCTGGATTTTGTGCACCTGAGCCTCATCTGTCTACTGACGTCACATTCGCATTCATGTACTGGTGTTTCGTTCCATACGAGTCGCAATTTTGTGGTTTGAAAATCCAGCTTCTCTTATCCCAACAATCCTACCTCGCTCAAAGTCCGTCAGGTGTTCATAATGCTACCTTCTTCGGCGACGGGGCATAGTGAGACACAAGAAACATCCTTTCGACTCAAGTTCAACGTCGCAACATTATCTTTGAACTGTTAGAAAACATCTCGATTGCACCTATCCTAGTCGTTGTGTAGATAGAGATGGCCCAATCGCACGGTCACCTCGATCTTCCGTTGTGGATACATTGGATTTCTTTATATGGGGACAGCTGAGGCTGATGTTTATACCACACCAGTGCCTAATGAACAGGCTTTCCTCCGAAGAATGCTCCGGGACTTCTGAACGTCTGTGCGACATGTATTGTTGCTCGCGAAGTCCATTTCGAACATTTGTTGTAATGTAGCCGTAAGTAGTTCTTTTCTTAGATCATTTCCTATGTACAGCATTAACTGGAATACAATCTTGTTACCTTCTCATTGTGTATGACTTGTAGTTTAACATGTGATACATCTCTGTAGGAAAGAGTTTCCTGCCTATGCTTGTATGACTTGTTTTCATCAGAATCAGCGGTAGAACAAGTTCCGAAATTTGAATTAAATAGTTTAAGAATGCTATGTATATGGGATCAGCTAGCTTAAATGAGCTTTCGACTCGCTGTGCCGATATAAAAAAAATTAAAGGTTTTTGAGGATTACTGTGTAATAAATGTTATAGATTATTATTTTTAGGCCTCCCCTAAAAGAAAAGGGAAAACCGCTGAGGTTGAGAAATTCGCATACGGACCGCACGAAGTAGATTTTCATATCCGTGAGCTGACTTACCAGTATAGCTGCAGACACAGTAGAATCGGATCTCATAGTCATCACAGCGATAGTCATTGGTGTTGACGCACTCCAGACCGACGTCTTTGTCGCATTTAATGTGTGAGTCTTGTTCGTCGTACTGTTTCCTGGTGCCAGCTTTGCGGCACTGGATATCATCAATCTCATTGTCAGGACAAAATATTCGCGATTTCCTGAGGCTTCGGATTGTCTCAAAGTCTCCCTTTTCATCTGGGGTGTAAGCATTCATCCAGTACGTCCATCCTGGTGCTTGACACATAGGAGGAACCACACGTTCTGTTACAGGTGGAACGGTTGTAGTTGCGATAGTTGTAAGTGGACCTATTTTCAAAGAGAAGGACATGGTTTATTTGCTACACTGATACTTTTCAAAGAAATAGCACATAAAAGAAGTGTTTTTCTATCTGGCAATTATAAATCTATAATTTACTGTTACACCGCAAAAAGAACTCACGTAATTCGGTTTTACACTGCTCGGTATTAAAGGCGTTCCATTAAGAAGTAACATACCGATTGAGATTTATAGAATATGCAAGAAATCAGCCACGAGGTATTTCTGTGTGTGTGTGTGTGTGTGTGTGTTTTGTGAGTGTGAGTGTGTGTGTGTGTGTGCGTGAGTGAGAGAGAGAGAGAGAGAGAGAGAGGGCAGAAGAGATGGCCAGGTTATTGTATATTTTTCAGGCACTGCAGGTGGGTCGGTCTCCAAATTGTTCCGAATGAGTTGAGAGCGGATATTGCTTTGAAAGTGCACACAATGCCTCACCGACCTTATCTTCATCCTTATCAGTAACCGGGGGCCATTTAGCTAGGTCGAATTGTAGGTTTGTATGAGGTTGATTGGTCTACTGAGCGTGTTGCGGCAAATGTTTTCCATGCTTCTAGATCGGTGGAACAATGTTAACTAAAATGTCACCAGGGTAGTACCCATAGTCGTTGCAGAGAGACAGGTGCTTCCAGATTTACGTCAGCCCGGTTGCATCGCTGTATTCGTCGGCAGGAGAATCCGGACCCAGTTGCAACTGTAATGCCCGTAGCTGTACTAAGGACCTCTCCATTAAGACTCGAACAATCTGCGGATCTCCAATAGAGGCACGGGTGTGGTTTTGAGTTCCATTGTATCAACTTGACGGCAAACCACCGTCGAGCTCCATTGACTAGTGTGGGAGTAGATCTGCCTAGTTAGAAGAATAGAAACACATTGTTTTTAGCGACGAGTCCCGATTATCCCTAGGTGCTGACGATTGTTACATCCATGTCTGATGTCCGAGGACGACTTAGGAAGGGTTGGAGTCTGTGAACACAATACGGCCGCCCACAAGGTGTCATAATCTGAGATGACATTATTTATGACAGCAGGTCTCTTCTGATACTACTAACACTGACTGTAACAGCCCGGTGATACGTCGAAGACGTCCTAAGGCCAGTTGACATTCCTGTCGGGTATACCGAATGCCAATTTTTTGCTGGATAATGCTCGCCCACATACTGATGGTATCCGAAAGGTAATCAAATACTTCTATGGCCCGTAATATCTCCAGATCTGTCACCCATCGTATATGTGTGAGACAGAGTATTATGTTTGGTGAGACGGAAATTAAATCACATCTTGTCTACTGATCTGGATTTGTTCTGATTTCTAGTTGATTTCATCCTCTTCGGGATGGGGAAAATTTCGATGTCGAGAAGTGTATATCAGATATTATTCGCGTTCTTATTAGCCAAGCGATTATAAGTAGGCGATCAGTAAATCAAGTAAATAGACAATTAGTGTTGGAGGAATAACGGAAATAGCAAATCATTGATTATTTAAGTAACAATAAATTTAGCCCTTTAAGCGGTCGTTGTACCTGTACCAAATGGTGCCCAAAAATTTTCGCTTTGCGCAAACAACAATTCCAGTCCCCATATTATATCAGCACTACCCATCATAATTCTGTCACTGGTAACAAGCCCGCTCTTATATAGCGCTCCATTTTAATAAAGTAACAAAAGGTTCCCTTCTGTTACTTTATTCTCTACTCTATGATCCAAGGGATTAAGGGGAAGGACTAGTCCTGGGGCAGCGCTCGTGACCACGAGGCTGCACATTTAGGTGGAAAATCCATTCCCGAGTTTCTTTCTTTCTTTATTTATTTAATTATTTCTTTCTTTCTTTATTTAATTATTTCTTTCTTTCTTTATTTAATTATTTCTTTGTTTAATTATTTCTTTCTTTATTTATTTATTCGTTTATTTATTCATTTATTTATTAATTCATTTTTATTAATTCGGGTAATTTTTGAGGACAGAATACGTTTTTTTACTTATTATTTTTTTCCCCATTAGCCCCACTTTCGGGTGATTTTTTTCCTTTTTTGTCCCCCTCTCCCCGCGCAAGGCGTCGCATAGCGTAAGGAGACAGCGTATGGCGTCATCCATCGACGGACCGGCTATGTAGTAGATGTTTTATGCGGCAATAGAAGTGTCCGTCTTATCTGGCTTCCACAATGCGTTGGGTCGACTGTAGACTTTTTGGAACCGAAACTAACAGTTTTATTGGGTTAGGATTTATAGCCCGGTGGTTATATCACGCGGCTAACGTAACTTGAAGAGCTGTTCTCAGAATCTGCACGGGAACGGGCAGCAATTTTGACCCCCTAACGAATGGATGAACCAAATGTTAATTCTATGACCAGTAGGATTTAGACTTGGAAATTTAATTCGGGGAGACTTGCGTTTCCCAGCTAGTGATTGGATGATGGGATATTTGGAGGTATTGTGGGTCTTTTGGGGGTTGTCGAACATTTTCCAAGGGAAGAGGAGAACTGTGTCATTTTTACTTTTTTCACGTCGTGCATCTTCCTTCACTTTTTTATTCCTTGGGACTTGTCACTTTTTTTTTTTTTTTTTTTTTTTTGCCGTGAATGTTGGTGACTTTCCTTCACGACTGTCACCTAGGAGCTTCTATGTAAAGCTTTGTCCTTTGCTTGCATTTCGGTTATCCGTGCGTGGCCCAAGACTTGGATAGAAGACAACAACCGGACGTGAAATCTCCCGGTCCAGGAGTGGCCAGCGGCGTGAACGCAGAGACAAGTCCCAAGGAATAAAAAAGTGAAGGAAGATGTGACTACCTATGTGCCACATAAAATATCCCCCAAGTAACTTTACTGACGTAACCGCCAGGGCTCCAAACCCCGGATGATGCCAGTTAAGCAGTGCGATCTCCAGGCAAGATTGGGAATTGAAGGTTGGAATTCCATCCTATTATTTCTTTTGGTGTCCCCTCATAATATGCGTTTATCGATCAGCGTAATATAAGGTCCTTCACTAGAATTAATGTATTTATTTTTATAAGCGAGTAGTCAATGAGCACGAGTTCCTGTCAGAAAGTCGGTATCATTCTTGCTAATATCGTGTGCTATTAAGCGAAGTGTTTATATAAATATAAATTATTAAAAGGTGACTGCAAGTTTAACACCTACATAGAACAACTTACATTCTTGAAGTAATGAGGACAGGGTCCTAAATTATTATGTGTGTGTACCTTTATTATTATGCCAAAACATAACTAATAAACTGTTTTCTATGTTAATTTGCCTACGCACAATCATGAGTGTTTCTTTAGTTGCAAGTTGTGTGCTCAACCCTGGATTTTTGGAGAATATATATATTTTACGGCAGGGACTCAGAAATTCTTTCACTTATGTTTTTTTTAATTCTAAACGTATACGAAAACATTGCGGCACACAGCAGACCCTTTGACTCCCAAAGAAAAATCTGCTGTGTGAATCACAACAGCAGATTTTTCTATGTAAAGTCAGTGGATCCTGAAGCTGCGTCAGCCCTAAATCAGGGTATCGCAGAATCACAATCCACTCGACACCCCCTTGGTTCCCAACATTACGCCGGGTGAACCCAATTCGGAACCCGCACCACCAGTGTCTCAATCGGGCCTGGTCCTGGGCCCGGCTCGAACGAGTAGTTTGAAACCAGCGCTTCTGAGCAGTTGACCACTTGGGTGGCCTTTCACAGATAGTTTCAATGTTTCTGAACTTACCTTTGCAAAGTCGCCTTGCCGCCCCGGTGGCGCAGAGGTCTAAGCGATGGCCTCTGATCATTCGTCCGAACGGGGTCCGGGTTCGAATCCCGGTGAGGCATGGATGTTGTGTTTGTCTTACGGCACTGGTTCTCTCCCTTCCCTGGAACCAGTGGCCCTAAATTAGGGACGGGCGACTGCTTATAGCCCATTGAGTTGCTCACGGTGGTCGTTAAACCTCCAATCAAAAAATAAAATAAAAAATACATCCCGACATCCCAGGGATCTGCAATTCACAGCATAAGAAACCCTTGGACTGGAATAAATAAACTTTAGATTAAGTTTTCATGACAAGCACATGGGAGTTTTATACATGCCATTATCAATATCTTGAATTTCCTCTCAGGTGAAAAGAATATATCACTTTAGTACAAAGGGACCTACTTTTTTGTTTCCTTGGAGTGTTGTCACGAGTTGCGTAGAGGTTGGAGCTCACTGCTCTGGGACAAGGGTCTCAGGTTTGAATTAGGGATCCACAGTGGGTCGAAAGTCACATTTATACTTTGCTTGTTTCGAGGTTTAATGAATGCCATGAGCATCTAACCCTATGAGGAGTCGACAATCTCTTATTTGGGACCACTGTTTCTAGGGAGGGAAGAGGGCCACTCATGCCTCATCTATGGTTTGAGCCAAGATCCACCTCGGAAGGCTAACTAGAAGTCCTCAATTCTGACCACTCCGGCACCGAAGTCACGTTAAGCCGGCTGTCCCAGAGATAAAGACCTAGCTTTATAAACGAGTGTACTCCCATTCTGCAATGTGTGTCGCCGTTCAAATCAATCAGGAATGCACAGTATTGAAGAAAAAGGACTTATTACCTGCCATTCATTTTTGGACGACGGCTCTGGAATCGCGGGTGGTTAAGGTCGGTATATATCAGTTGACAATAGCACATTAATCCACAGGAAATATATAATTCCGCCGAAGTTGACACAATGATTCACTCGAGACAGAAATAAACATCTAACATATAATTAACACGACACAGATGACCGACCGCACACATACATAAAAAGACAAGTAACATAAAACACCGGCGTTATTTTCCCTCTTGAGTTCGATCTTGTTCAAAACACACGACTTCTCCTTTTCCGAGTTCAAATCACACGATTTTTTTCTCCTATCGCTTCCCACGGAGTGACAGCGCCCTCTATCAATCGTCTCCACAGCTGCTCGGATTTTATTTATTTTTTCTCTTCGGGAGCTGTTGTTCTTCCGACACATTCCTTGGGAGCTGGATTGCTCATTGTATGGCATGAGAAGTACCTGGTCGGGTGTCAACAAATAACCAGCCCAGCCATTGCAGTGTTATACAAAGTTTAGGATTGTTCTCAGGTAGTTGAACAAGGCACTGTACTCAACTCTGGCTTTACCCACTTCTACTACGCGAAGTTAAGTCCCAAAGATGCGATGGCCGCAAGAGCAGTTTGATGAATTCTTGCTTGAAGTTACTATTAGGCCTTCAGGGTTCGAATCCAATGACTCAAGCACTAGACTGGGAAATCTAGAAGGTTTTGCAGGATAACTAAACAAAGACATGAAATAATTTAACTTAATATTAAGGTAGTGATTGCGAATAAATCTGACAATTTTAGTCTTTGTTTCCACGTAAGAATCTTATCTGAACAATCACGCATGTTTTCAAAGAAGTATAAAAATCTGTTATGCACATTCACGCGCTTTAGTCGATGTCACACAGACAGATGGCAGTATCGCATAGCAAGAACTACCTATTGAATACATTTCTATTGAATAAGATGTAAAGATCTTACTTAATGAAGCTCAAGAAGAGTGATATAGTGTATATGTATAGCGCACGAAATTTATCGAGGTTGTACCTTTGTGCAAAGGAAAAAAACAGAAAATTCCCTATTTCATTGAGAAAATAGTGAAAAGTATTGGTTTATGCTGAATAACCTAACTCAGTCCCTATTAATTTCTTTTTTTTTCGAGTTATGCGGTGTAAAATGAATTTGCCCTGTACATTTAGCATCAACTATAAACCAATTGAAGAAATGTGACAGTGTATTTAATTTCAATCTCAATCCGAAGGGAAGAATCAGGGCTTCATTTTATAAACTTTGACTTTTCAGTTAATTTATTTATGATCTTCAACAAAACTGATATAAATAACTTACCACAATCGCAAAACAGCCTTATTTCGTAATCTTCACAAAGCTCTGAGTTCTGCAGTTTGTCTTTACATACCAGACCATGGGGAATGCTACAAGAGACAGTTTGCCCAGTTTCTTCATAAGGAACCTTGGATTCAGTAACGCGACATTCTATGTCGGTGATATTATACAAGCCACAGAAATCTGAATAGACGTTATAGAGGGCAATGCTGTTGAGGTTTTCGAAGTCACCACCAATGATTTTAGGCGTGTTCAGCCATGGTGTCCATCCTGTCTGTTCACACCCTGCTGGAGGTAATGGAATTATTGGCACAATCTTTGGGCATGGTTGACCGCTGCAACTGATGTCACCTCGTAAGCAATGGCTGAAAACAAAAGTATTTCATTAGGTTTGGACATACCATAAAACTATAACGTTTAATGCAACTGCGGGGGCAGGTCAAAAGTCTTTGTCAACACTTTATTTGACCTACAAAGAATTTCAGGCTGTACAATTGAAAGACGAATGTATTATGTACAATAATTATGTTACGACCCTGTAAATATGGATGTTTTTCTGTACCACTCCATGCCAGAGAAACAACGTTTTATCCTAAGAATTCTAAGGCTTAAAATGCCCCGATAATACGGGTCAATTATTTCTAAATGTCACTTCGTTCTAACTCAAGAACCACATAAACAGCACAAAACCTTCTTCCTCCTCTGGCGAAGGAATTAGAAAGACGTGGAGATAATGCAAATAGACGATGATATCGCTCTGTCCACGTTATTATAACCAACGCATAGCAACTAAAAAATTGTTCTTCCGACACCACTGGGATCGAACCCCAGAACTCTCGATAACTAGCCGAGTGTATTCGCTTTACACCACAGTGCCAACAATGTTGGCACTGTGGTGTAAAGCGAACACACTAAAATGTTGGCACTGAGTGAACACACTCGGCTAGTTATCGAAAGCTCTGGGGTTCGATCCCAGCGGTGTCGGATGAACATTTTTTCAGTTGCTATGCGCTGGTTATAATAACGTGGACAGAGCGATGTCATCGTCTACTTTCTCATCTGGCACGAGAAAGGGGTCTAGCAGAGCTATGCTTTTAATACTGTAGCATTAAATGAATAATTATAAAAAGCACTAAAAAGTATAAATTGTTATCTTTCACTTCTAGATCATGAGATATCCATAGTAACGCAACAGGGCATATCAGAATATTTTCCAGGATATTTTCATACATTTCTCTTTATAACGAGGTATGCTTTGTAGATTGAAGAGCTTATTGCATCACAAATTAGAAAGGTCAGAACGTCTTTAGAATCCTTTCCGACGCGAATAAAATTTATCAAAGTTATTCAAAGCCAATGAAACCGGTTAGAAAACAAAAATTAAACGGATTTCTACAATCCATAAAACATCCAGAAAGAGAAACAGCTACTTACTTGCACCAGCTGCTAAAAACATGTTACGAAATTTAACAAATGGTGCTCAAAAAGTTTCTTGTAGCAAGAGGAATATCTGAGACAAAGAGGTTTTCAAATCGAACAGTTAAAAGAAGGAATGTAGAAGGAAACATGATATAACTCTATGACTCCTAGCATAATGAAAAAGTTGAAAATATGCGAAAAATATTCTTCATGGCAAAAACTATGCTAAGGAAAAAGGAACTTTTGAAATACGTCTCCAGGAAACAGAGATAGCAAAAAAAAAAAAAAAAAAAAAGGTTTTAACATTTACGCCACCTAGCGGGAAAGCTGTGCATTATTAAAAGAGGATAATGTTCCTCATATTTATTGTAGCGAATGGCACACAGTAAAAAAAAAAGAAATTTCTCAAAAGGGTTTTTAGAAGTGGAGATACAGCTGCAACAGAATTACACAAACACCACCTAGCGTGATATCAAGAAAAACAGATTAAAGTTTTGCGAACCCTAGCGGCTAAGTTGTATGTTATATTGGAAAGGAAATATTCATAAAATGATTTTATAGTTAGTAGTATCTAACTGAAGAAAAAGTTTTTCAATCATATTTTTAGTCCCGCAGATGGAAACGTGAGCTTACGCTTTCTAGTGACACACTTGTGCGTTAAGAAAAATTTGAAATATATCAGGAACATTTCGCACCACACATGCTCTGCGATAAAGAAAGAATTTTTCAAATCGGTCGCTTAGAAGGAGAGATAACGACAAAAATAAGATATACATCTACGCCGTCTGGCGGGAAAATATGCACTATTTTAAGCTATAGGTATTCTCGGTAGGTTTTTCAAGGTGAGCAGTGTCGGTTCACGAAATATTTTTTTCAGTCGTATTTTCAGAAGCTCAGATTTTGCTGCAAAAGCATCAGAAACAGCAATAAACACTTACACTCCCTAGTGGCCAAATTATTCTCTACCAAAAATTAGAAATAATTTGTGGAATACTTTGCACCAGGAGCTATATCCGATGTAGGAAGAATTTTTCAAATCGGTCTTTTCGAAGCAAAGATATCGGGGAAAATCGCAATTTAATTTTACGCATCTTAGTGGAAAATCTATGCATTACATGAAAAAGAAACTGTACCCGAAATAGTCTTCGTTATAAATGGAATCGAAAGGAATTAAGAAATTTTTTTTCGATCGGATATTTAATAGCAAATATATGGAATAAAATGTATTTTGATTTCGATACCATCTGCATCTACACCCTCTAGCGGCGAAGTTATGCATCGGAAAAGAACCGGAATGCAAGGATCACCGTTCGCACATTTCAAGTTTTCCATTTTCGAATGAAAAAGAATTTTTCAAAATCGTACTAATAGTTGCAAAATAATGGTGTCCACAGACGGACAAAATGATACTGAACGCATATGTTTTTTTCTTTTTTTTTTTTACAAAAGACGTGCTAAAAAGAAGAAAACAGTGAAACAGCGCACGTGTTACATATATTAATTACATAGTTACCACCACCTATTCCACTCAGGAATACTTAAATATTGTAATCCGTTCGTCTTATTTCAAGCTGGACGATGCTGATTTTGTTGCTAGTTAGTTTTGTTTAATTTGGGTTCGCCATTCATGAATTCTACATTTTCGAAGAGCTCTTTCAGAGCGATAATTCATCATACGTGAAAGTAATAAAAAAAAGGAAGTGATTTAGTGACGTTAGTTACACCTGGTTTAAGACTACCATGTTTCATAAATGTTTCGGTAGTTTCAAGAAATTCACTCTAGTTCACGTCCTACTGTTCTTTGATAGAAGGCCTAATTTAAAGAATATTTAATTGACTTACCTAATATGCAGAGATCCCTTTCAGTCTCTCAGATATCATTCAATTTTAGAGTAAACGGCTTGATCTCCGATCATCCTCCACATTTGATTACAGGAGAAAACCGGAATTCTCATTGGCTGCCCAAAACGTGACGGCAAATCGCAAAACAAACTTTTCTGGTTCCTTTGTATTGTTCTCTCGACGCCAAACAATATTTTTCTTTAAGCTCTACCGTTGCATAGCAGTATTCGCTGGATGTAAGTACATTAGTTAGTTCATAGGATCAACTAGGAATGGGTTCATAATTCTGCAGCTACAAAACAATCAGTAATTGGAAATAGAGGAAAGTCTTCGTTAGGTTCGATCATTGCAGCAATATCATAATAATCACCAGTGTTACAATCATGATTACTGTTTGGTCCTAAATTGCGGCAGAGATTAGCAAACATCGATATTCAACACATCACATTTTTTGCTTTTCTCTTGAAGGGGTGAATCCTTTTTTTATATATCCAGTGATTGGAAGTAGCACGCTACAAGTCGCGCTGATACTGTAGCACGCTTCTTCTAGAGTAGCGTGGCATGTAGCATCGCTACAAATAGAAAAAAGTAGTTGTAGCGGTAGCATGCTACAAAATAAAGTAGCTAGCGGAAAATTACGCTACAAATCGTGGTACTTAAAAAAATTGGTTAAAAACGGTATTCTTCAAATCACCTAACAATTTCCAGACTTCCTGAAGTGTAACTGGCTGTAATAGGGGTCGGACTGTGCTTTGCGTACAATAACGTACCTCACTTAACTGACACTATGGAAGCTCGCCAAATTGTTAACTGAGAAATCTCAATTAGCCAGTGAAGACAGCGAGTACCAGGCAACCACACTAGCGGTTTTTTTTGTTCGTTGCGGAGTTAACGATCACAATGAGCAACTCGACGGACTATAAACAGTCACCTGTTTCTAATTTAGGGCCACTGGGTCCTCCAGGAAAGAAATGGGAGCTAGTGCCGTAAGACAAACACAACATCCATGCATCACCGGGATTCAAACCAGGGCCCATCTTGGACGAAAGGTTAGAAATCAGAGCCCACGGGGTATGGCCACTAGCGGTTTTTATTAAAGACCGTTTCTGGATTGCGAAATTCGATTCTATTAATCAAAGAAAATGAAATCGCAAATATAGAATGTTATATGGCTTTCAATCGAATTCCCTAGTATTCAATTAAAAGCATATATCAGTCTATATTTGCTAGTCTGTCTAGCTTGAAATATGCACCACTGAATGTGTCAAAATGTGTTACATATACAAATATGAATTACCTGTGTAATTTACCTTAGTTTTTAACTCTGAATACCATATGCAATAATGAAGATGCAAATATCATCCTCAGAATTTGCACTTTTAATTTAAATCTAAACGTAAAAAAGGTAGCTGAAAAGTAGCAAAACTCGCTACTTTAAAAAAAATGCAGTGTAGCTAGCTACTTTTCAGAAAACGTAGTTGCAACAAGCTACTATTTGATTTTGATTGGAGGTTTAACGACCACCATGAGCAACTCAATGGGCTATAAGCAGTCGCCCGTCCCTAATTTAGGGTCACTGGTTCCAGGGAAGGGAGAGAACCAGTGCCGCAAGACAAACACAACATCCATGCCTGACCGGGATTCGAACCCAGACCCCTTACGGACGAATGATCAGAGCCCAGCGCCTTAGACCACTGCGCCACCGGGGCGGCAGCTACTATTTCAATAATGTAGTTGTAGCCGTAGCAAGATACTTTTAAAAAGTAGCTTTCAAATCACTGAGTGTATCTATTTATAAATTTTATTTCCGTCTCATGGTGATCTACTGATAAGTTCGGTCCAGCTGGCATTTACCGGAATTATGGGTCTCACATGCGGTTTGTTTTTCTCGTTTTGAGGTTTTCCATTAGCAATTCGGTGGGCTGTAGGCAGTCTCTCTTGCCTAATTTGGGGCAGCTGGTTCGAGGGAGGGAATAGGGCCGTAGGGCAGGCGCACCATCCATGCCTCCTCTGCGATTTGAGCCCGATACCATCTGCCCATCTCGGACGAATGGTTCGAAGCCAGCGCCTCGGACCAGTCAGCCATCCGGTCGGAGTCACATGCTTTGAAACCCTCTCGTACGTTGATCATTAGGCTCGCATTTAAACTGGGAGATATGAAGCCTAGATCAAAACAAATCCATTTAAGACACTGCAACATATTACGTGCATGACGTAGATGACGTACTACTGACTCACATCCACAATGCAGCATCGATAAGCCTGCTGTCATAGTTCAGTTGGGAGAACAGCCGCTCCGAAATAGGAAGACGTGGGTTCGAATGTCACCACCGGTTAAAGGTAAAATGTTATAAGATGAGCAGTCTATTACAAACTGCTCATCTATCGCCTTAATTCATCAATTACAATCCGGATAAGTCTTGATCTAGACGCTCAATGCATGGCAAGACCAGGTCAATGAGCCACAACAATTTAAAAACTGATAACAATCACCGTTCAGCCATTGATGCAACATGAAAAGTCCCTAGCCTGTGTATGTGTGATTAGGGGCCATTTGCTATAGCTACAAATAACTTGCACAATGATATAGTACGTCGTATTTCATACGAATTTGAATACATATTTCTTGATTGTATTTCATACGAATTTGAATACATATTTCTTGATTGTATTTCATACGAATTTGAATACATATTTCTTGATTGTATTTCATACAATCAAGAAATATGACACCGAATTTTAAGTTGTAATGGGTACGTCATTTAAATCTTTTTCGACACAAAAAATATATTTCAAAGCAGATTTTTAGAAAATCTACAAGTTCAGCAAAAACGAAAATGCATTTACATCACCTAGGGAAAAGCTACGCATTATTTAAAATAGGTAATGAAAGCTGGGTTATGCATAGCCAATTAAACTGGTTAAAAAAAATCAACCGGATCTGCAACCGGTAAAATATCCAGAAATAGAAATGGATACTTACACCGACGAGCCATTACATAATGACCACCCCCAGACTAGAGAAATGAGCGCTCCTGGAGACCGAACGGTGGTGCAGGCGAAGTTCACCTGCACCACCGTTCGGAAGTTCACCTGCACCACCGTTCGGAAGTTCACCTGCACCACGGTTCGGGTGAAGTTCCCCTGCACCACGGTTCGGGTGAAGTTCACTTGCACCACGGTTCGGGTGAAGTTCACTTGCACCACCGTTCGGGTGAAGTTCACTTGCACCACCGTTCGGGTGAAGTTCACTTGCACCACCGTTCGGGTGAAGTTCACTTGCACCACCGTTCGGGTTTAGTATAGTGTTCCGAGTCGACATGGGAAAAGCTGCCGATTTATCGGAGTTTGATGAATGACAAATTGTGATGGCACGAAGCCTCGGAACTACGATATCGGAAACGGCGCCGCTTGTGGGTTGTTCACGCGCCACTGTAGTCAGTACGTATCAAAAGTGGTGCACAGATGGCCAAACGACGAATCGTCGTCCAGCCGTGTGTCCCTCAGCAGTTCATTGATGTCAGAGGGTGCGGAGACTGTCGCGCATTGTTCACAGCGACCGCAGGGCTACAGTGCAACGAATCACCCGCAGCTACAACAGTGGTGATCAGGGCAATGTGTCACAGCACATAGTTCATCACAGCCTTCTGCGCATGTGCCAGCCGGGTCCCCATGCTCACTGCACTTCATCCCCAACACGCATGAAATGGGCCCAAGACAATCGAGATTGGACCGTGGATGATTGGAAAAAAGTGGCCTGGTCTGACGAATCAAGATTTCTGGTGCATCACGTAGGCGGAAAAGCGCAGACACGCCGATTACCAACGGACGCTATGGCACCTGGATGCACTGTTGGGCACAAACAGGCCGGCGGCGGCGGTGTTGTGTTGTGGGAGATGTTTTCTTGTGAGACCTTAGGCCCTATTATCCCAATAGCACAATCCCTGACAGCTGTCAGGTATTTGAACATCGTTGCGGACCAAGTTCACCTATTCATGGCAACTGTGTTTCCTGCTGGTGATGGCCATTACCAACAGGATAATGCACCATACCACACTACCAGAATCGTCAAGGAATGGTTCGAGGAACATGCTGGTGACTTTCTGTTAATGCCTTAGCCTCCAAACTCTCCTGATATGAACCCAATAGAACATTTGTGGTTCGACTTGGAGAAGCAGGTTCGCGCTAAATCACCACCATCCCGAAATGTACAGGAACTGGAGGTCCTGCTGTTGATATTATGGTACCAGATAACCCAGGATACCTATCGCCACCTTATCCAATCGATGCCTCGCCGAGTGGCCGCTGTTTTGCGAGCTAAAAAGGGTCCTACAGCTTATTAGGTAGGTGGTCATAATGTAATGGCTCGTCGGTGTGCACGCACTAGCGGCTGAAAAGTATGTTACGAAAATTAGCAAATTATACACAAAAAGTCCTCATAGGAAGGAAGATATAAGAGACAAGCGGATTTCCAAATCGGAAAGTTAAAAGAAAAGATATAAAGGAAAACGTGATGCAACTTTCCTAGCGGAAAACCCTTGTGTTACCTAAAGTAGAAAATTGGTTCAAAATACGGTACGGACGCTACAAGATTACAAGAGGTGTCTTGTGGTATCTGGTAGCAACGCGTTTCTACCAGATTCTTTAACTCTTGTAAGTTACGTGGTTGAGACGCTGCAGATCGAATTTAGTGTCCCAACACAAACCACACCTGCTAGAGTGGATTTATGTCAGAGGAATTTGAAGTCCAGGGACATACCTAGAAGTTATCTTTATGTTCCGCGTACCATTCTCGAACAATGCGGGCAATGTGGCATGACGCCTTATCCTACTGAAAGGAGGCACTACTATAGGTGAATACCGTTGCCATGAAAAACGCACCTGGTTTGCAATGATGTTTATATAGGTGGGGTAGACGTCATAGTTTCCTGCACATGAATGACTGGACACAACGTTTCCCAGAGGACATTCCCCAAAGCATTACACTTCATTCACTGACTTGTTTTTGTCCCACGGTGTGTCCTGGTGCTAACACTTCCCGAGCTAAACGACGCACACGCACCGCCCGTACAGATGGTGCAAAACATAACGCAATATTCATTGGGCCAGACGACCTTCTTCCAATCATTCAAAGTCCAGTTTTGATGCTCGTGTGCCCATTGTAGGCGCTTTCGACGGTTAACCGCGGTTAGCATGGGCACTAGGAGCGGTCTGTGGTTGCGCAGCTCCATTTTCAGAGCGTTCGATGTACTTATACACTATATTGACAAAAGTCACCGGACGTCCCTTCAAAAGCAAATAAACGGATCTCAGCGTTATAAAAACAAGCCTGTAGCTGACCGCGATCATATCGCACTGTGAGGTTGGGTGAAAATGTCGCGGCGGAAGTGAACTGACTTTGAAAAAGGAAAGGCTGTTGGGTGTTATATTAATGGGTTGCCCATAAGAGTAACCGAGAAGCGTTTAAAAATACCCAAGTCAGCTGTTTTGGATGTACTGAATAAGTGGAAGACACATAGCGTGCCTGAAGCAGCAAAACATACTGGCAGACCAAAGAAAATCAGAGATAGAGGACGTCGAAGCCTCTGGAGAGTCGTTATAGCTAATCGACGGAGTACTGTACAAGACCTCAGTGTACAGGTGAGTAAAAAGTCTGGAACCTCGTTATGTACTCGTACCATTCGCAGAAAACTTCATTCCATGGGTTACCGTGGTCATGCGGCTGCTCATAAGCCTTTTATTTCCACTCGGAATGCTACTCGTCCTTTAGCATGGTGTAAAGAACATTTATCGTGGACCGTAGATCAATGGAAACGGGTCCAATGGACTGATGAATCCAGATACACGATGCATCAGTCTGATGGCCATGTTTGGGCATGGCGTCAGCCGGGAGAACGCTATTTACCACAGTGTACTGTTCCTACCGTCAAGTTTGGAGCTGGCAGTGTACTCATGTGGGGGTGTTTCTCGTAGTATGGTCCCGGTCCATTGGTTATCGTGGTCAAACCTGTTAATCAGCACGTCTACTTCGATATTCTGGACAATTAAGATCTACCAACTCTGTGGCAATACTATGGAACCGAGCCTTGTTGGTACCAACAGAATAATGCACCGAGCCATAAAGCAAGGACTGTTACGGCATGGTTTGACGATAATTCGGTATCGTGTGTGGACTGCCCAGCACAGATCCCTGATCTTAATCCCATAAAGCACCTGTGGAATGAATTAGAGCGCCGCATAAGAAGTTTGGAACCAAGGCCTACTACTAAGGAACAGTTAGCGGCAGCATTATGTACTGAATGGAAGCGCATACCTATAGCTGTGTTCCAAAACCTTGTCGAAAGCATGTCTCGAAGTGTCAGTGCATGAATTAAGGCCAAAGGTGGACCAAACACCGTCCTAATGTATGTCAATAAATGCTATGTTGTGTCTCTCTTCTAGGTGTTCGGTGACTTCTGTCAATATAGTGTATTTTTCAATACATTACTCGCGTCACCAGCATTCAATTTAGTTACTGCACAGTATCCCTTCTGTTGGCTGGTACCACACGAGATGGCCTTCACTCACCTCTAGCATCGGCCCACACTTTGCCGGCAGCTCGTGATTCCCCCTCTTCGCACCACTTTTTGAAGGTACTGACCACGGCTGACCATGAGCATCCCACAAGCTTAGCCATCTCACAAATGCTCTGACCCCGTCGTCTTGCCATTGGAATGTGGCATTTGTCAAACTCGTTTAAGTCCGCCGCCTTTCCCATCTGAAGAATAACGCTAATTAACAGAGCTCGGTATCAGGTGTTACAGTATTTATACAGCTTCGTGACTTTCACAAGTGCCGTCGTTTACCTGTAGTGGCTTCGATTTGCATATAGACGCACTGGTCATAAGGTTTTGGCTCTTCGATGTGTGTAGTTTGTACGTTGATTTAAGTTCCATATCGAGAGGATTTCAGAAATTATGTGGTAAGAAAATGCTGCAGGTAGTGCAAACTGTACACGTTTCTTATGTTTCCCAGGCTAATGGCAGAAAAGGGAAAATGAAAGGAATAGTGACACGTAACTTAACTTGTACCAATACTTATTGCTATACGCTTTATGGGTGTAAGTATTCGATTTATGATATTTAAAATAGACGCACACAGATATAATCATCCGGGAACAGTGAAAGCTAGTATATAAATACCTCTTGGTTAGGCATCTAAATAATCAAAGTTTCACCCCCAATGAAGATCCTGTGCGCATTTGAGTCACGAACCCTGTGGCCTAGATAAGGGCTGCCAGACGTCCGCTGTGAACATTCTTGCTGTGTCATCGGGTGGGTTCACTTCAGTTGCCTTTAATCACGCCTAGACGACGCCCTACAAGACACTAAGAATAATTGATTACACTTACGAGAAGTCAAATCATGGGACTGCGGTAAGCATGCTGGTCGCGTATCGACGAACCGCCCACCATTTGAGCCGTAATGATGCAGCAGCGAGACTGTGTTGGCAGCAGTGGGTACGCGAGGGCACGCATACACGCTACGAAGGTTCTGGTCTGCTCAGGCAGACAACTGGGCTAGATGACAGTCAGATAGTCGGATAAACCCATACCCCTCCAACGATTCTCTGTCCACCATCCAGCGAGATGCAACGGCCACTTGGCAGCATACTATATCATCGCGCACCATTGGAAGACGACTTACAGAAGTAGGACTTTAGATTTGTCGTCCTTTTCAGACCTCTTCCATTAACCACTCCACATCGGGGCCTCTGTCTGGAGAGGTGTCGTGCCCGGAAATCATGGTCTGCCTCTGAGTGGCGTCGTATCGTTTTTGGCGAGGAATCCCTCTTTTGCTTTGGAGTGGATGACTACCGCATCCGTAAATGGAGGAAGACTGGGCAGCGTACATATCCGTATTGGAGTGGCACACCGCCACCACTAGTAGTGGTATGGTGAGGAGAGCCATTTTGTATGAGAGTCGGGCGCCATTAGTTGTGCTAACAGGGAGCTTAACAGCACAGCGATACGTTGAAGAAATCCTGCAACCCGTCGTTTTGCCTTTTATGACACGTCTTCCAGAAACCAATTATCTCTCTTGGGAGTACCTTCGTAGTGTTGCAACCCTCCCTTGGCCAGTCAGATTCACTGATCTTTCTTCTATTGAGCAATACTGTGAGACGCTGGTACGTCAGCTACAGCCATCGTGGAATATAGGAGATCTTATGCATCAATTACAGGACTCTTGACCCAGTCTGTCACACAACAACATTAGAGTTTTATTTGACTCCATGTCACGCATTATACAGTAGTGCATCGCAGCCTTACGGGGTACTAATTTGTAACCGTTACACTACGACCTTTCTGAAATAAATACTCGTGCTTCTGGGATATGTAATCACTTCTTTATCTCTTCCTCCTCCATATACGCGTGCTACGTTTCATTACGGTGGAACTCTTGCTTTGAGGAGCATTTAATTTTTTCTGTCTGAGAGTGTTTTAATCTGTACTTTTAATCAGTAATGATACTTAATGAAATATAAGAATATCACGACGAGGATTGTCTAGAGAAAAAACATAGTTGATTTTGAGAGGTGTTTTCAACTCAATTTACAGAATTCTCACGTCAGGATCCAGCGCCATATACCGAACCTTTTCATGGTTTTTGCAATTTTATGATACTTACTGGCTCATACACGCATCAGGACAACAGTGAACTTCCATGAAAACACGTGGGAAATAAATTCGATAAAAACAAACAAAAGTTGTGGTAAAACTTCACTGGCAGTCCCAGAGATACTAATGTTGCAGAATATGCATGAGAACTGTGCATTCTAAAAACAACAGAAAATGTATCCAAAGTGTTCCTCATAATACACTGACGGAAAAAAATCCCAACACCACGAAGAAATAGTTGTAGAGGAATGAAATGGCGGCAATACATTTGTATAGGTAACATATTTAATCGATTAAGGTTTCAAGATCACAGCTTAATGTAAGCGCGAGAAGAGCCATTTGAAATGTGCAATGCTGGTACATTAATAACCGGTGTAACCGCCAGAATGTTGAATGCAACCACGCAAACGTTCATGCATTGTGTCGTACAGGTGCTGGATGTCAGTTTGTGGGATGGAGTTCCATGTCTGTTGCACTTGGTTGGTCAATACAGGGACGGTTAATGCTGGTTGAGGGTGACGCTGGAGTTGTCGTCCAATGATGTCCCATACGTGCTCGATTGGTGAAAGATCTGGTGATCTAGCAAGCCACGGCAACACGTGGACACTCTGTAGAACATGTTGGGTTACAACAGTGGCATGCGGGCGAGCGTTATCCTGTTGGAAAACATACCCTGGAATGCTGTTCATGAATGGCAGCACAACAGGTTGAATCACCAGACCGACGTACAACTGTGCCGTCAGGGTGCGTGGGATAACCACGAGAGTGCTCCTGCTGTCATAGGAAATTGCTCCCCAGACCATAACCCCAGGTGTAGGTCCAGTGTGTCTCGGCCGCAGACAGGTTGGTTGCAGGCGCTCACCTGACCTCCTTCTAACCAACACACGGCCATCACTGGCATCCAGGCAGAACCGGCTTTCATCAGAAAACACAACAGATCTCCACTCCGTCCTCCAATGAGCTCTAGCTTGACACCACTGACGTCGCAAACGGCAGTGGTTTGGAGTAAATGGAATGCACGCTACAGGGCGTCTGGCTCGGAGCTGTCCTTCAAGTAACCGATTTGTAACAGTTCGTTGTGTCACTGTGGTGGCAACTGCAGCTCTAATTGCTGCTGTAGACGCGGTACGATGCGCCTCGGCCATACGCCGTACACGGCGGTCTTCCCTCTCAGTAGTGCCACGTGGCCGGTCGGAACCCGGTCTTCTTGAGGCAGTACCATCCCTTGACCACCGCTGCCAACAATCATGCACAGTGGCTACATTCCTGCCAAGTCGTTCTGCAATATTGCGGAACGAAAATGCACCTTCTCGTAGCCCTATTACACGACCTCGTTCAAACTCCGTGAGCTGTTGTTAATGTCTTCTTCGTCTTCTTATAGGCATTCTTGATTAACATCAACACACTACGTCGAATCTCAACGATAACTAACGCTCACGAACGTTGCAGCGCGTATTTACAGCAAACCTGCTTTGCATGTTCCGAGGGGCGCTACTGGCGCCACACGTATGCGCCGAGCGCGAAATTTGCATAGACGCCATCTTACAGATGTACTCTCACCGCCTACCAACTATCTAACACAACCCCTTCTTGGTGTTGGGAATTTTTTTCCCGTCAGTGTAGAAGTTGTGCGACGCTAAAAGGACTTTTCAAAGTCCCTTTTAGCCACATGGCTTTCACTGCAGCTTGTTTCTAACCTGTAACTCAATACATGCAATGCGACTCTTACGGCTTACACGGAATTCCTGATTTTAAGCACTTTCGAAACAAAACACTTCTGCAAATTTTGAAAGATATAGCTGACCTCTTTGTATTGTCTAACAATGACTAACGAACAGGAACAGGATCAGTAATTCCTTGAGAAACTCTTAGGCATTCTGGAGATTCAGATGCTTGTGTAATTTTTAACTAATTAATTACATCATCATTTGATACATTTATGATGTGGTCCAGTCTGACCGATTCACCTAAATTCTCGGTGCTAACGACTGCTGACAATCAATTTTTTAAACTGTTGTCACGGACTAAAATGTGGAAAATCCAACAGAAAATTCTGCGTGCAAGCGCACCATTACCAGAAGGTGCGAAGAAACATTTCACACCGTCTTACTAGTAGGTGTGAAATGTTTCTGAGGCTTTGTTTGGAAAGCCAATAGCTCAATTACAAGATGTATGCATGCCAAATTAATCGCGGAACAGGCGATGAACTGTTGGCCCAAAATAATAAGCAGTACATCCTAAACTGTCGTTATTGCTACAGGTTATTTTTTTCATTTTACGTTTATATTTGAAATACCGTCATTCTTTTGGGAAACCTGTCACTTTAGTTTGGAAAATTCAGATCTGTAATTCTAAGCGTTACACGTCTGGATGTGAGTCGGCTTTGTTTGCTTACCATGATTGACAGGTATCAACGACATCAGGATCGGTGATCCTCTCGCCTTCGTAGTACATCTTTCCGTTGATTTCTCGGCAAGGAATGACGCAGTCAGCTTGTGGAATGCACTTGAGTTCGCGAGCATTGTTGAAAATCTGTCCAGGAGGACATGGTTTTGGATTGCATCCCTCGATGCAGGATTCGTCCAAGCAGTCGATGTTCTCGTATATCAACTGGGTATCGCATGTCCTCACAGGGCACGACGACATACAGCTTTCGTAAGTAGCACATTCCTCACACTGGATGGCTGCGTTACCGAAAATTGAGAAATTAAGGGTAAGTATACAAAAATCATTTATAATTGCTATCTAAAATATATGCACTAATTCTTCCAAAGGAGGCTTACAGTTACTAAATTTTATCAAAATTGAATTATGCAATAGTACATTCAAAATTGACATATCGTACTTCACAGCAAATTTAATAGATTCAAAACACGCAAAAAGGTAAAAAAATGTGTAAAATACTTTTAATGGGATACAATTAAAACAAAACTAGGTATATATTTTCTACTCTTCAATGGCACACTGCAAAGTGTCTTTCAGTCATTGAATTGGGAAAACAAGGGAATAAAGATTAATGGAGATTGTTTAACTCACCTTCGTTTCGTTTTTCAGATGACGTAGTTATTTTTGCAACTAACCCTTCAGAGCTGTAGAGTATGATCCAGGAACTTGCTGACAAGAGTAAAGAAGTGGGATTAAAAATGAACTTTCAGAAAACAAAACTAATGTACAATGCTTTTTCAGCAAATGAAGATTTATCGATTGATGGGGAAAAGCTCGAAGTAACCGATACCTTGGACAACAGATATCAAGCAAGGGTCACATAGATGAGGAAATTAATCGGTGTATAAAACTTGGCTAGAGAGCTTTTAGAAGAAACAGGACAATTTTCAAGGGCTATAAGCCATTATGTGTTTTTAATCAATGCATCCTTCCAGTTCTTACACATGGAGCAGAGATATAGACCTTAATAAAAAAGACACGCAAAGGCTATATAGAACATAAAGAAGCATGGAGAGATGCATACCAGGAGAGATAAGAAAAGGTACTCATGGATAAGGAAAATGACAAGAGTGGAAGACACCATGATCAGAGTAAAATCCCTGAAATGGCAATGGGCTGTACATGTTGCCAGAAGAACGGACCACCGATAAACAATCGAAATTTTAGACTTTCACAATATACCTTTATATGTACTGACACTGTATGCCTTTTATATGTACTGACACTGTATGCCTTTTATATGTACTGACACCAAAAGACTATCAGCAGTTGTGTAGCGTCTTGGAGTTTTCCATCGTGCTGCGAGAAGCATGGTCAGACAGCACCAATCGCTCTCGCGAATTTTTTATTTTTGTTACTTCGAATCTGTTGAACTCTTTACCTGGTTAATTTGCCCTCTTTATTTGTTTAAATCTAAGTCAAACAGTCTGGTTTTCATCAGTCTGTAATGCTTTTAGTGCAATAGGTTGAAAATTTCTGTTAATTATATATGTTACTCCAAAACACTAGCTCAATGTAAATAAATGCCCTTCGTATTGAAACGCTCCTTAAAGTTAAGTAGTGCCTCGACTGCCCGGTGGCAAAGTGATCTAAGGGCTTGCTTATAACCGTTTGTCCAAGTGGGTCCTGGTTCGAATCCCGGTGAGGCATGGATATTGTGTTTGTCTTACGGCACTGGCTCTCTCTCCCCTCCCTGAAACCAATGGCCCTATGTTAGGGATGGGCGACTGCTTATATCTCACTGAGTTGCTCACGGTGGTTGTTAAACTCTCAACAACAACAAAACAACAACAACAACAACAAAAAAAAACAGTAGCGCTCCAGATAGCTTACATATACACTAGAGTTTGTGAAAATTGCAACACCATGAAGAACTGCTGGTATTAGTTTGAAACTTACAGGATATATACAGGGGTTGGAGAGAATAATGTGAACACCATGCTCAGAGACGCAAAGATATCCACCACTTTTTTTATTGAAGGTTTAACGACCACTGTGAGCAACTCAATGGGCTATAAGCAATCGCCCGTCCCTAATTTAGGGCCACTTGTTCCAGGGAAGGGAGAGAGCCAGTGCCGTGAGGCAAACACAACATCCATGCCTCACCGGGATTCGAACCCGCACCCTTCACGGACGAATGGTCATAAGCCAGCGCTTAGACCACTGTGCCACCGGGGCGGCCTTTTTTGTAGTAAGAGCTTTGTTTAGAACCTCAAGGTCTTGTTTAAGTGCATTTCAAGAGCCATGTTGTAAATTTTTTTCCAGGGTGACGACGAAATGAGCGACCTAACGGACTTCGAATGAGGGCTAATTGTTGGTGGCTAGTTGGTACCTCCGTGACGAGAGTCGCCAGTGTATTTGGGGTATCGAGAGCTACTGTGTCTAGCGTCGTGACAACATACCGTGTTAGGGGCAAAACTTCGTCTGCGAAACACAAGAGCGACCGGAAAACGACCCTGACTGAGAGAGACAGGAGAGCATTAAAGAGGGTTGTTACCCGTAATAAGAAGACCACGGCACCGAAAATACGTGCAGAGCTCAATCTGCATCTCCAGACTCCAGTGTCAACGAAAACAGTGCGCAGGGGACTGCATAAACAAGATAGTCGTAGTAGAGCTGCTATTGCAAAACCTCTGGTGACCAGAATGAATGCACAGCGGCGAAGGCAGTGGTACCAGGAGCATACAACGTGGACTGCCGATGCATGGAAGCATGTAATGTGGTCGAATGAATCCACATTCACACTATTCCCCACCGCAAGACATGTTTACGTGTGGAGAACACCGTCAGAAGCGTACAACCCAGACTATCTGCTCCCAACAGTGCAGCATGGTGGTAGTTCTGTAATGCTCTGGGTAGTCATATCGTGGTTTTCAGTAGGTCCCATGATCACCTTGAAAGGACGGATGATTGGCAGGCCGTATGAAACCATTTTGGCCGACCAAGTCTATCCAATGACAAAGGCATTGTTTCCTGCAGGGGATGCCATCTATCAAGATGATAACACCCCAATTCACAGAGCTCGGAATGTCCAATCATAGTTTGAGGAACATGAGAATGATCTTTCACACTTCCTTGTCCTCCCCACTCACCAGACGTAAACAACACCGAGCCACTGTGGTCTGTGTTGCAAAACAAAGTAAGATCCCGTTATCCTCCCCTGCATCTTTCAAGGACCTGGAGCAGTTTCTGCATGAAGAATGGTGTAACAGCCCACTAACCACCATCCAAAATTTGTATGTATCCATTCGAAGGAGGATTCAGGCGGTTTTGAATGCCAAAGGTAGTCCTACATCCTACTAGGTACGTAAAACCTTCTTTTCCTAGGTGCTTACATTATTCTGTCCAACCCATGTACAACACGGTGGAATATGCAAATGACTAAAATGTTAAGGAAAATGCGCATGTGGTTTCGGAGCAGCGCCCTCTGAACTGTCCGGTCTTGTGTGTAAAGAGCCGGCTCAAACGAGATGTTGTAATCAGTGAAGAGCCGACATTATGTCGAAAGGGTGTTACAGATGTGGAATCAGTGTAGTAATAGTAGCAAAAATGAATACATATATTCGCCCTTAGCATGTGTGGTTTCAGTGTTGCCTCTATCGCGATCAAGGAGTGACAGCAAAATAAGACACGCTCTCAAGGCAAGTTAAGCTCACATCCGAAATTCTTTATTTGGTTTCTGGGGAGTTGATAATGAAAGTCGAAGCATGTAACAAATAATGAGCTTCGTTGTCCAATGTTTTTTAAAGGAGATGTGACGTATACCTCTATGTAACCTTCCTTTTGAGTTTCTGTTCTCTTATATAAATTTAATTACTTCTCGATAAAGGTTCTCTCACTTGTGAAACCCAAATTTGCTTGTGGCCTACTCGAAACCAAAGCGTTCTGTTTCGGAGCCGTGCTTTCCCAATTAAGCTACGCCGGCAAGGGTTTATCACTGTTACTTGCCGTCCTGACATGTTTGTCCCCTCTGTAGTACGTCTTATACATACAATGAAGAGCAATTGAATTAGAGATACCTGTCTAGTAACGTGTAGCACCACCTTTCGCCTTGATGACGGCAGCGATTCGTCTCGGCATGGACTCGACAAGACACCGGAAGCGTTGGGAGGCCATACGGATCCACGACCCCTGAACAAGCTCCCACAGTTCACCAAGATTTGATGGAGGGGGTCAGAGCCTCGAACGTCTCTCTCGATGGCATCCCAGCTGTGCTCGATGGGATTAAGGTCAGGTGACCTAGCTGGCCAAGGAAGCGAGGCCACGTCGGTGGAGTGTTCATCCAACCATTCGGATACAGTTCGGGAGCGATGGCACGGTGCATTGTCTTGTTACAGGATGAGGTCCCCAGTGGGATGTTGAAGACGCACAAACGGGAGCACATGGTCGTCCAGGATATCCCGGTAACGTTGACCTGTGAGGGACGATGTCACACGTACCAGGGGTCCCATTTCAGTCGACGTAAATAGTCCCCAGACGAGAATGCCACCCCCACCAGCTTGAAGAGTACCCTGCTGGCAAGAAGGATCCATCGCTTCATGTGATTTGTGCCGTAATCGTATCCTGCCATCCGCATGTACCAACGTGAATCTCGACTCATCAGTCCAGGCAACATTTTCCCACATGTCTAGGGTCCAGTGGCGATGTTTCAGCGCCCATGCTAATCTTTGCACCCTGTGATGTGCGGTCAGCAGCCGTGAGACGATGGCTTCTGTACCCCATAGCGAGGAGATGGCTCTGGATGGTGTGGCTGCTTACACGTTTTTGTGCACCAGCGTTAAATTGCCGAGTGATTTCTTGCACTGTGGCCGGTCTATCCGCTGTTACAATGCTAGCTAGCCTACGATGACCCCGCTCATCCACAAGCTGTTGTCCACGGCAGTTGGCCTCTGCATTGATGGTTTTACCGGATTCGATGTACTCACGGTGCACTAGTGACACATTGGCTGGTGAAATTCCCAGTGCCTGCACGACTTCCGAGATGGAGTGACCCATTCGTCGGGCCCCGACAATTTTCCCACGATCAAATGCGCTTAGATCCTTCGTCTTACTTATACTACGTCTGACTCTTACTGATTCCCGTCGAATCACTCCTTATAGGCTATTGTCGGATCGCTGCATACGTCATGTCGTTTCCGTTTACAGGGCTGCCCACAGCGCCACATTTGCATAACGCCAGCTGTCTCTAATTCAATTGCTCTTCAGTGTATATACCCACAAAATCCGCAGGTTTCGGGATCGCCACAAACTACGCTTGAAGTAGCTCGCTGTAGAAGAAGGAATTCTCACTAATTCCGGACGATGTGTTAAAGAAGCATCACACATTTTTCGAACCGTTGAAGAAGGAATTCTCATTAATTCCAGACGATGTGTGGAAGAAGCATTACAGATTTTTCGAAGCGTTGAAGAAGGAATTCTCATTAATTCCAGACGATGTGTGGAAGAAGCATTACAGATTTTTCGAAGCGTTGAAGAAGGAATTCTCATTATTTCCAGTCGATGTGTGGAAGAAGCATTACATATTTTTCGAAGCAAAGAAGGAATACTCAAGTGACGCATATAGCGTATTAAATCCGTTTATTTATTTTTGTGGTGCAGTAAGCACAAAGATTCGCCAAGCCTTCGCACTCCACTGGGACCCATTTTCAAGGCAATGGTAGACATAAAAGTGTCTGTCATTATGTTTACATATGTCTACCATGTCTACTTATGTCTTTTTTACGTCTACCATTGAGACTCCTAGTGGAGTGCGAAAGCTTGGCAAATCTTTGTGCTTACCACACCACAAAAATAAACGGATTTAATACGCTATATGCGTTTCTTGAGTATTCACAATCTGGTGTATTTATAATAACATTTGCGAAGAATAAGTCTCATTAATTCCAGACGATGTGTGAAAGAAGCATCACACATTTTTCGAAGCAAAGATAGAAGCCATATTAATTCCACACGATATGTGGAAACAATATCACCCATTTTTCGAAGAACTCAATGGTCAGCAGGTCCATTTTTACGTTCAGGGACCAATGTGAAACCCAAATTTGTCGGTGGCAAACTCGAAATCACAATTTGTCGGTGGCAAACTCGAGATCCGCGTGTGGCGGCACCGCGGCGAGAGACTGTATAACGCCTGCATTATGCATCTCCATACCAGTCCGTCGCATGGCGTTATGGTTTAGGGCGCAATTGGATATGACACCCGCACCCCTCTGGTACGCATCGCCGGTACACTTAACAGCCACCGCTACATCTCCGACGTTTTGGAGCCTGTAGTCCTCCCTTTCCTGCAGGACCTGCCAGCGGCCACGTTTCAACAGGGCAATGCGCGCCCGCACGTGGCACGCATCGCGCAACAATTCTTCACGGCCCACCAGGTGTCACTGCTGCCGTGGCCTGCCTGTTCTCCCGATATGTCGCCCATCGAACACGTCTGGTCGCTGATCGGCAACCGAGTGTCCCGGCAAGCACCACCCGCGGCTACGCCTGATAAACTGTGGCAACGTGTGGAAGCAGTCTGGACCGACATACCCCAAGCCCACATCCAAAGCCTCATTCGTTCGATGCCGCGGCGTGCAGCGGCCGTTATTGCCAGCCATTGGGGCCACGCGAACTATTGATGTCTGCGTGTTCCGCAAGTCGGACGGGCCTGTAAAGCTCAATCGTTTCATCTTTGTATCTGTTGTTATGTGTCCAGCAAATTTAGCTTTGCTATCTCGTGTCCTTCTTGGTGTTGCATTTTGGGTGGCCAGCAGTGTATATAGCGAAATAATGGAATAATTCATTAATGTGTGCAAAACTCGGTTTGCGGTCATTACACATAATCAGTATTTTATTAATAAGTGTGTAAAAATCATCTTAAGATTCGGTAGGTCCTGAAATAGATTATGCAAACTGAAAAGGCCATAAAACTTACGGCAGAGTTCCTGAGTTCTCCACTTGATGTGTACACCGTGTACGTTGCATTCTTGAGCGTAAGCTGCTATTGATGTGCACAAACATTCACAATCACCTCCAATGTCGCATGCGCAAGTGTCGAACACACACCTAAAAAACAGAGAAAATATTTTTATCAAGCAAAATATTTCCACTGAGAAAAAACTGTAGCATTGTTAACGACTGGGTAGAGAAAGAAAGCTTCTTGCTGCAGAATCTAAAAGATTTTTTGTGCATTTGCTTTACCTCTCTCTCTCTCTCTTAATCTCTGTCTCTCTCTCTTTCTTTCTTTCTCTCTCTCTCTCTTTCGCTTTTCTGGTTCTCAAGTTTCGTATCATATGTCTGTTAGGGGAAGGCAGCTGAGCCGCGCCGGTGGCGCAGTGATCTAAGCGATGATGGCTTCTGATCTTTCGCCCTTTATGGGTCCGGGTTCGAATTCCGGTGAGGCATGGATGTTGTGTTTGTCTTACGGCACTGGCTCTCTCCCTTCCCTGGAACCAGTGCCGTAAATTAGGGACGGGAGACTGCTTATAGCCAACTTAGTTGCTCACGGTGGCCGTTAAACCTCTAATCAAAAAAAAAAAAAAAAAAAAAAAAGAAAAAAAAGCTGATTCAGCTGCCTTCCCCTATGGCTTCCTGGTTTCTCAACCTCATCACTTTACTCCATCCTTTCTTGGTGGGTTCTTTAGATTTCCATCGATGGAGGCGTATACGTATATCTGTCTTTCCGTGCGTCTATTTAGTTGAGTTCTTCAGGTCATGAATGACTAGAAGATAAGGTACTTGACGTAGATTTTTCCATCTGAAGAGTGTTATTGTAAACGCAAGCTAACCTTCTCATCCAAGTTCATCAAGTTCTATTGCATCTCCAAGAGAAGCATGACCACGTTTAGACCCCCCCCCAACAAGAATTCGTTAATAATTTTAACACCAATTAGATAAAATTTGACTTTACACCTTTTAACCAGATAAAATGATGGAATTAGATAAATTTCCCTTTACACCTCTTAACCTTTTAATGCTTCTGCATACTTGCAGAACTCTCAGTGCACTAAGTATGAACAGTTTTTCAAAAGAAGCGATGACACCGTTCGTGTATTTGCCACTTGAAGGCAACACAATCGGAATCAACTAAGAAGCCACGTAAAGTTTTCAATGCAAAAAATGATGTTTCATAATAATAAAAAACAACTCATCAATCAGACTTCGGCTTTGGACAAAATACTGCCAAAGTTTATATTTGGTGCTGTTCCGAAATTTCAGTGTAACTGTACGAAAAAATAAAAAAGATAACTGAGCTTACTAGTAGTTCTCACAATGAAATGCACTATATTGACAAAAGTCACCGGACACCTAGAACAGAAACACAACATAGCATTTATTGACATACATTAGTACGGCATAGGTCCACCTTTGGCCTACACGTGGCTTCACGAGCTAAGTGTTTGAGTGCTTCACGTACGTGTTTTGTGTGTCCCATCATTGTTCTTCTGTGTGTGTACCAAAGTTAAAGGTCTGTGCTTTCGTTTAAGATTCCTCACGAGTTGGTGAGTGCTTATTTTTTTCATTATCAGTGTTTTAATTTCCGCACCGAGCTGGTCTTTTTCTTCTTTAACCCTTGCCACTGATTATGTCATCTGCCGATGAGGGCGCTCTTCCCGCCAGCATCGCTGCAGCTCTTCGCGTCGCCTCTTCAACGACAGACGCAGCCGATCAATCACCTTTGCTTGCTAGGGGAGAGCCTCTTAATTTTCCTCCTGTCATTTGCACGTCTTCTCCTGCTCAGGTCTCCGACTCTGCCATTGAGAACGTGGATATGACGTCCCTGGCCTCTGCTGACGATGATAAATTCATGGTCGTGTCTGATGGGGTCGCTAATCTTCCCTCTACAGTTTCTACTGCCTCTGCTTCCAGTACATTGTCTCATGCTGAGTCAATGCCTTCCAGAGGAGGCGCTTCTGCACGCACGTATTCTGCGGCTGCCTCTGGTATTCTACCGGCTTTCTCCTCGTCTCGTCTGCCCCCTATGGATTCTTAAGTTACTCTCAACGGTGACACCATCTTATTAGACATTCCCGAGAACTCTCCTGCTGGTCAACATCTTCATTCGACCCTCGAGTTAGGGGTTTGTTTTGATGCGTTGCCCAACACTCCTTTGAAGCAGTATAGCTCCGCTCCCAAGAAGATGCTTCCTTCTGGTGCCATAACCCACCTCACCCGAAATCCACGAACTGTGATTGTTTATTTTTAGAAAAAAGAATCTGCCGAGCTTGTCTTGTCTCTGGGCCTATCAATTGGCGATCGTCACCTCTTAGCCGAATCCATCACCCAGCGTCCTGTTCTGGTCTCTCTACATCCGGTACCCCCGGAGATCTTTGATGATATGCTGTGTGCTGCACTTAGTCGATGCGGCAGAGTAGTCGGCCCAGTGAAGACCCTGTCCTCTTCCCCTTCTGACCCCGATGATAAAGATATCTGTGTCTTCCGTAGAACTGCTCGCATCATCTTCCCGTCGGAAGAGCATCTCATAAAGTTTCCACGGTTCCTCGATGCTCGTTGCGGTAACGAGCGCCGCCGGACTGAGCTCCTCACCTCTGCTGATTGCTCACGCTGCAAGGGTTACGGCCATCAGCAGGCTCATTCCACCCATGCAGAGCTACTGACTCCTGCAGTTCCAAGGCAGCATTCTTCCTCTTCCTCCGTTTCTGCTGCCATGCCTCCTCCTGCGTCTGCACCTCCTGGACCCAGTTCTGCCAAAAATCTGATTAAAACCTTTGATCAACAGGCGTCTTCCGATGTTGCTTTCTCCACTCTGTCGGATTTTCCTCCGCTTGACTCCTCTTTGCCTTCCCGTGTTCTCTCTCCATTAGAGGACATCACGACTGATCTTCAAGCTTCATTCACCGTCGGCACTTTTGCTCCCTGCGATGAGGTGGACCTTTCCTCTGATTAAACATGTCGTGTGTCATCGATCCACTGCAAACGTCGCTCTACTACCAGTGCCGAGGTCCGGAGGAAAAAGAAGAAGTCACCTTTTCCGACCGGCTGCACACATTGTTCCACCCGTCCAGCAGGCTCCAAGTCTCCCCTGTCACGTTTTAGCTCTTCCTCTTCAAAGTCCAAAGGTTCTCTGCTAACGTTTGAAGATTTCTCGACTCTGCTTACCAATGCCTCTCTTCTTTCAGAACCTGTCTCCTTTGAAAATCTTTACGAGTTTTTGACTCATAAAACAAATCGGGAGGCTTCTCTCATCTTTTTTACAGCAGTTTGAAGCAGTTCTTCCCGAGGTCTTCGACAAAGCCACCTCCATCCTCAAATTCCTCCGGCATAATGCCAAGCAACCCGACTACGTCTTGTGGTGTCATCAATCGCCTGGACACATTCCAGAAAGCTGCCATAGCTGCCCTTCATCCGACGTCGGACTTACCCATTCAAGGTTGCTGCTCTGAATTGTAGGGGGTTTGCCAACCCTCTCGCTAACGCTCTCGTTCTGGAAGATCTCTCGCCCCTTGGGGCCGACTTACTCCTTCTGCAAGAGACGAACTGCCACTCCTCGACACTTTTTCATAGATGGCGCACTTGGGACTTCACCTTTCAGCATGCGTTCCGTTACTCTATGCACGGTGGTACAGCAGGAGTATCAGTCTACCATATCCGCATACCGTGAAAGCTCCTTCTACGCTACGTGGTCACCAGTGACCCCGTGCTTCGTTGTTACACCAAGTCCGTTACATCTGATGGTGAGCTAAGACTCTGCGTTAATTTTTTGATGTTCTTACGCACTGCGGTGCCCCGCCTGTGATCATTTTGTTCTTCCTCAAGCATTGCTCTGTTTGCATCACATTGTAAATTTGTCATTACTCCTTCAATGTACATATCATCGCTTTTATCAGTTTGTATCATTCATGTTCTTTTTTTCTTTGAAACGATTCCATGTTGCTCGTCTCCTCTTATTTGTTACATTAAAGCGATTCTGAAACCGCCTTTGGCCTTAATGCATGCACTGACCCTTCGAGACATTCTTATGACAAGGTTTTGGAACACAGCGATAGGTATGCGCTTCCACTCAATACATAATGCTGCAGCTAACTGTAGTAGTAGGCCTTGGTACCAAACTTCTTATGCAGCGCTCTAATTCATACATAGGTTTTCTATGGGATAAAGATCAGGGCTCTGTGCTGGCCAGTTCACACGCAATACGGAATTATCGTCAAACCACGCAGTAACAGTCCTTGCTTTATGGCTCGGTGCATTATCCTGCTGGTACCAACAAGGCTCGGTTTCAAAGTATTGTCACAGAGTTGGTAGGGCATAATTGTCCACAATATCGAGGAAGATGTGCTGGTTAACAGGTGCGTCCACGGTAACCAATGGGCCTGGACCATGCCACGAAAAACATTCCCACACGAGTACACTGCCAGCTCCAAACTTGACGGTAAGAACAGTACACTGTGGTAAATAGCGTTCTCCCGGCTGCCGCCATGCCCAAACATGGCCACCAGACTGATGCATCGTGTATCTGGATTCATCAGTTCATAGGACCCGTTTCCATTGATCTACGGTCCACGATAAATATTCTTTACACCATGCTAAAGGACAAGTAGCATTCCGAGTGGAGATGAAAGGCTTATGAGCAGCCGCACGACCACGGTAACCCATGGAATGAAGTTCTCTGCTATTGGTACGAGTACATACCGAGGTTCCAGCATTTGTACTCACCAGTACACTGAGGTCTTGTGTAGTAGTACTCCGTGGATTAGCTGTAACGACTCTCCTGTGGCTTCCACATCCTCTATGACTGATTTTCTTTGTTCTGCCGGTACGTTTTGCTGCTTCAGGAACGCCAAGTGTCTTCTACTTATTCAGTACATCCAAAACAGTTGACTTGGGCATGTTTAAACGCCTCTCGGTTTCTTTTATGGACAACCCATAAAACCCAACAATCTTTCCCTTCTCAAAGTCAGTTCTCTCCCGCCGCGACATTTTTACTCAACCTCACAGTGCGATATGATCGCGGTCAGCTGCAGTCTTGTTTTTATACCGTTTGCAGCTGTACTGCGCATCGTAACAACGCAGTAGATCCGTTCATTTGTTTTTGAAGGAGTGTCCGGTGACTCTTGTCAATATTGTGTAGTTGACAAATTGTTCTCCAGAAAATAAAATTATGCTTTCCATTTTGAATCAGTGCTATTCACAGAAGGATTTTTGGCATACAGAAAATACTGGACCAAACTAATTAATAGAACTATCGAAAAGGCTTGCAGTCGATTTAGCTTTTTCAGATATTTGCTTCATGGCCTCCTTATTAAAATATTTGATTATGGGCGACTTCTTTCTTCGAACTGCTGTTTCATGAACTTGTAATGTGGCACTGTATATGAAATAAATCTTACTAGCGAATCCATTGAAAAGGTTACATGACGTGAAAAGAAGATTCAGCAAAACTGAATGTATCACATAGGCTGTTTCGTAAAGTCTTTGTCCGCCGCCCCGGTGGCGCAGTGGTCTAAGCGATGGCCTCTGATCATTCTTCCAAAAGAGGTCCGGGTTCGAATCGCGGTGAAGCATGAATGTTGTGTTTGTCTTACGGCACTGGCTCTCTCCCTTCCCTGGAACTAGTGACCCTAACTTAGGGACGGGCGACAGCTCATAGCCCATTGAGTTGCTCACGGTGGTCGTTAAACCTCCAATCAAAAAAAAAAAAAGAGTCTTTGTCCATGGCGATAACTCGGACATGTTTGCAGTCGTAAAAGAGATTGGGATACATAGGGAAGTGGGAGCGATCTTTTTAATCAACGTGACTGCAGCCCCTTTGGAGGCGACTTTGCAAATGTAAGTTCAGAAACATTGAAACTATCTCTGAAAGGCCACCCAAGTGACCAACTGCTGAGAAGCGCTGGTTTTAAACTACTCGTTCGAGCTGAGCCCAGGATCAGGCCCGAATGAGACATTGGTGGTGCGTTTGTCATGAGACGCTGGCCCTCTCGAGAATTAGTAACCCAAAATTTGGGTTGGGAGACTGGTTTTAGGCCTAAGAGTTGCTCACGGTGGTAGTTAAACCTCTTAAAAAAGTACGAGTAACTATAAAATGGGTGCTTTTATTTGTGTTATTTTCACACTGTGTGTAGGGGTTATCTGATTTTTCATTCTCATCCTCCATTAATTCGATTTAAGTGGTAGGGATGTAGCATTTATACGTTATCTATATGCTTTTCTGTAACTTTACGATTAGACTTTTGGCAAATTGGAGGAGGCACTGTTCCGCTATACTGTAACTTTACGATTAGACTTTTGGCAAATTGGAGGAGGCACTGTTCCGCTATACTGTAACTTTACGATTAGACTTTTGGCAAATTGGAGGAGGCACTGTTCCGCTATACCGTAACTTTACGATTAGACTTTTGGCAAATTGGAGGAGGCACTGTTCCGCTATACTGTAACTTTACGATTAGACTTTTGGCAAATTGGGAGGCACTGTTCCGATATACTGTAACTTTACGATTAGACTTTTGGCAAATTGGAGGAGGCACTGTTCCGCTGTACTGTAACTTTACGATTAGACTTTTGGCGAATTGGAGGAGGCACTGTTCCGCTGTACTGTAACTTTACGATTAGACTTTTGGCAAATTGGAGGAGGCACTGTTCCGCTGTACTGTAACTTTACGATTAGACTTTTGGCGAATTGGAGGAGGCACTGTTCCGCTGTACTGTAACTTTACGATTAGACTTTTGGCAAATTGGAGGAGGCACTGTTCCGCTGTACTGTAACTTTACGATTAGACTTTTGGCGAATTGGAGGAGGCACTGTTCCGCTATACTGTAACTTTACGATTAGACTTTTGGCGAATTGGAGGAGGCACTGTTCCGCTGTACTGTAACTTTACGATTAGACTTTTGGCGAATTGGAGGAGGCACTGTTCCGCTGTACTGTAACTTTACGATTAGACTTTTGGCGAATTGGAGGAGGCACTGTTCCGCTATACTGTAACTTTACGATTAGACTTTTGGCAAATTGGGAGGCGCTGTTCCGATATACTGTAACTTTACGATTAGACTTTTGGCAAATTGGAGGAGGCACTGTTCCGCTATACTGTAAGGCCAGAAAGCGGTTGGTGTCACGTGTCTTCTACGGCTGTACGATTCTCTGGAAACAGCGTGCAAATGGAGTCTTCACAAAAGGTAATAGAGGGATGTGTGCTGCACGAGTATAAACTTTGTTCAAACGCAGCCCAGGCAACGAAACAGATATGCAGAACATTTGGAGCTGGCGTGGTAATTGAGAGAACCACCAGAAAATGATTCCAGAAATTTTGTTGTGGCGATATACCGTTGGATAAGGCCTCACGCAATGGAAAACCACAGACGCTTAACGATGACCAACTACTGCGGAAGATAACCCGCAAAGGTGCCAACTTTTTGTGGACTGTCTTCCAACTTTCCACACGTTTCAGTGTAAGTGGTGGAAATGAAACCATTCGCTTATGTTTACGAGGGTTGTACCGAACGTAATGCAAAAGTGGGCATACTTTTTGATTAACTGAGAGAGGTCGTTCAAATTGCACATATTGGTAGAGTAACACTTTCTATATAGCAACCTTTCTTCTTCATTGCAAGTAAATAATGGATTCCAAGCAGAAGCAACGTGCCGTCATTGAGGTTTTGACGAAGGAAAGGTGCAGGTTGTCCGACATCCACAGGAGGCTACAGAATGTTTACGGAGATGACACCATTGACAAGAGCAATGTGCAGAGATACATGAAGAAGTTTAAAGAAAGGGAAACCGGCATTGAAGACAAACCATGCAGTGGGTGACCATCATCTGCGACCACTGACACGAATCGTCAGCGAGTGGATTAAATGATTCGCGCGGAGAGTCGAGTAACAATCCGTGAGCTTGTTGCACAACTGGACTGTGGTCACAATGCCATACAGAAGATGGTGAAAGACTTAGGGTATCGGAAAGTGTGTGCAAAGTGGGTACCTCGGCAGTTGACACCCGATTTGAAGGAGAGAAGGGCGGAAGTCTGCTCTGATCTGCTTGAAGCATTTGAAGCCAATGAAGACACATTTTTATTCGATCTGGTGACAGGGGATGAAACATGGGCGTACCTTTACGACCCGGAAACGAAGAATCAATCCATGGAATTGTGTCACACCTCTTCACCAGGGCCTAAGAAGTTCAAGAGCCAGCGATCAGCATGGAATGTCATGGTGACTGTTTTTTATAGGATGACAGGGATGTCATTGTCCTTGATTTTCTGGAACGTGGATGTACCGTGACCAGCAAGCGATACATTGAGACACTCAAGAAGCTTAGAGGAGCCATAGGGAAGAAGAGACAGAACAAGAATCTGAAAATCATCCACATTCGCCATGACAATGCGAGACCACACACGTCTTTGCGAACAAATCAGGCTGGTCGGTCGTCCCACATCCACCGTACAGCACAGATCTGGAACCCTCCGACTTCCACCTGTTCGGTCCAATGAAGGACAGTCTCCGGGGACAACGATTTGATAACACAGACGAGGTGAAAGTGGCTGTGAAGAAGTGGGTACAACAGTCCGCACCTAAATTTAATTTTTTCAAAGAGGATTCAAGAGTTGGATTCAACGATGGCGCAAATGCATCGCTTGTGATATAGACTATGTTGAGTAGTACCTTTTTATAGAGAAAGAGTTATTCTACCAACATGTGCAGTTTGAATGACCTCTCTTAGTTAATAAAACAGGAATGCCCACTTTTGCATCACTTTCGGTACAACCCTCATGCGTTCGAAAGACATACAGACTAAGCTTCTAGGTCCCACATAATTTGTCAGATGACACAAACAGCAGCGGTTAGCTGTACGCATGTTTTTTCGCTCACATCAGCACAAGGAGCTCTTTTTCAACCATGTCCTCACCTGCAATGAGAAGTTCGTTCAATTTCCTACTCTGAAAGTACCTGACACTGGTTGTCACGAAATGAACCGATTCAATAAGCCATCTCTGCACCCACGTAAGATTTTGCTGTGTGTGTGTGATGGAATGTCAAGGGCATAATGATTTAGGAGCTTCTTCCACATGGAAAAACCATCACAGCGGACCTGTACTTCTGCCAGATGCAAAGGGTTCAGAATAAACTGACTCGCAAGGATACTGCATTGGTTAATCGGAAAGGTATGCTTTTCCTGTGAGACAACGTCAGGCTGAACGTAACGAAAGGGCTCTGGAAACTACAGTATAAAGCGTTTTAGCTGGGGACGTTGTGTCACCCAGCATATTTCCTGGACATCTCTTTCACGTATTACTACTCTTTTAGTGGATTAAACAACCACCTCCAAGGATAGGAGTTCTGAAACGAACAGCATTTCTGACTAGATTTTTTTTTTTTTTTTTTTTGCATCAAACAACACGGCGTTTCACCGTCGAGGCATCCACATTCGGGTTTCAGGCTCGGAAAAGGTTGTGATCACACATGGAGGCTACTTTGCGGATTAAAGGTACCATCCTTTTTTCTATCTGTGCTCTGTTATCGACAAGTCCTTTACAATGCGGCGAATAAATTTGGTTATCCAATATTTCCCAAGTTAACGCTGCTATATCCCTCACATCTACATCAGGGTTGCCGCAGCCGTATTCAAAAGAACACTATTTTATTTTACACATTCGTCATTTACCAAGTGGTTGTATACTTAATCATCGCGAGACGTGCGCTTAACTAACCCAACATCGTAGGGTTATTTAAGTCCTCCTCAGAGGAGGACTTTATCACCATTTTGTTCACTTTCGAAAACATCCTACAACCATAAAAAGTTAGGTTCGTTTGTTAGTCCGTTCCTCCGTTCGTGAGTAATAAGTTGAATGACTGGAATTGCGCTGCCATCTATCATCAAAGTCACTGCTAAATACTAAAATTAGAATAAGTAAACAAATGAAATGATATTTTGAGTTAAAATTATTGAAAAAAAAAACATGTGAATGTCTTTCTTTATGAGAAAATTTGTTAAGATATCAGCTGACGGAAAGTAATCGTGTTTCAAAATGTTTCTTGACTTTCTGTTGAAGAAAATATTCTTACGGAACATATTCAGATTACGCTCAGTTTCGTGAAGCTTTTCATCACTTTGTTGCTCGGGAGAAATCTTTCACAAGCTCAAATTCCTATTTTTAGATTTTCATTATTACCCCGTCATTTCTCATGGGTTGTCCTTAACTTATAAAGAAATACTAAATTTTAAGCAATAGCATAATGAGCTTACCTTTCGAAAAACGGCTGTAAAGCAACTTCTGAATGGCAGGCTGAAAACAAGTCGGATTTTAAAGTAGAACACTGTTTTATTGCCCAGCCCTGTCGATCTGGATGCAGGGCACATGCGTCATCTATGGTCTTCGAGGCAGAACAGGTTTCTTCGATTTTCCAACTGTCGGCAAAGAGAGTGGGTCGAGCTTCTGGAATTCCGCCGAAAGGAGATAAAAAGTCATCGGACTGATCGTTGTTGAAATTTCCACATAAGCCGGTAATCTATTAAATAGAAATATAGTATTTAATATATATCCGTAAAGTAAAATTCTATTCGGCCGTAGAATTTGCATAAAAGAAGAAAAACTATTTTTATTGAAATATTCGCCCATTACGAGAGAATATACAGATAGAGCGCTGCTTGTTAAATTTATCTACGCAGATGAAATTTCATGTACTATACGATTATAATCGTATAATAATACGAGTACTATACTAATTATTATACGATTATAATCGTATAATAATACGAGTACTATACTAATTATTAGAGTTGCAGATTTTGGGATTTTTTTAAAAATCAGATACTAAGTGATGTAATTCCTTGATCGCATACCTATTAATCTTTGATAGAAGTGAAACTTACAAGAACCACTATTCGGTAGAATTCTATTTATTAAATCAAAATCGGCTGGAGTAGTAAATCCCTTTCTAACATATTTCTTCTTCTTCTTCTTAGCCTGTTGACACACACTGCAGGGTATAGGCCTCCCCCAGTCTTTTCCAAACTTCCTCGATCCTTAGAATCAGTCCACCATTTAGCACCTCTACATTTCTGAAGGTCATCTCTCTATCTTATTCTCTGGCGCCCTGTTCGTCTCCTTCCATCTTTCGGCTGCCATTCTGTAATTAATCTTGTCCATCTACTTTTTTTTCTTCGCGTGCAATCTCTCTCTGTGTCTTCCGCAAACCTTCTCGTGGGCCATGCTCTTTGCCACTTCGTTAACAAGTGTCAGCATGTCCCATCTCCATGTTTGTAAAACGCTAACCGAACATACCCACGCAAGTAAAGGCAATTCTCTTTGAAATGTACGACAAAACATGCCGTCTTTTAAAAGTCTTCCAAAGATGACGAGCAGTCTTTCAAAAGGATAAAATTGTATTTTCATATACAAAGTGAATTACTACTGTGGCTTAAACATATACGAAAAACACATATTCATCACTTTATTACAAATTTGAATAATATATGAACTAAAAGCAATACTGTGCATAAATGATATTTAAATATTAATTGAGGTATCCCTTCCACTGAAATCCTCACAATGTGTATCTGTGAAATGCTCTAACGCACAACTCTTGTGGAGTACATCATAGAATAAAGGCAATGTGCTTTTAGTGCAAGACTCTGCGTAGAATGACTATCGACAGATGCAGAGAAAGAGAAAATTTTCATTGGCGTCTTCCATACCATTCCCAGCAAGGCTATAAGGATCGACATAATCTAACGGCACCGAGTCCTGGAAATGCGAATTCATGGACAATGCAATAGGCACACGAAGATAAACGATATCCAAGTGATGGTGGTGAGAAATAACCCGAATTTTCTCGAAAGAATGAAAACAAGTAATAAGTCATGGTATAAACCCATAAATTCCCACGGCTGCATAGTAACCAATACTATTGCAGCAGAAAATGGATTTTGGAGGCGTTCCATGGGTCGAAGTGCGTTGTCCGCCGTAAGTTTATTGCGGAAAGTGTTTCAATCTACTGGCAAAGGCGCAAGGGAGAGCTTGTTCGTCTAAGAGAGGGAATGCTTGTTTCTCTAAGAGTAGGAGTTCCTGTTCGTCTAAGCCAGGGAGTACGTGCTCGTCTTCACTTCATGCGTGTCGAAATGTGGTTGAAGAAAAACTGGGTATGCCAATACAAAAAAATCCATAGTACAGTTCGGGTTTCGTACAGCAGCAGCTCGACAAATAGGGTACTGAGGTGTATCCCGATACACTCACGAAATTTCCCCTCTATTACCGCGTCTGAGAGACCATCGTTTTTGGAATATGGAAAAGAAGAAAGCGGCTTTAAAGATTGTTGTTAACAGTGGCGGCTCGTGGGTTATTCAAATGGAGTTTCACAATACATAAATTGTGAAAACTAAATTTACAGTTACGACGTAACGTACAGGTTAAAAATACATTTCTGTTTCTACAAGTAAAAAAATGCAATGCAACTAAAAAGAAAAAACAAGCACTCATACGTAGGAAAACTGTAACATTTGATTTTCTGCAAAGGAAGATCCTATTACAATAGTGCTTAGAATTTACTTCAAAGGTAAACATTTAAAGGGAATGTTGATTACTCAAGTGCAATTTTTGTAAATTAAGTCAATCCGCCTGTGTCCTTTTGAGGCAAACAAATCAATAACATTTTCGTTTAATTTAGGTATGTCATTTATCATGTTCTTTTCAATTGTGAGCATGGCTAGAGCGCTCAGTCTGTCCTCACTTATAGTGCTCCTTAAAAATGTCTTAACTAGTTTTAAAGTTGAGAAGCATCTTTCTGCCTCAGTAGTTGTCATTGGAATAGTAGAAATAATTAGCAACAGTTTCTAGGTCTCCGAGAATGTAGTGTACAAGTTATTTTCTGTAACGAACTGTAGAAGACTAATGGCACCATTCGTATTTCTGAAATTTAGTCTTCTGTAAATTACTCCTAGTTCAGTTTTCAGGCGATCCGCTTGTTTTGGAAACTTTTTTAAAAAATTTCAAATCAGCTTGTTGAGCACACAACAAGCGATAAACACTTGTTGTTTGCTCAACAAGCTGATTTGGAAACTTCTTCTCGTACACTTGGAATTTTTCAGCTTGGAGGAAAGAAACAGCAGAATAGTGAGTTATAAAAGAAATCTAGCTTTTACTTGATTCGTGATAACATTATATATCTCTTTAGCTGCCACAGTTTTATTTATGTGAATATTTTCTCTCTTCCTCTTCTTTGATGTTTTCTCTGTTTCTGATATCTTCATGGTCACTGTGTCCATTCTTTTCCTTTCTTTTTTCCATTGACTGCTGGAAAGTGTTTACATGTTTTCGAATGAGTGCTCCATCAGTTAGTGTTTTCTGAAGCTGGTTGTATATTCGATGATGACTCTATATTTCCCATGCATTCAGTTAACTGTTCCATGTATTCATACACTTCGACTCTTGAAATTCCACCTGGTGGCTGAACCATGAGGTATCATTTTTCTAACAGTTTAATATAGAACATCAATCATTTGTGGAGAGTTACTGAAAAAGTTAGTAATGTCACTTAGGTTGGAAAAAAATACTCGAATTTGTTGATTCTGACTGGTTGCTTGGCTCACAATCAAATTGAACTGATGTGCGTAGCAATGCACAAAATGTGCATTCTTGTAGGTACGTTTAATAATAGCCTGAACACCTGCGTGGTGACCACTCATCACGTTTGTACCGTCGTAACTCTGGGATATCAATTTCTCGGCTTTGTCTACAACTTTTTCCAAACTCTACTGGTTTCCATAAATTAAGCAACACATAGAAAATCGTGATAACTCAAAACGCATGCAACCGATTCGGATGAAATTTGGTGGTAAGCTTTATCAGACCAAATACAACGTGGAAACGTAAGAACATATGATACAAAGAATTTACGTTTTGTATGAGTGATGCAAATATAAAAATACAGAAATATAGGTATTAAGATGAAATAGGAAAAGGTACTTCAATACGGAGTGGGGTTACTTTGAATAGCAATACAGGCCCGACAGCGATGTTCCATGCTGTTAATTATGGTGTCCAGCAGTTCCGTGGGTAGCTGTGTCCATTGCTCGAGCAAAGCAGTGCGGAGGCTCTGCAGGCTTCGGGGAGGAAACTAGAGACCAGCAACCCGCCTACCGAGAGGATCCCAGACATGATCAATGGGATTCAGATCGGGAGAGCGTGTTGGCCACTCCATACGGACTATAGTCTCCTGTTCCAGGTACTGGAGCGCAAGGCGAGTTGTGTGAGGGCGGACGTTATCCACCTTCAGTACAAGTGTATCGCCAATTGCGGCCGCATACGGTCGAACAATAGGGTCCAGGATGCCATCTCTGTACCTCTGAGCATTTGGGTTTCCGTGTGGCAACACATAGAGGTCGGTATGGCCGCCTAACAATATACCGGCCCACACCAGAACACTACCACCACCATAGGTGTTCCTTTCCTGGATATTAGAGGGAAGATAGCTAGTACCGGCCTCTCTCCAGATGTACACTCTGCGACAATCAGTTTGTAAACAGTATCGCGACTCATAAGTGAACAAAACGGACCTCCACTGATTTTTAGACCAGTTCACATGCATTCGTGCCCAACTGAAACGTTCCCTCCGGTGGCGGGGGGGGGGGGGGGGGGAGCACGCATAACTCGCCCTTGGCCTACCTTCCTTGTACCTTCGGGAAGCTGTACCCGTGGCTTGGAACTTCTGCCACATCCTTCTGACCACAGCACGATTGACGTTGAGCCATCTTGCGACGTTCGCCTGCCATTGCCCTGCTCAGAGTCGGCCTATCGCTGTGTAGCATAACTGCACTGGTAAATGACGTCTCGAAGCTATGTTAACAAAAAATTGCTATCTCGAAATTTTTTCATTCACCGCTGCACATAATTTGGCGACTCCCTCCGAAACAGGTGGTTTTAAGCTCTTGCGCATTTGCATAAAGTGCAGCTACTGCCACTCATTTGCCTTCTGTACATCGATGATATAAGGCCATCGCCCGTAACATATGAAAATTTCGTGCAATTTGAACTATATTTCACCCAATTATCGCAATTTTTTCGGTTTGTTGCTTAATTTATGGAAACCAGTGTAGCTTGAATACATCCAGCAATAGATTCTGCATCATGTCCAGTGGGACTAGTGAATTCTCAGAATCTCTGAACTGGTTGTCCGTTACCTAAAATGTATCGAAAAACGACAACCAATTGGGAAGCAGATGAAACATCAGTAGTTTCATCTGCTATCACTGCTATCATTGCTACAAAACTTACTTTTGAGATTTCATTTTGTATGTGGTTCTGGCAAACAGTGAGCTTACAGTCTAATAAATCGTTTTGAATTCCTTTTGATGTTCCTTTAAAAACGGTGGCATTAGTGAGATTGTCTTTTAGAGATGCATCAAGTTCTACCGAGAAGTTTATAAGACCTCTGAAAACGCCTGGATTTAATGAATCATTGCGTTCATCATGCCCTCGATGTGTGAGCTCAAATGCGCCGCAAAACAGAATACAGCCAATAATTTTGGAAAGAACATAGCGATTTTTGGTTACTTGCTCACTGTGTTTTTTAACATTCGAACGAAATGCACTGTCGAGCTGTTGGCGAATATCAACCTTTCCCAGCAGATTAAACTCTAATGTGGAGTTTAAATGTGATTGGGAGCAGTGATGCTTATTTATTTTTGGAGTTAGATGTGATAAATCAGCGACACCGTAACTCACCCAACTTGAATCACCACTTGGTTTTGCAAACAGGAGACAGTGAAAACAAAAGAGCCTGTTAGTTAATTCACACCCACAAATCCATAAATATTTCTCATATAAGTCGGGTTTGAATTCCCTTTTTGGAATCCCTAGTTTTACATTTTGTTACTTGGATTAGCTTAAGCCTAGGTGTTGGCCTGAGCATTTTAATTTCAATTTTTCTTTCCAGCGGCAACGTTGAAAAATGTAATTGCTTTAGCACAGAAACTCTGATTTTACTAAGTGCCATCTTAACTGTTTACACTAACATATAAAAACTAATAAACATATTAATAACTACATTGACCACTTGTTGTATCAAACCAAGGGAGAATCCGGACGAATAACAAACTACCAATCCATATGTGTGAGCTCCCGCACACTGAAGGCTGTGCGAATTGAAAGCTTATGAGCGGCGCTTATTCCTCACACACATGCCTCTACTTCCGACCGGACAAACTGGTTTTCAAGTAGTTTCTTCTACAGCACGTGCGATCGACGTAAGACCGGCCGATCTGTGCAGCTAACTTTCGAATTTTATACTATTACAGTCGCGTCTTGTCAGGGGCGTCTTTAAAGGGGTGGAGCTCGTCCCAAAATTGGCAAAACCTGGAAATGTGTTTACTATTTTATTTTATTCAACCTGTTATATTTTAATTTCTTTCTTCTTTTTTTTTTTTTTTTTTTTTTTTGCTTTGGGGTTTCATGTACTCAAGTGCACCAATAAAGGAGCTGCCACTGGTTGTTAAAGAAGCACAGAGTGAAGAAAAGTTTTGAAGAAGTCTACATGTATTGTCAAAAGTGTTTAAGCAACAGAGGAACCTTATTCGGAATTCAAATGTGTCCGAGAGCCTCTGATAACGTTTCTGTATTTTACAATGTCAGTCCCTAAACCTTTTAAAGCTACTTTACATTTGTGTACAAATCTGACCCGAAAAATAATATTTTGTATGAGCTTCAGGTGACGTTTGTTTTAAGGAATGACAAATGACAAAATAATTGCTTTATCGTTTCCCAGTGATATTAAAATAAAAACTGGTACCTGTGGAAGACTGAAATATGGGCACTTACTTTTCCTTGCCACTGCGGGTCAACAGTGATGTACATTCTTGTTCCTTTGTCCCATCGCAAGGTGATACCGATGTCTGTGTAGACAGAGACGAACAGTCCCACTTCTGAGACCAGAAGGCGAGATCCATAAGTTAATTTTGGCAAAGGCTCGTCACGAGATAAGGTTACTTTGTCTCCATTTCCTGAAAGAAACAAGAAAGATGACACCGAATTTTCGGTTGTAATGGGCACGTCTTTTGAGCCCTTACTGCTGCAAATTAAATTTATCAAAGTTATTCAAAGTCAATGCTAGAAAAAAGTCACACAACTGGATTTCTACAATCGATAAAACATTCAGAAAAGGACACAGCAGCTTACTTCCACTAGAGGTAAAAAGGTTACATGAGTCAAATGAAAACCTGAAAAAAGTGCGATAAAAATTCTAAATATTGTACCATTGTCCTGTAACTTGGCAATATTGTTACCAATGACTAACAGATTTTCTTATAGGTGGCAGCATGGTGCAGACAAACTTAGTGACGTCACAGTAGCAGTATAAAGATCTCCACTCACAGACGTCACAGTCTCCGAGGGCCGCGGGTCGCCTAGGGGGCAACGTTCGTGACTGCCGCGGAAAGGACCTCAGGTTCGATCCCAGGCAGGTACGAACGCTCGATCCACTAAATATCGCCGTGCGTCGAATGGGCACGTTAAGCCGTCGGACCCCGGGTACTGGCCTCCCGGTAATAAATAAGGGCGTCTTCTTCCCTCTTTCTACTTCGCTTCCGTGTCACTTTCCTATCGGGCACTCTAGCCCAAATCTCCTAGCTTCCTATTTCTAAGGGTTGTTTAAGACCTGCGGTCAGACACTCCCTTCCTAAAATCCTCTACATAGGATTGGATCGGATCGTCACAGTCTCCACTTGAGACATGCCCCAGGGCCGCGGGTGGCCTAGTGGTCAACGTTCGTGATTGCCACGGGGAAGACCTCATGTTCGATCCCAGGCAGGTACCAACGCTCGAATCACTAAATATCCGCCGTGCGTCGGATGGGCACGGTAAGCCGTCGGGCCTCGGGTACTGTTCCTCCGGTAATAAATAAGGGCGTCTTCTACCTCGCTTCCGTGTCACTTTCCTATCGGGCACTCTAGCCCAAATCTTCTAGCTTCCTATTTCTAAGGGTTGTTTAAGACCTGGGGTGAGACACTCCCTTCCTAAAATCCTCTATATATGATGTGATCTGATCTGAGACATGCCCCAAAGAGGAGCAAAGTTATGTCATCCGTTTTTTGAGTAGTGAAGGCGTGAACCTATTGGAATTCATCGTTGAATGAAGTTGCAGCACGGTGATGCATTTCTGTCATTCCAGCAAGTGTACGGGAGTTCCGAAATGGCGTCATTCCGGCAAGTGTTCGAAGTTCCGAAACGGGGTGAGTTCTGCGACAGATTATCCTCGACTGGGTCAGGGATACATAGTAAACACCAGGATCCATTACAGCAGTTGAAGGCATTGTGATCGGAATCATCGAGTGACGGTAGATAAAATAGCAGCACATTTGAACATCAGTCATGGTTCAGCACACCACATCACCTGACTCCAGAATTGAAAAAAACGATGTGTTGATGCCTGTCAAGAACTTTGCGGTGTTCTGAAGCAGAAGATGATTACTTCCTACAGAGAATTGTTACTGGAAATAAAACATGGGTTCACTATCATCAGCCAGAAACCAAGAGAGCGAGCAAGGAGGTGGCGCCATCCCTCCTCACCAAAACCGAAGAAGTTCCGTACGCAGCCAACTTCAGGGAAGGTTATGCTAACTCTCTTTTAGGATGAACGAGGCGTAATTTTCTAGCACTACATGCCCAGGGAAACACTGTAACCAGTGATGCGTATGAAAATCTTATCAGGAATCATCATCGACCTGCCATCAAATACAAACGACGTGGACTTCTGAGTACTGGTGTTTTGTTGCAACATGACTACCCTCGGCCCTCATACTGCCCGTGCAACGGTTGGAACCACACAAGACCTGAACTTCGAGTGTCTTCCACATCCACCATATTCACCAGATTTTACCCCAAGTGATTACAACATCTTTAGACCATTCAAAGATGCGATTGGAGAAATACTTTCAGGTTCTATGAAGAGGAGCAGCAGGTGGTACATGAGTGGCTGCACACACGACTGAAATATTTTTTTTTCTACAGGAATCTATGCACTTTGAAAGCGCTGGAGGACTTGTATTGCCCAAAATGGAGTTTACATTGAAAAATGATACAGGTGTGTACCACTTTTGTTCAATAAATTGTGAGAAAAAAGTATTTAAGGTTTTCATTTAACTCTCCCTTGTATGTTACGGGAGTTAACAAATGTCAAACGGTTTTTCAAATCAAACAGTTAAAAGAAGAAATACAGAAGGGAACATGACATAACTCTACGCCTTCTAGCGGAAGAATTTTGCGTAATGGAAAGGTTGAAAACAGGCGAAAAATATTCGTCGTGACAAAATCTGTGCTAAGAAAAGGAACTTTACAAATACGTCTCCCAGAAGCAGAGATAGCATGAAAAAGAAAAGAGAGATAGCGGGAAATCTGTGCATTATTTAAAGAGGATAATGCTTTGCATCTCTATTGTACCGAATGGCATACAGTGAAAAAGAAATTTCCCAATAGGGTTTTTTAGAAGCGGAGATATAGCTACAAACAGAAGTACACAACACCACTTAGTGACAGAACTGTGAACTATAAAACTCCTCAAATACTAACCTAAAGTGTTCCACAAGCTAAATGGCATCCAGTGTCGAAAGAATTTTTGAATCGCACGTTTAGAAGCAGAGATATTGAGAAAAACATATTAAACGTTGGCGCCACTAGCGGCGTAATTGTGCATTATTTTGGGAAGAAAGTGCACGCAAAGAGTTTTCATAGTTAGTGGTATCTAATCGAAAAATAATTTTCATATCGGGTTTTCTGCTGTAAACGGAAACGTGAACTTACAACCTTGCCCGTAAGTGAGTACAATTTTTATTGATTGTGTCGACGTTACGCCCAGGTGTCACTAAGATGACCATAAAAACTCAGGGTTTTGACAGGCCTACATGATTACGTGTTCACCATCCTAGACATAGGACATTCGACGTTCTGCCCAAGTTAGAGCCTTAAACACTTGGATACGGGCGTATCGCCCAATAATGCAAAGCCTGAAAAGTCAGATAACTTACATTGATTTCTGCTAAATGTTCGTGCGTTTGCTGTGCTAATTAAATGTATTTGTGGGTACAAACAAATGTCGCTTTCTTTGCTTGGCTCTGGAACTTAATTTACTCAGTAGTATCCGTATATTTGCCTCCCATCCAAAACCTCCGCGAATAGAACATTCACGTCTCCGTAAAACTTTGAAGAAACCACTCGAAAGCGCAACACTATTATTTAACAAACTAGATCATAGCTCGCGTGATGCACGAGTGAAAAAGCTGTGACTGAAATTTTTATAATAACGCTGATTCCTTTTAATGAAATTACTCTGCAATGCGAAGAAAATGAAACAAAACACGGCATAACACCTACGTAACAGAATAAACGTCGCAGACAGTTGTTCGAGCACTTGCGTGTTGCCACAGATGAAGTCGTTTGTGTTACTAACTTTATTTTATGTTCCGGTATTTCTCCTTGATTTTACGTAGCGTGAGATAGCGGTAAGCTTAGTTCCGATTTCTGCCACCGGGTAAAAGCAGATGGCGCTGCAAGCACTGAATGACATCAGAGCGTGAAGTTAAGCTGTAAAGTTTGTTCGTGTAAGTAAAATGAACCAAGGGACTTTTCATTGGATCAACCTGCTTGTTTATTAAATGATGAAAAAAAACCCGTTAAAAACTGGACCAAATAAACCAAATAAGTAAGAGCAGGACAAGGTAGAATTTCTCCTGGTCTTCGATTCCAACAATGTACATTCTTCCAACAACAGCATTATGCGAAATGAGCACCCATTTGAAGGAAAAGTTCTTTTTATGAATTCTTCTTTATGAAATAAAATAACGCTGATTCCTTTTTATGAAATTACTCTGCAAAGCGAAGAAAATGAAATAAAACACGAGATAACCCCTACGTAACAGAAATTTCCATCACAGTGAACCAAAACTATTCTCACAATTTTACTTGTTCCTTTTTTATGAAACAAAATAACGCTGATTACTTTTTATGAAATTTCTCTGCAATGCAGTGCGAAGAAAATGAAATAAAACACGACATAACACCTACGTAACAGAACAAACGTCGCAGACAGTTGTCCGAGCAGGTGCGTGTTGCCACGGATAAAGTCGTTTGTCTTACAAACTTTATTTTCAGTATTTCTTCTTGGTTTTACGATAGCGGGGGGCTTAGTTCCGATTTCGGCCACCAGGTAAAAGCAGATGGCGATGCAAGTACTGAATGACGTCAGAGCGTTAGGGACAGACGTAGCTTATTATATGCGTTTTATTTTGTTGGACTTCACAGGACCAAAGGTTTGTCAAATAGGTCCCAAATGATTATGCATAAAAATTTCATTGTTCTGGCTTTGATGCACGGTAGCAAAGCTTGGGTACTATACGACAGACATAAGAGTCATTTGTGTGCTGGAGGGATGCGTTACTTTCAGTGACTGTGTGACAGCACTCGTTCTGGTCATGTGCCCAACGAAAATGATTTGGAGATATGTAATGTAAAGCAAAATGTTAATGGGATGGCGAAAAATATTCTTAAGTAATGGTTGTGTCGAAAGAATGAGTGCTGAGGTAACTGAAGAATAGCCGAAGTGACAGGAAAGAAAGGTAGAAAAAGGCCGAAGAAATCATGAAAGGACCAGGTTTAGAAATGCCTCCAAGAGGTAAAAATAATTAGTACGAAGTACAAAAGGTCATATGTGAGACGTGTGATGGGTGTCAGTGAAGTTCGAGTTGAGTTCCAAGTTCACTGTAAATGGAGCCCTTTGTTCCATAATATAAATGAAATTTATCATCACAAATAAGTTTGATTTAACAGATGGTCCGGCACTGAGAAGCTTACCTCTGATTCTTAGAGAACAGATTAATTATCTTCATCATCATCATCATTGTAAACCATTATTATCAATCCACTACCGGAAAGTCAAGTCTCCCCAAGTTTCTTCCACAACTGTCTGTCTTGAGCCTGTCTCCTCCAGGTTACTCCGGCATGCTTCGATCCATCCATCTCACATATGGCCTTCTTCTGGGTCTTTTTCTGTCACTTGAAATCCAGTCTAAAATTGCGGTTGTCTGTCGGTGGTCCGTTCTTCTGGCAATATGTCTAGCTCATTGTCATTTCAGGGATCTTACTCTGATCGTGATGTCTTCCACTCTTGTCATTTTCCTTATCCACGAGTTCCCCTCCTTACCTTTCCTGGTTACACCAAGCATGCATCTCTCCAGGCTGCTTAGAGTTGTCTGCAGTCTTTGTATGTCTTCTTTAGGTAAGGTGTATGCCTCTGCTCCATATGTAAGAACTGGAAAGATGCAGTGATTAAACACTCTTCTTTTAAAACATAATGGCATATTGCCCTTGTAAATTGTCCTGCTTCTTCCAAAAGTTCTCCAGCCAAGTTTTATACTTCGATTAATTTCCTCATCAATGTGACCCTTGCTTTATATCTGTTGCCCAAGGTAAATGTAGGTATCGGTTACCTCGAGCTTTTCCCCATCAATCGTAAAATCTCCATTTCTTGAAAAAGCATTGTACACCAGTTTTGTCTTCTGAAAGCTCATTTTTAACACCACTTCTTTACTCTTGTCAGCAAGTTCCTGGATCATACTCTGCAGCTCTGAAGAGTTAGTTGCAAAAATGACTTCTTCATCAGCAAAACGAAGGTGAGTTAAATAATCTCCATTAATCTTTATCCCCTTGTTTTCCCAGTTCAGTCACTTGTTCTCTCGGTTGAGCCATGTCTATTGTTATCTTCTAGCGATGTGAAAGAACCTTAGTGAAGATTTTATAAGCCACTGAAAAGAGCCTGTAGTTCCTGAGATTCTCAATGTAACTTTTTTATGTGGAAGGATCATAGATTAATGATATGCATGCATATATGTGTGTAAGTAATTAAATAATTTCGGATTCACTAAATGTTGATTCCTTCTGCTTACCTAATTCTAAGGTGAAAGATTTACTACAAGTGATTCCACTGGTGCCACAAGGAACATTTCGCACCCTTAATGAAAATTCAACCAACTCCAGTGCTGTTTTGGCCAAAACGTAGTCGCAGTCTCCGTGGAAGTCGAAAATACGTCCGTCGAAAGTTTTGAAGTGCGATTCACCCCATACAGAGCAAATTCCAGGACAAACCTTTTCGGTACATATCCACGCTCCTTGTTCGCAGGTACTGAAAGAATATGAAGAAGAAACAATATGCCTATTTTTTCAGGGTTCTAAATAAAATTTTCAAAAATGTTATACATGTTATTTACATTCCAGGAGATCGTAATTAAAATACCCCTATTCAACGCTCTCTGGAGAGGTACTTAGCAGTCCAAATGCAACAAAATTTGGTATGGTGACATTTCAGGACACGGAAAAATACCAAATCTCACCACTATGACACTTCTGGCGCTTCAAGCAACGGAAAAGCAGTCACATTTGCCTAACCACATGTGTTACAGCCAAGCTCTGGGTAAAAAAGTGGCCACAATAGCTGAATGTCATTCTTATCAGCTACGATGGCCATCACCATGCCAGAACGGACATTTCTTGTGAAGCTGTTTTATGAAAACAAAGGCAATGCTGCGGTTCCACTTTGGGAATTTCGCCGTTGTAAGAAATTACCATTGACTCCACAAACTCTCAGAAGAATGATCACTCCATTCGAGGAAGCTGGCCATCTAGGAGTTAAACCCGGTCGAGGGCGCAAACCTATCACTTCACAAGTCGTTGAAGATGTTGCCACAGCTGTTGTTGAACGGTCAATGAATAATGTTGCAGGTCCATGTGCAGTGTCGCGACAGTTGAATTTATCCAACGGCACAGTGTGGCTACCTCGTTCTGCGGACCTTAGTCCTTGTGATTTCTGCTTGTGGGGACACTTGAAAGGTGTGGTTTATCAAGGACATATTGTGCAAATTTGGTAACCTTGAAAAAGTGTATCACATTGCTTGTGCGAAGCATCACAGATGATCAGTAACAGTCGGCCGTTGCACACAGTGTTCTCGCCTTCAGGTTTTATAACTTCAGAATGGGAACCACATTGAGGAGTATCCCTTGCATCGCTAAGGTACAGATCTCTCATGCTATACAGAGATACTGTACAGCCTGAGTGTCTTGTGCAAATAAAATATTTGTCGCTTGCAGTGCCACAGGCGTCATAGTGGGGAGTTTAGTCACCATTCTTTTGCGAAATTGTCTTCCGCATGTCCTGAAATGTCACCGTACAAAATTTGGTTGCATTTGGACTTCTAAGTATCTCTCCAGACAGCGTTGTATAGGTGTCCTTTAATTACGGTCACCCTCTATATTTATGTTATAAACAGACATTGTAAAAAATTGTAGGACGTAACTGCACCACGACGGAATACACGAAATGAGACGACACCTATAATACATGTAGACAAGTATGTGGGAAAGAAGTGATTTAATTTCTGAGGAGTTACATGAGTGCGATGGTCGAAAAGAGTGTACCATGTGGCCTGAGTCAGTAGGTCGTATGACCGCCATGCTGGACTATACAATGGGCAGCATGGAGCATCTCCAGCTATTCATAGTTGACCTGTGTCCACAATTCATCGGCAATGCGAGGTGTCGTGTAAAGGCATTAAGTCGTCTGACAATGACGTCCCACACATTCTTAATTGGAGAGAAACCTGGCAATCGTGTTAGCCTGGGCAGTACCTATACACCTTGCAGATACTGTCTGTTGATGCTGGCAGTGTGCGGGAGGGCATTACCTTGTTGAAACTCGGCATAAGGGACAACACAGAGATACATCAACGAAACGGGCTGCAGCACCTCATCGACGCATCATCGGACTGTCATTGCACTCATTATGAGGACGAGCTGTGAACGGTTGTTGAAATTGATAGCACCTCAATCCATGACGCCAGGCTGAGGGGTCGTATGACGTTTACAGATGGTGGATGGTTCCATTCATCCCGCTACGCAGGTCTTGTACGGCACCATGGGCGTACTGATAGTCCCCGCAGCCCGGGCCTCACGGCTTCTCTTGCCTCAGCAGAAGGATTTTACAAAATTTTTCGCTGAAACTTCACAAATGAATGACTTATTAAAAATAAAAGTAATTTTTGGTTGCTGTTTTTTCCAGTGAATAAGTAATTTCTTCAAGAAATCATTTTCGCTTTAGTTTATTAAAACTGGGTGACGAGAAAACAGCTATTCCAGGGGACTTGAGGTCTCTTTTCACAGCCATAGCAATAGTTCCTAAACAGGCATGTATATTAACAAGAGAACGTGAAAGAAGCAACAGATGGATAAATGAAATTTTTATATCAATGAGGATAAGGCATTGTGTATTACAGTTGTTTGCACATAACTACGATCCTACAGAATATGATGAGCTAAAAGGTGTTCTTTGCGGGGGACAAAGAAACAGGGAGCTGATGTTTCAAAGAATTTGAATGATTAAAATGCCCGTAAAACCTAGTTAATATTATGGAATTTCAAAATGTCAGTAATTGAGAGGTAATAAATTTTCGTAAAAGGGACCTCGAAGACATTTATTGCGGAGGCAGAGCCGTAGCGATGGGGGGGGGCAGCAGCAGGAGCGGCCGCCCTGGGCGCCGAGCTGGAGGGGAGCGCCATCGAGACGTAGATTTTTTTAATAAATGTAAAAAAGTGAAATTAATTTATACGCGTAATTAAAAAATGTATAAAATTTGAACTTCATTATGCTTTAAGGATAAAATGATGACCAGATTAACGCACCTGGCAATACTGTCAATAGAAAAAGATATTGCTAAAAATATTAATATGATCAAATAATAAATGATTTTGCTGCTATTAAAGCTCGAAAGGTGCATTTGTAAATACAAAATCTTTCTGTTAAGGCTTAAGCATAATTTTAAACAAATGCTAATTGTACATATTTTTTCAGTTGTTCATAAGCACTTGAGGTAGCAATTAATTATAAATGAAAATTATTCTTCATTCAAACTATGTACAATGTTTTTCTTTCTTCTACAATCCCTATTGAAGCTCACATAATCACCACAGGCTATTGAATACGATTACGCATATAAGTTATTTAAAAAAAATATTATATTATGAGTAATATGTTATATAAAAAATTAACATTTTGTTACTATTTCATACAATTAGCAAATTATATACAGGACATGTTTTTATTAAACAGGTATTGTAATATATCTGCAAACAGGTATATAATAAAATCTGACAACGTCACCTGTTCCAGTTGAACTGGGGCAAGGGGGCGCCAATTTTACTGCTTGCCCCGGGCGCCAATACCTCTAGCTACGGCCCTGGCGGAGGGACCTTGAGTCTTTTCGGTACGCCACTGTAAGGCACCACTGCAAACTTACGCGACGATGTGTTTTTAGTTTTCAGTAATGCTGAAGAGAGACATTCTTAATTTCTATAATTTCTCTTTGTTAGCAGGATAAGAACTTTTACTTGAAAGTTCCTAATGAGCTTCCTCTGACGCGATAGTTTAGATGTTGCTACATACAAAATGAACTCTAAGATTTTCTAAACAGCGATTAAGTGATTGAAAGGGGGAGAGAAGAGGGGATGAAAGACAAAAGTTGCCCAGGAGATGTACCTACGTGTGGCAAGGGCGAAGGCGCATCAGTGGGAAATAGCGGAATGTAGTAAAAAAACAACTGAAACATTATTTTCTTCATGCGAATTGACCTATCTGTAAGCAGAACCATGGCATGTTGTCAACAGTAGGTAATTCCTAGATCATAAGATCTATAAAAACTTCCGTTGTGACGTACCTACCTCAGAAGTGACGCATCTATCAAAACGGCAAGTTGCAGTGATAAGTCTTCGTCGGTGTAGTTCAAACAGTAGAATATTTAACTCTGGAGAAGAAAGATATGGGTTTGAATCCCATCATTGGCAATATTGGGCTTTTACGCTGTATGGTTTATGCGAATTATGCAAGCTCGTTATATGTGGGATATATATACTGAAAAATACAGAGCAAACAAGATAGTGAGGAGAGGTAGCAGAAATAAAAAATGATGGAGTGAAAAGATCACAGCGAATGAAACTCTGAGAAAGAATAGAGCAGGTTAAACCATGAACACAGAAGGAAAGCAGATAGTGAAAAAAGAATAAACGACCGAGGAACAGATAAGAGAGAATTCGGAACGAACAAAGAAGGCAGGAAGAATAAAACACAAAGGAAAAGAGTTAGTCAAAGAGACAGCAGAGAAATCCGAAAGGAGAACCAAGAAAAGCCGGGAAAAAATAGGGGGAAGAGCAGGGGGAGCAGAAAAGGAGTAGAATGAGATGAGCCAATTCAACTACAATTCAACGACGAGAGAGGGGGGAGACCAAGGAAATCAGAAAAAACCGTAAGGCATGCACGGATAGAGAAAGAAAGGGAACAGGAATTAATGAATTGTTGTAGTAATCGATAAACAGCTTAACGTAAGGACTAAGCCAAGAGAGAGAGAGAGAGAGAGAGAGAGAGAGAGAGAGAGAAAGAAGGGTAAAAAGAGATGAAGAATTATGAAAAACAACTGAGGAAGAGAATCATGGAAGAGCAGGGGGAGCAGAAAAGGAGTAGAATGAGAGGAGCCAATTCAACTACAATTCAACGACGAGAGAGAGGGGGAGGCCAAGGAAATCAGAAAAAAACGTAAGGCATGCACGGATAGAGAAAGAAAGGGAACAGGAATATATGAATTGTTGTAGTAATCGATAAACAGCTTAACGTAAGGACTAAGCCAAGAGAGAGAGAGAGAGAGAGAGAAGGAAGGGTAGAAAGAGATGAAGAATTATGAAAAACAACTGAGGAAGAGAATCATGGAAGAGTCAGAGAGGCAGTAAAAACTGGAAGAGGTGGAGATAGCCAAGGAAAAAGGGACTGGAGGGCAGGAAGAAATGAGGGAACAGAGAGATACTGGGAAAGATAAGAACCTAAGAAGCAAATAAAGAAAAAATGTTAAAAAAAAAGTGTGTAACGTATACTCTAGATTCAGTTTCCTTTTGATTTTACTATCTCTCGTTATTTTATTTTCCTATGTAAATTATCTTCTTACTTAACGAGATGTTATTTCTCCCGCTGAATGATATGTGGCAACGAGTGTAGTCATGACGTGGTGGTAGGCAGTATAAACAGGCGCGTTCAGCGATACCGAGGAGAGCTTTTGTTTATATGAGGAGAGCTTTTGTTTATGTGCGTAGAGAGAGCTTTGTTTATATGTGGAGAGAGCTACGTTATTTTGTGCCGAGAGCTTCGTTCTATGTGATTAGGTTCTTCTTCATTATTGTGATACGATTAGTGTGACTAGTAGTGTGTGTGTTGCATGATACCAGGAGTTTCCTAATAAAAGATTTTTAAGTAAGTATGTTTTTCTCAGTTCATAGTACTGTCAGACCTCTGTCTGGCCGTTGGGTCTCTGTCAATAAGTGTCTCCATTAACAACCAGCATAAGACTTTATTCATGATATAATAATTACCACACAACAAACCAGTAAAAACTAATTCATTATAAGTGGGAAAGTGAAGGACCTGAACAGCGAATCAAGAGGAGTACAGAAAATAGCAGAGAGAGAGAGAGAGAGAGAGAAAGAGAGCTTATATAAAAAGAAAGCGAAAGGGAAAACTCGGGAAAGATAATATTGGGAACACAAAGACAAAGGAAGTAAAGAATGTCCAGCAAGGAAAGAGACATTAATCAAGGAAAAGGGAGAGCAAGGCAAGAGGAGAGGAGAAAGGAAGATAATAGAGACCAGTTTTTTATTACACTTACCATAAATTGCAGTCCTTCTGTATTTTGCTTCTTTCAGCATATTTTCGGTGCCCATGTCGACAGCCACATTCACTCAACTTAACGCATTGCTCCAGATCTTCGTCCATAACGTACCCCTCTTTGCACCTAAAATAAAAAAAGGGAGTTGTTTCAATGTTTGATGAGAGGCTTCCCAGTAAGAAAGAGCAAATTCTGATCACTTTTATGAATATTTTAAGCACTCATGCCATCAAGAAATGAACAAATGATGTTTACAGTAGAATTCAGAAACCAGAGTGCCATGCTATGGTACAGAATGAACGCGTGCACGCACACAAAGACACACACTCGTACCTTTTTACAGTGTGCTCACTTCGCTGCGTAACTCCCGTTTTGTGAAATATCTGGGAAGTGTGTGAAGACATTAAAATTATATACAGTGGATATGATGCCTTACCCAATGAGAAGCAAACTGCATTACAGAAGATGTTAAAAATGTCCGCTGCCTGGTTTCCGACAACATTTTTACACGACGCTTCATACTGGAGAACGCCTGCTGAAGCATGTAATCGAATGTGATAGCGCTTCAAACTACACCGAAGAGCAATTGAATTAGAGATACCTGTCTAGTAACGTGTAGCACCACCTTTCGCTCTGATGACGGCGGCAATTCGCCTCGGCATGGACTCGACAAGACACCAGAAGCGTTGGGAAGCCATACGGATCCACGACCCCTGAACAAGCTCCCACAGTTCACGAAGATTTGATGGAGGGGGCGGGGGGTTGAGCCTGGAATATCTCTCTCGATGGCATCCCAGATGTGCTTGATGGGATTGAGGTCAGGTGACCTAGCTGGCTAAGGGAGCGAGGCCACGTCGGCGGAGTGTTCATCCAACCATTCAGATACAATTCGGGAGCGATGGCACGGTGCATTGTCTTGTGCAGGATGAGGTCCCCAGTGGGCTGTTGAAGACGCACAAACGGAGTAAATGGTCGTCCAGGATATCCTGGTAACGTTGACCTGTGAGGGACGATGTCACACGTACCAGGTGTCCCATTTCAGTCCACGTAAACAGTCCCCAGACGAGAATGCCACCCACACCAACTTGAAGCGATGGATCCTTCTTGCCCTGTTGGCAAGAAGGATCCATCGCTTCATGTGGTTTGCGCCGTACTCGTATCCTGCCATCCGCATGTACCAACGTGAATCTCGACTCATCAGTCCAGGCAACATTTTTCCACATGTCTAGGGTCCAGTGGCGATGTTCCCGCGCCCATGCTAATCTTTGCACCCTCTGATGTGCGGTCAGCAGCGGTACCCTCGTGGGACAATGGCTTATGTACCCCATAGCGAGGAGATGGCTCTGGATGGTGTGGCTGCGTACACGTTTTTGTGGACCAGCGTTAAATTGCCGAGTGATTTCTTGCACTGTGGCCTGTCTGTCCGCTGTTACAATGTGAGCTAGCCGTCGATGGCCCCACTCATCCACACGCTGTTTTTCATGGCAGTTGGCCCTTGCAGGGATGGTTTTACCGGATTCAATGTATTCACGGTGCACCCGTGACACGGTGGCTCATGAAAATCCCAGTGCCTGCACGACTTCCGAGATGGAGTGACCTATTCGTCGGGCCCCGACAATTTGCCCACGATCAAATGCGTTTAGATCCTTCGTCTTACCCATACCGCGTCCGACTCTTACTGATTCCCGTCGTATCACTCCTTATATTGTCAGATCGCTGCATACGTTATGTCGTTTCCGTTTACAGGGCCGTCCACAGCGCCACATTTGCATAACGCCAGCTGTCTCTCATTCAATTGCTCTTCAGTGTATGACGCCAGGCTGAAGAACAGTATGAGATTTACTAATGACAGCAAGACCAGCCCTGTGAACACGTCGTCTCGAGACTCTCAGTATTAGATTGTTGCCTCTGAGACAGAAGCGAGACTCGTCAATGAATACGACATGATTTCATTCGTCGTTCCACGCATGTGTGGTACGGCACCACTGCAACCTTGAGCGACGACATTTGTTTTCATTATTGAGTTTTACTGAAGAGAAATATCCCCAATTCCTATATTTGTTTTGTCACCCGAGTAAGAACCGTAACTTGAAAGTTCCTAATGAGCAGATCTGACCAAATCTGACCAAATTGCAGATGTGTTTGACACAATTCGCGGGCCATCGGTTCAGAAACACCTGGTCTATGAAAAGGTGCGCTCTAAATATCTGCTGCAATATCATGTCACGTCTGATGTTATATTTTAGCTGTTCAGTTATCTGAAGTTTGTTACCGTACACTTTTCCTTTGAAATGACGCAATAAGAAATAGTCTAGATGGATGAGGTTTTGGTGGCCACAATTCTTTTGAAATAATCCTATTTTCAAAAAAGCTTTGGATTTTCTTTACGCTCGTATTCGATATGGGACACGTTGCATCATTGTGGTGTAAGTAGCCATGGGAAAGTTCACAGTCGTCTAACTGATTAGCGAACTCGTTAAAAATCAGTCAGTAATAATCTGTGTCCGCAGTTCTACTCCACACACACAAAAGAAAGGTCCATATTTGTGTTTTCTGGGAGTAGATGGAATCAGGCTTCGTTTGTATGACACGCTATGTCTTATAGCAAAGAATTATCACCAAACAACTGCTGGAATCAATGACACCATTCACTCTTTTCTGATGATCAGATTCCCTGAACTCTTGGATGATAGTAATGCAATATGGCTTCACTTTTCCCCTTTTTTTCGCTGCTCCCTGAAACGTCTAGTTTCCTGTAAAAATCTCCGAAAAGATTTTGAAGGCGATGCCAACAAACGCTGGTTTACATCTTTCATGATTTCTGTAGGCATTGGTGGCCACCCACCAGCGCTTCCAGTTGTCTCTAACTTCTTCACTAAGCGAGAAATGGTGTTCTTGTTTGATCTCCGACTCCGAATGTTATCAAGAACCGCTTCGAAATTTCCTTGAAGAAACCCGACATCCAATATGCTCGATTAATGAACACACTCTCGATAATCGGGGACTCCTTCATCCTTCGTCTCTACTGATTATCCGTCGTCTCACTATTCCTCGAGCCATGCGTGGGTGGTTGCAACCCAACTGGGCCGCAATCACCCAGGCATGGTTCGAAGAACACTTATTTGAATTTAGAACCATCCAGTGGCTCCTAAGGTCCCCAGATTAAAACCCCGTAGAAGCTCTCTGGAATGCCGTGGAGCAAAACATGCACTCACGGACAATGAAATTTGTGCACGAAGAAGGAAGCATCGGATTGAACTGAAATTTTATGAACGTAATGATACAGATGAATGATACACATGATGGCAAAAACAGAGCTTCAGGACAATTACAGAGGGATCTGTGGCACGCAATCCGGTCATCTTCAATAGCGCGTCGCACACCCTCGTGCGGCGATACATGCTGCAATACGGTCCGGCATGGAGGCGAACAGACGCTTTATGTTGTCCTGAGGAAGATTGGCCCACACGTGTTGGACGGAGTGCAGCAAATCCCGGATAGTACGGCACGGCGGCAGCTGACTTTTCAACTGGTCCCACACATGCTCGACAGGGGACATGTCCGGGGAGCGGGCAGGCCATGGAAGTGTCTGGACATGATGTAGGCAGTCCTGGGCAATCCGAGCCATGTGCGGGCGGGTATTATCCTGCTGGTATAGCGCACCTGGAATCCCGGCCAGGAATGGGAGCACATGGGGCAGTAGGATATCATCCACATACCTCTGGCCAGTCAATGATACACGTACCATTAATAGAGCTGATCGGCTATCGTAGGCAATGGCTCACCTGAAATCCCGGCTAGGAATGGGAGCACATGGGGCAGTAGGATATCATCCACATACCTCTGGCCAGTCAATGATACACGTACCACTAATAGAGCTGATCGGCTGTCGTAGGCAGTGGCTCCCCAGACCATAATGCCTGCAGTGGGGGAGGTGTGGCACTCGATAGCAAGGTTGGGATTGTGCCGTTGACCCGGGGACCTCCACACCCGGGCACGATGATTATCTGTCCCCAAAACGAAGCGGCACTCATTGCTAAACACCACACGTCGCCAGTCTGTGGCGTTCCGCGTCGCTCTGGCCTAGCACCATTGCACACGAAGCTGGCGATGTTACGGTGTTAATGGCAGCACATGTAAGGAGAGCTGGGATCTCAGATTCGCTTCCGCGAGGCGTCGAGAAATGGTTCCTGGGCACACAGGAGCTTTTACATCTGCCTGTATAGTGGACTGGGTCCCCGTGGGATCCGTTCGTGCCTGGAGCACGATCCGTCGATTCTCTCTACCGGTGGTCCTCCTGATTCGTCCGGAGCCGCTACGCCGTGTGGCAGGGCCGACACGTGTCCATTGCTCCCAACACAGTCGAACGGTATGTGGAGGGGTATCCGGCGCCGACCACTCTGCGGTTTTCAAACCGTTGACATCTTTTCAGTGGTCTTGCGACCAAAAGACCTACGGTCAACTTCTGGAGTTCATATTCCCGCTAAATCGCAAAATTCAAACATAAATAAAAATAATGAAACTATTCAAATATGTAGAAAGTTCGTGCTCCCGCTGCCGTTTTAAACCTTACAGTTACTACTTACTATTTTTTTAACTATCTTAACAGAATGGTGCCTATAACAGAGGCCACACTGCCCATACCTTAGTTACGGCACTGCTTTTAAGTGTTTATGAAAACTGTGCTGTCATTACGTCTTTGCTTACAACCTCCAGCGACGTTCTAAGACTGAGGAAAAGTATTGGATTAGTGCGAATGAAATGTACGGTGGAGACAGGCCCCCACCACAGCGGAATGGAACCACCCACATGTGTTGCGGGTATTACGTCACAGAGTTACTATAAATAGATAGCATGTGCCTGAAGAACAAGGTTCGGGACGTGGTTTGTTTTGACGTAACGTGCCAAAAGAAACATGCAGACGCTGGATTTGAGAGTCATCTTCCTGTATGAATTTAAACTGGGCCATTCTGCAGAAATTGCCGCTCGAAACGATAACACAGCGTTTGGAGATAATACAGCAAACGAACGAACCATTCGGCGATGGTTTGTGAAGTTTCGAAGCGGAGATCCGGACCTGCAAAACGAAGCACGTGGTCACGGACCTGTTGCTGTTTTTGACGATGTTCTGTTACGTGTGGTTGAAGCGGACTCCCGAAACATGTGTCGTGAGATAGCGGCAGATGTAGGTGTCCACCACACGACAGTTGTTCGGCGTCTGGCTGCGCTGAGTAAGGTCAAAAAGCTGGACATGTGGCTGTCGCATGAGTTGACAACTGCAAACAAGACTAGGCGTGTGGAAGTCTGCACGTCGCTGCTTGCCAGGAATAAACAGGAACCACAGATATCATATAAGGGACTAGATTGGCTATCTGCTGTGTTGAGCATACGCTTGTGCCTTGACAACCGTGGAGCCACATTGAGCGGGTCAAGGTGTTGGAGTGGGGCATATTAAGAAGGGTAATTTGTACTTGGTTATTGCGTAAATCGTGATAAAAACTTGCTCGGATATTAATCGTACTCTAAGAGACGAAAATATAATTGCGCTTACTTATTTGTCTTTATTCCAATGTTAAAAGAATGTATCTTGGAATTCATTAGTTCGCAAGATATATTTAAAACTGGTATTGTATGCAAATACTAAAAATAACTGGAAAACATTTTTGCGACTGTAATGAGGCAAATATTTAAAATAATGAAAAATCAAACGATACATTTGAAATCAATAAGTTGCTATTAAATACAGAAAACTATTGATTTAAACCCGAAAAATAATGTCTTCCACATACTTTACATAGGAAAGTTGAAATGATGTTAATCGTTTTCCTTGCTAGCGGTTACCTGTGCCATTCTGGTTTGTTTATAATTTTGCTCAAAAATATTAATTTTATCAAAGATTTCGATACTTTGTTATTCACTGAGGAAATTTCAGTTTTTTATATTTTAAATTATTTATTAGGGCGAACATGCAACCAAAGGACGCATTGAATGTTAAGCATTCAGTAGCAAGAAATCTGAAAATTATATTATGTCGCAACAAATAAAAAATAGTGTCATTTTTTTTCTTATACAGCACATGACAGAATGCCGTTTCTATTGAATTTAAGCCCTGGCCGAATCTGAAATACTGCAATATTTTGCAAGAGCCTTGGCATTGTATTTTGCGCTATGGAATATTATTGTTTTTTCACTTAAATTGTATGACTTCCACCGTTAAATGTGTACTAACTGCTTAGAATATTAATATAAATAACAAATCACAGTACCAAACTCATATTCCGTTGACTTAATGCAAGGTACTCTCGCTTAAATGGAGAGCGATGACCCGCTGAAAATGGCGCCTACATTGTCACGCCTCAAGAGCTGGGTGTCCGATCTAGCTTTTTGTATATGATATCTGTGACAGGAACCTCTACTGCATCGAATCGTCACCTGCGAATAGAAGTGGGTCCTTTATGAAAATCGGAAACGATCTGCACAATGGTTAAGCAAGGCAACGCCTGCTGGACGGCATCCTAAGCCACCCCTACACACCAAGAAAATGACGCTCCTTGTCTGGTGGTCCAAAGCCGGGATAATTCATCGGAGTTTCTTGGCAAGCGGCCAAACCATCAATGCAGAACGTTATTGTGCTAAATTACACCAGATACACCGGAAATTGCTGCAGAAGCAACCGGGTTTGGTCAACAGACATGATGTTCTTCTGATCAAAGACAAAGCCCGCCCTCATGTCGCACAACGAACGATGCTGACACTAAGTGCCTTGGGCTATGAAGCACTGCCTCATCCTGCCAAATAACCCGGACTTGTCTCGGACAGACTATCATCTGTTTCATCGCTTGGAGCACTTACTGTCCGGGAAACAGTTCACGACACACAACGAGGTTCAACGTGCAGTTGATGACTTCTTCGGGTCCCAGCCACAAGAATTTTTTCGTTCCGGGATCATGGCCTTGGCGGACAGATGGTAACTATGTGTCGATGGCGAGGGGGATTATTTTACCTTGGTAAGTTGTCTTACGTTTCTGTTCTCTCCGTCCACGTGTGCTCGTCCTTTGCAGAAAATTTCATTCGCACCAACCCAATTTATGGCTTTTTTGTCATTTCAGTTGAAGAATTTTAAATTATTAGGTGAATTTTCAGCCAGAAAAATATTTTAAAATCTACAACTAATTTTAAGGAAGGAAGGACTCCTTCCTTAAAATTTAGTCGCAAATTCCTGAATATTTCTGTAGGTAAAAATACACTCGTGTTCAAAAAGCAGAACACCTGAAAGGAGTCGAGCTAAGACATTAATTTTTACAGAATATGGTCATTAGGCAATACAGAGCAAATGATTAGCATCTCGGTGTCAAGCTTACTAGGTGCGTCGATGTATAGGTAATAATCCCTGTAGCCACCTCTGTCTTGTATTCCCTGCTGTAGACGCTAAGGTATCGGATCAAATAATATGTGAATGGCGCCCTGTGGAATAGCCGTCCAGGCTATATTGACCTGCGTCCAAAGTTCATCAAGAGTTCCTGGCGGACTATCGTACTGCTGCACCTGTCGTTTCAGCATGTCCCAGAGATATCCTGTTGGTAATAAATCTGGTGATCTAGCCGGCCACGGCAGAAGTGGAACGTTGTTATCCCTAAGATGGGCCATGTTGTCGCTGCAACATGCGGTGTGGCATTGTCCTTCAGGAACGGAAAAGCGACCGGCCGCAAAATGTCATTGACGTAAAGGGCACTCGTTATGATGGTACTGCCACATATTAAAAGCCTTCGTTCTGCAGTCTTAGTTGCTATTAAACGCCGTCTAAACACGATTCTAGTTGAGATTAAAATCTATAACACAATTAAAACTTTTTTATGTTAAAAATACCCGGTCGAGTCACATTATTTTGACCACCAGCTAATATCCAGAGTAACGGCCGTATGCAGCGTGTACAGCAGCTAGACTGGCTGGGAGTGACTCAATAAGGTGCTGGAAGGTATTCACAGGTATGTGGAGCCATGCTGACTGCAGTGCATCTGACAGCTGCTGGAGGGTGCGTGGTGGAGGATCCATAGATCGAACAACACGATCGAGCTGGTTCCACAGATGCTCAATTGGGTTTAAGTCTGGGGAATTAGGGGGACAGGGAAGTACTTTGAAGTCTTCATCGTGCTCTTCCAACTACTCTCGGACATTTCTAGCTGTGTAACACGTCGCATTGTCGTGCTGGAAGATCTCATCCACCCCAGGGAAGACAGTCAGCATGCATGGATGTATGTGGTCTTCAAGGATGGATTCATAACGAATTCGGTCCATAGTGCCTTCCACAGGTATAAGTGGACCCAGGGAATGCCACGAAAACATTCCTCAAACCATAACGCTGCCCCTACCAACTTGTGTTCTTCCAGCAATGGTTGAAGAGTGTTTGTTCTCCAATGTTTCTCGCCTTATACGCCAACGTCCATCCGTTCGATGAAGCAGAAAACGTGATTAATCGGAGAAGGCAATCCTTTGCCAATCAGCGGAGGTTCAATTCCGATACTGCCGTGCAAATGTAAGCCTTTTCTGCCGATGCACATTCGTTAGCATAGGTGTAGGGACCATCCGTCTGCATCGGAGCCCCATACACAGCAGGGTTCCCTGAACTGTAGTTTTAGACACACCTCCGGTAGCCCCCTGATTCATTCGGCCAGTGAGTTGCTCCACTGTAGCGTATCGATCGGCCCTCACGCACTTTCGCAGTCGATGTTCACCTCTCACATCAATGGCACGTCGTGGTCCGCAGTTTCCACATCGCTTATTCACAATAGGGCAATTTCTCCAATCACGAAACACTTCAATCACAGCAGCACGCGAACATTTCACAAAGTGCGCTGTTTCAAAATTACTGCCACCCTGCGCCCGGAAGCGGATAATCATCCCTGTTTTGCAAATATGATAAGTCGCTCCTTTTATCCATTACAGCAACGAGTGATACGTTTTCAGAATACCTGCAGCACACCCTACATACCCTCCCAGCCAGCTAAGGACACGTGCCTTCTTTCATTGGCTACGCACTGTTGACGTCAAAAGTAGGAGGTGGTCACAATAATGTGACTCGACTGTGTATATCACAGATAAAAGTATGAGATTTTTCGAACCTCACTTAGGGTTCGTCTTTAGATAAGCACTGCAAACTAAACATGAGAATCAGCACCTTATATATATAAGAAGTTGCAGGTATAATGATGTACATAGTACACTTGCGCATTAGAGTCCCATTGTAACTCAGAGTCAGCTGTCCTGTTCGGAGTGGTGGTACAGTGCGTTTCCTCGGTCATTTTGTAGGATTAATGTCCTCCATGGTATGGGAAAAAAGCAAGGGCAGTTATCATTGCAGCGGTTAGATGCTTGTGCAGTAATAAAAAGGCTCTCAGTGAAAATGTTAAAAAATTTTGGGCCGCGGATGGCCTAGTGGTCAGCGTTCGTGACTGCCATGGAGAAACCTCATGTTAAATCCCAGGCAGGTACGAAAGCTCGAACCAGTAAACATCCGCCGTGCGTCGGATGGGCACGTTAAGCCATCGGACCCCGGGTACTGGCCCCTTTGGAAATAAAATAAGGGCATCTTCCTCCCCCTTTCCATCTCGCCATGTCATTTTCCTATCGGGCACTCTAGCCCAAATCTCCTAGCTTCCTATTTCTAAGGGTTATTTAAGACCTTCGCGTCAGACACTCCCTTTGCAAAATCCTCTACATATGATCAGATCTGATCTGATGTTCTTAAATTTAGAATGTGTGGTTACTAGGTGTGAGGTCTCGACCCACAGTGGGTAGTGGGTTCCTTTATGAACTGTCCTGGATAATGCGGTGGCAATTGATGCTGTCTTTACATCGTATTTATGTTCTACGAGTCGTGTTTTGATATTCCGAAGAATTGAGCCAATGTAGATCTTAGCATCGGCCTCTCGATCCAAGGCCTTGAGTGTGATACTGTAAACCCTGTTTCTATTTTCACAGGTTACCAGGTCACGCTCCTTTATTTTATGTTTTTTATAAACGTAACTCTCACGATAGGGGATTTGCTTTCGTATCCGATAGCAGCCCAAGCCATAATGTTTCGCGTTCGTGCGGTGTTCCTGCTGAGAATACACTCGTCAAGATGCATCATGCTGATAATGGGACTTCTGCCGAACTCACTGATGCGACTGTACGTCTGTCTTACACGACAGCGAGGCATCCTTACCCACGGCTGACTAAACACTGACATGCAGTCCGAGCCACGTGGCGTGTATAAGAGAAAAACTGCCGGTTTCCCGTCTGCGACGTTACGCGATCTTATTTGCCTAGATGTGGTACCCCATGCACCTATGACGCCGAAATGCTAATAATTTCTGCGATCTTTCCCGATTAGCACACCTTGTAAAAATCAAAGCCGTAGCTGGACTCCTTTCAGGTACTCTGCTTTTTGTGATCATGAGTGTAGGGGTGCTGGTGGCACCATCGCATGAGCGTAGATGACTTAATGCGAATCCAGGGGACAATTCAACAGGCCGTGTTATTACGTTTCAATTGGGCCGTACTTTAACCTAGAGGCCTGCACGGGCCTGAAAATTTTGACCCGACGCTATCCGATAACATCCGGCTAAGAGTTCAGTTCGGCCCGACTCGTAAACTCTGGATATTTGTCCAAACCGAGCGAACACGCTACCCGATTCGGGCCCGAAGAAAATTTGTTAGAAAGCTCGTTTTTTGCGCTTTCCAACCGTAGATTGAAGAAGCGTATATGCTCCAGCTTTGTCCGTCTGTCTATCTGTCCGTCAGCACGATAACTCGCATAAAAAAGTTCGATTTCGATGAAATTTTAGTATGTGCTAGGGAACCACTGGGGACGAACCCTACTGAAAATGGACGAAATAGGGTTAAAGATCAGGACAGAGCGGGATCCATTCCATTGCCCTTATGCATCATAACTTGCGTAGAAATGGTTCGATTTCGATGAAATTTTAGTATAGGGTAGGGAACCACCTGGGAACGAACCCTATTGAAAATGGACGAAATGGGGTCAAAGGTCAGGACATAGGAGCGGGATCCATTTCATTGCCCTTATGCGTTATAACTTACGTTAAAATGCTTCGATTAAGACAAAACTTTATCATGTTGTTTCGGAGGTAAACTGGACCAATGCTGTTTATTATCATCGAAATGGGTTCAAAGGTCAGGGCATAGGAGCGAAATTTATTCCACAGCCATTATCCTCATAACTTGTGTTATGATTTCTGGTATGTTGGAAAGCGTATCATAATCAATGCATTGCATGATTTTACTAACTTGTTCACGCTTTCCAACCGTAGGTTGAAGAAGCGTATATGCTCCAGCTTTGTCCGCCATGATAACTCGTGTAAAAGTGGTTCGATTTCGATAAAATTTTAGTATGTGATAGGGGGCAACTTGGAGACGAACCCTATAGAAAATGGACGAAATGGGGTCAAACGTCAGGACATATGAGCGGGATCCATTGCATCGCCCTTATGCGTCATAACTGACGCAAAAATGCTTCGATTGCGACAAAAAAAATTATCATGTTGTTGCGGAGATATACTGAATCGGTTCTGTTTAATATTATCGAAACGCTGTCAGGTCACAGGAGCGAGGTTTATTCCATAGCCATTATCCTCATAACTTGAGTAATAGCTTGAGTAATGATTTCTGGTATGTTAGAAAGCGCATCATAATGATCAATGCGTTGCATGATTTTACTAACTTGTTTTTGTACCTTTGTTTCATATTATAATTTCAACAAATGTGCTTATGTGGTCACAGAAGCATAATCCCGGGCGAGTAGATGATCTTTATTTTAATAAAACTAGCAATCATGCCCGTTCTCCGAATGGTAAATCTATAAAATCATTTTTTGAACATAAAATTAAAGAAAGGGAAAATAATTAAAGGAAAGAAAAGTAATTTAAAATCCGTAACTGTTTCATGATTTAGAAGAGCGTCGTTACGTCAAAACATACGGTTTGACGTAAAACGGACAAGGCTTGGGCGCCCCTTAAGTTTAAATCAAAATTTGAAATTTGCAAAGCATTTCAGTGATTATGACAAAATTATCTTTAAACCTATCAGCATTTTCAAACAGAGTCTCTTGAATTTTTTTACACCTTCTTGAATTTTTTGGTTTTCAGACTTTTTTCTAGGTGTAGAAAAGGTAGAAAAATTCAAGCAGACAATGTTTCAAAGCGCTGGTTTTTTTTGTTTTTGTTTTTTCGTGCATTTGAAGGTATCCGGACTTTAAGATCTACCAGCATGCCAATTTTTAGAACTCTAGGTTATTTAGAAATGGTCTAACAATTCGAGAAAAGTTCAAGCAGACAATGTTCCAAATCAGACTTTTTTCGGGGGCAAGGGGGGGGGGGTAGTACTTTTCTAGGTATACGGACCTTAAGACCTATCAGCATGCCAATTCTCAGATCTCTAGGTCATTTAGAAGTGGTCGAAGAGTTCGCGGACGAACACACTTGCATTTTACCTCTTTGCTTTTTATATACGAGACGAAAGCCTATATTTACATAGGTATTCACGTACGCCGGCGATAAACGCCGAACTTTAAAAGCGTCGCTATGTCATTAAGCATTGCTTCATTACCAGTTTGATTGTAGCACCCAATTTCACCCAATAAGAAGAGAGTGCTAAAAATAGCTGCGCCACCATGGCAGCAAATCACGAGACCAGAACTTTCATGTGTGGTTAACGCGTAAGACAGAGTAACCCGCGCTTTCCTTTCCTTCGAGTCTTAAAAAATGCTTAAAAATCAGAAAATGTTTTTTCTTAAAAAATGTTTTTGTAAAAGAGGGATGATACTTTTAAGCTTATGCTGTAAAAATTGCAATGCGTTGTGATTCATAGTTTGCCATATATCCGCTTTTTAAAATAGATCCCATCGCGAAATAGGGAATTTTGTGAAATTTAAAAATTTAACTTCTCGTAAACTAAATTGAAATTCAAAAAAAGGGCGACGAGGTGCAAAAATTCGGCCACGGCCCTACATGCCTACAAAGTTTCGTGGTTCTGTTGCTGTTAGTGTGTCCGGAACGCGAACTGATAGCACTTTTTTGCTTACCTTAACTTTGAAATACAATAGCTCTTTAAATATTACCAGAATCGAGAAACGGTTTATTTCAGCGTGGTCTCCAAACAATTCCCTACAAACGATGTAAATTTCATATTTCTGTGTTCAATACTTTTTGCGCTGCGATCTGGAACAGCGCGAGTGTTGCGAAATTTCTAAAATAGCGGCGGCGGCAGCGGCAGTTACATTTTTTACGCTTTCCGTTGGTAGGTTGAAGAAGAGTATATGCTCCAGCTTTGTCCATCTGTCCGTCCGTCTGTCCGCACGATAACTCGCGTAAAAATGGTTCGATTTCGATGAAATTTTAGTATGTGGTAGGGGATCAGCTGGGGACGAACCCTATTGAAAATGGACGAAATGGGGTCAAAGGTCACGACATAGGAGCGGGATTCATTCCATGGACTTATGCATCATAACTTGCGTAAAAATGGTTCGATTCCGATGAAATTTTAGTATGTGGTAGGGGACCACCTGGGGACGAACCATATTGAAAATGGGTGAAATGGGGTCAAAGGTCAGGACGTAGCAGCGGGATGTATTGCACTGCCCTACGAGACTTAATTTGCGTAAACATAGTTCGATTTCGATGAAATATTAGTATGTGGTAGGACGAACCCAATTGAAAATGGGAGAAATGAGGTCAAAGGTCACGACATAGGAGCGGGATTCATTTTATTGCCCTTATGCTTCATAACTTGCGTAAAAATGGTTCAATTTCGATGAAATTTTAGTATGTTGTAGGGGACCACCTGGGGACGAAACCTATTGAAAATGGGCGAAATCGGGTCAAAATTCAGGACATAGGGAGCGGGATCCAATCCATTGCCCTTATGCGTCATAACTTACGTAAAAATGCTTCGATTTCGATGGAATCTTAGTATGTGGTAGGGGACCACCTGGCGACGAAGCCTACTGAAAATGGGCGAAATGGGGTGAAAGGTCACGACATAGGAGCGGGATCCATTCCATTTCCTTTATGCGTCATAACTAATGTAAAAATGCTTCTATTGCGACAAAACTTTAGTATGTTGTTCCGGAGGTGCATTGAACCGGTTCTGTTGAATAACATCGAAATGGCGTCAAAGGTCAGGACACAGGAGCCAGATTTATTCCACAGTCATTATCCCCATAACGTGTGTAATAACTTGAGTAATGATTTCTGGTATGTTGGAAAGCGTATCATAAATAATCAACGCATTGCAAGATTTTTTTATTGGAGGTTTAACGAACACCGTGAGCAACTCAATGGGCTATAAGCAATCGCCCGTCCCTAATTTAGGGTCGCTGGTTCCAGGGAAGAGAGAGATAGACAGTGCCGTAAGACAAACACATCATCCATGCCTCACCGGGATTCGAACCCGGACCCCTTTTGGACAAATGATCAGAGGCCATCGCTTAGACCACTGCGCCACCGGGGGCGGCCATGATTTTACTAACTTGTTTTAGAATAAAGACACAATTATTAATTTTGCTGAACGCAGTTTCCGATTTCTTTTTTTTTTTTTTTTTTTTTTTTGCAGTAGTATGACTTCCTGGCCGCTCCCGTGGCTTAGTAGTCTAAGCGCTGGTTTCTGACCTTTCAAATGAGATGGGTCCAGGTTCGAATCCCGGTGAGGCATGGATGCTGTGTTTGTATTATGGCACTGGCTCTCCCCCTTCCTCGGAACCAGTGACCAAATTAGGACGGGTGACTGCTTATAACCAACCCAATGAGTTGCTCACGGTGGTTGACCTCCAACATAAAAAAAAAAAAAGACTCCTGGAGTACCACGTGAGAGGAGAAAAGAACTCAGGATACTTCTCACTCGAATGACGGAGCACTTGTTATCTGTTATGAATTGATAAACTCGTCGATGTTTCTTCATCAGTTCATTTGATCAACAGCGCTTTATTTGCTATTTTCCATGTGTATTATTATTGCACCCATGTAGATCTTAATTAACACTATTAGGAGAGCAGCTCCTGCGCTCAAAAGAAATCGTAAACTTTTGTAGACATTTTCCTCGCAATTAATGTATTCCCAAGGAAGAAAATTTGCACATCGATAAAAATAACTTTAAATTATAGCATGGTATACTTAATATTTGATCAAATTTAGGCATAGTTATTTTAAAAATCAATAATTTTCTCATGGCAAATGTTGAGACCTGTTAATAGAGGGCGCGACCTGTACATTGATGACATAGGTAGACAAACAAGTGTTTGATGGCTTATTTAGAAATTTGAAATCAGCAATACATGCTGTTCTATTGACATTTTTAGCTACATTATTGTCAGAACATGTAATCTAAGTGGCGCAAATCGTTGTAAATATTTCAGACAATCGTATGGACAGACTCGAATTTTGATTTCATTTCAAAAACTAATAAAGTTATTGAAAAGAAAGCAGAAGTATCCGAAATAGGCCGTCAAACATTTGTTTGTCCACTGACGTCATCAATGTACAGGTCTTACCATCTATTAGCAGGTGTCAACACAGGCGCGTAGCAAGACAAGCAAGTTGGGAGGGGCGGCTGATGATTGAAATCGGGCGAAGGACATAGTGGTCGGGCAAAAGATCTGAAAGTGGTCAGGCACAATACTATTGTGTGAGTCGCTAGGACGGGCAAAAGGAAACGCAGGTCGGGCTCAGCCCGGCCTGGCCCTCCTCTGGCTACGGCCCTGTGTCAACATGACCAAAGCAAAAATGATTGATTTTAATATAATTATGGTTAAGTTTTAGCATATGTCATGCTATAGTTTAAAGTTATTTTTATCGATGTGCATATTTTCATACTTTGGAACACATTAATTGCAAAGAAAATGTCTACAGATGTTTTTGCCATTGGAAACATAGGACAAAGGTTTTAGGAGGAACCACCTTAAGGCCCGATTTAATGCTGGTTATATGAAACTTATGCTGGCTATATGAAACTTATGTTGCCCGGCCCGAGTTACCCGACATCAGCCCAACATCAAGCATGAACCTGACCCGACTCGATCAGTGCAGGTGTCTACTTTAACCATCAACGACTAGGGACCAAGTTCTACTTGTGTTTTTTTAAAACAAATACAGAATAAATTGCTTTGCTAAATTTATATATGTAAACTTATCATTTTCCCCAAAATGTCATCCCAGTGGAACAGTGGCCTAAGTGCTGGTTTCTGACAATACGTCCGAGAAGGGTCCGGATTCGAATCCTGGTGAGGCATGGATGCTTTGTTTGTTTTACGGCACTGGCTTTCTCCCTTCACTGGAGCCAGTGGCATTAAATTAGGGACAGGAGACTGATTATATCCCACCGAGTTTCTCACGGTGGTCGTTAAACCTTCCAAAAAAAAAAAAAAAAAAAAAAAAAAAATCCTCGCAAATCTGATACATTTGGGGGGGGGGGGGGATTGAGTAAGACGCCATCAAAATTTTAGCTCTACTGAATAATACTAATTCTTCTCCTAGTGAAATTCATCGTTTATGAAATCCCGTAATTTCATGGGTGTCAAAAATGCAATAAAATCGCTTTGGAATTTGTTTCCAAACTTTTTTGGTGGAAAAATCAAAAGAATGGGGCTTTTTAATACCAATTAAAAGAACTTTATTTGGAAACGAAGAAAAAAAAAGCCTTGCATTTCTCACGTTTCTCACGCACCAACAGTGTCAATGAAATAACAAAGTGGCGCTGTTTACTAAAGAAAGTGGAAATAAAAATAGTTTTAAGACTTTTTATGAGCAAGTAAAAGTGGAAATGTGTTCAATTTGTGTTACTTGATCACTTTAGAATGAAATTTAAGATTAGAAACTGATTTTCGTCATAAAGTTTGAAATATCATACACGTTTTTAAATAACCGCTAGTTTTTGACCTAGTTTCCCTGGCGTTTTCAAGAATTCTCGTGCACCTGGATGCAGGATGAATTAAATCGTGTCGAGGTGCAGATAACCTTTACAAACATGCTTCTTCGTTTAGTGGCTAAACAGGAGTTGAGTACGGCCTACATTTAATAATGATTTATTTTAGAAAATAACTATTGCGAGATTTACTTGTAGTTTACTTTCTGTCCCATTCATTTACAAGAATGTAGCACGTGACGTCAACAAGAAGTTTCACTTAAGTGGCAACAGTCCCTGCAAGTTCCTGAAGGACAAGCACAGCTGGCTGTCCTGCAGTTAGTGTGTAAAGTGCGATCGTTAGCAATCGGTGTTTACAAAAATTTGAAGCCAAATGCCTAGATTTTGTGGCATTATTAATTGCGGTAGTAGAGGTAAACGAGACCGAAAGTTCTTTTTTACGCTTTCCAACCGTAGGTTGAAGAAGCGTATATGCTTCAGCTTTGTCCGTCTGTCCATCCGCGCGGTAACTCGCGTAAAAATAGTTCGATTTCGATGGAATTTTAGTATATGATAGGGGATCACCTGGGAACGAACCCTATTGAAAATGGGCGAAATGGGGTCAAAGGTCAGGACATAGGAGCGGGATCCATTCCATTGCCCTTATGCGTCATAACTTGCGTAAAAATGCTTCGATTGAGACAAAACTTTATCTTGTTTTTCCGGAAGTATAATTTACCGGCTCTGTTTAATATCATCGAAATGGGATCAAAGGTCAGGTCATAGGAGCGAGATTTATTCTACAGCCATTATCCTCATACCTTGAGTAATAACTTGAGTAATGATTTCTGGTATGTTGCAAAGCGTATCATAATCAATGCATTACATGATTGTACTAACTTTTTTTTTTAGGCTGCCAGCTGCTGTCTCTAAAGGCAGTACCGAAAAGATTCGCTTATCTACGAAACGAAGGGACATCGCTTTCCAGAGCTTATAAAACACTTTTTATTGAAGAGGTAGACTCTTCAAAAGCAAAATATCTTTTAAAGGTTAGTTTTATCTATAAATCAGTGACTTCTGGTAAAGTGGTAAGGCAGAGAACCTATCTTTTACTTATTCAAATGCTGTTGACAGGGCTGTAGTGGAGGGTATACGGCGGTATACGCCGTATACCCTCTGCTTTTTTTTTTTTTTTGACAGAATAGCGTATACTTTCAATGTCAATATTATCAACAGAACTTCAATCTCGAACAACATCGCAGCCAAGAGCTGAACACTAATAAAAAGAACCATAAGAATTATAGAGAGCTTCGGAGAAAATCCTGGGGAAACAACTCATTTAGCATTAGCAGCGATCCCATTGATTCCTAACAACAAAATTGTACCTATTAACCAAACCAGTTTATTCAAAGCACGGTTGACAAGATGAAATCAAGACTGTGTTCAGATTCAAACAGTGAAAATGTACAACTTCTTAAGGATATTTCTTCATTAGAGCGAATAAACATTAAAACAGACGACGTGCGCTATGGAACTAGAAACAAGGCGAATTTGTAGACGTTTTAATGTTGATGAAATGCAAGCTATTCAGAGACAGAGAATATACGGAAAACGTCCAAGTTGTACCAGAAAATTAAAACCCCTCTTAAGAACGATTTCAACTCTGCCTTGTTCGACAGCTGAATGCGAACGAGGATTCATTTTAATGAACTACATTATAACCGATCTCAGAGCATCTTTGTTAATGTCCAACGTAGATAACCTGGTGTTCATAAATTCAAATGGAAAGCCCATTGAACGATTTAATAAAAAAAAATATGTAAGATCTTGGTTGATGAATCATCGTTCAGGAACTGATAGTAGATCAAGAGTTTCTTCTAGAGAAGAACAGTGCTGTAAGAACTTATCTCGTCAGGCTTTTTTTTTTCTTTTTTTTTTTTTTTTGATTGGAGGTTTAACGACCATAGTGAGCAACTCAATGGGCTATAAGCAGTCGTCTGTCCCTTATTTAGGGTCACTGGTTCTAGGGAAGGGAGAGAGCCAGTGCCGTAAGACAACTGTCAACACAACACCCATGCCTCACACGGGATTCGAACCCGGACCCCTTTCGGACGAATGATCAGAGGCCATCGCTTAGACCACTGCGCCACCGGGCTCAGGCTTTATGGGATATATTTCAATAAAAATTAAAATAATCTTGTGCATGTTCTTCAATATGTCATAATTGACAGAAGAGAGGAAAAGATACTTTATTCATATCGGTAAGTCAGCTCATAGTCATAACTGTTAAAAAGGCACGGTACCCCCCCCCCCCGAGGGTACCGTGCTTTTTTTGTTTTTGTTTTTTTTCTATCTATGTATTTATAACCTTTGATTTTTTAGGATTTGCACATAGCATACCCTCTGCTGATTTGACGACTACAGCACTGTCGGCGTACGGTGCTTGCATTTATTCGGCCAGGCGTTTCACTCGTTGATTCCAAGTTTTCAAGTTGAATTTAAAAGGTGTTGGCTGCTTTTTTTTTTGCGTAGGTTTTATTGTTCCTAACTATTTTGTTAGAGAAAACCTTTTAGAGTTTGCCTCTTAGTCAAAATGTTTCTTAAATCAACGCTTCGATATACCCAATCGGCACTTCCGTGCACGTGGGTTTTTCACCTCCAGGGACTTCTATTCAGAAGGTTCCTGGTTGATCTAGGAGGTGGAACTTTTATAGAGCTAAAAGTTAATTTATTAGCCAACCTGACTTTTAGTCCGAATCAAATCTCTTTGGCGGTTCTGGACTTTTTAGAAGAGCTCGAGAACACCTTCCCCATGACTCACTTGTTTTGCGAGTTTTCGTCGGCTTTTCACTTAGTATTTTCACTTTTAAGGTTATTTGGGTGTTGGGGGGGGGGGGAGGTTTACTTCACTAGTTTGTTCTGTATAATATTTCCTCCCCAAACCACCGTTGATTTTATTTTTAGTATACACCTGGATTTTTATCTGGAGCTGAAGCACACTTTTGCGGAAAAATGCAAATCATGGCTAAAATTATTGTCCAAATGAAATTATTTTTGGTATCTAGGTCTGTTTTCAGACCGGGATTATGCTGCTAAATTTATTTACGGATAAATAAATTAGGGCGAAATCAAAATTACTGTGTTTCTTCGCCGCAATTTTGCGTGAAAAAAATGATTTTGCCCTAAATTTTTCTAAGACTTGAAAATCGCTTCCCAGAGCTAACGAAAACACTTCTTATTGAAAAGTTATTTATTACTCACTAATTAGCGATCTTACTAAATTACCATGTAAAAAAATATCCACGATGGGAAATCGTTATATGCTTCGAGACTTTTATATGCCTCGAACGAATCTAGGAAAAAAAAATTCAAGGAAAAAAGATCCACGGAAAAAAAAAGCCACCGGAAAAAAAAAGCCATGGAAAAAAAATTCACGGAAAAAAAAGCCAACGGAAAAAAAAGCCAGGGAAATAAAATCCAACTCCAACGAATCAGTTATCGATTTACATGATCGACACAGGGCCGGATTAAGGAGGTAGGGGGGGGTCTAGCCATATGGTTTTCATTAAGGGGCCGGGCACCAATTGCTGTTCCTCCGAAGAACACTTTGAATGTGTGACAATTTTTCCAGTAGGGCAGTTTTCCAAGGTGCCTAACGAGAGGAAATAACTCTTTTGTTTGTCTGAATTTTCATGCCGGTTCATTTGAGTTTAGGGCAACTGGCCACAAAAGTTCAAGGGGGTGGGGGTGGGGGCTATAAAGATTGCCGTTTCTGGGTGTATATTGAGAACTGAATTGGGAACTCCAAACAAACGAATTTCGAGATAACGTTCCATGTAAGCCAAGCGAGAATTGTACTTTAATTTGAAGAAATAAATTGCCGAGGATCCGAGGTACACTTGGTTGGGGGAACGGGGAGGGCTGTACCTCCAACTTCCGTAATATTATATTCTGGGCCGCTGGAGTCTGTTAGTGTATCCAGGATGTTCCCCTTGAAGCGTCCGCAAAGTCCGTGAGCTGGGGGTGGGCTTCCCCCAAAATGTTAAAATGGACGTAGAGCTGTAAACATTAGTACCATGCTTTATATAATAATTCTGTACACAACCACGAATTTTCAGGAGGGTGGGGTGAATCCCCCCCCCCATGTTTCTAAGAGCTCTTCAGGGGTAACATCGAGGATACACTGACCGACTCTAGAGGTCCAGAATATAAAATTACGGAATTTGGGGGTAGAGCCCTCGAAACCAAGCACCTCGTATCCCTTTTACAGACTTCACCAAATTTATGGGGGACGGGGGAAGAACATACATAGTCTGTCACTAAACACAACATGAAGCACAGAAATTGCGAGCAAATCTCCTACTTTGAGCACTTGTCTGCGCTCTTAGAAACTTGGGGGAGGGTGAATTCATCCCACTCTCCTGAAAATTCCTGTTCGTGTACAGAATCATTATATAAAGCATGGTTCTAATGTTTACAGTATCTACGTCCATTTTAACATTTTGGGGGAAAGCCCCCCCCTCCCAAAGCTCACCTCGCGGACGCTTCAAGGGAAACATCACTGACAGACTCCAGCGGCCCAAAATATAATATTACGGAAGTTGAGGGTAGAGCCCCCAAAACCAAGTGTACCTCGGATCCTCGTCAATTTATTTCTTCAAATTAAAATACAATTCTCACTTGGCTTACATGCAACGTTTTCTCGAAATTCGTTTGTTTGGAGTTTCCAATTCAGTTCTCAATATAGGCCCAGAAACGTCAATCTTTATAGCCCCCCTTCCTTGAACTTTTGTGGCCAGTTGCCCTGAACTCAAATGAACCGGCATGAAAATTCAGACAAACAAGAGAGTTCCTTCCCCTCGTTAGGCACCTTGGAAAACTGCCACACATAATTCGGAAATTTGGAAAACTGCCCCACTGGAAAAATTGCCACACATTCAAAGTGTTCTTCGGAGGGGTTGGAGGAAGACCGCCACACAGGAAGACTGCCACACAGGAAAACTGCCACACATTTTTCAGCAACTTAGAAAACTGCCACACATTTTTCAGCAACTTAGAAAACTGCCACACATCGGAAAACCGCCACACAGGAAAACTGCCACACGATTTTCATTAAGGGGCCGTGCACAAATTGCTATTCCTCAGAGGAACACTTTGAATGTGTGGCAGTTTTCCAAGTTTCCGAATTATTTGTGGCAGTTTCCTAAGGTGCCTAACGATGGGAAGGAGCTCTTTTGTTTGTCTGAATTTTCATGTCGGTTCATACTTAGGGCAACTGGCCACAGAAGTTCGAGGAGGAGGGGGAGTATAAAGATTGCCGTTTCTTGGCCTATATTGAGAATTGAAATGGAAACTCCAAACACATTTCCGAATTATTTGTGGCAGTTTCCCAAGGTGCCTAACGATGGGAAGGAGCTCTTTTGTTTGTCTGAATTTTCATGTCGGTTCATACTTAAAGCAACTGGCCACAGAAGTTCGAGGAGGGAGGGGGGAGTATAAAGATTGCCGTTTCTTGGCCTATATTGAGAATTGAATTGGAAACTCCAAACACATTTCGAGAAAACGTTCTATGTAAGCCAAGCAAAAATTGTTTTGTTCAGGAAAGACCAATGAGGTGGGAATTTTTTAATAACGCTGCACTTTTACTTAGGCACTAAATATTTACATAAGATGTCAAATTTGTAGTATTCTTTTACCTAATTAATACATAGGCCCTACACCTCGGCCTTTTTAACAGCTTTTAATTCACCGACTTTATATTCATAACGCTTACGTATCAAATCAAGTCAATAGCATTGCTCTTTAACTTAGGCACTAAATAGTCATAATAGGCCACAAGCATAGGGCCTTTTTAACAGGTTTTATTCTACCAGTGTCATATTCACAACGTTTACACAGCGAATCGTGTTAATAATATTGGGTGTTTACTGAGGCACGAAATATAAATTCATAGGCCGTAAGCCTTTTTAATAGTTTTGACTATCAATACCATATTCACTACATTTACACGACAAATCAATTTAATAATAATACGCTTTTATTTGGGCACGAAATATTAATTCATAGGCCCAGACCTAGGGCCTATGAACGAATATTTCGTGCCTAAGTAAAAGAGCAATATTATTAAATTTTTTTGTGTGTGTAAACGGTGTGAATATGTCATTGATAGAGTAAAAACTATTAACATGGCCTAGGCCTAGGGCCAGTGAATTAATATTTCGTGCCTAAGTAAAAGCGCAATATTATTACATTTATTCGTTGTGTAAACGTTGTGAATGTGGCATCGATAAAGTAAAAACTATTAAAAAGGCCTAAACCTAAGGCATATGAATTAATATTTCGTGCCTAAGAAAACGTATAATATTATTAAAATGATTTTCTGTTAAACGTTGTGAATATGGCATTGGTAGAATAAAAACTGGTAAAAGGGCCTATGACTAGGCCTAGGGCATGTGAATAAATATTCCGTGCCTAAATAAAAGCGCAATATTATTAACTCGATTTGATGTGTAAACGTTGTGAATATGACACTGGTAGAATAAAACCTGTTAAAAAGGCCTATGCCTGTGGCCTATGACTATTTAGTGCCTAAGTAAAAGAGCAATGCTATTAACTTGATTTGATACGTAACCGTTATGAATATAAAGTCGGCGAATTAAAAGCTGTAAAATGGCCGAGGTGTAGGGCCTATGAATTAATTAAGTAAAAGAAAAATATTACAAATTTGACATGTTATGTAAATATTTAGTGCCTAAGTAAAAGTGCAGCGTCATTCAAAAAATTCCCACCTTATTGTTCTTTCCTGAACGCTTGGCGCTTAAATAGAACGTTTTCTCGAAATTTGTTTGGAGTTCCCAATTCAATTCTCAATATAGTCCAAGAAACGGCAATCTTTATAACCCCCCCCCCACCCTCGAACTTCTGTGGCCAGTTGCCGTAAGCAAACTTGGAAAACTGCCACACCAGAAAACTGCCACACATTCAAAGTGTTCCTCGAAGGAATAGCAATTTGTGCCCGGCCCCTTCATGAAAAGCGTGTGGCAGTTTTCCTGTGTGGCAATCTTCCGGTGTGGCAGTTTTCTTTTGTGGCAATCTTCCGGTGTGGCAGTTTTCTTTTGTGGCAATCTTCCGGTGTGGCAGTTTTCTTTTGTGGCAATCTTCCGGTGTGGCAGTTTTCTTGTGTGGCAGTTTTCCTGTGTGGCGGTTTACAGTGAACCCTTCGGAGGAACAGCAATTTGTGCCAGACCCCTTAATGAAAAGTGTGTGGCAGTTTTCCGGCAACCGCAAGGCCCGTGCCTCCTTTTTTGATTTTTTTTTTTTAGAAATGACCTAATCATTATTGAAATTATTTTCATTATTATTATTACTGTGAAGGCATTAATTTATGTTGGGTTTTATTGCACCCTTCTTATTGGCCAATCTGCAATGCATTCATAAAAGGAGCAGTTTCAATATTCGCAAAACCCTGTTTTAATCTTCTATTAAATTGCTACCAAACTTCAAAATCGCAATCAGTTTTGCTTTACCAATTGTAAGATTATAAATATTTATTATTATTAATTAATCAAACTCTGATGCCCCTGTGGCGTCAATCTAGGAAAAAAGATCCACAGGAAAAAAACGGAGAGCCAGGGGAAAAATCCATGACAATGTTTATACGACCCTCTAGGCTTCTTACACAGAAGTGACGCAAAGAAATTAGAAAATAAATTTTTATACGATCCCTTAAGCTTCCTACATAGAAGTGACGCAAAGAAATTAGAAAATACATTTTTATACGATCCCTTAAGCTTCCTACATAGAAGTGACACAAAGAAATCAGAAATGCAATTTTTATACGATCCCTAAATTTCCTACAAGGTCACCCAACATGGAAGTGGACACAAGAAAATCAAAAGTGCAATTTTTGTACGACCCCTACATTTCTTACAAGGTCAACATGGAAGTAGACACAAGAAACAAAAATGCAATTTTTATACGCCCCCCCCCCCCCAATTGCTCGAACCACCATGGAAACAAATTATGGTGTCCTTGTAATCTTTGAGTAGTGAGAACTTTTTTTAATATAAATTTTTATACGACCCCTAAGTTTCTTACTGGTTAGCCTACATGAAAGTAGCCGTTGGGTTTTATTTCCATGGACTTTTTTTCCTTGGCTTTTCTTTCCTTTGGCTTTTTTTTCCCTGGATTATTTTTCCGTTGGATTTTTTTCCTGGCTTTTTTTTCCGTGGATCTTTTTTCCTTGGATTTTTTTTCCGGTAACCGCCTCGAACTATTGTGTGGTAAAGGCGCTTCGACCAAAGACGAAGTAATAAAAAATATTTATTATTTGTACTTTCGGAAAACTTTTCGCGTCACCTTTGAAGATACTTGCATTCAGCACATGCGGATCTTTTCCTTCAATCTCTTTAATTTCTTCCAGATATCGCATTTTGTACTCGGAAATTAAACTTCCAGAACAAGACGCCATCATTTCAACGGTTCAACGGGGACTGGTTGTTTTTCCCTTACGTTACTAAGGCACGTTGCTATGCTGAAAGTCACGTGTCTGCTACATGGTGCCTACATCCCCATACTTCACATTGTGTTGTTCATTTCTGAGAAGATCCCATTCAACGTCGAAGTTCTTGCGTCAGTTTCGCGTTATATAGAATAGGGCATCGCTGCTGAAGTAAATGAACCGAGTGCATATCTTTTTTTGTTTTGTTTTTGCGTCAGTCTGGGAAGTTCACTCGCAGCTTTTCGACAAGCCAGCTCTTTCCCTACAACTGAAGTGTTCGCACGTTTTATGTAGTAGGTGATTTTGTACCTTTCTAGGGTTTGTTTTGCGCCGCTGCTATACAAGTGAGTATACCTATTTTCTTAGTGAGGAGAGAAAATATGAATTCCATTTTAAAAGTGTTTCAGAGGAAGAAGAGGTGTGAAAAGAAGATGTTAAAAGTCGATGAGACGAGTGATCCTACTTTTGATGAAAATATTGAAAAGTTCAAAAAGGTTCAGCTCGATTCGCGTCAACTGGAGTGGATGTTCAGAAACTTTTACTCTTCTCTTAATCTGCTTTTATACCTTGGCATATCTTTGATGAAGGCTGTTTCTGACTTTCACGTGTCAAACGACGAAAGCTATGATACTTTTGCGACGAATGCGCGGTTCCTGGACGACCAATGGCAAGAGTTTGTGAACCGGATACGCGAAAACGTTGTGCTTCCGCTAGCTACACTAGTAACGGAGTTATCTGTTGTACACGCTGAGATCACGGAAAGAAACCGTAGACTCCAATACTACGATAGCCTTAGAAATGCATTTCAAAAACGTTTCCATAAAAAGGAAAGGAAGTTATTAAAATATAAACAGAAGCTCCAAAGAGCAGAGCATGCATACAAGGAGCTCAATGAGAAACTTAACGAAAACATTCCTAGTGTGTACGAACAAAGCCCTATACTTTGCAATGATATTTTAAAATATTTTTTTAAGGAGCAAGAAGCATTTCTTAAGAAACAGGGCGATGCTTTGACAATATTGCAAAGCATTGCGCAAAATGGAACATTTGGCGAAACCGACGACAGAGCAGCTGTGCGTGTGCCTGAAGAGTACAATGTTGACTCGGACGAGTTCTTGAATAACCCTCAACAGGAGACCATTATCTTCAAACGCAGAGATACCAGCTCGGATGAAGGAGAATCTTATATTGGTTTCCATGTCACATACCTCAATTCAGGATCCGCATATGACATGTTGGGCCCCGAAACAGCAGATTTTGATAAGGACACAGTGGACCTGACAGTTTGGGAAGGAATCGCAACAATCTAGTAATCAAAAGTGGGGAAAGAAGTGTTACTAAAGCATAAACGTATTTGCCTCTAGGCAGTGGTGGATTTACAGGTAAGCCCACGAATCACAGGCGCGGGCCCTGCAATGCTGGAGGGCCCTCAAAGTGAATATTTTTTGTTTTTATTTTAATTTTTGTCATTTTGCTTCTAAAAAAAAGAAAGAAATGCGTTGAGTGGAGGATAAATTCGCTGTTCTGGGTTCTGGAAACACGATTCCCCCTGAACTAGCAGTATGTCTTCTACAAGTGTTAATTTTCTACCTAACTAGAAATCTCTGTCTGTCTGTCTCTCTCTCTCTCTCTCTCTCTCTCTCTCACACACACACACACACATTTTGAAAGTAATATTACTCAACATTACGCTACAAATGAGCTCAGAGTGCAACAAAGATTTTGTTCTTTGGTTCGATATGTAATATGGCCCCTCATATTTCCGTTAAAATTTCTTTTTCTCATTCAGTCCAGTTTAAGAGGCAATCCCAAGTCTGTAACCACATTAGTAAAATGGTATTTACAACGTAATGTCTTTTTCGTGAGAAAGATTGGTGTTACGCTATGTCTGAAACCATGACTAAGGAATGTGGAACTAAATAAGAATACGATGCAATAGTTCCTAATTAAGCCTTTACGGCCAGACGAAACATATACAGATGTCAGACTTACGATAACCTTTTATTGGTCCAGCACTCTTTCAGTAGATCCAACATATCTACACACACACATCCCCATGAGCAACTGTTGTATCGTATAACATTCATATGCAGTGTTTCTTTCAGGACTTTTTGGCCGGGGGGGCAAATGGAACCCTAGAGGGGGCAAGTTTTCCATTTGCTATATATCATCATCATCATCATTGTCAACCATTATCAATCCACTGCTGGACGAAGGTATCCCCAAGTTTCCTCCACAACGGTCTGTCTTGTGCCAGGATGACTCCATTTGCTATATATCCAAAATGACTCCATTTGCTATATATATATAATTTTAAATACTATATTTATGTATATATAGAAGTAATTACTATATATCTAGCACAAGGCCGCATTTAGAGAGGGCCTTGCCTCTTGCCCCCCCCCCGGAAAATGTGTTTTTCTTTTTTTTTTTTTTTGGTTAAAATGCGACTTACATTAGAAAAAAGTGCCTTAATTTAATAAAAAAGGTATCGACTTACATTGAAAAAAAAATGCTTTAATTTTTCTTCAATTTTTCATTAACTTTGATTTTGTTCCAGATGGTGGATTTAAAAACTTCCTATTTTCTCTCCCCCCCCCGAAGAAAAATTCTATATACATCTCTGATATAGTTATTACTTCTTCAAACATTTCAGGAATAACAAACTTTCTTCAGCTAAAGGAGGGAGGGAGGGGGGGTTCCGCAGGCTTGAAATTTTCATCTACTAAAATGCATTCATCGCACTCTTGATCCTGAATCCCGATTCCCAGGCAATTAGGTATGATTAGTCTACTTATTGTATTTTGGAGAATACCGTGCGTGGTAATCCACTTTTTAATAAAATAAACTAAAACTAGTACCATTTGAACAAATATTGAAAAAAATATACTTGGAGAAATATTTGTAGCATAAAAAGAAACGAAACTTCCTTTTTCATCATAGCCTGAATTTATTAAAATTTGGCTCAGTATCCTAAAATGTCTGGGGGAAGGGGGGCAAATGGTCGTTTCCGGGACAGCTTCGCCCCCCTGGATGTATGCCTGAAAGAAACACTGTTCATACATAATTTTCTCTCTGACTTCAATTGTGTTGCCAACCTCATTCTTGTGAGAGAGAAGATATCACGTTAAGTTTGGAAGTATAAAAGCGAACAAGCTCAAATTTACATAGGAAAAGGAACTAAAAATGAAAGTTATATTAGAATATACGTCACACATTGGAAAAGGTGGTTTTACGAGACGCTAATAAATTCTGTCCAGGTTTGGGCTCTTTAGAGGGACTGTCAATGGGAGGCGGGGGATATGATGATATGCGACAGCAGACCCCACACCACATGTAGCATAAATTCCAGTTAAAGAAGTGCCGTAAACTAACCGCATGTACATGCTAACTTTTCATATAAAATTTTCGACTTTCCTTTCTTAACAAAGGATTTCTTGCTTACAACTCCCTCCATTTCTTCCTTGTTAGAGTATCACAAAATTCCTAAATGTTAAATTTTGTCTTGACACCAATAATGGTTTTTGAATAATCGCAGCAACAAACTGCAGGCATGTAAAAATAGCCAGATCATGTTCGGGAATCAAAATGGGCATTTCTATTCTCTAAATCCGCTACTGCCTTCAGGTGATCTTTATTAAGTAACAGCTTTATTCCTTCAGATTTAAAAGAATGAAAGTGAACTGTCGCTGAAACCAACTGAAGTCATTAACGTTGTGGAACCCAATGCTGAGGAAGGAGCCGAAAATGGATGGCCGGAGGACTTTGAGAAAGAGGAAGAAGAAAAGTATTTTCAAAGTAAATTTCACCAGAGCATCAGGTGATAAACTTAGTCATCTGAAATTTCATTAATTGAGTGACTAATCAAGTTGTAGTTTTCTCTATCCGAAGAAAAACTAAAAATTGTCAATATGTTCAATCCGCCTATTGTTGGAAATGAAAATTTATTTTGACAATCCATTATTTCCATCCAGAAAACAACTTTTAAAAATTGCAATACATTGAAATCCCATATAGTATTCTTGTGTATTAGATAGTGATAATTTTGATGAGCTTATATTTTCATTTTTTTCATCCAACGCTTTGTCATCCTTACTAACATTAATAACAGTAATAAATTGAATCGTTGGCAGTTAGTTATTGTCGTTTAGCAAATTAAACATATTCTGCCTGAAGCAGTTATTCCTCATTTTTTAAATTGTTTTTCTCAGGATTTCACGTGTTTTTGAATAACAGGTTTTTGTACCTTACCAGGTCATATTTTTCTCGCCTTAATAGCTATCGATGCATCGAAAAGTTCAACATTTTTTTTCAGGTTAACTGTGTTTTTAACTTTATGCTTCAAGAGATGTTTCGTACATAAATAAAAAGTGTTAGGAAGTTCACACACGTTGGCCACCGTCATACTTTAAGTATATTCGGTACGAGAAGCTCTTCTGTTCTCGGTTAGGATGTGTCATTTTTTTTTTTTTTGTTATAGATAAGAAGAAACTTGTTTCCCAAAACATTACAGCATATTTAAACCACAGGGATTTGGGAGGAGACATCCTTCAAATATTTGATACTCATATGGAAAGAGTATGCGATTCAGCAAGCGTTACAGTTATGCCAACCATTGTTCCAATTTTTATGCTGGAACTGATGCAGCCATTACAGCAAATTCCGGTTAATCTGGGTAGCAGTTTGTTTTTGGAAAAAAATTGAAGAACATCCCACGTTAGCTCTTTAGGATAAAGCTTCACATAATTGGGGCAGCCGTTTAACTGGGCCAAAGTTTTCCAGCCTCGATGTGTTCCAATTAACCGGAATCTTCTGCATCTTGTATTGCCATTTTAACGAGGGTAATGCTGTGGAATGATGTTTAAATGACTTTTTAACATAAAAAACGCTTATAGCGTGAGTTGTAAAAATCCGTTTATCTATTGGCATAAAAAGCATACATAATTGCCAAGCTTTCGTCCTCCCCTGGGACGCTTTTTCAAGGCAGTAGATGGTGAAAAACTAGGTAGTAAAAATGATTCTTTTATTACGCTAGTAAGTAAAAGGAGTTTAGCGTTTTTGATTGTGCATAGTCTGGTGTACTTGTAACTAGTAACTTTTTTATTGTTTAACTGGAACTCGCTGATAGTTTAGACGACGCTTTGTACGATATAAACAATGATCACTAAACTCAAAGCTTACTGTTATATAAATTTTGATAAATGAAGGTTTTTTTAGCCATAGGAAATTATTTAACTATGTTTTATAGTGCTTCAAAATATAAAGGTTTCGCTGTTTTCCTGAATCCACTGTAACGATTTGATTTAAGCGGTTGAAAAGTTTCACTGTTTAAAAACAACGCAATAAGCAAATTTTCACCCAAAGCAATAATTTCAGGTTCTATAATGAAGTTATCTGCTTTGCTTAATATCACACTTAGGTATTCGACTTATTGATGTCACCGAAAACGTGAAGAAAACTCAAAATTTCTTACGCGTCCTTAATCAGGCATTATTTTAAAACCATTTATTTTTATTTTCGATCACAAAATGAGCAGTTGTCTGATTTCATTTGAAAATAAATTGCAATTCTCAACTGCATCATAAAACAACTAATGCGAATAAAATGAAACAGATTTCTTACAGCTTATATGACGAGAACGGGATTAAAAATATATCTTTACTAACCAGTTAATTTTTAAACAGCACCAGATCGCGCTGCATTTGTGAAATTGCGGAAGTACCTAGTAATTTGACTCCGGACAAATTGCGAGTTTTAGTAGTAAGTTATAGCTCTAAAGGCTTACAAGAAAAGCGCTATTAGGATAAGGTTTGGCTGGGAGCATGACGTCACGAAATCTCTGGGATGAAGTAGAAATGATTGCTTGGTCTTTGTTATGATTCGTACTTTGTTGACATCATAAAAGCAAATACGGATGTTGGTCAACTGCACTGATCCCATTGCGAAAAGAGTCAGCTGCCCTCCCAGCCTCTCCCGGTTAATGGGCTAACTGCCTTGGACACGGACACCCTACTCCACTCCACCCCCACCCCCAAAGATTACTGCACTCCGAGACCACAGAATTTGAGGTGTGTTTCAATTACCCTTTCTTGGGGGTCTGCGTTCCACTTCCGAATTAGGACAAACATTGCGATTTGAGAGCAATTCCCGGAAAGTAAACTTGTTATAAGAGGTTCACTGTTTCTCAAAACTTAGCATACGGTCCACAGAAAAATACGCGGATTTCTTTGCCTTTTTTCCGCTTAGCAAACTTCCGGTACTTTCATTATCTATTACTGCATGTTTTATATTTTTAAAGATCGGACATGTCTTGAACTATTGATAAGTCTGTTGCAATAAAGAACATTGATATTTTTACTAGTTGTGGATTCTAAGGAAACATTTGCTGGAACAGTGAACCTTCGACAGAGTCTACGGTAAAATCGACCGAGTCTATGAGCGTTACCCAGGGGATACCACGTGGAGGTTGACACTTCATCCCCCAAAAAGTTTTATTTTTTTGCTCTCATTTTTTTTCTTCTAAATTTTAGCTTTTTAATTTTTTTCTCTCCTTTTAATTTTTTTATTCTTTTTTTAGCCTGTTTACTTTTTTTATCTTTCATTCAATTTTTTTTTCTTTTTTTAGCTTTTTTCTTTTCTTTTTCTAATTCGTTTCCTTTTCTTGGCACGAATATTTCATTGTTGCTATTCATTTTTTCAAGTAGTAAACAGTCACTTCCCGCAGTAGTATGATCAGTTTTAATGGCAGTTCCGAAATATCCTCTGTTGTTTTTCGCTTAACGCTATTTGATATGATTTAACGGGAGAGCAGTTTTTTTTTGATTGGAGGTTTAAGGACCACCGTGAGCAACTCAATGGACTATAAGCAGTCGCCCCTCCCTAATTTAGGGTCACTGGTTCCAGGGAAGGGAGAGAGCCAGTGCCGTAAGACAAACACAACATCCATGCCTCACCGGGATTCGAACCCGACCCCTTTCGGGCGAATGATCAAAATTATTTAAAATAAATTTAGTCCAACATGCACGTGCAAAAGTGGATAGCCCCCAGGGGATATCGGGAGGCAATCCCAAGCCTTGAGGCGATACTTAGGCCCCCAGGGGATATCAGGAGGGTTGCAAGAGTCGATGCGGTCAGTTGCCCAGAAGGGAGCGACGTGACCTTACCTCCACGGATTAGGTCAACTCCCCAGAAGGTCACGTGACCTTGGCATCCGCGGACAAGGTGAAACCCAAAAAGGTCAGAGGGAGTTAGACTGGTCAAGACGAGAGCTCGGCAGTTGAGTTCGAGTGACAGCGGAAAACAGACGTGGGTAGTTAGTGCCTAGATATGATCAGAGAGCGATGTGCCAAATAGATGAAGTACTGCCAGTGTTGACAATTGGTGGACGATTATGATTGAAAGCCTGAGAGACATATGGAAATTCCAGATAAGTTAATTTTTATTTTCCCTGTTATTGCATGTACCTGCTTAACATTATTCGTAACCCTATTTAGAGCACGTGGCGTGTGTAATGGTCATGATCAAACAATAGCAACCCAGTTAGCTAGGCAAACATTTAAGTAAGGCATAAGAGAAAAGGATATAAAAGTAAAATAAATCACTGAGCATTGCACTTACATATACGTATGCAGAAATGAGCGAGAACTTGGTAGAGAGAAAAATCATAATAATTACAAATGTTTAGGTCAAAAGTATTGTTATGACTGCACCCACGCACGTGGTAACTTAGTGTTCCTAACTCTCAAGTATTAAACCAATTTAATTACTTCCACATAAGATTCCTGTTTGCTTTCCTTATAACCACACAAGACATAAATTAAGGTATGTGTAAACTAAGATATGTGTTTATGTTTCTAATTTCTTTCACGTGCGGCACCATTATTCCCCCACCATTCCAGTGACGGGATAAAGGTGAATCACAACGCCGTGCTTTATTATATGCCAGTACATATAAGGGGCACGTTTTTGTTCATATACGATCACTGTAGAACAAAATTTTCATAGTTATAGCATTGGCACATTAAATTAAATTTAATCGGTAAATAATCTGTAATTGATGCACATATAATTTGTTCATAATAATAAATATAACATAGCTGCAATTAACCCATTGTGTTTATAAAATTAACGCATTGTATATAACATTGGTGACATTAACACGTGCTCCATTGTGAATAACATTAACACGTATTTCATATTGAATATAACATTGGTACCGATTAACATTTGAATATAACTTTGGTGAATTGTTTATAACATTGGTGCTATTATTCCTTTGTTTATAACATTGGTGCTATTATTCCTTTGTTTATAACATTGGGGCCATTAATCCTTTTAGTTATAACAGTTGTGAAAAAAAATCGGATTGTAAAATAACGGAGGCACTAGTATCCAGGTACACTTTTGCCAAGCATTTGCGTTCTGTACAACGCCACTTCCACCCTATCTCTGTTTCTACAACTTTATAGAATCTGTGTCCTGAACAGAGGCGATGTTAGATCATTTGGGGCCCTAGGCGCTAAAATGTTCAGGAGGCCCCCTCCTTCTTATTACCTCATAAATTTCCATCCGTCAGATAAACAAAAAAAAAAAAAGTAAAGTCAAGAAAAATGTTTTTAAGTTTTTTAAAATGCCATTTTATCTTCCTATTATTAGAACGTTTTGTAAGAAACAGTGCTAGTGCAATCACTTTGTCTGTCCGCGCACATCGAACGTTTTCAGAGATATTTTATAAATCATTTTTGCGGCTAATAGGATATCAAAGGATATTAGGTTTGGCGCTTTAAATATCCCACATGCTTCATGAATTTACTGCTAAAGGCTGTCAAAGTCGAAAATTCAAAAAACTAAAGTTCTATGTGAAGAAACTGTTCAACTTAGAAGAGAAAATTATTTTTGTGCCTTCCAGATTAGGCTTAACTATTCTTTCTTAAATATTTACATTTTCCAATTAGTTCGTTAATTTCCTGCTAGAGGCGCTAAGTCCAAATAATTTGGTTTTCACAAATTTTTCAAATATTATTTTTGCGAATGACAGGACATAAACATTCATTAAATTTTGCCCATTTTAAATTTCACTACTAGTTCATAAATTTCCCGTTATGAGTTCTCAAAGTGGAAATTTAGTAAATTTTATCTCTACGCTACGAAGTGACCATTTCGGTTACAGCAAAAGTTCTTTTTAAGTTTTATACGTTAGGCAAAACTGATTACTTTAGCACCTTTTCATTTGTAAGTTACTCGGCAAATTTAACGATATGAGCGCTGAAGAAATGAAATTTCTCTAAATTTATCAGTACATTGCGTGTAAATTGTCATAAAATTGGAATGCGTTTGAATTTCAAATACGTAATTGGAATGCATTTCATTTTCTTTTTTCATTGCTTCAGCTTTGGGAAATCATCTTGTTTTTACGTTATGAGCAAATTAATAGGCAACGAACATCAAGCAAAAAATAAATACTTGAAGACAATGGCAACCGGAAAAGTCCTCCACATTAGAAAATTCGGGTAAAATGCAATTTGTGCACAGCACTTCACTTGAAAAGAGTAGATGACTTTTCGTGGAGGAGTTTTTCTGTGGCGAACAATTCCCTAAATTGTGGAGATTAAGCCGTCCATGGCATAGACGAATGCCATGGACCAAGAAAGTTGGACAGTAAGAATTTCATCAGTCAGTGCAGGAAAGGGAGAATGTTTTCTTGAAAGCATTTGTCTTATTATTTTCAATCGGAAAATTGAGAAGGTATGCATTTTTTTTTATTCTGTCAAAAAGATGCGTGAGATTTTTTTATGCCTGTACTGCAGTTATCAGAAACAGAAGCATAAGAATTAAATGCAGAAGGTCCGGTTTGAAAATGATAAAGTAGGAACCACAGCTTTTCGAGAAAGAGTATCATTGAAACTTTTTATTGCGTTTTCGACAGTTAGTTTTATGTCGATATAAGGAATAGAAAAGGTGAGAATACTTAGTAGTTATTAGTATTAAACCAGGGCTGACAATAGAAAAAATTTTAACACTATTAAATAAGAAAAAGTTAGTGTGATAATGTCGAATTTCTTTATTTTTTCAGCCTAAATATTAACTCTTTTGGTTTACGCTGGTTTCGGGGGATTAGGGCGGAGAAAGAACTTGACCACCCTATCCCAAAGGGGATAAAACAATTAACAGCTAACACCTCCGATCATCAGGACAGTATCTACAAGCATTTCTCATCACAACTCAGGAGAGAAGTGGGAAAGGTTTCAACACAGATGTTTACATTTGGGTTCAGGTCGGGCAAACGTGGTGACCACACCATCAGTCGGAACTGTCCAGAATGCCCCTCGAACCAATTTTGGACAACTTGGGCCCGATGACATGGTGCATTATCCACCTGGAAAATCGCACCGTTGTTGGGGTACATGAAGTCCATGAAGGCCTAAAAATAGTCACCCAGCAGAGCAACAAAGCGATTGCCGGCTAATGAAGTGTTTACGAGGATCAGAGGACACAAACCTTGCCACTTAAAGACACACCACACTGTTATGGAACCACCACCATCTTGCACAATGCCTTGTTGGCACCTTGGGTTCATGGGGTCTGCGCCACAGACGAACCCTGCCATTAGCTCGTAACCACTTTTAACGTGACTCATCCGACCACGCAACATGTTGCGAGTATTCCATAGTCCAATTAACGTGTTCACGAGCACAGGTGAGGCGCTGTGTTCGATGTCGTGGTGTTAACAAAAGCATTCTGGTGGGTCTTCTGCTCCCATACCTTATGGACGCTAAATTACGCTGCACTCAGCTGATGGATATGTCTGTGGTACCTCCTGCATTGAATGTACATATTATTTGAGCCAGTGTAGCTTGTCTGTTAGCATGGACAATCCTGGTCAGACGCCGCTGGTCACGGTCATTCAGCACCCGTGGTCGGCCACTGCGCTGTCCACGGTGGGTGGGAATGTCTTCCATGAGGTATTCTCGGTACACACGAGACACCGTGGATTGAGGAATGGTGAATGTTCTCACAACTTCGGAAATTGAATGTCCCATCCGTCTGGCTCCCACTACCATGCCTCGTTCCAACTCCGATAATTCACGTCACTTGCCATAATCCTACTGGCGGTTGTTCAACCTGACTCACGAGATTACACCACGCAACTAATAAAAATCGCTGCGTGCGCCAAAGCCTTTATGCGACGGCAGCGCCAGTTAAAAATTTGCATACTGCTATCCCATGACTTTTGGCACTTCAGTGTATATATCGAACGTCTGAGTATATTCAAATACTCTAAGTGAGTTATATAGAGCTCAGTTACGTGGATTCAAAGAATTGCTAATTAGAAAATGAATTTTTTTGCGTATTTACTGTTTCTCACGTTAAAAACTATATCTCAAGAGCGCAGTGCCCAGTGTAAGGTAAAATATTCATGCATAATATAAACCTTTTTTGGTAAAAAATCAGTCGTAAGATAATTGAACAATGTGAATTCATCGCTTTTCCTGCAAATCCTTGCAATCCAGAGTTTATATCCGGGAAATTCCAGAAGTTGCCTATTGTTTATCATGTTACAAATCCAGAGTTCACTCGCAAGCCGCACTATTTCATTGACAAATGTAGCTATTTACATTACGGCGAACGATATAACATATAAGACCAGGTTCTTATGCAATAGTTCAAATAACTTTCGTAAGCACAACGTATTTCTACTTAGCAATTCCAACGTCTGAGTATTGGCTGTTTCGTTGCATTTTTTTCTGAACAGATCACCCACTGTAAGTAATTGTGCGTTACAAAATTTACCGCACGATCTGCTGAGGATTCAGAAAGACGTACATATAAAGGAAGACATTGCCCGACAGAAAAATTTTTTTGGCAACTCTTATGTTATGTTGCAAATGAGTGTCAGAAGTTTCCATTGGTTGTTCAGAATATTTATGTTGTTTCTTGAAGATAATTTGTGAAAACACCGTTGTCATTCCCAAGAATCGATCACATCTCTACCGAGCATATTACTGTTTGTTTCGGGAATAATGTTAGTGAATTTTTATTGGTATGGCTCCACAGAAAGAGCTGTGAAAATGACTACGGCTATTTCTGCCTGTACTCCTAAACACCTAATGGCTAATGTCCAATTATACACATGTGGGATAAAAACCGCAACGGCTAATATCCCCGACTGCAAGATTCCACAATTATGCATGTATGAGATCCAATGGCAGCAGAGGAATTTTCCTATTGGGTGTCGTGACCTGTTTGAGTTTATAAGGTCGCCCGCAGGTCGAGTGGTGTAGACAGCGGCCTTTTGTTTTCTCGAACTGTCGGGCCATGGAGAGTTTTCCGGGAAGGACATTGATGATGTGTTCGGGGCTCGGCTGTCCCCCTCCCCTGTAGCCACTGGCCCTTAAGTAGGAAAGAAAGACTGCAGCTAACCTAGATGACCGTAGATTGTTTCTTACGCCCCCCCTTGAACACGAGAACACGATTTTCCATTATGCACTCCGAGACATCATTTAACATCTGGAAATTTCCAATGAATCTTTGATATTACATTTTTGAAAACGAAAAACTTACGAGATCCTTCAATCGGTAAAAATCGTTGGCACCAGAATTTTGGACTAATAGTTGTCAGAATTGTCTTTATATTCTTCTGTAACCATTATGCTTATCCCTATATCATACATCTGAGGAAGTCAAATTTGAACTCGGAGTGATAATTCTAAATTTCCTCCCATTCTAAAAGAGTTGCCTAATTAACATTTGAGATTTTGTTGCCTTTTTTGCAGGCGAACTGCTAGAACCAAGGAGGAGATGTAGTAAGGATGACGTCACACATTTGAAACAGATCATATGTAGAGAATTTTAGGAAGGGAGTGTCTGACCTTAGGTCTTAAACAACCCTTTTTTATACACCCACGTTTATACCACCAAGAGAGGTGACGAATTGTAATAAACTTGAAACAGATCAGATCAGATGTAGAGGATTTAAGGAAGGGAGTGTCTGACCCCAGGTCTTAAACAACCCTTAGAAATAGGAAGCTAGGAGACTTGAACTAGAGACCCCGATAGGAAAGTGACATAGAAGCGAGATAGAAAGGGGAAGGAAGACGTCCTTATTTATTACCGGGGCCCGGCTGCTTAACGTGCCCATCTGACACACGGCGGATATTTAGTGGTTCAAGCGTTCGTACCTGCCTAGGATCAAACCCCAGGTCTTCTTCGTGGCAGTCACGAACGTTGACCACTAGGCCACCTGCGGCCTAAATTTGAAACACTTTGAGCTCACGACTTCTCAATCGTCTCACCAACATGGTGGCAGAGGCTGTGATTGGCTGTGACGTCATGATCGTAACGTTTCGATGGCTTCGCTTTGATTACACGAGGGGAACGGCTGGCCATTACTCCATCTATTCTAACCAAGGAGGTTACAATAGATGGAGTAAGGATGACGTCAAAAACTTGAAGCACTTTGAGCAGACTACTTTAATGAGCAGTCGTCTCAGCAACATGGCGGCAGAGGCTGGGATTGGCTGTGACGTCATGATCGTGACGTGTCGGTGGCTTCACTTTGATTACACGAGGGGAACGGCTGGCCCTTGCTCCATCTATTCTAAACTCCTTGATTCTAACCTCCTAGGTTAGAACAACATCCAACTTTGCGCTCATAGCCACACAACGAATTAAGTGTCAAGGACACAGAAAGTTCACACTTTTTCACTTAAATGATTTTGATAATGGATTCCTTCATTGCGTAAATGTGGGGTATGTGGTATATGTTCTCCTCACTCTTGCTCATCGGTGTTAACGAGCAGCTGTTTTATGCAATGACGGCGAGATGCTGAAAAATCAAGAATATCTACACTTTGAGAGTAGTAACATTAGAACAAGGTTTTTCTGGGGTACATCAATAATATCAGTTGCTATACTGGTTTACTAGGCTAAAAGAAAATGTTTAAAAAATAATTCAAATATTACTTACTTGCATCCGGCTTTACAGTCTAGTGATAAGCAATCTGGTGGTAGACGCAGATTCTGGCATGTTGGCCTGCAGGATGACAAACACTGGGTGAATTCTTCGTTGTTATTTTCATTGCATGAAAATGTTTTACCTAAAGTCATCATGTCGTTGCCCAGATGAACTAGCTCGTTTAGACTAGCTGGGTGGCACACCCATTCCGCATTAACGCATTCACTGAAACCCAGAGAAGAGAAAGTGCGTGACAATTTAGAAATTTTAAACAGTCATCAAACATTTTTATAAATTTTAAAGTGAGCAAGTGCTTTTATCCTAAACATCAGATGATGATTTATCAGTTGCAATGAGTAGATGTTGTGACAAAAAGGTTTTTGATTTAATATCTTAGAAGTTTTTTTTTTTTTTTTTTGAGGTTTAACGGCCACCGTGAGCAACTCACGGGGCTATATGCAGCAGCCCGTCCCTAATTTAAGGCCACTGGTTCCAGGGAACGGAGAGAGTCAGTGCTGTAAGACAAACACAACATCGATGCCTCACCGGGATTCGAACCCGGACCCATATCGGACGAATGATCAGAAGACATCGCTTAGACCACTGCACCACCCGGCTAGATATTTCAAGATATGCATTTAATCAGACTTGCCAAAAATCGGAAACTTTTCTACACTTGTTTTAACTTTTCTTTGATATAGTAATGTACATAAATCCACACTTACATGAGTACTAAAAAATTCGCGCTATAGGAAAATGGAAAACCTAAATAGTCACGGTTACGGATAATAGACCAAAAAGAAATACTTCCAGTCTGACTTTTAGAAGCGGAGAGAGCATGAAATACAAATATACGTTTATACCACCAAGAGAGGTGACGGAATTGCAATAAAATCCAAAAATATACTGGTAATCTTGGTAATGATTACAACTATCCAGTACAAAAGAAGAATTTATACACCATGCCTTTCAGAGAACGCGAAACCCAAATACACGTTCATGCCACCTAGAGCGGCAAAAATTACAAGAAAAGCAAGCCTGTCCGGAAGCAGAGTGGTCAGGGGCGTAGTCTTCTGACTACTTGTCTGAGATGAACCGTGATTCGAATCCCGGATGAGACATGGGTGATTGTCCCTCTTACGGCTCTGGCTCTGTCACTATCCTGGTAGTCGTTAAGCCCAGAAAAAAAAGACACAAACAAACAAAATTAAATATATGCGTAATCTTGGTTATAATTGCATCTACCCAGCACAAATGGAATTTTTCCAGTTTGACTTTTAGAAGAGCAGAAACCATGAAATACAGATATACGTTTATACCACCTAGGCAGGCAACAAATACAAGAAAATGGGTAATACGTTGGTGATTTTGGTAATGGTTACAGCTATTCATCAAAGAAAGAGTTTCTCCAGTCCGCCTTCTAAGAGCAGAGGTATCGTCCAAATATACAAATGCATGTGTGTACTACATATACCAACCACTGAATTAGATTTTTTTATTCAGTACCGGGTTGGACCTCCTTTAGCCCGAATTACAGGATGTATGCGGTTTGGCATGGATTCCATAAGGTGTTGGAGTCCATCTACGTCTACAGCATACTAAGCGTTCTCCATACAGTCCTTTAACTGGCTCAAACTTCACGGAAGAGGACGTTGCTCCCTGATCTGTTTTTCTAACATGTCCCATACATTCTCAATGGGGTTCAGATCCGAGCTTTGTGGTGGCCTGAAAAGATGGTGGAAGTCGCTGTCATACTCGCTGAATCACTGCTCACCACATCTTGTGCGATTGACAGTAGAATTGTCATCCATAAAACAGCCGTCATCTGCTGGATAAAAAGTCAACATTGTAGGACGGACTTGATCGGCAACAATGTTCAGATAATCTTAGGAGGACGCCCGACTTTCCAGCAATATTAGGGAACAACAAAACGTGTTCCACACAATGACACCATCTCCAGAACCTTGAGTTGTGTTTATAAGGCAAGTTGGGCCCTTTGCTTCATGGGACTCCTACCAAACTCAGTACCTACCGTCGGTACAAAACAAGGTGAACCGCAACTCGTCGGACCACATGACTTTTTTCCCAGTCTTCCTGTGTCCAGTCACAGTGTTCCCGACACCACTGTAGACGAATGTTCCGGTTCTTCGCAGAAATCAGCGGTTTCCGTATAGACATGCGACTGCCAATATAGATCTTCTCTTTCAGTTCCCTGCTCATAGTTCTCTGAGATATGGAGCTGGAACAGCCATCGTTGAATGCTTCGGCTAATTGCTGCACAAGGAAGTCCTGATCCTCCCTACAAACCTTCTCAGATGATGTTGATCGCGTTCCTGACAGATTATCGTTGCGCCACAGTTACACCTCTTAGACAAGAAATGTTGGTTATTTTTCCATTGATTAAAAACTTGGTGCACCTCACTTTTTGAGAAGCCAGGGAGCTCTGCTGTTTTTAAAATCGCCACTCCAGCCAGACGGGCACCTACAATTAGCCCTTTATTGAACTCCGAAAGTCCCTTTTGTTTTTCCCATTGTGATCCACAATACTGACGAGCAGCAGTCTTAAATACACTGGTGTGCAAAAATTAAGCACAAAGAGGAGAAATTAGCATAACAGCGGAACGAGCAGGCAGAATGGACCGAAAGACAACTCAGAAGATAGACTAGGGTCCGGTACGGTAGGGCGTGCGCATATATGCAGCATGAAGTAGGGGGGGTGTAGGAAAGGTATAAAGCACCAGGGCGGTGTACGCTCAGCAATTCGGTGGAAGCTATTGCACGGTGAACATCGGTTTGAAAGACGTCGAGTTGCTGCCACCGTGTGATATGGCCCACAGGCAATCCAGTAGAGGACATATGGATGCCTTTACTCGAGGTCGCGTCATTGGGAAGTTGGAAGAAGGACGAAGTGTGACTAGTGTGGCCGAGGAGTTCGGGATCGCTCACAGCATCGTTTCACGAGCTTGGAGAGCATTTCAAACGACAGGAACAGCTGTCCGAGAGTTTAGCAGTGGTCGTCCATGAGCAACCACGGAGGCGGACGACCGGTATATTGTCCTACAGGCGAGAAAAGACAGACGGCAGACAGCGGGAGAAATCGCAAGGCACATGAGACAGACAACTAGACGTCCGTTATCGCGTTTTACCGTGGCCAGGAGGCTGCACAAAGGTGGTCTATTTGCACGACGACCGGTACGGTGTCTGCCATTAACGCCTGCTCATCGGAGACGGAAGTTTCTGTGGTGCCAGGAACACAAGAACTGAACACATCAGCAATGGGGTCGAGTTCTCTTTACGGATGAGAGCCGATTTAGTCTGACGAGCGATTCTGGACGTATACACATCTGAAAAGAGCAGGGAACACGCAATCACACCTCCAACATCATCGAAAGAGACCGGTTTGGAGGTGGCGGAGTTCTCGTTTTGGGCGGTATCATGCTTGGTAGCCGTACTGACCTCCACATCTTCCAAGGAGTTTAAGTCACTGGTGTCCTCTATTGTACCGAGGTTCTCCTGCCTCACGTGCGTCTGTTTAGAGGTGCTGTGGGTCCTGAGTTCTTCTTCATGGACGACAACGCTACACCTCACCGTACAGTGGCTGTCACAGAGCTGTTGGAGAGTGAAGCTATTCAACGCATGGATTGGCCCGCAAGGTCCCCGGACCTAAATCCAATCGAACACGTGTGGGACTTTCTCGGGAGACGCTTGGCAGCACGTCACCAGCCGCCAGCAACGATTCCGCAGTTGCTATTGGCGCTACAAAAGGAATGGGCGCAATGCCTCAACAGCTCCTTGACAACCTCGTCCTCAGCATGGACAGGACGTTGTAAATCCTGCAACGCAGTCAGAGGTGATCATGTCTTCTACTAAAGAGCCGCCTGTCACATGGACGTTTATGTCTTCTGTCCAGTTGTGCTCGAAGCTACCTTTCCAATGAAGTGCCTTTGTATCCTTTGGATTCCTTGTTTGGACGGTTTTGCTCACTTGTCCCATATTCGTACATCTTGGGGATCTTATGGTATGATTTGAGTCGATGTGGAGCACTTCTGCACGACGTTACATTCGAAAAACCTTCTCGTCCTTAATTTTTCCACGCCAGTGTAGTTGCCTAGATCACGTGGTGACGCACGTGACTACGTATTTTGCATATACGCTGCGTAAGTGACGTTTACCTACACCTGCATAAAGATTTCTAATTCAGCGGTCGGTGCGGATACAAAGCGGGGAAGTCGTGTACCAGTAAAAGGCAAAAAAAAAAAACCAAAAAAAAAAACAGATAGTTTTTCCCATCTACAGCAATCGAACACGAAAGGGCTTTTTTTTCTTTACAGATATGTTTTCCAAACACAGCAATACGTTTAAGCCATCTAGGAATAAAATCTTGCATAAGGAACAACTGAAAAATACAAGGAAATTCTTTATCATGATCGCAAAAACTATTTTACATTCCAGTTTCTCAAAGAGGAAGTATTAAGACAAGAGCAAAAACACATTTACGTAACCAAGCGGACAAACGTTCTCCGGAAGTGGCAAAAAATGAATGAAAAAAGCTTCGTGTTTACAGCAATCTGATAAAAGAAAATGTTTCTATAGAACTTACAGAAGCGAAAGCTATTTATAAGATACGAACATACATTTATGTCGCCTTGCATAAAATTGTACACTCAGAGAAGTAGACAATGCTTTCAGATATCCGATACTAAAAGTATTTTTACAGTCCGACTTCCAGAAGATAAGGTACTGTTTCAAGTGTCACTGCACTCTTACGAAACTTTCTAGCCGAAACTGGCTTTTCTATCTTTCTCCACGTGCAGAAGCTTCTGTTTCCCCCTATTCAGTAGCAGTCATCTTTGCTTCATTTTGTAACTGGAAATTATTATATCCGGATAGAAAGCCCCACAAAATTATTAGTGCGTGTAAATGGTAAAAGAATTTAATGATCAACGTTCTGAATATAACCGATTGGTTCAATCACCTATGACTATTATTGACACGCAGTTTATAAACTGATCCAACCCACGAGCTTGAAGAGTACCCTGCTGGCAAGAAGGATCCATCGCTTCATGTAGTTTGCGCCATCCTCGTATCCTGCCATCCGCATGTACCAACGTGAATCTCGATTCATCAGTCCAGGCAACATTTTTCCACATGTCTAGGGTCTAGTGGCAATGTTCCCGCGCCAATGCTAATCTTTTCACCCTGTGATGTGCGGTCAGCAGCGGTACCCTCGTGGGACGATGGCTTCTGTACCCTATAGCGAGGAGATAGTTCTTGATGGTGTGGATGCTTACATGTTTTTGTGCACCAGCGTTAAATTGCCGAGTGATTTCTTGCACTGCGGCCCATCTATCCGCTGTTACAATGCGAGCTAGCCGACGATGACCCCGCTCATCCACACCCTGTTGTCCACTACAGTTGGCCCTTGCAGGGATGGTTTTACCGGATTCGATGTACTCACGGTGCACCCGTGACACAGTGGCTAGTGAAAATCCCAGTGCCTGCACGACTTCCGAGATGGAGTGACCCATTCGTCGGGGCCCGACAATTTGCCCACGATCAAATGCGCTTAGATCCTTCGTCTTACCCATACTGCGTCCGACTCTTACTGATTCCCGTCGCATCACTCCTTATATTGTCGGATCGCTGCATACGTCATGTCGTTTCCGTTTACAGGGCCACCAACAGCTCCACATTTGCATAACGCCAGTTGTCTCTAATTCAATTGCTCTTCAGTGTACAACCCGGGAACCGGCTTTCGGTTAGTAGAGTTTTCGGAGCAAGAATGGGAAAAACTGCCGATTTATCGGAACTTGATGAAGGACAAATTGCGACGGCATGGTGCCTCGGAACTACGATCTCGGAAACGGCGCGGCTTGTGGGTTCTTCACCTGTCACTGTAGCGAGTACGCATCAAAAGTGGTTCATAGATGGATGGCCAAACTACGAACCATCGTCCGCAACTCAACGATGCCAGAGGGGGACGGAGACCGTCGCGCACTGTTTACAGCGACCGCAGGACCACAGTACGATGAATCACCCGCAGTTACAACAGTGGTGATCAGGGCAACGTGTCACAGCTCATAGTTCATCACAGCCTTCTGCGCATGGATCTACGTAGCCAAAGACCAAGTCGGGTCCCCAAGCTCATTGCACGTCATCGCCAAGAACACATGACATGGGCCCTAGATCATCAAGATTGGACCGTGGATGATTGGAAGAAAGTGGCCTGGTCTGATGAATCAAGATTCCTGTTGCATCACATAGACGACCATGCGTGGATACGCCGATTACCAACCGAGGCTATGGCACTTGGATCCAATGTTGGGCGGAAACAGACCGGCGGCGACGGTGTTATGTTGTGGGCGATGTTTTCTTGGGACACTTTGGGCCCCATTATTCCAATAGCACAATCACTGACAGCTGTCGCGTATCTGAACATCGTTGCGGACCAAGTTCTCCTATTCATGGCAACTGTGTTCCTTGCTGGTGATTGCCATTTCCAACAGATAATGCGCCATGTCACACTGAAAGAATCATCAAGGAGTGGTTCGAAGAACATGCTGGTGACTTTCTGTCAATGCCCTGGCCTCCAAATTCACCTGATATGAACCCAATCGAAGATTTGTGGTTCGACTCGGAAAAGCGGGTTCGCCCTAAATTACCACTACCCCAAAATGCAAGGGAACTGGAGAATCTGCTGTTGATATTATGGTGCCAGATACCCCAGGATACCTATCGCCACCTCATGGAATCGATACGTTGCCGAGTGGCTGCTGTTTTGCGGGCTAAAGGGGGTCCTACAGATCATTAGGTAGGTGGTCATACGGTGTACACGACGTGTTCTACGACTTAGAGGTACGTTGAACTAAATGAAGAATGTATTGAATAATACTTACCACATGCTTGTACCCTGAAGTTTGGCAGATTTAGCTGTGTATTCTTTACTTTCGTGAACGCACGGGCATTGATCTCTAGGAATGCAGAACCCATCCGAGTTAAGAGTCATACCATCGGGGCAAGCACATCCTTGGACGCAACTTTCTTGACAATACTCGGAAGTTGCGATTGTCAAGCAGCTGAACTTGCACGGGTTGCCACACTCCTGGTATACCTGGCCATTTTCACAACGAGGCACTGCAAAATAAATGATTGTTTTGTTATTTTCTGTAGGATTGTCATTACATCACAATAAAGTAATTAAAGAAACACGAAAATGCGTGCTGGAACAATTGCAGTTTCTGTACGAGGGAAATTTCAACAAGAATCGTCTCTCTCTTTAGGCAACTCTATGGGATGTATTCTTTTTTTAACACTTACACGAGATGTTCTTTAAAAGATCGTCGTACTAAAACAACAGTAACAGACAATTTTTTTCTTTTTGCAAACTGTCTCCTTAAAAAGAAGGCTTTTACTGGCCAACTCAAAAACAAATGAGAACACCTCATCTGCTACCCATAAACGGAAGAGATATATCTTCGGACAATTTACGATCAAATGAAAACATCGCAGGGACTATTCTACTGAGATTTGGCAGTGAAAATATAGGTAGAATACTTCTGTTAACTATTAAAACAGAAAAGTAATGTGTTCTTCTTTTGCTGCTACATGAGAAGCTCTTTAGAAGATAGTTAACTGGTGTCCCAAATTAACGTGACAAAAACAAATTCGAGAATACGTCCGAAACGAGGAGACCGATTGTAAAGAATTTTCAGAGACACGTGCAAGGGGAAACGCTAAGTCGACGTGCCCAAGCAGCATTGTGCTGGCTCTTATGGGAATATGTAAATGATGACCATACGTCATCGAGCTAGCAGGCACGCGACCTTGATAAACTTTGTTCTGAGCGGGGTGCAGCAATTGAAGCTTGAGTTGGATTGTTAATGGAAGAATGGATCCGCACCATTGCTTAGAATACTCTTTACGGTAGGAAGCGATCGGTAGATTGGGAGCTGGCAATCAGAAACTGAGGAAGCAAGATGGCTGAATATGTCAAGGCAAATGGTCTCCAAACTCTGAAGACAGTTGCAGAAAACAGCAACAGTAACCAGAAGGCCTGAACAAGAAAGCCCACAAGCCACAGCAAGTCAAGAAGACCGGTATTTGTATATAACATCTCCCCATCATAGGAAGTCGACAACCAGGCAACTCTCCCAGGAACAGCCTAAACACGGATTCTCGGCGTGTGTGCATTCGGAGAGAGGCTGGAAGACGAAATCTTCCCTCCAGCGTTTGGAAAACTGAACACTACGGTGGTGGAGGACTCCTGGTTTGCGATAGCATCGTGTTAGATGGACGCACGCCGCTACACGTGTTTTCAGCAGGCACCTTGATGGCTGCACCATACAAAAATGGCATCCTAGAGCCCTATGCACGACTTTCCAGGGGTGCTGTTGGTCCCCAGTTATGGACGATAACGCCCGCCCCCATAAAGCTCAGCTAGTCGACGAGTACCTGAAGAGTGAGGGTATTCACAGGACTGACAGGCCCACGAGTTCTTCAAACCTGAACCCGATAGAGCATGTCTGGGATGTCCTGGGAAGAGCAATCGCAAGCCAGCAGCCTCCTTACAGAACCGCCTGGGGACTCCGACGCACCTTGGTGAAGGAGTGGCACTTATTGCCTCAAACTCTCATTCACAGCATTGTAAACAGCATGAGAGTTCCTTTTGCAAGCTGTATCGCTGTTCGGGGTAATCACACTCCCTGTTAGCCCTTCGAAATCCGCGCCACTTGCTGCATCGCTTTTGTACTGCCATGCTGTCATGCGCATGCTTCCTCCTCATGCGGTGATGGCATTCCTTTTATATTGTGTATTGCTGCATTACCTATATCCATGTGTATGTCCGTACCAATTGTCATCAAACTCTGTCGTGTGGATTTTGCATTATTCATGATTTTGTGTTTGTCACGTTAATTTTGTACACCAGTGAAGTACTAAAACAAAAGTAACAGACAATATTTTTCTGTTTGCAATTGTCTTCGTAAAAACAAGGAGGCTTATACTGACCAATTTATAAACAAATGAGAATATCTCATTGGCTATCACATAAAGGGAAAAGATATATCTACCGGCAATTTATAAACAAAGGAAAACATCCCACGGCCTACGAAGAGATGGCACTGAAAATATGGGGAGAAAATACTTTTGTTAGCTATTAAAACAGGAAAGTAAAGACAATTTTTCGAGCAGAAGCAAGCGTTTCCATTTATAAAGAAGCAAACAATGCAGTGACGTCATGAGAGAAGCGGTTTGTAAAGTTATAATATCGCTTCAAAATGGTAAGGGCCTTGAAGTAGATGGTGGCATAAAAGTTTATGGTATTTACCCTGTCATTGGTTGACTAGCTGAGAATTGTCAGTTATGTTGGTTGTTAATACTTGTGCCTCCGTATTGGAGGTAAGTATTAGCCTTTGCATAAGGGAAAATGTGACCAGGTAGCATGAAAGAACTGTCGTGTTATGAGTTTGCTAAGTGTTTCAGGGTAAGTACTCGGCAAGATCGTCATTTATAAAAGTCACGGTTGACCAAAGACATTGGAGTAGCATAGACTGGCAGACGTAATGCTAGCGATTCTGAAAAGACAGAGACCAACTGAACGTGCAGCGCCATCTATGAATGGGGGGAGTTGACAGTAAACATATGCCTATTTGAAACCAAGAATGTTTAATTCAAATCATAATGTACTGCAGAAATTACGTAGAAAGTATGTTCACGTACGACCCGAGAACTTTTAGATCAAATTGTAGTTAGCAAGTGCTCATATCCGAGAAAATACAAACAAGACTAGAAAGCAGGAAAATATGAGGCTATATCGCGGCCGGCCATATACACAGAGCAGAGAAATAAAAACAAATTACTAAACAGGAAAATTTCGCGTCATATACACTTAAATCTAAAAGATATATCAAAATCTTAAAGATTTAGAACTGAAATACTCGCGCAAACATGTTAGCACACTAGCTTTTTATCTAATGGCGGCTTTCTATGTATGACGGAAGTAGGATGCTTCTTTCAATGCCTTTACGGTTGACACTCCTGAAGATGTGAAATATTCAAAAAGGTTTTATGCCTGGTAAGAGCTGTACAAACCACATTTTAGCATTGCTTATGATAGTTGAAGAGCATTTGTCTGACAAAGGGAAAGGTGGTACAGAATTTTCAGATTTGGAGAAGCCTAATTACAGAACATACAGGGTACTTTTGTGGAAGGCCTTTAAAAACTATGGCGTAATTGGGAACTTACTAGGATCCGCGAAAGCTATGTATACTGGTTGTAGAGTGTGAGTACGCGTAAATGCTCTTTTACCGAACAAATTCTCCATTGGTCCAGGAATCAGACAAGGTAGTGTAATGTCCCCATGGTTGCTCAATATATTTATGGATACATGCGCCGTGATATAAAAATAGAAGATACTGGTTTATGCCTTGGGTATTTCTCCGAGTGTGGTGGTTGCTGTTTGGTGATGACACAGCCCTGTTGGCGAAAAGCAAAAATGAGTTGCATAGTATGTATTTCCATATAAACGAAGTATGTATGAAATTCGAACTAAGCATACATGAGAGAAAAACCAAAGTCAAGGCTGAACGTTTGTACTGAACGCACAATTAGTCTAATTCGTACAGAGTTACTTCAGGTAAATACGTTTGTGTACTTAAGAATCATGTTTGACAGGAAGAGAGGATTACATAGTTAAATTACCGTATGTTTCTTCATATAATACTCAGACCATGAAATTCAGGAAGAGAAAAAAAAATCCTTCGTATAATCGGCGGAGGCGCATAATCCGCAGGAAGGGAAACTCTGGAAACAAAATGGCTGTATAAACAGTGCCGGCGATGTTGGTCCCGAACGGTACTTTCGTACAGAAAAGTCGCGATTCAGAGGACGACCCCGCAGTCAAAAGAAATAGGGAGAAAGCGATATTCTCATTAAAAAAATCATAACTGTAATTTTTAAATGCTTTTCTGGTACTTTCAAGGGAACAAAGAGCAAAAGTATGAGGTTTTTTTCCATCATTACCGTAGTTTCGAAGTTAGTTTCGGCAGTATGCAGTTCCATTGTTAGATTAATACAGACATTTAACGTGGACCAGAAACATCAAACAAAGATCTTCGCTCTTTCCACGTTTATTAGTGAGTCACGGAAAAATTCTCATTGGCCGCCACCGGGAAACGAACCCAGGGTCTTCCAGTTACGCGCCGGATATGCTTTCACTACACCACAGCTGCCGCGAATTCCTCTAGACTCACATACGCTAACTGCCAAGCCAATTTGGCAGGTTGCTTCTTGGAGCTCCGCACAATACTGGGTATTCACCAAAAAGAGTAAGCAGCAACTGAAGAAATAATTAAAAGGCGAATGAATAATTAATACAGACATTTAACGTGGACCAGGAACATCAAACAAAGATCTTCGCTCTTTCCACGTTTATAAGTGAGTCACGGAAAAATTCTCATTGGCCACCACCAGGAGTCGAACCCAGGGTCTTCCAGTTACGCGCCGGATATGCTTCCGCTACACCACAGCGGCCTCGAATTCCTCCAGACTCACACACCTTTCGCTGAAAAGATACATTACTTGTCAGATAAAGATTATCTGGGGTAACCGTAACCGCATAATAATGAAACTGTTACGTTACGTAGATAAAAGACAGCACTCTTCTATTTGTATAATTTTGTTATATTAATAAATAGGTTTCACAAGGTAAGCTATGTAGATCTGAGTCGTCTACAAGCTTATATATAAAGTATGGCATTACGTACGGGAAGTTCGTGGCAAAAGACATTGTGATCGTGTTCGTAACGAAAACGTGTTGCAGATGCGTAATGTGAAACAAAATGTTGTTAATTGGGTGGAGACGAATGTCCTTAGGTGTTTTAGCTGCACCCACGGTTAAACAACGCGAGCTATTCGGTATTTGTGGCAGACAGGAAAAGTTAATTGAAGTCTGTAGATATATGGTGAACATATATGATGTGCACTTTATGGGCACACCAACAGAGTAAATATTTTTCGACATTGATCAGTACTGGAACGGTGTGCACAATTTTCATCAGCAGCTCAAGTGGGACTAAATATGTGGTACTAACACGGTAACACCTGGTTGCATATCACTGGAAGTTCTTAGAAACATTCTTCTATTGGCTTGATAGGGTCCAAACAAGATTTTCTCCTTTCAGTCCTCTATAGTAAATACCCAGGAAAGGAAGGAAATACATGTTAAACGAAAAGTTGAAATTTATGGTTACAGAAAACATTCAAAAGAATGACGTGTTACTTACTACAAGCTGCAACGTTCTGAGCCCAGTCCACGACTGTTCCTATCCTTGCGCATGCTGCACCATAGTCGGAGAGAGAATCGCATAGACATTCTTCCAAATCTTGAGTGCATGCACACAAATCCTCCACGCAACGTCTGTAGAAAGGATCAGGATCCACTTCATTATGGCAAGCTGAAACAGGAACAAAAAACAAGGGTATAGGAATGAGACAACAATAAATGGAAATTCTTATGACTTCGTAAGATTGGTTAAGTAACAAATGAAACAGCACAATGCGATTACATGGCAGATTTGTTAGTAAAGGCCAGGTGTTCATTGCCTTTTAGGAGGCCGTCATCATTTATCTAACGGTATTTTCAAGTCATTCCAGAGTGAATACCTCTCGAAAGAAGGTAAATCATTTTCAGAAAGTGCTAGTAGACAAATTAAGAAAAGAAGTGCTTCAAGAAAAAAGACTACACCGATGAGTCATTACATTATGTCCACCTACCTAATAAGCTGTAGGACCCCATTTAGCCCGCAAAACAGCGGCCGCTCGGCGAGGCATCGATTCGATGAGGTGGTGATAGGTATCCTGTGGTATCTGGTACCATAATGTCAACAGCAGATCCTCCAGTTCCCGTACATTTCAGGATGGTGGTGATTCACCGCTAACCCGCTTTTCTAAGGACAAATGTTCTATTGGGTTCATGTCACGTGAATTTGGAGGCCAGGGCATTAACAGAAAGTCACCAGCTTGTTTCTTGAACCATTCCTTGACGATTCTGGCAGTGTCCTGTTGGTAATGGCCATCACCAGCAGGTAACACAATTACCATGAATGGGTGAGCTTGGTCCGCAAGGATGCTCAGATACCTGAGAGCTATCAGGGATTGTGCTATTGGGATAATTAGTCCTAAAGTGTCCCAAGAAATCATCGCCCACAGCTTGACACCTACGCGTCCGGCCTGTTTCCGCCCAACAGTGCATCCAGGGGCCATAGCCTCCGTTGGTAATCGGCGTATCCGCGCTCGGCCGTCTACGTAATGCACTAGGAATCTTGATTCGTCAGACCAGGCCACTTTTTTCCAATCATCCATGATCCAATCTCAATTATCTTGGGCCTATTTCATGCGTTGTTGGCGATGACGTGAAGTGAGCATGGGGACCCGACTGGGTCTTCGGCTACGCAAGCCCATTCGCAGAAAGTTGCGATGAACTGTGTGCTATGACACATTACTCTGATCACCACTCTTGTAGCTGTGGGTGATTTGTCGCACTGTGGCCCTGTTGTCGGTATGAACAACGCGCAACACTCCGCGCTTCACTCTAGCATCAATGAGCTGCTGACGACGGTTCGTCGTTCCGCCAAAGTTACTACAGAGACAGGTGAACAACCCAGAAGCCACGCCGTTTCCGAGATCGTAATTCGGAGGCGCCGTGCCATCACAATTTTTCCTTTATCAAACTCCGATAAATCGGCAGCTTTTCCCATTCTGACTCCAACACTCTACTAACCGAAAGTCGGTCCTCGGGTTGTATATATACTGCTCTGTGAGCTTAACCTTCGCCACCGTTCGGTCTTCAGGCGCGCTCATTTCTCTAGGAGGAGGGTGGTCATAATGTAACGGCTCAACGGTATAGTATAAGCCCTATACGTCTCAGGCTATGCAAATGAAAGCAACAGTGTTGCAAGATGGGCTCATCTCTATGTGTTCAAATTGATTTCACACTGCTGCTATTGTGGAGAATGTAAAACAACTTTGCAATTCAAATTGTTATTCACCATGTTTGTTTCTGCTTTACATAACTCTACGTAGAGATTAAGAAAATATATACATTTACTTTGAAATTCCAGAGATTTTTGGTCACAGACTGATTTGCATTCTGCAATCAGTGAGCGTTTACAACCAAAACTTGATTTTATGAAAAACGAAAAAATGCTGTAATGGTTCTTATCCTGAAACCACTCTGAACGTGACTAAAAGCTTGTTGATGGCTAATCGAATGGCTCGGGTTTTGAATTCAAAATACCGGGTCTGTGTTAGAATTAAGGAAAAGGCATGAATGTTGTGTTCTGTCCTCTACTAAAATCTATGATAGGCAACTCCTTCTGAAATTAAATCCTGACAGTGTCCTTGAACTGCAAAAAGCTAAAGACTTACAAATGCCGTGCCAAAATAATGACACAATTTTGTAGTGAGTTGCACCACTTTCTGGAACAATGGTTTATCCTTGTTTTGTGTAGGGAACACACAATGACATGGCGCAATTCCTGCAACTTCCCACCAATCGGCTTAGACACCATAACAGAGTGCATAATTCCAAAATGTTGTTTGTTTCATGAACCATGCAATGGTTTACCCTTACCCAAAACGTAAAACGTGGTGCAGCTGGTTTTGGTGTAGTATTCAACAACATTTTTGACAGTGTATCTTGCTTGCTCTTCTAATGGAAACTTCAAAGTACACGGTTTGCCGCCCAGGTGGCGCAGTGGTCTAAGCGGTGGCTTCTGATCATTCGTCCGAGATGGGTCCGGCTTCGAATCCTGGTGAGGCATGGATATTGTATTTGTCTTACGGCGCTGCTCTTTTTTTCCCTGGAACCAGTGGCTCTAAATGAGGGATGGGTGGCTGCTTATAGTCAACGGAGTTGCTCACGTTAGTCGTTAAACCTCTAATGAAAAAAGTATAGGGTTTAAGATTACGGGACTTCAAGTAACCATTATCATCTAAACAATGCAATTTTGTTCAAAGAGACACAGCAACCCATTCTCACCTTCAAAAATTTCGCTTTTAATTAAATTACATAGGTGCTTTGCATCGGGTAACTTCTGTGGCTGTATACTGCATTGCGTAGGCGAAACTGCATTCCTCCTTGACCTCTTATGGCAGACATCTGAAGCTTTCCATCGCGATGTAAAGACCAAAACGTCAGCTTCCACGTCACCATCGGGAGTCACAAAATCGTCGTTCTGGTTATGGTTGAAAGTACCGCAGAGTCCTTTTGTTTTTCCATATAGTGAAGGAGAAGCGTCGATGTAAATGCGGTTTTTACCATCCCACATCAGAGACACACCGTATGAAAGTTCAACCTAAGAAGATAAACGAATATGTGATTAATTTTAGATCCTGAGACCAATGCTAAAAACTTAAGATGCAGAAGAAATTGCGAAATTTTTATTCAGTTAATAAATAACTACGCAAGTGAGGCCTCAAATTCATGCAACCGTGTAACGTACCAGATATTAAGAGATGAAAACCTTGCAATATGCGGCATGTTTTTGCTTGTTGGTTGTATCTGACAGTCTGTCTGGGAATGGGGAACTGCCAAAGTCAGCTTGAAATGTGTTAGGGTGATTCAAAAGTCATTGCCTTTTGAATCACCCTAACACATTTTATTTTTTTGCTTTGAAGAGTCGTCCGGTGTCAGGACGACTCTTCAAAGCAAAAAAATTACCCGGTTCGCATGCTTTATGAACAACGCATTCCCAGAAAACCGATATCGTCTAGTTTGTATAAATAAGAACACACTCTGCTGTGATTTATTAGATTTTTTTCTGTGTCAAAAGCTATGGATGAGAAATACACGATTCGAGTGCTGTTAAGGTTTTTTTTTAACTTGACCACTGTAGCTGCAGCGAGGGAAATTTGCGCTATAGTAGGTGAAGGAGCAGAGTCTGAAAGAACGGCAAGATTTTGGTTTCAGCTATTTAAAAATGGGGACTGCAGTCTTCAAGACACATCACGTGTTGGAAGACCTTCGACGGTGAATTCTGAAGCTGTACGCAAAGCCGTAGATTCAAATTCGTGCAAAAGCACTAAAAATCTGTCAAATGAGCTAGGAATACCTCAGCTCACAATTTTTCGCTAAGTACATCAGCTCGGCAAGACGCTCAAAAGCTGTCGACAAGTACACAATGAACCAACTGCTGCTCAAGCTCAGCAACGTCTGCGTTGCCAATTGTTGGAAAATCCTCAGGACGGCAATTTCTTTACGCGAATTGTGACAAGTGATGAAAAGTCGATATTTTTTCTGAATCCTGACATGAGAAAACTGTGATTAGATCCACGAAAGACACTCGAACCAGTCCCCCAAAAAGACACGATTTGAGCACAAAGTTATGCTATGCGTATAGTGGAACTTTGAGGGCCCCATCCACTGGGAATTGGTTCCAGATGGCAGAGATATCAATGTGCAGTTGTACTGCAGCCAGTTAGAGCGGATGTATGCCACTTTAAGCGGAAAGTACCCTGGTCTTGGGAACCGTTAACGAGTTATCCTCCAACAGGATAATGCTCCTATACCCATCGTGCCCGGTCAACTATAAAAAAATACAGGAATTGGAAGGTTTTGAGATAATTATCCACCCTGCTTATTGTCCGGATCTTGCGCCTTTGCACTACCACTTAGTTTGGTCCATGGCATATTTTCTACGTGGGAAACACTTCCAAGGCATTGACGATGCTGAACTTGGGGCCCAAGAATTTTTCGCCTCAAAACCAAAGGATTTTTTTTTCCAGGAGGATTCAAGACATGCTTTGGCGCAGTGGTCTAAGCGATGGCCTCTGATCATTCGTCCGAAAGGGGTCCGAGTTCGAATCCTGGTGAGGCATGAATGTTGTGTTTGTCTTACGGCACTGGCTCTCTCCCTTCCCTGGAACCAGTGACCCTAAATTAGGGACGGGCGACTGCTTATAGCCCACTGAGTTTCTCACGGTGGTCGCTTAACATCCAATAAAAAAAAAAAAAAAAAAAAGTACATGGTTTCACGATGGTGTAAGACTATCGAACACGATGGACTTTATTTCGAAGGTCAAACTTTTACGTTTATGCATTTTACACACGTTTTCATCAACTGTCGGAAAACGGCAATGACTTTTGGATCACCCTAGTGAGTACCTAGTATGGCAACTTTCTGTGAAATAATAACTTAATTTTTAAATATTCACATTTTCTTTTAGTCCACCAATAATATTAACTATCTAGCGCGACATTTGTTTGCCATCCCAAAAAAGAAATCAATCAAAAAAAAAAAAAAAAAAGCAAAATTCTAAAGTATTTTTTAAAGAAATATAAACATTATAATGGTACTATGATGTTACTGTAAAATTTCGTAATAAAAACAAAAACTAAAGTGCTTCGAACTTCTGATTTACCATACGTTCAAGTTAATTATATCAAGCTTCTAATACTTATAAAAGAATGAAGTTAGATAGCGCATATCTGCAATCGGTTTTTAAAGCTTGAATTGATTAAATTTAGGTTTTGGTCACTGGTAACGCTGATTAAACAGACTCCAATAATGGATGCGACGCTTTCAGGCATTTAGCGATCATACATAGGTCACTTTATACGTACACTATTTTTTTATACATCCCGGAAGTGTCTTAGCTTACGTCTCTCTACGGTCCTTCTATGTAGTCTCCTCCTTCTGAATGACGACGTCCCAACGTTTTGGAAGGTCCACAATTCCAGTCATATCCCCGCTATTTTTTAGCTGTATTGAGGTAACACCTCCCACCTGTACTTCTCCAGCAAAAAACTCTTCTCTCTACAGTCCTTCTATGTAGTCTCCCTCCTTCTGAATGACGGCGTCCCAACGTTTTGGAAGGTCCACAGTTCCAGTCAAATCCCCTCAATTTTTTAGCTGTCGGACGCGATGGGTAACTTCTGCATAAAGGTTCTAAAGGTAAGAAAATCGCTGTCCACGCATGGGTTGTTTGAGCTTGGAGAACAAGTCAAAGTCTGGTGGCTCATGTCCGGGCTATAGGGTGGGTGAGGTAACACCTCCCACCTGTACTTCTCCAGCAAAACTGTCACCATCTTCCACATGCATGATCTTGCATTGTCGTGAAAAATGTGAGAGGCCCATCTCTGAGCAAGTTAGGTCGGTTACTGCGCATTTTTCTGCTAAAGTGTTGGTTGAAGTGATAGAAATAGGCTGCTATGACACTTGTTCACATTGCACTCTATCTGTCAGGATGACGCCTGAGGAGATCATATGCGAAAATCATCATTTGCTTGACCTTCGATTGCGCCAGTCGGACTTTTTGGGTCGTGGAGAGCATGAACCTTCGCACTCATTCGACTGCTATTTCAGCTCAGGTTCCCACGTTTCATCAATAGTAACAACGTTGCTTTCAGCAACAAATCTTTGCTTCAGAAATTTGCATTGTCCACACGAGTCTATTTCTGTGCGACAATCAAGTCACGAGGGACACATCTGGCTAAAAATTTTCTTTTAGGCAAATCATTCATCAAAATACAGAGTACTGATTTTGCTGAAATTCCTGTAGCTTCTGCAATTTCTTCGCATGTTACTCGACGGTTTTGTTCGACACAATCCGCGACAAGTTTCACACTTCACTCATCCGTTTTCATTTTCTGTCAATGGCTGTTTTTCTACTTAAAGGTTGATCTTCATGTACGACCGTTGATCTTCACGTGTCACAGTACCTGAGGCGTCTGCATGGGTCATTTCTAACCCTCGTCAATCCACAACGCCACGCACTGCGGTAGTAATGAGTCCACAAGCCGCTTCCTCAAATCCCACACTACAACTGACGCAAACATAGTTGAGATTGCGTCATCAACTCCGCTGCGTTGTACATTGTGTGTTTCATATGAAATGACTCCCGTAGTTATCTAAATTTTAATAAACACTAAATCAATATTTTTCAGTCAATTATTGCATACAAAAAGCTCTCGAAATAGCGGTATACTGGACACACTACCGAAAGCTAATCCTGACACCGACCATGAATTTATTCTAGAACCGGAGGTCCTGGACTAATAAACAGGATCAACTGAGGGAATAAGCACTAAACCAGTGCATAAGAATAGCGGACTGTCAGGAGAGGAGAAACTCTGAATTACTTTTAGCAGTAGGCGACTGAAGAAGAATACGAAAATGGCTTGTGGTGTGTTACGAAGCGTTATACAGCTAATAGTATTTCTGCTCGACATATGAAAGCACTATAATAATAATATAACGCCGTCTGTGCACGATATACACTAGGATTCACCGTGGAATCTCCAGTTCTGTTTAATAAGAATATACACTGAGTATAAAGAAAGTATAAGAACTTTCGGACACTCAGCACCGGAGTCCATCATCAGATACATAACAGGAGGTAAAGTGGACTGAACACAGACAATTTTATAATATCACATGTGACGCAATTGCGAACTACCATCTGGTGCACAAACAAAACATATATATCTGCATTTGACTCGAAATAACCAAATTTCTTTTGCAGAATTCCTTTTACATCAGATAGCATGCCAGACATTTCGGCATGGAGAATTGCCCATGACTTTTCAAGTACCCCCCCCCAAAGTAGAGCTTTTTCGAAAGTTGAAACAAACTTCTACCTTTGTTTTGCAGTGTGTGCTTAGGCTCTATAGAATGGACTGGAAAACTGCTACCAACAGCAGGAATCCATAACCATTATCAGTGCTATGTGGGATAAACTGCTTACATTTATTTTACTTTGCCAGGAGCAAGGACTTTGTTTTCGTTCGCTTCCCCTTCCCTTCACCGCGCAGCTATCGTTATGGCTACTATTCAGAAGTGATATGTGTATATGTGTTAAGACGGATCACGAACCTAACACCCACAGTCACGTGGGTAGTACAACCTTCGCTTTCTCTTACCTGAAATACACTCATCGTCAAAAAAAATAGTTGCACCCAGAAGGAAGCAATTGACAGGAATGAAATTTGGTGGGTAGGTTTGGCATCGTGAGACATGCAAATGATTCAAGTATCACGCTTGGCCGCGCATGTGACGCAAGCAAGGTGGGGTCGTAGCGCTGTGCCTGACCAGCTATATAAGGTCGTCTCGTTGCGCGTGCTTGCCATTTTGACTCGTGCTGTTGTGTTGGTTGCATCCTTTTGCAAGTGAAGTATGCCTCAGAGAAAAGTTCGGAGGCAATACGAGCAGTTGGAGGAGTTCGAGAAAGGCCGCATCGTCGGGTTTCGGGAAGCGGGATGGTCTCATCGCCGTATTGCGCGTCATACCGGTCGTGCGGATATCACCATAGTACGCTGTTGGCGGTAGTAGATAAAACAAGGCACGTAGAAGCGACAGGTAGGGTCTGGAAGACCTAGACGAACCACCTAAAGAGAGGACCGACGGGTTGTCCGACATGCGCGGAGTGACCCAACAATTACCATTGAGGATATTCAGCGAGCAGTGGGATGCCCTTCATGCATCTTCTGATTAGCGCCAGCACCATTGGTAGACGGCTGCACGACGTAGGAATGCACGCACGCAGACCGTTATGGCGACTGCCCTTAACACCATTGAATCGTCGCCAAAGACTGCAGTGGTGTCGTGCCATGCTGTCATGGAGCCACAGAATGGCAGTGGGTGTTCTTCAGTGACGAGTCCCGCTTTTGCCTTGGAGGAGATGACCACCGAATTCGTGTGCGGAGGCACCGTGGTCAGCCCCGAGATGAACGGTTTGTTGTCGAGCGTCACACGTACAGAAGGCCTGGTGTCATGGTGTGGGATGCAATTGCCTACGATGCCATATCACCTTTGGTGTTCATTACAGGCACTTTGATAGCCCTGCGTTACGTTAATGTGGTCCTGCAACCAGTGGCTCTACTTTTTCCGAACGCTCACACCGGTGTGATTTTTCAACAGGACAACGCTCGTCCACATACTGCTGATGTCTCGAGAGCTTGCCTTCAAGGCACTGACACTCTGCCATGATCAGCCGCATCGCCAGACCTATCGCCGATTGAAAATGTGTGGGATGCTATCGGAAGAACTATTCACACTCCACCTCTACCGCACAATCTGCAGAAACTGCGTGAAAAGATTCAAGCTGCATGGGATGGCTTATCGCAGGACACCATTAGGAACCTGTACAACTCCATGCCGAGACGTCTGGAATGCTGTGTGAGAAAATATGGCGGCCAGACGCCATACTGAGAGACACTACTTATTAGCGTGTAGCTCAATAAATATTGCCCATATCAGTCTCAATGTTTAATCATTTGTTGTTCCTGGTAACCTTTAACTTCCTCCCGAACAGCATTGCAATCCGACATATCCTTCTGGGTGCAACAATTTTTTTGACGATGCGTGTATGTGATCAGTGCCAAATGTCGCACTACAGAATGACATGGCGGCAACAAACTTCTTCAATTCTAATAACCGGTGACCCAAAATACTGAGGATCCCTGTCTATAATTATGTTAACTCCGTAGATGTTTGTTCTGATAAAATGTCCGCTTAGTACTAGCAAACTTTTGGATTACCTTTCCCAAATCTTGGCAAACAAGTGCCCAAGCAATAAAAAAAAGGAAAAGATTTGTAATTAGTGTTTGGTATTTGTGAATTATTTCTCTTTCAAGTTTTTACTTTTTTATTTCTTTGTTTTTTGGTGAGGGCATTTTTGGGGAATTAAACTAAGGATAAAGAAAACGACAAATCCCTGAATTCGATTTTTTTGTTAGTAGTGAATGTATCCTAAATACGTATATGCTGCATTTGAAGATGATTGCTTTTTTCTGAAAGAATATGTTCAACATATTTATCCTATTTGAGCTGATATTGAGTGAACTCAGTTTTTCCAAACTTCAAAAATAAACCTTTTTCAAAGAACTCGTATCCTGTTATTAGCATAAAGAATTTTTAACATGATATCTAAATAGTTTGTGTTCCAGATGTAAAGTTTTAATGTTAAATAGCACAACAGCAGTTGGCCCTATTTTATTTCACGTACTGTGAGGTGCCTGCCCAGCAGGACGCACACGACATAAAGGCAGACAGCAGCGACAACGAAGTAGCTCAATTGATAGAGCGACTTATTCGAGAATGAGGGGACCCGGGTTCGAGCCCCAGGCGTGGATAAAAATGACGGAGAAATTTACTTCGTTATAATGGCGCCCGAACTTCCCGGATGATCCGGCCGTTCAAGATCTCGCAATGGTGTGATGTTCTTTCCACACCACGAGAGAGGAAAAATAAGAGAATCCCTTCTCCTGCGCTTCGAAAAATAAATGTGTGTGACGTTGCATTCCACACACTAGATTGACTGGGAGTTCTCAAGTATGTTCTACAGCGGATGGCTGCCTGCAACGATTCATGGTCACGGGTGACCCGTGGGATGCGCCGGCCCTCTTTCGGGGGGGATGCGACGCGCCGGCCCAGCAGGACGCACACGACATAAATGCAGATAGCAGCGACAACGAACGTCCGCGTAGCTCAATTGGTAGAGCGACTTATTCCGGAATGAGGGGACCCGGGTTTGAGCCCTGGCGCGGACAAAAATGACGGAGAAATTTACTTCGTTATAGTACAGCTAAACTATGTTTTCGATGCATAGCAGATACCACGGCAAACAGCCTGAATGCTTTTCTGTATTCTACTTATATCTCCGAATCAATAAGGAGAACAGAAATTGGTATTTTATTTATCGGAAAAAAAACTGTAATAATGACCAAGATTTTCCATATATCTTCCAGTTTGTTTTATACAAATATTTTACGCCACTTGGCATAAACGTATATTTTCACTTTGCATTTACCTCTTCTACTTCTTACCAGTTTGGGAAAACTCCTTTTCATCACGTAGCTGAAGACATTATCCAGATTATCCATATTAGTTTCACCTTCAAGCGAAAACTATTCCAGTAGATGGCATAAACGTATTTTCGTATTTTGTGATGGTATCTTCGCTTCCGATAGCTGACTTGGAGAAATTCTTTTCGCATCGGGCATCTGCATAACCATAACTCACATTATCTAGATATTTTTCTATTGTTCTTTCGAACAACTTTGACGCTACGTGGTGTCTATATGATTAAAAATAACATTCGAAGGCAAAATTCAAAACGGTTTAGAAAATCCTCAATTATTTTGGAAAACCGCTAATTAAATTCATTAAAACACCTTTGCGTTGCTGACGTCTACAAAGGCCGTTTCATAAAAAATGAGAGTATTTTTTCGAGTTGCCAATAGTGTGAAGGGGAAAAATAACCCCGCAGACGACTAACTGAAATAAAGAAGTACCTATGGCAACAGTTATTAACTGTGGCAGACGATTCTGGTTTTGTTATTGCGCAGTTGTTTAAGGTATGTCTGCATTTTGCCATAAAGCTATGGAGGTGAGTGATTCAGAGTTAAGAAGTGAAATGCGTTGTACGATAAAATTTTGCTATCATTTGGGCAAACCGTCTCCAAAACCAGTTGATTTAATGAAGAAAGCTTACAACGATAATGGGTGAGTCAACGATTTTTAGATGGCACCATGATTTCAAAATAAGGCGTTTGTCGGCAGAACTCGCTCCTAGGCCTGGTCGACCTGAAAGTGTTGTTACGGAGTGTATAGTTAACACTGTTCGGGCAATCCTGAAAGAAGATCGACGAATTACGTGTGAAGACATAGTGGCGTCAACTAATATTTCAAAAACGTCGGCATTCCGCATTCTACGCGACAAATTACTGCTGTATCGTGGGCGTTCCAGATGGATACCTCATCACCTGACGAGAGAACAATTGTTATCCAAAGTTCAGGTTGTCATGAGTGAAAACAAATGATTGCAAAGGATCCAAATTTTCTAAACAGAGTAATAACTGCCGATGAAACATGGGTCCACTATTTCGACCCCCTCACCAAGCGCGTAACGAATGTCTGGAAACACACAGTCTTGCCTCCTCCGAAAAACGTCCGATAAACGAAATCAGCTGGGAAGGTGATGATGATAATTTTCTTTGATCATAAAGGCGAAGTCTACAACCAAGGCGTTCCTCCACAAATTACTGTCACTGTTGAGTATTACATTTCAGTCTAGCAGCGTCTGCGACGACACATATCGATTAAGCGACCGGGACTAGTGGGCAAGTGGACACTACACCATGATAACGCCCGCCCACATGTGGCTGCTTGTGTTCAACTGTTTCTTACGAAGTGTAGTAATGAAATCCTGCCACAGTCTGTTTACAATCCTGACCTCAGCCCGTGCGATTTCTGGTTGTTTTCAACAAAGAAGAAGTTCCGTGGCGTAACATTCAACACAGATGTTGACGTTATCCAAGCTGTACAGGGAGTCGCTAAAGCATCTTCCACAAAATGCCTTCGCCACATGCTTTGAAAAGTGGACTGAACGATGGGAGCGTTGCATAACACCCGAGGGAAGATACTTTGAGAAAGAATAACATATTTTGCTGTACCTATATGTCTTCAATTTGTGTGATTTTACTCTCAGTTTTTATGAACCGGCCATTGTAGTCATTTTGATAAAGAATACTTCCATGCGCTTCGCTACTTTACTTGAAGATTGGGGGCTAACATGCAAGTCGGGACAGCCTGCTAGAATGATTTCAGACTTGTTAGAATTTGGTGATTGATAAAATACTAATACTAACCTTTACAAACATAGATGATGCCACATCTATTTTCAGTCCATTTTCTGCAAAAGGATAGCTGCTGATCCCTTTGTCGTTAAACATAGGCTGTCAAGAAAAAGAGAAATTTGAGTTATTGAGTTCGAAACATTAATTTACATACTGGATGCAATTCTGAAGAAAAATAAATAGTTTCACTTACAGACATCATTTGAAAAAGAAAAATGGTTCAACGGTTGTGCGTGTTCTCCCTCTAAAATATAACTTCTTCTAGAACTTTAAAATATTTTCTCCAAACAAAAACATTATTACCATAGTGAACAGAGACGGATTTCCCAATAGGCCAACTAGGCCAGGGCCTAGGGCGGCAGATTTTAGTCGTAGTAAAATTTAATTTGTTAAAAGCCCATCAAACGACGAAAGAAAAATTTAAAATTAAAATAAAAGTGGAAACTAACATTTAGTCCGAAAACTGCTGTATACAAGATTTTTTCCGAATTCCCGTAATCCCCTTTCTATTCGACTTGAAAAACCATAAGGGGATTACGGGAATATGTTTATCTGTTTGACTATGCTTAAGAACTAAAATCAATACAAACGGGTGGTGGGGGAAACGAATGGGGTGTTAACGTTGCTTTTTGGAGCCTGATAAGAGTTTTCTGGCTTAGATAAAGGTTTGGGCTTTAGAAGGACACATTTGCAGGATATTCACGCAAATCTATTCCATCTCCCCTCAGAATGAGTACAGTGGTAGGGCGCAGGGCAAGGGCTGAGTTGTAGCACCATCAGCTATTTTGTTCCTCCCACACCGACCTAACTGAGGGTGACCCTTGACCACTTCGCTTTTCTGTGTATAAGCACTTCATTAGAAGTTGCATGCACCTCGTAAAAATTCCAAGAACAGTTAAGGGGATAGGGAGAAGTACTTGATCGGCTCATGCCCTCCTTACAATGGCGTATTCTTGCTGTCATATCTGAGATGTATTCTTGCTGCCATATCTAAGACTGCTGAGCGTATTCTTGCTGTCCCGATGGCCGAGTGGTCTGAATCCTGCATGAGGCATAGGTGGTGTATTTGTTCAATGTCCCCAGCTCTGTCCCTTCCCTGGAACTAATGGTCCTACATTTGAGACTGGAAACTACTAATAACCCTTTGAGTTACTTATGATGGTCGTTAAACATTGAAACGCCGCCCCGGTGGCGCAGTGGTCTAAGCGATGGCCTATGATCATTCGTCCGAACGGGGTCCGGGTTCGAATCCCGGTGAGGCATGGATGTTGTGTTTGTCTTACGGCACTGGCTCTCTCCCTTCCCTGGAACCAGTGACCCTAAATTAGGGACGGGCGACTACTTATAGCCCATTGAGTTGCTCACGGTGGTCATTAAACCTCCAATCAAAAAAAAAAAAAAAAAACATTGAAACAAAAAAAAATTGCGTATTCTCGGTTTGAAAGAGACATGCTTATAAAATATCATATCTGTGACTTCTAAGTGTGACTAAAGATGTTATTTTAGATTATTCAAAATTTACAGTGCGTGACGCAAAAAACAGAAGAAAGACTTTTAGAATGTAGCTGACCCTCATACTCCACCGCCAGGAAGTAAACATGGAAACATAGTGGGACAAAGGTTGGTGATTGTTAAGAATTGTAGTCACAGCAAATTGACACACATCGATGCATAAATCTGTGTGATCGTGAGCTTTCACAATTATTCATGGAGAACAGGATGGTCCGAGTTGTCATAGTTGAGGTTTTTCTTAAAGACATTGTGACAGTGAATGGTAGTTGTCAGTTATCTTAGTGCAAAGCACATCATTAATCAGATATGAACCGATGAAAGTAAATTCTGTCAAGTGAAAACTCAAGTTTCGTCATGGTAAGGGTGGCAGAAAGAAGGGGGAGGAATGGGTATAGAGAATGCTAGGAGAATACCTTTAGCCATCGAACAGTACAACAAAGGGGATATTTACGAAAGTGCGTATGGCGACGGACTTTTTTCTTGTTTGGATCTAGGTCGCTCGATCGTTTTAATACAAATCTCATCGTTGCTTCTAATTCAAATATCATGAAAAATGTGCTTAGGTATGGACAGACGTGCCCACTGATCACAAGACAAGACCTATGCACAGCGTAAATATGTAATGCTTGAGCCTATAAAACTGCCATGTTCTGGGGAAGAAAACAATTCCCAAGTTTCGCCATTTTGAACGTCTTGAAATGCTATGAAACATCAGATAAGGGCAAGACCATTGCGCTTCTGTTCCTTTATGCACACAGTAGCAATAACCTAGGAGAAAGCTCCAATTACGAGCATACCTTCCACAATTTTGGGGGAACTCTGCTGGAAAATAACACAGGTAAGCTCAGTTATGATTGAGCCGTCAGTTTGGAACGTAGGACTAGGACTTGCAGATTGGAGAGTTAAAATGAGCTAGTCGAGTATGGTTTCAAAGCGTTTATTTAATTTGTTATAGCCAACACAGGTCTATGATATGATAAGTAGCTTACATAATTTTTACAAATAATGCTGGATACATTGCGAACACAAAGCAGATCGATACACGAATTATCCAACGCTGTGCTATGTCTTCTTGGGCTTCCTACATTCCTCATCACTTGCTCTTGCTTCTAGTTTTGATTTTCTCCACTTTTGCTTGCGTTCATTCTGCGAATTCCTCGGCATTGTCGAAAATATTAACCCGTTCATACGAAAACAATTCTTAAAAACTTTAGTTTAAACTACTGCCATATGTCCTTTATATATTTGAACAGATCTCGTCGAGAGCTTTAAAACGATACTACGCACAGTCGTTTTGCGCTCACGGTTGTCCAGATAAACCGCTATATTGTCAAAAGTGTTCACCGGTTCACAAGAAAACAATTTTTTAAATATTCAGTTCAAACCAGTGTGAAATGTCTTTCGTATATTTGAATAGATCTCGTCGAGAGCTTTAAACCGATACCACAGACAGTCGTGCTGCACTCACGGTTGCCGAGATAGACTGAGTCAAACACGGCGGCACACTCAGAAATATTGCATCATCTCCCCCGCGCACAGGCACAGGGTGCGGGGGGAGCGTCGCGCGCACGCTGTATCGCGCAGTACGCGAATTGGACTCCATGATGTTTGCGAGTATGCTAACACGATTAGTGTACGGTACGTACTTTGAACGCTATAATGATTTCAATTAGGACCTATTTTTGTCACAGGCAGTCGGCTGTAATTCGCTCCATACTATCCGCGGAGTTAGACTTATTCCGACGTCAATATGGTACAATATTCCATCATCCTCAAAAGAGACTGGTGACATGGTCGTCAGCTGTTGTAGTACATTCGCGACTTGATCCGATGCGTGGGGAATTCGAGATGACCTTCCGCTCGCTAGTGTTGAATTCTGCAGTGATTTGTCGAGCTGTGGAGCATTTATTAAAATTGCAAGATTCTAGACAGTCTCCTTTGACCCCTTCTGATCCACTTGCTGTTTTCGTCCACAGGACGCCGATTTCTGGAAATTTTTTGGGCGTCGCACCATACACAGTTAACGCTTGCTACAACTGTGCGTGAAAAGGCCACGATAATGGCCATGTAGGAGATGATCAAACCTTCACGCCTGACATCAACTATCAGGACACGTTCAAAGTCGCTCACAGATCACTCGTTTTGTCCATTACAACCCTCAATCGAAAGCTAACTAATGCTTCACGAGATGTCATGTCTGATACACTGTATAAAGCACACCGAGCCATCTTACGTGAGCCATTTATTTGACGAGGGAAAATTTTCTTAACAAACTGGGATCTCAGCGCAAACAGGCCCATTTAACATGGACATTTGAAGTATTCAAAAATTTACATGATGAAGAATAATTTACAACTTTAGAGATTTTGTTTGTTTGGGGTTTAACTACCGCCGTCGGCAACTCGATGGGCTATAAGGAGTGCCTCATCCCTAATTTAGGGCCTCTGGCTCCAGGGAAGGGAGAGAGCCAGTGCCATAAGAAGAACACAACATCCGTGTCTCACCGGAATTTGAATCCCGACCCATCTCGGATGAATGGTCCTAAACCAGCGCTTAGACCACTGCGCCGCAGCGGCAGCTTTTGGAGATTTTAATAGTCTTGGACATCCTGAACCGTATGTGTGAAATATACTCAATGCTACATTTTACACAATGACTGGAATTATATGTCTAATACATCAGTATGCTAGACTAACTCATCAAGATGACGGAAAGCCTGCGTGAGTTACATATACGTGCAGTTTAAATTATTGTACTTAGAGTTGAAAGCTGTTTGGTCCGGGTCAGCTCGGGAAAATTCCGGGGCTGATTGGTTTCAGGTTGGGCCAAGGTCGGTCAGGATGAGAGTGCATATGGGTCCGGGTCAAAAACTCTTGACCCAATTCCATGACTTCCTCTGACTACTAAGCCAGCTGGTAGGCTTTGTTTCTTTGCTGCACCTACTCTAATTTAGTCGGTTTAGAAACGTTCTACCTAAAGTGTCGGTATTGAGCAATGATTCCTCAACGGCCGCAAGAGTTAGCTCAAATATGAATTAATCTTTGGCGTTCATGATACACCTCGGGTTCGATCCCAGGCAGGTACGAACGCTCGAACCACTAAATATCCGCCGTGCGTCGAATGGACACGTTAAGTCGTCGGGCCCCGGGTACTGGCTCCCAGGTAATAAATAAAGGCGTCTTCCTCCCCCTTTCTACCTCGCTTCCGTGTTACTTTCTTATTGAACACTCTAGCCCAAATCTCCTGGCTTCCTATTTCTAAGGGTTCTTTAGACCTAGGGTCAAACACCCCCTTCCTAAAATCTTCTACATATGATCCGATCTGATCTACGACTTTGCCTCAATATTTATGACAGCTGGGGTTCCATCTGCTTCGTGAAGGCATTTAGTAAAACCCATGCTGTGAATAATTGGCAACACTTTTTCTGTATTTGGAAAAATCAAGGTCTTGGCGCATACCACTAATTTAACATTCCTTTTTTGAGTACCTGTACTCTTAGGTAAATTTAGTTTATTCTCGTTAAATGTTTTTCCATCTAAACGGCACATTTTCCTTCTCGGTGTATTTAACTTTGGCAAGACCTTTTTTTTTTTTTTTTTTTTTTTTTTTTTGATTGGAGGTTTAACGACCACCGTGAGCAACTCAATGGGCTATAAGCAGTCGCCCGTCCCTAATTTAGGGTCACTGGTTCCAGGGAAGGGAGAGAGCCAGTGCCGTAAGACAAACACAACATCCATGCCTCACCGGGATTCGAACCCGGACCCCTTCGGACGAATGATCAGAGGCCAACGCCTTAGACCACTGCGCCACCGGGGCGGCTGGCAAGACCTGACTACACGTCAAAGGGCAAATACGTAGCTGAAAGCCTGAGATAAGGAATGTTGTGTTTAACGATCTTGCGGCAATGACAGCAGGCAATCTGAGGCTAGGTTTGTCCATGTAATGTTATCAGGCAATATTTCGAGCAAGCGTTTTATTTGATTACAGGTACGTGTTTTTTTTTTGTTTTTTTTTTTTTGTTAAATAAGCTAGGTTCATGTACAGAGTGATCGAATTCCATGTGGATTAAGTTTTATGCTGTATGAAGTCTAATGCATTTTCGACTTGTACTCTTTGATGAATTTATTGCAAAGTAGTATCTTATTTGTGCTACGACGTCTTGTTGACAATTGACGTGATATAGGATATAACAAAAAAGTGGATTTTGTTCGTAAGTACAGCCTTCTACTTAACTCTGGTCGTTATTATCTTGAAGTGAATAATTAGAAATTATATGCTTTGTTCAACCTTTCAAATACTGTGACGTACTACAGAAGTAAAGCACGTAGTCGTCTTTTGTTGCCGATTTGCCGTCTTTACTTATATAAAGACGACAAATCTGCAGCGATACATTCCGTCCGTACAGCTTAGTTGGGAGAGAAACTTACTCCGGAGTGAGGGGGCGTGCTTCAATCTCCGTCACGGACAAAATTGTGTTTTCACATTGGCCCTTGAACGTAAAAATGGATGTACGAGCCGTTGGGTTCTTCAACAAATGTGTGATTTTTATTCCACACATCGTCTAGAACAGTGGTTCCCAACGTGGGGCGCACGCCCCACAGGGGGGCAATTTTATTTTTAAGGGGGCAATTCGAGAATGAGCCAGTGATAGTGGATCCATCTGATGTTTCAATACAGTACCAAGAAGAACTCTCGGAAATGCAAAATGATGAGTCAGTTAAAACTTTATTCAATATAAAAGGAGCGATGGCATGGCTTTGTGATGAGACAGAAACTAATTACCCAAATTCAACCAACTTTGCAAGAAAACTGTTGTTACCGTTTCCATCTTCATATTTAGCTGAATGTGGCTTTAGTGCTGTAAATGATTTGCTATTGAAGAAAGGAAATCGACTGGATATCACTAAACGAGGAGACTTGAGATTGAAGCTGACTAAATTGGTGCCTAATATAAAATCTCTCTGCAGCAGGCATGCAGCACAAGGATCTCACTAAATTTAGTCTACTTATCTTGAGGTGAGCTCAAATTGTATTTTTAATTAAAATGATCAAAGTATTACAGAAAAAGCTTCCATTAAAATTATTTTATATTTATGCATTTCAGTTTTCTATTGTAAGTTTTGAAACTTTATTTTCTGTTTTTTCGTATCACTTCATATTATTATTATTATTATTATTATTATTATTGTTTTTTTAACAATTTCTTAGTGATTTCTTCCTCAGTACTTCAACTGTAATTTCGTTCTTTACTTTTTCTTTTTCACGGATGCCATGCTCTTTGGAAGCTTGTTAATCGCCTTTTAGGCCATTAACAAGCTTCCAAAGAACATGTGAATAGGAGTTCATTTTTTGAATAATAAGAATTATATGTCACAGAATTATACGTATATGTCATTATACGTGCAGGATAGAAGTTCATTTGTTGAATAATAAGAATTGTATGTCACAGGGGGGGGGCATCACGATTTTTGAGATGCTTAGGCGGGGCATGGCCAAAATAAGGTTGGGAACCACTGGTCTAGAATTAATGGAAGTTCGTTCTTTGCTTAAAAAAAACAAACAACTAAGAGGGAGATCATGTGACGTACTCCACACGTATAGCACGTGTCAAGACGACAAATCTGCAGCGATACATTCTGTTCGTGTAGCTCAGTTGGGAGATAAACTTACTCCGGAGTAAGGGAAAGCGCGGTCGATCCTCGTCATGGACAAATTCCTGTTTTCACAATACAACTAGCATTGAACCTATCTTTAGGTTCAACGAAAAGTTAATTTAACGTTAAATAAACCATTAATGAGGTATGGCGAAGTTAAACCTGATGATCTCTAAAACTTTAGTGTTGCAATATACCTAATTTAACATATGAGCAACAATTCAAGAAAAGCCAGTTAAACATTAAAAGGTATCTCTCTTTTTAAATTAATTTTCGTGGTCCTACTTGTTTCTTACAAGCTTTACAGTAAATTTACCTGAGTGTTGGGCTTGAGTACAAGAACCGATTCCCCATAGTTGACTGTGATAGAACGGGTGCAAAATGCTGATTCGGCTGAGTGCTCTCCTTCCATTGCAGATTCGAGTGATTTGGGACAAGGTCCACTTTCTTGAATGATTGTGAAGTTCTCGTGGTACACTAAGTAGTAAGGGCACGATCCCAGAAACTCATACTGAACACCGTCAAATGTAGTGTAATGAGGGTCTCCAACTGAAGAGCATCTTGCTTCGCATGTTTCTTTGGTGCATTCCCATTTTCCGCCCAGACATTCACTAACATAAGTATAAAAGAGAAGAAATATTACCGGAGCACAAAACGTTTTTATGAGCATGTCAAGAAACAAAACATGATACAGTGCATGCAATATAAACAATAAACACATTTAAAGTTAATTTATTTCTAAATTCGTACAGATGTGCTACATTTGTCTGAAGACAGTATCCATAAAATTCCATCGAAACACGAAGCCTGGAATAAACGTATGTATTAACACTCTACTTGTCAAAAATTAAGCACGAAGCATAAAAGTGTGAATAGCAAACAGGACCGGCTGCAAATTTGTAGGGCCCAGTGCAAAACGAAAATGCGGGGCCCTTTCCCCAGCGAATTCTACATCTACTAAATGGGCTTGGACGTTGGAACGTTTTTGAAAGAAAAACGGGGTCACGTAGAGAAACCACATGTTTTCATTTTCTCATGAAACTTAATAATGCATGGTGATACTAAGGAGTATTGTTATTTATTGTTATAATAAGCTGTTATTATTACTGTTTAAAAAATAAAAAGTGACATTTTAAAATTGCGCTATATTAATTTACATTGCCAGATCAAATTAAAGTTGATTGAATTGAAGCGACAAAATATAATTCCGGCAACTCGTCGAAATGCATGCTGACGGCAAAAATTAATGTGATTTATCAAAAATTAAAACAAAAATAGCTATCGTTTAAACAAATAAGATAGGATAACAGAAAATGTTTATTTTCAATTTTTCATGGTTGGAATATTGAGGTTCTAAGGACGGTCCTTACAATACTAAATGAGTAAAGCAAATTTTCAGAAAACTCTTACCTTATCACACTGTCTCTTTACTTCTAGGAAGAAAGATTCTTTTGCTGGCCACGTTCTACAGTTTATTATAATTTTTTTTTTTTTTTTTTTTTTTTGATTGGAGGTTTAACGACCACCGTGAGCAACTCAATCGGCTATAAGCAGTCGCCCGTCCCTAATTTAGGGTCAACTGGTTCCAGGGAAGGGAGAGAGCCAGTGCCGTAAGACAAACACAACATCCATGCCTGACCGGGATTCGAACCCGGACCCCTTACGGACGAATGATCAGAGGCCAGTGCTTTAGACCACTGTGCCACCGGGGCAGCATAATTTCTTTTAGTGGGTAGTGAAAGCTTTCAGCTTTGTAGCTCCAATGAGGTGAGTGCGGTAGCAGTCTAGTGCAGTGTTTCCCAAACACCACCGGTCCGTCACGAGGTTTCCTCCGGTCCGCGGAAACGGAGGAAAACTTGAGAATTGGTAGGGATTTCCGAATTTGACCAGTAAAAACAGGTCTGCACAAACGTCCTTGTGCATAAAAGCAACTTCGTGCCGGTTGGTCCGCGAAGCATTTTGTGAAATTTTACTGGTCCACGGTTTGCTTGTAAGAGTCTCTGGGAGCCACTGGCAGTGGTCTAGTGTCCTGATAATCTCGAATCGGCGTTATGTTGCAATTTATCAATTCGCCGTCGCTCATCGTCGTCAGGTATAATCGATCTGTCAGTTATAGAGTTATAATTAAAATTTCAGCCAGTTTCATAAGAAATTCGCAAAGATACTTTTTTCACTTTTTTTTTAATTTTATGATAAACCATCTGCCAGTGATTCGCCGCCCACGCACGCGAAAAACTGACCGCGTGTGATTGCGGCAGAATGCAGATGTAGCTGTGATGTCAGCGTTCCAGAGAGATCTGGGTGATTATATATATGTCATTAATGCAAATACTCTCTCTGAGATACGGTGAATCATCCCGATAGACTCGAGATACTTGAATTCTGTTCACTAAGGCAATAAAATGTAATGATATAAAAAATTTTAAAATGACATTTTTACATTGTTAAGTGTCATTTATTTTTAATACAAGAAAAAAATTATGAAAAATTTAAGAACATCATAAAAAGGCGGGCGCGGGGACCCATGAAGCCGGCCCTGATAGCAAACCAAGCGATTGAGACTTACCGAACATTTTCACTGTCGTGCTATGAAAAAATCGGTAAATATCAAAGCTACTGTTGGGTGGCCATTCGCGCTGGCAGAAATATGATAATCAGAACGCCAGATTTAAGGAGCACTCTTTCCACCTCAGGCTATCAATACAAAGTTCATTTACCATATACTACACGTTTTGTAAAGTATGAGGCAAATGGACAACGAAGTAGCGGTAAAGTTTGCTGGCTTAGTGTAATTAGAACAGACGCTCCAGAGTGGGAAGATGTGGATTCGATTTACACTGCCAGCAAAGAAAGGTTATATTGCCGTTCGAACGAAAAAAGGTCTCCTGGCCATGTGGATTGCGAAAAAAAAACAAAAACAAAAAAAACCCAGTTGCTGTCGGTTTACTCGAAACTTGTTTAGCGATTTCGTGCTCCCGCCTTTCTTAAGGGTGGAATGATGTGTGACGTAGAGGTCTGAACGGGCCTTAATTTGGAAAGCCCGCACGTCCAAGGTCTGGGCCGTACCCGGCCCGGCCCGTTTCAAATTTTCAATTAAAGCCCGGCGCGGCCCGTATATTTCTCCTGTTTCCAAGGACCGGACCGGCCCGTAAAATTTCAACAATTACCAAAACACAAATTTGACACCTGGTGCACTTGGTCATTCGACTCCTGAAGAGTTTTCGTTTTCTTAATTGCTACACGTATTCTATTACAATAAACGTTAATTCAGAATATTTCTGAGTCTTTGTATAAGTCACGTGACTTCCGGGGAGGGGGGGGGGCTTGTTTACTAAAAATATTGCATGAAAAGGACAATTTCCATGCCTTTCAAATTTTACTGGGTTTTCAAATTATCATTCCCTACCGCCGGACCCGGAAATATCCTTGGGGATAAGGAGGGGCGTGTGTGTGTGTGTGTGTGTGTGTGGCGGGGGGGGGTTATTCTAAAAGTACGAAAAATCCAGAACTATCGGGCTGTCGGAAAAGCCATGACGTATTTTGGCACCCGATGGCTGTTGGGCGGTTTTGGAAGTATTAGAGACATGCGCAGCTCTGTTATCGCTATGGCATTCGACAGGTGCTAGTTCTAGCTGCAGTCTAAAAGGAATAGTGAGCGATTTGGTTGATTTGCGGAAATTTGACATCAAGTTGAAGATGGAAGATCAAACTGTAAATTTTCGCCATATTTTACTGTTTTACTTCAGTAAAGGGAAAAATGCGCGTCAAACTTGTGAAAAGTTGCGTAAAGTGTACGGTGATAATGCTCTACAAGACCGTCAGTGCAAGCGGTGGTTCGCAAAGTTCCGTGCTGGTAATTTTGACCTCAACGATGCTTCTCGGTCCGCGAGGCCCACCGAGGCTGATGACGACCAAATCTAGGCATTGATCGAGTCAAACTCACGTTACACGACACGAGAGGTTGCAGACACATTGCACATCCATCATTCAAGCGTTCACGACCACCTGAAGAAGCTGGGATACGTAAGCAAGCTCGATGTGTGGGTTCCTCATGAACTCAAAGAAGCTCCATTGACTGCGCGCATATAAACATATGCGATATGCTCATTAAACGTGAGGAAAACGATCCTTTTTTGAAGCGACTGATAACTGGTGACGAAAAGTGGATTGTATACAACAATATGTTGCGCAAACGGTCTTGGTCCCGACGGGATGCTTCGCCTCAAACGATATCCAAAGGAAAGTTCTGGTCTCAGTGTGGTGCGGATTTTAAAGGTGTCGTGTTTTTCGAGCTCCTACCACGGAACCAAACAATCAATTCGAATGTGCACTGTCGGCAATTGGACAGTTTGAACTAATCCATCATCCAGAAACGTCCAGAGCTCGTTCATCGTAAAGGTGTTGTGTTCCATCACGACAACGCGAGACCACACACAAGTTTGATCACCCGTCCAAAAAATATTGGAGCTTGGGTGGGATGTGTTGCCACACCCGCAAGATACTCGCCTGACCTTGCGCCGTCAGACTTCTACCCACTTGTTTAGCTCTCTTCAACAGTCCTTGCGTGGTATAACGTTCAAATCAGATGAGGCTGTAAATCAGCACCTTGTACACTTTTTCGCCACGAAAGACAGGTCCTTCTATGAACGAGGCATTCTGCAGCTCACTGAAAGATGGCAAAAGGTTATCGAACAAACCGGGCATTATATCATTGATTGATCTTTGTTCTTTCTATCAATAAATGACCTTCGGAAAACATGGCTAAAATACATCATGACTTTTCCGACAACCCAATAGCTTTACTACCCGGCTCTGCCCGGGATTTAGATTTATTAATTTCATATTCCCTTATATGTCACTGAAAAATAGGGGAAAAAATTGATGCTTGCAAGAAAGAAAAAAGCTGATTTCACAAATTCGGTCATTACAAATTATTTATTCATAGTGTGATTATTTCAGCACTTGGCCGTACACAACATTTTTGGTTTCTCCTTCATCGGCGACAATATATAATTTTGTTGGATCTTTTGCTCTTGACATTGCAACATACAGCTGTAGAATCAAACGGACCAAAAGCGTTACGAATTATTTAACACGCGTCCAGGAGACGTAGCATTGAAACACTGACTGAACAAAATTCGTTAACATTTGCTATCGACGATCAAATGCATCACGTAGTGAATCTCTGGGATAAAAAAGTTAAAAACGTACCTTTGCGAATATTTTATGAAACTGGCGGAAATGTTAATGAACACCATAAATCGTTAATAGGAACATGACCTCCAAATTTCGCCTGAATCGGCAAATAACTTTTTAAATTAGCCGTCAAAATTTTATTAACTGTTTCTGCGCATACATTTCTGTTTACCGATGAATTAAAAATTCCATGCCTATTTTAAAAAGTTTTGACCGGATTCCGGTGAAAATTTGAGGGACTCCTCATATTACCAATTCATGGTGTTGACAAAAATTTCAGCCCGTTTCGTTAAGATTTCGCAAAGTTGGTTTTTGCATTTTTTTCATGCACAGTTCTCAAAGAATAGTAACACCTGTGGATGAATGCAGTCACGTGCTTTCAGATTTGGAACAGATAACGATGATGTAGCAAACGACTAACGACGCTGACTTTATGTTGATTAGCTTATTAATTAATTCATAACTTGCGAACGGAATAACTTAGAGATTTTAAAATAGTTGTGTTGACCTAGAAATTTCAATATTAATAAGCTATGCAAATTTCACGATGCCACAGTTCGGCGTTCGAGAATTTTTGCTGCTTCAGACAAACAAACAAACAGACGTTTTGTGTTTTATATATTAGATTATGAGTCGGATCGTTCTACTGGCGGAAGCTTTTATGGCTTTATAAACTGCACCTATCTCTACTGGCATATCATATCGCTGGAACCTAATACGTCTCTCGTGTGTGTGGGGTGGGGGGCGGGGGGACACGTTTGTGCCGCTTAAGATGCGATGTTCCAGATTTTGTGCTATCGTAACTTAAAAAGATTTTTGCATTTAGAGCACTGCACAACGTTTTCCGGCCGACTAGTTTCAGAACGGGACAGTAATTAACAATATTTCCAAATATGGCTTTTCTCCTTTACATTGTCTACAAGCACATATTTTCCGGAAGCGATTTCTTCGCGAAAATCTTTCGCTTTCTTAAACTCTATAATAAGTATGGATGAGTATTTATCAGCAACACTGAACTGAGCACATGCTATGGGGAAACAACGACAGACTGCCCAGCTAACCAGTGTCACAGAAGTTTTGAAAACGGCTTCCTGAGAGTACAAATGGGGAAAATACGGCACAGATTTATACACAGAAGTAAGTTACTCCCAGCCCATTTCTTCCGTGCCATTTAAGACAACTGAAAAGCTTTTCACACATCTAGTGAACAAAGTGCCGCCGACCAGAACAATAAAAAAGATCGTCTGCTAGCGGGTGGCTAGGCTTATAAATGCTGCAGTTAATAACCTGCCCTGAAACATGAGAGGAGGGTAGAAGTTAGAGAGAGAGAGAGAGAGAGAGAAGGGACCACATTCAGATTGAAAAAACTAAGGGAGCTGACCCACTCCAATTGTTTTGTACAAGGGGATGTTATAAAACTTCTATTTTTTCCAACAGCGGAAATTATTCAATCTTATCCTGCTGCTGTATGTTGTGAGATTTCCAAACGAGAAAGGCACCGTATAGCGATTCTTTTGCTCATAAAAAAAAAACCCTGCTCAGCCCGTGTCTGTTTCACATTAAATATTGAAAGCCCGGCCCGGCCCGTTTTCCCAACTTAGAAATGAGCAAAGGCCCGACCCGTCCCGGGCCCAGACCTCTAGTGTGACGTATGAGTCAAATAGACAATGAAGCAGCGATGAGTCTGTCGGCATAGTTCAATCGGGAGAATGTGTTTTACTTCGTTGAACACTTTTCGTACACGTTAAATTATCTGTAGCAGTATAAATATAGCAATGCATTTAAAATTTCAGAAACAACACATTTGACAGATAATGACTATTTTACTAGACTGTTTGACCTGCTTTAGAATAATATAAATTATATCTGCTTACCAAGCATTGCATTCCTGCGTTATTCTTGCACCATGTTCGTAGTCTTTTCCATTATGAGTGCACGGACAAGTTGTTTTAGGGATGCATTTGTTTTGATATAAAACAGTTCCTTCTGGACAGTGGCATCCTCCAACACAGTGCTCGTCCTCACAGTTATACACAGTGTTCCTGCATGTCAGTGGACACGATGAACCGCAGTCTTCGTATATCATATTCTCAGGGCAATTCCGGGCTAGTGAAGAAGATATTTTCTCTTTATAAATACGATACTATATATAACAGGGAAAAAAATTAGTAAACATGCATGTTGTTCACTTTAAATGACAACTTTAAGAATAAACAGATAGTTTTGACTTTTATTTTTGTGGTAAACAGTAAAACAATAATTAACGGTTCTTGACAACATTCATTTACACGGATGAGCAATAACATTATGACCATCCCCAGCTTATGGAAATGAGTGCGCCTGGAGACAGAACGAAGCGCAGGTGATATTCATAGAGCATTATATATACAACCCGAGAACCGGCTTTCGGTTAGTAGAGTGTTTCGGAGTCAGATTGGGAAAAGCTGGCGATTTATCGGAGTTTGATAAAGGACAAATTGTGATGCCACGGCGCCTCGGCGGTACAATATCGGAAATGGCGCGCCTTGTGGTTTCTTCACGTGCCACTGTAATGAGTACGTATCAAAAGTTGTGCACAGATGGCCAAAAGACGAACCGTCGTCCAGACGTGTGTCGTCCGCAGCTCATTGATGACAGAAGAGAGCGGAGACTGTCGCGCATTGTTCACAGCGACAATAGCACCACAGTGTGACAAATTATCCACAGCTACAACAGTGGTGATCAGGGCAATGTATCACAGCACACAGTTCATCTCAGCCTTCTGCGCACTAGCCTGCGTAACCGAAGACCCAGCCAGGTCCCTATGCTCACTGCACGTCATTGCCAACAACGCAAGAAATGATCCCAAGATAATTGAGATTGGACCGTGGATGATTGGAAGAAAGTGGCCTGGTATGGCGAATCAAGATTCCTGGTGCATCACGTAGACGGCCGAGGGTGGATTCGCCGATTACCAATGTAGGGTATGGCACCCGGATGCACTGTTGGGTAGAAACATGCCGGCGGCGTCGGTGTTATGCTATGGGCGATGTTTTCTTGGGACACTTTAGTCACCATTACCCCGATAGCACAATCTTTGACAGCTGTCAGGTATCTCAACCATCCTTGCGGACCAAGTTCACCCATTCATGGCAACTGTGTTCCCTGCTGGTGATGGTCATTACCAACAAGATAATGCGCCATGCCACACTGCCAGAATCGTCAAGGGGTGGTTAGAGGAACATTCTGGTGACTTTCTGTTAATGCCCTGGTCTCCAAATTCACGTGATATGAACCCAATCGAACATTTGTGGTTCGACTTGAAAAAGCGAGTTCGTGCTAAATCACCACCACCCCGAAATGTACGGGAACTGAAGGACCTGCTGTTAACATTATGGTACCAGATACCTCAGGATACCCATCACCACCTAATCGAATCCATGCCTCGCCAAATGGCCGCTGTTCTGCAGGCTAAAACGGGTCCTGCAGCTTATTAGGTAGGTAGTCATAGTGTATTGGCTCATCGTAGGTACATGTTGTTCACTTTAAATGGAAACTTTAAGAATAAACAGATATTTTTTACATTTACTTTTGTGGTAAACAGTAGTTAACGGTTCTTGACAACATTCATTTATATTGCAGAATAATGATCGTGCCTCATAGCAACCGTTGAAAAGGTCCTCCGCCGATAGTCCGGCAGCTGCCTATTCCAAGTAATACGTGATACGTAGAGTCGAGTGAAAATTTCTTTTTTTATGCCCATTCGGAGATTCGAGCTTGTCCGAGTACGTCGTCTCCTTGCGATATACCCACGGAAAAAATTGGAGGGGAACGAAGTGGCTATAACTAGTGTCGCAGAAAAGGCTGGAAGAAGGACCATAGTGTTACTAGAGATACTTTTTTCATCCGGGTGAGCTGGAGATCCATCGTGCTGTAACCACGAACGTCCTTCCACCTGTAGACAACTGCTTGTTAGGTCTCTGTGTAGAATTCGTATTAAAAAAAGTATTTTGATTTATCGACATAGTACAACACCAAATACCCAAACTAGAGGGATAAAACACTTTCCTGAAATTTTCGTGCAAGTTATGCGCAGTCCAGATTCTAGTAGTGAAACTACATAGTAAGTTTTGTTGCTGCTACGAAATACAATAATTCCATCGTGGTTAGGGCAATTCTTTAGCAACTCACAATAACGCAGTCAAACTTCTTTACCCGTGCACGCAAACTTCTGGACCACACTAACGCTGAGTACATGCGTCCCAACAGTACAGCTGCTTTGAGACACCCCGGAGGCGGCTTCTGACTATTCGTCCGACATGGGTTCGGGTTCGAATCCCGGGAGGCATGGATGTTGTGTTTGTCTTACGGCACTGACTCTCTCCCTTCCATAGAACCAATGGCGTTAAACTAGGGACGCGTGACAGCTTATAGCCCATTGAGCTGCTCACGGTGGTCGTTAAACAACCAGAAAAGAAATCAAAGGGGCACAGTGGCAACTGTGCCGCAACCTACAGCGTAGAACTACGTTAACTGTCAGTCAAACTTCTTTTAAGTAAATTTCACGGCACTATCTCACTAGTTCTACGTCCTTAAAGTATTCAGCGAAGGACAGTTGACTTATCCCTACGTTGTAAGTTGCGGCACAGTTGCTACTGTGCCCATTTGATTTTTTCCAGATATAAAATTTTTAAGAAATAAAACGAAAGAAATGTTGCACTTTATTTACTTAAGAGCAACTTATCTATATCTATTCTAATATATAAAGAGAGAAAGTTTGTTTGTGTGTTTGAGGTAATCTTGAAAACGACTGAACCGATTGCAACCATTCTTTTATCGTTGGGAAGCTGATTTCTTTCCGGTGGACATAGGCTATTTCGTTTACTTATTATTATTATTATAATTTTTTTATTTTTGGATGTACTACCGAATCAGATCACTTTGAAGTAGTTCCCGATTTCGCGTGTATCGTTCCGCTTTGTTTACATACAACCTGATCACATCCAACGTGAAAGAAAGTAGTTCACGATAATATACGGAATTTATATTAAAAAAATAATGGCTTCTGAGATTTTGCTTGAGAGCTCTCCAATCGGATTCGATAGTTTGAGTATGAGCTACACTGTCACAATCTATAAAATCCCATTGGCATAATTTATAAAATCCAAAAAAATATCAACTATCAGCAACTTATTTGCCGATAGATGGCGTTTTCCTACAATTCTGAATAGGTAATCTCGAAAACTACTGAACCGATTTAGATAATTCTTTTACCGTTGGGATTCTAACAGTGTTTATTGAGGCAAAAGTATCTTCCCTTTTGAAGTCTATGTTTGCTCGATGGAAAGAAAAATAAAGACAGTTTTGATTTTAGTTTTATTGCACGAGAGCTTAACGTCAGGGAGTGCAGACGTTTTGTTTTTGTTTACTATGTAGCATCACCCCGATTTAGTACCGTAAATAAAATGCCTAAACGAAAATCACAGTTGTCCAGACAGACTTCCGCCTCAAGGCAACAAAAAAGACTAAGGCAAAATGAGATTGAGGAAGAACGGGAGAATCGTTTGCGTCGTAATAATGCTTCAGCAGCTCGACTTAGAGAAACTAGCGTCAAACGCTCTCACCGGCTTGCAGACCAGAACGTTCGAATAGCTCAGGCTCAAAATAGAGGAACCATCACTGAACGTGCTCAAAGAATTAATGAGCAGCGAGAGCGTTACGCTAGGTCTAGAGAGCTGCATCGAGAGTTAGTACACAATAAGAGTAGGTCAGCATTCTATTACGACCCAAGTATCGATTATGCCATCTAAATGATGCTCAAATAGGTAAAACGGATAAAGTATACCATTAATGCAATGCGAAAAAATGGGCTGATGAACCAAACGGATCATGTTACGCGGCTGGCAAAGTTGCTCTCTCTCAGATTCAAGAGCCTCCACAACCAATTAATTATAATTTTATTTCACGTAAAAAAACAGTAGCCGACCATTTAACCTTTCGGCCAACTCCCTCCATCGGTTGCCACGAAATTTAACTACACTTCAAAATTGCCTTTATTCTTCAGTAAAATAACATTTCTATGTACATGACAATGGAATTCTGCCAATAAATACAGTGGTATATACATCAGCTGGAAAGTTCCAGTGAAACGTAAAACAAAATATTGTTAAAATCATAAAATTATTTCGCCACGTAGGGCGAAGGAGAGGCAGACAATAAAGCACGAGCGATACAAATGAAAATGTTTACCTACAGCATTGTAGACAGGGAAAGACATGATTCTATACTATGCACAAATTCCAATTAAGCATTACTACCATACTAAAGATTAAACATGCACAAGGTACTAATTCACATAAAAGACCATGGGTGAGAAGGAACTAACAGGTGCAACAGTATTTGGAGATATGACAGTAATGGTAGAAACAAATAAGCAGAAATACTAATCATATGTACTACAGTTCTTATGGATGGATCAGATTACACGTGTTATAATAGCTCTGTTTTTCAGTGGTATCTTTAACGCGAGCGAAGCCGTGTGGGCACAGCTCCGTATACACAATTCATAGTAACTTATGTTGATTATAAATTAATGTTAGTAGAAGGCGTAGTATCATCATTGTCGGTAGTTATTGCTAAAACTGTTTCTGAAGAAATCGTTCTTCGGAAACAATTTTCAAACTTCTTAGTTGCCTTGTTATCAATTTGGCGATACGTCTCGGGCCTAATGTACTCTTGTTCTTGTTCTTGTCTAGATTCAGAATGCGTCGGCGGTGTAAAGGTTTGAAACGTAATGGATTCGTTATCCAGGGAAGTTGTGAAGACTGGCAATGTACATTGGTATTCCATGCTCGGTGTGAAAATTTGAAAATTTAGATCGATGACATCAATCACCATCTGTTGTTGCTGTTCAGGCTCAATTTGTGCAGCTGAAGTGGAAGGTTGTGGCTCTAGAATCGAACTCGGGTGAAACGCATCCTGGCGCACGGACTTTCGACACTCCCTACATTCCCATGACCTTACGGTTGATGACTTAGCGGGCCTTTTCGGATTCCTCTCATTCTCCTCTAGCTGTTTCTTCAACTTTCGTCGGTTCTTATAGTCATTCTCCCTGGATTTTCGCTGCATTTCTAAATTTTCGTCACTAAATGTTTTTCATCTAAAAAATCAATAAATTTTAAATGCAGTTTATTTCGGTTTATCGCATACGTCCGTTAGCTCTGACCGTCAGCTATGGAATGCGGGGCTGAGGCCATCGCTATCATTATCTATTCACTAGTTATCAACCTTAAAACGGCGTGCGGCGAAACAAAATCACGTGAAATTTAGCTTAAATTTCTAACGCTACTGTATCGAAAGGTTAAGGTGTAGAGGAGTGAAGCTGATTTTGTTATAAATGGGACTCTGTAAACTATCTAATGATGTATTATTTCTTACTCTACGATTATTAGTTTCGAAGATATAAGCGTTCAAAATGTGACGTTATACCGAAGTAAATTTTTCCGTCATTTTTGTCCACGCCGAAGCTCGAACCCGGGTCCCCTCATTCCGGAATAAGTCACTCTACCAATTGAGCTACGCGGACGTTCGTTGTCGCTGCTATCTGCCTTTATGTCGTGTGCGTCCTGCTGGGCAGGCACGTCACAAGTGTTTTCGTGGCATCCGTGCTCCCGATGTTACCCCCTACCCAGCGCGAAGAAAGACGTAGTTCTACGTCAAAAAAACTTTCTTTGACGTAATCTGGTCAAATATTCTCTTCAACGGCGTAACAAGGCTTCTTGAACGTCAGTAACTTTCTCAGGAGTTGAAACGTACAACAGTCTTGCTCACTTTTGATCGTTAATGTTGTAGACTCATGGTTAATGTTGTAGACTCATGGTTAATGTTGTAGACTCATGGTTAATGTTGTAGACTAATCGTTTCGGGGTTTAACGACCATTATGAGCAAGGGCTGTAAGCCTTTGCTCATAATGGTCGTTCCTAATTTAGGGCCTCTGCGTGATAAGCAATTACTGCGGGCGCCAATCCCGTTGCGGACCATCCAGTTAGCAGAAAGTGCCATGGATGGACGTATTGCGCCATTCTCTGGCGGCTCATCCTTGTTGAGGAAGGCAACGATAAACAATCCCATGTAGCGCGTATTTTCAACTTCACTAACCGAACTTCATTACAACTGGTCCTTGTTCAAGTGTCGCGTCCAGACAAGAATGTAAGCAACTCATCACAATGAGCTGCACACAGTCACGGTGACCATTCGACATAGGAGTCCTAAAACTGTTGTCTACATACTGTTTACTTAAAAATTGGGTTCTTCGAAATAGAAGTGACTCAAATCAGAGAAGTTCATCTTCAATAAAATTAGTATCCTCTATTCTGTTATTAAGATAGAGATAAGCCACATATTATTTCATTTGAGATATTTGAAGTTCTTGTAGTCTGTTTCAAGAGCGTAACATCAGATGTGGATGCCAACTTTTGATATAATTTCACCTCTTTCTTACCAATACGACGATTCTGTCATATCGCAGAGGCGTTCTTTAATTTTTAATAACTAGAATAGAGCACTGTGCAGATGGTTTATTTTGGAAAAGTGAATTCGTTGCTCCGCACGAAAGACATAAACGTATTGTAAAGAAAATACGATAGAGCGCCGGGTTTTTGTTTTCTATCCATTGTGAACTTAAAATGTCTCATTATTGCAACTTACGGCACAATTGTTCGGTCCTCCATCCTCCTTCCACTTTGCCACCTAGTCTGCCGCATTCTCGGAAATATTCTTCAAAAGAATTGCAAACGCAAGCGTAGTTGGGCTCGGAACATGCGCAGTAGTCCATTCTGCAAGCCTCGTAATATGGCTGGGGATCTACGAGCTGAAAAACAAATGGAATCATGTAGCAAAAATTTAAAAAGCAACATGAAGCTTAGTATATAGAAAACAACAATACAACACCTTTTTATCTCAGCACACTGCTCACCAGTATATGTATATATATTTAATTTGGGGGTTTAACGACCACCATGATCAACTCGATAGGCTATAAGCAGTCACCCATCCCTAATGAAGGGTCACTTGTTCCAAGGAAGGGAGAAAACCAGTGCCGCAAGACAAATAAAACATCCATGCCTGACCAGGAATCTAACCCGGACCCGTCTTGGACGAATGGTCAGAAGCCAGCGCTTAGACCACTGCGCCACCAGGGCCAAACATATTTTAAATCGGACCTTTGGGAGCTCAGATATGATTCCAAGCGCAAATATAGCGAGTCTTCTTCTAGCCGGAAAATAGGTATGTATTACATTTACCATTTCTAAACTAGCCTACGCTGAAAGAATTTTCCGAGCATAGTTGATTTCAAAATCTCAATTTACGAAAATATGCATGGCCGCACCGGTATCCCAGTTTTCTGTAGCTCTGGATCCTGATTATTCGTCCAAGATGGGACTGGGTTCGAGTCTTGGATAAGGCATGGGAATTGTGCTTGTCTGATAGCGATGATTTTGTCTCTTCCATGAAACCAGTGGTCCAAGACAAAAACACCATCCAAGCCTCCCCGGGATTCAAACCCGAACCCATCTCGGAGGAATGGCCGGAAGCCAGCGCTCAGGTCACTGCGCCATCTGGGTGGCACCGGTATTTTTGTTGGCAATTTTCATAGACAAAGAAGTATAAAATGTATGAAGTAAATTTAGCATAGAATTGCACTGTAAGGATGGTTTTACTTTTTGTAATCCAGCAGCTGATTGCGTTCTTTTCACTGGTACCTAGATGTTATATTAATCCTACTTTCTGAAGGAAATATGTTACTCCGTTTACGAGTATTTTATTCTACCTTCTATTGTGTTGGATATGGACTCCTCGATTCGCATAACCTCCAGATGAATATAATATATCAAGATGAATCCCAATCAGTTCCTCCTTACCTATTGCCCTTACAGTGTTCGTGACTTCAGATCGTAGATTAAGGCTGTAACATAAAAATTTACACTCGGCAATTAAGTCATGAGAATGATTTTTTTTTATAAATTGAAAAACAGGAAAACTTACTTGGCCGGCCCCGGTGGCGCAGTGGTCTAAGCGATGACTTCTGATCATTCGTCCGTAAAGGGTCCGGGTTCGAATCCCGGTGAGGCATGGATGTTGTGTTTGTCTTACGGCACTGGCTCTCTCCCTTCCCTGGAACCAGTGATCCTAAATTAGGGACGGGCGACTGCTTATAGCCCATTGAGTTGCTCACGGTAGTCGTTAAACCTTCAAACAAACAAAAAACTTACGTGAGTGTATTTTATTCGAAGTACATTCCTCCTGCGTTAATACACGAAGTGGCACTATCAGTCAACGAAAGGAAGGACTTGCAGAGGTCATCTTTTGGTATGGAATGAAGAGCTGATGTCACAGTTCGTTTTATGCCTTCAATGTCGTGAAAAGATTTTTCCTTTTAAAGGCACCTTTAATTTAGGGAATAGAAAGCAGTAACGCGGTGACAAATGTAGAGAATAGGGGAGATGGTTGAGTACAAACACCTGTCTTTGTGTCAGAAATTGCTGTACACTGATTGCTCTGTGTGCAGGGGCGTTATCATGAAGAAGGAACCATTGCCTGTTTTTGTACTCAGGTCTGACACGAACAATCCTCTTCTACAGTCGTTCCAAAAGGGGAGTGTGATCATTGCCAGTGACAGCTGTATCTTTAGGAATGAACTCGTGGTGCAGAATTCCCTTATTGTCGTAAAAGCACAAAAGCATTGTCTTGATCTTAGACTTCTCCAGCTTGATCACCTTTCCTTCGGGTGACTGTGGCGACTTCCACTGAGCACCCTGACGCTTCGTTTCAAGATCATAACGAAAATACCATGTCTCGTCACCTGCCCCAATGCTTTGGAGAACGTTTTGTATTGTTTCTGCAGTCTCCAGGATGTCTTCCGCGTACTCCACTCGTGCATGTTTCAGGTCGTCTGAGAGATTGCAGACCAAAGAATGCAGAACAAACCAAGCACAAACCTTTCCCAACCCAAATCTTGCACTAAAAAATTGATGAATCGTGTCCTTATTAACACCAAGCTCACATTCCAGCATCAAGATCACACAGCGATCACTTTTTACCCTTTCGCAAACTTTTTCAATGAGTTCAGACTTGCAAACTGAGAACGGGCGACCGGGCTTTTCGTCATTTTCCAAATTTTCCCGCCCATCCTTGAAACGTGCATACCATCCCTATATTTGTGCACGAGATAGTCAATTAGCTCCATACACGTCACGCAACAATTCAACTTTCTCAGATGCAGTTTTACCGATTTCCAACAGAACCGGATATTTGCTCTCTGCTCCATAACAGAGCCGTGACAATGTTCTTCCATCGAGGGATGTCAGGCGCAGCGTAAATAATCATCTGAGCAATTCTCACGCAAACGCTGTTGCCACCGCATAGCTGATAAATGACTTATTAAAAAACTATGCCTTCTCGACCCGTGTGTTTTATATACAGTTTTTTTTAAATCAGTCTCACTACTTAATTGCCGCACTGTGTAAAATATTTACAAAAAAATTCCTCAGTTCCTATATATTTCTGGACGCTGGTGTTCACGTAGCAAACGCTCCTCTTCATTGCAATCAGATCTGATAAATAAAACTTTCTTCTCTTGAAAAATTGTTAGACCCGCAAAGACATGGAAATGTTGTTCGTTCACTACTGATATAAACTGCTGGCAACCCAAAATGCAACACCAAGAAGGACACGAGATAGCAAAGCCAGATTTACTGGACACATAACAACAGATACAAAGATGAAACATTTGAGCTTACAGGACCGTGCGACTTGCGGAACACGCAGACATCAATAGTTCGTGTGGCCCCCATGGCTGGCAATAACGGCCGCTACACACCGCCGCATCGAACGAAAAAGGCTTTGGATGTGGGCTTGGGGTATGTCGGTCCAGGCTGCTTCCACACGTTGCCACAGTTCATCAGGCGTAGCCGCGAGTGGTGCTTGCCGGGCCACTCGGTTGCCGATCAGCGACCAGACGTGTTCGATGGGCGACATATCGGGAGAACAGGCAGGCCACGGCAGCAGTGACACCTGGTGGGGCGTGAAGAATTGTTGCACGATGCGCGACACGTGCGGGCGCGCATTGCCCTGTTGAAACGTGGCCGCTGGCAGGTCCTGCAGGAAAGGGAGGACTACAGGCTCCAAAACGTCGGAGATGGTGCGGTGGCTGTTGAGTGTACCGGCGATGCGTACCAGAGGGGTGCGGGTGCCATATCCAATTGCGCCCTAAACCATAACGCCATGCGACGGACCGGTATGGCGATGCATAATGCAGGCGTTATAAAGTCTCTGGCCGCGGTGCCGCCACACGCGGATCCGACCATCGTGGTGTTGCAGGCAGAAGCGGGATTCGTCGGAGAAGACAATGTCGTGCCATTCCGTAGTCCAGGCGCGGCGTTCAACGACCCACTGCCACCGCACTCGTTGGTGGTGTAACGTCACTGGTAATCGGAGCAATTGGCGCCGTGCGGCAAGTCCTCGCTCCTGTAGACGACGTCGAACGGTACGTGCTGACACAGGTTGTGGCGCAAGACACCCTAATTCCTGCGCTAACGTTCGTGATGTGGCGGTGCGAGCCGTCAATACCCGCAGTACAACATGCCGATCCTCTCGTTCGGTGGTGTGCCGCGGCTGCGGCAATCGCTCACGTCGGTCCGTCCGTCCGGCCTGCACCCACCGAATCCATACTCGCCTCACTGTGGCTGGATGTCGTCCCACAAGGGCGCCGATGTCTCGGTATGATAAACCGCTGTCGCGATAAGCCACTATTCGTCTTCTGTCGAACTCCGAAACGTGCTGGAATGACTGCCGTATTCTGCGGCGAGGCATCAGGAAACTTCTCACGCACAGGTCCGGCAGCACAACACACGTCCACTACTTACACCCAGCCTTCTGTGCACCCTTCTTATAGTGCTTTTCCGTGGCGTGCCGGACGCACATGATTTGAATATGTCCTGCAATGCTAATCGTTTGCATGTCCCCTAGCGGGCGACGCATGCTGCGAATTTCAGGTCAATCAGATGCTTCCTTCTTGGTGTTGCATTTTGGGTGGTCAGCAGTGTATTTAAATTCTTTTTCCTCATGTCGCTGATTAAATTGTATCTCCATCTCTCTTCTCAGGTCACACACACACATTTTCTCCGTCCTGCTTTAACTTTTACGTAACTTTCGATTCTCAGTACATGCTGCTGCCAGCGCAATTTTGCATTTCGGGCATTCTTAACCTGGGACACTTCAAATGTTGCTTTCATCTTATTCCTAATCCAACCGGTTTTATTTTCATTTTATTTTTTTGTTTCGGGTTTAATAAACATTGTGAGCAACTTTAAGGGCTATTAACAATCACCCGTCACTAATTTGGGGCCACTGGTTCTAGGATATAGAGAGTGCCATAAGATAAGCACACAAACTATGCCTCATTCGGGACTCGAACCCGGGTACAACTCGGATGATTAAACAAAAAACTACACTTTTGACCGCTTGGGCACAGTGGCGGCTAACTGACTTTGGCGACGCCGTAGACATCTACCTTAGTATCTCCATTTTTGAAATGTTCATCAGGCCCGTGGGTGGCCTAGTGGTCAACATTCGCGACAGCTACGGAGACCTCAGGTTCGATCCCAGGCAGGTACGAACGCTCGAACCACTAAATATCCGCCGTGCGTCGGATGGGCACATAAAGCCGTCGGACCCCGGGTACTGGCTCCCCGGGAATAAATAAGGGCGTCTTCCTTCTCCTTTCTACCTCGCTTCCATGTCACTTTCCTATCGGGCACTCTAGCCCAAATCTCCTAGCTTCCCAATGCTAAGGGTTGTTTAAGACCTGGGGTCAGACACTCCCTTCCTAAAATCCTCTACATATGATCTGATCTGAAATGTTTATCTAATTTGCCGTACATCTTTTCATTGGCTAAGTATCAATACGCTATTGGTGGTCTTACTTTGAATCTTTCTTAAAAATTTGGCTCTTCAGTTCCATTGGTTGCCTTCTGTTACAAAGGACACCCGTTGCTTTCCTCCAGTTATTCTCTCCGTCCTGCACGGTGTGAATTACTTCATCTCTCACACCTCCAGCTTATACCATCTGTTTGATTCTTTCACTCGCCGAATGGTACTTGTGGCTAATCACTGGGGCTAGTACTAGTCCCGTATAAGGCATGGGTAGTGTGTGTTCGTCCTACGGCTCTGGTTTCGTCCCTTTCCTGGGACTAGTGGCACTAAATTTGAGATAGGCCACTCCTTATAGCTTTAAATGCTCATGGAGGTCGCTAAACATCAGGACCAAACGAAAGAAATGTTCTTTCCTTTTTCTTAGCAACATACGTACTCTATTTTTTTTTTTTTTTTTTTTTTTGTGTAGTATGTCTAAGTCTCCGGGTCTCTACGCAGCAGTCTGTAAAAGCTAGATGGTTGAAATTTTGACAGAATTTGGTGCTGTATGAGTAAGGTGGCTACACTGTGTGGGCAGACAGCCCACACGTGCAGTTAGTTGAGCTAGGACGTAGCGATCGATAAGGTGCATATTCGTCATCGTCCGTTGTTCATGTTTAATCTCCAGAAAAGCGTTACAGAATCACGAAAGTGGATTTCTTCGGTCTGCAGCGAGAAAGCCGTAGGGGCAAGAATGTGTCGTGAGTGGTTTGTGAAGTTCAGAAATGATGAATGTAGCGTGGAGGATAAGCAGCGGAGCAGACGACCGAAGGAGATGCTGAGCGCAGATCTGCAAGCTTTTCTGAACAAAGATGCCACCTAGTCGATCGCTGAAGTGGCAATGTATTTGGGCATGAACCAGTGGACCGTGGCTCTAGCTGCATTCGATAAGAAAGATTCAAAACCATAAATCTCTGGAAACTTATTCATAGACCTAATACCTAATTTCATCCTTCTATACTGTAACTTTTTTCTCTAACTTTCTGGCTTTCCGTCTAACCCTTTGAGTGTCAGCGATGCGTCTAGCGCGGAAAAGCTTTCCCAGTGTCAGCGACGCGTCTAGCCATCACCCCTAATAGCTTAGCAGGCCCGCGCACCGAACGCCGGAAGCTGCGTGACGTAGGGGAGAGTAGGCTGATGTCCGTGGTGGGTGGTCGAGCATGCATGAGCTTACACACTCTGTGTAAGCGTGACTACGGATGTGCGTGGTTGTTGTTGTCAAATTGTCAACTAAATTTATTTTCATAGAGGAATATTAAAAGCATTCAAATTCCCTACTAATGGGGAGGTTCTCAGAAAATGGATTACAGCAATAAAGCGTGAAAATTTTCAACTCTAAGGTACGTGGAAACCTTTTGTTAACCTTATTTTAAACTACTCGTAAAATAAAAATTTTGAACTAGAAAATTTAAATTTGGCTAATTTTATAATCTAATGCATCTCACAGCGGGAAGTCAAAGCACTGAAAAGATTTTTGAAAAATGAAATTTATGTTTGTAATGGAAAGAATAGATTACTTGTGTTGTTATAGTAACCCATAACATGTTTTTGCCAATGTATAAGTTCAAAGTAAAATATGTATATTTAGGAAGGGATTTTAAACTTTATTATGGACACAGAATAATAAGGGTTGCATGTTTTTGATCCCAAGAGTAATATGTTGATACATTCGTACTTAGTTATTTAAGTGTTTAGGCAGCGCCAGATTAACTTTTTTGGGGTCCCTATTTCTGGGCACAAATGCTTGTAAAATACTTATATCCTATACGAAATATATGTATGTCATGTACACGCATCTAACATGCCTATGTCCTTTATATAAATGCTAAGGCCTTGTTGCCATGTGAAATACATCTTTTGTGTTTGCAGACATAGAGAATTGCATTGAATTATCATTTTTAATATTTATTACTAAAGGAACACAAACACTGAATCAAGTATAGACAGCAAAAATTAGATATGAATGCACAAAAACAGAAGTTCACACATAGTTCAGGAGTAAGTTTGCCTTTAAAATGTCCGTTTAAAAATTTTGAAGCATTTTTCTACAAACCAACACATTGAAGAACTCTCGTGTGAGCAGTGTGTATGCTCTATCTGTGGTAGGATGGGAATTTATCAGAACCATTCAATTTCTAAAAAATTAGGTGAAATATATCAGTACTACCTGGGCAAGAAATTATTTACTTGCCCAGGTAGTAAAAGCTGGATGCGCAGGAAAATGTATCTTTTAAGATAACAAACCAGAACCCTATTTTTTTTAAAGTTAAAAATATGAACTGTTTTAACATGTTTGCACTTCCATTTTAAGGGTCTGTATTACAAATGTTCAATGCACAAACGTGTGTATATCAATTTTTAAGATGCTGATGCTAAAATTGGTATGAAATGGTACGATGATGAAACTGGTGTTTCGGAAATTTAGTGATTATGCCATGTTCCTTTTGTTAAAGTTTTCTCCCTTTGTCACTAAACATGAGAGGCCAGTTACATCAGAGGCATGCATACTGTTGTTGATTATAAACAAAATTTGGAGCAAAACTAGGTTTCCGATTTCTGGGCGTAGAGCATAACATAATTAAAGATGTGATATTACTCTTTCCTTGGTACTTCGTAACAATGATACAACTTCCATTAATTAACAATGACATGAAACACGACATGTGATGACTGTCTTTTTTTCTTGTGTAGTAGGAAATTTTATTACAAACTTTTTTATTTTAAAATTTAGTTACCATACACAGGCAACTAGATGTTTGATTTACCTGCCCAGACGAATGATTTACATGCTCTGGGCATCTCGGGCATGGTATTTTTAAGCCTTGGATATTGTTATTTTTAAGAGAAAAAAAAGTACGTGGATCGACATGAATCCACATATTGTGGAAACTATGTTCTAAACAAACAAGATTTTTAAATACAAGTAGAAATATATACTCGCTTCTTCTTTTTTTTTTTTTGAAAACATTTGCTTAAAATGAGAGATCAACTTTTTATTCATTTATCTAGACTTATCTGTTTCCAGACTTCCTGCACTGTGTCTTCACAAGCTACAGCAATAATAACTGGAACTAATATATCTCATATTATCCGATAACTACTGGAAAGTGTGCTTCCAAACGTGAGGGTGGGTGTCAATTTTTGTATGGGGAAAAACTTCTTCAATTCTTCATAGAATTTATTTTGAAACCAAAGTCATAAAAAAGAAAAAAAAACAATCTTTTTCAATAGCTTTAGCAATGACAAAACATTTGTGCAAAATTTTATACCATTGCTTTTTATAGTTTCTGAGAAAATGCTGCATCAAGTTAGTCAATTTATAATGAAACATGTACATCTTTCAAAATACATCCTATAGTACCAAAACAATCGCTTAGATTTATTCAGTACAATAACTGCATGTGCATTTGTCAGGTTCTCAAAAAATATAATAATTATCTGAAAAAATACTTTAAGAAATTATTGGAACAAATTTCAGATTTTCTTAGAAACGTGTCTTTGAAATTCTTCAAGGAACAGCTAACGGACACATAATCAAATTGTGCTTGTGATACACAAAGAACTACACAACCATAATTATATGTACATTGGCAGTTTTCATGAATACTTCTTGAAAATCAAATTTCAGGAAATTTCTGCCAATAAGTTACTTGTATTTTTCCAGATAAAAAGAAATGCTTATATTGTGGATCCAAATAGTTTTGCTTAATGCTACTAATATACTTAATACAGATGTGTTGAACTTTGACAAGGTAACTTTTTTGAAATAGTGCTCTGGTAGACAAAAATTATAAACTTTATATTTGCTTATCAAAATGAAGTTGTCCAAACACGTAACTAGATGGTACTAAAATTAGGAAAACTTGTTATGTCATTATTGTACGTTTAATAATGTAGCAATTGCATAATTTTCTTGAAATCTTAATTTATTTGATGCAATCAGTGGATCAAGCAGCAATTCACTGTATGTATGTTAAAACGTGTTTTATTGAGCCTTTGGTAATAATTAAAAACCACAGAAAAAAATTCAGTTTTTCTTGACCTTTTTTTACATATTAGTGATCACGGATTGCATATAAAATACATTTTCACTAAAGGAATTATTTCATTACTAAAATTTTCATAGTCATAAGTTTGCAATGAATGAAAAATCTGATTCTTTAAATATGCCAATCGACATCTTTTGAAACGACGGCGATACTTCGTAATGGACCCTCAAACTAATCTTTCAAGTACAAGAACGATTTGTTCACAAGTACAGGAATCGTTCGGCTAACTATAAAGACACTATAACTTCAAGTGAAACTACAACAACAGTTTATAATTTCGATTATAGGAATGGTTTATCACTTCCAGTGAAATGACAGGGATGCTTTCATTAAGTTGACGATACTGTGTTGCTTACCCTTTCAAGTCGAAATTATTGCTACGCTAAATTTTACGCTGTAATTTCTTTTTCTTCTGTATTTTAAAAGATTATTAAACAAACTTGTTAACTCTGCAGTTATTTGAAAACTAACACACAAGTTCTTATTTAAATGCAGTGAAACTCTAAAAGAACGCACGACCTGGTTAGTTGGTGTACGTAAAGACGCGTTCGTTCGTACATCGCCGTAATGCTCCTCTCCGCGACTACGGACTACTCTAGTGACGTCACAAATCGGTGCGCGGGACTGTTAAGCTATTAGGGGTGATGGTCTAGCGCGTGCAAAGCTTTCCCAGTGTCAGCGACGCGTCTAGCGCGAGCAAAGCTTTCCCAGTGTCAGCGACGCGTCTAGCGCGTGCAAAGCTTTCCCAGTGTCAGTGACGCGTCTAGCGCGTACAAAGCTTTCCTTTACCCAGTGTCAGTGACGCGTCTAGCGCGTGCAAAGCTTTCCTTTATGCAGTGTCAGCAACGCGTGTAGCGCGCGCAAAGCTTTTCCAATGTCAGCGACCCGTTTAGCGTGTGCAAAGTTTTCCTTTATGCAGTGTCAGCGATCGCGACGCATGTAGCGCATGTAAACGTTTTTCCAGCCGAGGGTCATGGAAGCTTCGTCCATGACACTGAGGAGGAGAAACGTTTGCACGCGCTAGACGCGTTGCTGGTACTCAAAGGGTTAATTATTATTTTACCAAAACCTAAAAGATATGTCGCTTCAGTTTTAGTTTTATTGTACTAAATATACGCTAATTATTTGGAATCATATCTAATTTTTTTATGATGTCCCAAGGGTATCGATACATCCTGCAGTAACAATTTAGTGTTCTTGGAGTAGGCGATATACACATGCAGACGTGGATAGGCATGTGTAGCTTAAACGTAAATCACATAAATAAAAGTATAGAAAGTGTTGAACATATAACTTACATAATGACATGCCGAAAATCTGGCGTCTTTTATCTTCTCGCAAACTTCGGTGGCAGCTTCAGCATGTGATCTTTCCACTGAATTGCAAGGATGCTCTACAACAGCTCCTTTGGAACACTGACCTTTTAAATAAATACAACCATCAACCAGTTTTTATGTTAGTAAATTAAAACAGCAAAGGATTCAATAATTACTAAAAGTACATGTGTCTGCTACAGAATCACATATTCTAATTACCAGCGCGTAATCCAGGTTCTTCAGAATCAATAAACTTATGTCGCTGGCTGTCTTGAATTTGTCAGATACGAAGACGCTAATTCATCGACCAACTGACCTATCATTATACAGAAAACTTAAGTGGATTTGTTTAACTAAGTTCTTTTAAATGAAAGAAACTGAAGATCTGAATATTCTTACAGGTGGATAATATTTTGCTCCAAAAGAGTAGAACAACAGCATTTTTGCGTTTGACCATGGACCCCTTACGTCTGCAAATGTCTACCGAGAACGAACTATAATGTATCAGCTAGTTCAACAATGAGATAACAGTGACACCTATGACAGAAAATGATACTTTTAAAAAGTTAGTTACAATCAACATTCATTGAAAGAATGTTGATTGTAATTATTTTGGAGCTTTTTGTGTTATCAGCATACACCTCAAGCAGAAGGCAACTAATCCGTAATACAGTGATCAAGATGGAAATCGTAGTGCCCAGAAGAGCTCGACGCACAGACTTTCAAATGTCAGTAGAAGCATTCTGGGTCAGCTTAAAAAAGTGATCAAAGTGTTTCAACGCTAACCAAAAAACAGGCTAAGCAGTGTTTGACGACTTGCACGTTCGGGCTCACCTTCAATAAACTAAGCGTTTAGGGCCAAGTTTAATCGTTGGAAACTTACCGAATTTGCCGCAGAAACACCCACGGGACACTTATGTTCAATTGACTTTCGTAGATCCAAAAAATCGTCGATGTACGATAGCTCGGCCTTTGCTTACAAGCAATTTCCCCATGGGTATGGCGCATGTGAGCACAGTGCAACGTTAGGTGTCACGCTATGTCACAGAGCAAAAAATGATGCGACGGAAATGAAGTGGACTAAGATGGTGGATCACAGCATGTGAAGACCAAGTACACCGTAGATGGGCTGTTCGCAACTAGTTTAACACGGTGTCAGCTTGAGCTACTACCTGTACAGAGCTATTCCCTCAAACCATCCGACGATGTTTTCATGATGCTAGGCGAAATACCCAGGGGCAAAATACCCAGTCCGGAACCTCCCGCTGCTATCACATCACAGAGCCCGTCGTATGAAATGGCGCAAAGAGCGTAAACGCTGAATGGTGGAATGGAGAAGGATGCTATTTACAGACGAGTTCAAGCTCTTTTTCGGCGTGCTATATGGCCGCGCGACTGTATGGCACCACCATTAGCAACGACGTGAGGAAGCGTTTCTAATCATCTGCCATACAATGTCTCGACATGGTACAATCGTACTATCCAGTAGGGTAGCAGGAATATGGAACATCTCGCCGCGGCAGTTTCATATTTGTGAGCGCTGTTGCTGGGGAAATGAGATAAAAGCCGATGCCATCGTAAAATATACTAATGCAATCTATGCTATTATTTTAAAGAGAAAACGTTTGTGAGTTTGTATGTTTGTAAGAAGTAATCTCGAAAACTGCTAAATCGATTTGGAAAATTCTTCGCCATTCAAAAGCATATTTCTTCCCTATGGACAAAGGCTATATACACAGTGTAGCAAAGAATTTTTAAGACTGGGTCTGCAAAATGAAATAGAAACAAGAAATTATAATTTGTTTTGGTTTGTTATTCAAAATAAGTCCCTCCGGCTTCAATACACTTGTTAAAGCGATTTAATAATGATTCGAATGCCTGTTCCAGTTCACTTTGCGGAATTGCCTCCAAAGCACGCGTCGAAGCTGTTTGTATGGTCGAAACATCATCAAAATAACACCCTTTTAACGTCATTTTAAGTTTTGGGAATAAAGAAAAGTCGCCGGGTGCTAAATCAGGCGAATACGGTGGATGATACAACACACAGACGTTATTTTTCGCCAAAAATCTACGAACAAGAAGTGAGATGTGACTGGGTGCATTATCGTGCAACAAACACCAACTGTTTTCATCCCGATATTATGGACGAATGCGACGAATTCTGCCCATCAAACGCCTCAAAACATTTAAATAAAACTCACCGGTAATTGTTTTTCCACTTGGAATAAATCCTTTCTGGATAATACCCTTACTATCGAAGAATGTAATGAGCATTGTTTTGATTTTCGATGGAACTTTTCTTGTTTTTTTTTGGCTTGTGGCGAGTTTTTTGACTTCCATTCCGCATTTTGTCGCTTTGTTTTAGGATCATATTGAAAACACCATGTTTCATCACCTGTAACAATCGATTTTAAGAAGTTTGGATCATTTTCAGCGGCTGAAATGTTGTCTCTGCAATATGCACTTGTCCTTGATTTTTGTTCATTGGTTAACGTGTGAGGAACAAATTTAGCACAGACTTTTGTTTTGCTCAAATCTTCATGCAGGATGGTTCGAATCGTTTCTTTGTTGATGTTTAAAGACTCTTCCATCATTCTTAGTGAAGCACATCGATTGTTTGCCACGAAATCACGCACTTTTTCAAAAATCTCAGGTGTTCTAGATGAACTTGGTCTTCCGGTATGCTTATCATCTTCTAGCGTATATCTTCCGTCCAAAAAACGTTTGTGCCACAGTAAAACATTTGATGTACTTAAACAAAACTCACCGTAAACTTGTTTAATCATTTGGTACGTTTCCGAGACACTTTTACCAAGTGTTGCGTTAAATTTAATAACAGCCCTTTGTTCCACCTCAATAATTCAACATGAAAAATTTTTTACTTCTCTAATGAACGCCCGTTTCGTTTGAGTTACTTTAACAACTGCGCAGTACTTTTGGCAGAAAGCAAACAGATGGTCACGGTTTATAACGCATTCGCGATTACACTGGTGGCGCCACCGTAGGCTGAAATCTAGCGCCAGTCTTAAAAATTCTTTGACGCAATGTGTATTATTACGGTATGAAAATTTGGGGATGAATAACAAACGTTTGTGTAAAACACCGCCGCGTCTCGCACCGGTGCCATTCGGGATAAGGGGTGGGCGAAGAGGGGGAAAACGACACGTCCACTACGATATCAGTAAAATACCATGTCGCGCCAGTACAGCCAAGCGAACCGACACGTAGAGCAGACGTATGCACTGATATTGCTTCCTTGATTGCTAAGGTCTCAATTTTAAGTGAATTTTGAGTAGGCACCTATATTTTTCTTTGAGCGTTCGCATGCTTAAGAAATAAATTGCAACCAAACTAGAAGTGTGATATATACAGAAGCATTGTAACTACACATGATAATATATTGTGAGATTTAATATGTTTCGGTAATAGATAATATGTTCCGAGTTCCACGCGAACGAAGTCGCGGAGAAAAGCTTGTGTAAGATATAATAATATATATCAGTGAGGAAAACAGTCGATGTGTCATCGTAAATCCCGTCATATGATCTTCTCTTGCCGCTACGCCAGAAAAGATTCTTCAGCATGACAAAGCCCGTCCGCACAATGCTCGTGTGCGCCGTGAGATAAAGAATCGTCGCCTTGGTGGCGCAGTGGTCTAAGCTCAGGCTTCTGATCATTCTTCCGAGATGAGTCCGGATTCGAATCCCGATGAGGCATGGATGTTGTGTTTTTCTTACGGCAACGGCTCTCTCGCTTCCCTGGGACCAGTGGCCCTACATCAGGGATTGGATACTGCTTAAGTCGTTAAATAAAGAAATATATATGAGTCATAACGAAATTAAACTTAGTATAGGCGAGTCCTAAATATTTAATTCTTAGCTTAATGAATAAAGAAGCTCTTGCACATAAAGGCTGTTTTTCAGATGTTACTCAAAATCGATCTATACCCAAACAGTCTTATTCAAAATCAACACAGTTCTTACTTCTTGCCCTCACATTTTCCATTTCCTGATACAAACATCCCGTATGATTTTTATTTTCCGCAGTTTAACGAGCGACATGAGTATCAAAGGCTATAAGAAGTTGCCAATTCTTAATTTAGGTCCACTGGTTCCAGGAAAGTAAGGGGAATCAGCGCCGGCAGGGAGAACACAAAATTCGTGTTTTGCGCCGTGATTCGGACTGAGTAATGCGAGAAATCAGTAGTCTGCGCCCGAGACCAGTCATCAGTGGCGACTGATATGATTAACAACAGAAAGTTTTGAGAGTTCCGTTGGATAATACCAGCTTCCGATTATAGATAAGCGATCATTACCTGGATTGATCCATCGTTAGCAAACTTTTAGGTAGTTTAGTGCGTCTCATCAGCTTCAGGCTATAGAACCAATAACCACCTAGTACGATCCAATACAGAAATCTTTCAGGTTTTTGTAGTGGGTCACAACAGTTTCAGACAATAGGGCAGAAACAGTGGCGAAGCTCAAAACTGCCGTTTTTAAATTATTTTTATAACTATTTACGACCTCCTCTCCCAATAAAACAAGTTTTGCACACTTTCGATTTTTTAGAATAGATCGTACTAACTTTTATGACGCAGATAATGCTTATCAGTATATTAAAATATGCATAATAGTATGTAAATCATGTTGTAATATTCAGTATTATATAAATTATGTAAAAAAATCTGAGTGTGTGGGGAAATCACGACGGCAAGATAACCAATGGAATAATGGTTGAGTGGGAGAGATTGGTTGCTGAAGGGGAGCAGTTTTAGATTCTCCCCGTTTCGGAAACCGACTGATCTCTACGCAACTCAGGATGAATGGTCAATGTGATGGCGACTTTCGCCAGTGCTGAGGTAGTCAAAACACTAATTAAGAGCAAGTGTTGAGATAAAATCTTCCTCCCTTAATTGGGGATTGAAGGGAAACAAATAAATCCCGTCAAACCTGTCCTGTGCGATGAAAAGAGAAAGAGGGGGGGGGATATTAGAGACAGAAACTGATTTAAGTTAAAGTGGTATAACGAAGTAAATTTCTTCGTCATTTTTGGTCCACGCCGGGGATCGATCCCGAGTCCTCTTATTCCGGAACAAGTCGCTCTACCAACTGAGCTACGCAGACGTTCGTTCTCGCAGCTATCTGCCATTTATGTCGTGTGCGTCCTGCGGGGCAGGCACGTCACAGTGGGTTTCTTAGGAATATAACTTTAAGTGTTATATGAAATGATAAAAGAAACTATTTCTTTTAAACTGCCACTAATGTCAAACAAAATATTATTCGCAGGATTCTCAATGTTTCTGTTCGTGTGGAGTCTCCTGTACCTTTACGGCTATGGCGGCCTACGCTATGCACGCGACAATGACAATTACCTGGAATCATACATCACAGCAAATTTTGAGGCCGTTGTAGTGGATCATACCAGCGTCAGGCCATAGAACGGTAACAGTAACTCAGAAGACATTTTCAGGTAGATGCAAAATTGGCATTTTTCTGTAGACCCGCTTCGGACTACAGAAAAATGCCAATTTTGTGGGAACCCTCTACAGCAGTGATCACCAAACGTTTGAAGAGAAGACCCAAATGAGAAATTGGCTAAAGCTCGGGGGCCGGATTAAAAAAATTGGTAAACCGAAGATCAATTAATAATATTGTAAGTTTTTAATGAATTAATATTTGTCAATGTCTAATTTTACATGGTCTGTAATTTAACACTAAGTTTTCAAGCAAATGTTTAAAGACATTTATACACATCTAAAATAAATACAAAACTAAACTGACTAAAGTTTAGTCTTTAGTAAGCTGACTTCATGACATAAACAAATTGACTTTATGACAACTAAAACTGTAAAAAACTCAATGAGAAGAATAGTATTGTTTCTGGAATGATTAAGCGACATTTTCGATCTTTGGTTTCAGGTTGAACAACGCAACTGTTGTCGGCCAACCGTGAACGAAGCATTAATTTCACGCATTTAATTTTGGCGAAAGCTTGTTCACATAACATATGTGCTACCAAACACTGAAAGCATTTTCCTGGCAAAACTTTTCAAATTTGTAAAACTGTTTCTAGGCAAAAGAGAATAAAAGGTTATCAAATTTCCACTCTTGAACAATGACTTCAAATTATCCTTAGATAACAAATCTAACAGTTTCACCTGTAAATTCTCCTCGGCATCACCATCCGTAAAATTAAATGAGTCCTGCTATACCTGGAATAGTTTTTCATGCTAGTAAAACTCACCAAAACGTCTTTCAAACTCAGTTTTCAACAATTTAACATTTGTGACACAGTTCTCAACATCGAAAACAAACTTATCAGACATGTTGTCTCACATATATTTACAAGATGGAAAGTAAAACATTTTGCTCTGCTAACTGTCACTTGAACAGTTCCAACTTCGATTGGAAAGATTTCAGATCAAGAAACAACTCATCCGCGAATTTATCTTTTCCTTGAAAATTCAAATTGAGTCGAATGAAATGGTCAGTAATGTCTGTTAAAAATGCAAGGTCCCACAACTAGGAGGCGTTACCTCGGACCGGATTTGGCCCGCGGGCCGTAGTTTGGGGACCACTGCTCTACAGCAACTTAAATGGAGTTACAGTGGACCGTACCAACTTCAAGATATACAGAACAATGACTATATTACTTGGTATGGTACACTCGAACAAACGTTCAAGTTATTCTAGTGGATCACATCACCTTCAACCTACAGAAGAGTGACCATTAACTACTTGCACCGGTGGATCCAGCATTAACTTCGGGAGGGAGTAACTGCCGTTGCTTCTGGCAACTGACTAACATATAAAATCATTCTCAAATTTGACAGATTATAACCTTACAGATAAATTAAGAACGGGAAATACTGTCATCAAATTGAGATGTAGCCAGTTTTCAAATCAAACGTTTTCGCAAAATGTTTAAATAAATACAAAAAAATTCATGAGGGGGCGGGCGCGCCGCCCTGGCTTCTCTCCTTAAGGTAGCGATTTGGGTTTTGGGGACTGATCAATCGCGCTTGCGCTTTGGCAGTTACCTTGGTAAAGTCTCAATGCAGATTGTTATCGTCTGCTATGTAAGATAAACCTTAAATCATTATCATTTGTAATTTCCGTTGTAATTCCGCAAATAAATGTTCAGCTTTGTTGCCAAAGCAACAAAAACCGGTTTTTCACAACAGTTGCTGTGACGTCATCTCATCCAAAGCCTTCTGACATAACGTCTGAAATGAGTTTCGTAACACGATCAAAGTCGTTTCAACAACACCTTGGAAACAGCAGGAAAACGTTACTTAACGAATATTCGTTCGATTTTATCACTCATAAACGACTTTCGAGGGGATAATACATGGATTTATAAAACAATTAACGATGCATTACCTTTTACTTCTTTTGTAACTGCGCATTGGAAAGGGTGGGTGGGAGTCAATAAATACGCAGCATTATGGTTCGCTGGTGTTTTTAATAACGATGCTGTGGAACTACTACACAGTCACTAGGGAACTAAATATTTAAATGTGATTTGACACAAGGTTGACACATGCTTTCCTGTATTTGTTTGTTTTCCTGTGTATTAATTCATTGTAGACACATTGGCTTAAGTTAAGTACATTAGTTATAACATGCTAAAATTAAATATACTAACCCATGTTTTCTTGTGTATGTGTTTATTCATTAATTCATTGTAAATATATTGACTAAATAGTGTAAAGATACATTTAATTTAATTATAACCACTGATAATAATTATTACACTAAATGTGTTAGCTACCTTCCTTCACAGAGCTATTACGTTGCACGCGGACGTAATTTCATTCAGGAAGAACTTTCCAGACACTCCAGCACCTGCCCGAAAACACGAAAAAAAGATACGCAGCATTACAGATTTTGAGCTCTAAGTCGTAGTAAATGGTGATGACGTGCATTGCGCAACATGAACAGCGCACATTGCCAAAAGTGCAATTGTTAAGCAGTTGTTGAATTCATTTCATTCTGTTTTATATCCTTCATTTTTGACGGGTTCTATAATTCACATAGAAGTGTATTCTTCTTACTTTACCGTGAAAGCACCTATTCTTTTCAAATGTCGATTTTAATGATTCTCATTCAAGTTCACGAGAAACGAACTCCTTTTTTTCTCAGCTTTAAGTGAGTGAGATTAAAGTTTGTTTACCTTCTCGAGGTTCTTTCGAAAATTCTCTAACTTTTATTGTGGCTTTGCTTCGTCTAAAGTTTTCAGACGAGTGTATTTAAGCTGGCATACGCGAGCTTATCTTTCCATAATTTAATTATCACGGTTCACGTTGCCAAATGAAATTATTTCGCTGAAGCTGCGGTTTTACAACATTTGATCAATGTATATACTGTAACTCCCCTTGTAGTGCTGTGGCTTATTTTGGAGAGTTATGTTAAATGTTTTGCTTTTATTCAGAATATTTCATTCTAAAGACTCAAACACTGGTAAGTTTTACATACGCCGAAGAGCCATTCCATTATGACCACCCCCCAGCCTAGAGAAATGAGCGCGCCCGGAGACCGAACGGTGGCGCGAGTGAAGTTCACAGGGAAGTGTACAGTATTCACAACCCGAGGACTGGCTTTCGGTTAGTAGAGTGTTCGGAGTCAGAATGAGAAAAGCTGCCAATTTATCGGAGTTTGATAAAAGACAAATGGTGATGGCACGGTGCCTCGGAACTAGGATCTCGGAAACTGCGAGGCTTGTGGGTTGTTCACGTGCCTCTGTAGTGCGTACGTATCAGAAGTGGTGCACAGATGGCCAAAGGATGAACCGTCGTCTAGCCGTGTGTCGTCCGCAGCTCATTGATGCGGACACACACGTCATTGTTCACAGTGACCGCAGGGCCACAGTGCAACAAATCACCCACAGCTACAACAGTGGTGATCAGGGCAATGTGTCACAGCACATTGCCCTGATCAATCGCAGCCTTCTGCGCATGGACCTGCGTAGCCGAAGACCCAGCCGGTTCTCCATGCTCACTGCACGTCATCGCCAACAACGCATGAAATGGGCCCAAGAAAGTCAGGATTGGACCGTGGATGGTTGGAAAAAAGTGGTCTGGTCTAACGAATCAAGATTCCTGGTGCATCACGTAGACGGCCGAGCGCGGATACGCCGATTACCAACGGGGGCTATGTCCCCTGGATGCACTATTGGGCGGGAACAGGCCAGCGGCGGCGGTGTTATGCAGTAGGCGATGTTTTCTTGGGACACTTTAGGCCCCATTATACCAATAGCACAATCCCTGACAGCTGTCAGGTATTTGAACATCGTTGCGGACCAAGTTCACCCATCCATGGCAACTGTGTTCCCTGCTGGTGATGGCCATTACCAAAGGGATAATGCGCCATGCCACACTGTCAGAATCGTCAAGGAGTGGTTCGAGGAACATGCTGGTGACTTTCTGTTAACGCCCTGGCCTCGAAATTCACCTGACATGAACCCAATCGAACATTTGTGGTTCGACTTGGGAAAGCGGGTTGGCGCTAAATCACCACCACTCCGCAGTGTACGAGAACTGGAGGGTCTGCTGTTGATATTATGGTACCAGATCCCCAGGATACCTATCGCCACCTCATCGAATCGATACCTTTCTGAGTGGCCGCTGTTTTGCGGGCTAAAGGGGGTCTTACAGCTTATTAGGTAGGTGGTCATAATGTAATAACTCATCGGTGTACAATGCCTTCAAACAACAAACAGAACAGTCTGAGCTACAAGTTCACATGCAAATTGAAGTTTAGTAGTTTGAGAAAAAAATGGACTAATACGTTTGAGTATTGCACTCTTAATTTGCACTTATGATTTAGGAGAACCATGACACTTACTTTCTATATCGTTCATTGTCCAGCTGTTGACAAATGCCTCAACGTTATCAGTAATAACTCCATCAGCCATTTCGAAATCATTGAGCACCGATCCGTCAAATCGCCCACAAAGCCCACAAGTTTTGTTTTTCATTTGATTGTTCATTTTGAGAAGAACCGTTCCTCTACTGTTCCACATCAACCTGTAACCAACATTCCATTAGTGTAAGTCATGACAGTAAATGAAGTAAGGTGACAGCATGTTATTTTGCATTCAAGTAAAAATAGCAAAACATTTGTGCATTACTTTTAACGGTAAAATTAAATTTAAGCCTGATGGGTAAAGTACTGAGATAGAGAGACCCCTACCAAATACACACACCCACACTGTAGTGTTATTAGGTTTTAAGGGTGTGATTATATGTGCAAGTCAGTTTACCTAGAACATTAAGTGAAGCTTGACAAAATATTTGAAACCTCGAATAGCTTAAAACCCAATGTCCTTCATTAAGAATAGATAATTTCACTTTCAAAGTACGCCTAGAGATTCAGTGAAAAACAATTACAGTTTCATATTTTTATTCCATCTCAGTCATGCAACGAAAGCACTCCAGTAGTGAACTCTTCAATAGCTACACACCACAGTTTTAATAATTTCCAAATCACATTAACTTGAAAATAACTTAGATCCTTGACAGTCAAACAAACGTTATAAACAAAGTGAAACAAATAAACAGCATCATCAAACTAATTCATCGAAATCAGTCCGCAAACCAGTTCGTAAACCAGTCTCACATCTCGAAAACCAGTCAGCCAGCGACCATACGTACATTGCAAACAACCTTCTTGTCTCATCTTCTTACATACGTCACTCAACCTCTGACCTCAATACTTGTTACCAAAAACATTCGGGCGACAGAGAAAATGTAAACGCTAAGTCTTTTTTTTTTTTTTTCATTGGAGGTTTAGCGACCACCGTGAGCAACTCAATGGGCTATAAGCAGTCGCCCGTACCTAATTTAGGGTCACTGATTCCAGGGAAGGGAGAGAGCCAGTGCCGTAAGACAAACACAACATCCATGTCTCACGGGATTCGAACCCGGACCCCTTTCGGACGAATGATCAGAGGCCATCTCTTAGACCACTGCGACACCGCGGCGACCAACGCTAAGTTTAGATATTGCTTAAGGAGAACAAACCAAATTTTCATACAGACAGGAAATAAAAAGGAAAGCAATATTAGAATATACGTTACAACAACAACAACAACAACACACACACACACACACACACACACACACAGCATATCGGGCTTCTGTTTAGTTGAAGCGGGAGGGCTTCATTCCAGTTTTGTGCACGAAACTTTGTTAAACTACTGTGTGTCCCTTAATGCTTTAAGAAGGCGCTGATATTGCTGAAATTGTGTTCACTACTTTGAGTAAAATTTTTCAATCAATTTATGATGCGATAAATTTGAACAAACTATATCGTGATATGAAAAGTTCAAGTGATATAAGAAGTACTAAAATTACTAAATTCCGTAGATAACGCTGCAGATAGTTTTTTAAGCAACTTTCATCAACACATGAATAATTACTACAGACATTTGACGTGGACGATGAACATCAAACAGAAGTCATCGCTCTTTCCACGTTTATAAGTGAGTCACGGAAAACTTATTATTGGCCGCCACCGAGAATAGAACCCAGGGTCTTCCAGTTGCGTTCCGGACATGCTTCCACTGCACCACAGCGGCCTCGAATTCCTCCAGACTCACATACAACTAACTGCCAAGCCCAGCATTCTGCAAGGCTCCAAGAAGCAACCTGCTAAGTGGCTTGGCAGTTAGTTGTATGTGAGTCTGGAGGAATTCGAGGCCGCTGTGGTGAAGACCCTGGGAGAACTAGAAGACCCTGGGTTCGATTCCCGGTGGCGGTTAATGAGAATTTTCCCGTGACTCACTGATAAAAAGCGATGACTTCTGTTTGATGTTTCATCAACACAGTTGAGTTCTTTGGACTAATTTCCGATTAAAATCTCTCTCTCTCTCTCTCACTGTTCAGTTTTTATTTCGAAGCCGCAATTATACTTTATTGCAGAAAATTACATTTGAAAAATTCGCCATTTTGGCAAATTTTCCAACCAATTAGATCTAATATACACAAGTTCTTCAGTTTGGGCAGAATCTGCTCATTTGGCATTAGGTGGGTGGTAATAGCAAACAGACATGCTACTACTAGTCCATCTATTCAAAAGTCTATTTCGAATCGGAGCAGAAAGGTTTTGGACCGATTTTGATGAAATTCGGTATGTAGGAACTTGATGAACATCAGAAATTTTTTTTTTGCTAATTCTTGGTAGGTCAGAGACCCAGATTTCCGCAAGTGAACTGGGATTAACCTGTCGACTAAAGATAGGAACAAAAGCCACAAAACGACCCTCTTGCTCAGTCTGTGGGTAGCTAGTCAGTTTTACTTTACACAAATCAAGGCAATATCCGGTGGATGTGGTGCACGGGTCTCAGAATAAGACATTAGGAGATTTCCCTTTGTGAAACTTTGCGCAGCCCCAGAATATGTGTACCACCGGTTGGGCCTTTGGACCCGGGCGGGCCCGAGTCCAAAGGCCTAGAGCCCGGGCCCAGCCCGCTTTCTTAGATTACATGTGTTTACTGAGCCCCCCGGGCCCGGATTCTTGGAAAATTGTGCTTATCAAGGCTTGCATTTATGCATTATACACTGGCCAAAGATATGGCCTAAGCAAGGATTAGTTTAAAAATCATTAGTTTAAAAAGTTTAGTTCAGTTAATCCACTTCACAATATTAGTATGTTTTTAGAAATACTACGCATAAGCCAAATGTTCTAAAATGTGGATTTGAAAATAAATAAATAATCAACGTGCCCTTCGACCGTGTCAGGGGAATCAGCAATTTTGGTAAAAGCTGAAGAAAAGAAAATCGTTTAGAAACAAAAAATTCCATTCGTTATTTCTTTTTGATTTCTAAATTTACTTGTATTTTAAATAAATTGCATTATAAAACGTACAACGCCGTACAGCCAGTTGCAAGTGTTTGAAATTTTGACTCTAGAAAACTAATCTTTGCAATATAATTTACATATATGCTAATTGGTAAAGGTAGTTTAGAGTGATGTAGTAGAATTAAAAAAAAACATGTAGGGAAATTTTCAAAATTAAAAAAAAAAAAAGAACGTAAAGGCATTCCAGACCAGATTATCCTGCATTTTGTAACATTAACAAAGCTTTGCGCTTAATAGTATAATAATCACAATATTATCATATGTGTGTGCAGTTTCCAGATCCAGTTCATCATGAAAAAAGAGAGAGAGAGAGAATTGCATCTAATGCCTCAGTGCCTCAAATTGATCTTCTTTTCTCTAAAACTCGACCTGCTGCACTAAAAACCAACGTCACCCTAAAAATCGCGGGAGTGAGGAAATTTAAAAAAATAAATAACAATACTTCTAACTGCACAATTTTGGAAATTAATACATCATTTAAAGATACGATTCTTGGTTTTTAATAAAATACAAAAAATGGGAATGTGATTTTTTTCCAGTGTTTCGATACCAGACCTTCTTAAATTAACCCTTGCTTGGGCCATAGCTTTGGACAATGCATAATGCAAGTCTTGCTAAGCAAAATTTGTCTTGCAATGGCAGCTAGCTTAGGAAATTGAAAATCCTTCCATCATGGTAACAAATCCACAATGAAGTTCAACACGTGTTATTCAACCGGGCTCTGAATTACACGTGTTGAGATAATTACAGTAATGAAATTCAAGACGTGTAATTCCGAGCCCGGGCCCGGGTTTTTCGGTAGTTAATGAATTCTGAGCCCGTCCGGGCCCAGGCTCGAGCTCATCTCTAGTCCAGAACGCGGGGTTTTCACCATTAGTACCTGTTGGATCTAATATTGGTAAAGGCATAAACGGCATGTTTGTACCTTCCCTACCTTTGGCGCAAATGTGACTGGCCGCATAAGCCGCTCATCCTTGGCTTGGTAAACGGTTGATGATAGGTATGGCTGCCTTGCGGCGATACTCTTACGGGTCTAATCTCTCTCTTTCTCTCTCTCCTGTCAGTGTACGAGTAGGATCACCCTAGGATATGAGTCTGTGTGACATGACGGAATGGAGTTTAAGCCGTATACAATGAAGCCGACTCTCCACTCCTCTGCTGCAATAGGCCGCGGATAGTCCTGTGGTTAGAGTAACTTGTTCTCAACCACGCGATCGCAGCTTCGATACCAGCAGCTGCCGAATTACAAAATATCCGCCTTTCCTCGAAGTGCATGCCAAGCTGTCGTAGGTATGGCCCGAACGCCTCCTCAGGTTAAGTTCGTCGTATCTAAGCCTGTAGGGTTCGGAGTAATCCGTACGAGAAAATAATTTATGTCTTTAGGACTTATCTGCTGCCTGGACCAAAAATGCTTGGGAGCAACCGTCGAAAACGGATTGAACGTCCAGAACCGAATTTCGGGGACACATTCGTATTACAGCTGGTAGAAAACACGTGGATGGGAGCCAACGAGTGATCGAACTCGCAATGCTACCTACCACATGAAACTGGTGATCATTCAACTGCGCTACGACGGTGGTTGTGGATATTCTGCTTACTGATCTCGAAATTTACGCAAATCATACTTGTAGCGGCAACATATGGCTTGACCGTTATGGGTTTCTAATCCAGCTTCTTTCATTTAGCACTAGTAAGCTTGAATTCCATTTATCTCTGAAAACACCCCATTGATTTTATTAAATAAAGCAGAGAGAGGGTGCTTTTCAAATTAACTGAGAAATAAAAAAACATTACTTTTTTGAACTTTTTATCTTTTAAGGAGCTAGATCTTTTGCATGTCCAATCGGGCATGTAGGAAAACAATATATGCCCGGACAGAATTGTTACATGCCCAGGCATGTCGGACAATATACTTTTCCAGCCCTGCTATCCGTACTGTTATTCAGTGACGTAGGAATCTTTCACCGCTTTTATGATGTTGGCTCTTCTTGTAAATAGTACTATAGAGCAAACATCGGGATAATGAATTTAAACTTCTTGCCTTTACATCTGTGGAAATATTTTATTGAATACACTCAGTAGACAAAACGTTAGAGATAGGGGTGATGGACAGTTGACATGACCATTCCCTGTGCAGAGTAGAACAGACCCAAACTGAACGCAGGCGATAAATAGGCGGACAGCAGAGCTTCCCCACAGTGTATTGCAATTGACGAACATGGGCAAACGTGGTAATCTGAGCGACTTTGCTCGTGGACGCATTTTCGGCGCAAGACAGATGAGTCATTCTACAGCAGTAAAACCAATAGAATATCTGATCTGTTGGGAAGAACCCTAGGGTTATCAAGTGGTAAGAACCCTAGGATTTCCCGAAAGCAACCTATCAAGGGTGCTTTCGGGATACCATCGATGGACGCTCCAACGACCAGGGAACAAGCCGTGGCCGACCATACACCATTGATGAGAGGGGTCGACGTATACTATCCAGGCTCGTAGAGACTGACCACTTGGCAACGGTGGCGCAAATCACATCCAGGTTAAATGTCAGAGGCCCAAGCACCGTCAGCGAGTGGACGGTATGGCGCACAATGCATACCATAGACTACGGAAGCCGACGCCCTACTCGTGTGCCAGTGTTGAGACATTAGGCCTCGCCTGGTGCCGGGAACATCAAAACTGAACCTCGGCGGAGCAGCGCCGCGTCGGGTGGCGAAATGAATCCTGTTTTCTGTTGTACTGAGCTGACGAGAGGGTGCGGGTGAGGCGTCGAGAGCATGAGGCCATGGCCCCGTGGTGCCATTTCGGCTCTGTTGAAGGCGGCGGTGGCTCTGTGATGGTTTGGTGAGCCTTCTCGCGTGACGCATTAGGTCCCTTAGTGTGTCTGGAAAGGTCCTTAACCGCTGAGTGCTGTAGCATGTGCTGGCTGATCAACCACACGCTTTCATTGCCTTCGCACATCGTGCGACCGATGGTGTGTTCCAGCACGACAATGCACCGCTCCACCGGGCAGCAGTTACCCAGATATAGCTCTAGGAACACTCATTTGAGTTTGGAACTATCCAGTGGTCCCCTAGGTCGCCAGATTTAAGCCCTGTGGTAGCTCTCTGGGATGCCTTAGAGCGGAACATCAGATCCATGGATCCTCGACATATCTCGGGTGTAGTTGTGATCAATGCTGCAACAAATATAGGTGGCATTAACTCTGGAAACCCTTCGGTATCTGGTGGAGTTGATGCCTCGGCGTGTACAGGCCGTTGTTTGCGCTAGAGGAGAACCAACAGGGTATTTGGTAGGTATATCTTATGTTTTGTCCATTGAATACATGTACAGCGGGTGAGTAGAAAGTTTTGCAATATTTGCATAAAAGCATGTGCTGCGGAGGATATGTCACGTGTTTAAACTAGTTCAAGTCGCACACTGCAATCAGTCGGAAGGGATATAAAATGGTAGCAATTGCTGTGAACAGCATTGCATGTTGTCGTTCTGTCAGTGGTTGGGACGCCTAAAAGATGAACAGCCACAACCGGCTAATTAGACAACTTTTGCTTTACGAGTTTGAACTCGGCCAGAACGCTGCTCAAGCAACACGAAACATATGCAATGCAAAAGGGGAAGGCTCCGTGGACCACAGCACCGCAACCAGATTGTTCAAGAAATTTTTCTTAGGGGACAGAAACCTCGACGATCAGCCAAGGCCAGGTAGGCCGCGAACCGTGGATTCGGAGGCCATGTGCCAGGCCGTAGAAGCAAATCCGACAACCAGAACCCGGAGATTATCAGACGAGCTAGGCATATCACATACCACCATAGTTCGTCACCTTTAGGACCTTGGCAAGTACTGGTGGAAGTGTGCACGAAACTCCTAGAAAACCCGCGCGATGTTCGTTTCATCAGGAGAATTTTTGCGTGCGATGACAAGTTGGTTTAGTTTCGTAATTCTAACCCACAACGGCAGTGGTTGATCCAGGGCCAGCTTCTAGAACCTGTTGCCAAACGTGGGCGCTTCGAGTACAAGGTGATGCTCTGCGTCTGGTTGAATTTCGAGGGGATAATCCATTACGAATTTGTTCCATACAGTCGGACCATCAACGCCAACCTCTATTCTGAACAGCTGGAGCGGATGAATGACATTTTGGAGGAGAAGTTCCCAGCACTGGTGAACAGAAAGCGCGCTCTCCTACAGCAGGATAAAGCTCGGCCTCATACCGCGCGAACAACCCGGGCGAAACTCCAGGAACTTCAGGGCATCGAACTGATGCCACACCTAGCATATAGTCCGGACCTTGCCCCCCGTCGGATTATTACTTGTTCCAGTCCATGGCCCACTTCCTTCGCGAGCGTCATTTCAACAACCAGGGGGAGGTGGCAGCTGGATTGAAGGTATTCTTCGACTCGAAGGACAAGAACTGGTACCGCCGCGGAATCGAAGAACTGGCAGACAGATGGCTAAAGACGGTGCAACACGATGACCTATACTTTGAATGCTAGTCAGCTTTCGTCGTAAAGGTACGTATGAAGACATAAAGTGATCCAAATAGTGCAAAACTTTCGACTCACCCTCTGTAGAATCGAAGAACTGGCAGACAGATGGCTAAAGACGGTGCAACACGATGACCTATACTTTGAATGCTAGTCAGCTTTCGTCGTAAAGGTACGTATGAAGACATAAAGTGATCCAAATAGTGCAAAACTTTCGACTCACCCTCTGTAGAATCGAAGAACTGGCAGACAGATGGCTAAAGACGGTGCAACACGATGACCTATACTTTGAATGCTAGTCAGCTTTCGTCGTAAAGGTACGTATGAAGACATAAAGTGATCCAAATAGAGCAAAACTTTCGACTCACCCTCTGTAGAATCGAAGAACTGGCAGACAGATGGCTAAAGACGGTGCAACACGATGACCTATACTTTGAATGCTAGTCAGCTTTCGTCGTAAAGGTACGTATGAAGACATAAAGTGATCCAAATAGTGCAAAACTTTCGACTCACCCTCTGTAGAATCGAAGAACTGGCAGACAGATGGCTAAAGACGGTGCAACACGATGACCTATACTTTGAATGCTAGTCAGCTTTCGTCGTAAAGGTACGTATGAAGACATAAAGTGATCCAAATAGTGCAAAACTTTCGACTCACCCTCTGTAGAATCGAAGAACTGGCAGACAGGTGGCTAAAGACGGTGCAACACGATGACCTATACTTTGAATGCTAGTCAGCTTTCGTCGTAAAGGTACGTATGAAGACATAAAGTGATCCAAATAGTGCAAAACTTTCGACTCACCCTCTGTAGAATCGAAGAACTGGCAGACAGATGGCTAAAGACGGTGCAACACGATGACTTATACTTTGAATGCTAGTCAGCTTTCGTCGTAAAGGTACGTATGAAGACATAAAGTGATCCAAATAGTGCAAAACTTTCTACTCACCCTCTGTAGAATCGAAGAACTGGCAGACATATGGCTAAAGACGGTGCAACACGATGACTTATACTTCGAATGCTAGTCAGCTTTCGTCGTAAAGGTACGTATGAAGACATAAAGTGATTCAAATATTGCAAAACTTTCGACTCACCCTCTGTAGAATCGAAGAACATGGCTAAAGACGGTGCAACACGATGACCTATACTTTGAATGCTAGTCAGCTTTCGTCGTAAAGGTACGTATGAAGACATAAAGTGATTCAAATATTACAAAACGTTAGACTCACCCTCTGTATGATTGCATGACAATGGGTTACATCATAAAATTTCACGTAATGAAATTACTTTTCTGGTTTCATAAAATTAAGCGAACATAACAAATTTAGAAGCTTCTGCTTACCTGAATCCCAACGAACTTGTCAAAGAAACATAAGGATAATCTGATAAAAATTGGAATATCATTCCTCCAATAGAGCTGGGTACTACGTAGATTTGTTCTCGGTGAACAATTACAGGACCACTTGGACTGTCCGTCAGCACATATTCTTCGTTACCGACATAGATGATCATCTTATTTTGACAGTTTGTTGGAGAATCACAAGGGCCAGAGTTGTCGACGTGAATGGCAAAAGTGCCATCAGAACAATCCTTTGATAACAAATAAGTGCACTTTCCTTGGAAACTGTACATTCCTCCGTCGTACGTTCGATAATGTAACTGGCTCCATGTTGCACACATATCACTGGATCTTGCCTGATGCTTCAGGCCTGAAATAGTCAAATGAAAAGAATGGTTGCAGCTTAAATTATTAAAGTACTAATTGCTTTTACATTGTTAGACATGAAGCAAACCAAGATTTATAGCAATATTTTATCCATGATCTATCTCCAAATTACGTACATGATCATTAAAGAGAAATCGTACACAGTGGCCACGCCTTCTACTGAAATTCAAATGCAACCTGATCTTTTTCTTACATCATATGCTACCAAGGTTTCTTTAAAAAAATTAGGTTGCACAGACTGATCATTACACGAGCATACCTTCAGGAAATGCAGCAGCCGTGAATATAAATAATAATGTATCTGAATGGCAACAATGCACAAACTGAAGGCGCACGCGCTCATTACAACTTGTAATGTTGCGTTTCTTTTGCACAGTGTATGTTGAAATAACAGCCACTTTAACATTAATAAATAAGGTATAGCCAGAGCTCATATGAATGGGCAATCATATAAAAATCCAAGTAAGCTTTATTCCTTCCACTTGTCGAAGTAACAGGAATCTAAAAGTTTCTCGATAATCCTGGGTGGCTGCAAAAGTTCTAGACGTTTTAGTAATGGATGCAAATTGCGATCAGAGTAATTACGTCACCGAGGACGCTGCGATGCCGAATTTTCGGCCAATAAAGCGTAGAGCAGTAGGGCATATAGAGACACTAGGTTTGTCAAAGTAAGTCGTTTGTAACGGAAATCACGTACGGTGTAACATGGCATGCGATAAGGAGCACATTAGACATTGTTTACTGTACGAGTTCGATAAAGGGAGTACTGCAGCCGCGGCTTGCCGCAACTTCTGTTAAGTGTATGGGGAGGATGCAGTTGATGATAGAACATGTCGCCGTTGGTTTTGGAAATTTCGGGACGGAAATAAAAGCTGTAAAGTTCAACCACGCCCTGGATGTCCATCCGTGGTTTCTGACGAGGGTGTATATCAAGCCATATCAAATGACCCACATCCAACCGTTCAGGAATTAGTGGAAACGTTGTCATTACACAGAACAACAGTCAAACGATGGATGCATGAGCTTGGGTTCATCACCAAGTTCGATAACTGGGTTCCGCACCAGCTTTCTGCAAAGCAACGAGAGGAGGGAATCGGTACCTATGTTTCTTTGCTTTCTCAGCCCAGAAATGAACCGTTTTTGGGACGAATTATAACGAGTGATGAGAAATGGGTACTGTACCGTAATGTCAGCGTCAACGGACTGTGTGTCAAGGTGCGGAGCCTGCTCCATCGACCTCAAAAGGAGGACTGCATCCCGAAAAGGTTTTGTTGAGTGTTTGGTGGGATGTCCAGGGAATAATCCACTGGGAGGTGTTGGCACCTAACCGAACGATAAATGCTGACCTCTACTGCCAACAGTTGAACAGATTGCGAGAACAACTGACATCGAAGCGGCCAGTGCTCCTCAATCGCAAAGGCGTGATCCTTCATCATGACAGCGCCATACCTCATGCTGCTTAGTCACTTGGCAAAAATTACTGGACTTTCGTTGGAAAGTGCTACTTCACCCGGCGTATTCCATTTACCTGGCACCTACGGACTACCACCTTTTTCGATCGTTACAGAACGCCTTCGCTCTCCAAACCTTCGATGATGTGGACGATGTGAAAACGGCATTACATTACTTTTTTTACTCTAAAACACAAGAGTCTTTCCGGCGTGGGATTCACCTACTCATAGACAACAGATGGCAGGAGGTCGTACAGAATGATGGCAGTTATATGAAATCCTAGGTACGTTATTTGTTGTTTTCTCCTCATTTCTTTGTAGCCTACAAAAACGGGTAGAACTTATGCACGCACACAATATCACAACTTACATATAATCTTTGAACTCTCGTAATATCACGTTAACATGAAAATCTATATCAATCAGGAAAATTCTCTCAAGATCGTACAACTACTCTCACCACACACTTTTTACTCTCGACGTAGTTTTTTTTTTTTGACTTTGATATACTGTCACGTGCCGTTCAGAATGGAAATCAAACTGAGAAGAAACAAAATTTACAGAAGAACAGAAACTCAAAAGGAAGGTAAATTAGAGATGTACGACACACGCTGTGTTGTGACAGTTCAAAATAGCGATTGAGTTGGAACGATTTTTTGGTATGGATGTTTGACGACAACGGTGGGCAACTCTAAGGGCTATATGCAGTCGCTCGTTCCTAATTTGAGGCTACAAGTTTCAGGGAAGGTACAAATCCAGGGTCGTAAGACAAGCGTAATTACCACGCCTCTTCCGGGACTCGAATCCGGGCCCAATTGTAAGAATGGTCAGAAACCCGCGCTTAGACCACTGAGCCAGCGGGGAGGCGGAATGTTTGCTCGGAGGAGGTTCTATTGTTGTAGGTAAAAAAGTTGCGCCGGCCGATATCCATCGACAACTTAGTAAAGCGTATGGAGAAGGTGTAATGCGGCGCATCAACATGTTGCTGAATAGTGTGTGACTGGTAGCCTATAACAATAGTAGTCGGGTTCCAAACAGCTCCAAGGGAATTAACAGAGCATGAACTGAAGAAAGGAAATCTGCTGGCCCGGTGGCAGAATAGTCAGAGGTGTATACACACCACTGTGGCTCTCTCCCCTTCTTGGAAACAGTGGCTCCAAAGAGGGAACCCTAAAAAGGAGCCCTGAAAAGACGTCACTTCATCACACATGAAGAAATGAAAGTTGCTATGATCAAGCAACAGGGACAAGAAACAAGAATTTTATGTGGAGGGAATAAAGAAGGGCATAACACCTAGCGACAAAAGCCTGAATCTTTTTTAGTGAACATGCTGAAGCATAGTATATGAATAACAGTCTGAATCTGCTCATTCCATGGGAAGTGATAAACTCGATGATTTTGAACATCGATGTTTTAACCCCGATGTTGCAGAAGCCGATACATCGAAAAAACATCGAGGTTTCATGACCGATGTTTGAAAGTGGTAAAGCATATTTTCTACGAAAAGGAAATGAATTTGTTTTTGTTACATTCTTATGAAGGGGAAAGAAATATCATCTTTCTATTAACTGTCTTAATTGATGTTTCGTTAGGAAACCAGAGTTCTTTTCCTCGATGGTGCGGGAGCTCATGCATCGAAAAAACATCGAGGTTTCCACAGATACACCGGAAAAACATCGAACGTTTTAAGAAATATTATTAGTTACCCCGGGTTGAATTGGTGAGCAATTACCATTATAATATTGAACAGAAGTTTTACCCACCGATGTGCCCATTCACTGCTGCAGATGAAAAAGTGTCAAATCTTCGGCTTATTAGCAAAGCATCGAGGTTCACACCGATGCATCGGAAAACATCGAGGTTTCCACAGATGCATCGAGCGTTGTAACAAATATTGCGTTACTGGATAATGAATTGGTGAGTATAACTGTTATATTGAACAGAGATTTTGTAAATCTATTGCCTATTTACTGCTGCAGATTGAAAGTACGAATTCTTCGGCGTATTATCAAAAACATCGAAACATCCAGGTTTACACCGATACATCGGAAATTTCCACCAATACTATCGATGCATTGATGTTTCGGGAATGAGTAACGACCGATCCCCAACATCGATGTTTCGCACCGATGTTCCCATCCCTGCTTGTAACCTTACTTTATGATCAACAAAACCCCACTGTAGATGGAACAATCAAAATATTATATATCGAATAACAGTTCTGTGAGAAATAATCACTTGAAAGTAAATCGAACAACACGAGCGGTCGAACTTCTGAGACCGTAGAATTGTTCTTTCGGATCTAAATAAAACTTTAGGAACAAGAAGGATGACAATGAGTCCTCTCAGTACCGCACGGAATGTATAAATTTCTCGTTGGAATTCCTCCCAAGGTTAGGTTCAGGCCTGACTTCCTCAGTATGAAGACACAGAATCAGGTATTAGAGTGAGACGGAGATGCGAGCGAGAGCACCCTGATAGGACGGGCGCAAGACAGGTGGAATACATACGGCAAGGGGATAAGACCTGATTTTAGTATGGGTCTTTACCCCTGGTCCCGAGGCGGCAGTGGGTGTTCAGTTCTCACTCCCCCCGATATCAGCAGTTGGCATGAAGCTCTCAACGGGTCAGGTGATCATGAGTGCTTTAGTTATCAGAGCTACCGCCCTCCGACCAAACGTGACCGTGGTATCTATCCCAGGTCAATCTGGTGTGTGGAATGCAACGTCACACACATTTATTTTTCGAAGCGCTGGAGAAGAGATTCTCTGATTTTTCCTATCTCGCGGTGCGGAAATAACATCACACCATTGCGAGATTTTGAACGATCGGATCAACCGGATAGTTCGGGCGCCATTATAACGAAGTAAATTTCTCCGTCATTTTTGGTCTACGCCGGGATTCGAACCCGAGTCCGCTTATTCCGGAACAAGTCGCTCTACCAACTGAGCTACGCAGACGTTCATTCTGATTGCTATCTGCCTTTATATCGTGTGCGTCCTGCTGGCAGGTACGTCACAGTCGACTCACACTTTTAATCTGGCACTCCTACTCTGACTTGTCTACCCTCTGTCGTATCTGAGCCTTTAGGTTCAATCTAATGTAACTTCGTTTCTGATGCGCAGCACAAAAGATGGGACACAGGTAGTTGCGTCTAAACCTTTGTTGTGGATGTAAACTATACAAGAAATTGCTAGGTGTTGTTTATGTTGTGCCCTGTTTTGTCTTTCAACCAACAGGATGACAGTCTGCAGCTGTAACGACAAAGCTGCCCATAACCCTATTAATTCTGTTAGTGTAACAAGCTCGTCTTTTGTATTTTTTGACGAAAATCCGTTTAATATTTCGCCACTTAAATTGAAAGTTTTTAATGTAGATAATCGTGGTTGTACACTGAAGTGCCAAAAGTCATGGGATAGCAGTATGCAAAATTTAACTGGCGCTGCCGTCGTAAAGGCTTCGACGCACGCCACGATTTTTATCAGTTGAGAAGTGTAATTTCGTGAGTCAGGTTAAACAACCGCCAATAGGATAATGGCAAACAGACGTGAATTATCAGAGTTTGAATGAGGCATGGTAGTGGGAGCCAGACAGATGTTGCATTCAACTTCCAAAGTTGTGCGCCGCCCCGGTGGCGCAGTGGTCTAAGGCGTTGGCCTCTGATCATTCGTCCGTAAGGGGTTCGGGTTCGAATCCCGGTGAGGCATGGATGTTGTGTTTGTCTTACGGCACTGGCTCTCTCCCTCCCTGGAACCAGTGACCCTAAATTAGGGACGGGCGACTGCTTATAGCCCATTGAGTTGCTCACGGTGGTCGTTACACCTCCAATAAAAAAAAAAAAATCAAAGTTGCGCGAACATTCAACATTCCTCGATATACGGTGTCACGTGTGTACCGAGAATACCGCATGGAAGTCATTACCACCCACCGTGGACAGCACAGTAGCCGACCACGGGTGCTGAATGACCGTGACCAGCGGCGTCTGACCAGGATTGTCCATACCAACAGACAAGCGACACTGGCTCAAATAGCATCTACATTCAATGCAAGAGGGAGGTACCCGAGGCATATCCATCGAGTCAGTACAGCGCAATTTAGCGTCCATAGGGTATGAGAGCAGAAGACGCACAAAAAAACCTTTGTTAACACCACGACATCAGAAACAACGCCTTACCTGGGCTCGTGAACGCGGTAATTGGACCCTGGAAGAATGGCAATATGTGGCGTGGTCCGGTGAGTCACACTAAAAGTGGTTACGAGCTGATGGCAGGGTTCGTGTGTGACGCAGACCTCATGAGGCCATGGACCCAAGCTGTCAACAAGACACTGTGAAAGCTGGTGGTGGTTCCATAAAAGTGTTGGGGTGTCTTTACGTGGCACGGTTTGGGTCCGCTGGTCCTCGTAAACACGTCATTAGCCGGTAATCGCTTTGTTGCTCTTCATGGACTTCATGTACCCCAACAACGATGGATTTTCCAGGTGAACAATGCACCATGTCATCGGGCTCAAGCTGTCCAAAATTGGTTCGAGGAGTATTCTGGACCGTTCCGACGCATAGTGTGGCCACCACGTTCGCCCGACATGAACCCAATAGAACACTTATGGGACGTGATGGAAAGGTCCATTCGCACCCAAGATCCTGCACCTACAAATACCAGGGAACTGTGGACGGCATGGCTCAACATCTCCCCAGATGTCTTCTGGCCACTTGTGGAATCGATGCCACGTCGAGTTGCTGCACTTTTCCAGGCTAGAGGAGGTCCTACACGATACTAGGTACGTATCTCATGACTTTTGGCATTTCAGTGTAGTTATAATAATCGGAAGGAAACGTTTTTCAAGATGTGGGACTTTTTAATGGCCGTATATGTCGTCAAATGCAATTACATTACTACGCTCCTATTGTGGAAACAGTACTTCTGAAAAGGCATGTGGATAATGCTGTTAGCGGTTAGAGACTGTCATTCCAGAGGGTTTTTTTATTGCAGGTTTAACGGCCACCGTGGGCAACTCAGTGGGCTATAAGCAGTCACCCGTCCCTGATTTAGGGCCACTGGTTCCAGGGAAGGGAGAGAGCCAACGCCGTAAGAAAAACACAACATCCATGCCTTACCGGGATTCGAACCCGGACCCGCCTCTGTCGAATAATTAGAAGCCATCGCTTAGACCACTACGCCACCGGGGCTGCAGTCTCGAGTCTCGGATGAAGTGTGCTTGTCTGATAGCGATGGCTTTGTCTCTTCCCTGAAACCAGTGGTCCAGAATTAGGGATGGATGACTGCTTATAGCCTTATGAGTTGTTCATGGTTGTCTTTAAACCCGGGAAAATAAATCAAACAAAAAATGCATGGCGATTTTAGTCGTAGTCACAAGTATCGGATGAAAAAAAAGATATTTCAGGTCATACTGACAGGAGCCTAGACGTTGTGCCAAATGCAAGGGAAATATACATTTGCGTAACCTCACGGGAATACATATTTGTCACCTAGTAGCTAAACGTTGTGCAAAAAGTGCGCGGAGATACTTTGTCTATAGCTGGAACTATAAAGGTGGACTGGACGAACGAAACAAAGTTTCTTCTGCATCACGCCGATGGAAGGATCCCAATCTGGTGCCTACAACATGAGGCCATGGTTCCATCCTGTCAGGTTTCAACAATACAGGTTGGTGGCGACGGTGTACTGGTCTGAGGAATGTCTTCCTGACACGCGTTGGGCTCCCTGTTAACCACCAAAGAACATCTGAACGCCATGGCGTCTCTGAACATCGTTGCCAACCAGATTTATGTCTTCATGGATACGGTTCATCCTCAAGCAGACGGATGCATCCAACAGAATAACACACCCGTTCAAAAGGCACGTATCGTCACCGAATGGTTCTAGGTAGATGCTAAGGAGTTTTCCTTCCTTACGTGGCCTGCACAGTCCCCGGATTTAAAGCCAACCAGGCACCTTTGGGGTGAGGTGAAACGGGCTGTTCCCTGCGATACAGTGCCGACGTACAATTTGCAACAGATATGGACTCAATCATTTCCGCATGGTAAAACATTCCTGCACGACGATTCCAGCATCTGGTAAGTCAATGCATACCTCGGAGAATTTGGGCTGTTCTGTAAGACAAGGTCTGAGCAACACGCTGCTGTGCAGTTTTTCTCATAAACTGACATCTGAGTGTATATATACTGTATATATGAAAATTTTGCATGTCTTTACAACTCCGTTCGTGATTCACATGTTCTGCGTTTCGCACTTAATTTTAGACTAGTAGTGTATTTAGAAACAATGCTCTGAAATCCATCCTCTACTTTTAACTGATTATTTGTAAACTCATTATTAATTAAAAACTGATTAATTTATGATCAGTTAACTGAAACATATTTAGAGCTCATGATCAAGTGTTTATCAGAATTCGTTGGTACAAAATTCATAGTTGATTATCAACTGATTGATTAATTGACAATCATTTAGAGCCGATTAAAATCCCTTTAGCGGGACATGATTCACCAAAAACGTGGCGCTGATGATTAGTTGATGTATAAGGAGCGGTTTGTTTAATAAACACTTCATTAAAACTCTACGGGATTCTGTAGGAATTCATCACTGACAACAGACTATTGATATAAAAATGACCAAACTAAACAAGAACTCATGATTTAGAGATGATTGAATAAACTTAATAGCATATTATAAATAGATAAATTAGGAAAATATTACTAGTGAAGAACCAGTGTATTGAAATTGCTTAACTTATTGGAAAATAATAAATATTAGTTCAAGACATTATTTCGTACCAACAAATTAAAGCTTAGTAACAGTCATGACTTTATTAATTAAGAACTGACTGACGTAAGGGTCCTAATGTTTAAGAACTGAATTCTTACGAAAATGACAAACCCAAGATCGTTTTTTACGCTTTCCAACCGTAGGTTGAAGAAGCGTATATACTCCAGCTTTGTCCGTCCGTCCGTCCGCACGATAACTCACGTGAAAATGGTTCGATTTCGACGAAATTTTAGTATGTGGTAGGGGACCACCTGGGGACGAACCCTATTGAAAATGGGCGAATCAGGGTCAAAGGTCAGGACAAAGGAGCGGGATCCATTCCATTGCTCTTATGCGTCATAACTTGCGTAAAAATTGTTCGATTTCGATGACATTTTAGTATGTGGTAGGGAACCACTTGCGGACGAACCCTATTGAAAATGGGCGAAGCAGGGTCAAAGGTCAGGACATAGGAGCGGGATCCATTCCATTGCTCTTATGCGTCATAACTTGAGTAAAAATTGTTCGATTTCCATGAAATTTTAGTATGTGGTAGGGAACCACCTGGGCACGAACCCTATTGAAAATGGGCGAAATGGGGTCAAAGGTCATGCAGGGCATAAGAGCGGGATATATTCCATTGCCCTTATGCGTCATAACTTGCGTAAAAATGGTTCGATTTCGATGAAATTTTAGTATGTGGTAGAGAACCACTGGGGACGAACCCTATTGAAAATGAGCGAAATGGGGTCAAAGGTCAGGACACTGGAGTGTGATCCATTCCATTGCCCTTGTGCATCATAACTTACCTAAAATGCTTGGATTGCGACAAAACGTTATCATGTTGTTCCGGAGGTATGGTGAACCGGTTCGTTGAATATCAACAAAATGGGGTCAAAGGTCATTGCACAAAAGCCAGATTTATTCCACAGCCATTATTCTCATAACTTGCGTAAAACTGCTTCTATTGCAACAAAACATTATCATGTTGTTCCGGAGGTATAGTGAACCGGTTCTGTTGAATATCATCGAAATGGGGTCAAAGATCAGGACACGGGAGCGAGATTTATTCCACAGCCATTATTCACATAACTTGAGTAATAATTTCTGGTATGTTGGAAAGCGTATCATAATCAATGCATGGCATGATTTTACTAACTTGTTGTTTTTGCAATAAACACTTCGTTTAGAATTATTTTGTGAACCCATCTTTTCATAAAGAGCATTGTAAAAATAAGCATTTTTCGTACTCCTTCAAAGTAACAAATTAATGGACTTATGTAATGCCAATTCAGTTATCTGGTTTTATTATAAAGTAAAAGGAATTATACCACTTACCTGTCGATGAAGGAAACATGCCATGACTTGAAGGTGGCTCTATGACGTTTACTGAAAATATTTCAGAACAATTAGCTGCGGTTATGTACCAAATATGAGCATCGTATTCAAGATAAGTCAAACAGGGTAGGTGCATTGAGCAAAGTAAAACAAGTTATAACAAAAAGGGCATTGGCTCTTATATCAGGAGGATATTAATAAAAAAAACAATTTCAATGCCCGTCAGACATTATAACGTAACCCTTTTTACGTTATGTAAGATTTCCGGCTGAATAGATGTTAAACTAAGGATATATGCGATGCAACTAATTGTGACGGATAGCTCACGTTAGAGAAAGGCTTTTACAAAGGCCAGACAAAACATATACAGAAGTCCAACTAACGTCAACTTTTTATTGGTCCAGCAACATTAGACGAAATCCAAAACATAGCACGGCGAGGTACACACCGCTCCACATATCTTAGTCAAGAGGTTTACAATCAAAACTCAGTAACGTTCTAACATCTCCACACACACAAAGCAGATCAGATCAGATCATATATAGAGGATTTTAGGAAGGGAGTGTCTGGCCCCAGGTCTTAAACAACCCTTAGAAATAGAAAGCTAGGAGATTTGGGCTAGAATGTCTGATAGGAAAGTCACACGTAAGCGATGTAGAAAGGGGGAGGAAGACGCCCTTATTTATTACCGGAGGGCCAGTACCTGTGGTCTGACGGCTTAACGTGCTCATCCGACGCACGGCGGATATTTACTGGTTCGAGCATTCATACCTGCCTGGGATCGAACCTGAGGTCTTCTCCATGGCAGTTTCGAACGCTGACCACTAGGCCACCCGCGGCCCCATCACACACAAAGCAACCTCTGCACCGTATTTTTATCTAATGTTCTTATCACATACATTCATACGTCACTCGTTCCGAAGTCAGTGTTGCCAACATCATTCTCGTTTGAGGGAAAAGACATAACGTTAAGGTTTGAAAATCTCAAACAGAACGAACTCAAATTTACATAGAAAAAGAAACTCAAAAGGAAAGTTAAAATAGAATATACGTTACAACACAGATACTAACAAATCGTTCATTTCTTCAGCTTGCGTTCATTTTTTCATACGTCTTGTAACTTCGAATATCTCACCACAGAAGTTGAATAAAATGTACTGTTACGCGGCAACAAATTATTCGGACCTCTCTGACTCTATTACAGATAAATTAATATATTATATGGAACGTCTTTAAATTCCAAATGGCAAACCTAAGGATCAGATGAGGTTTGACTATAGAAATTTGAAGAGAGAGAGAGAGAGAGAGAGAGAGAGAGAGAGAGAGAGAGAGACCCAAGACAGAATTCACTCCTCCATGGAATTAAGTCGATTAGCTGTAACGACTCTCCTGAGGCTTCGACGTCCTCTATCACTGATTTTCGTTGGTCTGCCGGTACGTTTTGCTGCTTCAGGCACGCCATGTGTCTTCCACTTATTCAGTACATCCAAAACAGTTGACTTGGGTATATTTAAAGCCTCTCGGTTTCTCTTATGGACAACCCACTAATATAACACCCAACAATCTTTCCTTTCTCAAAGTCATTTCTCTCCCGCCGCGACATTTTCACTCAACCTCGCAATGCGGTATGATCGCGGTCAGCTGCAGGCTTGTTTTATACCGTTTGCAGCTGTACCGCGCAACTTAACAACGCAGCGGTTCCGCTCATTTGCTTTTGAAGGGGTGTCTGGTGACTTTTGTCAATATAGTGTATATAGAAAGTTTCCAAAATATCAAGTTTGGTGGTTGAATCTGGTTTGTATATTAGTTTTATAGAAATTTATGGTCCTTTTCGTTACAGTGTTTAGGCATCGATGACTTCTTTAGGTCACAGTTCCGAATATAAGTCTTGTGCTCTTTCAATCGAAAACGCAAGGCTCTACGGGTCTGTCCTATATACGAAGCGCCACATTCACATGAAATTTGATAAATTCCCCGCAAGTTTTTGGCTTTAACATAGTCCTTTAGTACTAAAAAGTTCATTTTGTTTATGGGTTTAAGAGTCACTTTAAAATTAAAGGTTTTGAGAATTTTTGAAATTTTGATGGCAATGTCACGGAAAAATGGAATAATAGCAAACTTCTCTCGCAATGGGCGCATCACAGGAGTTAACGTGGAGATAGGGTGATAGAAAGGGTGTTTACACCATTTCTATCAAGCGCCTGGAAGCAACTAACCAAAACCCGTGACTGTAAACACCGTTTATCATAAACAATTTGAATATTTCCGTACCATTCGTCCTGATGAAGCTAGGTCAATACTCAGCGAAACCATGGTCGACTTGAAAAAATAAATACCACGTTGTATTATCTTAACATATACTGCTGGCCACCCAAAATGCAACACCAAGAACACGAGATAGCAAAGCCAGATTTACTGGACACATAACAACAGATACAAAGATGAAACAATTGAGCTTACAGGTCCGTGCGACTTGCGGAACACGCAGACATCAATAGTTCGTGTGGCCCCCATGGCTGGCAATAACGGCCACTACACGCCGCGGCATCGAACGAAAAAGGCTTTGGATGTGGGCTTGGGGTATGTCGGTCCAGACTACTTCCACACGTTGCAACAATTCATCAGGCGTAGCCGTGGGTGGTGCTTGCCGGGCCACTCGGTTGCCTATCAGCGACCAGACGTATTCGATGGGCGACATATCGGGAGAACAGGCGGGCCACGGCAGCAGTGACACCTGGTGGGCCGTGAAGAATTGTTGCACGATGCGTGCCACGTGCGGGGCGCATTGTACTGTTGAAACGTGGCCGCTGGCAGGTCCTGCAAGTAAGGGAGGAAAACAGGCTCCAAAACGTCGGAGATGTAGCGATGGTTGTTCAATGTACCGGCGATGCGTACCAGAGGGGTGCGGGTGTCATATCCAATTGCGTCCCAAACCATAACGCCAGGCGACGGACCGGTATTGCGATGCATAATGCAGGCGTCATACAGTACCTCGCCGCGGTGCCGCCACACGCGGATCCGACCATCGTGGTGTTGCAGGCAAAAGCGGGATTCGTCGGGGAAGACAATGTCATGCCATTCCGTAGTCCAGGTGCGGCGTTCAACGGCCCACTGCCGCCGCACTCGCCGGTGGTGTAACGATAATGGTAATCGGAGCAATGGGCGCCGTGAGACAACTCCTGCTCCTGCAGATGACGTCAAACGGTACATGCTGGCACAGGTTGTTGCGCAACACACCCTATTTCCTGCGCTAACGTTCGTGATGTGGCGGTGCGAGCCGTCAATGCCCGCCACACAACATGCCGGTCCTCTCGTTCGGCGATGTGCCGCGGCTGCGGCATTCGCTCACGTCGGTCCGTCCGTCCCTCCTGCACCCACCGAATCCATATTCGTCTCACTGTGGCTGGATGTCGTCCCACACGGGCGCCGATGTCTCGGTAAGATAAAGTGCTGTCGCGATAAGCTACTATTCGTCCTCTGTCGAACTCCGAAACGTGCTGGAACGACTGCCGTATTCTGCGACGAGGCATCAGGAAGCTTCCCACGCACAGGTCCGGCAGCACAGCACACTTCCACTACTTACACCCCGCCTTCTGTGCACCCTTCTTATAGTGCTTCTCGGTGGCGTGCCGGGCGCACATGATTTGCATATGCCCTGCAATGCTAATCGTCTGCATGTTCTCTCGCGGGCGACGCATGCTGCGAATTTCAGGCCAATCAGATGCTTCTATCTTGGTGTTGCATTTTGGGTGGCCAGCAGTGTATATAATCGTCACAAGACTGTAGACTTTGAGTTCAAGAATCGATGATTAACATTTGTCATAGTCACACAGACAATGGTTATCACTTCTAAAACTGAGAACAGATGCGCAAAGTCCATAAGCGTGACAGCAGGAGTCGACTATTTGTGGGGAACAGTAGGTGGTGGTGGTTTTCGTGGTCAAACACGGCAGTACAGAAGTCACATATCACTTCAATAAGTGGAAGTCGTTGATTATCCAGGCACAAGAATTCCTGGGGTTTTGAAATAGAAACAAATATTGTGCAGATACTTCGCTTTTCCCACGAACCTTTGCACTAGTGAGGAGAATTTCAACATAATGCCTCTTCTGTCATTCTTCACTATCCCAACTTGGGCTGTGAAGTTATTTTTCATAACTAAGGCTGGACCCATTAATCGTCTAAGTGAAACGTGCACTTCCATGACCTATTAAGATATCATAGACAGCTGCGAATATGTCGAACAGACATTTCTGTTGCAACTCGATAGCACGCTCCTGAAGGACACTGTATTAAAATAAAATCCCTTTATGATAATAGTTGATTCTGAAAGTTAGATAGCAGGTAGTAACCATCCATACTGACAGACTGTTTTTAGTATTTATACGTTCTGTTATTACAATAACGGTGTTTCAGTGTTTGTAATACTATTAATCGATTAAAAATAGGAAAGAATGGAAACAAGATATGCATCATTCTTGATACCTACTAAAATGTGACAGATTGAAAACGCCGATGGTGGATGAAAGAGAGAAATAATAAACGATGGAATCTCATTTTAACGACTTTATAAGTAAAAGCCTGTAAAGCACACTTTGCAAAATACAATATTCACGAACGATTTTACACTGACTTATCACAAAAGAGCAAATGTAATACATTTTGCAAACACTGTAACATAGAGGAGGCTTCAGTTTCTTTGCGAAGTACAATTCCAAGCTTTTTCTGAGTTTTATTCTCGATGTTTCTGATTCTGGGCAAAAAAAAAAAAAAAATGGGGGAGGGTAAGCTTTGAGAACCACCCACTAGCATCTCAAGCAGTACAACCCTACGAAAAGTTAGCCATGTAGCTACAATGTGTTTCTATCTCCGCGACTAGTTTCTAAATGTTTCATCGCGTAATATCCACCACACACTCGCGTTGCAAAGCAGCTTCGTTCAAGCGAATTCATGACTTTATCGTATGTCATTTCAATGACGTAATACACCACGAGAAACTGCAGAGTGCGAAAGCTCCTATAGTGCTTTCAACATTAGGCTACATGCTTCAACATATGGCTTTTAGCGAAGATCTGAGTGATATTCCAGAAAGGAGCAATACGCTGATTCTGGTACATTTAAAATAGTGGAGCCTCTCTTCCGAATAACAAGCTAGTAAACTCATGCAATGCATTGATTAACATACGCTTTCCAACATACTAGAAATCATTACTCAAGTTATGAGGATAATGGCTGTCGAATAAATCTCGCTCCTATGCCCTGATCTTTGATCTCATTTCGATGATATTCAACAGAACCGGTTAAGTATACTTCCGGAACAACATACTGAAGTTTTGTCTCAATCAAAGCCCTTTTACGTAAGCTATAACGTATAAAGGCAATGGAATGGATCCCGCTACTATGTCCTGGCCTTTAACCCAATTTCGCCCATTTTCAATAGGGTTCGTTTCCAGGTGGTCCCCTACCACATACTAAAATTTCATCGAAATCGGACCCTTTTTACACGAGTTATCGTGCGGACGGACAAAGCTGGAGCATATACGTTTCTTCAAACTACGGTTGGAAAGCGTAAAAAAGGCACTTTTCGTTTGCATAATATTTGACAGTGTACAAGCCACATGTTCTCCCAATTTAAATCGCAATCATCACACTTGGATAAGTATACTAAAATCAGTTCTTGGCGTTGTGTAAAGAGAAGAGCTTTCCGCTAGGTTTACAATCTAGCATTCGTCGATTAATTTCAACCCTCTTCCAAGTAGCGGCAGTTCTGTGCATATTTTACAGGTACTCTATCACGCTATATGGATCACGATAACTAACCACTCATTATTCTTTCTATCCAACTCACTAGGTGCCCCACCATTCGCTTTGCCAACTAATGAATCCCTGCTACATCAAACGGTGGAAGAATTGTCTCAGGCATAGATTTCTGGCAAGTCTTCCGAGCTGGGGTTGAGTACCAGGTGGGGAACCTGCGGTGTGCGTATCGTACACACAAACACAGCGCTGGATCTTTCCCTTCCGTTAGAACAGTGTCCCAAAATTAGGTATGGGCAACTGCTTATAAATCTTAAAGTTGTTTAAGGTTGTCGTCAAACCCCAAAACAAAATCCATACTTCTTTATTCCTTATGATACAACATCCCAGCTATTTAAATCTAAGATTAACAACTCGCTTTTTTTATTGGATTTTTAACGACCACCATGAGCAACTCAATGTGCTATAAACAGTCGCCCGTCCCTAATTTAGGGTCACTGGTTCCAGGGAAGGCAGAGAGTCAGTGCCGTAAGACAAACACAACGTCCATGCCTCACCGGAATTCGAAGCCGGACCCCATTCGGACGAATGCTCAGAGGCCATCGCTTAGACCACTGCGCCACCGGGGCGGCACAACTCGCTTTTGCGTTGTTCCATGTTCTTACCTACAAAGAAATAGGTAGAGTGTTATGTATTTTAGGTTCCATCCTTCACCATCAACTTCCTATCAGGTTATAAAGAAAGTATCCGGGAAATAGAGAAGTATGCATTTCAAGCTTAAAATATTGTACAAAACACTGAACCTAATCGTCTAGGTAGTCCCCATTGGAACTCATGACCTTGTTCCACCGATTCACGAGTTGAAATATCCCATTGCGATAGAAGTCTGGCAAGCGGCAGTTGAAGAAATCATCCATGAAACATTTCACATCATCGTCATTAGCAAAGCTTTTTCTCAGCGAGAAAATCCGAGAAGAGATGAAAATTGAACGGGGAAAGGTTCAGGGAATAAGGGAGTTACGACAATATTTTCCATTCCACCTCTTGCAATTTTTGCTGGGTCCGTAAAGCGTTATCCTGGTGAGAAACAATTCCATGACGATTAATCAACGCTGGGCGCCGTTCTTGCAGTGCAGCATGGAAACGGTTCAACTATTAGATGTAAGCACCAGCCGTAATGATATTGTCCCGCGGTAAGAGTGCACAGTGAATCACACCGCATGCAACAATCCCACCAGCAACTAAGCATCACCTTCCGTCTATGAAGGGATGGCTTAGCGGCTTTCTGTGGGGGTTGTCTCTGCTTAGTTCATGCTCTTTGTCGCGTAGCATTCACGTATGTGACCCATTTTTTGTCACCCGTGTCTAACCGATGCAAAAAGCCTTCCCGTTTTCATCTTTCACTAAGAGCAACAACACTTCAGTAGCGTTGCATCCGATTTTGGTCAGACAAAACATGGGGTACCCATTTAAACAGTTTACACGAATATCCCAACTTCCGAAGTGAGGCATTGATGGTCGTATGGGAGGTCTTCAGTTCCTCTGCCAGTCCCAGTAGTGTTGCATCAGGCTAGCCCGATAGTATGTGTTGCATCAGGCTAGCCCTAAGGTATGTGTTGCATCAGGATAGCCCGATAGTATGTGTTGCATCAGGCTAGCCCGATAGTATGTGCTGCAGTGTATCATCTTCAACCTTACTGGGTCTACCACGTTTGGGCGCATCATACAGATCCTGTGTACCAGCGTCGAATTTCCTGTACCAGTCATAGGAAGTACTCTGTGAGATAATATCGTCACCAAACGCGTTTTGCAATTTTCCCAGTGCTTCCGTAACTTTCAAGCCATTCAAATATCCATAGAACAGTATTGCACGCACACCTTCCTTTGACATCGCCATCGTATCGTCGATACGTGCAATTAATCTTCACAACAGCACAGGGGTGGCGGAAAGTGAAGTTCGTTGACCGGGCCCGAAATTTCGAATCGTGGTGCACACTCCTTCAGTGGCGTAACTAGCACAGCTTGCCCTCCCCAACACCCCCACCCCGCAAGATTTACTTCAGCGCCCCTAAGCGCAGTAATTTTCCCAGGATTTCAAGCACGAGGGAGGATGCGTTTTTCGCGGGTGTGTTTAGTGTGTGTGTGTGGGGGGGATTGTCTGGGAGAGTGTCTGGAAAAGTAATGCTGGTACCTAGAGCTCTGTAGTTTTAACTTTTTAAGCATTAGATTTAACAACAGAGTATATGTAATTGTTTTGTACAAAACTAAAATAATTCACTTGGAGAAATCACCCTCTTGTACACAGCAGATCCGCGGCTGCTGTGAATAAACGTTCGCGCCTGTCGTGCACGTAATCCTAGGTGACTGACTGACTGTTTCCCCACATCCTACACGAGGAATCCCCATGTGGCCTCGCGCTTTTCCTCAGCAGCGCAGAGAGAGGACGATTTTTTTATTGTAGGTTTTACGACCACCGTAGCAACTTAATGGGCTATAAGCAGTCGCCCGTCCCTAATTTAGGGTCACTGGTTCCAGGGAAGGGAGAGAGCCAGTGCCGTAAGACAAACCCGGAGCCAAAGGGCTGAATAGCTTCAATCTGTAGGGCATCCAGTGCTTTAAAAGGGAAACTTTGCATTTATTTAGGCAAAGCTAAATGTACCTTAAAAAAAATATGAACCTATGGGTTAATTATTTGTTTGTTTGTCTGTCTTTGTGCGTGTTCGAAGTTTTTTAAAAAACTATAACTGGAAGCTGCAGTACGCCCCTTGGTTACCTGCGCGCCTCCCCCCCCTCGGTTGCGGGGGTGGTAGGTACGCCACTGCCCTCCTTCCTTCCCGTTTCCCGGAACAAACAGAAGAAAAGCAATGACTAAGGAGATTTGTTAGGGATCAGGTGGTCCTAGGCCCGCAGTATCTTGCATTACACACGCCACTTACGATTTCTTCCGGAAACTTTCTTTACAGCCTGATATAAAACGGACAGCTCCGCTTACATCGAAAATTTGTCGATTGAACTACCTAAGGTTGGAAAAAATCCTCTAGGTCTCAAAGTTGTGCTAAAGGGATAGAGAGAATTTATGGTAGAAGAATGAACGCACGACGTTGGCGTGGTCTTTGTACTTCGGGCCAGGAGATCGCTTTCTGGACCTCTCTACCACAGTGTAACACTGAAACAAAAAAACGAATATGGGTCTCAGAGCTCGTTGTGGAAGCGCATCTTAGAATTTTCAAACATTTTTGAAAAACTCCAGGGTGTGTGTTGCATACGATGTAGGGTGTAGTTTTTTTACAAGCATTTCTGCGTATGAGCATTCAGGAAGTTAAAATGTCTTATCTTTTCAGGAAATCTTAAAAATAGCCTTTCTCTGTCTACTTACTTGGCAAGCATTTCGGTGCGAAATTCGGAGTCCACACTCCTTCAATACTGCATCGGTACAAGTCAGCTGGCTGCGTCTCGAACTGCGTTCCTTGAGGACAGTTCAGCACGCATTGCGTTTCTGATGATGTGTGGTTGCACTTCCAGCTTCCCGCAACATCCAGAACTTGGCTTGGGTCGCACAGACCGTAAGCTAGGCAAATGAATAAAAAGATTAACTGAAAGCAAATGCGAGTGAAAAAACAAGATAAAACTAGGTAATGTTAAAATTGAATGTAACCAGAAATATCCAAGAATTGCTAAAGTGAATTATTTACATGCTGTGCGTATAGTTCTAACGTTCCTGTGTGTTGTATGCGGCAATATTGCACCATTACCCTTGGATGTAGTAACTTCAATGCACTTAACATATCTTTGCTCCAACTGTGGTAAAAGTCACTGGAAATTATACTAACGTCAAAGGCTTCCTGGATCTGTTCGTCGTCCTTCAAACGAGCTTCAGGATTTTAAATATTACAGTTAAATGTCCTAGGGGGAATTTGGATGGTGAAGAATCATCACAGATTCTGTCTATAGACTCGTGAACATTAGCGCAATTCCTGCTTTCGCTAAAAATTCAGTTACTACCAATGGGACTTCACATTTACAATTTTGTTGCCCAGGTGAGGGAGTGGTCTTAGGCTCAGGCTTTTAACCATTCATCTGCGATGGGGCTCGGGTTCGAGTCCCGGAAGTGGGTGTTTATCTTATAGCGCTGGCTCTTTACCTTTTCTGTAACTAGTGGCACCAGGTCATACTCCTCAGAGTTGCCCATATCGGTCGTAAAATGGGCGTATTTTCTGCTTTTTATTGTTTGGGGGTTTAGAGACCACCTTGAGCAACTATAAAGGCAAAAAACAGTCGCCCGTTCCTAAATTTAGGGCCACTGGTTTCAAGGAAGGGAGAGAGAGAGAGAGAGAGAGAGAGAGAGCCAGTGCCGTAGGAAAAACACAACATCCATGCTTCACCGGGATTCGAACCCAGGCCCATCTGGACTTTGTGCTACGGATAAAACTGCGGTTCACATGTTGGATCTCTATGACAATCTTTATAATTTTGGTAAATATCTATCTGGTCATTGTTAACTGCGCTAGACATTTCCATAAGTCACACTGCTTTGTGAATAATGTTGTGACAGAAATATATCGCTTCATAGTGAAAGAACATTGGAAGTGTGGCAAAGATCCAGCTGGATACTTTTCAGTTTTGTAGGAATTCATATGCAATGCGTGGTCACAGAAAAATCACACCTGTAAATCGCAGATATCTGACTTCGACCGTAAGGTGTCTTGCCACTCTAACACAATTTGTTTCGAGTTTTCATGACGTCTAGGTGTACATGGAATCGTCCATCCCACTATTTCGAGGAAAGGGACAGGGCGTATGGTTGGGAAGGACGGTGGTATGTTTGTCATCGTATATCGTATGACAAACATATCACCCACATGTCATCGTATGACAAACATATCACCCACATGTCATCGTATGACAAACATATCACCCACATGTCATCGTATGACAAACATATCATCCGCTCTACATCCGGGACTCCAAGCCGCGCCCAACTCGGACAACTAGACAGAAGCACGCGGCATTGACCAAACAGCCGCAGTTTTCTGAGCGCTTTACAGCCTAGTATAAAGAGTGCTCCAACCTCTGGTCGAAAAAGTTGGAAGGGGACAATTTCCAGAAGGGCAGCAGTTTCGAAATAAGAATTCCACTGGCGTGTGTTCAAAGCCATCTGAAATGGCCTGATTAATATGTACATGGACCGAGAAAGCGTTAGCGAGCTTCCTCTTCACAAATAAGTAGGGATTCAGCTCACAATTCTATTCTCTAAGAGCATTATTCTAAAGCAAACTCGTGATTAGATGTCGTCCCCCTTATCGTCAATGAAAGCATAATAATCTCGACCATTATAGAGGTAGTGAATTGACCACCTCAGCAAGAATCAACATCAGTGATGGCGATCTTCACTGTTTACATAAGGTTTCTAATTTCATAGGTGCTTGATGTTCATCCATTTGCAATTGTCGTTGGAAAATACACGAATATCGGTTACCTCATTTTCATTGACGATAAGGGAGATTCACCTTATCGAGATGGGCCAACATATTTGAAGTCAATGCCTTGAACGCTTGGGTCGGATATACTTAATCAGTCCTACTAAGCGTTGTAAAGAAAATAAGGGGAAACAGGTTACTAATCTCGGTCTTCAGAAGCCTCTGTTTACTTAGGCCAGTCTACTCGCAACTAAAAAGCTCAGTGGGCAAACTAAAATGGTGCTTTAAAAAATTATCTCTCTGTTGCTTGGTGTATAAGAGGCAGACAGCATAGCAGCGGCATCACAGCGATAGAGAAAGCACAATAATAGAAACTTAAAAAGCAGTGTGCATATAATTGATTTGGTTTGGTAAAATCCCGTTCGAAGTGTAACTTGCTCTCTGAATAAGAAGAAACTGAAAGACAAAAGTTTTCAGCTTGTCCTTGTAAAAATACGTACACTATGTAGACAAAAAAATTCGGAAACCTAGCTCGAACTGAATTAAGAGCATTTATTAGCCGAAATCAATGTTTAGTTGGCCGACCTTTGGTCGTTTTAACTGCAGCGCCCCTTCTAGGCAGGCTTTTCATGAGATGCCGTTAAGTCTGTACCGAAAATTTCCCCCATTCCTCCTGCAAAGCTTCTGCGAGAGCGGCCCTAGAAGAAAGTCTTCCTGGCCGCGATCGCATTCAGGGTTCCAGATCTTCCCACAGATGTTCTACAGGATTTAGATCGGAACTTTTGGTCGGACAATCCAACACTTGGATGTGCTCAGACCAGGCCTAGACAAACCTTGCAGTATGGCAAGGCGCTCGATCTTTCTGAAACATGCAGAAATCTGTGACGAAGTAGTACCACTGCGTAAGTAATGCAGAATTGTTCAAAATGTCTTCCTGCTTGGCAGGCATTAGGCTACATGGCACGACAATCGAAGGACCGAATCCTTCCCAGCAGAAACAAACCCACATCACCACAGATCTCCCTAAACTTGAATGTAGAGAAGATGTAGTTTGCCTGGTTGCATTTCCTGTGTAAATACCGCACCCAAATACGTCCATCCGAAACAAAGAGAGTGTAACATAATTCATCGCTTCACACAATCCTCTTCTACTCTTCTATTGTCCACGAACGATGAGCGAGGCACTACAGCAGTCACTGCCAGGAGTAGTGTTGGGCTTGTGAGCAGCTGGTATACCATGGTAACCGTGGGCGTTCAGTTTCCGATGGACTGTGCTGGTGCAAATAGCTTTTCCAGTGGGTTGTGTGACGTCGCCAGTCTGTTTTGTGTCAGAGGACGTGCGTACCTGCTTCATATTCAGCAGTAAACATCGTTTGGGATGATCGCTCAATTAGTTTAGCCTCCCAGAGTGCGGCTTTACTGTAGTGGCACCATCTGCCTTCCATCAATGTATAAAATCAGCGACAGTGGAATACGAGAATCCCAGAAGAGTGGCAATGCTATGCACTGATTGCTTGCTCAAGTGGCATCCAATCACCACGCCCTTTCAAAGTCGTCAGTTCAGCTTCACGCGGCATAGTCGCTTCCATTGAGGTCTCAGAGGTGGACCAACGCTTCCCTTTATATACAGTACACAACATACCCCGCGCGTGAGCCTCTAGTTCTGTAAATGCACTTTTTTTCATATGTGGAAGTCTGCGAATACTTTTGTCTACATAATTTATACTGTTCTTGAGTGCATAAATCCTCATATTTGCGGTAATTCATTTTCTAACGTGGAGAAATGCTACAGTCACTACTTTTGTTCAAGGAAAATTTCAATTCAGAGCTACTATTCTAAAATTACAAAGTATACACTCAAGTGTCAGAAAAACTGGTACAGACGAGCTTATGCAAAATACATAGCAACGTCAGCTATGCGCGTACTCGGTTGCGTCCGCCAGTGCGTATATAAAGCGATAGACATCCTTGCCAGCTGCCAGAACTGTTTTCGGCATGAGAATGACAAGTAATAACGATTTAAGCGATTTTCAACGCGGTGTTATAGATGGCGCTCGTGAGATGGGCCATAGTATTTCGGAGGTAGAAACGAAGTTCGGATTTTCACGGACGGCCATTGCAAGGGTGTACCGTGACTACAAGAATTCCGGCAAAACCTCCAATCTACGATACCAATGTGGCCGTAAAAAGACATTAGGTGAACGTGACCATCGTCTCCTGTCAAGAATCGTTTCACGCGATAGGCGTGTAACAATCTCGCAGGTATCATCGGAATTCAAAGCTCGAGCCTCAACAAGCATCAGCGTCCGGACTGTGCAACGTACCCTGCACGATATGGGCTTTGGGAGCCGATGCCCAACTCGAGTCCCCTTGATGGATGCACGACACAGAGCTATGCGCCACCGCCACTGCACACTTCATGACTGGAAACAAGTAGCCTGGTCTGACGAGTCGCGTTTCCAACTTTATCGGGCAGATGGAAGGATTCGAGTGTGGCGCAAACCCCATGAAGCCATGGATCTCGCCTGTCATCAGGAAAATGTACCAGCTGGTAGGGGTAGGGGGCCCGTAATGGTATGGGGTGTGTTTAGCTGGAATTCATTGGAACTCCTGGTACGTCTGCAAACGTCTGTGACCGGCCAAAGCTATGTGCGCATCCTTTCTGACGAGGTACACCCGTTCATGTCCTGCATTCATGCTGATGGGTTGGGCCTGTTCCAACAGGACAATGCACCTCCACACAAGTGTCGGAACGCCACGTTGCGGTTAGAGGAGCATTCATCTGAGTTTGGGGTGTTGCCATTCCCACCCAAGTCCCCAGATCTGAACGTGATAGAACACATTTGGGATGCCATCGAACACAGGAATCCGAGACCACAGAATACACCCGAATTGTGGAATGCTCTGCAGGAAGTATGGTGTGCATTGCCTACAGCATATTTCCAGAAGCTAGTGGAGTCCATGCCCCGTCGTATTTCTACAGTCCTGCGCTCCCGTGGAAGCCTACCTAGTATTAGACTGGTGTACCAGTTTTTCTGGCACTTCAGTGTATATAAACGATAGTAAATAAATTGTGATTAATTTACTTACAATACTCGCAGCGTTTTCCACGGAATCCTACAGCGCACACGCAGTTATTTTCTTCGTTACACCGCCCTCCGTTTTCACATGGAGGATCACAAATTGCTGAAAATAAACAAAGCAAAATTGTAAACATTTGAAATTTTAAAAAGGTATTTACTGTATAATTTGTAATTAAGATTTGGCAACACTTCTCTGTAAAGATTTACTGTATCGCAAGACTTTTTACCTTCTGTGTCATTCATGCGCTAAGCATGTGTGCAGGAATTTCAGTCAGGTATTTCACGTAAATGGAAATTTTCAGTCATGTATCTCACATCTTCGAACAAGATTGCAGTAGTACCGCACCAGATATCTGTGGCGGGACGAATGGGAACGTGTCGTATTCAGCGACGTGTCTCGCTTCTGTCTCATCACCGACTGAGAGTCTGTAGACAACGTAGTTACCAGGCAGATCTCTTTGCCGCCCTGAGCGACATACGGCTCCTCAGCCTGGTGTCATGGTTTGGGACGTTGTCAATTTTCAACAGCGGTTAACCGCTCGTATGCATGGTAGGTACAATGACAGTATGACGATTCTTCAATGAAGGTGCTGCAACCCGTTTTTCTGCTGTATCTCCGTGGTATCCCTGATACCGAATTTCAATGCGATAACGTTTGCTCGCGTGCTGCTAACATCAGCAGTTATTAAGGTGCTGCAAAGTCTAGGTTCAGTTGTTGCCCTGGCCAGCGCGATCCCCAAACTTCTCCCCAACAAAGAACGTGTGACACGTCGTTGGCAGACGACTGAACGCCTTTGCACGACACCCCTCACAATGCCGATGAATTGTGTATGCAGGCCAACAATGATATCTCAGGAGGATATCCCAGGACTATTCCAATCGTTACCATGCTGTGTTGCCGAATGTATATACGAGTACATATGTACCAGTATGGCGGTCATACGGCCAACTGACTCAGGCCACATTATACTCTCTCCTCTGTCATTGCATTCATCTAATCCCTCACAAATCAAATCAATTCTTTCCCACCTACATATCTACATTTGTGGTGAGTTTCGTTTTATTTTGTGCGTTACTTCATGGTGTGGCATGTTTGTCAATGGTGTGCAAAACTTAAGGACGAATTGGAAAAAGTAAAATAACGCCGCAAATAGCAGCAGCACCTCTCAAACACAAATTAACTCAAGACAGTGTCTGGGAACAGGAGCAACAGCACATGCGTAATAATTGAGTATAACGTGTGGTTTGCGTGACGTGAGAACAAAGTGCGGTCACGCAGTCTAATAGCATCGGTTGAATGAAAGTCACCAGACGGTGTGCATTAGTGTTACGGACGTTTGTTTGTCTCTGTTGTGTTCTAGAGACGACGAAATGGCGCGTCGAGAACATCTTGATGTTCTTTCTTTTTGTCCAATTATTGGGAAGCTCGAGGAGGAGCGAATTATGATGAGTGTGTGCCAAGAGTCTGGTATCGCCCATAGCATCGCATCGTTTGCGTGGTAGGCTTTCGGGATTACATGTACAGCTGTGCGAAAGACCAATTGTGGTCGTCCACGAAATACTACTCCTATAGGGCAACAGGGACCGGTACTAGACAGCAAGTAACCATCCAAAAAAATCTGAACGTGAGCACAGGAGGCACAGTATCGAGGTTTACAGTAGCCAGGCGACCAGACAAAAGTGGACTGTTTATCCGATGACCAGTACGTTGTGTTCCATTAGCATCTGCTCACCTGAGACACCGTTTACAGTGGAACGTAAAGACTAGACATCAGAACAGTGAGATACGGTTATCTTTACTGATGAGGGTAGAATTAGTCTCTCTGACGATTCTGGTCGTCAGCTAATCTGGCGTGAGTTAGGCACTCGATATTGCCCAGAAAATATCAACGAAAGGGGTAGATATGGAAAGAGCGGTGTTCTTGTATGGGGAGGCATTCTGATCGATGGACGTACGGTGCTCCAGATATTACTGGAATGAGGCACTGTAACTGGCGCGCGCCACTGTAATGTGGTAATCCTTCCACATGTTCGTATATTCTGAGGTGCCATTGGCTCACAGTTCGTGTTAATGGACGATAATTCTACATCCCATCGTACGGTGGCTGTTGGAAAGTGAAAACATTCAGCGGATGGATTGGCCAGCACGTTACCCCTACCTAAATCCCAAAAAACACGATTGGGACACTCTTAGGAGACGCGTTGCGACACGTCAACATACACAGGAAACTGTCCAACAGCTGAAGACTGCGCTGACGGAGGAATGGAAGATGTTGCCGCAAGAACTCATCAAGAGCCTAGTGTAAAGTCCGAAAAGACGGTGCAGATCATGCATCGACGTTAGGAGTGATCACATCCCGTACTGAGGACCTCCTCTTCCCTTTCGCACCGTCTTTGGCAGTGATGCATCTGTATCATGGCACCTAGTGCTATGTAGGCAATTCTGAATAAAATCCACTATATCCTTTAATACACTGCTGGACAATTGCTAAGGACGGATCATAAACGGCTATATAGCGCATAAAAAAGTAAGTGTGGTTGGATACCAAGTGAAATAAAGTAATGTAAGAATGCCAGGACATTACAAGAAAGACAATTTATTGTGCTCTGAAATCCAGAAGGCTTTGGAACGTGTTCAAGGGACAAACAGGCCATTTTGTGCAGAATACGTCAACGTGAAAAATGCAATTACCGTCCGCAGGCGTTCCGGCGTAAACTGTCAATACGGGATATGGCCACCATGGAGGGCAATGCAAGATTCCACACGTCATGTCATGCTTTGCACAACATTATCAAGCAGCTGTTGGGGTAATTTATCCCATTCCTCTGTCAGTGCACGGATGAGGGTGTCCTTGTTTATTGGAGGGCATTGGCGACCAGCAAGACTCCTCCCCAAAGCATCCCACACATTTTCAATGGGATTCAGATCTGGAGAACGTGCTGGCCATACGAGGCGTTGAATATCCTCGCTCTCAAGACACTCCTGGACATCGACTGTTCGATGATATGTTGCGTTGTCGTCCATGAAAATGAATCTATCACCGACAGCACCACGGTACATGAGGTAGCAGAACATCATTAATGTATCGTTGGCCAGTCATAGTCCCAGTTGGAAGCACATTGAGGGACGTACGGCTATTGATCATGATACCAGCCCATACCATGACACTACATGTCGGATATCGGTCCCTTTCCTGTATGTTTGCTGGACAATATGCAGTACCACTATCACGCCAGATCAGTTGTCGTCGACAATCAGACGATAGACTGTATCTACTCTCATCTGAGAAGAGGACAGCAGACCAGTCGTTATCAGTCCAATTGCGATGTTGATGGCACCATTGCAAACGGGCAGTAAGGTGACGTCTGGACAATGGGATGCACACAACAGGACGGCGGGCGTATAGTCCTCCTTCATGCAAACGTCTGGCGACAGTTTTTCGGGTGATCCGCTTGCCAGTAGCAGCCATAAACTGATTTGCTACCTCACTAGCTGTGCTGCACCGGTGCCTTTTTGTTGATAGCACTATGTACCGATCTTCTGCAGGTGTCGTACTGCGAACACGACCTCCCCCGTGACGTTTGCTACACTCTCCATTTGTTTGAAATGATTTCCAAAGCCTTGAAACAACACTGTGGCGTACGTCGAACTCCCTGGCAACATCTGTTATTTTTCGCCCTTCTTCAATCTTGCCAATAATACGGCCACGCGTAAAATCATCTAGGTGATGTCGGGAAGACATACTGAAAATTGCAAGTTCGTCAATTGATTCTTTCCCTTTCAACTTTGCGTTTGAACAACAACGTCACGAACAAGTTAGGCAATCCAAAATTTGCATACGCACAACACGTCTTACTGTATCCCGCACTTATGCTAATTTCCACATTTTCCTGCCTTCCATTTTATGGTTGCTATCGTTGCTATTGTCATCCGTCCTTAGCAATTGTCCGGCAGTGTATCTGCAGTTGGGTCGGTGTTGTTTCCGTCATCATTTCAATAAGTAATGGAGTTCATATGGTTTGAATTTCACATATATAGGCTGCTCCTGTGTGACTCTATAGGTAAAAACCTGGCTCATCCTTAAGTGTCGATACACCAGCGTATATCGGTACTGAAAACGTTGCAGTGAATGCCAAGCTTCCAGTTTTCCCACTAATTTGTTTCAAAAAAGTCAATCATATCCTCTTCCTTTGTCAGATGATCTTTCGGATCTGCTGTTTGACAATTGAACTCAAGTCTCTGAAAAGCAGAACTACAAGGCAGTGGATTCCACCAACTTTTCTGATATGTCATTGCGCGCGTGAGTGTGTTTACTACATATGCCATTTCTATTAACTTTTAAATTCAGAGCGTTCTACTCATGCGCTGAAATCAGTAACGCCCGAGGATATTTCATAACGAGTAATGTATTAAGTGTTTAGAGGAAACGACAATAGCTCCTTACCAAAACTTCTCGGCTGATGCAAATTGTTCTCGAGTTTTTCTGATGTTTCAGAAAGTAACTACTGGGTACAATAATAAGTTGTGCAATGGATACTCGGCAACCAAACGAAGGTTGAACCCGTGTTGTTCAAATAAAGAAAACTTGCCATTTTTCGTGAAATTGCCGAAGAATTGGAATAAGATTTCATACTGGCTTGCTCCTCGGTCCGGCAAATGGCCTAGTTCTTTGTGTGCATCACCTGAGCCGGATGATCTCTCGCTTTTCTTTTCTTTTTTGTTTGATGGGTTAGCGACCACCGTGAGCAACTAGATGGGCTATAATCAGTCACCCGCTCCTAATTTAGGGCGATTGGTTCCAGGAAAGAGAGAGAGCCATGCCATAAGACAAACAGAACATCCATGCCTCACCGGGAACGGACGAATGGTCATATTTTTGTGGTCTCAAGTCAGGAGGATCTCGAGCTCAGGTCTTGTGGTTTGGCAGCCTCAGTGGCTCCAATGTCCCGCTAAGCATCCTTCCTTGATGCAGAGACACCAAGTTATGAACAAATGCACCACCCCATTCCTCAGCATCCAGCCCACCATGCAACACAAGCACCTGACGGAGGCCCAACAGCCAAACAACCAGACTGCAATTTCGGAATGAGAAGTGCCTCGGCGAAATTTTTGAATTTCTGTGAACGGAGAAGAATAAACAAAACCTCTTATTTGTGAGCTTTGCTTGACGTGAATACGCAAAAACCAATAAAAGCTTCAAAAGTTTTCATCAAGTTCAGGAATAGGACAAATGAAATGCGACGAAGCAGGTGTTGACGAAACAAAACATCAGATTTGTGAGGCGTTTTCTGTAAGCGGACACAAAGGAATAAGAGCTTCTTCTTCCAGATTAAATTTCAATAGTTTAAAGATCAGCCATCTTAAAATAGGATTCTATTTGGAGGTTATTTTGCGAGTTAAAATAGAAAAGAAAAATTTCCATTCATGCTATGGAAAACCTTTCATTAAGGTAAGAAGAGAAGAAAGAACTTACGATCGCAGTCTGGAATCAGGTACTCGTTCCATTTTCCATTATCCATATTACAAAAATTCTTCCTTTTTTTTTTCCATCAGGAAACTGGAAGCCGTCGTCGCATGTGGCCCTACATACTAATCTGAAAGGTTAAAATGTAAATGTTCAGATCATGTATATGAACACAGAAAAGAACCACAATAAAGCTTAAAACATAATTATATAATTTCTTCTACTATCGTAAAATATTGATGTGGAAATATTGTGTAAATATTATAGAGTGACTTCAGAAAAGATATAAATTTAACCTGAACATAAGACACGAGGATTTAAAATACACACTTCCATTTATTTCTATATTACTAATATTTATTATATTTATTCATTCTCCAACGCGAATTATTTCGCTTTTATTTTATCTTGCGTTCGAAAGTACGGTGGAATTCTGTGACTATGCCCCATAAGGAAAGGGTTTTTCAGACTTCAAAAACTTTCAATCCAGGATCATCATCTGTCACAACACGTTTTTTTCTTCGAAATTTCTAGCTGCCTTTTCGTTGGGTGATTTTCTCGTAGAAGCAGATGATGTCACAGAGAGAGAATGAAGCACAGCAGGGTTCTCAAGAAAATTACAGAGATTTTCAGAGCCATAAAATCTCTTCAAAATGGTAGGACTTTGGAAGTAGATGCATAACTGCTGAGGTGTTAAAATATGGTGGTAACTCTGTAACTGACTGGAAAACCAAAATTTACCAGTTGTGCTGGGAGTTAGGAATGGTCCCTCAGAATTGGAAGAATGTTCCTTTGTCCTGTGTGTTTCTCCTGATTGAGTCCAACTGTAGTTGCTGGCGTAAGCATTGTTATTTATCTGACACTAAAGAACACGTCAGCAAGCCGTCATCCAAACATATTTGCTTACGTCATGCGCATATCTCAAGTAAGGGATGTTTTATCCAGGGCGTGAACAGTGCAAGAGGGTTTAGTACAGAAGCATTAATGAACATTCAAATTTCATTTTTAAGATTTCAGCTCCGACTTTTCACCCAAAGCTTGATTTCCAGAAGTCGGTTCTTGCTGTGGACCAGGGCCGTAGCTAGGGAGGGCAGAGAGGGCGATTGACCATCCAGAATGGTCATTCCGTGGGCGTAAATTCAAGCTCTGGTAAGATGTGAAAACAAAAAAAGAAAAGAAAAGAAATTGTAACTACACTGCTGGACACCCAAAATGCAACACCAAGAAGGACACGAGATAGCAAAGCCAGATTTACTGGACACATAACAACACATACAAAGATGAAACGATTGAGCCTACAGGACCGTGCGACTTGCGGAACACGCAGACGTCAATAGGCCGTGAAGAATTGTTGCACGATGCATGCCACGTGCAGGCGTGCATTGCCCTGTTGAAACGTGGCCGCTGGCAGGGCCTGCAGGTAAGTGAGGACTACAGTCTTCGAAACGTCGGAGATGTAGCGGTGGCAGTTGAGTGTACCGGCGATGCGTACCAGAGGGGTGCGGGTGATATATCCAATTGCGCCCCAAACCATAACGCCAGGCGATGGACCGGTATGGCGATGCATAATGCAGGCGTCATACAGTCTCTCGCCGCGGTGCCGTCACACGCGGATCCGACCACCATGGTGTTGCAGGCAGAAGCGGGATTCGTCGGAGAAGAAAATGTCGTGCCATTCCGTAGTCCAGGTGCGGCGTTCAACGGCCCACTGCCGCCGCACTCGCCGGTGGTGTAACGTCAATGGTAATCGGAGCAATGGGTGCCGTGCGACAAGTCCCTGCTCCTGCGGACGACGTCGAACGGTACGTGCTGACACAGGTTGTTGCGCAACATACCCTAATTCGTGTGCCAACGTTCGTGATGTGGCGGTGCGAGCCGTCAATGCCCGCCACACAACATGCCGGTCCTCTCGTTCGGTGGTGTGCCGCGGCTGCGGCAATCGCTCACGTCTGTCCGTCCCTCTCTCCGGCATTCACCGAATCCATACTCGTCTGGCTGTGGCTGGATGTCGTCCCACATGGGCGCCGATGTCTCGGTACGATAAATCGCTGTCGCGATAAGCCACTATTCGTCCTCTGTCTAACTCCGAAACGTGCTGGAATGTCTGCCGTATTCTGCGACGAGGCATCAGGAAGCTTCCCACGCACAGCTCCTGCAGCACAACACACTTCCACTACTTACACCCAGCCTTCTGTGCACCCTTCTTACAGTGCTTCTCGATGGCGTGCCGGGCGCACATGATTTGCATATGCCCTGCAATGCTAATCGTTTGCATGTCCTCTCGCGGACGTGTCTGGAATGTTGTAGCAAGAAATGTGGTTACTGCAACCTTTCAGAAAAGACTATTCAAAGCATACTGAAGATGGATTTTTGGTTTTTCTATTTTGAAATGTCCATAACAACGAAATATGCAAATAGAAATGTTGCCTAAAGCTCTTTTATTTCTCTCTCTCTCTCTCTCTCTCTCTCTCTCTCTCTCTCTCTCTCTCTCTCTCTCTCTCTCTCTATCTCTCTCTTTCTCTCTCTCTCTCTCTCTCTCTCTCTCTATCTATCTCTCTCTTTCTCTCTCTCTCTCTCTCTCTCTCTCTCTCTATCTCTCTCTCTCTCTCTCTCTCTCTCTCTCTCTCTCTCTCTCTCTCTCTCTCTCTCTCTCTCTCTCTCTCTCTCTCTCTCTCTCTCTCTCTATCTCTCTCTCTCTCTCTCTCTCTCTCTCTCTCTCTCTCTCACACACACACACACACACACACACACTTGATTGAGTAATTCGTTCATTAGATGACCTTCATATTTATTATCTATGGAAAGGAATCTCGTGGGCATAACTTGAAAGTGTACATAATAAGTGACCATTCGGTGTATATACACTGATGAGTCATTACAATAAGCAGTAGGACCCCCTTTAGCCCGCAAAACAGCGGCCACTCGTCGAGGCATCGATTTGATGAGGTGGCGATAGGTATCCTGGGGTATCTGGTACCATAATGTCAACAGCAGGTCCTCCATTCCCGTACATTTCGGGGTGGTGGTGATTTAGCGCGAACCCGCTTTTCCAAGTCCAACCACAAATGTTCGATTGGGTTCATGTCAGGTGAATTTGGAGGCCAGGGCATTAACAGAAAGTCACCAGCATGTTCCTCGAACCACTACTTGACGATTCTGGCAGTGTAGCAGGGTGCATTATCCTGTTGGTGATGGCCATCACCAGCAGGGAACACAGTTGCCATGAATAGGTGAACTTGGTCCGCAACGATGTTCAGATACCTGAGAGATGTTAGGGATTGTGCTATTAAGATAATGGGGACTAAAGTGTCCCAAGAAAACATTGCCCACAGCATAACATTGCCGCCGCCAGCCTGTTTCAGCACAACAGTGCATCCAGGTGCCATAGCCTCCGTTGGTTAACGGCGTATCCGCGATCGGCTGTCTACGTGATGCTCTAGGAATCTTGATTTGTCAAACCAGGCCACTTTCTTCCAATCATCCACAGTCCAATCTCGATGATATTGGGCCCATTTCATGCGTTGTTGGCGATGACATGCAGTGAGCATTGGGACCCGGCTCGGTCTTCTGCTACGCAGGCTGATGCGCAGAAGCCTGCGATGAACTGTGTGCTGTGACACATTGCCCTGATCACCACCGTTGTAGCTGCGGGTCAGTTTTTGCACTGTGGCCCTGCGGTCACTGTGAACAATGCGCGACAGTCTCCGCTCCCCTCTGTCCTCAATGAGCTGCGGACTACACGCGGCTGAACGACGGTTCGTTGTTTGGCCATCTGTGCACTACTTTTACTCTCTACAGAGACACGTGAAGAACCCACAAGTCGCAGTGTTTCCGAGATCGTAGTTCCGAGGCACCGTGTCATCACAATTTGTCCTTTATCAAACTCCGATAAATCGTCAGCTTTTCCCATTCTGACTCCGAACACTCTACTAACCGAAAGCCGGTCCTCCGGTTGTATACATACTGCTCTGCGAACTTCTCCTGCGCCACCGTTTGGTCTCCAGGCGTGCTCATTTTTCTAGGCTTTGGGTGGTCATAATGGAATAGCTCATTGGTATGTGTGTTTGTATTCAAATTTCTATTTTTAGATATCCGTTGAAGAAGCGCATATTTGTTCATTTGGACGCAAATACAGTTTTAAAAAATATTTCTTCTTAAAATGGTTATACATGCTCTTTTCTACGCACCTGTTTTTTTTCACCTTGTGTCTTCCACACTGAAGCTCTCCATTCAGCGGTGGTAATGGTTCTTCACAGAGTTCTGCGAAAAAACATTAGTGCTCTATTATATCTGAATAGTTCGAAATATTAATACTATACACGGTGATTCATAAAAAAATGTACAGTTTCCAGATGCTGTAAAACAGTAACAGTTGAAGACACGGACCACAACTGCGAACCGTTAGGTAGATGTACTCATAAAGTTTGTGTCCCGCTTCTGAGGGAAGTGACGTAGGCGATAGCGCGCGTTTCACGTGACTAGTCAGTCGATGAACATCTTCCTCACCGATGGATTGGAAGAGGCGCGGACTACACCCAGAAGTCCTGACTTAAGACCTTGTGACATTTTCCTGTGGGGAAACGTAAAGGACAAGGTATTCTCTCCTCTTGATCTAGCAGAGCTGAAACAACGTATCACAGCCGCTATCACTGCACTTGATTCAAATATTTTACCTCGCGTTTGGGCGCAAATGGATTACCGGCTCGATGTGTGTCGTGTGACTAAGGGTGCACACATAGAACATCTGTGACTGTCTCTAAAAATACTTGAAACATTCCCCTACAATTCTGTTACAAGTAACATAAAATATCTTACATTGTTCTTGTTTTATAGTGCGTTGAAACTGTATACTTTACTTCTTTATGAATCAACCTGTATATTAAATAAAAAGGAATATTTTCATACACTCGTATTTTTGTTTTATCATTTTGTTTGCCTCTATTCTACTTGCTGGTGGTCTCTAAACGTCCCTTCTTCAAAGATCATTCAAATGAAAACTTCAAAACCAACATAATAGAAGGTAATCCTGCAGCAGATTATCGTACGAAGTCTGTTGGCAACATTCGAGGTACACATGATACCACTTGTTGGAGTTATGTGTTAACAGTCGGTTTTCAAAATGGCGACATTCTTGCAGTCATGCAGCAAGGTAGAAATTAAGTCTGTAATTCTATTTCTGAAAGCGAATGTAAAGCAAAGATCGGAAATTTGTCACCGAAAGTTGAAGCTTTGATAAGTCAACGGCAAGTCCATGAATGAATGAATAATGACGGTGTTGAAAGTGTGTAAGATTCTCCGCAACCAGGCAAGCATATCGTATTGTGACGTCAGAAAGCATAGCGGAAGTAGAGGAGCTCATACGGGTAAGTATATAGTCGCATTACTATTGAAGAAATTCACATTGAAGGTAAGTTTTGATTCCTCGACTATATAGGTTGCCGAGGGTCGAAATTTAGAAATGGGGAGATGTGTTTCGTTCTGCTATACGAGTGCAAGGGGTAGGTCTTCTTGAAATGCATCGTTGACGAGCATGAATCCTGGATGAACTATTTCGCATGAGATAGTAAACGCGTAAATTCAGTTAGTCAATTTGCTATAGACTTGAGTAAAGGTATAACGGAAACGCGTTTTACGAACCATACAAGCATTTTCTGCCTTGACTAACAGTCGGAAAAGCGAGATTGAGGAAAACCGTGCAGACAACTGGTGTTGTCTACGCAGAAAATACATAAAAATCTTATGTTTTATGCTAGGTACTATACGAAATACGAACAGTATCATTGATACTGTAATAATGTATTAGGTGTACAAATAAGTTTTAAAGCATTTTTTGTGTGACGTATACTGCTAATTTACATATCCGACATTCCCCAGCGTTGTTGTCATGTGACCGTGACTGGTCCAGAGTATAAAATGGGACACAGAAGTTTGTCCAACAGTCAAAGGCACTTGCACATCGGTAGGTGAAAGATGGCAAGAGATACTGCATTTATTTGACACTGCATTCGTTACGAATTTCATCAAGGAAAAAGTGCTGCAAAAGCATGTGGATCGATTTGTTCTGTTCTGGGGGAGAATATTGTATCGAAAAGCATGTGTGAGTTTTGGTTTAGACGGTTTAAAGCAGGTGATTTTGTTGTTAGCGATCGAGAACGTAGCGGCGTCTCGCAGAAGGTTGCACATGAGGAACTGCAAGCATTGCTGGATGAAGATTCGTCTCAAACGCAAAAAGAACTAACTGAACAACTGGGGGTAACTCAACAAACCATTTTTTTCCTTTTTGATTGGAGGTTTAACGACCACCGTGAACAACTCAATGGGCTATGAGCAGTCGCCCGTCCCTAATCTAGGGCCACTGGTTCCAGGGAAGGGAGACAGCCAGTGCCGTAAAACAAACACAACACCCATGTCTCACCGAGATTCGAACGCTGACCCATCTCGGACGAATGATCAGAAGCCATCGCTTAGACCACTGCACCACCGGAGCAGCAAACTATTTCCAATCGTTTACGTGCAATGGGAAAGATTCAGAAGGAAGGAAAATGGGTACCACATGACCTGAGACAGAGGAACAAGAATGAGCGTGTCATGAAGTGTTTGAATCTTTGAATAAACAACACAGAAAGTCTGTCCTGTGAAAAATCGTCACGGGCAATAAAAAGTGGATATGGTATGACAATCACAAACGCAAAAACACTAGGTTGACTCCAGTGAGGCAACAACTTCGACACCGAAACGCAATATTCACTCGAAGAAAGTTCCGCTGTGCATCTGGCGTGATATGAAGGGTGTGCTCGCCGCCCCGGTGGCGCAGTGGTCTAAGAGATGGCCTCTGATCATTCGTCCGAAAGGGGTCCGGGTTCGAATCCCGGTGAGGCATGGATGTTGTGCTTGTCTTACGGCACTGGCTCTCTCCCTTCCCTGAAACCAGTGACCCTAAATTAGGGACGGGCGACTGCTTATAGCCCACTGAGTTGCTCCCAGTGGTTGTTAAACCCCCAAACAAAAAAAACAAAAAAAAGGTGTGCTCTATTATGAACTATTGGAACCGGGTCAAACTGTTACTGCTGATCGCTACAAGCATCAATTGCTGCGATTGAATCAGGAAATCTATCGGAAACGTCCATTCACAGGCAAAGGATTGCGTCCTGTGAAATTACTGCATGACAACGCTAGGCCGCATGTCGCGAAATCTGTCAAGGATACGTTAATGACGTTTACCTGGGAAGTTTTGGAGCACCCGGCGTATAGTTCTGACATAGCCCCTTCAGACTATCATTTGTTCCGATCGATGCAACATGGTTTGTTTGCTGTACGGTTCCGGACATGTGACGAAGTGCAACAATGGGTTGACGATATCATCGCTACACACGACGAAGTATTCTTCATGGCTGGAATCCGTCAGCTGTCCGACCGATGGTGGAAGGTGATGGATAATGACAGCGCATATTTTGATTCGTAAAGGTATTTTTATTTTCTCTCAAACTACATGTTGCGTTGTCTTAAAACGCTTTAAAATTAATTTGTGCACCTAATATGTGTATTATGTACATCTCAAGAAGTAACAATTGTGGAAAACAATCATCATATACAATCATAATATACTGTACTTTTTCGGTAGATTAATAAACACGATTGTAGGGCCTTATCATATGACTCTAAGATTCAAATCGGCTCCAGAATATTAACATCTAATCTAATCTTACTGTATACAAACATCTGATTCATTTTTGGTCTTGTGAAGTATACAGGTGTACATGCAACTCGATTTTTGCAATTTGTAAGAGGGTTGTACTGAAAATAATGCAAAAGTGGGCATAACTTTTTTGGTAACTGACAGAGGTCGTTCAAATTGCACATATTGGTAGAGTAACTCTTTCTCTATACAAAGGTACTACTCAACATAGTCTTCATTACAAGCGATGCATATGCGCCATCGTAGAACCCAACTCTCGAATCCTCTTTGGAAAAATTCCGTTGTACCCACTTCTTCACAGCCACTTTCACCTCGTCTGTGTTATCAAATCGTTGCCTCCGGAGACTGTCCTTCATTAGACCGAACAGGTGGAAGTCGGAGGGCGCCTGATCTGGGCTGTACGGTGGATTGGGAACCACCGGCTAACCTAATTTGCTGATCGCCTGATTTGTTGCCAAAGATGTGTGTGTTCTCGCATTGTCATGGTGAATGCGGATCTTTTTCAGATTCGTGTTCCGTCTCTTCTTCCTTATGGCTTCTCTAAGCTTCCTGAGTGTCTCAATGTAACGCTTGCTGGTCACAGTACGGTCATGTTACAGAAAATCAAGGAGAATGACACCCCTGCCATCCCAAAAAAACACTATGATTTTCTGTGCTGATCACTGGCTCTTGAACTTCTTAAGCCTTGGTGAAGAGGTGTGACGCCATTCCATGGATTGATTCTTCGTTTCCGGATCGCAATGATAAACCCATGTTTCATCTCCTTTCACCAGAACGAAAACAAACGTGTCTTCATTGGGTTTAAACGCTTCCAGTAGATCAGAGCAGACAGACTTCCACACTTCTCTCCTCCAAATCGGGTGTCAACTGCTGAGGCACTCACTTTGCACCCACTTTCCGATGCCCTATATCTTCCACCATCTTCTGTATGGTATTGTGACAATAGTCCAGTTGTGCAACAAGCTCACAGATTGTGACTCGTCAATTCATCCACTCGCTGACGATTCGTGTCAGTGGTCGCAGATGATGGTCTCCCACTGCGTGGTTTGTCTTCAATGCTGGTTTCCTCTTCTTTAAACTTCTTCATCTGTCTGTGCACATTGCTGTTGTCAATGGTGTCATCTCCATAAACATCATGTAGCCTTCTGTAGATGTCGGACAGCCTGCACCCTTCCTTCATCAAGAACTCAATGACGGCACTTTGCATCTGCTTGGAATCCAATATTTACCTGCAAAGAAGAAAAAGGGTTAATATGGAGGAAGAGTTACTCTACCAACATGTGCTCTGTCAGTTAGTAAAAAGGTTATGCCCACTTATGTATTACTTTCGGTACAGCCCTCGTACTTAGCGACACGATTTCACACTTGTAATGTGTTGCTTCAATCCTATGTTTTATAGAACATTGTGTTAAGAAATTCCAAATATTTTCTCAGAATTAGGTGTTGCCAACGTGCATCGATGGAAACAGAATGAGGGTTTATATCATCATTGGTAATAAATGAAAAGAACGCAGAATGAATTATTAAAGGGAGTTAAAATTTTACCTGTGTTATGCACATATTCGAGTTCTGAAAAGAAAAAGAAAGACAAAAAGAAAAATCAGTTCCAGTATCACAATGAAATACAGTGTATATAATTCAGTTTAAATAAATACACGTTCAAATATTAAGTTGTTTACGTGCCAGCGCTTTACGGTATAGCTGGCCAAAACAAAACAAAACAACAACAGCAAAAAAAAAAAAAAACTAAAACAAAAAAAAACTAAAATTCATAGGAAATTTTTAAATAGTGAAGCGGGCTACAGGTGAAAAAAAAAGGGAATTAATGTTGTTTTGTTCTGAACGTTTTCCCACTCTACCAGACGACCCAAAAGCCCCGAGTCGCGAAATAATTATGAAGTGTCTTCTGTGTTTTCTTCTATTTACGTTGTACCGGTGTTTTACATTTTGGGTATTCCTTTGTCTGACTGTCGGCTGTTTCTTGAGTTTGTGTTTTGTGACGTACTGTTTTGTTACGCTTTGACGTTATTTTCGTTGCTGTTATAGACCGTCAGACTCGACGCTCTTTGCCACACTGAGGCCCTTTCTCGCGCCAATAAACGCAAATCAACCAACCAACCGAAATGCGGGAGTTGCATTGTCCCGCCTCATGATAAGGAGAGACACCGAACAGCAAGAGGCAAAGAATTTTACGAATGACGACACCTGCGAGAACATTTGACTAAGGGTACGTTTATGCTGCAGCCTGGCTGCTGGCACATTGCCGAGCTGTGCCCATGGATGCCTGACGATGATGAAACAAAGCATAAATCTTTACAGGTTAATATTAATAATCTTTACAGGTTCATTTATCGTGGAACAGCGATGCTATCTGCACTGCTCGCTGCGATCATCGCCACAGCGATAATATCAAATTGGTTTGTTTTCGAGCCTCGACCATCGCCAGGCATTCTCAAACTTACGCTGTGATTGGTTCCTTCAAGGCCACTCTTCACGTCCATTGACCCACTTTCCCAACTGAGTGTGAAACTACGCAGTCATCTCTCTCGTATCTTTAAAAACCGTGTTTTGGTATTATAGAAGCAACTTTTATTTGTGGAGTTTTCCTGTGATTTGAACTTTTATCATTTTTTGAACTTTTCCTTGGACTGTTCAAGAGTTTTCCTAGCATAATGCTTCATCATGTGTCTTAGTAAGGGATAGACTTCATCACCTATGAACACAAAGGGGGCTTGGATGTCAGTACTTGGTAGGAAGTTATCTTCAGGAATGTTAAGCACCACCTTTTTCATTCTGTCAGACAAGGCAGACAAGGCAGTGCCCCCATCACTTTGTTTTCCATAGGCTCCGACCTCAATGAAAATAAATTTACAGTGTGCATCACTGACGGCCTGCAGAACTATTGAAAAGTAGCTTTTATAATTGAAGAACATGGAGCCTGACCATTGAGGGCGAAGTATTCGGATGCGCTTTGCATCGATAGAACCTAGACAGTTAGGGAATCCCCATTTCTTGTAAAACCTATCAGCAATTTCTTCGAATTCTTCTTTAGTTGGTGGCTTCATATGCAGTGGTTGTAAAACTTGCCATAACACTGGTAAAGTCTGTTTGACAATAAGAGATACAGTCGTGATTCCTATAACAATAAATGCGATGTGAACAGCTGCAGGGTAAATGCTCTATGGCGAGCATCGCAGCTAAATGCAAGCAGCGAGGTGTCTGAGCGAGCATCTATATGCCAGCAGCAAGGCTGCAGCATAAACGTACACTAACCTACATTAAGTGATCACTGAATTATGAGCACCCCTTTCAAAAGTGGATGTGGCCCCTTGACCACGTGATAACCGAGAGGGGGAAGATTAGTCGACCAACGTAGCATATATAAGGTGTGAATGGAGCAGTATGTAATAAAATTGGGAGCGTGATGGGTTAACGGAAGGATTTATCGGAGTTTGAGAAACGACAGATTACATTATACACAGACGGAAAAAAATCCCAACACCAAGAAGGGGTTGTGTTAGATAAACGACTGTTGGTAGGCGGTGAGAGTACATGTGTAAGATGATGTCTATGCAAATTTCGCGCTCGGCGCATACGTGTGACGCTAGTAGTGCCCCTCGGAACATGCAAAGCAGGTTAGCTGTAAATACGCGCTGTAACGTTCGTGAGCGTTAGTTATCGTTAAGATTCGACGTAGTGTGTTGATGTTAGTCAAGAATGCCTTTAAGAAGACGAAGAAGCCATTATCAACAGCTCACGGAGTTTGAACGAGGTCGTGTAATAGGGCTACGAGAAGGTGGATTTTCGTTCAGCAATATTGCAGAACGACTTGGCAGGAATGTAGCCACTGTGCATAATTGTTGGCAGCGGTGGTCAAGGGAAGGTACTGCCTCAAGAAGACCGGGTTCCGGCAGGCCACGTGGCACTACTGAGAGGGAAGACCGCCGTGTACGGCGTATTGCCGTGGCGCATCGTACCGCGTCTGCGGCAGCAATTCGAGCAGCAGTTGCCACCACAGTGACACAACGAACTGTTACAAATCGGTTACTTGAAGGACAGCTCCGAGTCAGACGCCCTGTAGCGTGCATTCCACTTACTCCAAACCACTGCCGTTTGCGACATCAGTGGTGTCAAGCTAGAGCTCATTGGAGGACGGAGTGGAGATCTGTTGTGTTTTCTGATGAAAGCCGGTTCTGCCTGGGTGCCAGTGATGGCCGTGTGTTGGTTAGAAGGAGGCCAGGTGAGCACCTGCAACCAACCTGTCTGCGGCCGAGACACACTGGACCTACACCTAGAGTTATGGTCTGGGGAGCAATTTCCTATGACAGCAGGAGCACTCTCGTGGTTATCCCACGCACCCTGACGGCACAGTTGTACGTCGGTCTGGTGATTCAACCTGTTGTGCTGCCATTCACGAACAGCATTCCAAGGGGGTGTTTTCCAACAGGATAACGCTCGCTTGCATACCGCTGTTGTAACCCAACATGCTCTACAGAGTGTCGACATGTTGCCGTGGCCTGCTAAATCACCAGATCTTTCACCAATCGAGCACGTATGGGACATCATTGGACGACAACTCCAGCTTCACCCCCAACCAGCATTAACCGTCCTTGTATGGACCGACCAAGTGCAACAGGCATGGAACTCCATCCCACAAACTGACATCCAGCACCTGTACGACACAATGCATGAACGTTTGCGTGCTTGCATTCAACATTCTGGCGGTTACACCGGTTATTAATGTACCAGCATTGCACATTTAAAATGGCTCTTCTCGCGCTTACATTAAGCTGTGATCTTGAAACCTTAATCGATTAAATATGTTACCTATGCAAATGTATTGCTGCCATTTCATTCCTCTACAACTATTTTTTCGTAGTGTTGGGATTTTTTTCCCGTCAGTGTATATAGCTCGTGGAGCGGGTGCTTCGATTTCTCAAACGGCTGAACTGGTACGGGTTGTTCGCGAGCCGCCGTAGTTAAAGTGTATCAGGACTGACGTGAACATAGTCAAACAACAACCCGGAGGCCAAACTGCACAGGACAGCGAAAGGTTGATGTGAGAGGTGAGCGCCGGGTCCGAGGACTCGCACAGGTCAACAGACGCAGTACTGCTCAACAGTTGACTACCCAATACAACAAAGTCCAACGCGGGACAGTATCTGTCATGACCATAGGTCGCACACTCACACTTATAGGCTATAACAGCAGACGACTCTGACGACATCCTCTCCTACCCATGGTTCATTGACGGGAAAGACTCGCCTGGTACGAAGATCATGCGAGTTGGACGTTAGATGACTGGAAAAAAGTGTGCTGGTCTGACAAGTCGCGTTTTTACTCCACTTCCAATGGGCAAACTTCTGTAAACATTTTCTTCACAATTAATGCGTTCCCAAGGATGAAAATTTGAAAATCGATTAAAATAACTTCATATTATAACTTAGAATACTTAATATTTTCTAAAACATATTCATAATTATATTAAAAATCAATAACTTTTCATTTGGTGGTGTTGAAACCAGAAAAAAGATGGCGTGACTTGAACTTTGATGACGTCAGTGGACAAACAAATGTTGGATTGCATAATTATGGTTAGGTTTGAGAAACTATTAAGTATTCCAAGTTATAAAATGAAGCTTTTTTAATCGATGTTCAAATTTTCATCCTTGGGAACGCATTAATTGTGAAGAAAATGTGTACAGAAGTTTTTCCATTGGAAGTATAGGAAGCAAAATTACTTGAGGTCCACCTTAAGTCAGCGTCACGTACTTCAGCAAACAGAGGGAACCTGAGGCGAAGAATCTCGACTCAGCCTTTAGTATGAAAATAGGCATAGGAACCGACTCGAGCCCTTAGTACGAGAATTACCATTACAATCAACTTGTCTAGAGCCCTTGGTACGGCAATTGACATTGCAACCGACTTGACTCGAGCCCTTGGTACGACAAATGCCACTGCAACCAACCCGATTCTAGCCCTTGCCACGAGAATTGCCATTGCAACCGACTTGAATCGAGCCCTTGGTACAAGATTTGCCATTGCAACCAACTCGATTCGAGTCCTTGGTACGCGTATTGCCATTACAACCGACTAGACTCCAGTCTTTGGTACGAGAATTGCCATTTAACCGTTTGGTTATCCTGCAGAGCCACTTTGCCATCGACCATGTGATAAGCGGGAAATCTCAAAAAAGTTTTCATCAGAGAATACGAAAGGAAATCATAGGACAAAAATTACATATAGATATACCTCTCGTATTGAATAAAATTTCGTAAGAAATAATATGGCGTATAGTAGCCCCGTTACGCAGTTTGACAAATCTGTTTCAACCTTTTTAAGGAGATAGGGTGTTATACGAGGCGGCGGACTCCGATCATTCACAATTTTGAGACAAGGTTCGACAATCGGATAAAACATAGATCTGTGTTGTTATTTTTCCGCTGAACGGGATCTTTTCTCTAAGTACTGCACCTCCCTTGAGAGCTTGCACCATTCACCGGAGTATAGGGAGGTGGGACAGCAACAGTCGGCCAATCAGTGGGACTAACAGAAAAAAAGATTGCTAGCTTGACTAACGAAAAAACATTTACTTGCTTTTAATGGCAATGACCTAAAATGTGATTCAACATTTACAATATTTACAAAGTGAAACATGAACCAAACCGGAAAATTCAGTCAATCGCTCACAGCGGCAGAAAAATCTAAATTTAGCCTGATAACGGCTATTTTCCCATGTGCTTCTAGTTACGTGCTGACAGCTGTACACATTAGTTCCTATTTGAGAAATAAGATAGATGAAAAAAAATTAAGATAGAAGAATAAAAACACCCATTACGGTCAAATCCTCTTTCCTCCCGTCGCCCTCCACTAGGAGGAAAATTAAATGCTGATACTTGACTTTTAGTTTCAGCTGGATATTACTTTCACTAATGTGGTTGTTTATTGCTGTTTGCAATGCTCAAGACCTGCCCAGTGGCGAAGTGGTCGGAGGAAAAAGATTCTGGCTAGTCGACTGAGCGCGACAACGGCTAGATTCCAGGGAGAAGCATGGTATTGTGCCTGCCTTACGGCTCTGAGCTTCTCCTTTCCCTGGAACCAATGGCCCCAAAATGAGAGACGCGACTGCTTGCAGATTTTCGGGTTGCTTGTGGTCGTTAAACCACGAAAAAAAAACAGAGCGCGTAAGAAAATCTGGAATGATCTTGTAATGGCATACATCGTTGTATTCCTAATAGTATTGGTCAAGAAACTGCGAAAATCAGCTGTCTTTAAAAAACCTTAGTATTGTGTTGGGGCGAATGTAATGTCCTGCGCGCACGAGCAGTGGAGACAGGCCCCCACCACAGTGGAATGGAACCACCCACAGGTGTTGCAGGTATTACGCCACAGAGTTACTATGAATAGCTAGCACGTGTGTGAAGAACAAGGTTCAGGCGTGGTTTGTTTGGACGTAACGTGGCTTGCAAAGGAGACATGCATACGCCGGATTTGAGACTCATCTTCCTGTATGAATTTAAACTGGCCCATTCTGCAGGAATTGCAGCTCGAAACGTTAACAAAGCGTTTGGGGAAAATACAGCCAACGAACGAACCATACGGCGATGGTTTGTAAAGTTTCGAAGCGGAAATACGGCCCTGCAAAACGAAGCACGTGGTCACTGACATTCTGCTGTTTCTGACGATGTTTTGTTACGTGTGGTTTGAAGCGGACCCCGAAAAACGTGTAGTGAGATAGCGGCAGAGGTAGGTGTCTACAACAAGACAGTTGTTCGGCGTCTGGCTGCACTGGGTAAGGTAAAAAAGATGGACATTGTGCTGCAGCATGATTGACAACTGCCAACAAGACTAGGCGTTTGGAAGTCTGCACGTCGCTCCTTGCCAGGAATAAACAGGAACCTCTACTGCATCAAATCGTCACCTGCGACGAGAATTGGGTCCTTTATGATAATCGGAAACGATCTCCAAAATTGCTAAGCAAGGCATAGCCTGCTGGACGGCATCCCCAGCCACCCCTACACACCAAGAAAATGGTGCTCCTTGTCTGGTGGTCAACAGCCGGGATAATTCATCTGAGTTTCTTGGCAAGAGAGTAAACCATCACTGCAGAACGTTATTGTGCTGAATTACACCAGATGCACCAGAAATGTCTGCAGAAACAACCGGCTTTGGTCAACAGACATGGTGTTCTTCTGCTACAGGGCAACGTCCGCCCTAATGTCGCACGACGAACGATGCTGACGCTAAGTGCCTTAGGCTATGACGCACTGCCTCATTCTTCCTATTACCCGGACTTGTCTCCGACAGAATATTATCTGTTTCGTCGTCTGAATCACTTCCTGTCCGGGAAACAGTTCACGACAGACAACGAGGTTCAACGTGCAGTTGATGACTTCTTCGGGCTCCAGCAACAAGACGTTTTCCGTTCCGGGATCATGGCTTTGCCGGACAGATGGCAACTATGTGTCGATGCCGAGGGGGATTATTTTGCCTAGGTAAGTTGTCCTGCTTTTCCGCTCTCGCCGTCCCCGTGTGCTAGTCCTTTGCCGGACATTTCATTCGCACCAACCCAATATTACTTGACACTTACGATGCACGCCTTTCGTACTTAAATAAGAAAAACACCACAGGTATACCTAAAAAAGTAGGAATTCTGATAATGATATAATCATCAGTTGCTGTTATACACAATCTGGAGTTAGGGGGGGAATCCATTCAGGTGCTTGGCGCTGCACGTGTCTTTCGAATATGATTGGTGATTTATTTTCCCTGACAAGGAAGAGAGAGTACTACAGTTGGGCAGATTAATATAAAAATAAGATAAACTCTTCCTCTGCAGTGGCGGATGTGAAGTCGGTTTCGTTTTCTGAGCTTTTATCTTATTCTAAGGTTTTCCTGACTTGTCGTGTAGAGACCAGATATAACTCCGGTGTTGTGCAATTTGCATGTAGCAGATAATAACTCTTCCTGTCCTTGTTTCCGAACGCTCGTATTAGCCTCAACTTCGACATCTTTGCCCTAGAACAGTAACCTTTGATATTTTCTTTGCTTAACACCATAAACAAGAAAGATGACACCGACTTTTCGTGTGTAATGAGCACGTCTTTTGAAATCCGTTGTGACGCGAATTAAATTCATCAAAGTTATTCAAAGTCAATGGAACCGGCATGGAAAACCCATCTGACCGAAGAAAGAAGTTTTTCAATCGGGTTTTTAATCCCGCAGATACTGCTTTAAACGTAATCATGAACTTACTCTCTCTGATTGCAGACTTGTGCGTTAAGAAACATTTTATTTTATATGAAAAACATTTCGCAGCTGAAACGCTCACCAGCAAAGAAAGAATTTTCAAATCGGACTCTTAGAAGCAGAGATATTGACAAATATAAGATATGCATCTACGCCACCTGGCCGGAAAAACATGCATTATTTTAAGAAGAAAGTATTCTCAAAAGGTTTTTCGATATGAGCGGTATCGGTCCAGGAAAGAATTTTTTCAATCGAGTTTTCAGACACTCAGATTTTGCTGCAAATGCATCAGAAGCAGAAATTAACGCTTATGCCCCTGGTGTATAACCATTCGTTACTAAATATTATATATTATATGAAAAACATTTCCCATCAGGACCTGTATGTGATACAAGAAGAATTTTTCAAATCGAAGTTTTAGAAGCAGAATTATCGGGGGAAAAGCAATTTACCTTAATGGTCCCCTAGCGGAAAGTCTATGAGTTACTTGAAATTTTTGAAATTATATGGAAAACATTTCGCACCGGAAACGCTATCCAACAAAGAAGGAATTATTCAAATTGGACTCTTAGAAATAGAGCTATTGACAAAAATAAGATATACATCAACGTCCCCTGGTGGCCAAACCATTTTTCCAAAAAATTAGAAATTATATGCAAAAGATTTCCCATCGGGAGCTGTATCCGGGGCAGAAAGAATTTTTCAAATCGGAGTTTTAGAAGTAGAGATATCGGGGGAAATGTAATTTACCTTAACGCCCCCTAGCAGAATGCCTATGAATTACTTGAAAATTTTGAAATTATAAGAAAAATATGTCGCACCGTAAATTCTGTCCAATAAAAAAAGAATTTTTTTAATCGGACCATTAGAAATAGAGATATCGATAAAAATACGATATACATCTACGCTTCTGGCGGAGAAACCATGAAGTATTTTAAAAAGAAAATATTCCGAAAAGATTTATCGACGTAAGTGGCATCTGTCCACGAACGAATTTTTCAATCGAGATTTCAGAAGCTCAGATTTTGTGACAAATACATCAGAAGAAGAAATTAACATTTACTCCCCCTGGTGGCCACACCATTGTTTACCAAAAATTGGAAATTATATGCAAAAGATTTCCCATCTGGAGCTATCCGCTGCAGAAAGAGTTTTTCAAATCGGAGTTTTAGAAGCAGAGATATCGGGTAAAACACAATTTACTTTTAATTGTACATCGTAAAATTAAAAAATAAATAAATAAAAGAAATAGAGGATCATCATTTGTATATTTCAAGCTTTCCAACGCAAAAAGAGTTTCTCAAATCGGACTAATAGTTGCAGAGATATGGTGTTCGCAAACGGACGGACGGACAAACCGATAACATAAGCACGATATTTTTACAAAAGACGTGCTAACAACCTCGTACAAAGAGCTGCCAGGTTGACCGCTATCCCGGAGGATCTTAAGAAAGCCGCCAGGTTGACCGCTATCCCGGAGGATCTTAAGAAAGCCGCCAAATTGCCACCAGGCCCCCAGATCCCGAAGCTCTTCGGAAGACTTAAGCACCACAAGCCAGATAATCCATTGAGACCCATCGTGTCAAGGACATCCGCGCCGACATACCATTTAGAGTAGGCACTCTGCAAATTTCTGGTAAATCACCTCCCTGAATCGGACTTTATAATAACTTCCACTCAAGATTTTATCACGAAAATCATGCAAATCTCTGTCCAACAGCATGACATTATCGGTAGTTTCCACGTGGTTTCTCTTTATCCTTCGGTCCCCGTGCCGGAAGCCATCAGAACGTTAAAAGAGGCTATATATAATTCAGCACTTTATTCGCAAGAATCTTGCCGCAATATCTTCAAATTAATGGACTTAGTCTCAAATTCTAGCTACTATAGTTTCCGAGAAAATATCTATAAACAAACAAATGGCGCTCCGACGGGATCTTCACTTCCAGCAATTCTCGCGGAAGCCATCCTTTGCCCAATCGAGCAGCACATATTCACCAGCATTACCCCAAGACCTACCACTTAGCTCCGATATGCTGACGACGTATTTTTCATATGGCCTCATGGAAAGGAGACTCTACCGCTTTTTCTGGATAAAATCAATGATATACACCCTACGATCAATTTCACTATGGAGTTAGAACACAATAATGCATTGCCTTATCTGGATGTTTTACTGAGTTAATCGCCTGAAAATCGCTTCCGTACACAAGTCTATTACAAACCCACTTCCGTTCCCAATCTGATGTTCCGTAGCTCATTTTGCCCCGCTGATTACAAGACAGCTTTCTTCCGTTCTCAAATTAGAAGAGTATTCGACATCTCCTCCGATGTTTTTCTAGACTAAGCGAATTAAAAAGCGTTATCGATTTGGCCACGGAGGCAGGGTACGATCCGAACATGGTACATAAATACATCGAAAGAAACAAAAAGAGGCATGCCGATCTTTCTATGCCGCGGCTACACTACACTATCTGGGCTCCATTCCTTACGTACCAAATGTTTCCTATAAACTCAAGAACGAGCTCAGGAAGATGAACCTTGGTGTCGGCATAAGATCTCCGACATCTTTATATGCTATGCTTAAGCGAAATACTGACGAGCTCCCACTTATCAACGAAGCAGGTGCTTATGCCATCCCTCTACAATATCGGGATGGCTCCAAGCGATACTACATTGGGATGACCAAACGTTCATTTAGAATTAGAGTCAACGAGCATAAGAGGGACATAAAGAACGGCAAACTAACCACGGCCCTATCCAAAGAAGTCCAGCTCAAGTCCTCCGATCCTGTGTGGGATGACATAAAGAAATTAGCTGCCTACTCTACTCCTAAATCCACTGCCATTCGAGAAACATTGGAAATCATTACCAACGATGAGGCCTGCAATGATAGCGTCTCTCTAGAATTACCACGAATTTGGAACCAATTCTTCAAATAATGAAAGCCTTTTGTTTTCCTCCAAGGATTCCGCGTGCAAAACGAACATGATGCCTCGTGTTTTTATTGAATAATTACTTTCGCATCTCTTCATTTATTGTCAAGTCAAGTCACTTCGTTCAAATTGTTGAAACGTTCTATTATCCAGTTTGCATTTTGCTGTCTACCTTCCTTGAGAAAGCCATCTGGTTGATGTGCGAAAGCTTGGAAACCTTGATTTTATCTACGCCAATAAATTCGGATAACTAGTATAGTTTTACTGTCTTATACTGTATATAGTTGGTGTACAGTTCCTTGCGTTATTATTTAGGATAACAAATAACTGTTACAGTTTCTTTCGAGCAAGTACCCGCAAAAAGCTACAGGACTTCGTATGATTCTATGAAAAAAAGGGCAATAAGCTATAATGGCTATTTCGAACTACTGCTGTTAGTCATACCAAATGTTTCTTTCCTACCAAATACTAGTCGTTGTCGTGGGAAAAAATTATTTAAAATTTTAGCACGTGTTCGGAGTGCGAAAAAATTCGTGTTATAAGTCGTCAATAAGCGCCATATTTCTGCACCTCTTACTCGGATTTGAAAAACTCTTTAAGACCATTCTGCATACATTTCCTACTTCAAACAATGCACAGTTTTCCCCGTAGGAAACTTAAATCTTGGCAGTCATGAATGCTGACCACTAGGCCACCCGCGGCCCTCAATTCCTCTGATTAAATCAAAGTCCAACTTCAATAATTTTTTTGTCAGTCGGATAGTGTCCACTACGGGAAACATTTCTCTTGCATTTTCACTTTTTTCCCTTTCTTTCAGAGTTTAACGACCACCGTGAGCAACTCTTAGGCGCTATAAGCAGTGGATCATTCCTAATTTAGCGCCGCTGGTTCCAGGGACGGGAAGAAGCCAGCGCCATGGGACAAGGACACCGCCCATGCCTCGTCTAGGGCTCGAACTCGGACCCCACTCGGTCGACTACTCAGAAACCTAAGCTTCTGAACACTCGGCCACTGGACAGGTGTCTACTTTTTTTGTATAACGAACAGTTCTGTCACTGGCGGGCATAGTTGCATATTTCTTTTTGAAGCTGTAATTCTTGTTTTAAAGCGTTGGCTGAAAACTTCCTCTTGCATCAAATATCTGACCCTGTGGCAATTATTTACGAGCATTTTCTACTTCCAGTGATTCACAGAATGTAGTGAATGTATATTTCTGTTTGAGATCATACCTACGATTCTAAAAGTTAGACTAAAGGAAAATCTTTTGGGTTGGATATAGCTTGTTTTCATGGCAAACATTTTGCGTGCATTTTTTGTTTTCGGTAAGACATAGTTTTTTTTCGCTACGAGACTCAAATATATATTTTTATTTGAGACCATTTTCCCTTTTCTGAAAGATTGATTAAAACGGTTCTTCCTGCATCTGTGTAAATTCCATGTGACGAACATTTTGTAAATTATCACCTGCAAAACTGCGTACGCCGATGAATTCTTGATGATTGCAATTTTTTGCTTTATCACACTTTCTTTCGGTCCATGACATGCTCATTACATCTAAAACTTCGACGGCATCCATCCTCTTTCAGCAAAGTGGCATGAGTGTTACCTTCATCTAGTATTTTAAGATGTTTTTTATATATAATAATGTCGGATATTATTATTATTTTGTCTGCTCGGCTGCACATCTATGAAAAGTGAAAAGGATATCTTCTCTTTTTCGTGCGAATTGTTTCTGTACTGGATAGAAATATTTCAGAGATTTTGGAAAGGCCTTCAATCATTTTTGGCATGAGACTCTGTGGAGAGTTTCAGAAACTCATGGCGTCCATAAAACAACAATTTGACTGCACAAGAGCATCAGTGGAGATAGCAAGGCTACAGTTAGGTTCGGATCTGAATTCAGCTATAATAGCTTAGAGCAGAATACGGCTGTAGATAGGTCAATCCTGTCTGCGCCACGCTGTTCGCAATCTACTAAGAACGAATTATTGAAAATCCAGATTAGATTTCACAAGCTAGGTGAAAATTCGCCGAAAAGATATATCTGACTTTAGACATGTTGATGATATCGAGTTAACCGATTTGAATGAAGATAATCTCCAGAACAGATTAAATAAGCTTCATTGAAGCCTTATAACTCCTACTAATGTTTTGCGTGTGGGAAAACATAGGAATGCATCAGAGTAGACAGCCTGGAGAGAGTAATCGTCCATAATGAGCAATAAGAAAATTCGTGATGAAATCAAAGTCAGAGTATACAGAACATGTGTATTACCTTTTTGTGTGCCGCTGAAACTTGGGCATACAAAAAGAAATTCCGAGAAAACTAGAATCTCGTGAAATGAAAATCTTTCGAAGAATGCTTAGAACAAAATGGAATGATTTTGTGAGAATTCACCAAATTATGGAAAGAATTCGTAAGACCGAACAAACTGCAGATACGGTATAGAAAATAAATTTGAATATCTTCGGCCTTGTATACAGATCGACTGATCAGAGAGGCGTCCTGGTGGCGAATTCATCTAGCTCTAGCCTCTGGCCGTTCGCCGAATGGGTCCAGGCTCAAATCCTATATGGGTGGTGGATTTATGCGACGGCACCGGTTCTACCCCTCCCTGAAACCAGTGGCCCCAAATTAGGGACGAGTGACAGATTTTTGCTGTTAGAGTTGCTCACGGTGATCGTTATATCCTGAAAAAAAAAGATCAAAGCACTTTAAAAACTGCCGCTTTGGACGGGGGCCAAGGAAAATCGTTCTGTAAGGAATCCAAACAAAAGATGTGCTGATTACATCGAGTAGTGGAACGTGCTGGAAGTTATAATTCTCTAAAGAAGTGCTACAGACGGGAAAAGCTTTGGAGAATTGGTGCATGAAACTGGGGCCAACGGTCTCTGGACTGCAGAATATCAATGTCACATGCAGGCCACCACGTTCTCTGTTCCTACAAAATTGGTTGGAAAAATTATTTTTCTGTAGGACAGTATACTCTGAGTGGCCACATTATTATGACCACCTGGTTAGTACGTTGTTGGGGCCACCTTTTGCGCTTAATACTGCTTGAATTCCGCTTGGTGTGGACTCATTAAATGTCGGTAAGTGGCTTGGGGTATATTAGCCCAAATGCGATGAATTGCACCCTTCAGCTCTTGAAGATTTGATGGTAGCGGATCCAGCTCTCTGATGCCAGTTTTGACTTCATCCCACAAATACTCCATTGGATTGAAATCCTGTGATTGAGGAGGCCAATGTAGCACGAAAAAGTCTCCGTGATGCTCTTCAAACCATTCGCGTACAATGTGAGCACTATGACATGGAGCATTGTTCTGCTGGAAGTATCTATCTCCATTGGGATAAACTATCAACATAACTGGGTGAGCGTAGTTGGTAACGATATTTAAATACCTTTGGGTGGTCAGACGTTGCTTCAAACGAATCAAAGGGCCCAAACACTCCTACCAAAACATGCCCTAGACCATAACGTTACCTCCGTCAGCTAGAAAAGTAGTGACGATACAAGATGGGTCCATGCTTTCGTGCTGCTGTCTCCATATCCTCAACCTTCCATCGTATGGTGTAGTTGAATACGTGATTTGTCGGACCACATTATGCTTTTTCACTCATTTTCTGTACAATTCTTGTATTCCTGAGAAAACTGGAGACGTTTCGTCTTGTTCACTGCAGATATCAATAACTTACGGACAGGTTGTCTGCTTCTGTAGCCCATACCATGTCATATGCAGCAAGCTGTACGTTGAGAGGCCATCGGACTTGGTCCTTGATTTATATTATCTGTAAGCTGATGCAGTGTTGTTCGTCTGTTGGACTGAACAAGTCTTCCTACTTTCCACTCAGCTCGAGCATCCAGTAGCCGTTGATGACTACACGCATTGCGCTCAGACCCGATTTTTTGACTGGTGGTCCAGTCGCTGTAAACTTTAACAACTACAGCTCTCGAACATTTCGCAGGTGTAGCCGTTTTATTACTTCTCGCACCAATGCTTCCAGCAGCCACGAACATTCCACGCTCAAAGTCCGTCACATCGCATCTTTTACCCACTATTTCTAGCGCAATTTACTTCATTAGTCTCTGCATGCCTTCAGAGTTCCCTTTTTATATCGATTCGGCCATCTTGCGTTAGCAGCATCTACGGGATAGCTACTTTTGATAAAATGGTCTGGTGATCATAAGAATTTGGCCACTCAGTATTTACAAGAAGTTTCAGGACCTTTCGTTACATGATGTATTTTCCCACTTGTGAAAAGAATTGTGAAACAGAACTGCTAAAAATGCATTTGATTGTATGTGTGTGTGTGTGTGAACATGATGCCTACGTTTCCAAAGTTCCATATAATTCTGGAATATTGTAGAATATTTTAAATTTTTATCCATTTTGTTCTTTTTTGTAAAAGACTTAATCGTAAAGCTCTGTGTGAACGTCATTTAACAGAATGCCGCCTCGGAGGAAAGTCGATGGCTATGCAGAGTCTTTCTCTTTTTTTTTTTTTTTTTTGATTGGAGGTTTAACGACCACCGTGATCAACTCAATGGGCTATAAGAAGTCGCCCGTCCCTAATTTAGGGTCACTGGTTCCAGGGAAGGGAGAGAGCCAGTGCCGTATGACAAACACAACATCCATGCCTGACCGGGATTCGAACCCGGACCCTTTTCGGACGAATGATCAGAGGCCATCGCTTAGACCACTGCGCCACCGGGGCGGCATGCGGAGTCTAAACAGGGACCGAAGAACGAAAACGCTCATGTCTTACCATTCACCCAAGACCATTAGTTACCATATAGCAGAAGGAGCGGAAAGAGATGGCACTTCCGCTATGAAGACCTGAACGTCCAATGAGACGGTTTTAGGAACATACATTAAAGACAACGCTCCGAAAAAGGTCGTGCTCGAAACGACTTAAAATAAGACTTCAAATGAAATTTCTAGATAATATTGAAGCTGAGAAATTTGAATATGATACAGCCAATCTTAATGTGGACTTCTAGTGATATTGCTTCTTATATTTCCAATGGGCGAACTTCTGTACACATTTTCTTCATAATTAATGCGTTCCCATGGATGACAATTTGAACTTCAATTAAAATAACTTCATATTATAACTTGGAATACTTAATATTTTTTAAAACATAACCATAATTATATTAAAAATCAATAACTTTTCCTTTGGTGGTGTTGGGACCAGAAAAAAGATGGCGCGACCTGTACATTGATGACGTCAGTAGACAAACAAATGTTGGATTGCTTAATTATGGTAATGTTTTAGAAAATATTAAGTATTCCAAGTTATAATATGAAGTTATTTTAATTGATGTTCGAATTTTCCTCCTTGGGAGCACAATAATTGTGAAGAAAATGTTTACAGAAATTTGCCCATTGGAAGTATAGGAAGCAAAATTACTAGACGTCCACCTTAAGAAAACCTATCTGTTTTTTTCCTTTTAAAGAGAAAGGGGATGGCTATAGAGAACAGCACCGTAATAAGTTACATTTCTTGTAACACAGAGTAGAATTATTTCAAAAGGAACTTATTTTATGTAGATTTAAAGTAGCTAAAGATTGCGATGTTCAGGTGAAAATGTGATCAGTTAAAGAATTCCAAAGCAGCAATGTAATATTTATGAATGGGATGTCACAGCGTTTGGTGCAGCACTGATTCAGCTGCTCAAAATTTGATAATGGATCATCTTGTTTTACGTAGTGGAAAGGAAAACTGCAGTTGCTGGGACAAAGATTGATAGTTCTTAAGAGCAGTGCTGATGATTTGACCAGTAAAAGATACACAAGACTGCAGATTCTCGTCTCTGGAAAAATTCTGCAGAGGACCTGGTCGTTAAAAGTCCGAGCAAACATCTATAACGAAGTAAATTTCTCCGTCATTTTTATCCGCGCCGGGGCTCGAACGCGGATCCCCTCATTCCGGAATAAGTCACTCTACCAATTGAGCTACGCGGACGTTTTATTCTGATTCCTATCGGCCTTTATGTCGTGTGCGTCCTTCGGGCAGGTACGTCACATCTCCTGGTACGTTACATCATCTCCCCTTATTTTTATTTTTTATTTTTATTTTATTTTTTTCGAAGTGCTGGAGAAGGGATTCTCTTATTTTTCCTATCTCGCGGTGTGGAAATAACATCACACCAATGCGAGATTTTGAACGGTCGGGTCATCCGGATAGTTCGGGCGCCATTATAACGAAGTAAATTTCTCAGTCATTTCTGTCCACGCCAGGATTCGAACCCGGATCCCCTCATTCCGGAATAAGTCACTCTACCAATTGAGCTACGCGAACGTTTTATTCTGATTCCTATCTGCTTTTATGTCGTGTGCGTCCTTCTGGCAGGTACGTCACATCTCCTGGTACGTTACATCATCTCCCCCTTATTTTTATTTTTTATTTTTATTTTTTTTTCCGAAGTGCTGGAGAAGGGATTCTCTTATTTTTCCTACCTCGCGGTGTGGAAATAACATCACACCAATGCGAGATTTTGAACGGTCGGGTCATCCGGATAGTTCGGGCGCCATTATAACGAAGTAAATTTCTCCGTCATTTCTGTCCACGCCAGGATTCGAACCCGGATCCCCTCATTCCGGAATAAGTCACTCTACCAATTGAGCTACGCGAACGTTTTATTCTGATTCCTATCTGCTTTTATGTCGTGTGCGTCCTTCTGGCAGGTACGTCACATCTCCTGGTACGTTACATCATCTCCCCCTTATTTTTATTTTTTATTTTTATTTTTTTTTCGAAGTGCTGGAGAAGGGATTCTCTTATTTTTTCTACCTCGCGGTGTGGAAATAACATCACACCAATGCGAGATTTTGAACGGTCGGGTCATCCGGATAGTTCGGGCGCCATTATAACGAAGTAAATTTCTCAGTCATTTCTGTCCACGCCAGGATTCGAACCCGGATCCCCCTCATTCCGGAATAAGTCACTCTACCAATTGAGCTACGCGAACGTTTTATTCTGATTCCTATCTGCTTTTATGTCGTGTGCGTCCTTCTGGCAGGTACGTCACATCTCCTGGTACGTTACATCATCTCCCCCTTATTTTTATTTTTTATTTTTATTTTTTTTTTCGAAGTGCTGGAGAAGGGATTCTCTTATTTTTCCTACCTCGCGGTGTGGAAATAACATCACACCAATGCGAGATTTTGAACGGTCGGGTCATCCGGATAGTTCGGGCGCCATTATAACGAAGTAAATTTCTCCGTCATTTCTGTCCACGCCAGGATTCGAACCCGGATCCCCTCATTCCGGAATAAGTCACTCTACCAATTGAGCTACGCGAACGTTTTATTCTGATTCCTATCTGCTTTTATGTGGTGTGCGTCCTTCTGGCAGGTACGTCACATCTCCTGGTACGTTACATCATCTCCCCTTATTTTTATTTTTTATTTTTATTTTTTTTTCGAAGTGCTGGAGAAGGGATTCTCTTATTTTTCCTACCTCGCGGTGTGGAAATAACATCACACCAATGCGAGATTTTGAACGGTCGGGTCATCCGGATAGTTCGGGCGCCATTATAACGAAGTAAATTTCTCCGTCATTTCTGTCCACGCCAGGATTCGAACCCGGATCCCCTCATTCCGGAATAAGTCACTCTACCAATTGAGCTACGCGGACGTTTTATTCTGATTCCTATCGGCCTTTATGTCGTGTGCGTCCTTCGGGCAGGTACGTCACATCTCCTGGTACGTTACATCATCTCCCCCTTATTTTTATTTTTTATTTATTTTTTTTTTTTTCGAAGTGCTGGAGAAGGGATTCTCTTATTTTTCCTATCTCGCGGTGTGGAAATAACATCACACCAATGCGAGATTTCGAACGGTCGGGTCATCCGGATAGTTCGGGCGCCATTATAACGAAGTAAATTTCTCAGTCATTTCTGTCCACGCCAGGATTCGAACCCGGATCCCCTCATTCCGGAATAAGTCACTCTACCAATTGAGCTACGCGAACGTTTTATTCTGATTCCTATCTGCTTTTATGTCGTGTGCGTCCTTCTGGCAGGTACGTCACATCTCCTGGTACGTTACATCATCTCCCCCTTATTTTTATTTTTTATTTTTATTTTTTTTCGAAGTGCTGGAGAAGGGATTCTCTTATTTTTCCTACCTCGCGGTGTGGAAATAACATCACACCAATGCGAGATTTTGAACGGTCGGGTCATCCGGATAGTTCGGGCGCCATTATAACGAAGTAAATTTCTCCGTCATTTCTGTCCACGCCAGGATTCGAACCCGGATCCCCTCATTCCGGAATAAGTCACTCTACCAATTGAGCTACGCGAACGTTTTATTCTGATTCCTATCTGCTTTTATGTCGTGTGCGTCCTTCTGGCAGGTACGTCACATCTCCTGGTACGTTACGTCATCTCCCCTTATTTTTATTTTTTATTTTTATTTTTTTTTTCGAAGTGCTGGAGAAGGGATTCTCTTATTTTTCCTGTCTCGCGGTGTGGAAATAACATCACACCAATGCGAGATTTTGAACGGTCGGGTCATCCGGATAGTTCGGGCGCCATTATAACGAAGTAAATTTCTCAGTCATTTCTGTCCACGCCAGGATTCGAACCCGGATCCCCTCATTCCGGAATAAGTCACTCTACCAATTGAGCTACGCGAACGTTTTATTCTGATTCCTATCTGCTTTTATGTCGTGTGCGTCCTTCTGGCAGGTACGTCACATCTCCTGGTACGTTACATCATCTCCCCCTTATTTTTATTTTTTATTTTTATTTTTTTTTCGAAGTGCTGGAGAAGGGATTCTCTTATTTTTCCTATCTCGCGGTGTGGAAATAACATCACACCAATGCGAGATTTTGAACGGTCGGGTCATCCGGATAGTTCGGGCGCCATTATAACGAAGTAAATTTCTCTGTCATTTTCTGTCCACGCCAGGATTCGAACCCGGATCCCCTCATTCCGGAATAAGTCACTCTACCAATTGAGCTACGCGGACGTTTTATTCTGATTCCTATCTGCCTTTATGTCGTGTGCGTCCTTCGGGCAGGTACGTCACATCTCCTGGTACGTTACATCATCTCCCCCTTATTTTTATTTTTTATTTTTATTTTTTTTTCGAAGTGCTGGAGAAGGGATTCTCTTATTTTTCCTATCTCGCGGTGTTCAAATAACATCACACCAATGCGAGATTTTGAACGGTCGGGTCATCCGGATAGTTCGGGCGCCATTATAACGAAGTAAATTTCTCCGTCATTTCTGTCCACGCCAGGATTCGAACCCGGATCCCCTCATTCCGGAATAAGTCACTCTACCAATTGAGCTACGCGAACGTTTTATTCTGATTCCTATCTGCTTTTATGTCGTGTGCGTCCTTCTGGCAGGTACGTCACATCTCCTGGTACGTTACATCATCTCCCCCTTATTTTTATTTTTTATTTTTATTTTTTTTTTCGAAGTGCTGGAGAAGGGATTCTCTTATTTTTCCTATCTCGCGGTGTGGAAATAACATCACACCAATGCGAGATTTTGAACGGTCGGGTCATCCGGATAGTTCGGGCGCCATTATAACGAAGTAAATTTCTCCGTCATTTCTGTCCACGCCAGGATTCGAACCCGGATCCCCTCATTCCGGAATAAGTCACTCTACCAATTGAGCTACGCGGACGTTTTATTCTGATTCCTATCTGCCTTTATGTCGTGTGCGTCCTTCTGGCAGGTACGTCACATCTCCTGGTACGTTACATCATCTCCCCCTTATTTTTATTTTTTATTTTTATTTTTTTTTTCGAAGTGCTGGAGAAGGGATTCTCTTATTTTTCCTATCTCGCGGTGTGGAAATAACATCACACCAATGCGAGATTTTGAACGGTCGGGTCATCCGGATAGTTCGGGCGCCATTATAACGAAGTAAATTTCTCCGTCATTTCTGTCCACGCCAGGATTCGAACCCGGATCCCCTCATTCCGGAATAAGTCACTCTACCAATTGAGCTACGCGAACGTTTTATTCTGATTCCTATCTGCTTTTATGTCGTGTGCGTCCTTCTGGCAGGTACGTCACATCTCCTGGTACGTTACATCATCTCCCCCTTATTTTTATTTTTTATTTTTATTTTTTTTTTTTTCGAAGTGCTGGAGAAGGGATTCTCTTATTTTTCCTATCTCGCGGTGTGGAAATAACATCACACCAATGCGAGATTTTGAACGGTCGGGTCATCCGGATAGTTCGGGCGCCATTATAACGAAGTAAATTTCTCCGTCATTTCTGTCCACGCCAGGATTCGAACCCGGATCCCCTCATTCCGGAATAAGTCACTCTACCAATTGAGCTACGCGAACGTTTTATTCTGATTCCTATCTGCTTTTATGTCGTGTGCGTCCTTCTGGCAGGTACGTCACATCTCCTGGTACGTTACATCATCTCCCCCTTATTTTTATTTTTTATTTTTATTTTTTTTTCGAAGTGCTGGAGAAGGGATTCTCTTATTTTTCCTATCTCGCGGTGTGGAAATAACATCACACCAATGCGAGATTTTGAACGGTCGGGTCATCCGGATAGTTCGGGCGCCATTATAACGAAGTAAATTTCTCCGTCATTTCTGTCCACGCCAGGATTCGAACCCGGATCCCCTCATTCCGGAATAAGTCACTCTACCAATTGAGCTACGCGAACGTTTTATTCTGATTCCTATCTGCTTTTATGTCGTGTGCGTCCTTCTGGCAGGTACGTCACATCTCCTGGTACGTTACATCATCTCCCCCTTATTTTTATTTTTTATTTTTATTTTTTTTTCGAAGTGCTGGAGAAGGGATTCTCTTATTTTTCCTATCTCGCGGTGTGGAAATAACATCACACCAATGCGAGATTTTGAACGGTCGGGTCATCCGGATAGTTCGGGCGCCATTATAACGAAGTAAATTTCTCCGTCATTTCTGTCCACGCCAGGATTCGAACCCGGATCCCCTCATTCCGGAATAAGTCACTCTACCAATTGAGCTACGCAGACGTTTTATTCTGATTCCTATCTGCTTTTATGTCGTGTGCGTCCTTCTGGCAGGTATGTCACATCTCCTGGTACGTTACACATCTTTTTACTTTTTCGCAACACACAATTTTTTTTTTTGATTGGAGGTTTAACGACCACCGTGAGCAACTCAAATGGGCTATAAGCAGTCGCCCGTCCCTAATTTAGGGTCACTGGTTCCAGGGAAGGGAGAGAGAGCCAGTGCCGTAAGACAAACACAACATCCATGCCTGACCGGGATTCGAACCCGGACCCCTTACGGACGAATGATCAGAGGCCAACGCCTTAGACCATGCACTGCGCCACCGGGGCGGCTACACAATTTCCCTGCTGGTGGCATAAACGCACGTTTCTTTTTGAAGCCGTAATTCTTCTCCGTACGTTTTGGAAACAACTGGAAGCTAGTGAGAAAGTAAATATAAGGTGATATACACCAATGAGCCATTACATTATGACCACCAAACTAATAAGCTGTAGGACTCCATTTAGTCCGCAAAACAGAGGCCACTCGGTGAGGTATCAATTCGATGACGCGGCGATATGTATCCTGGGGGTATCTGGTATCATAATGTCAACAGCAGGTCCTCCACTTCCCGTACATTTCGCGGTGGTGGTGATTTAGTGTGAACCGGCTTTTCTAAGTCGAACCATAAATGTTCGATTGGCTTCATGGCAGGTGAATTTGGAGGAGAGGGCATTAACTGAAAGTCACCAACATGTTCCTCGAACCACTCCTTGAAAATTCTGGCAGTGTGGCATGCCGCATTATCCTGTTGGTAATGACCATCACCAGCAGGGAACACAGTTGCAATGAATGGGGGAACTTAGTCCGCAACGATGTTCAGATAACCTGACAGCTGTCAGGGATTGTGCTAGTGGGATAATTGGGCCCAAAGTGTTCCAAGAAAACATCGCCAACAGCATGATACCGCCGCCGCCCACCTGTTTCCGCCCAACAGTGCATCCAGGTGCCATAGCCTCCGTTGGTAATCGGCGTATTCACACTCGGCCGTCTACGTAATGCACCAGGAATCTTGATTCGTCATACCAGGCTACTTCCCTCCAATCATCCACGGTCAAATCTCGATGATCTTGGGCCCATTTCATTCGTTGTTGGCGATGACGTGCAGTGAGCGGATGGGTCTTCGGCTACGCGGATGGTTCTTCGGCTACGTAGGTCCATACGCAGAAAGCTGCGATGAACTGTGTGCTGTGACACATTGCTCTGATCACCACTGTTGTAGCTGCTGCGGTGATGTATCGCACTGCGGCCCTGCGGTCACTGTGAACAATGCGCGACAGTCTCCGCTCTCCTCTGGCATCAATGAGCTGCGGACGACACACAGCTGGACGACGGCTCGTTGTTTGGCCATCTTTGCACCACTTTTGATACGTACTCACTACAGTGGCACGTGAACAACTCACAAGCCACGCCTTTTCTAAGATCGTAGTTCCGAGGGGCCATGCCATCACAATTGTCCTTTATCCAACTCCGATAAATCGGCAGCTTTTCCCATTCTGACTCTGAAAAGCCGGTCCTCGGGTTGTATATATACTGATCTGTGAACTTTACCTGCGCCACCATTCGGTCACCAGTCGCGCTCATTTCTCTAGGGTGGGGGTGGTCATAATGTGATGGCTCATTGGTGTAGTCCGTTAAAGGTGCGTCAGCCACGACATTGATGGCAAAACGGAGTATGTCTACGTATAACAGGGGCGAATATTCGAGATGTACTAGGTGTGCGGCGCACACCCACACAGAGTCGCAATTTAACGTATATTATCGATGTTATTTCTTCGGATTTGTTTCTCATAAAACTCGCCAGAGTTCGTCCTAAGGCTTCTAGTGGCGGTTAAAATTAATTTCTCCATATAATGTTTTCATTAATAAGAAAATGTTCGTTCAGTAAACATATCACATTCGCGCTAGAATCCTGGGGTGTGCTGTTTTGCGAGCGCACATCCGACGACCATAGAGCAGCTGTGGGACAAGAGCGCCCCAGACGGCGCTGCAGATCACGTTCTGATCTCCCTGTAGTCTCAATCGTACCAGCGGAACTCTCAAGGTTTCAAAATCGCTTTATTATTATTCATCAAAAGAAAACATCTCAAGGTGTGCTACCCAAAATCAGCACCGCTTGAATCTCACGGAGCAGCCAGTTCCTGTTATAATTTTCTTTTTATGTATTTCCAGTAAGACTCCCTGAAGTTTGTCCGCTAAACTTAATTCCCTTGTGCAATATTTCCGTGAAGAGAAGAAGGTTCGTTGCTTCGTGCGGTAAACAAAACGTAGTAAGTAATATTTGCAGATGCAGGAGCGTTATTTTAATAGCGGATATCCTAAGTCGTTCAAGCAACTGCAATTCAAAGCTCTCCAGATGGCGCTACAGGTCATGTTTTAATTTCCTTGTGAATCCAACGCAGAGGTTCAAATTCCCAGGGTGTGCGCGCTTAAAAAAGCCCCACTGGTCATACAGGTTTGCGTTTGGAATAGCGTGGAGTCATACACTTTCAACGTTCTCTACGAGTTTTCCATCTTTTCATCGCTGTGTGAATCGGTGTGTTTATGAGCGCAGATACAATTGAATTTTGACATCCATTTAGATACTAAGATGTACTAAGTGTCCCATTTTTTTCCAAAGATTTTGCAGATTGTGTAAAGCGGGATAAAGAAAGTAAGTTTCGTGCTGTATTTAAAACTTATATATAAAGAAAAAGACACCGAAAATTCGTTCATCACTCTAGTATTTGCACAGGAAATTTAGATTTTTCTTACAATGGTGCGTACGTAAAGATCTTTATGACCGTAAGTTATTAGACGACAGTTAAATAAAAGAAATGCTTTTCGTATGTTCAAAATCAATGCGAGAATTTTGCAGCTCGGGATACATAATAAAATGTTTTGCGTGTCCCATAACAGCGCACACCCAACCTAAATGGGCACGCGACGCCGCTGGTCTATAATTATACGACAAGCTGTGATATCATGCTGTCAGAAGGATACGCCTGTAATTAGTTCCGTTAATAATATAGTTTCAAGTTGTTTCAACTAACGTATTTCAAGTTGTGTATGACAAATGGACTTGTAAGCTTCAAAGAGAATAAAAGTTCAAATAATTTCCGTTTGTGTATGTTACTATTATATCATTAGTATGTAAAGTTCAGTGGCTATTTAACAACAAGCAAATAATAACAACGAAAATAACTCTAAAACATTATACAGCTGTTTTTTTTTTTTTTTTTTTTTTTTTTTGCTTCTTCAAGAATGTTTGATGGAAATATTCTGGCTAAAATATACAAATGCATTGTCTGTTTTTGGTCTAAATTAATGTCATTTAGCTGTTCGCCAAAACTTTACCTGATACAAAGACATGAAATTTAAATTTTATTTCTTGCTTTCAACAGAAGACTGGATTTTTGCAAGCTTTAAAGTCCCTCTTACTTCCCTCACTCATCCACAAATCTCCTCAAGTATGGTCAAGGAGAGGCAACTACTCACCGCAATCCTCAACGTTCATTAGCACTTTGTACTCAACTCAGGACATGGCGAATGGACCTTTCATCGGTAAAACTATTAATTGGGTCTTCTGTAGCGGAAATGCTGTCACTGATATGTATAAGGAAAAGGGGACAGACTAGATTCCTGATATGCTTCTTTGTTATGGGGAAAAGGCATCCGTACATGCACCCTCAACACACACGTATGCTACCCTCAATACACACTTAATAGCTAAAGTAATTAAGCTACAGTCCCAAATACTAGAGTAGGACCAAAGTCATTCGACTGGAGGATTTCTGAAACATTTTGATGCAAGGTTACCAAGAAAGACTACAGACTCCGAGTTAGAGAGAGAAGCAGTTGCAAAATCTACTTAAAAAATGAGATAGCGAGTAAATCTTTTGGATTTTAGTTCCGTGATATTTTGGAGATCGCATAACTGTCAGTTTTTAAAAGGTGTAGTCCTGAAAAGCAGGAAAGTTAAATGTTGATGCTAAGTTAAACGAAGAAAAATTAGTTGATTCATTATATTCGTGCACTACAAATGTAGAAGCGTAAATGAGTATTCATTTACGCTTCTACATTTGTAGTGCTCTAACGCATCTGAGGATGGACACTGCAGCGGGTAAATCTTTTAGATTTTAGAAGCGTAAATCTTTAGAAATAGATTTAGATTTAGAAGGGTAAATCTTTTAGAAGCGTAAATAAGTACTCATTTACGCTTCTACATTTGTAGTGCTCTAACGCATCTGAGGATGGACACCACAGCGGGTCCGAAAGATCTTATGCTTCCAACTTCATGATGCTTAATGATTTTTAAGAATAAATAGTCTTTAAAATGATCATCGAAGTTGTATTTAAATTGTTTTTATTCATCACAATTTGAATCGAGCAAAGACGGTAATGCTTTCCATTAAGTGAAGAAAAATTATTTTATTATAATGTAGATTACTTTTATTGCTAATTTGATAACTACTGTAAAACACATAGGTTCTGTCAGGAGTTTTCCGGCGGTATAAATCAAGAAATCTTCAAAGGTTTTCAAAGCATGGAATTAGAATATAGACAAGAGTATCAGTTTTACCAGGTCAAAGGCCTGCAAAGGAAAATTAAACAAGGAGCAGGTATATCTATCAAAGGAAAAAATTGATAATTGTGTAATTTTATTAGGTATCTGTTAAAATAGAGAATTTAAACTTACCTTCATGTTCGTCTGAATGTTCAGCGGATGACCTGTAACAAGAAAACTAGTTTAAGGAACACAAATTTGGAAGCAAAGCATAAGTCACTCGAAATAATTTGTTATATTCATCAAAATAGATTCGAAATACAGAAGTATTAAATATAGAAGTATTTATATAGTTACAAAAAATAAAAGTATTGAAACATAGTATTCGAAAATGTTTGATCACTGTGCTATAAAGTAATCAAAACCGAGTGTTGTGGTCGATGCATGATTGCAGCCCTTCGTTATAGGCATCTACATCTTTTGTGTGCTGATCATATAGTTTTTCAATTGCTTTAAATATGTTTTAAAGATAACTTAAGGTACGATTATGGATTGATCTTACATTTCACTATGTTTTTGGTATATCAAGTTCCGTAATGGGGGGCTTGATTCACGTATCATTATGATTTTGCTATAATATAACAAAAAGTGATTATGTATTTATTCGACCATTATGTTTTCAATATGAGTGTTCGTAGTCATGACATGGTTTCCCGTTTCTCTATATTTTTACAACGGACTTGATTATGGATTTATTCCAAATTTCACTGTGTTTTCAATATAGGAATATTCCTGATGATTAAGTCCAATTTTTCTTGTGTTTTTAGCATAACAACGAACTTGATTATGAATTGATTCCTAATGCCGCTCTGTGGATAGTATTCTAATGAACGTGATTCGAACTGTTTCCACATTTCGCTACATTTTTGGTAAAATAGAAGACGTGATGATGGACTGTTTCCACATTTTACTGTCTTTTCATTACAGTAATATTCTTCAATATGATTTAATCCCATATTTCATTACTTTTCACTGTAACATCGGGCATGATTATCGGTTGACCCCATGTTTCACTAAGTTTTTAATACAGCTGCTTTAATTATTATAGCATAATTCCACATTTAGCTGTGTTTTTAGTATAACAATAGATACGATTACGGACCAGTCTCATATTTCAGGATGTTTTCAATATAACAACATTTGTGAATAAAGGTTTCAAATCCCACGATGTGTTTAGCATTACAGCGGAAGCGGATGTTATTTATGGATTCATTTAGCACTTTATGTTTTCAATATGATGTTAATGTTTATGGCTTGATTCCACTATGTTTTTACTGTAACAGTGGACACGACCCCCAAAGCAGAAATTTCCTGATTAGTTTGCGACAGATATCATGGTACCACAATAAATCTGTGGGTGATCATCGGGCGAGATAACTACTGGATGTGAAGAACAATAAACATTTGCAGGCAGAGATTAAAAAAAGAAAAGAAAAGAAAAGAAAAGAAAAAGAAACTAACCACCTTATGTTTCTTCAACCTAAAAAAATGAGAAAAATAAAAAGTCTAGCCTGGGTACTATAGTAATTGCAATGATAACTAGAATCAAGAACATTCCGCACTCTGTACCTAGAATTTTGCCACCCTTTTCAAAATGAAACACAAAGATTTGTGGAATAAATTTATGTTTAACAACAATACAGAACAAGAGGAAACATTACTAGAAAAAACAACGATTATGGGAGAAATATACTTCCGTTTTCGGAAAATGCTTCTCCATTTCCAACCTTTATTACAAACATTTATGTAATTAAATGATACTCGGGTTGTACCAAAAGTAATGCAAAATTGGGCATAACTTTTTTATTAACTGACAGAGGTCGTTCAAATTGCACATGTTGGTAGAGTTACTTTTTCTCTATACAAAGATACCACTCAACATAGTCTCCATCACAAGCGATGCATTTGCGCCATCGTTGAACCCAACTCTCGAATCCTCTTTGAAAAAATTCAGTTGTACCCACTTCTTCACAGCCACATTCACCTCGTCTGTGTTATCAAATCGTTCTCCCCGGAGACTGTCCTTCATTGTATAACGAAGTAAATTTCTCCGTCACTTCTGTCCACGCGAGGATTCGAACCCGGATCCCCTCATTCCGGAATAAGTCGCTCTACCAATTGAGCTACGCGGACGTTTGTTCTGACTGCTATGTGCCTTTATGTCGAGTGCGTCCTGCTGGCAGGTACGTCACATCTCCTCCCCCCAAAGAGGCATTATAACGATGTAAATTTCTCCGTCATTTCTGTCCACGCCAGGATTCGAACCCGGATCCCCTCATTCCGGAATAAGTCGCTCTACCAATTGAGCTACCCGGACGTTTGTTCTGACTGCTATGTGCCTTTATGTCGTGTGCGTCCTGCTGGCAGGTACGTCACAATTATACCGAACAGGTGGAAGTCGGAGGGCGCCAGATCTGTGCTGCACGACAGATGGGAGATAACCGACCAGCTTAATTTGCTGATCGCCTGATTTGTTGCCAAAGATGTGTGTGGTCTCGCATTGCCATGGTGACTGTGGGTCCTTTTCATATTCTTGTTCGGTCTCTTCCTTCTTATGGCTTCTCTAAGCTTCCTGAGTGTCTCAATGTACCACTCGCTGGTCACAGTACGGCCACGTTCCAGAAAATCAAAGAGAATGACACCCGTGTCACCCCAAAAAACAGTAAACATGACTTTGTGCTGATCGCTGGCTCTTGAACTTCTTAAGCCTTGGTGAAGAGGTGTGATGCCATTTCATGGATTGATTCTTCGTTTCCGGATCATAAACATACGCCCACCACATCGGAAAAATACGTGTCTTCATTGACTTCAAACACTTCCAGCAGATCGGAGCAGACTTCCACACTTTTCTTCTTCAAATCGGGTGTCAACTGCCGAAGTACCCACTTTGCACACATTTTCCGATACCCGAAGTCTTCCACCATCTTCTGTATGGCATTGTGACCACAGTCCAGTTGTGCAACAAGCTCACGGATTGTGACTCGGCCGCCCCGGTAGCGCAATGGTCTAAGCGATGGCATCTGACTATTCGTCCGAAAGGGGTCCGGTTTCGAATCCCGGTGAGGCATGGATGTTGGTTTCGTCTTATGGCACTGGCTCTCTCCCTTCCCTGGAACCAGTGACCCTAAATTAGGGACGGGCGACTGCTTATAGCCCATTCAGTTGCTCACGGTGGTCGTTAAACCTCCAATGAAAAAAAAAATTGTGACTCGTCTCTCCGCGCGAATCAATTCATCCACTCGCTGACGATTCGTGTCAGTGGTCGCAGATGATGGTCTCCCCCGAGTGGTTTGTCTTTAATGGTGGTTTCCCCTTCTTTAAACTTCTTAATCCATCTGCGCACATTGCTCTTGTCAATGGTATCATCTCCGTAAACATTCTGTAGCCTTCTGTGGATGTCGGACAGCCTGCACCCTTCCTTCGTCAAGAACTCAATGACGGCACGTTTCTTCTGCTTGGAATCCATTATTTACGTGCAATGAAGAAGAAGGGTTACTATAGAGGAAGAGTTACTGTACCAACATGTGCAATTTGAACGACCTCTGTCAGTTAATAAAAAAGTTATTCCCACTTTTGCATTACTTCGGTACAACCCTCGTATTTAAACGATAATACTGTGTAGAAAAACACCGCGAAAAAAAGATTACGGGAAAAATCTTTGCTGGCTTTAGCTTCCGTCGTGGAAAATTTTTGTCTCCATTTTATGAATACAGCAGAAACTTTCGCCGCGTCCAACTTCCCTTTTCGGAAAATTTTTCTCCATTTTCATAATGCATCGATTATTTGCTAAATTGCAGGAAAGTGGGGCATAAAGCTTACGAGTTCAATTTCTCTCAGGTTAGAGATTTCCCCCTGATTTTAGGTAAAACTTTAAAACAAAATGCTGCTCACCCATGGATTCACAATAATTGAATTCATACAGACTAATAAGAAAATGTAGGTTCTGTGAGAAACAGGCAACTGATTTCCATGCGTTCAAAATGTGGATAAATTTAATTATATTTTAAGTTCACATGCGATCAAAACGTTTTTGGCTATGCATTTAAGTACAGGGCGTACCTGCGACTGTTGCTTAGATAAACGAATAACATATGCATGTTATTCTCCACAGACATAATTGCCGACATTTAAAATAAAGTGGTCAGGCATAGAAACGTCTATGCTTTATCAAAATGCGAAATTGTCAGCCGAATAGCCAGGGGTCCACGCTTCTGATAAACCGTAGGAGTTGGGTTGTGGTTTGAAGCCTGCTTGAAACATATGTGACACGCGAGCAAACGGCGCTGGTACTGCCTCTCTCTGGAAACAGTGGCCCAAAATTAGGAGCCGGCGACTCCTTAAATCGGTCGCGCTGTCGATTGCCCAGTTATCCAATTGCGATACGCACTACTTCACCTAGAAAATGCCACACCAAGTTGTATTTGTTGGAGAGCCATACAAACTGGTGAGTATGTCTCGACAGATGGATGATTGTAGTTCCGAACCAATTACGTGAGGGTGAAGGAGATGAAAGTTCAAAATGGATCGATGAAGCTAAGTTAGGTCGTTCTCACTCGGGTGTGTGGACCATTGGATCGGAGTGATTTCGGTGGAGAAAGCACGTGAGAAGGTTTGGAGTACGTCGTCGGTTATCTTACCATAACACGAACATCTTTACGAAGGGCTACGTTACAGGGTTATTTACTGCTGGTTTTCTTCTGCGTCGCATCACGGCGCAAACGCATCGAGATGCAGCAACTGTCAGTCGAATGTGGCAACAGTGGTTGGAAGAAAGCAACGTGGGTTGCTGCAGTGGTGACAGGTGCACGTAAGCTGACATACGGAAGCCTCGATAACAGCACTTGACGGCAAGCCATAGCAGCGCCAATAATCAATCACAGCAGACTATATTCGGTAGACAGGTACCTATGGACCTTTACGTATTATCGCAGACTGGTTTTCTGTGCTCTCGCCAGTCATTGCGACGATTGCCATTCACCGCAGCACATAGGCAGAAGTTAAGGTAGAGTCGCTGTTTTCGCGAAATGCGATGAGTTAATCTAAAATACAAGAGAAAAATTAGTGGCCATCGCAAAATGGCGCTAGCCGTTTAAATATCAACCCATCAGCAGATTCTGCTCTGGCGTTCTGGCAGCGATTTGCAACTGCGCGGTTATTTTCTTAATCCTTAGGCCCGTTTTACACAAGTGCATTTTTTCCGCCGAAGTAATAAATCTTCCTGCTGTCTTACCGCTTGTTTTAAAGCGGACTATAGAGTTGCACCGAGACTTTCAGACGCGCGGAAGCGGTAAAAATTCTGACGCGGTAGCCACTCAACTTCCGCGGGGTTCGCTACAAACCGGACTTCAAAAATGCCTTCCAAATTTAGAGAAACGTAGGTGTAAGACAAGATGTTAACACAGGCGGCCAGCCGATCGTCCGCTACAGCAATAAAATAATCACTCCTGTGAAAGGTGGTGGGGAACAAAGTGCTGTTGCACCAAGAGCACCGATTTGGTTCCTGCTCATCCGTCCGGCGTTTTATTTCTCCGTTGCAATAAAACCGCTTGTGTAAAAGCTAGCAAAAAACTGCACTGCGGGACGGTTTTATTGCTTCGGCGGAAAAAATCCGATTGTGTGAAACGAGTCTTAAGGTATGTTCCTACAGCACCTGTTGGCTCAATCATCCCCCTTCCCCCTCCGTTATACCTAGGTCACTCCATAAGGTGGGACAGGGTAAAATTACATAAGGAATAGACAAGGAATTAGACCCTTTGTCCCCATTCAGAGTTCAAGTTTAAACTAGAGTCAGTTGTGATGTCTACAGCGCCTCTCCTGCCCCAGGGCCATAAACAACCCTTTATAGTCAAGGCATTCATGACCAGAGTGACCTTTCAAACTCTCTCAGATTAAACGGAACACGGGTTAGGAAAGAACAGTGCACGCCAGAGGCTGCTCGTCATCCCCGGTGCCGTCTATCATAGACGTGCCGCAGTTGCCATGAATAAATTCATTGATAAGAAATGCAAGGATTTCAAAGACAGTGCTGACAAATCAATGGAAAAAAGTTTAAAAAAAAAAGAAGTAAAATTGCTACTGAATCTGTACCTTCTCAAGAACTTGTGCAAAAATGGTGCTCCCTTTACAAATGGGTACAAGTTAAATGGAACGAATAAAATGCCATATTTGAACTGCGAATTGTGTGTTGCCGCGAGAAAAAGTAATGTCCTGGAAAGTGATAAAGATTTGGATTTTAAGCTTATTTAATCATTATTTTAGAAATAAGTTTTTATCCGTTCCTTACCTGTTAGCTGTACATCAACTTTTACTGCCCAGTACAGTTTCCTTTTAAATGTGTTACTATCTTCAAAAATAATTAGTTTTCCACTGATGTCCAAAGTGTTGTTGGTGTGAATGATTAAATTGAGGCTAGGATTTACTAAGCGACAAAAGCGGCTAACTTGCTTTAGGATTTTGTTGGACATTTTTTCTCCATTTTAGCATTTTTGCTACAGCATTTTTTGAGCCAGCTTAAACTCTGACGTCGCGCAAGATTGCAGTGGTGCCGTACCAGACATGGGTGGCAGGACGAATGGAACAATCCCGTATTCAGCGACGAGTCTCACTTCAGTCTCAGAGCCTGCGATTGCCGATTGAGAGTCTGGAGACAATATAGTCTCTGGGATGATCTGGCTGCCATCTGTGAACGTCACACGGATCCTTAGCCTTGTGTTATAGTTTGGGGCGCTATCAGTTTCAACGGCCGTTCACAGCTCGTTCGCATAAGTTGGTACAATGGCAACCCGAGGATACATCGATCACGGCTGCTGCCCGTTTTGCTGTCGTATCTCCGTGGTATCCCTGATGCCCAGTTTCAACAAGATACCACCCGCTCGCACACTACCAACATCAGCTGACATTGCCAACAAGGTATGCAGGTGCTGCCATGGCCAACGCGATATCCACAGTTCTCCCCAATAGGGAATGTGTGGGACGTCACGGGTAGGCGACTTCACACCTGCGCAAGACTCCCTCGCAAAGTCGATGAATTATGGGCATATGTCAACGAAACATGGTCAGTGATACCTCTGGGCACCATAGGGGTCTTTTGCATTCGATGACACCACGTGTTGACGAATGCATAGCCCAGCATGGCGGTCATAGGACCTACTAAATCAGGCCACATCATACTGTCTCCTTGTCCATCGCATCCATGTAATCCCTCAGAAATTAAACCACTTCTCCTTCACTTACTTGTCTACAAGTGTGGCAAGTTTCGTCTCATTTCGTGCATTCTATCATAATGTGGCATTTTTTCTGTTGAGCAGTGTAAATTTTGAGTTGGAGATTTTTTTATGTGCTGTTGGTAAATGGCATTTGCGGTAATATTAAAAAAGCTGCCGTAATTTTTCCGAAAGTTGGGCTCACTCAATTTTGAAAAAAAAAAAAAAGAATTTCAGATGAATTTTGTTCCTTTCTAGCAATTTAAAGTGTTTCATGCATTCGTGACTCAGCGAAATTAATTTAATTGCAGAAGGGTTTTATTTTGTGCGTATGAACTGAGACTCATTCCCAATTCGTTCAGAGCATCCGAAAGAATGCAGACATGGTTAGATAGCATGTCCATGAGTTGTGTTCGTTAAACCACGCAGGTTTTCACCTGCTGACTTTCTGACAGGGTTTGACAGCATGCCCCTGAGTTGTGCTCTTTACACCATACAGGTTGCATACTACCCAATGTCGCTAGAAATATCCCTCAGGCTGTGAATGCCTCTCTTTTTTTTCAGCTTCACTGCCTACTGGGTTTCTTTTCCTGGTCATCTATAGGCTTGTGACTAAGACCCTTTACCCCTTGGCATCTGGGAGGAAGACAAAATTGACATAAAAATATTTAGCTTCATCAGCTACACTTCCATGCGCTTTTCCTACCGGGCACCGTAGCCCAAATATCCTAGCTTCCTAATTCTAAGTGCTATATAAGACCTGTGTGTGTGTATGTGGTCGGACACTCCCTTCCTAAAATCCTCTTCAACGTCATTCATACATTCATTCAAAGCACGCAATTCCCCTGCTCTTGATAGGATCTGTCCATTGTGTTCTTTGCTCCTTCTAGGGTGTGCCCAGTGAAATTTTCACCTTATCGACAATTCGTCGGCATTCCTGGAGTGCTTTTCGGGCATCTTCGAGGCCTAACCGTTACCTTATTTTTGTTTCTGTCCAGAGAATTATATCTGCCAGAAAGCAATTTTGTTTGCTGAGAAGGTGCTGCGGATTGACCTGTGGATAGAGCAGCCGGCTTCCAACCATATGTTTGGGGGCCCGATCCCAATCTGCCCAGCCACCAAATATACGCCGTACGACAGTCATGATGCCTCGGAGAGCTCGTTAATGGTGGTGCCGTAGCATTGAGACCCCTCCAACCCGTTACAAATAAGGACATCTGCTCTACTGATTTTCTACCTTTCTACAGTGTGACTTTAGCGTCACATGGAAGCCCAGCTCAAATCTTCTAGCCTCCAAGGTCTTCTTAAGGCCTGGGGCCAGACACTCTCTTTTCCAAATCCTCTGACTGACTCATTGTTTTCTGAGAATAAACCTAGTACGCTTCGAACGTAGTGTCTCCAAAGACGTTTCCTGAGTGCTGCAAAACTTAGTGTTCTACGATTTATGTTGTGTGTGTTCTTTGTAGATTATCGCACCGGAAGACGTTCAGGGCAAGCTAATAGGTCAGACATTTAATTTATTATTTTTAGTTGAATTTCTCGAATCTGAGTTTTTATACACTGGCGTGCAAAAATTAAGGACGAGACGGTTTTTCGAATGTAACGTCGTGCAGAAGTGCTTCACATCGACTCAAATCATACCATAAGATTCCCAAGATGTAAGAATATGGGACAAGTGAGAAAAACCGTCCAAACAAGGAATCCAAAGGATACAAAGGCACTTTATTGAAAAGGTAGCTTCGAGCACAACTGGACAGAAGACAGAAACGTCCATGTGACAGGTGGCTGCCAAGAAAAATCCAGTCTTTAGTAGGGGATATGATCACCCCTGACTGCGTTGCAGGATTTACAACGTCTGTCCATGGTGAGGACGAGGTTGTCAAGGAGCTGTTGAGGCATCGCGGCCCATTTCTCTTGTAGCGCCAATCGCAGCTGCGAAATCGTTGCTGGCGGCTGGTGACGTGCTGCTAAGCGTCTCCCGAGAAGGTCCCACACGTGTTCGATTGGATTTAGGTCCGGGGACCTTGCGGGCCAATTCATGCGTTGAATATCTTCACTCTCCAACAGCTCTGCGGCAGCCACTGTACGATGAGATGTAGCGTTGTCGTCCATGAAGAGAAACTCAGGACCCACAGCACCTCTAAACAGACGCACGTGAGGCAGGAGAACCTCGCTACAATAGCGGACACCAGTAACTGAAACTCCTTGGAAGATGTGGAGGTCAGTACGGCTACCTGTGACGTACCTGCCAGCAGGACGCACACGACATAAAGGCAAATAGTAGTCAGAACAAACGTCCGCGTAGCTCAATTGGTAGAGCGATTATTCCGGAATGAGGGGACCCGGGTTTGAGCCCCGGCGCGGATAAAAATGACGGAGAAATTTACTTCGTTATATACCAAGTATGATACAGCCCCAAACGAGAACTCCACCACCTCCAAACCGGTCCCTTTCGATGATGCTGGAGGTGTGATTGCGTGTTCCCTGCCCTCTCCAGATGTGTATACGTCCAGAATCGCTCGTCAGACTAAATCGGCTCTCATCCGTAAAGAGAACTCGACCCCATTGCTGATGTGCCCAGTTCTTGTGTTCCTGGCACCACAGAAACCGCCGTTTCCGATGAGCAGGCGGTAATGGAACACACCGTACTAGTCGTTGTGCAAATAGACCACCTTTGTGCAGCCTACCGGCCACGGTAAAACGCGATAACGGACGTCCAGTTGTCTGTTGCATGTGCCTTGCGATTTCTCCCGCTGTCTGCCGTCTGTCTCTTCTCGTCTGTAGGACAATATACGGGTCGTCCGCCGCCGTGGTTGCTCGTGGACGACCACTGCTAAACTCTCGGCCAGCTGCTCCTGTCGTTTGAAATGCTCTCCAAGCTCGTGAAACAATGCTGTTAGGGATCCCGAACTCCTCGGCCACACTGGTCACCCTTCGACCTTCTTCCAATTTCCCAATGACGCGACCTCGGGTAAAGTCATCCAGATGTCATCTACTGGATTGCCTGTTGGCCATATCGCACGGTGGCAGCAACTCGACGTCGTTCAAACCAATGTACACCTTGCAAGAGCTTTCACCGAATTGCTGAGCGTACACCGCCCGTGTGCTTTATACCCTTCCGAGACCCCCCCCCCCTACGTCATGCTGCATATATGCGCTTGCCTTACCGTACCGGACCCTAGTCTATCTCCTGAGTGGTCTTTCGGTCCGTTCTGCCTGCTCGTTCCGCTGTTGGCTAATATATATAAATATATTTATATATACAGTATAATGTGAAAATCCTCCAAATACGTGGCGACAGTAAATAAATAAATGCATCGCTCTTTCCACGTTGCAGAAACACACAGCAACCGAAAAATTGTTTTTCAGCCGCCGCTGTGGAATTGAACCACAGAACTCTCAATATCTAGCCGAGTGCGTTACATTTACACCACAGTGGCCAACAATCCACGGCGCTATGTGTATTTTTAAGTCCGCTAGATATCGAGAGTTCTGTGGTTCAATTCTACAGCGGCGGCTGAAAAACAATTTTTCGGTTGCTGTGTGTTTCTGGAACGTGGAAAGAGCAATGTATTTATTTATTTACAGTATAACTTTTTGACTCACTAACTCAGTTTAGAATCCAAAAGCATAGATTTAATTTCTTTCCCTAAATCAGTAAGTAAGAGCTGATTTAAATCAAATCCAATGTTTCTACTAGCTGATGAAAAGCTCACAGTAACAAAGATATTGTTGTATTTCTGCCGTAAGTAATTGTTGCCTAGAAAAACCCGTAAGCTGGTCAGGTGTAGCTTCAGTTTGAAAGCAATTTATCTCATTAGAGTCAGATCAGAGGCTTCTACTTTGGGATCAAATTAGAATTTAAGTTTAAATAATAGTATCTCTTTTGCAATTGTTATCTTGCAGCAGTTATTTCCTGCCGTAATGAATTTTTTAATTTTGTTTTTGATTATAGGAATAGTTTCGGAATCGCTCTATAGAAACAGTAATTCATACAGTAGACATCAGCGATGCGCCGGCTAATCGTCTTGAAAAGGATTCCATAGAGTAGATATCCGAACTCTGTGGATATTGGGCTGGAAATGCCATTCCTATCTAGGAATAAGCAAATGACTGCACGACCACCCTGGATGGAGCAACCTTTGAGGAATTGATTGACCTCATGCGCACTATCCTGGCTTTCCCCTTCAGCTCCATTTGGCTACTCGCTGATGGAATGCAGCAAGAAGGGAATGTGGCTCAAGCCATGAGCAGGGATCATTCTTATTCTAGTATAGCTGGTATGTCAGCTTCCCGTAAAACAGTTGAATAGCCTGTTGTCAACAAGTAGATCTCAGCAATCAGAGCTATCAATGGCTGGAGCAAGTAGATCGTGAGAGAACTCCTTGGCTTCTAGGCTACAGCAAGTGTCTTGCGCAGTAAAACATAGACTTCATTTTCTAGATCAAGTGGTTCGAAGCCTGAGAACACCGTGGTCAGGTCCATTGTCGGTTACACCGAGGCAGAAAGAGAAGACCTGATGCTCACCAGAAGGCTCTAGTCAAACCCCCTCATATAAAATAACAGTCCTGAGGAAAGAAAGTAGGTACTTCCTAAGCCTACATCAAATGTAGGCTTAGGAGGTACCTACTTTTCCACATCAGCTGTAGGCTTAGGAGGTACCTACGCAGCTTCAAACCTTTAGCCCAACAGGTTCAGTTGGGTAGTAACACCCAAGCTAAAACTTAGAGAAAATGAGGTTAAAAAGAAACCACGGAAGGAAAGGTCTCCCTCTCCCACCCCAAATGAAGAGCAGTCACAGGAGACCATTGAAGTGAATTCCTCAATCTTTGCGGCGAGCGACATATTTGCTGCTTTGGCCGAAAGCCTAGAAATGGAAGACAACAGCATCTTTATCATCTCCGAGCATGTTGATGAAATTAATACTGCTGTACCCTCAGAAATACCAGACCTGCCTTTAAGTGTTTCAAAGCGAGTGCTCCCACCCCCTTGGCCTCTCGTAGGCTCTTAGACTGAGCTTCTTTTTATGAGACCCTTGAGAGGGAACTGATTAGTAAGGATAAAGCCAAAATGGTGGCTCACCGTACCATTTCACTATCAAGGTGAAAACTGACGTTGTGCTTAGTAGACATACTAAAGAAGCAACAGGTCGAGTTTTTCACCTACCTTCTGCCAGCAGATAAGCCCCTCAAAGTTGTTACTGAGGATCTCAACATAAACGTCACCTTGGATAAGGTTAAAAAGGAACTCCATCGGTCCTACGCGGTGACCCGGGTGAACTATTGGAAAATCCAAAGGAAGCAGGAGCTCAAATCTGTTACCGTGCTGTTTCCCAACACTCCAGGCAACAAAGCTATTTTTGCCCTTCAGAAAGAGCTTGGAGTGGGGGTTAAGGTGGAAACTTATAACAACAAATATAGCATTCCACAATGTTACAACTTGGTGACGGTTTCAACCATGCTCATCAGAATTGCATAAACAAGCCATACTGCGTTAGATGCAGTGAGGGACAATTCAGCAATAAAACATAGCACTACTACACCAGCTGCAAGGTTGAGCGGCTCGGTCTCGGCCCAAACCCAGTTCCTCATCTCATTTTAACGCGAAAGTGGATAAGCCAAAGAAAAAGGCTGACACACAAACTGTCGAGCTGAAGAAAAGAAGAAACAGACTCCCTTCTCTGCTACAAGCACTAGAATGTGGAAAAGTAGGGGTGGAAAAAAATCAGCTGGCCGATCAGCTGCCGCAGCGGAGAACTCTCCTGAAGCTCTTAAACAAGTTTGCTCAGGGAGTCAAAGTAGCTGTGGATAAAACTGCACGAACCCAAGAACAAAAACGTCTCCTGGAGATTAAGGAAAAGATTTATGCTGTGGCTCAACAAACGGTGCTGGTGGCCTGTGTTCGTGTCCTTTGTGATATGTTTCCTTTTACATTATGGATAACATCCCCATAATTATTTGGAACGCCAAAGGAATCAGATCAAAATTTTTACAACTCGCAAATTTTTTGCAAAATCATAGCATAGATCTGTTGCTTATCCGTAAGTCGAAGCTTTCAGATAAGGTCTGTATCGGTATTTCTAACTACTATGTGTTCTGGCAAGACCAAAACATGCCTGAAAACGGTACAGGGTCAAGTGGGACAGTTTTACTAGTGAGATAAGGAATGGTCATCAACAGTTCCTCTTTCAGTAGCAGCGTTCACATCGTGAAACCGAAAACAAAAGCCGGCTTCACCAAACTAATCTTATGCTACAATATAGAGGGGGAAATCTCATCTCCTAGTGACCATGGCACCCTCCTGAATGATAGCATTACCACGGTAGCACGGAATGTCTAGAATGCCAAACACCAAGAGTGGAATAGCATGTCAGAAAAGAGTGCTCACATGGCGCTAGCGGAATAGATTGAGAATAACGGACTCCATGGGGCCAGTACTGTTGACCCCACGCACTATTCATTTGCAGAGAAGCTCAAGATGCACTTGATTTTGCTATTATTCTGAAGTATATGAGACACTTCTGTCAAGTCTTTGTAGTATCCTCATTGAGCTCCAATCATTGAGACTTGAAGTTATCTCGGTCGAGACAGTCCGGAGGTATACAATTAACTGGAAGATGTTTCAGTGGTCAATCCAACAGATATGGACATTATCATCTCCTCGAACGTTGACGAAGCTGCAGAACGGCTAACCAGCTGCATACAAGTTCTCAACGAGCGTAAGAAACATAGTGCTCCTTCCCGTTAGCCATATGTCCTACTGTATAGGATCATTAAGTTGATAAAAGAGACGAACAAGCTGTGGAGAATCTGGCAAACGCCACGTATTGGCAAGAATTTCATGCATGACACCAGAACGAAGCCTCCGTGCTGCTGGAGTCGATGCCAAGAATGATGTCTTGACCATCCTGAAAAAACTCTCGGTCAATACACCCATATTAGGCCCACAGGTATGGTATATCCAGACACTAATACGGTCAGTTTTCTGGCTGAGTCTTTGTATTATCAGTTTACTACCAAAGCTGACATTGAGAATGCTGAACACAGGACCATGGTAGGCATAATCTTCGATGAGTGCAATCTTGATGTCTGATATTCGGACGAAATAGAGTCTGTTAGTGCTGTTGAATTGGTAGTGCACACCAAATGGCAATTGTTGAGTGAGGAACAGATGGAGTCCCGGCTAGAACCTTTACATCTGCTGACAGAGTGCTTTGTCCATTCTCTGGTCAAAATATTCAACGCATCTCTCCCACTGAAATATTTTCCATTGGAATTTAAGAAAGCATAGGTTTTAGTGCTGCCCAAGATAAGAACCAATCACGCGTTACCAGAAAACTACCGGTTAATCTCGCTCTTGCCCATCCTGGGTAAGTTCCTTGAGAAGGTGGCCTTTCCTTGGTTGATCCGTTTCTGTGTTGATAAGGTTGTTATTCCTGACAAGCAAGGTAGCTACACAGCTAAGTACTCCATTAGCCAACAGCTGATATATCTCGTCGAGTACAATTGTGAGGGGCGATAAAAAGTACGTTCTCCGGAAAGCAATTCCGGGACATCAGAAAAGCTTTGAGCCGTGTGTAGCATGATGATTTTCTGCACAAGATCGGCACCTTCAGTGTCCACGTTCACTTGTTCAGCTGATTGGATACTACCTTAGAGACAAAATATTTACTGTTAAGACTGAAAAGGAGATCAGCACTAGAGTTTCTTGGGGCTCAGTTCCGAACCAACCATGTTCCTCATCTATCTGCGTGATCTGCTCAAACCATTTCAGGGTCAAATTATGGAATATGCAGGTGACAGAGTGGTATTCACCAGGTTCGTGACGGGGCTAAAACTCTGGAGTCCCACCTGACCCTGTTTCTCTCTTAAAGTTGGAAAATAACTACACCGACTGGAACATAGAGTTTAATCCGTCTAAGAGAAATGCTATGCTTTTCTTTGGCAGTCTGCGTTTGATTAAGGAACTGACAATGTTCCAGCAGGCTATTCTCTGGGTAACTTCTACAAAGTACCTTGGGCTGAAAATTGATAGCATTTGAGAATAACAAATGTTAACAATCTAACGGAATAATCCAGAGCAAGCATCGGGCAACTGGTTCCACTCTCCCGAAGGAGCTGCCTGACAACTTATACAAGATTATATACAATAAGATGATAGTCCGACCAGTTATCACACACAGTGCCCATGTAGGGTGGTGCATGTAAGTGCTTAAAGAAGAAAATCGAGGAGCTGCAGAATAGTGCCTTTTGAACGATCACTGCAGCTTTCAGACAGATTTCCACCAGAGACCTGAGAAACTGGTTCAAATAAAAAAAGGGAAGCACGAGTTTGCCTACAAACTCTCTAAGAAGTTCTTCAAAACGCGAAACCAATCTAAAAGGCCGATCAGGAAAACAGTGGAATACGACTGCAATGCCGTTATTAAGCTCCCCAGGCCAAAGATGGTGGTCCTAGGCCTCACCTGAGATAGATGCCAGGGTGGTGGCCCTTCCCACAACCTTTTCTCCTCTGACAAGTTCTGAGGTGAGTATTATTAATTTGATCAGTTGATGGTAAGTAACTACTGAAACGTTTCAGACATGGTAGACCGTATGTCCCTGATGTTGATATCCAGCAACACCAGGGAGTTGCTTACAACCCAGGATGAAGTGTCTCTCATCTTTTCCAGCTCCACTGCCTACTGAGTTTCCTTCGCTGGTTATCTAGCGACTGGTTATCAAGACTTTTTCGTTCCTGGTATCTGGGAGAAAAGCAGAACTAACTGAAACATTGTACCATAACTTCCATGTGCCATTCCTATAGCGTACCCTAATCAAATTATTCTAGCTTCCCACTTCAAAGATATGTTCAAGACCTGGGATCAGACACTTCCTTAAAAAAAATTCCAATATCATTCATTCATTCAGAGCTTGTCGTTTCGCTGATACGCAGACCATACAATGAGGAAAAAGAATGACTTGTCGGAATGATTATCGGTGTGAAGAAGCGGAACCCATCATCACATAAAACAGCAGGCATCGAGGTCCGCAGTGGAAAAGGCGTGGCAGGAATGGTCTAAAGAGGGACACACATCAATCCAACGCTTCGGAACGGGAAGACCTTTACTGGTTGACAATTAAGAGAAAATCAGTTTACACGACCTTTCTGGGATAAAAGACGGCTTACGATCCCTCAGTCAACGACAGACTAAAACGAATGCACGCAGAACACATTTCCGGGAATACAATCTAGAGTACTCTGTCGTGGATGGGCCAAAGGAGTCGGTAGCCATGTCATGTGCTTATGCCGACCGACCGTCATCGACCACTCCGTCTTCAGTGGACATGGGACCACCATTACGGAGCACTAGAAGACTGAAGAATGAAGAAAAGCCATTTGTTCCGATATATTCACGTTCCAATTTATACATGTCAATGGACAGCTCCGCATTATACGATGCGCGGGGAATAACTGCGAACAGACTGCACGGTTGGACGAAAACAGTCTGGCCCTGGTGGCATTACGATTTGGGGATTATTTCTCATTAATATCAATGGGACTCCTCGTCCTAGTTCAACATACCCTAACCGCGAGATAGTACCTATGCATGGTATCGGACCAAATATTGCCCTACTAGGCGCTCATGTATCCTGATGGTACTGAACTGTTTGCTGCAAAACAACGCCCTGTGGAGTCAATGACACCCCGGGTACAAACAGTTATTGCGTGAATGACGACCCAACCCATTGTTAGGTAGGATACCATAATAATCTACGTAGCTCATAAGTGGGTTTCTGATATTCCTCCATATGAAAGGATCAGTTTAAACTTATAATAGCGAGTAACAAACCTCTCAAGCGTGTACCTGACGACGGAGTTTTGTGGCTTTGCGGAAGCATCTCATTGTTTAGAAATCGGGAATAAGCATCAGATCAAATTTCTAAAGCTACACCATTTATTTCCCAGACTCACCAATGCAAAAACAATTAATAAAATCACCAAAGAAACGAAATATAGGTAAATGCCTTTAAATAGAGTGTGTCCAACTTATAGAAGATTATCACTGTTGTTTATGTTCTGCTAAAGTTTCGTTTTGTTTTTTGCTCGGCCTCCTTAAAATAGATTGTGTACCCATCACTTTATTATACCAAGTAATTCCATGAAACACTCCTTGGCAAGGACCACGTCAACAAGGGAATGAAAAATGACAGTTCATCAGGGAGCAATCGCGCTAGGCCCAGAGGTCTCTCCTCCATAAACACAACTATGGACTAAAAGATGAAACGGGAGTTCGGCACGAAGCAGTTAACTTGGCCCATACACCTCTTCTCGACAGATGCAACTGACGGCAGGCAGATGTGCACCAAAAGTTCAGCAAGAAGCAATCAGTTCAGTCCATTTCCCTCGGCAAACGCAATTGACGGCAGACGGATGAAAACGGAAGTTCAACACATGGTTGGCCGCCTAGAAGCCTCTCCTCCTTAGACACTACCGACAGGAAAGATAAAACGGACGTTTGGCACAAAGCAGTCAAACTTGGCACATACGCCTCCCCTCGGCAGGCGCTATTGGCGGCAGAAAATGAAAACGGAAGTTCAACACATGCTTGGCCTAGAAAACCCTCCTCCGCAGACACTATCGGCAGGAAAGATGAAACGGTAGTTCGGCACAAAGCAGTCAACTTGGCCCATACGCCTCTCCTCGGCAGGCGCAATTGGCGGCAGAAGATGAGAACGGAAGTTCAGCTTCGGCATCACTCACCACGCACAGCCACACTCAGCCTGCCCTGAATTCCTCCAACGGCATAACGCCAGCAAGGTCGCCGACTCCCATCTCCAAAAATAACGCAGCAACGGCTACACCAAGAAGGCAAGACTTTCGTTGCATGCTCTGTTAACTTCAAACAATATTCAAGGAAAGTGCATCTAAGACTATGCAAATACACACCAAGACGATGAACTGAAGAAGAGGTGCCAAAGGGAAAATGTGCCGCCCCGGTGGTGCAGTTGTCTAAGCGATGGCTTCTGATCATTCGTCCGAGATGGGTCCGGGTTCGAATCCCGTAAGGCATGGATGTTGTGTGTTGTCTTACGGCGCTGGCTCTCTCCCTCACCTAGAACCAGTGGCCCTAAATTAGAAACGGGCGACTGCTTATAGCCAATTGAGTTGCTCACGGTGGTCGTTAAACCTCCAATGCCGCCCCGGTGGTGCAATGGTCTAAGCGATAGCTTGTGATCAGTCGACCCAGGTCGGTCCGGGTTCGAATCCCGTTGAGGCATTGATGTTCTGTTTGTCTTACGGTGCTGGCTCCCTCCCTCCCCTGAAGCCAGTAACCCTAAATTAGGGACGGTCGACTGCTTATAGCCCATTGAGATGCTCATGGTGGTCGTTAAAACTCCAATAATAAAAAAAGACCCTTGGAGCATAGTGTCATTGGTAGGACCTATATAAAAATAAGAGGTGTGAATTCACGGAAAATTTCTGAATATAACGTGCAGCAAAGTTGCCGGTAAATGTCCGTCTTTTAACAGAACTACCGTTTTTAAAAGTTCCATTTTTTTTAACTTCCGTATTTTAACAGATTTCCCGTCGTCAGTAATTCCGTTTATTTCAGAAAAGTCCGTTTAAAGTTTTTCCGTATTTAGACTGAAATTTCTCAAAATCCAACACGCTGAATATTTCAGCCCTTACACGTGAGCGAATCCTTCTGCGCCGGTAGTGAGTATCGAACCCAGGCCTTTTAGGTTGAAGACGTGCGCCTTAACTACTGAACCAGAATGCCATTTTTTTTTTTTCAGTAATGCGAGTGATTTAGTCCTTTTCATTTTTTTTACTGGAGCTTGTTATTTGTTTTGAATACGTTTCAAATAACTTTATTTTTTCTGTACGAGGTCTTATTATAGATTACGTATCTTTTTCAACGTGATTTTTTGAAGCAACAGAATGATTTGGAGTTTCAGATCTTTTTTCAACGGACAATAACTTTCAGTTACCTTTAAGAGAAGGTGAAATGAACTGTTTTATAATATTATTTCACAAAGCTCCTAAATATAGAATTTACTCTAGATAGCTATACAGCGTTTGTCTTAAGGACTCCACAGGCTGATACACAGATATCGTACAATCGCCAGTACAAAATTAAGTACCCGGTTTCTTACGGTAACACAATATGTAATAGCAGGTGCTCAGAATGGGAGAAAAGAGAAGAAATATCCTGTGACACAGAAACATAAATTCGTGCGGTATACTACCCACAATATCGGATCTGGCTACAGAACTTCAAAATCAAATACTTCAACAGACAATGGAAATTTAACAGTTAATCAAACCCTCAAGCATTCCCGTGAATCTCTCCTATTACCGGAAATATTTCGTCATACGAATACGATAAAAATGAGAACGGAGTTTTTCCGTTAATATAAAAAGGAATTGCGGAAAGGTTTTTAAAATTCAGAATTTTCCGTTAACACCTCTTGAAAACTGTAATTTACCGTCAATATAAGACAGAAATTGCTGAAAGGTTTATGAAAATTCGAAATTTTACGTTAATACCTTTTGAAAACGATAATTTACCGTCGATATAAGAAAGCAATTGCGAAAAGGTTTCTGAAAATTCAGAATTTTTCTGGCGCTCAAAAAATCCGTGAAATGCAGAGTTTTTCCCGTCATTTCACGGAAAAAGCTGCATCAGAAACAGGCTTCGTTAACTCACGAAAGAAATCACGGAAAGTGGCTCGTGAATTTCAGTAAATTTTTCACAGTGCACCCTCCTTTTTAGCACGTTTTTTGTAAAAAAAGATCGTGCTTATGTTACCCGTTTGTCCGTCAGTCCGTCCGTCTGTACCCACGATATCTCTGCAACTATTAGTTCGATTTGAAAAATTCTTTTGCATTGGTAAGCTTGAAATATGCGAATGATGATCCTTCATTTCCTTTTTTTACGATGTACAATTTCGCCGCTAGAGGGCGTAAATGCAGATGATGTCGAATTCAAAAATATGTTTTATTCCACAAATTTGCTTCTAAACATCCGACTGAAAAATTCTTTAATCTTTCGATTCCATTTATGTCAAAGAGTATTTTAGATATAGTTAACGTTTTCAACTTACGCATATATTTTCCGCTAGGGGGCGTAGAGGTAAATTACGTTCCCCCCTATATATCTGCTTCTAATTCTGCACCGGATACAGCTCCTGATGGGAAATCCTTTGCACATAATTTCTAATTTTTGTAAAAAATTGGTTTGGCCACCAGGGGGCGTAAATATTAATTTCCGCCTCTGATGTATTTGCAGCAAATTATGAGCTTCTAAATTCTCGATTGAAAAAAATGTCGCTTGTTGACCGATACTACTCATGTCGACAAACCTTTTAGGAACATTTTCTTCTTGAAATAATGCATGGCTTCTACGCCAGGGAGCGTAGATGTATATCTTATTTTTGTCAATATCTCTACTTATAGGTGTCCGATTTGAAAAATTCCTTCTTTGTTGGATAGTGTTTCCGGTGCGAAATGTTTTTCCTATAAATTCAAAGTTTTTAAAGTAAATCATAGACTTTCCGCTAGGGGGCATGGAGGTAAATTTCGTTTTCTGCGTTATTTCTGCTTCTAAAACTCCGATTTGAAAAATTCTTCCTGTATCGCATACAAGATGTGATGGAACATATTTTTCACATAATTTCAAATGTTTGGTAAAGAATGGTTTGGCCACCAGGGGGCATAAGCGTTAATTTCTGCTTCTGATGTATTTGTAGCAAAATCTGGGCTCCTGAAAACTCGACTAAATGTTTTTTTTTCTTGGACCCATACCGTTCATATAGAAAAACCTTTTGATAATACTTTCTTCCTAAAATAATGCATAGTTTTCCCGCCAGGGGACGTAAAGTCACATCTTATTTTTATCGATATCTCTGTTTCTAAGAGTCCGATTTGAAAAATTCTTTCGGTGTTGGAGAGCGTTTCCGGTGCGAAATGTTTCTCATATAAATTCATGCTTTTCTTTACGCACAAGTCTACAACCAGAGGTCGTAAGCTCACGATTCCGTTTACAGCAATATCTGAGGGATAAAAAACCCGATTGAAAAACTTCTTTCTTCCGTCAGATAATATTGTTTTCCATACCGGCTCCATTGACTTTGAATAGCTTTGATAAATTTAATTCGCGTTAGAACGGATTCAAAAGACGTGCACATTGCACCCGAAAATTCGGTGTCATCTTTCTTGTTTAATCTTGAAGGGGACACTAGTGCCCACTGTGAAGGCCCATCTTCCCCACACACTTATCTACATAACGCCGCAGAGCACAAAGCAGAGACATTTCGAAATCCGTATCCCACCCACATATACATAGCTTAAGAGAAGCAATGACCTCTATCGGTACTTGTTCATGGATCAAAATCATAGGTAAACTTAAAATAGGCGCCTACTCAAGGAAGAGATGCAAATACCATTGCGCAATAAATGATCAGTGACCAAATAAATCTAAAAATCAATTGCTTAGAAAAATCACTATGCAGCATGTAAATATTTCAACTTTCAGAATAATTTTCATTGTGATTTTGTTATAATTGGATCTTCAAGTGTCTCGTGATTTTATCAGATCCTGTTTTTTTTTCAAAGGAAAATAATTACCTGGCACAACACTCCGTTCAATCACGAGCGGATTTTTAAGATTCTTTCATCGTTATAATGTTGTTAAAATTTGATCACGACTGAATTCGTTTTACAATGTCGAACGGCCGTTCCATAAAAAACGAGAGTAAAATCACACAAAATGAAGAAATATAGGTACAGCAAAATATATGTTATTTTTTCTGAAAGTATCTTCCCTCGGATGATATGCAACGGTCCCATCGTTCATTCCACTTTTCAAAGAACGTGGTGAAGGCATTTTGTGGAAGCTGCTTTAGCGACCCCTGTACAGCTTGAATAACGTCGGCATCTGTGTTGAATGTTGCGCCACGCAACTTCTCCTTCATTGTTGGAAAGAACCAAAAATCGCACGGGGCGAGGTCAGGACTGTAGGAAGGCTGTGGCATGATTTCAATACTGCATTTCGTAAGAAACTGTTGAACACAAGCAGCCACATGTGGGCGGGCGTTACCACTTGCCCAACAGTTCCGAACGCTTAATCGATATGTGTCGTCGCAGACGCTTCGAGACTGAAATGTAATACTCAGCATTGTCAGCAATTTGTGGAGAAACGGCAGGCTGGTAGACTACATCTTTATGATAAAAAAATTATCATCATCCCCTTCCCAGCTGATTTCGTTTGGCAGACGTTTTTCGGAGGTTAGACTGTAGTGTTTCCAGACACTCGTTGCGCGCTTCGTGAGGGTGTCGAAATAGTGGACCCATGTTTCATCGGAAGTTTTTACTGCGTTTAGAAAGTTTGGATCCTTTGAAATCATTTATTTCCACTCATGACACACCTGAACTCTGGCTGACAATTGTTCTCTCGTTAGGTGATGAGGTACCCATCTGGAACACATACGATGCACCAGTGATTTGTCGCGTAGAATGCGGAATGCCGATGTTTTTGAAATATTAGTTGACGCCGCTATGTCTTCACACGTCATTCGTCGATATTCTTGCAGGATTGTACAAACAGTGTTAACAATAGGCACCGTAACAATACTTTCAGATCGACCAGGCCTAAGAGCGAGTTCTGCCGACAAACGCCCTTTTTTGAAATCCTGGTGCCATCTAAAAATCGTTGACTCTCCCAAACATTTATCTTTGTAAGCTTTTTTCATTAAATCTACTGTTTCTGGAGCCGTTTTAGCGAAACGATAGCAAAATTTTATCGCACAACGCATTTCACTTCTGACGTATTTCAGAGGTGAATCACGTGTCAAGACGACAAATCTGCAGCGGTAAATTCCGTCCGTGTAGCTTAGTTGGGAGAGCAAAAAACTCCGGAGCGTGAGGTCGATCCCTGTCACGGACAAATTTATGTTTTCACACACTTTTTAACTCTGAATCACTCACCTGTATAGAGAAATCCAGACATACCTTAAACAACTGCGCAGTAACAAAACCAGAATCGTCTGCCACGGTCAATAACTGTTGCCAACTGAAAAACAATTACTCTCAGTTTTTATGAACTGCCTTTGTATATTTCAAAAAAAAAATTTCATCCAGGATCTAACGGAATTATTTTCACGAGGGAATTTATGAGGTGCTCTCCTAGTAGCAACGTGAGCTTTTGTACTGAACCCCAAGACTATGTTTCCCAGTCTGGTTTATTCTTTCCATTTCGCCTTTGAATAGAATAAAGAATATACGCTGTACCTTAAATCGCACAATTTCTTATAATTCCATTGTGATTCCCCTTTGAAGAATATAATCTCTCGAAATGCCCAAAAATTCCTGAATATATTTCAGTGGGCAAATAATTACATCAGAATACATATAAAAAAAAGGTTTCGGTGTTTTTTAAAATCCAATAAAAGAAAGGGATTTGAGTTACATGTATAACTAAACGCCTCTCTAAGAACGTTAACTGCGAATTTGTATATGTGAGTAATATGACTAATAAAAAACATATTATGTTCTGGAAAAGCAATTTTTTTTAATTAGATAATGGTTAATTGCCTTACGGGATTTCTAAATCATGGGATTTATTAGTATGAAACACCTTAGATAAAAAAAGAATGGCCATTTCTTGTTTAATTTTAAATTAAAATAGGAACATATATATATAAAACAACCCAGGTGTTTAGAATAGCTACCAATGAAAAACTGATTTGTACTTACAGCTGTTGAAGTGCTGCTAAAATCAAAGCTGCAGCCCAACTTACGGCTACAATTCGTGCCTTGAGGTCCATGTTTCCCTCGAAGGCCCGACACTACTGACTAGAAGAGTGTGGTTACTGGGGCTTCATTCATGAATGGTCCACACACCATCTGCCGAAAGCTGGTGGTAGTTAAGAATATATACCTCTTTCCGCGTTGATTCCTAAGAATTCAATGGCGTTGATCTCTGAACGGCAAAATGTCCACTTTTGTGGACAGGAAGTGTTGTGGGAAGCACGATATCGGATTTGTTCTTCTGCTGTTTTATCCAAAAGAGACACTCTCACACCTAACCGTTTCAAGAGGAAGAGGCCCTTTCAACTTCCGTAACAGATACGTAACAGGATACAACATTTCTTCCAGAAAACGTCTGAAAAATTTACTTGCGCTTATGAGCACTGCACTGTTTTCTAATCTACAGTCGGTCAGGGCAAACTTTTTTTTTTTTTCATTTTCCCTTTGATGGAATCTTCCTGCAGGATGTGGTCAAGACATAGCGAGAAAGAAGCCTTCGCTTCGTTTAGTCGTTTAGTAGCTAGGGTGATAATTAACAGTAAATAAATTCTAAGCAAAATTTGAGAAAAAGAAAAAATCGTTATAATCTACATATATACGTGAATAAGAATTCCAACCACGAAAGATTTTATTTTGGATAATTTTCAGACACTATTGCATATAAAAATGGAAAACATCTGGTGGTTAAAAAACTTGTATCTTATACGAGGGGTATAAATTATCCTGTTTGAGATGCTAATATTAATTTTTTTAGGGGGAGGGGGGCAATGATCACCGCGAACAACTCAATCCGCTATAAGCATTCGCCCGTCCCTAATTTAGGGCTACTGGCACCAAGGAAGAGATAGTCAATGCCATATGACAAACATACCATCAATGCCCCGCCCAGGATTCGAACCCAGTCCTATCGGACAAATTAAGTTATTTTCAAAAGTATAATAGATTTTCACTAAAGCCTATATGGAAGAAGGAATCAGTATATCATTCTCGGAGTTCATATTTTTTCTTGCAATTTAGTGATCTGTATGGTCATCGAAAACTTTAAGGAATTGCCATTTAGAATTACTAGAATCAAGAACTTTAAGTGGCAAGGGCTAGAAGCTTTCGATGAACATCAACAACCATTCTTTATCCTTTGCTGGATGAAGGCCTCCCTAAGTTTTATTCACAACTCTCTGTCTTTAACAATTCTCTTCCATGTCACTCCACCATGCTTTTGAATTTTATCCACCCATCTCCTACCTGGTCTTCCACTGGATCTTTTCCTGTCTCTTGGCATCCAGTCTAGTATTTCAGTTATACAACAGGGATAAATTCTTCCAGCGATATGTCCAGTATGGTGGGCCGAAAATAACCTTTTTTAATTTGCATATTGCACAGTGCGAAAAAGTTGCCATTTGGGTCAACACGAATAACAAAAGAATTTTTTTTTGAAATCGACCAATATCTTACGTCTCCGCACGGCACACTAAGTTCGTGTTTTTCCGACCGCATTGGGCCGTAAGCAAAAACGGGTGGAATATTTTTGTAATTGAAATCGAGTAACCCCTAGCGCGAAACAGTGTCCTTTAGTGTTCCCAATAACAGTGAAAAAAAAAAAGTTTTGATGTTGATCAATATGCTATGTCTCCGCCGCACTGCACGCGAATTTCACCATTTTCTTCCCACATTTGACTCGTAGGCCTAGTAGAGGCATCCTGGCATGTATCCGTAGGAAATTGCGCTGTTCTGAGTGCACCATGCGTGTGCATGTGTAGTAGACTCAGTTTGCTTTGCAATGTGTAGCGTGTAGCTCTTCGCTTATTTCCGGTGATGCGTAACATCACAGCCTCTCCTTGACAAATGTCAACCCCGTCTTCTCGTGGTGCATCCTGTTCCCACTAAAGGGGCTCTGACGACCGCAAATAGCGGTATAACTATACCATCGGGATCAGAGGAAATGCTATCCCACACTCACCAACCCGCTTGGCCAGCGTGGTGAGTTATGGCCAAACACCTCCAAAATGACTCTACAACTTAAATCTTGGCCCTCAGTCTCCGGCAGCTGGAATGTACCTGGCCAAGGCAGCGGCCAGTGCGACATGAAGGCAGAGGGTGCTAAGAATCCCCGGAGGACCGGACTAGGCTGCCATTTGATGCTGACCTTGGCTACCTACAACGGACGCTCCCTATCTTCTGATTCAAGGCTTCTTGAATTGGAAGAGGAACTACAAAGGATCAAGTGGGACATCGTCGGGCTGAGTGAGGTAAGGAGAAAAGGAGAAGATCTCATTGAACTGAAAAGTGGACATCTCTTCTATTATCGTGGGACAGATACTGGCAGAACTAGTGGTGTTGGATTTATAATAAACAAGAAAGTGAAGGATAAAGTGGTAGAAGTTGAAAGTTCCTCTGACAGAGCTGCACGACTCGTTATCCAACTATCGAGAAGATACCAGGCTCAGATTATTCAAACTTATGCACCCACCACAAGTCATCCTGAAGAAGAAATTGAAGAATTTTATGAGGAAATTCGTCATCTAAATAATAAAGGTAAGCAGCACTTGAAGATAATTATGGGAGATTTCAATGCAAAAATAGGGCACCGGCAACAGAATGAAACTTCAGTAGGTAAATTCGGTCACGGCAACAGAAACCAGCGTGGAAATACTCTCGTTGAATTTGCAGAGGCAGAAGGATTTTTCATCTTGAATTCCTTTTTCAAGAAAAAGCCACACAGGAAATGGACATGGAGACATCCAATTGGGACGACAAGTGAAATTGATTTTATTATGTGTAACAAAAAATTCGTCATCGAAGACTGCAGTGTGCTAAACAAGTTCAACACAGGTAGTGACCATAGATTGGTGAGATGTAAGATGCACCTCAACACTAAACTGGAACGTGGCAAGCTCATAAGACAAACAAAATGTATTGACATAACCAACCTTAAAAAACACCATAATACTTTCAAGTTGGAACTGAAGAACAGGTTCTCTGCTTTAGAAGGCCTAACATCGGAAGAAGTGGATATTTCTGAAGTTAACAGAAAAGTAACCAAAGCTCTTATGGAAACAGCAACAAAATTAGCTGGGTCTAAGAACAAGTTGCATGTAAACAAATTATCAGGAAAAACCAAAATGTTGATGCAAAAAAGAAGAGAGATGAGGACAACTAAAGAAGATGTGACTTCCAAAGTGGAATATATAGAGCTATGCAAGACAGCACGAAAAAGTATCACTGAAGACGTAAGGAAATTCAACTGTGAGCTAGTGAGGAAAGCAATTGAAAACAACCAAAGCCTAAAGATAGCAAAGGGACATCTCAGTAAGGGAAGAAAACAGATTATGGCTCTGAGAAAAGAAGATGGTTCTATAACAAGAAATAGAGGCGAAATTTTGACAAGAGTGAAAGATTTCTACTCCAAACTATATGAAAGGGATGATACATGTACTCCAGACATCATGAAAGGTACCAGAGTTCTTCCAGTCCTCCCAGCAGAAGTTGCTCATGCAATCAAGAACATGAAGCGGGGGAAAGCTCCAGGAGAAGATGGAATTACTATAGACATCATACAAGAAGCAAGTGGAGAAATTGAAACAGTACTCGCCCAAATTTTCACTCGATGCCTTAATGAAGGGAAGATTCCTGAGGATTGGAACAATGCTACAATGATCCTGCTACATAAAAAAGGTGACATTGAGGATCTCAGGAACTACAGACCTATCAGCCTCCTATCAGTGGTTTATAAAATCTTCACTAAAGTTCTTTCACACCGCTTGAAGGTAACACTGGACATGGCTCAACCGAGAGAACAAGCTGGATTCAGGAGTGGCTACAGCACAATAGATCATATCCACGTACTGAGAGAACTAATTGAAAGAGCGAGGGAATATGAACTTCCATTGTGCATGGCTTTTATCGATTATGAAAAAGCCTTTGATTCGGTGAAACCATCAGCAGTTACCACGGCTCTGAAATCCTGCGGTATTGAAGATGCATACATTAATATTATTAATAACATCTATGAAAATGCAAGTGCAAAGATTCGGCTGTTTGAAAATACAACACACATAAAAATTGGAAAGGGAGTGAGACAAGGTGACACCATATCTCCGAAGCTCTTTAATGCTACATTGGAAAATGTCTTTCAATCACTGAACTGGGAAAACAAAGGGATAAAGATTAATGGAGATTATCTAACCCACCTTCGTTTTGCTGATGACGTAGTCATTTTTGCAACTACCCCATCAGAGCTGCAGAGTATGATCCAGGAACTTGCTGACAAGAGTAAAGAAGTGGGATTAAAAATGAACTTTCAGAAGACAAAAGTGATGTTCAATGCTTTTACAAGAAATGAAGATTTATCGATTGATGGAGAAAAACTGGAGATAACAGATACGTATGTTTATCTTGGACAGCAGATATCAAGTGAGGGTCACATTGATGAAGAAATTAATCGGCGTACAAAACTTGCCTGGAGAGCTTTTGGAAGAAACAGCATAATTTTCAAGAGCAATATGCCATTATGTCTTAAAAGAAAAGTGTTTGATCAATGCATCCTTCCAGTGCTTACGTATGGTGCAGAGACGTGGACCTTAACTAAAAGAGACATACAAAGGCTGCAGACAACTCAAAGAAGCATGGAGAGGTGCATGCTTGGTATAACCAGGAGAGATAAGAAGAGGAACTCGTGGATCCGAAAAATGACGAGAGTGGAAGACATCATGATCAGAGTTAAATCCCTGAAATGGCAATGGGCTGGACATACTGCCAGAAGGACAGACCATAGATGGACAGCCGAAATTTTAGATTGGATTCCAAGGGACAGGAAAAGACCCAGAAAAAGACCACATGGGAGATGGGTGGATGAAATTCGTAAATATGCGGGAGTGACATGGAGGAGACTGGCACAAGACAGACCGTTGTGGAGGAAACTTGGGGAGACCTTCGTCCAGCAGTGGATTGATAATGGTTGACAATGATGATGATGATGATGATATGGAAACAACCCAGAACTCACCACGAGGAGGTGGCTACACTTCGAGTTCCGCCACCCTCCCTCCAGCTCGGAATTTTATTTCTACGCGGTATTGTTGTTCGGTAATCCGTTTTACTCGAAAAATGTGGCATTAATTGCCGTGATGCAATTGTTGCTCTTATGAACGAATCTCTAGCTTCAAATCCAAATCCAGCAATATATTCTCTGGGAGACTGAAGAACGCGTTTCTTTTGATCACTGCATCAATGATTACTTTGCAATTCAAATCCATGAAGCGCGACAAGTTGATCAGTTTCCAAAAGTGTTTGGCCCCTGCTCTGCACGAAGGCTTCTTCTTCATGGAAAACCAGACCAGGGCATATGCCTTCATTATGTAGTTGGTAACACAGATCAAAGTTTGCGATGGGTTTTGAGTGGCGACATAGAGGAGCATGACTCTGTTAGCTGTCGTCAGCCACCGTGAATGTGACAGTGGTCCTGGATTTCTTCTAGAAAGGCTGACATCACAGTCTCCCTGTGACACGGCGCAACAGATTTCCAGTAAATACTGCTGGTCTGTACTCAGTTCACGTGTATCCTGCAATTCTTTCATGTGTTCTTTCCATTCTACATGAATACCTGCAAAGTCAATTACTGGAAGGTTTTCACAGCCGTCGAGAGCTGCTTCAATCTCTCCTGAACGAGTTGCACGACCTGCAACTCTCCTCAGTCACCCAGAGAATATATTGCTAAGTATAATTGCGGACGAACGCAAACACGTTAGTGCTCTTGGATGAAGGAGAATAAAGAAAGATAGACAAGAACAAATGAATGATGTCATAAGAGAATTCGTAGTGCCACAATTACATTTGGATGCTAATGAATATTATGAGATGATCGATTGGACTAAAACGCGTCTTACCGAACCACCCCTGACAAAACACATCTTAGACGAAGATCTGGATCGACTAATCGCAACTTCTGTCGCACCTGGCGAAGAAATAATCAAGTTTCCCTGCCACACGCAAGCTGTGGGACGTTGCGTGAAACTGGTGGCCGAAACAGCTGACCTAGTGGGCAGATTTGAAGCTAGAGATTCGTTCATAAGAGCAACAATTGCATCACGTCAATTAATGCCACATTTTTCGAGTAAAGTGGATTACCGAACAAGATATACCACGTAGAAATAAAATTCTGAGCTGGAGAGAGGGTGGGCGGAACTCGAAGTGTAGCCACCTCCTCGTGGTGAGTTCTGGGTTGATTTTAAATGTGACATTGGAAGCACGCGAAGAGCTACACGCTACACATTGCAAAGCAAAGTGAGTCTACTACACATGCACACGCATGGTGCACTCAGAACAGTGCAATTTCCTACGGATTTTTCCGATGCCCTACATGCCAGGATGCCTCTACCTAGCCTAGGCCTACGCGCCAAATGTGGGAAGATAATGGTGAAATTCGCGTGCAGCGGGGAGATATAGCATATTGATCAACTTAAAAACTTTCTTTTTCTTTTCACTGTTATTGGGGACACTATAGGACACTTTTGCGTGACTGGTGGTATCGACCAATAATGGATCACTGTATTCGGGATAACAGCAATAGCGTCCCTCATTGTTTTTTTTTTTTGCTATCCCACATACAGTGATCCATTCTGACCCAACAATGCAACTGTGAGGTCAATAAATAGGCTCAAAAAAGAAAGTTTTCTACCAGCTAGCATCGAATCTGATATGAAACCTGTAACCGGCCCCAGAATTTCTAATATGTTTGGAAAAGTAAAGACACATAAACCAGGACTTCCATTGCGTCCGCTTGTCTCCAGTTGTCACAGCCTAACCAGACCCCTAGAAAGAGCACTAGCCCATTATCTTAAACACATTACCTTAACCTCGATTTATTCAATTTCAAGTTCATTTGAAGCAGTCTCTCGCATCCGTAATTTTAGAGGCTTAGATCCTTCATACATTTTGGCTTCATTGGATGTGGAATCACTTTATCCAAGCGTACCCCTATGATGTTGTGCATGATCTGATTTGCGCTAAGTTAACAGCACATGGAACTACCACCCTGGTCGAAATACAAGTAGTCTCTGACGCTTTGGAATTAATAGCCAAAGGATCTTATTTCCGCTTTGACGGAACAATATACCGCCAGAACAGTGGTACCCCAATGGGTTCTCCTCTGTCTGCCATCCTCGCAGAGGTATTAATGCAAGAACTTGAAAACGACATCTTGGCAAACTCCCACGAGGTTCCACTTCTGTACATGCGCTACATCGATGATATTTTTTTAGTTTGGCCTCACTCTCTGGATAGCCTCATGGCATTTAGAGCGACCATGTCTTCCAAGTACCCAACAATAAAGTTAACTATTGAACTGGAAAAAGACCATTCAATCTCCTTCCTTGACCTTTGGATCACTCGACACGTAGACAAGAATTTTTTAAGTTTCTCAGTCTACAGAAAACCTAGCATCTCTACAACTATAATATCACACAATTCTTTCCATCCAATAAAATATAAATTAGCTGCCCTTAGATTCATGGTCAATAGAGCTTATACGCACTCATCCAACAAAAAGGCTCGAAATCAAGAAATAGCCAACTTAAAATCAATTTCTGCATAACATGACTATAGTACCTGCGTTGTCGATACATTGGTTTCACAATACAAACGAAAAACAGTGACCACCCTTCAGCCGGAGCGTAGTGTATCTACCTATGTAGGCTCCTTAACTTTCTTACCACCAGTCTCGCAAATTCTACGAGGTATTTGCAAAAAAACACAAAAAAGACGTTGGAGACTCAACACCTAACTTGTTCACCATGATCAGAAAAGACCGTGATTCTATTTCAACCCAAGACCAATGCGGCGTTTACTGTGTGCCAATAAAGAGCGATACCAGCCAGGACATTGATCAATGGTATATAGGTTCCACACTCCGTAACCTAAGATTTCGAGTGTCAGAGCACCAGTATAACGTCAGAATGAACTCTTCTGCTACCTCGCTTTCACGCCTGGCCAAAACTGGGACATACCACCCATCATGAACTGACACCTATCTACTATTAAAAACTAAAACAAAATCTATGACTCTGTTTGCAGAAAGTTTATATATACACTACAATATAAACCGATGTTGTAATGAAGAAACTCTTGTATTTGTTCATCCCCTTGGAAACAATTATTGAATAATTTATCTTATATAAACAATCCTTCTTCCACTTCACATAACCCTCCCTCCTCCCACGTTTCACTATGGTAAATAATCCGTCATTTTTCCTATTAAACCCTTCCCGAGTCCCATCTTATATTTTGCATTATGAGTTTCTTAACAACCTTATGCCATGTTGTATAGTTATGTAGGTATCACACCTTATCTTGAACTATACCGACTGTTACTCTGTCCACTAGGATCGCTGCATTCGAAATGCATTTCATGATTCCATCCTATATATATAAAGCAAGTAGACTCTTTGTTCCGCCAGTTTTCTTCACCTGATGATGCACAAGACGCCCGTGTGAAAGATCTTGTGTGTTTTTAGCCTTGTATATATTTTAATCATTACATTTTAAAGTATTTCAACTAAGACATGTGTATCCTGTAGTATCGTGCTTCGACAGCTAACTTCAACAAACGATATTCTTTTAGCACGAAATATTTCTTCTACCTTGACATATTGTTGGATCAAACAAATTCCCAAAAATCGACCTAGGTATTTTGTTAAATGGACAAAACGTTTTGTCATGATAACAATAAATTTTGTTGAATCAACAATAATTTTCATCAAAATACATTTGTAAATTCAACAAACATTTTTGTTGACTATATATCGACAAAATGTTTTGGTTGATTCAACATTTTTTTTATTGTAGGTTTAACGACCACCGTGAGTAACTCAATGGGCTATAAGCAGTCGCCCGTCCCTAATTTAGGGTCACTGGTTCCAGGGAAGGGAGAGAGCCAATGCCGTAAGACAAACACAACATCCATGCCTCACCGGGATTCGAACCTGGACCCCGTTCGGACGAATGATCAGAGGCCATCGCTTAGACCACTGCGCCACCGGGGCGGCAAAAACAACAATTTTTTTTGCTGATTTAACAGAACGTTTTTCTCAATGCATTATTTGAGATTTTCAAAAACGTTAAATATTTCAAACATCACATATTTAAACACTTACCACGTTTTCTTTTTTTTTTCCAGTTTTTTTTTCAAACAAAGCAAATTCTTTTTCCTCAAACAGTCGTAAAACTTGTCTGTTTTTTTTTTGTTTTTTTTTTTGTTAAAAACTTCAGTTTAAAATTTCTTGTAGGTGTCTTCTAGAATTCCTATCTTTGGTTCTTGATAAAATAGTGGCTGGTATTAAAAATTAATTCTCACCTTGAGCGCATAATATGTTACTGTATCTCCACTTATAGAGTTTTGCTATAATCTCGAAAATCTTTTGATTCTCGTATGCTTAAACGTCATTAAATGCTAACACAACACTACTATCGGTCCAGGGACTGATAAGCAATAAATGTAACTTACAACTCTTTAGTATTTGCATGGTTGTCGCTGTATACTCTAATATCGAATCCTACTTTCACATTTCACGAAGGTTTGTTGAAAGTTTTTTTTTATAAACACTTAACTACAGAATTAACTTGTAAAAAATTTACCTGATAATTGAGAATTAACTCCTAAATAGAGACGAAGGTGTGTTATTTACACTATAACACACTGCCAATGTTGCCAAATGTATAAGATAATTCGGGGAAGTGATGAGCCGTTCAGAAGGAAAATCTAACAGAGAAGTAAAATTTGCATAAGAACAGAAACTCAGAGGGAAAGTTAACTGGAGATATATATAACACAGTATAAAAAGTTTTTGGGGCATCCTAATAAAAAAGTCAAAAGGATTACTTAACAGTTTCCACTGGAGGTAATAATCAGATATTGCACACGCAAGGTGAGAATTTTTTAATACAAACCATCATTTTATCAATTCCTGAAACTAAGAATCCTTAGAAGACACTTGCAAGAAATTTTAAACTAAAAATTTACCCCCCCCCAAAAAAAAATATACACAAGATTTAAGACTGAAGGAAAAGCATTTCAGACTTTAAAAAAACAACAACTTGAATTGACCATGGGTTCATTCCAGTTCTGTCCTTGAAAAAGATAAAAGTACTAAGTGTTGAAAATATAATGTAATTTTTGAAATATTTTAAGTTTTCGAAACTCACACTAGTCAACCACGTTGAAACTTTCATAATACGCTGAATTTAATTTCTGTGTAAGACACAAATATTTTATGCTTTGATTTTAATTATCCGGCTTTTTCAAGTGGAAATACCGTTTCTGAAAAAAGATAGACTGGCGAATGAAGGAAAAGATAAGCACCGATAATCATGTGTCATGCCTGTGTTCTATCAGGTACAGAAAGAATTTCTTCAATCTGATCCATAGAAGCGAAGATATAGTTTCTGCTTCCGGACGGACAGATGAATGGAAGGACAGATATAATCATCTGCGTATGCCTATTTCTGTCAGTCATAGAAATACGTTCTTTAATCTGTCCCTTAGAAGCGGAAATATAGTTTCGGATGACGGACAGACAGACCAACTGACGATCAGGAGGACGGAAGGAATGATGTCTGAAATCTACACTTCTTTCAGCAAATTCAGGTTTGAAAGCGGAAGTACAGTTCCTAGAGAGAGAGAGAGATGCCTTCCTGTGTACGATTTGCATGTAAGTAAAAGTCGGAAACGCTACGAATTGTCGAAGGTGGGGAATTTTTTCACGAGGAATCGATGCGACACGCATCTTCCTGATTCACGAGTTCCTTTTCCCATATTTTCGGTTACACTAAGGGATGAAAGACAGTTGATATGAGCCCCGAGCTATGAGGTGGGTGTGTAAGAATCTCAAACTTGAGGTTTTGAACTGTCGTCATCTTTGCAGCCGCTGTATGGAGACGAGAGGGCTTTTTTTTTTTGTTTTTTTTTTTTTCTGCCGGAACGCATTGGAAAAGCGTTTCGACACTTTTTTTTAACACGAAGTATTTGGTTTTAAGTTTTGTAATAATTATTTAAGTAAAACAATGTAACAACCGTAACACGCAATTAATATTAAAAATTGAAATAACATAATAACAGTAATAATCGATGACATGGCTATTACTAAACTTATTCCATTATAAATATCTCCAAATTATGGGTTTTTCTAAGGAATGAAAGGAAATAATATGTCAATTTTTCGGGTAGCTCCCTACCCTTCCTCAGGACTACAGCTATTGTAGAGCACTTACTATAACTGTAGTCCTGAGGAGGGGTAGGGGTGCTTCCCGAAAATTTGACGTATTATTTCCTTTTATTCCTTAGAATAAACCCATAGTTTGTGAATATTTATAATGAATAATAGCAGTCCCATGTAATTATTTAATTTGAGTAACGTAAAACCTGTAACATGCGAGGGAGAAGCATGGACGGAGTAAATGCAACCTGGGAGAGATGCCCCATCAATCTGCTGAAATGCATTTTATAAGTCTCAAAAGGTCGATTAAAAAAAGGTTTCTTTCCAGTGAAGACCAATCTGTAACAAAGCGTTAGATGCAAATAGTTTTCCAAAAAGTGGAAAGAGAAAGTATTATATGGTGAAGAAGAATTTATGTAGTTATCTAACAGGTTTGAACTCAGTGAAAAAACTTGATTCGTTGTTTTAGACAATATTTACAGCTTCAAGAAAAAGAAACATTTAAGCAGCCTTTACAATTGAAGTGAACTTTGCAAAACATAGCTGCATTTTTAGCTAATATGAAAAGGATTTTCTCAGAGGAATGATAATAACCTCTGTTAGACTTTCTCTTTCAATCATAACAAAAACTTTTATTATTATTCGTAAAAATTGTTGGCCCTTCGCTAACAAAGTTTGGTCTCACAAAGTACGTCCGATCGTGGCTCCTTCGAAGACACCATTCTTCATTGGATACGAAAATGCAATGGGCGCACGAGATCGGTAGAAAAATTCAAGAGTTGAAGGAAAAAACTGTACAATGTTTAGGATCAAACTGCAGTTCCTTTCTGTTCCTCAGTATAATGTAATCGTTAGTGCAAATTCAACTTACATTTGTAGGTAACATTGGCAGAAATTTTAATTTCAGCATTTGCTATGCATTATAAAACTCTTACGAAAGTTCTCTAGTTTTTACAATATAATAATTTAATATAATATGAGCATATAAACCGTGCTTTTGTATTTTGTAGCGTGTAACAATAATAAAGCTTAAAAAACAATGTTCAAGAAGTTGGGTTGCTTTTCATTAGGTCAACTTCTCCCCTTTTACAAAACAGCAACTTATCTTCAAGAGTTCTGGCACCTTTATCTCCCAGTACTGAAGGCGAGTATTGTCGTGGTGTCAAAGAATTACTTTGACAACAATTTCCTTCTTTTGTTGAGAGCTGCAGGTCTCAGCTTGCTTCTAAGCATTGCTAAATATGTTGCACTCCTAACAGTTGACCATCGGTCTGTTATTGTTCCAAAACAGGCCCATACATATCCTAAAACAAGGTCAGCAATATCTTTTTTTGAAAGAGAGGACACTTTTGAAGTTCCTTTTTGTTGAGGATGAAGGGTGCTTCCACTTCATATTTTGTCTCACGCTTTCAGGGTAAAAATGGCGTTCCAGGTCCAGTTTGCATGCTTTTGCAGGATGTGACGTACTACAGACGTGAAGCACATGCCAAGACGAAAAATCTGTTGCGATACATTCCGTCGGTGTAGTTTAGTTGGTTAGGACAACTGTCTCCGAAGCGAGGAGGCGCGCCTTCGATCTCGTCACTGAAAAATTTGTGTTTTCACATTGGCGCCCAATTATGGAAAGTGGATCGACTGGCCGTTGGGTTCTTCGAAAAGTGTGCGCTGCTTGTTCTATACATCGTCTGGAATTAATGAAAATTCCTTCTTCGCTACAAGAAAAAAATTAAGAGGTAGATGATGTGACGTACTACAGAGGTGAAGAACATGTTACGACGTCAAATCTGCAGCGATACATTCCGTCGGTATGATTTAGTCGGTTAGAACAACTGGCTCCGGAGCGAGAAAATGCGGAATCGATCTGCGTCACCGACAAATTTGTGTTGCCACAAGTAAAGCGTTATGGAGACTGCACTGAAACCAAATTACATACTCAAAAGTTTAATGGTATAGGGTACATAAAATTAACAAAAATAAAAATTACCGCATGATTCATATTTAGTCTTACGAGGGGAGTTTGAAAAGTTCTTGACACGTGTCTGAAAATCTGCACTCGTTTCTTCAAAGAAGCCAACGAGTGGCAACTTGTTTGAAAGCTAGTTTAAACTTGTTGCTGTTAAAAAAAAAAAAAAAAAAGAGGTGTCATGGTTTATCTCCTCTGGCGGTGAGTGAAGCTTGGTATGCGAAATATGTGCGTTATTATTATGGAGTCTTCTAAAGACCAGGAAAGATTTTACATTTTCGTAAGGATGAAGCTTAGGAAAAATTCACGTTGATTTATCACAAATACAGGGGATGAACAAAAATATGGAAACACCTGGTAAAAAGTATGGGTAAAACGACCAACGTTTTCCACATGGAAATATAGATGGCGCCGGAGGTCTTGATAGTACATGCGTGCTAGAAAAAGTGGCAAACCAGCAGGTAGCCACAGTTGCTGTCTAGACATTGATTGATCTGTGCGTCGGAAGTGAATTATGTCGGAGCTTGCAGAGTTTCAAAGAGGGCAAATTGTTGGGGCCCTTGTGGTGGGTGCTTCTGCGACCAAAGTAGCAAGTTTATCTAGTGTATCGCGAGGTACTGTATCGAAAGTTATGACCGCATATTGTGCTTCTGGAAAACCATCATCCTATAAACACCAACGCGGACGAAATTGTGCGTTGAATGACAGAGAGAGGAGGACACTGCGGAGGATTGTGACCACAAATAAGAAGACAACAGCTGCAAAACTTACTGCTGAGCTAAATAACGTGATTTCAAACCCTGTCTGTACAAAAACAGTGCGAAGAGAACTCCATAGGCAGGGAATTTATGATCGAACTACAATCGCTAAACTACTGGTTAATAACGTGAATGCAGCACGCAGGAGAGAGTGGTGCAACACTCATAAAACGTGGACTGCTGAGCAATGGAAGACTGTCATCTGTTCCGAAGAATCTACCTTTACACTGTTTCCAACCTGTGGGCGAGTTTACGTGTGGCAAACACCCGCCCAAACTTACGATCCGGCGTGCCTTTTGCCAACAGTGAAGCATAGCGGCGGGTCTGTCATGGTTTGGGCAGATATATCATGGTATTCTGCCGGCCCCGTTATTACCTTGTGAGGTCGTGTCACTGCCAAGGACTATTTAAGCATTTTGAGTGACCAAGTCCATCCCGTGGTACAAACAGTGTTTCCTGCAGGCGATTCGATTTATCAAGGCGATAAGACCCCAATTCATACAATTCATATCGTTCAATCATGGTTTGCTGAGCATGCTGATGAGGTTTCCCATCTTCTCTGGCCCTCTCAATCGCCAGACCTCAATATAATAGAGCCCCTATGGTCCGTTTTGGAGAACAAGGTTCGAGCCCACTATCCGCGTTCAGCATCTTTACAGGAACTTGAACTCGTGCAGAAGGAAGAATGGTATAACATCCCATTATCCACCATCCAAGACTTTATACTTGCCGATTCTTAGGAGAATCCAGGCCGTCTTGAATGCAAAAGGCGGTTCTACACCGTATTAGGTATGGAATTCCTTCTTTTACCAGGTGTTTCCATATTTTTGTCCATCCCCTGTATATGGGCATCATGCACGTCCATATGGCACTGGTACAGAACAGATGTGCAAATTAGAGGAATATCCGTTGCAAAATAACCTAAATGTCATGCGATACACACAATACCTGATATCGCTGCAGAACTTCAGAAACAGGTCTTCCGACAGACAATTGAAATTTAATTGTTAGTCAAACCGCAAATATTATCGCGAACCGCTCCTATCACCAGAAATTTTCTGTCATACGGATACGGAAAAAGTGAGAACATAATTTTTCCGTTAATATACGAAAGGAATTGCAGAAAGGTTTCTGAAAATTCAGAATTTTCCGGTAAAGCCTTTTAAAAACGGCAATTTTCCGTTATTAACCTGAAAGATGAGCGGGGGTATTTCTGTCAATTCACGTATGAAAAATCCGTGGAATTCAGGTTTTTTTCGTACAACTACGTCTTTCCCTGTGCTGTATAGGGGGTAACACCGAGAGCACGAACGCAACGAAAACATGCCACACTTTAAACGCTTATATCTTCGGAACTAATAATAATCGTAGAGTAATAAATGATACATTATTAAATAGTTTATAGAGTCCCATTTGCAACAAAATAAATTTCAACCCTCGAACCCTTTGAAACAGTAGCGTTAGAAAGTTGAGCTAAATTTCGCTTGACTTTGTTTCGCTGCACGCAATTTTAAGGTTGATAATTAGTGAATAGATAATGATAGCGATGACCTCAGCCGCGCATTCCATAACTATCTGTCAAAGCTAACAGAAGTATGTGATAAACCGAAATAAAGTGGATTTAAAATTTATTTATTTTTTAAAGAAAAAAGAATTTGGTGACGAAAATTTAGAAATCCCGCAAAAATCTAAGGAAAATTCCTATAAGAACCTACGAAAGTTGAAGAAACACCTAGAGGAGAACGAGAGGAATCCGAAAATGCCCGCTAAGTCATCAACCGAATGGTCACGGGAATGTAGGGAGCATCAGAAGTCCGCGCTACACAATGTGTTTTACCCGAGTTCGACTCTAGAGCCACAATCGTCCACTTCAACTGCACAAATTGAGCCTGAACAGCAAAAGCAGATGGAGATTGATGTCATCGATCCAAATTTTCAAATTTTCACACCGAGCATGGAATGCAAATGTACTTCGTCAGTCTTCACAACTTCGCTGGATAATGAATGTATTACGTCTCAAACCTTTACACCGCCGATGCATTCTGAATCGAGACAAGAACAAGAGCAACAACAATAAGAGCAAGAGACAAGAAGGCCCGAGACGTGTCGCCAAATTTATAACAAGGCAACTAAGGAGTTTGAAGAAAAATCAAAGGGGCACAGTAGTAACTGTACCGCAACCTATAACGTAGGGCTACGTCAACTGTCCTTTGCTGAACACTTTAAGGACGTAGAACTAGTGAGATAATGTCATGAAATAGTGACAGTTGACGTAGTTCTACTTTGTAGGTTGTGGTACAGTTGCTACTGTGCCCCTTTGATTTTTTTTTCCGCCATTTGACGGAAAAGGTCGAATCAGAAATATGCTTTGTTAATTCACGAAAGAAATCATGAGAAACAGCTCATGAATTTCAGAATTTTTTTTACAGTGTACTTTGAAGGACGATAAAAGGTTCGTTAAGGTACACTAGTGGCCAAAATTGTAGAAACCTTCAGGACATTTTGTATTTCTGAAGTTTGATGTCTCATAACATCAGTGTTTTCTAGAATAATGCCATAAAATTATATATCATCAAAAAGATAATTTAATGCAGAATGTAATGTGGTACATTTTTTTAAATTGCATTTTAAAAGAAATTATGCACATAAAACCACGACAAAGCTAATGGCGTAACTTCTAACCATTTTTTGTTAGTACTTGATCAAGAAACATTTTGTCGCAATTACAGTCTTACAACGCCAATCCATGAAGTGAACCAAACGTTTTAGTTCATCAGGTGTTATAATGTGAAACCAAAAATGTATGATTGCTTTTATCAATTGTGTTTTATTCCTTGGTTGCTTCTGGCTAACAAGTTTCTGTAATCGGTTCCATGGATTGTGGTCAGGGCTATTACCTGGACATTCTAGCAGTGGAATATGATTTTCATGAAACCACTTACACACACAGTAGCAGTATGACAAAGAGCTGGATCATGTTGAAATACATAGGCTTCATTTTCCTGGAAAAGATCACGTGCCGAAGGCTTCAGTTTTGGCTCAAGTATATCAATGACTTTTTTCCCCCATTTAAAATACCATTAATCGCATAAATTCTGCCCACACATTTTAATGTCACACAACCCCAGACCATAACACTAACTCGATGCCACATGATAGCTGTAATGCATTCAGAGATCAAATCTTCTCTATATTTTCTTCTTATATACTTTATTCTATCACTACCAAATATGGATATTCTGGTCTCATCACTCCAGATGACTCTGTCTCATTGTTTTTTAAACCAATTAACATGGTTTTTAGCCACCCATTCTAATATTTTCCTTCTTTGTTTGGGAGATAGAAATGGCTTTTCCTTTGGAATTCTACAATTTAAACCAAAATCTTTGAGTCTGCGTCTAACGTTAGTCCTTAGACACATCTTCAAACCACATTGAGAAATTCCTTTTTAATTGACTTAGATGATTTTTTCTGTCACTTAAACAGTCTTTTAATTCTTCTACCACCACATGCTGTTGTGCACCTTTTCTTGCCTTTACCAGTTTGGTTTTGAATTGATTGAGTCTGCTGATATCTCTTGCACCGTTTAGAAATACCTCCTTTGGTTAGATTTCCACCTACTTTTTCTTTTGATTTCCTCACAAGTGTAGTCTTCTTCATACAAAGGTAGCATTTTACTTTGCTTTCTAGGTGATCAGTCAGCTCTTTTCACTCTGTTATCTTACTAAGCTATACAGCTTACTAAGTAATCAAGGAATAGAAAAATCCGTGAAAAACCAGTGGCCAACTTGATGACACACACACAATTCAATAGTTCTACTATTAGCTCTAATACCTGGAAATGAGAGCTGACTCATACTAACACCTTACTGTTTCAATGCTGTCATAATAAATCCTGATTGGCTCTCAGAACAATCGCTCTCACTGAACAGTTTTGGGTTAAGGAAATCCACTTCTTGTTACATAAAACAGTTGTGGTTTCTTTCTCTGGTTATTTGGCTATAACTGTTGATAGAATGAAGATAATTCAACACAGTTTATTGTATTACATTCTGCATTAAATTACGTGTCTTTCTAATGATGTTTAATTTTACGGTATTGTTCTAAAAAAGTCTGATGTTATAAGCCATCAAACCTCAGAAATATAAATTTCCCTAAAGGTTACCACAATTTTCTCCACTAGTGTAAAAGAAATGGTTTTTGTGCTGCAGATGTATGTAAAAAACATTTTGAACGCCCTCCATACAATATTAAATATACATTTGATTATTTTGAAGTTAAAACATACCTTGGTTTGTCGTTTATTGCTGAGAGAATGCATTCTGCGGAGCGTGTCGTCAAATACAAATTTCTCTCTTCCTTCATTCAATTCCAGGGTGTAAGAGATCACTTAGCAACAAAGGCACTTCATTTGTAGTCAGTTGGCCGAAAAAAGACCCTGAGATTATCTTTTCTCATACGCTAAAGTGTCGAAGTGGGACCACAAACTTGCCTTTTTCCTGTTTTGTAAATTCAAACCTATTCGTTTGCGAAAGAAGTAGTAGCGAGGGATTACGTGAAATGAACCAAACGAGATACATCATTTGCAATCAAAAGGGGCGCTTGACAAGAAACTGAAAGAAAAAAATCACAGCTCTTAGCACACTATCGCACCCCAAATTTCTCCGAATATGAGACTAACTAGTCCCCCAAGCGCTTCGACTCACACATCCGCGAATCCAAGTCGCCACGTTTCCCTCTTAAGACCAGAAGAATTTTTCCACTCAACTCCAGCTTATACACTGAGTGGCCACTTTATTATGACCACACCCTCAGTACTTCGTTGGGCCACCTTTCGCCTTTAATACTGCGTCGATTCTTCGTGGCATGGACTCCACGAGATGTTGATAGGTGGTTTGTGGAATCTGAGACCATGCTTGAGGAATAGCACTTTCCAGGAGTGTGAGATTGCAGGGTTGTGCATCCAGCTGTCTGATGGCTCGTTCTACTTCATTCCACAAATTCTCAATGGGGATGTTCCTGAAACCAATCCTGTACAATACGAGCACTATGGCAGGACGCATTATCTTGTTGAAAGTAGCCATCGCCATTGGGATAAACCATCCACATGACAGGATGCACTTGGTCTGCAAGGATGTTTAGATATATATGATATTCAGACGTTGATCAACACGAATTAAAGGGCCCAAATCATGCCAGGAAAACATTCCCTAAACCATAACAACATTGCCTCCACCAGCTTGAAGGGTTGTAGCAATGCATTTGGTGTCCATGCTTTTGTGCTGTTTCCGCCAAATTCTCACTCGGCCATCGGCATGGTGCAACTGAAAACGTGATTCATCGGACCACATAATTTGTTTCCAATTATCGACTGTCCAATCCTTGTGCTCCTGTATGAACTGGAGACGTTTTCTCTTGTTAACTGCAGACAGCAAAGGTGTTCGAACAGGCCTTCCGCTGCCACATCCCATCCGATGCAGTGTACGGCGAACAGTGCGTGCAGAGATCATTTGAGGGGATCCTTGATTAAAATGGTCTGTAATTTGCTGCATTGTTGCCCTTCTGTTGTCTGTTACCAGTCTAGACACTCTCCGTTCCGCCCGAGCAGTCACTAGTCGATGACGACCACACTTTGCACGTAGAGACCCAGTTTTTTGGCGGACAGTCCAGTCTTTAAACACTTTAACAACAGCTGCTCTGGAACATTTCACGAATGCGGCGGTTTCAGTGATACTCGCTCCATGGCTCCGAGCTCCTCTACAATCATCCCACGTTGAAAGTCCGTCAAATCGCATTTTTTACTTATCTCGTCATCCAAAAATCGCTTCTACTACTGTCGCAAGCACTAAGCTTTCCCTTTTTATACTAGCCTCGCCCTCTGGCGGCAACAGCGTGCAGCCATAGCTCATTTGCTTAAAACTGTCAGGTGGTCATAATAAAGTGGCCACTCAGTGTATAGACGGCTAAACATTACAATACTGGTGTGTAAAGCTTAAGAAGAACGAAGTGGAAAAAGTTAAATAACGCCGTAAATAGCAGCAGCACCCGAACAAATTAACTCAGGACCGTGTCTGAGAACAGGAAAAACAGCACTTGCGTAATAATGGAACGTGACGTGTGGTTTGCGTGACGTCAGAACAAAATGCTTTCACCCAGTACAATAACATCAGGTGAACGGAAGTCACTGGACGGTGTGCATAACAGTTACAGGCGTTCTGTTGTGCTTATTGAGTGCTAGAGACTACAAAATGGTCCGTCGAGAGCATCTTGATTTTACTCGTGGTCGAATAATTAGGAGGCTTGAAGAGGAACGAACTGTGATGAATGTGGCCCAAGAGTTCGGTGTCGCTCATAGTATCGTATCGCGTGCATGATCGGCCATCGGGATTACTGGTACAGCTGTGCAAAAGACGGGTGGTGGTCGTCCACACAAAAATACTCCCAGTGAGGACAGCTATCTGCTCCTACTGACCAAAAGGGATCGACGTCAGACAGCAAGTAACCTTGCAAAATAACTGAACATGAGCACAGGACGCAAAATATCGCGGTTTACAGTGGCCATGCGACTACGCAAAGGTGGATTATTTGTCTGACGAACAGCACGCTATGTTCCATCAAAACCTGCTCACCGGAGACACCATTTACAGCGGTCCAGAGAACATAAAGACTGGGCAGCATAACACTGAGATACGGTACTCTTTACTGATGAGAGTAGATTTAGTCTCTCTAGCGATTCTGGACGTCAGCTAATCTGGCGTGAGGTAGGCACTAGAACTCGCCCTGAAAACGTCAATGAAAGTGATAGATATGGCGGCCGCGGTGTCCTTGTATGGGGAGGCATTCTGATCGATGGATGTACGGAGCTCCAGATACTGGACGGAGGTACTGTAACCGGTGCGCGCTACTGTAATGTGGTAATTCTTCCCCATGCTCGTCCGTTTCAAGGTGTCATTGACCCACAGTTCGTGCTAATGGACAATAACGCCACACCCCATCGTACAGTGGCTGTTGATGAGCTGTTCATTCAGCGGATTGATTGGCCAGCACGTTCTCCCGACTTAAATCCCATAGAACACGTGTGGGACACCCTGTGGAGAGACGCTGTGGCACGTCAGCACACACCAGAAACTGTCCAACAGCTGAAGACGGCTCTGATGGAATAATAAGAGATGTTACCGCAAGAACTCGCCAAGAACGTAGTCTGAAGTGCGGGTAGACGGTAAAAATCATGCATCGACGTTGGGGGTAATCACATCACCTACTGAGGACCTCTTCTTTCTTTCGAACCGTTTTTTGGCAGTGATGCTTCTGTATCATGGCACCCAGTGCTATGCAATCAATTTTGAATAAAGGTCCACTATATCCTTTAATATCTGCAGTTGTGTCGGTGTTTTTTCCGTCATTTCGGTAAGTAAAGGAGTTCCTATGATTTCAATTTCATATATCTAGGCCGCTCCTGTGAGACATTACAGGTCAAAAATCGGCTCGTCCTTAAGTTTCGCACACCAGTGTATAAAGCACAGCTTATGAATAGCTAACAACTTAACAAGAGATTACAGAAACCGGAACAGCGACTTCTTTTTTTCAAACTGTATTGTTTTTCAAAAAAGTGAGAACATACGCTGTTTGCTGTAAAATTGAGAAAGTACACCTATACCTCTTATTACAGCCCTGAGCGTTGGAAAAAACACAGCGAAAGGAGAACGGAGATTCAGAAATATGATTTTGCACAGCTGGGCGAAGATGATATTTACAACGTGCGGGCAAATATGAATTAGAATGTGCTTGTGGTTCAACAATGCAGCGCAGTGGATTTAAAGCGGTAATACGTGGCAGGCGGTAGCACTGTTCCAAGGTCTTACACCCACCTCGTGAGTGCTACGGCGCCGTTGGTCAGTGGGGAGGAAGATGAGCGAAGCGAAGATACACTTTAACGTGGAACAGCGCATTATAATAAAATTCCTGACGAAAGAAGGTTGTAAACCATCGGAAATCTGTTCACGATTGAGTAGACAGTACTGTGAGAATACATTGTCCAATGTGAGTGTTTATAAGTGGAGCAGTGCGTTTAAAAATGGAAAGGAAATGGTGAAGAATGAACCTCATGAGCGCCACGTTCTCTGCTGGGAAGGTTATTGCCAGCGTCTTCTGGGTCTCTAAAGGTGTACTATACGTGGATTTCTTCACAGATCGTCACACAATAAATGCTGAATATTACTCGACACTTCTCGAAGGCCCAGTAAAGACTGCCATCAGAAACAAGCGAAAAAGGGGCCAAACATCTGTGTCATTTCTCCAGGATAACGCCCGTCTAAACATGGCTGCTCGGACCATGGAAACCATCCAGAAACTGAAATGGAACGTTCTACCACATCCTGCATACAGTCCGGACATTGCACCTTTGGACTATCACCTCTTTGGCCCTCTAAAAGCATATCTGGGCGGGAAAAGGTTTGGCAGTAATGTGGATGTGATACAGACTGTTCGGGAGTGGCTACACCGATAACCAAAAGACTTCTTTTCCTGAGCGGCATCCGCAAGCTTCCGGACCACTGGCGCATGTGCATCGAAAACCAGGGGGAATATGTTGAAACGCAGCAACTTCAGTTTCGGACAATGAATCAATGTTTTTGTTCTATTTACAAATTATAAGTCATATTTCCACAACCTGGTAAAAAGTGAAACTGCGAGAATACGAAAGTGTTGCGCAGAATGAGATTTGTTCTGTTGAATAATAGCTGAATAACTTTATAGCAGCTGTTATCTGTTTCTAGAAATACTCAAGTGGAATTCTCAAAGCGAACCAACCACAGACACATAAGAACTCTCGAGAGGACAAAAAGTTCGCAAATAACCATTTCGATTGGTTTTTCAGTCAATGAACAATTAGTTCAATAACACTTCTTAAGGACCTTTTTAAATAACTGCTACGTAGAACATTTCCCAATTGATCTCAAAGAATTTGAAATTAGGGTAAGTGCCACCCTCGTTATTTTTCCTTTCCTCTGGGAAGCTATGGTGGCTTTGTTGACGTGCTGGGACAATGAATGGCTCTCTACTTGGACAGTGTCGTCAAAATAGCTATGAAGATGGAACGTTTGGAATTTACCATACTACTGGCTAATCAAAGGTGTGGCTGTGTTGATATCACGATGGTGTATGTTATACAAATGTTTAGCTCTGACTCCCCTGTATATACACTATATTGACAAAAGTCACCGGGCACCCCATCAAAAGCAAATGAACGGATCCGCTGCGTTGTTAAAATGCGCGGTTCATCTGCAAACGGTATAAAAACAAGCCTGCGGCTGACCGCGATCATATCACACTGTGGGGTTGAGTGAAAATGTCGTGGAGAAAGGAAAGATTGTTGGGTGTTATATCGGTGGGTTGTCCATAAGAGAAACCGAGAGGCTTTAAACATACCCAAGTCAACTGTTTTGGATGTACAGAATAAGTGAAAGACACATGGTGTGCCTGAAGCAGCAAAACGTACCGGCAGACCAAAGAAAATCAGAGATAGAGGACTTCGAACCCTCAGGAGAGTCGCTACAAATAATCGACGGAGTAATGCCAAGATTTCAGTGTACAGGTGAGTAAAAATGCTGAAACATCGGTATGTACACGTACCATTCGCAGAGAACTTCATTTCATGGGTTACCGTGGTCGTGCGGCTGTTCATAAGCCTTTCATTTCCACTCGGAATGCTACTCGTCATTTAGCATGGTATAAAGAACATTTATCGTGGACCATAGATCAATGGAAACGAGTCCTATGGACTGGTGAATCCAGATACACGATCCATCAGTCTGATGGCCCTGTGTGGGTATGGCAGCAGCCGGGGAACGCTATTTACCACCACAATGTACTATTCCTACGATCAAATTTGGAGCTGGCAGTGTAGTCGTGTGGGGGTGTTTTTCGTGGTATGATCCCGGCCCATTGGTTATCGTGGACAAACCTCTTAACCAACACGTCTACCTCGATATTCTGGACATTTATGCCCTACCAACTCTGTGGCAATACTATGGAACCGAGCCTTGTTGGTACCAGCAGTATAATGCAGCGAGCCATAAAGCAAGGACGGTTACGGCGTGGTTTGACGGTAATTCCGTATCGTGTGCGGACTGGCCAGCACAGAGCCCTGATCTTAATCCCATAGAGCACCTATGGGATGAATTAGAGCGCCACATAAGAAGTTTGGAACCAAGGCCTACTACTAAGCAACAGTTAGGGGCAGCATTATGTACTGAATGGAAGCGCGTATCTTTCGCTGTGTTCCAAAACCTTGTCGAAAGCATGTCTCGAAGGGTCGGTGCAGCATTAAGGCCAAAAGTGGACCGACACCGTACTAATGTATATCAATAAATGCTATGTTGTGTCTCTCTATTAGGTGTCCGGTGACTTTTGTCAATATAGTGTATATATACTGTTTCTTCAAATAAGCTACTTGGTTTCAAATATGGATATTTGATCTGAAATACCCCCGGCACTTGTTCAGTGTCCATGGTGAAACTGTGTGTTCTAAAGAATGTACCACAAAACTGTTTCACGAAATTAATTTTTTTCTTAACCGGAATGGCTTATTTACTGATTGACTTTTTATTGAAAACAGCAAACAGGTTGATTAAATTATCGGAATTCCTTGCCTTCTTGCAAAAGCTGGTTAAATTAAATCACACTGATTTCCCTTTTTCTCCCCTTAAGGTGTGCGCATCTATGTTTCTTACATCTTCTTTTCCTCTTCTTTCACAGATCGCTGCTTAAGTAACTTGAACATTTTCGCTAGAATGTGTAATTGAGCATGTCAATCCGTATTTTTCGGCTCAATAACTGAAGAAGTCAGGCGGCAAATATTCAGAAGAATAAAAAAACATAGCAAAAAATGTTCTATACCTTAAGTGTGCTCCTTAACTGCTAAAACACTTTCTTTAAAATCTGAACAATTCATTTCATTAAAAGTCCGCCTAAGCTCATCCATCCAAAACCAATGAAACAGCATCTGACGGCATTTTTTATCTTTTTTTCTTTATAATTGTAGCTTAAAGTATTTTAACGGATGGTTCAAAGGTATCGATTTGATTATCAGATTAACAGAAGCAGAGAGATACAATGAATAAGGAAATTCTTTGTCTGGAAATGTAACATGTTTATATTTTTAGCACGTCTTTTGTAAAAAATATCGTGCTTATGTTACCGGTTTGTCCGTCCGTCCGTCTGTGGACACCGTATCTCTGCAACAATTAGTCTGATTTGAAAAATTCTTTTGCATTGGGAAGCTTGAAATGTACAAATGATGATCCTTATTTCTTTTTTACGCTTTCCAACCGTAGGTTGAAGAAGCGCATATGCTCCAGCTTTGTCCGTCTGTCTGTCCGCACGATAACTCGCGTACAAATGGTTCGATTTCGATGAAATTTTAGTATGTAGTAGGGGACCACCTGGGGACGAAACCTATTGAAAATGGGATAAATGGCGTCAAAGGTCACGACATAGGAGCGGGATCCATTCCATTGCCCTTATGCGTCATAACTTGCGTAAATATGGTTCGATTTCGATGAAATTTTAATATGTCGTAGGGGAACACCTGGGAATGAACCCTATTAAAAATCAGTGAAGTGGGGTCAAAGGTCAGGACATAGGAGCGGGATGCATTCCATTGCCCTTATGCGTCATAGCGTGCGTAAAAATGGTTCGTTTCGATGAAATTTTAGTATGTGGTAGGGGAACACCTGGGGACGAACCCTATTGAAAGTAGGGAAAATGGGGTCAAAGGTCAGGACATAGGAACGGGATCCATTCCATCGCCCTTATCCCATACTATTAAAGGAGCAATTCGTGTATGTATGTAAATTTCATTTTGAAAACGGCTCTAAGGATTTTGATGAAAGTCGTTAACCGACCGTTTTCTGGTACTAGAAATCGATTTAGCTTGATCTCGATTTTAGGAAAATTTGTTTAGTGGGTTAAATAACCACCCCGAATTACCACGTTTTTAGTGTCATGACGTCGTCCCATTAATGTTACCCATGCTTAGAAATCTTATGACGTCACATTCTCGAGATTGAGATACTGGCCCGCGGTCACGTCATCTGCCTCATTACGTCACACGTTGTGTGCGTATTACGCATTACTTCTGTTTTCTTCTAGAACAAAAAGTGAGTTGTGACAGCTGCTTGTAGTTGATGTGGCACAGTATAAGCAGCGGAACGCTGGTGTGTTCCCCTTCAAAAGGTAAACTGTTAAAACAGCATTTTTTTTTGTTACGTTTTTGAACAGTCACTTGATGACAAGCGTATCCCCTGTGCTAAAATATGATTAGTTCATTTTTATTAATTACTACAAACAGAGAGTCACGTGGATGGTAAAACAGCATAAAAAAAGGGCTGGTTGACCCCCTACGAAACGTGGACGTTTCAACTTTAATAAGAAGAATAAGTAGAATACGGCACTGTTGGAACAAGAACAAGGCCGCCCCGGTGGCGCAGTGGTCTAAGGCGCTGGCCTCTGATCATTCGTCCGTAAGGGGTTCGGGTTCGAATCCCGTCAGGCATGGATGTTGTGTTTGTCTTACGGCACTGGCTCTCTCCCTGGAAGGGATTAGCCTGGCTCTCTCCCTTCCCTGGAACCAGTGACCCTAAATTAGGGACGGGCGACTGCTTATAGCCCACTGAGTTGCTCACGGTGGTCGTTAAACCTCCAATCAAAAAAAAAAACAAGAACAAGCGGAAGAAGTAAATATGGAACAGCTTGGACATTCAAGAGCCAATAGTTTCCGATCACTTTCCAGTCTCGAAACATATGACCTTTCATTGGAAGAAGATCAGCCTACAAAAAGACCATTCCGAGCAGCTAAGACGAGGAGCATGGAAATAATGTCCGACGTTATTATAACCCTCAACGACTCTATATCGGAAGAAAACCTCGAACAAATGCGGCAAATAAATAGACAGCGAATCGCAGCTGAATCATCCGAAGAACGTAACCAGCGCTTGGAGGAACTACGAAGCCGTTCATCACAGTGAATCGCAACCGAAACCGCGGATGAACGTGTTCAGCAACTGGAACACTTGGGACAACGTGCAACTGAACCACTTAGCATTACAATACTTGGAAATAACATATCAAAATAAAAAAAGTATGCCCTCATCCCCCCTTTAACCAAGCGATGCTCGGTGTTCCTGATATTGCGTTATAACTTACGTAAAAATGCTTCGATTAAGACAAAACTTTATCATGTTGTTCCGGAAGTACACTTTACCGGTTCTGTCGAATATCATCGAAATGGGGTCAAAGGTAAGGTCATAGGAGCGAGATTTATTCTACAGCCATTATCCTCATAATTTGACTAAAAATGCTTTTGTTGCGACAAAACTTTAGTATGTTGTTCCGAAGGTATACTGAACCAATTCTGTTTAATATCATCGAAATGCGGCCAAAGGTCATGGCACAGGAGCGAAATTTATTCCACAGCCATTATCCTCATAACTTGACTAAAAATGCTTCTATTGACACAAAACGTTAGTATGTTGTTTCGGTGGTATACTTAACTAATTCTGTTTAATATAATCAAAATGGGGTCAAAGATCAGGACACAGGAGGGAGATTTATTCCACAGCCATTATGCTCATAACTTGAGTAATGATTTCTGGTATGTTGGAAAGCGTATCATAATCAATGCATTGCATGATTTTAGTAACTTGTTTTATTTTTAGCGATGCACAATTTCGCAGCTAGAGGGCTAAATGCACATGATATCGAATTCAAAATATATTTTATTCCGTATGTTTGCTTCTAAACATCCGATTAAAAAATTTTTCCACCTTTCGATTCCATTTATGCCGAAGACAATTTTAGGTATAGTCACTTTTACAAGTTATGCATCGATTTTCCACTAGAGGCGTAAAAGTAAATTGCGATTTCATTGACTTTCAATAGCTTTGATAAATGTAATCTCTGCTTCTGAAACTTCGATTTGAAAAATTCTTTCTGCAGGGGATACATCTCCTGATGAGAAATCTTTTGCATGTAATTTCAAATTTTTGGTAAAAATTGGTTTGGCCACCATGGGGCGTAAGTGTGGATATCTGCTTCTCATGCACTTGCAGCAAAATCTGAGTTCCTAAAATCTCGATTGAAAAAAATACGTTCATGGACCACCGATAGTACTCAGGTCAATAAACCTTTTCGGAGTATTTTCTTCTTAAAATAATACATGGTTTCTCTGCCGAGGGGCGTAGATGTGTGTCTTATTTTTGTCAACATCTCAGCTTCTAAGAGTTCGATTTGAAAAATTCTTTCTTTGTTGGATATTGTTTCCTGTGCGAAATGTTTTTCAAGTAATTTCAAAATTTTCAAGTAATTCATAGAATTTCCGCTTTGGGGCGTTAAGGTAAATTGCGTTTTCCCAGATATTCCAAAATTCCGATTTGAAACATTCTACCTGTATCGCATACAGCTTCTGATGAAAAATGTTTTGCATATAATTTCTAATATTTTGCAAAGAATGGTTTGGTCATCAGGGGGCGTAAGCATTAATTTCTGCTTCTGATGTATTTGCGGCAAAATCTGAGCTTCTGAATACTCGATTGAAAAAATTCTTGCGTGGACCGATACCGCTCACATAGGAAAATCTTTTGGGAATATTTTTTTCTTAAAATAAAGCATGTTTTTCCCGCCAGGGGGCCAGGAAAACATGCATTATATATTTTCGTATATTTGTCGATATCACTGCTTTTAAGAGTCCGATTTGAAAAATTCTTTCTTTGTTGGCGAGAGTTTCAGCTGCGAAATGCTTCACACATCATTTCAAATTTTTCTTAACACAGAAGTCTGCCACCAGAGGGCCTAAGTTCACGTTTTCGTTTACAGTAATACCTGCGAGATTAAAAACCCGATTGAAAAACTTCTTGCTTTGGTCAGATACTATTGTTTTTTATACCGGTTCCATTGACTTTGAATAGCTTTCATAAATGTAATTCGCGTCAGAACGGATTCAAAAAACGTGCTCATTACAACCGAAAATTCGGTGTCACCTTTATTGTTTCAAATTATTTTCAGGAAAATATCAACCGGAATACGCAATAATGAAAGTAAGATAATACTGAAGAACTGGTGCCTTTATTCTTGTAAAAATTCAACCCTTGGGAAATCTCAGTCGGGATCCTCTATTTACAATGGCTCGCAAAGGGTGTGCCGCGAAAGTTCCGAGGTTATATTATTGTGGATTAAAGAAAATATACAGATAATTTTGTTAAAATATAAATTTTACCCCAACCATACGTTGTATGGGAAAAGTATAGTGTCCAAAGCAAAATAAAGATGTTACACGTTGCACCGGGGTTCATCCAAGAATTTCAAACTGGAGGAGTGCTGAAAAAGTTTGTAAGGTGTTGGATGAAAGCAAATGTTCTGAATCCTGAATTTTTTTATAGTTTTTTTTTATCTAGGCTTTTTACATCTAATATTAAAAAACGGGAAAATCTTTAAGCCGCCCCCGGTGGTGCAGTGGTCTAAGCGCTAGCTTGTGACCATTCTTTCGAGATGGATCCAGGTTCGAATCCCCGGTGAGGCATGGATGTTGTGTTTGTCTTACGGCCTTGGTTCTCTCCCCTCCCTGGGGCCAGTGGTCCTAAATTAAGGATGGGCGACTGCTTATAGCCGATTGAGTTTCTCACGGTGGTCGTTAAACTCCAATAATAAAAAAAAAAACTTTAAAAAATGGAGAATTGAATTTTTTGTAGTTAAGGATATTAAAACTGGGAACTTCTTTTCCAAATCTGCACACAGTTATTTTGTTCTTGAACTGTATTTATTTTTTTATTTCTGATGTCCGTATGCTTCCCCGAACAAGGCACAGGTACTAAGTACTAACATGGGTTGCTGAAACAACAGATATTGATATTTTCACAAATATTTTGCGTGCCGAAGTGATTGAGCAGTATATCTGCAAAATATGTAGCAGACAAAAGTGAAGAGATATTCTCCTGATTAATCACCTCTAAAAAGCCCTATTGAAGTAATTATTTTTTTGTCATACACCACTCCCTACAAAAGCACTTCATGCGCAATTCCTGGCCCATATAATTCTTAATTTAGCTGCAACGGGGGACAAACGTATGATCTGTTTTCCTCGATATCGCTGCTTCTGAAAGTCCTATTTCAAACACCGGATACCATTAACTTCACGAAGTATTTTGCGTATACTCTTGGAGCACTATCCTCTTTATATAATGCCCCGTTTTCTCGCTAAGGGGCGTTTGCGGTTTACGTAATCACAGTTTACTTGTTGTCTCTGCTTCTAGAAACCGTATTTGAATAATTATTATTCCGTCGCATAGCTTTGCAATAAAGAATATTCCGCGCATTTTTTCAACTTTGAATAATTCACTTCTGTCGCCAGGGTAGGTCAGCGCATATTTCTATTTGAAAGAGTATCTCTAATTCCAAAATTTCTATGAAAAAGTCCTTCTTTGGTAAGATACTCTTCATTATGGAGAATATTTTGCACCTTTTTCTTTTCTTTAAAACGGGATATAACTATACTTCTCCACCACCACCCGGTTAGGGGGCGTAAAGTTATATCACGTTTTTCTCCGTGTCTCTTTTTCTAATTGTTGGATTTGAAAATTCCTTGCGCCCGGTGGCGCAGTGGTCTAAGCACTGGCTTCTAACCATTCGTCCAAGTTGGGTCCAGGTTCGAGTCCTGGAAATGTTTGGATGTTGTACTTGTCCCACGGCACTTCTGTCTCCTTTCCCTGGAACCAGTGGCCCTAAATTAGGAATTTTTTTTATTGAAGGTTTAACGACCACCGTGAGCAATTCAATGGGCTATAAGCAGTCGCCCGTCCCTAATTTAAGACAACTGGTTTCAGGGAAGGAAGAGAGCCAGTGCCGTAAGACAAACACAACATCCATGCCTCACGGGATTCGAACCCGGACCCCTTTCGGACGAATGATCAGAAGCCATCGCTTAGACCACTGCGCCACCGGGGCGGTAAATTAGAATTGGCGACTGGTTTTAGCCCATTAAGGTACTCGCGGTGGTCTTCTTTTATTTTTTTTTATTTATCTCATGTCTTTTTAGAAATCGTTTAAGACCCAAAACAAAAACAAACAAACAAAAAAAACCCAAGAAGTTTGCCTTAGGTATCTTCCTCTATGAGAAACATTTTGTACACAAATTTTCCGATATTTCGTAACAAATTCTTACTATTATTGAAAGTAAGTAGCTACTTTCAATTTCTGGATGTTTTACCAATTGTAAAAATCCTGTTAAATTTTGTTGTTGCCGTTTTTGTTCTAACTGGTTCCTTTCATTATGAAGAACAGTATTCTGATTGCGTGTTTTAAATAATACACAGTATTTCTACCAGGAGAAGTAAATGCATACCTTTTTTTCGTTATTTTTTTTTCTTTTTCTTCATCTAAAAATTTGCTTAGAAAATACATTTTTGTAGCGGAAAAGATTCAAAAGACGTGCTCATTACACCTAAGAATTAGGTATAATCTTTCTTCTTATTTTTCCTTTTTCTATTCTCCCCCCCCCCTCTCTCTCTCTCTCTTTCATTTTCTAAGATGATATTAGGAAACATTTAACTTAAAGTTTCGATTTCTTTGGAACGATGCGATCAGGGGGATAGCTTTTCATTTTTTTATTTTCCGCTTAGATACATTCAAACTGATCCTCAGATAAAACAGGTGTGACAATAGCAAAGTGTTAAAAAAAATTCCCACAAAATTTTGATGGTTAGGACTTCAGGAGAAAAAACTTTCCTGTATCATAGACCCTCACTTCAATAAATATTCTTATTCATTCAAACCCTTCAACGTAAGTTCTTCATCATTATTTTGTGGAACTTTGTTCAGAATCTCTTCCTCTAAATCCTCAAAGCCATTGCTTCTTACGATCTCACCAGTGCAAAGGGCGTCATTTGACTAGCAATGACAATATCTCTAACACCAAAGCTAATTCATGTAACAAAATATTGTATTAACTGTCATCGCATTTTCTGCCCCACCTCCTTTTATTGTAATAAAGAAAGGGAAGGAAGCATTGCATAAGAGACTTCACAGTGTCCTGTTCATTTTTTCTTTTTTTTTTTTTTTTTTTGCTGATGCTATGGAATGCCACGTTTTATCAGTAACACTACAGCTTCCCTTTCTTGTCGCTTTTTCATTTCAATGAAACAATACATGGACATCTTTTTTCCCTGTCACAGAGTAAAGGTACGTTTAAGATAATTGGGCTTTTTTTTTTTTTCACAAGCAGTGAAGGAGCACGTTTAACAATATAGACCAAGGAATTTACACTGTCGTGCAAAAATTAAGGACGAGACGGTTTTTCGAATGTAACGTCGTACAGAAGGGCTCCACATCGACTCAAATCATACCATGAGATCCCCAAGATGTAAAAATATGAGACAAGTGAGCAAAACCGTCAAAACAAGGAATCCAAAGGATACAAAGGCACTTTATTGAAAAGGTAGCTTCGAGCACAACTGGACAGAAGACAGAAACGTCCATGTGACAGGCGGCTGCCAAGAAAACTCCAGTCTTTAGTAGGGGATATGATCACCCCTGACTGCGCTGCAGGATTTACAACGTCTTTCCATGCTGAGGACGAGGTTGTCAAGGAGCTGTTGAGGCATCGCTGCCCATTCCTCTTGTGGCGCCAATCGCAGCTGTGGAATCGTTGCTGGCGGCTGGTGACGTGCTGCGAAGCGTCTCCCGAGAAGGTTCCACACGTGTTTGATTGGATTTAGGCCCGGGGACCTTGCGGGCCAATCCATGCGTTGAATATCTTCACTCTCTAACAGCTCTGCGACAGCCACTGTACGGTGAGGTGTAGCGTTGTCGTCCATGAAGAAGAACTCAGGACCCACAGCACCTCTAAACAGACGCACGTGAGGCAGGAGAACCTCGGTACAATAGCGGACACCAGTAACTGAACCTCCTTGGAAGATGTGGAGGTCAGTACGGCTACAAAGCATGATACCGCCCCAAACGAGAACTCCGCCACCTCCAAACCGGTCTCTTTCGATGATGTTGGAGGTGTGATTGCGTGTTCCCTGCTCTCTCCAGATGTGTGTACGTCCAGAATCGCTCGCCAGACTAAATCGGCTCATATCCGTAAAGAGAACTCGACCCCATTGCTGATGTGTCCAATTCTTGTGTTCCTGACACTACAGAAACCGCCGTCTCCGATGAGCAGGCGTTAATGACACACACCGTACTGGTCGTCGTGCAAATAGACCACCTTTGTACAGCCTCCTGGCCACGGTAAAACACGATAACGGACGTCCAGTTGTCTGTTGTATGTGCCTTGCGATTTCTCCCGCTGTCTACCGTCTGTCTCTTCTCGCTTGTAGGACAATATACCGGTCGTCCGCCGCTGTGGTTGCTCGTGGAGGACCACTGCTAAACTCTGGGACAACTGTTCCATTCGTTTGAAATGCTCTCCAAGAGCTCGTAAAACGATTCTGTGAGCGATGCCGAACTCCTCGGCCACATTAGTCACACTTCGACCTTCTTCCAACTTCCCAATAACGCGACCTCGGGTAAAGTCATTCAGATATCGTCTGCTGTATTGCCTGTTGGCCATATCACTCGGTGGCAGCAACTCGACGTCGTTCAAACCGATGTACACCGTGCAATAGCTTTCACAGAATTGCTGAGCGTACACCGCCCGTGTGCTTTATATCCTTCCGACCCCCCCCCTCCTTCCTACGTCATGCTGCACATATGCGCATGCCCTACCGTACCGGATCCTAGTATATCTCCTGAGTGGTCTTTCGGTCCGTTCTGCCTGCTCGTTCCGCTGTTAGGCTAGTTTTTCCTCTTCGTCCTTAATGTTTGCACACCGGTGTAGAATTGCCGCCCTGGTGGCGCAGTTGTGTAAGCGCTGGCTTTTGATCATTCATCCGCTATGGGTCCGGGATCGAATCCCGGTGAGCATAGATGTTGTGTTTGTCTTACGGCACTGGCTCTTCCCCTTCCGTGGAACCAGTAGCCCTAACTTAGGGACGGGAGACTGCTAATAGCCCACTGAGTTGCTCAGAGTGGTCGTTAAACTTCCAATAAAAAAAGAGCAAGAAATTAGAATTTTCCCCCACTTAAATACAGTGTGTTAAAAATAAGTGACAATTTTTTCCTTATATGTATCTCTCACTCTCCCCCACCCTACCCTCTTTTTTGTTGCTGAAGAAGTGTACCGGTGTCAAGGTAAGTAGAGTAGAGAAGGTACGCCAACGGTTGTAAGAAAACCGGCTGCTGCATCCCCAGAGCCGGATCCAAGTATGAGTCGGGCAGTCCGGGGCTCCGGTTCATGAAGGGCTCCCAAGCTTCGAGTTTTGTATCGGAGTTTTTTTTTTTTTTTTTTTTTTTTTTTTTTTAAGTTTCCGTTGCATATACCACGTCGGTCGGAAAATACTTCATAAATAATAATCGATTTGGGGGCTAAAAATAGAAGAGACATACCTCATGGCACACAACCTTATTTTATTCAAAACAGGCGCCTTCAGCAGCTGCGTACCTCTGCCAGCGAGTGACAAACGCTGTGAAAACAAATGTTTGTGCGTGACGAAGATCGAACCCGCTACCTCTCACTCCGGAGTAAGTTGCTCTCCCAACAAAGCTACACGGACCGAATGTATCACTGCAGATTTGTCGTCTTGATACGTGATTCACTTCTGTAGTGCGTCACAGTGCTTCAATACCAGTACGTAAGAAATCTGGCTTCCTGGATGCAAGAAAGTCCCGGAATGCAATTTCGGCCTCCTCTCGGTTTCTGAAGGTCCTGTCGTTGAGGTAATTGCTAAAATGCATGAACAAGTGTAAATCGGTAGGTGCTAAGTCAGGCGAGTAGGCTGGATGTGGAAGGGTTTCGAACCTCAGTTCGTGTAGTTTCTGTTTCGTCATTTGTGACGCGTGTGGTTTCGCGTTATCAAGGAGGAGGATAGAACCCTTCCTGTTCACCAAAGATGGCTGAGTCAGGCGAGTAGGTAAGTCAGCCGGGTAGGGTGGATGTGGAAAGGTTTCGAACCTCAGTTCGTGTAGTTTCTGTTTCTTCATTTGTGACACGTGTAGTTTCGCGTTATCATGGAGGAGGATAGTACCCTTCCTGTTCACCAAAGATGCCTGTTTGAAACACAACTTCTGGTGCATTCGGTCAATTTCTTTACTGCATGTGACTAAGGTAATACTTTCACCAGCATTCAAGAACCTGTAGTCTATGACACCGTGAACAATCCACCACACTGTCTACAAAACCTTCTTTTTCGTCAACCTTGGTTTAGGATGTTGTTTCCGTGGTTCACCATGGTTCAGCCACTGTCCAGATCGCTTACAGTTGTCGTATAGCACCCATTTTTCATCACAGTTTAGAAGGCGACCAAGTTCTTTTTGTTGCGAAGCAGAAGGTTACTGCACATTTCAGATAGTTGTTGTCTCTGATGCTCCGTCAGTTTGTGTGGGACCCACATATCGAGTTTCTTAACCTTATCGATTTGGCGGAGATGTTCGCAAATGGTTGACACTGACACATTGTACTGATTGGCGAGTTCTCTGACTGTTACGCGAGGATTTGCCTCCACACTTGCCTTTAGAACTTCGTTATCAATGACCGAATGTCGTCCTCGGCCCTCCTCATCTTATAGGCTCGTATCGCCGGAACGAAACTTTTCAAACCACCGACGAACAGTACCAGATGTTGCCTCCACGCCCCATGACTCGACCACATTACAGCACGTTTGTGCCGCATTACGACACAATTTGAACTCATGAAGTAGAATCACCTGCATATCACTCCTTCCTAACATGTTGTACAGACCATTCTCACAGGAGTAGCAACACTACAACTCAACCGATTTTGTCAGATATGTGGCGTCTGAGTCGCCCTTCAACTCGTACAAATGGCGCTGCGAGCGGCATTGCAAACATTTTTTTTATCGGGGGTTTAACAACCACAGCGAGCAACTCAATGGACTATAAGCAGTCGCCAGCCCCTAATTTGCAGCCACTGGTTCCAGGGAAGGGAGAGAGCCACTGCCGTAAGAAAAACACAACATTCATGCCTCACTGGGATTCGAACCCTGACCCATCTCGGACGAATGATCCGAAGCTATCGCTTAGACCACAACGCCACAGGCGCGGCCTGCAAATACTGTGGGCGAGTTGAATGTGACAGCTCAGAAAATCGGCCATTATTTTCCGAACGACCTGATACATTAATTTTTCTTATTCCATCACTGATTTTTATTTTGAAAATCAGATTCAAAATATGAAAACCATACATTAAAATGTAGTCCATCTCTCACTGAGAAGTCGCTATTCTGCTTAGCCAAGGCTCTCGTTATAGGGTCCATACACTTTAAATATCCATTCTGTGTTGAACGTCTAAAAGAAAACGCAGCTAATTTCAGTAGAATCGCTGAATTCACCATCTTGTCATATTGTTCTGGCGCTGGCCTTTCAAGAGTCATTGGCCCAAGCCTTTGACAAAATTAGTTGGTTAAGCTGGTGATGCCGTTCCGATGGCGCAGTGGTCTAAGTGATGGCCTCTGATCATTCGTCCGAAAGGGGTTGGGGTTCGAATTCCAGTGAGGCATGGATGTTCTGTTTGTCTTACGGCACTGGATATCTCCCTTTTCTGGAACCAGTGACCCTAAATTAGAGAAGGGCGACTGCTTATAGCCCATCGAGTTGATCACGGTGGTCGTTAAACCTCCAAAAAAAAAAAAAAAAAAAAAGCTGGAGATTTGTTTACTTTGGTTAGTCAATGGAAAGTCACCTGCCCTGCAGTTAATCCTTTTAAATGGCCTTGAAACTACTCCTGCCTGCTAGGCGTTAGGAGGAAAATGCATGTTGTCCTGTTGGTTTGGTTAAGAGCAAGACAACCGATATTTTAGTCATTTGGTAAACGCACCCTAAAAGCGTCTAAATTGCCATTGTGTCGCCTATATCAACCAAGGAGGTTCTAAAACCTTTGACATCCGGCCCGCGGGTGACTTAGTGGTCAGTGTTCGTGACTGCCATGGAGATAACCCCAGGTTCGATCCTGGGCAGGTACGAACGTTCGAACCACTAAATACCCGCCGTGCGTCGGATGGGCACGTTACGCCGTCGGGCCCGGGGTACTGGCCCCCCGGTAATAAATAAGGGCATCTTCCTCCTCCTTTCTACCTCGCTTCCGTGTCACTTTCCTATCGGGCACTCTAGTCCAAATCTCCTAGCTTCCTATTTCTAAGGGTTGTTTAAGACCTGGGGTCAGACACTCCCTTCCTAAAATCCTCTACAAATGATCTGAACTTCGCTTCCCTCACTCTTTGTTTTATGTGAGAGAGATTGAGGTTTATGTAGTTGGATGATTTCAGTAGCTGGAAGTAGGAAGTTAAGAGATTTAGGCTAGAGTGCCCGACAGGAAAGTTGCGGAAGCGAAGTAGAAATGGAGAGGAAGACGCTCTTATTTATAACCGGGGGCCAGCACACAGGGTCCGACTACTTAACGTGTCCATCCGACGCACGGCGAATATTTAGTGGTTTCGAGCGTTCGTACCCGCCTAGGATCGATCCAGATACTTTTCCCTAGTAGTCACGAACGTTGACCCTTAGGCCATCCGCCGCCCATTTGTTTTATGTGCCTGCTCCCCTGGGAACAAACAAGTGGTTTCCTTCTGTTGCAATTCTAGTGACCGATCTCCCATTTATTCATCACCCCACATCCCCTACATGACATTGCAAATAAGAAGGCTCGTCTAAAGTTGCTCTAAGTAAGTCTTGCCATTTTTCATTTATATTTTTCTTTCATTGTATTTTGCTTTTTTCTGACCTTCAAATCCACAGTTTTCTAATACTGATACGTATGCGATACTTTAACTTCTGATGATACAATCAAATGACTGAAAGTACTGAAGATATGCTTTTAAAATGCAGTTTTAAATAAGTAGAACTTATAATTCGTGTTTACAACCCGGGTGTGGGTGTGGGTGTGTGTGTGGGGGGGGGACTCTAGGAGCCGAAGCCCCGGGGCACGGGCTCGGAGGCATCTCCACTAATAACCTTAAAAAATATGCATATATATTCTTTAGTTTGCACGTGTCGCACATGGATGCTACCCTAAAATGAATAAGCGTGCCAAAATTTTTATGGTATAGTGAAATGGCGGCTAGTTTCTCTTTTTGTCAATGGAATCAACTGATTTACCGCAGTCTCCCCCCCCTCCCCTTAATTGCAGTACGACATACTGAATGCCCATTGTATAAATGAAAAATACTGCCCATGATATACGCATAACTTTCTCCGGTACTTTATGGTTGTTTTTCTATCTCTACTGCAAGTGCCATAGATACAAGGAGTGGTGAAATTCCTTAAAAAGCTTCAAAAATGCAAATACGTACACCTCTTTCCACGGTTTCAGAGTTCGTTCTAATTTTCATACCTCATAAATATTTTTTCCTTAACTAGCAATCATACCCGTTCTCCAAACGGTGAATCTATAAAATCATTTTTTGAACATAAAATTAAAGAAATTGAAAAGCAATTAAGGGAAAGAAAAGTAATTTAAAATCAGGAACTGTTTTACGATTTAGAACAGCGTCGTGACGTCCATACATACGGTTTGACGTAAAACGGAGCACGCTTTCGCACCCCTTAATTTTAAATCAGAAATTGAAATTTTCAAATCATTTCAGTGATTCTGACAAAAAAATTTTTAAACCTATCAGCATTTTGAAACAGTAAAGCTAAGCCACCCTTTTGAATGTTTTGGATTTCAGACTTTTTTCTAGGTGTAGAAGTGGTAGAAAAATTCAAGCAGACAATGTTTCGCAGCGCCGTTTTTTTTCTTTTTTTTTTTTTTTTTCGTGCATTTACAGGTATCCGGACATCTACCAACATGCCAATTTTCAAATCTCTAGGTTAATTAGAAGTGGTCTAACAATTCACGAAAAGTTCAAGCAGGCAACATTTCAAATCCGCCATTTTTAATTATTTTTTACTTTTCAAGGTATCCGGACCTAAAGATCTATATGCATGCCAATTTTCAGATATCTAGGTTAATTAAAGTGATCTAACAATTCGCGAAACGTTCAAGCAGGCAACATTTCAAATCCGCCATTTTTTTATTTTTTTTTTGGACTTTTCTAGGTATCTGGACCTTAAGATCCATATGCATGCCAATTTTCAGATCTCTAGGTCATTTAGAAGTGGTCGAACATTTCGCGTGCGAACACACTCGGATTTTCCCTCTTTGCATTTCGTAAAGCGGAAGCGTTACGCGCACGATGACAACACAACATTCCACAGAAATGCAGAACTAGAAATAAGTCACAGCAGAACGAATGAATATCGGATCGTTAACGTAACAATAGGAAGAAGCTTTAGGGGTTGGGCTTGGAAAAATTCCGTTAAAGATTAAACGCTCAGAGAACTTTCTGCGACAGAGCGCAAATGATTAATTAGCTCTTCATCCCAACGACGTGTTCGGAAAGGTCATGGTGGTTAGGCACATCCGCATTTTGTTTTCTGTGCCTGTATTCACTGTTTTGGAAAATTCCCTTCATGGATATGAGATATTTATACTTCATAGTATATGTTACTCAGGGGCGCGCCAAGGGCATTTGCCGCCTGGGTGCAAGCCCAGATTTGCCACTCCCTGGTACGAGAATATTTTTCAATTTTTATTCATTTTTACAGGAAAAAATATCTTTAGCAACATTATTTTCTATTTCCGGTAAATTAACTTTTTTCATAAAACACAATTGCTTCATATAAAACTGAAGGAAAAGAAATCTGTGAAACTCTAGTTCAGATGACGCTTCGAATAATCCTAGAAGTCAGCTTCCTCTCTCTCTCTCCCTCAATTTTTTTTTTTTTTTTTTTTTTTTGATTGGAGGTTTAACGACCACCGTGAGCAACTCAATGGGCTATAAGCAGTCGCCCGTCCCTAATTTAGGGTCACTGGTTCCAGGGAAGGGAGAGAGCCAGTGCCGTAAGACAAACACAACATCCATGCCTCACCGGGATTCGAACCCGGACCCCTGACGGACGAATGATCAGAGTCCAGCGCCTTAGACCACTGCGCCACCGGGGCGGCGGGGAGACCTTCATCCAGCAGAAAATTGTTAATGGTTGACGATGATGATGATATATATAACACTGAACATGACGGGGGTCTCTTTAACTATTCTAACAAAAAAATCTAATACAATATATCGTGGATTACATCGAAATTGTAATCCAGTCCTGGTTACCCTTATTTAATCGATCCTATTTTCCCACCTTGTTTCAGAGCACGGTTTTACGGTCAACGCTGGAATCCCTTTCTTTAAAATTTGCCATCGGTAAGGTAATTCAGAAAAGAAAGCATATATTTCTTGAACAATGCTGAAAATGTTCACAATCTGTAGAGAAATTTTTTCGTCGTTATTTACGACCAGATTTAAAGTATGAGCCGCTCAAAGTACATAGAATGCAGAAGGGTCTTAAGTCGAAAAATTATGTTTCTTGAAGTCCATTGTGTTTTCCCTTCATATTGGCCCCATTTTCATAGCGCTAGTCACGCATATCATGAATGCTGAAATCTTCAAGATTTAAAAAAAAAATCAGAAAAAGAATTTTCAATCCTTTGCACGCGGTATCTGTTACTGAACAAAACAGTAAAAATTATTCTCTGATGCCACTTAGCATTACGATTCTTCAGAGTAAAACGTTTTCTTAACTTCTCCCACGTCACTGATATTAATTTATCAACCGAAAAATTTGAGGCGTCCTGTCGCCCCCGGAACCTGGTGCCCGGGCGCCTCGCACCCGTTGAACCCACGCTAGGCGCATCTCTGATGTTACTCTGTACCTTGGTTAACTGCATAGAATACTGTATGAGACTAAAAGAAGATACCGAAGGCTGTAACTTTCTTTTTTAGTAACAATTTCTATTTTTACATCCCCCACAGCATGAATTTACGCCCCTGGAATAACCATTCTGGCAGGGCTGTTGCCCTCCCTGCCCGCCCTATAGCTACGGCCCTACTTTTCAGTCTCGTATATAGGAATCATTGTCGAAATGCATAGAACATATTCTTGCTTGCTTCGGATTAAAATAATCAGCTCGGCGACATTTTATAATCCACTGCTGACATGTTTCATAGTCACTACGAAATCTAAGGAACATCACTTCTTTCGTATTGTGGTATCCATTTTCTACTAGCATGGGCGGTGATGGCCGACTTCCAGTACGTGCGACTTCCGCACAACTCAAACTTTATGCCATTTCGTGAGATTGCCGTACATGTAAAGGAAAATTTTTCAACAACGTGCGAGTTCCGTACATGTTCAGTTTTCAACAACGTGCGAGTTCCGTACATGTTCAGTTTTCAACAAAATGCGAGTTCCGTACAAAGGAGTAGAGGGAATTCGGCCCTTCACATATAAACGCTTGATTAACGAAATAGTTTTAATAAGAAATAATTGACTAAATTGAAAAATAACTACAATTTTGAGATATTGCTCTAATTTTTTATGAAATCTTTGGGAAATTTATTGCTTATTTTAACGCAAATGACAAAAATTCAAAGATGTAATTATATGAAAACAAGCGTGTGTACATGTGATGATGGTTTCTTGCAGCATATTGGCATGTTTTCCCTTCACACTTTATCCAGGCATAAGACTGGCAGCGTAATGCTGGCGTGTTAAAAAAATAGCCGGGATTATCCCTTTTTCTTTTATTAATGCAATTTGTTCTTACATTTTTTGTTTTAAGGGTTGTTTTTTATTTTACATTTTTTTCAATTTTTTACAACTACTCAAATTTTCCAACCAGTGATGTAGTTCTAGTTAAAAAAGTGTTTTAGCGGTGAACTGACAAACAATCTACTACATTTCAACATATTCTTTTTTTTATTGGAAGTTTAACGACCACCGTGAGCAACTCAATGGGCTATAAGCAGTCGCCCGTCCCTAATTTAGGGTCACTGGTTCCAGGGAAGGGAGAGAGCCAGTGCCATAAGACAAACACAACATCCATGCCTCACCGGGATTCGAACCCGGACCCCTTTCGGACGAATGACCAGAGGCCATCGCTTAGACCACTGCGCCACCGGTGCGGCATTTCAACATATTCACCAGTGATGTAGTTCTAATTATAAAAGTTCCTTAGCGGTGAACTGATCAGGCAGAAACGCCTTGGAAAGGATACTCAAAGTTTTAAAAACATCGAAAATTCTGATTTACTGTTTTTATTATTCAGTGTATTTAATAAAATTTTAATCACTAATTATTTTTATTTAAATCGCAAGTTTTAATAAAGAAAAAAAGAATGTTAAGTCACATCCTAAAAATATGGAAGTTTTTTTAAGCAATGCTCTGTCATTTCACATGATTACAAATGTTCAATGTGATTACTACTTGATTCACACTGAATAGATGTAACTAATAGAATCACATTGAATAAATGTAAATAATGTAGGCATACCTATTCTACAGTGTGACAAATAAGCTTTTTTTCCTGAGATTCTAGAATATATCTGTTGTGTTATTCTCAAGGAATAAAAGAAAGAGTAGTTTAATAAAAATATTCTTCACACGCATAAAACGCCTGTCACTTAGCTTAAATGGCTGCATAATTACTCTGCAGTTTTTTCTCTGAGCAATGAAATAATTTTGAGGATTACCGTCTAGACAATGGACTTTATTCTCTTTACGGCGTCCTGGTGGACGAGTGGTCAGAGGTGTAGGTTTCTGGCTACTGGTCTGAGCTCCGCATGAAACATAGGTGGTTCGCCTCCTCTTCCCTAAAACAGGGACGGCCAATGGCATATTACCCTTATAGCAGCTCACGGTGAAAGTTGAACCCAGAAACAAACAAACATTCGCTTTACCCTCATAATCCATGAGATGTCCTATTGTGTGATCCAATGGTTTAATCTCATCCTTGCGGTACGAATATTTCAGCTATGATTGCATGTAAAACCCAGTATTCGCTATTTTCGAAAATATGATCATCTAAAAAATTTCTTTACCCACCTTCCGCAACCGCCTACCTACGAAAGTACCTTAGCTCCGCTAAGCCTAGAAAAATAGTGCCTTAGCGCCGCTAAGCCGCGTTAAGGCAATTCTACCATCCTGTTTCCAACGAAAGCTAGAGCTTCTAAACATTTTTTCATGGTCTCAGAATCACGAGATGATGATGCACAATAATCATCTAAGATTCTGTTTATTCGTTTGTCGAGGTTACTGTATTTCTTAAGGCGCGTTTTCTTCTCAAGCTGCAGATCATGTCTCTTTTTCAAAAAACTTTATATTCTGCCTCTTCTTTCAAACTTTTTACCAAACTTTTAATTTTTGGGTGCGGTTTGTTCATTAATCGGTTTAGTTTAAATCTGTACGGAGCTCGCACTAGGTCATAAGCCTTTTAAGTTATACGTGCGGAAATCGCACGAAATGGCACAAAATTTGAGGTGTACGGAAGTGGCACGTACGGAAGTCGGTCACAACCGCATGGACGTACTGATAGCACTCGCAATGGGGGAAGGGGACTAAAAGGGTCTCTAGCCTCGGTAGAAAGATTTTTCAAATTTTTTGCGGGATATTCTTATGAAACTGGTTAAAGAAATAGCCAGGAATTTTTGACGTCAGCTTTAATGAGATATTAAAACGGAAAGCAAATGCTGTTATTATTTTTTCAGTAAATAAGAAAAATCTTCAAGAAATCCTTTTCGTTTTAGTTTATAAAAACCGGATGACGTAAAAGACACTATTCCAGAGGACTTGGGGGCCTTTTTCACAGCCATAGCAATAGTTGCTATACATGTTTAACAACAGAATGTGAAAGAAATATCAGTTGGATAAATAAAATTCTTATATCAATGAGGAAAAAGCGTTATATATTACACTTATTTGCACGTAACTACGCATTCTTCAGAGTATAACGAGCTAAAAGGTGTTCTTCGCGGGAATGAAAAAAACAGAGACCTGTGTCATTTTTATTTTTTTTATAACAGAGTCAAAAGAAAATACTTTTACTATACGTGCAAAACATTGAAACGTTATAAGTAATTTTTTATAATAATTTAAGTAATTTTATCCTTTTTGTGCCACAATTATTAATTGTTACTTTTTTATTTGCTTACTAATGTTCTGTACTTTCGGGTTAATCGGAAAAGGTCATTAGGCTACACAACGTCACATGGCAGTTACGTGTTTTATGTGTGTGATTGTGAGGCATTTCAAAGAGGCTGGCCTTAGTTTTCTAAAAGAATATTATTTGCATGATATGATTAACTTTGGCGTAAGTGTTTTGTAATACTTTGTATTGATATAAAACTAGGGCTATCATTTTAATTACAACGTGCACATTTGTGTTAATGAAATAAAGTGTAACAATTTTGTTTTTACGAAAAATACCTACAAGTTCCAAAGAATTTGAATTGCAGAACGCCCGTAAAACCTAGTGTCACAGGTGCCGACTGTAGGGGAAAAGGTGAATCTTGCCACTCCAATAATGTTGCTGAGTTTTTCGTCCTGTTTAATTAAATAACCTCTTTAGCCTCATAAGGTGGACCAAGCGCCACTTCATGAGGCCAAAGCGATATATTTCCAAAAAATTAATAAATAGCAAGATAAGTAAATGTTTTTTGCATATTCAGCATTGCTCATTTGATCAGAAACCAGATTGTCAACCAAGTATTGTGTTTGACATGTTCTCGAGATATGTGGTAAATGTTTAAAACAATTAACAAAAATAAAATAAATAAAAATACGGAAACGTACAATCTCTAGCGCTTTTATTTATGTATTTATTTTTTTGCGCATCTTGTTTTTGTTTAAGTAACCCAGCTAGCTAATTTCTCATTTTTTTTATAAACGTTTGGAAATAAAATCTCTATAAATGTCTTTATAAAATCAGAGGCTGAATTTTATTTTTAAAAATATTAATATTTAGCAAAATAATGTTTCTGTTTCCTTGTTCATTTGCTGATGAGCAATTACAATTGTGCTTTAAAATATATGTCGAATCTCGTAGTTTGTCTTTTTTTTTAAGTTTTTCTCCTGACAATGGAAGAGAAGTGTCCCGCCGCCCCTGCCTAGTGTAATATGGAATTTAAAAATGTCAGTAATTGAAAGCAAATATATTTCCGCAAAACGGCCGCGGAGATATTTTTTCGGAAGGGGCGAGTTTTTCAGGTACGCCCCTGTCTACAAGTAGCTACGGCACAGTTTACCGTAATTGTTACTTTCCACGTAAGGATAACTGCTATCTGTCTTTTGCATGAATATTAAAAAAATTCTGCACGAAACGATTAATTAAAAACGCACAGAAATTCTGCTAAAATTAATTATCATATAAACGAAATAACAGAATAAACTCATCGAAGAAAGGAACACCGCTACGCAGTGGTCTAAGGTATTTATTGAACATAGCGATGGCTTCTGGTCATTCACCCTAGTTGGATCCGGGTTCGAATCCCGGTGAGGCATGGGTGTTTGTCTTTCGGCACTGGCTCTCCGTGTGTTCCTTGATCAACACTGGCTCTCTCTGTGTACATTGATCATTTGACATACTGTGTACCATGTTTGATATGTACTAGTTCCCCATGTGTTACTTGATCAACACTGGCTATTTGTGTGCATTGATCATCTGACATACTGTGCAGGAGCGGATTGCTACGACTAAACCAGGCCGGGAATTTTAGTCATGGGAGTCGACAACAAAAGCACACACATCTACAGGAAAACACTTCATAATTTAAATCATGAAACTTTTTGTTAGATCCTGGATGAAAGAGATCTGTTAAAATTGGCGTTGTTAAACAAATTCAGTAGTGAGCAAATTGGGAAAAAAAAGTACGGTAAAATAATGAAAAAATCCTCTCATGATTAATGTAGCAAGAACAGGGTGTTGCTTCGGGTAATTATATTCCTTCGAATGTCTCTTAAAGTCCTCATTTTCAACTAAATCACGTGAAAATTATTCTGAAAGATGAAATGTTCCCATGCGACATAGCAATCTTCCTAAGAATTAGTTTTCATATTTATTTGGTCACTGATCCTCTAATGCGCAATGGTATTAGTAACTCTTCCTTGAGTACACGCCCTTTCAAAGTCTGCCCATTATTTTGACACATGAACCAATACCAATTAATGGTTGCTTCCTTTACGGCCAAATGTCTGAAGGATAACGGATTTCGGAATATCTCTGCGGGAGATCGCTTTGTGCTCTGTGTCAATCTGTGGATAACGGGGTGTGGAAGACGGACCATTGCAATGGGTACTAGTGTCTTCTTCAAGATTACAAAAGGAGGGTAGGGCTTACCAGTGACACTGGCGTCTAAGTTCAACGAGCTTTAGATTGATTAACATGTAACAGCGTGCTTGGTACAGCAGCACTTTTCTCACATAGGTACAGAGAATTTTGCTATGTCATTTCACAGCAAAAGTCCAACATATAGATAGAAGGAAACGCTTCGTTTTTAAAGGAAATAACTTTTCACACAGATATAAAGCTCAAACGAAGTTAGCGAATATTATTCATAAGTATTAAAACAATGATTCGTTCGTTCCAAAAATTCCAGACAAAAAGAATTTGAGAAAGTGGGCTATTTTTGGAGTGATCCACCGGGAAATGTCTCGGTAGGCCAATCCGTCCGTGATCATGTGTACCATGTTTGAAAATGTCTATACTGTATCTGTCAGCCTGTATATGTCAATGTATCTGTAAATCAAGACCAATAAATAATTTTTTAAACTGCGAATAACTAAAAAAAAAAGAAGAAGAAGAAACGAACAATCAGTGACAGCTTAACCTCTATCTCTGGGAAACTGAACGACGTTTGAAACAATGCTTCCACATCACAAAAATTCAGTACCCTAGATTTCGTCCCAGATTACTCTAGATGTAGTCAAATTACCCTAAATTTGAAAAACAAAATACTCTGTTTTAAACCTGTTTTCAAATTAAAAATATAACTAAGTTCTCTACCATATTTTTAGCCACAGGTACATAGTTCACAGACTTTACGATAAGCCAGATATTTTTGGTAAATTCTCAGAGTGGCTTTTACTAGATTTCTATAACCACAGTTTCAATTAGGTTTCTTGCAAGCTACTCCTATAATAAATTGTTGCGAGTACTAGTTATTAGCAATACCTAGACATTTCTTTTTGGATGGAGTTTCATGGATGTTCACAACTCTTCCACATTCATGTTCAGAAATAGCCACTGTTTCTCTTTTAACATTTACTCATCAACATGTTGGAGTGCACTTCACTCATACTAAAAATAGTCTGCTTTAATAATCAACTTTAGTTAAAACAATCGCAGAGCTAATTATAATGCTATAATACTGTATAATAACTGCCTGAAACTCGTCTTTGGACACAAAGAAACAGTTGACACGTTTTACTACGATCACCAAAGTCCAAGCCTTAATCAGGTCAGGTATCAAACCGTATGTTACAGTTACAGTCATGGAGATGTACTACTGGTTCACGAAGTAGTTGTTACATACCATGTCCGATACAAAAACAAATTTTCACTTTGTCCAAATGTTCGGTTAAGAGTACTTGCAAAAACCACGTTCTGAAAAAGACTCACATTACCTGAAAACGCTAAAAAAAAAAAAAAAAAATTTAACCCAAGAGGACTACAAATTACCCCCAAACAGGGTAATTACCCTAAAAGTGCAAGCACTGGTTTGAAACAAACTACTTCACAGTTGTGAAAAAAACGAACAAAGCTCACCCATTGCATTTAATGATCAGTCAAAATCTCATTTTCCTTCCACTCTCATAGCTCTGTTTCTGATCACTTAGTTTTTGTTTGTTTTATTTTTTTCTCTGCTGAAGCTAGAGTAGAACATTGTATCTTTAAACTTACAGCAAATTTTAGTTGTTATGAAAGCTTTAACGAAACCCTGTGGATTTATTACTACAATTTTGCAAGAATAAATACAATAATTATTTAGACATTGGCCATTTAAAAGAAAATTCTGCTTTAGGGGTGATCCCTCGCTGGATGCTACTGCCTGAAAATATCAGTGAGTTTACTTTCATCCGTTTCTTTTATATTTCTTTGGTTTTAAAATATTTTTTGGGATTTTTTTTTAAATTCAGCCGTATTTATTCAGAATTTAAATTTAATTGCGAGCAGAAAAACACAAACGTCCCTTTTTGCATCAATTGTTTTCGTGTCCACTTTGCGGCAAGTTTAAATACAAAAAAAAAGGAGAAACAAGGGAACAGAGTAGTATGTTTATTGAAATAGTTAACATTTCTAAAGGTGTGGCGTGTTCTTGTAGCGACATCTATTGATAAATTTGTGGCAAAAATTTCGATATCTACCATTTTTGTACTACCAATAAAAATATAATTACAGTGATTTTATATAAATCCATGATCATATATAATACATAAAAGAATTATTTGGAAATTAGTCTTGTTGAAACCGATCCAATGATTATTGTAACTATGAGCTTGAAATTTTCTTTTTCATTTTCTTACACAAATTTTTAATATACCATTGAAAATATTCAGTCCGTGGTAATGATTCACCTTGGGGCAGACCAGTTATTTAAAGCGCACGCAAATCGAGCGGTCAAATAAAATATCTACTCCTCAGTTTAAGTTCCATACCCTACTAACAGAGTTTTTTCCCCATTGCATTGGATGTTACTTATCATCAGAAGGATTTTATATAAATTATGACACGGAATTTTAAAATATTATATTAATTTCAAGAAATTCGTTTTAATGTTGTGTTTGAATTTTGTAAACAAAAGACATTACTCTAAGGATAATTTTACGCCGAAAAACGTTCTATTTTAAAAAGAAATTATGTTCAGTAGTTTCTTTCAGAATTAATCGCATTCATATGTGCCACGAACATGTCTTTTGATTGTTGAGAAGGTTGATGTACAGTCATCTGTGTTTTCCCAACGATTGGCAATCTCAGCGGTCCGCTCTCCCTCTAGCGGCAAAAGAAAGAACTACTGTAGTACGGGTAACGTTTTCGGCTCAATGCTTGGCTGTTGGTAGATCGCTTATTACGTTCAGTTGTCGTAGTTTGGTGTATTTTTGCATTCATTCTGGAATTAGAGAGTTGTATAATGGAGAATTCCGTGAAGAAGAACAAATCATATTGTGGTGTCCCGCAATGTCGTTCCCAAGGTTTCAGCTATGTTAAGTTAGTATAAACGTTTATGCCTTGCGTTTGAAATCCTTCCAGTGAAATGCTACTAACCCAGTAACGTCTTTGAATGAATAATGAACAAGGCAGCATGTTTTTATTGCATAGTAGTAATTAAAAAATCCGTATTTCTACATAATCTTGAAAACAAATAATTGCTGTTATCCGTATAAATTTAAACTTCATTATGGAACAAGATTTGCAATGTTCTGTCAACAGTCATCGGTTCAAAAACGCAGAACCCAATGATGATCAACAATTACCAATTCACAAACACTTTTAGGAACAGAATGTTCAAAAATTACAAATGTTATTGTTGACAGTATTGAAAATGGGGCCGCCCCGGTGGCGCAGTGGTCTAAGGCGCTGGCCTCTGATCATTCGTCCGTAAGGGGTCCGGGTTCGAATACCGGTGAGGCATGGATGTTGTGTTTGTCTTACGGCACTGGCTCTCTCCCTTCCCTGGAACCAGTGACCCTAAATTAGGGACGGGCGACTGCTTATAGCCCATTGAGTTGCTCACGGTGGTCGTTAAACCTCCAATAAAAAAAATGGGTCCTGGGAAACGTCAAGTGAAACGAAATGTCAGCTTTTAATAGTAATCCGGATTAGAACACCACTGTCGGTATTACTATATCACTTGCCTGAAAATGTAAAAATAAAAATTACCTGTTACAGTAAAGCATTACTGCTACACAGTGCTTACACGTTCCACTTCTGCCCGCTTTACAAGAGCACTCAAATGACTTTAGCCGCCCCGATGGCGCAGTGGTTTAAGCGATGGCCTCTGATCATTCGTCCGTAAGGGATCCGGGTTCGAATCCCGTGAGGCATGGATGTTGTGTTTGTCTTACGGCACTGGCTCTTTCCCTTCCCTGGAACCAGTGACCCTAAATTAGGGACGGGCGACTGCTTATAGCCCATTGAGTTGCTCACGGTGGTCGTTAAACCTCCAATCCAAAAAAACAAAAAAAACAAATGACTTTAGAGAAATTTCACTGTTACTTGTATCTAAAACACCGTTGATGGAGTGAGGCGACGACGTTATTGCCGTGGACTGAATGCAGTGCGAAACTATGAGAATTTCTCTTCCATCTTCCTTCTTAATTCCACAGGAAATTATATGGCCTACATTAACAATCACTTCCCCTTCTTTAATGCATCTTGAATTTTTGGAAGCGTCCACAAATTTCATTATTTCAAGGATGGAAAGCGACAAACCAGCCATTCTAACATTCGACTTTATGGAAACACGTGCGACGTTACCCGTACTAGGTGGCGCAGTGGTCTAAGCGATGGCCTCTGATCATTCGTCCGAAAGGGGTCCGTGTTCGAATCCCGGTGAGGCATGGATGTTGTGTTGTCTTACGGCACTGGCTCTCTCCCTTCCCTGGAACCAGTGACTCTAAATTAGGGACGGGCGACTGCTTATAGCCCATTGAGTTGCTCACGGTGGTCGTTAAACCTTCAATAAAAAAAAATAAAAAATTACCCGTACTAGAGAAGTTTGTTTACGTTTGCGCAGCGCCCCCTATAGTTCGTTGAGGTTCCCAATCACGTACAGCTTTCACGTATATTGTGCAACTGGAGAAACATATTTCGAACAGTGAGAATTATGAACAATAGTAATTGCGTGGCATATTAGAATATAATAATATCGCCTTGTAGAGAAAAGTTCCTTCACCTGTTAGTAGTTGGCGCTGACGCATTTTCTTAACGTACTGAGGTTATCAAACATTTATGTCTAGTAATGAGTGAAGAGTTATAAAAAAGGACGTGATACGATATTTCATTCGTAATATTTCTAAATTGGTTACCATACATCTGATTTCTTTTCCTCTGCATATTGCCCTCATACTGTACTTCAGGATGAGAACGAACATCGTAAATCAAATCGTAGACACCCTACCTACAGTACTGAAAAATTGTCAGTGCGTCCTGTTGTGTTCATTGCGTACAATGTTTAAGACTGGATATTGAATTTTTATTTCTTCAAAGGCACGTAAGTGTATCTTAATTTATTTATTTTTTATTTAATCATGTGATTAAGACTTGGAAGTATTGATTTTTCACAGAAAATTTTAGAAACTACATGAATTACTTGAGTGTGTACAGCACGTGATGTAACGTTTTTTAGAAATTGGCTGCGAGTATGAAAGACTTTATCATCGGCCAAAACATTCACGTTTCAATGCAAAGTTTGAAATTAAAAGTTGGTTGATCCTTTTTTATGCTCTTGAATCAGTGAGGGAATGTTTTGTGAGCTAAACCAAATGAAATGCCCAAGCAGCATAAATTACTTTTTTGTGTACAGCACGTAATGTAACTTTTAGTCTTGAAAAGTAAAAAAATTAATGCATTGACTGTGAATATGACTCTGTATTCAGTCGGCCAAAACATTCACGTTTTGCATATGCAAAGTCCGGAATTTTAAGTTAGTAGGTTTTTTTTTATGCAACTGAACTAGGGAGTGAATGTTTTATGGTAAACTCAATGAAATGCACTAGGTGTCAAAGGTAGTATATGTAATTTTTTTTTACAATGGGGAACTGATCATGAAAGTCAAAGCCGAAACAACGTATACTATGATCAGTTTTGTTTTTCCATTTTAAAATTTGGAACTGCCCTTGAGTAGTTTTTTTTTCAGCTTTGAATTCAGGCGAAGGTTGTAAGTTTTTTGTAAGATTTAACAGTGTAAAACTAAGAGAAACCAAAATTTGTATGAATGTTTTGGCCGATAATGAATGTGTTGGCAGAGCAGTTAGTGAGAAGTCTTATGACCTGTACCCATGCAACTACCAGTAAAAGATCCATATAGTTAGGCCGCCCCGGTGGCGCAGTGGTCTAAGCGATGGCTTCTGATCATTCGTCCGGGTTCGAATCCTAGGGAAGCATAAATGTTGTGTTTATCTTATGGCACTGGCTCTCTCCCTTCCCTGGAACCAGTGGCCCTAAATTAGGGACGGGCGACTGCTTATAGCCCACTCAGTTGCTCACACGGTGGTCGTTAAACCTCCAATAATAAAAAAAATGCATAGAGTTACCACTACTGACTTGTCCTCTAAAGATTACAGATAAAGTTGTCAGAAAAAAGTGTCTAGTATGAGAATAAAATCCAGGCTTTTTTGAAGCAAGATGTCTTTTCCTCTGGAAAGAAAAGTATACCACCAAGTTTACTTGTAAAATTTACAGAAATTCCACTTGTTTTACGATTATTTAACGGATATATTTTAGAATTCTGTTTCTTTCCTTTTTATCCCAGGGTGTCCCCAAGTACCGCATCATGTGCTTGATTTACCTGATCACATTTTCTCCCATTTCTGCGTCCCCTTATCCTGTCTACTCACAGTCTAGTGGGCAAGACTTAGTAAAAATGCTTAAGATTAGGATCAGTGACAACTGCTGAAAGGAGAGTTTGAGAGAGAAAAAATAGAAGCCTGATATAAGACTTAAAATTGCTTTTTTTAAAAGGTATTACGAGTAATGTGTTGGCACAAAAATTTAATGTCAAAACCTCAGTTAAGTAAAAAGTTACTGCAGTATATCGCAATAATTTTTCAGTTACAAATTTAATTTTTATGTCTATATAGCCTAACAATATGTAATAATGAGGTAATATGCATCAATTGCATTTTAATCACCGTAAGTGTTGAGTGCCAAATATCCTAGCATATAAAATCGATTAAAATCGGTCAATCAGCATATAAAATTGATAAAACATTTTCATAATAATTCAGCTTTTAATCAATATGTTCAATACATCAGTGAGCAGGACATATCGATTCAGCGGTCACTAAATTTTTTTTCACAGATTTCAGTTCTTGAAAGTTGGCATGCCTGGAAAAGTGACTATACCAAGGCAAGTTAGGGGAAATATTCAGACCAGGACTAGAAAAATTTCAAAAATGTCTGGTAAAATACATGCCCAAACATGCACACACATACATAACGTGCATAGTGTTCTGTTTTTTCTGAACATTATAGAAACGATGCAAGAAACAGTAATTTTACTGCATTTCATAGATTGTCTCCCAGCAGTGAAATTTGAACTCACCTATATTTCACTGCATTTTATAAATTGCACCCAGCAGTGAAATATGAAACTCTGATATGGGTCTTACATCTAAACAGCACAAAAATGTTACATTTTTGACCTGAGTCCTGTTTATTTTCATGAAATTTTATGAATTTCCAGGCTTTTATTAAAGAAACTAATCAGTGCAAAATTTCAACTTCTGCTTCTATAGTTATAGGACTTCTAAATTTATAAAAAAAGCCATTTTTGTGTCTTCCATGCCTACCACAGATGACAATAATTGTACACCCAAGGGGTCAACAGTGCTCATATTGGTCCCATTTGAAAGCTTATTACATGAGCTTTCTTTTAAGGTATTGCACAATCATATTGTGCACAATTTAGTTTTCAAGGCCACCCATTTTGACCTTTAACCTCTCAAAACACATCCCATTGATTTTTTAAAATAAAGCAGAGGGAGGGAGCCTTTGAGTAGTAACAAAATTGACTGGAAAATAAGAAACATTACTTTTTTAATTTTTTATCCTGTACTAGGGATGTTGCTAGACTTCAAAATCAGGATGGGCGAACATTATTTTTGGTAGGGCAAGCTTAATAAGCAAAAAAATTTTTTTATTATTACAAAACACTGAAAGAAAAAAAATTGAATGTTTTTTTTTTATTGAAGGTTTAACCACCACAGTGAGCAACTCAATAGGCTACAAGCAGTCACCTGTCCCTAATTTAAGGTCACTGGTTCCACGGAAGGGAGAGAGCCTGTGCCATAAAAAAATTCCATGCCACACCGGGATTCAAACCCAGACCCCCTTTTTTTTTTTGATTCAAGGTTTAACGACCACCGTGAGCAACTCAATGGGCTATAAGCTGTCGCCCGTCCCTAATTTAGGGTTACTGGTTCCAGGGAAGGGAGAGAGCCAGTGCCGTAAGACAAACACAACATGCATGCCTCACCGGGATTCGAACCCGGACCCCTTTCGGACGAATGATCAGAGGCCATCGCCTTAGACCACCGCGCCACCGGGGTGGCCCCAGACCCTTCTCTGACTAGCTCTTAGACCACTGTGCCACCAAGGGGCGGCTTTAATGTTTTTCACAGCTGGCTACAAAGGAATTCGTGGCGCAGTAGTCAAAGTGATGGCTTCTGATCATTCGTCCGAGAAGGGTTCTGGTTCGAATCCCGGTCAGGCATGGATGTTGTGCTTTTCTAATGGCACTGGCTCTCTCCCTTCCCTAGAACCAGTGACCCTAAATTAGGGACGGGTGACTGCTTATACCCCACTGAGTTGCTCATTGTGGTCGTTAAACCTACAATCAAAAAAGAAAAAAGGAATTTGTGCAATCCCGACTCCCTCTACTTGGACACACATGCATTCACTGATCTGGCTAGTTACGCCACTGGTCTAAAATACAGGTGTTGGTGAATGCCACTTTCAACTTTTTACTGTTCTGAATGCATTGTTTTAAATTGCTTTTCGAAATTGTGCATTTTTGCTTATGAAAATAGTACTGCACTTGAGCAATTTGTTTGAAAGAAAAAGTTTTTGTTTATCTAAATCAAATTTTAACATCGTGCCACACGGACACAATACTTCCTCTCTCTTTAACTCTTCTCCTTCAGGCCAGCAACTTTACCTTGCACTCCTCTACTGCAAAGCAGTCGTTAGCCACCTTCTACACTTTCAATTTCCTGGGGCAGTCTTAAGAGTGCTAGTGTAGCTTTGGACTCCACTTTCCATGTTGCAATCCCCTATCAATTAGTATTGACCCCCTCAGTGAATTCACATCCACTTTCCTCTCTTAGCCCCCTGGTCATACTAACATGAAAAAGAGGCTTAAACTAAGGAATTGAAAGAGTGGAGAACAGTTGTATTTTCATGGTCCTGCGGATGCTGTTTTGATAACCTTTGAACCTTTGTTCTGAGAAGTAAGCAGCACACTTCCTATGGGAAGATACGTAGGGCTACATGAAAAAAAAAAAAACACAAGACAAACTACTTCACGAAGTCCAGATTATATTTGAAAGTTAAATATACTGAAAAATGGCACATTTTGAATTGGGTGGAGTGGCAAGAAGAATTTCAAGGTGGGCTTTGCACCCCATTGGCATTGTTCCTGTCCTGTAAGGAGCTAGTTTTTTTACATGCCCAATTGGTCTTGCAGGAAAGCCCAAACAGAATTTTACATGCATGTCAGGCAATATAATTTTTGAGCCCCAATTTAAACTCATAATAGAAAAGTGCCCTTTGGTAGAATGGTTACTGCTGTTGAATAAGATAATTTTTTTAACTTCTTTGATGTCTACACAGTAAGATACTGTTTTTTAAAACAGTTGAGCTGCAGAAGCTTGGCCATTGCTATGACACAATGTAAATAATCTCAGTGATGTAGTTCAAGGAAAGGCAACATTACAGTGCAATCACTAGTGTTCATTGGTACAGTATACATAATTTGGCATACAAAGTGCATGGAGAGTGCTTTCATTGCAAAACCGTGGCTTATATTAACTGTAAATTAATGGAAATGAATTTAGTTGTCTTGAGTGATTAATTGCCCAAGTTGGACCTGGGTTCGATTCATGGGTGTTGTGTTTGTTCTACACTGCTGATTCCGTTCATTCCCTAGAACCAGTGGCTTTAAATTAGAGATAAGTGACTGTATAGTCTTTAAAATGCTTATAGGGGTTGTAAAAATCCCATCCCTATGCCTCTCCCTAAAAATGTCCCTGACATAAAAAAGTGTCTTACATAGGTGAAACAGGTCGCAGACTAGAAACTCGTATAGCTGAGCATAAAGCAGCTATAAAAAATTGCTCCAACAAGACTGGATTAGATAGGCATGTTAGAGAAACTGGGCACAGCATGGATTGGAATTCCCTTAAAGTAATCAGTTTCCAAAGCAATTTCCAAAAAAGAAAACTGAAAGAAGGAATAGAGATTGAGAAAAATCAAAATTCCATCATCAATGACTGCAAAGGATTTTCCCTGCCTAACATCTGGCAGGATTTGTTGAAAAAAAACCTAAACCGTCAAGGTAAACCGTAACCATGATAATGACTAGCAAAAAGTGACAACAACAAGAGAGCCTGAAGAAGGAGAAGAGTTTTCTCCGAAAATTTGCTATAAATGAAAAAATTTCCTAGTAAATTCCCATAAGTTGCTTTAGATTATTAATAAAAAAGTGTATAGGTAAAAGAACTGACCCATGATGCATACCTGCATTATAGAAAAATTCAGTAGAATATATCTTCAACATTTATCTCTAGTAATCAGAAAACATGTCACTGTGTCTGACGTAATGCAAGTGAAGTGTATTCAGGTCTTCGTGCATGATTTTATTAAAAGCCATTATAATATCAAATGCCACAATTTGAGTTTAACTAGAGCTTTCCATAGTATATTCCAGTATTGTTATTATAGACTGAAATGTTACGCATTGATGTGTTTGAGTGAAAACTGTATTGATAGTCATTAATGAGGATGGAAGACTAGATGTAAAATAACATAGAAGCTATGCTTTTAACTTTGACTGAAACAATTGTCAGTTATGCTATGCCCATGTATAATATAGAATTCAACATTATAGGCACAGAAATATTTATTGTTTGCCAGCTGTGGTATTGATGTGTGCATGGCCCAGCTGAACTAGAACAAATAGTGTACTTGCTGTTTCCTCACCTTTACATGCAAAGTCTAAATCTTCCAATACAGTGAAACTTAGTGCCTTTTGTACATAATACATATTTGCTGAACTGAAGATTGTTTGGCTTCTGACCATTCGTCTGAGGTGGGTCTAGGTTCAAATCCCAGTGAGTCATGGATCCTGTGTTTGTCTTGTGGCACTGGCTCTCTCCCTTCCCTGGAACCAGTTACCATAAATTAGGGACGGGCAGCTGCTTATAGTCCATTGAGTAGCTTGCGGTGGTCATAAAACCCCCAAACAAACAAAAGATTATTTAAAGAAGGAACATGATTTTTAAAAGTACAGGGTGTTTCATATAGAACAAAACCTATATATGTGGTTGTAGATCATGAGAAGGTAGATGAAACGAGATAACATTGAATGAACACATAACTTGTTTCAAGCTGATCAAAAAGATGTTGCTTTAAGGGCTAGCCAGTGACCACCAGCTCCACCAGGCACATATAACATAGCATGGAATCTCGTCATTCGTTTGTATCCATATTACATTTTTAGTAGAGGTAGGACGAATCCTAAATTTTCTCAAATCCAAATCCTAAAAGGTCCTTGAATCTCCCGAATATCGAATCCTTCATATAAGAATAATTATAAGAAAAAAAGGGAAAGAAAAACTTCTACTAAAATTAAAAGTTTTTAATTGAAGCAAAATTTGAAATCTGTGTTTAATAAAAAGCAAATTAAATACAGTTTTCAAAAAATATACCCATACTTATTAAGATACAAATGAAATTTATAATTTACATTTACTAAATGAAGTACATAACTGTTTAGTCTTAAGGTTCATTTCCATCTGAACATAATTTTACAAAAAAATATTTGAGTAACAATTCACACTTTTAACATTTTTCTTTAATAACAAAAGTTCCAAAACCTTTTTAAATCAAAGCAAGTAGAGGTGGGGAGGATTATTTCAAGAGTTAATGTAGATAAACACTAAACATGGAACACTAAATTGCGTAAATTGTTTCCAGGAAACTAAGGAAAATCAAAAACATGTTTGTTTTTAAGTGTTAATAGAAACACTAAACAATTGAGCTCTTTCAGGGCAACGCAAAAAAATCAGAAATCTAGAATGGAGATTTTTATTTAAAAACACTAGCATTCGAACTCGCTCTGGGTCTAGCCTACTTCATTTTTTTATCAGCTATGACACCTGATGTGGTGAATAGTCTTTCTGACATTACTGTCGATGGTGGTGTGATGAAGAACTTTTTAAAGAGTTTACTCCAATTTTAGAAGTAACAAGCTATTTCAAATAGCTGTGCACACACTGTAGACTATCTTCTTCAATTGTTTTCTAATGTCAGAAGTGGTTATGCTGACAAAAATTCGAACAAATGTCGTTCTAGAACAAGCACCAAATGCCAATTTGTTTTAGGTTAAGATTCGAACGATTCAAATGACTCGAAAAGCACAAAGATTCGAGTTTTCGAATCTTGAATATTTTTCAAGATTTGCGGGAATCAAGAATTTGAATGTCCCATCCCTAATTTTTAGTTGCTTGATTTCAGTTGCTGTATTTTCTTTCAATGTGTCAGTTCATGGGTTTTCTTATGGTACGTGTTCCTTATATTCCACAAAAAGAATCAGAAGGGGCTAATTCAGGACTGTACTAGCCTCAGAATGTTAACAATTCACTTAATACTTAAAACGGATTATTTTGCTGTCTGTATAGCATGTTGCATCATCTTGTTGAAAGTAACATGTAAATTGTGCATCTTCCTGATGTTCCACAAACTTTAAGCAAATGTGTAAATATGCAGTCATGTACACAGAGACCTGGAGACAACATGCAGAAAGTTTTATCACAAACAGATAGAACTTTCTTGTAAAGGACATGTTTTTTGTCAAAAAAAATCCACAGTTCCTTTGAAGAAAATGGGACCAATGATACTTTGACCAAACATAGTGCACCAAACTCCCGCTTTCTCTGGAAGCTGTGGTTCTTTGTGAATCATACAAGGATTCTGAGCAGCCCGTATCCTGGTATTCTGAGATGTCACATATCTAGAAAAATGAAGCTAAGCTTCATCCATAAACCACATGATGTTGAGTATTCTCGACAGATAGCAAACTAGGTTCTGAAAGTACACTGCTGTCCAAAACTTAAGGAGAAACATGAAACCTGTTTATTACAGAGTGCCATGGAGCTTAAAAAATCTGCTAATATAATTGCACATGAGTGTGGAGTAATGTAGGAAAACATTCTGTGATGTGCAACCTGAATGCAAATTTGAATGCATCTGTCTAGGATGTATATAGGCAGATGGCAGAGTTGTGTCTACTATGAGTTCATTTTGTTTTTCATGTGTTTCAGCAATGGAGTGAAACTGCATATCTGAGGTAACAAAGGATATTTTACAGACATCATATGGATGGTTTTACTCAAGTCTGAATTATATCTACAAGCTCAAAGAAGGCCCGATTGTGACTGACGTTGGCAGAGGGTTGGAATAGCATACTGGGAGTTTAGTCAGTATTCAGGAGACACAGAATTGCTGCTAGATGCTTCTTCAACTGGAGGTCATCCCTACTGAATGAGCCAGTGAGATGGACAGTTACCTGTACATATGGGCAAAATGGAGTCAGAAAAGTACTGCAGACAAGTTGGCTAATCATCTTGAAGCTAGCACAGGTGTACAAATTTTGCACCAAACCATCTCAAGATGTCTAAATGCATCAGGACCACATGCTTTTGGAAATCTATATGCTATCTACCATTATCCAGGGTGCATGTACAGTCCACCATAAGAAGTGTATGACTCACATTGACTGGTCTACTGCTTAGTGAGCAAAGGTAATGTTCACAGGTGAAAGCCACTTCAGTCTTTTGTCAGATTACAAGTGGCAGTTCATCTGCAGGGAACATAGGACTGCATATGATGCCAGAAACGTTATTGAACAGGACAGATGGCGATCGGGATTCATGGTATGGGGCAGTATCTTGGTCAATAGATGCCTGAACAGCAGGTGATGTTTCAAGGGATAATTGTAGTGAAGAGTCACATAATTGCAATGGTATTTCAGTGATGTAAGTTTTCACCACATTTGTCTGTCCCATGGTAATGTGAGCACAGATTTCATTTTTATTGATAACACCCGTCTTCATCACACAGCAACTGTGGATGAAGCTATTGGCTAGTGAGGATATCTGTTAGATGAAGTGTCCAGCATGCTTCCCTGATCTCAATCCAATCAAACATGCATGGAACACTCTGAGGAGATGTTTGCAAAGGAATCCCTACCAGAAACCATTCCAGCACTTTTCAGAGCTCTCCAGCTGGAGTTGGACAGTTTACCACAAGAGCTCCTGAACCACTTCGTGCAAGGATGACACACCATTGCCAAACATGCTGGACAGACATAACCTGTACTGAGGATTTCACCCTGTAGGCTGTTTATGCTGATGGAAGAGTCACTGGATGACATGAGCCTGTACCTCCTTCATAACATTTTGTTTTGATCTCTATTACACATTACTCATGATTTTTGATATGCATTTCATTTTTCTGTTGTCATTGCCATCAACACCACGTACAGCTGTAACACCACTTTTTCTAATTTTGACTGCTCGAAATTTACCTCAGCCTCAAGTTTTGGATAACAGTGTATTTGCAGTAGTGAACTGGATTCTTCTTATCTGGTTCCAGCAATAGTATGGGCTGCTGTCACTATATGGCTGAAACTATGCCTTTCCTAGCAGTTTTCTAACAAGTGGAATAAGTGTATCTTAATTCTTGGGACATCTTCAAAACTTTCCTGTTAGTCAATGACCTGTCACACACATCCACTGGAGTAGACTTGGGCATCTGAAAATGTTTTTAAAAAAGACAGTCATCTTTAAATTTTGAGTAGAAATTGTAAATAGCTAGGATATTGTGTCCACTGAATTTCTGTAATTGTTTACTAGTTGGAAGCACTTGTTTTATGCTCTCTTTTTTATCACATGGTTCCATAAATCATCATATGCTCAATAGAAAAGCCTGCATTCGGTTTGTTTACATCGTGTGCATGACTCTGGAAGCCACTGACTGTCATAGATGACAATTATTGATAACTACCAAAATGTCACAAAACTATCACATAGTCAATTTTTTGAAGGATTTGGATGTGTATTATGCATTGGTAACCAGGTTTAGCTAGTCATGAGACAGAGAGAGAGAGATAATTTTTTTTTATGTAGAAATAGCACAGTTTCTGGGTTTTGGTTTGTAAATCATGTTATAGCTTTATGACCTTTTGCCAGTAAAAAAACAAACAAACAAACAAAAACATGTCACAGCTGCATAAGTAATAACTGTCACCAACAACAGTCATAGTGGTTTTCGGAGGCCTGTAAAACTTGTGAAGACTGGATGTTGGCTTTTCTGCTGAGCATATTGTGTGTCTGCAAGGTATGTATAACAAGTCTACATCATGATAAGATATCAAAAACACATGAAATATTATTTCCATGGCCCAAAACAAAAGAAATTGACTGTTGTAATAAATAAGCATTATCATGTAAAATGTATGTTAAACTGCTAAGTCCAGCATGTTTGCAATTAATTACCCAAATTTCTTTCCGAATTTCATGTGTGCCACTTGGTTATGAGCTGGTAACCCAGTAAATTTGCATAAAACAACTTCACCTACAACATGTATAACATGATTGATATGTGGAAAACAAAGGCTGCTGCAACCTACCACCTAGTGTGAATGGAGCAAATTACTGGTGTGTTGAAGTTTGTTCTGTGGTGCTTTGGGACACAGATTTCATTTTTAAGGATGATAAACTCTTGAAATGTTATTTCTGCCCTCTGAAATGGAAAGAAATCTGCATGAAATGCTTGCAAATTTAAGAGTAATTTGATGGCAATCATTGCCACCATTCATGTTTTATAGCCAAATATATGTGGGTTTCATTCCACATAAATTTCTCGGTATTACATTATGATTGAAATGTCTGCTTTCACCAGGTGGACATGTTCAACCCCTCTAGCGGAATGTTGTCCAGCAATGTTACGAGAGCAGTCTATATCTGGTATATGCATTATTTCATGACTGGGTTCAACCACGAGTGTGTGCGCAGGCATCGATCTGAGTGGATCGTGGAGACAAGCCAGTTCCGTGTAATTTTTCTGCACCAGTTCAAACTCTGATATTCCGACCCAAAACAGTGTGGCATTTGGAGAGGGTATTGTGGGTGAAGGCATCCGATGTTGATGATTTGCAAAATTCCAAGCTTAAGATGTGTCTATTACAAATGAAACTCGTGGTGTCCATCAGTAGCCGTAACAGTGAGAAGCTGAAGAATATTGCGGAAGTTGACCTTCAGCAAAGTATCCGTGAGATTGCAGCAAAAGTATGTGTGCATCATTTTACTGTTGTCCACTGCATGATGGTCCTGGGGAAAGGTAAAAAGTTGGATGTCTAAGTGCCACACAAATTGGCAGCAGCCAATATGATGTGTCATCAGGGGCTGTGCATTTTCCTTTTGCTTGGCACAGACAGAAGGGATTCCTGCATTGGATCATAACTTGTGATGAAAAATGGATCCTGTACAGCAATTGTAAGTAATCAGCACAGTGGCTGGATGCCAAGAACCTACTTAAACACTATCCAAAGCCACCCCATGCACTTGTAGAAAGTTCTGTTTCTCATACAGTGGTCTGTTGTCGGCTTGATTCATCATTCATTTCTCCAACCAGGTGAGACCCTTATTGCACTGAAATGCAGCAGGTACACAAAAATACACAAAAAGCTTTGAGCCAAGCAGCCAGTTTTGGTAAACAGGCTAGAAATGGGCTTAACAGTGGTTTTTTCTGTCACAGTAACAACAGTGACAGTTCCACGGAAGTAACAGTGACTTTTAATGGTGACAAAATTACCGTTGACAACAGTGGTAATGGAGCTGTAAAGAAACCAGAACTGGGAGTTACTATCTTACTTGTAACAGTGACGAAATCTTTGTTGCAATTGGCTCACTTTGAATTCTTGATTTTGCGCAAATGCACTACGAAAGCCAAAACTCAGACTATATAAGTTTAGGTAAAAGGGGAAACTGAAAGAAGGCTCGCATCACTAGCGACCTCTATGATGCTTTGAAAGAAAAGGAGACAAATTGTGTAGATATTATGACATGGTAACCAAAACTATGATGTAACAGTGACTTTGTACCCTAAGCATTGATTGGAACATGACATGCATAACATTGAATTTTGAACTACAGCATTTTTGTCACTGGTCATAATGGTGACAGTGGTTTTTCAGTAATGGTAACAAAGTAATTGTTATGTGGTTTCTGACCCATCTCTACAACATGCATGAGGTCCTGTTATACCACTATGTCCTCCTCCATCTCCCATATGATCATCCAACAAATCCACTATGAAACTCCTTCACAACCTGCATATTCCTCATACTTTGCTCTCACAGATTGTCACCTTTTCTAGCATTTGGACCATTTCTTGGCAGAGAAGACCTTCCCAAATGGTCAATCTGTGTGTTAAGCCATTGCTACCTTCTTTGCCTCACAGGCTCTAGAGTTTTTATGGCTGTGGAATCTACAGCCTTATAACCCATTGACAAAAGTGTGTCAGTGTGGAGAGGAACTACTTTGACTAGATGGGTAAGTGCTTCCTACTTTTATGAGGGTTTGCAGGTGGCATTCTCTTTCAGACTTTTCATCTGCATCAACCCAATAGGAAACCAAAGCCAGTCTGCTGACTGACACCAATAGTTCCTCTATTATGGGAAAATACACTTGTTATTCCATTCTTTCATAATGTCTTTCAAAATTTTCTGAGTTCTGAAGACAATGTCATGTAGTAATTTTCAAATCCATGAATAAAAAGTTTCTTTGGGCCAGAAGACTGCACTGGAGGTGTAAATCCACTAGGAATATGACAAATCCCTTGTGGGTGTGATCTTTGATATGTAGGCTAGATCTTCAAGGTTTTTGACAGTTGTAAGATTCTGAGAAGTGAAGACTTGTTTTTCCTATCTCTCTCATATTAGCTGTGCATAATGGTTGCACATAAGTGACAAAAATCTGTTTGGACCACCCTGGTGGTGCAGTGGTCTAAGCTTTGGATTTTGACCGTTTGTCCAAGTGGGCCTGGGTTTGAGTCATGGATGAGGCATGGGTGGTGTGTTTGTCTTACGATGCTGGCTCTGTCCCTTCCCTGGAACTAGTAGGGATGGGTGGTTGCCTTTAAGTTGCTCATGGTGCCCCCTCCCTAAAAAAAAAAAATTGAGTCTGGTATGCTCCAAGTGTGGCAGTGAGACTATGTTGAAGTGTTGGCTAAATCTACACATGTATAATAGCATAAGGAATGGGCATTGTTAAACATTGATGTCATGAGAGTTGTGTTTGCTCTAAACAATTTTGTCAAGTATGTTTTCTCTTGACTGAGCGTTAATGTTTTGAACTAACGGTAACCAGAAGGTAGTCTTGATGGATTGAAGGAGTCACAAGCGTTACAACACTAAAGAACTTGAATAGCCATACCGCCAAAAAGAAAACTTTTCAGTACAAGGTGTAAGGTGTTTATTCTGTTTCATGCTATGCATGTAAAACGTATTCTGTAGGTATTAGGAACGATTATAACTGTGTTTTCTTCCGATTTGAATATCCGAGATGGTCTTTTAAACAACTCAGCATCGTCAATATGCAGTTTGATTTTATTAATTTTATTAGATTTTCACCAACATGTAAATGTCATCTTGGCATATTTTGTGTCTTCTGGAATAAAAATTCTTCATCTCAGATAAAACCTTTTGAAATTTATTGTATTATCATACAATGTTTCGTCATATTTATTCTGAAGCTAAATCACAACAGAACAAAACATCGAATCTAACTTGCCTCATGCCTTCAATGACTTTTACTGTATGAGAAATTAGTTTATGAACTGCTGGAAGGAAATTTTTTTAGCTTTGCATTGACACGTGAAAGGGTAAGTTTAATCCCTTACAGACTATTTACCGTATTTTTCTGCGTATAAGATGCCCCCATGTATAAGACAACCCCTCCTTTTTTGAACCGAAAATTAAGAAACCAATACTTTTATTACAAAAAAGGACACATTTAATATTTTTTAGAAATTAGGTAATATCATTGAAGTACATTTAGAAATTAGGTAATATTACAGACAAATTCTATGGTAATATATAAAAAAAAATCGAAATATTATTTAGAAATTAAGTAATATTTTTAAGATACAAACTATAAAATTATGCATCATTTTCTTCAGCACTGTTAGTTCCAGATGTATCGATTTTTTCAACCTCAACTACATCACTGCTGTTGTCTGAGTCACTGTCTCTATATAATAAATCATCCTCAGGTCCATTCGTGGCATTGCTGATTCCACATTTCTTGAAGGACTTCACACCCACCTCTTGCTTGACTCAATTCCATGAGTTTAGGACCCAGTTGCAGACCTCTGTACTAGTTTTTTTTTATTTTTCACTCTCCCTGTCAGTGTCAAGTTATTACCTGCTTTTTGCATCCATTTATTCCATTCTTCTTTCATCAGGTCTTTGAAGGGAGAGTGGATAAGAGGTACAGGTAGTTTTGCCATGGTAACTGCAGGGTTCTCTCAACCAGTTACCCTCTGTGTATAAGACGACCCCTAATTTTTGGTCTAAAAATTTTGGAAAAAAATATCGTCTTATACACGGAAAAATATGGTATTTAAAGCTGTTTGCGTGGAAATGGACGACTGATTTGTAGTGCTGCAGTACCCTATGAAGGTACTGTGGTCTGATAGTGTGAGAGAATATCACTGATGAAGCTGGACCGTATGCACTGCAAAACTGTATTTGACAATCTTATTGTGCCTAAAACATCGAATTAAACACACAGCTAGAGTTGTAATTGTTCATTCAATGTGGTGTCAATGAAAAGTTTTTGAGATAGAAATGCTTACCATTGTTTCACTCCATTTTTCTTTCCACATTTTCACTTGAGGTGGAGAATTTATTCTAAGATCATTGCAGAGGTTGTAGTCTCATTCTCCAGGGATTACTTGGATAGCTAAAGTAGCACTACTATTCTGTACCATAACGGCCTATTTTTTGTTGTTATTGGGTGTTCCGATTAACAGTATATCAGAGAGGCTGAGTGTGGTTTCTAAATTCTGTGTTTTTTTTTTTTTTTTTTTTTGCATGTTTTTCAGTTGGGTCATTTTCTACTGTTTTAGTATTCACCACATTAATAGTTGTTTCCATTTTGTTGAGGCAGGTGTCTATGTTTATTAAACTATCAATAAAATTTCTCAGCTTACTCTGAAGAAAAACTCTAGTTGAGGCTGATAAATGTGACCAAATTATAATGTAACACCTGATTCATACGAGTGTAAAATCAATTATAATGCATGAAAAAGCCTAGTGTAATGAAGTGGAAATAGCCATTATGAGATGAGCATTAAATAGTCAAAACTCACCCAACTAAAGAATTTTTTTTTTTGAGAAAAACAACAATTTAGAAACTACAGTAATATTCCTAATCCTGTCAAGACTTCTTGAATCATCCACTGGTGAATAATTGATTAAATAATCACAATCACTGGTTAACCTGGAAAATAACTTTTTCCGGTTTCTTGTCTAACTTGTCATGCTCAGTGGACAATGCACGTGAATGAAGATCCTCCAAAAGGCATAGTAGTCAGCTTAGATGTTATCTCCCTTTTCCACAACTTTCCCATAAAACTGGTCTGGATCCACTGGAAGTTGCAGATTTATGAAAGCTCTTCTGTACATGTCAAAAAAAAAAAAAAAGCAATTTTTAATAAAAAATAATTCATAAAATAGATGGAACAACCAATCAAACCTTTTTTGCTGAAATCATAATGCTGCTGTCAGTAGAAGAAAATGCATTTAAATTTCTTCCAGAAAAGCCTACAATATTGTGTAGGTAAGTTTTTCTGTAAGGAGGGATCTTCCCCTTGTAGGTCTCTTTCATTTTTAAGGTAGCTACTGTGTCAAAAGTTTTCCGTACTATTAAACTAACACTTGAGCTACAGGAAAGCAACAGCAGGTCTCTTCCATTATTAGATATAATGTTCAGTAGTGAGAGTACAAACTATATCTCCCACAGTTCTTATAGAAAACCCAACTGTGGACCATGTATTGTTCTGTCCCAATCATTTAATACTACCTTTGAAACTTCAAAATTCAATCTCTCTATGCCTACATGAAAAGTGTTTCTACCAATTCTTCTGGATAATAGCATTGGAGAAATTGAATTGATTTGGGTTTTAAAAAAAGTGGAAGAAATTTTGATTGCACTGGAAAGTACAGTGCAAGCCTTATAAACGTGGTCGGTTATACCGCGGAATCAGATAGGTATAATGCGGGTCCAATCATGTACCCCAAACAATTGTCTGTGGCTTAGGGCTCAAAGCATTCAGATTCAGATACATTGCGGATATCTCTATAACGCGGTTATTACCTTGTTGCCATATATGCATGTTATAACAGGCTTCCATTGTACTGTCAGTTACTTAACTTGCAGAATCAGTCTCCTAAAAAGACTGTAACTGAGCCATCTAGATTTTGTGGTAGTCTACCATACATCTATCAGTTAATATCTACCCTAAAAAAACCTGCAAGTAAGAAGTCTGAAGCATTGGCGCAACCACTAACAATATAAAGTCTATTCAAAAATACAAAAACCTTTTGGATTTTATGGGGAAACCACGTGCATACTTAAATCCTGTTACGGTAAAAGTAAGTGCACTAAAAATATTACAATTCAGACTAAAACAGTACACAAATCAAACTGGATTAAGAAAGGAAATTAAACTGCTTATATTTAAGCTTCAGTAAAAAAAACTTATCAAAAACATAACTTTTCAGAAGCAAGAATTATTAACTCAAGGAAAGACAAAAACAAATTCATCTTGCAGAGATGATTCTGATTGAAAAGACTGAGAAGTTACACTGTCATATAAATTCTTCAGTTACTTACCCTCCCTTTAAAAATTACATTTGGTGAAAGAAAATCTAAATTTCTCAATCCTACCAAGAGATGGAAGCACAAGCAAAGATTGGCTAGATTTGAAAAACAAAACTATTAAGATACAGAAGTGTGTCAACAGTGTTACATTTTCACAGTTGCTTCCCTCCCTTTAGAAATTACTTTTTTTTTTTTTGGTTAAAGAAGTTCTAAATTTTTTATCACCACTAGATGGAAGCACAAGCAAAGATTGGCTGGATTTTTGGCCTAAAAGACTGTCAAGGTACAGAATGTGAGTGTCAACAGTGTTGCTTGGAGCATCCCAGATATTCCTGGACATATGGAGGCTCTGAGAGCTCTGATACAATCATGGAATAAAATCTTGTGGGTGAAAATTTGGGCAGAAGAAAAGGAGTAAAAAAGAGGTAAGCATTTCTGCTTCAAAAACTTGTGTGAAATCTGTAATTTCATTGCACAGTATTACAATGGACCAGTTGTATCATAAATCATGCAGTTGGCATATTTTGTCCATTTTTATGAAATACTAAAGGTTCCATATGGATTAGTTGAAACAATTTTGGCAAATTCAAAGGTGAATATAATGTAACAGACTTATATGTAGCCAGTGTGTGCTTATAATTATGAACAAAATGCTTACTTCATTTCACATTTCTAATTGCACCAGGTAAACCTGTTGCACAAATGTTTGAAATGCCACTCTTCACTTCTACTAGCCATAAAACACCATTCTGTGTTGAACAGTAGCTCTGCTAATCAGGAATCTCTCATCTGATGGCTAATAGCATCTGGCAGTGATCCAAGGGTAATTGGCAATTCCTGGAAATTGGGTTGGGCTGCATTGTGTATAGTTGTTCTAAAGTTTTGTACCGCAGAGTATAGTTTGACGTATTTTATAAAATACATAAAAATATTATTTCGTATTGGCATTTCAAAATGAAAATCGCTCTCTGAGCTCAAAGGCCCAAGCAGACATTTCATGAAACACGTGCAACTCAAAATCACAATAATACAAGCAATAAGCCTACTTGAAGATATGCAGTAGTTCATCCCTTAACATTTCAGGCACCTCAAAACTTTGCTGATGGTAAGATGTGTACAGCAGTTGTGAAACAATTAGCTTGTATATGTAATCCCTTTTAGTTTTGCCATGCTGCTATGTAGAAGAAACAGTAATACCTTTAAAAACTATTGCTTGGAAAAGGATTCCTGAAATCAGTATTGAAAAAAAAAGTGTATTGGACAAAAGGAAAAATGAAGCAAGACACTTGTTACTATGAGTTTATTATAAGTAATAAATCTTACATGAATGTCACCATAGAACTTGGAAGTCATTATTGATGATAAATGTTGCAAATTTAACACTTTGTAAAGTTAATGTGAACAATAACAGAAAATATCTTAGATATCAATGGGAAATGAATCACCCTGAAGGAATAATCCTTCACAGATACATGGAATTAAAATAGATGAAAAGTTTGTGCTCACTTAGTCATAAAATAAGGTTGCCGTCTTATGTACAATTAGAATAACTAAAAGGTCAAAGAACTGATGCTCCTGTACACACCAAATGTGGTGAACCTGTCATTCATATCACCTTCACCACATTTGGTGTGTACAGGAGCATCAGTTCTTTTAACTTTAGTTATTCTAATCGTGCATAAGACGGCAACCTTATTTTATGAGATACATGGAAGACAAATATAAATGCTATCAGCACATATTTCCCACTGTTTCCCCATATAGCCATCTCTTTTGAAGTGTTGAGAATTGTGTTGCCCTGGAATGCGAATCGAACCAGCATCCCCTGATTTTTCATCTCTTATTGATATCCTCTGAAACACTGAAACTAGTGATCTAGAGACATACATCCATACTTGGATGAGAAGGTCTTTGACATTGCGAGGAAGCATCAGATTGTTTCAACTTGAGCAAATCTGAAGAGTATTTAGGTTTCTTTCGTTTGCTTAGCTTCAGTTGCTTGGAACTGCATTGTCCTGGGTGGTATAACTCTAATTTCAAGAAACATTCTTCATCTTGCAATGTTGAAAAAAAAAATGTAGTATATATGTGGGTTTATCAAAATAATGGAAACACTTGCTGTTTGTGGAGAACTTTTATTAAGTTGTAGGCCCACCTTGGGCTTTCAGAACAGAAGCAGTTCAACTTGCAACAGGCCTATACAAGTCATGCATACAAGCTAATGAGATTTTGGGACCATTCTTTATGTAAAATATGTCCCAGTTGTTCCAGTGATGTTGGAGGTGCAAAGTGTGATATGACCTTTTGCTCCAGATATTCCCATAAATGTTCAATAATACTGTGGTGGCCATGCTCTCCAATTAGCTTCTGTATGTCATCCTCATGCTCTCCAAACCACAATTTGACATTAAATTCATGTGATTTATGGCTCCATAAAATCAATTTGTACAAAGAATAAAAGTATCAGTAAACACGTGGATTGTTTGTAATATAGTTCAGCATATACACAGTCGAGTGGCATTATTCTGACCACCAGCTAATATCCAGAGTAACCGCCATGTGTAGCGTGGACAGCAGCTAGACGGGCTGGGAGTGACTCAGCAAGGTGCTGGAAGGTGTTCACAGGATTGTGGAGCCATGCTGACTGCAGTGCATCTGACAGCTGCTGGAGGGTGTGTGGTGGAGGATCCATAGAGTGAACAACACGATCGAGCTGGTTCCACAGATGCTCAATTGGGTTTAAGTCTGGGGAATTAGGGGGACAGGGAAGTACTTTGAAGTCTTCATCATGCTCTTCCAACTACTCTCGGACATTTCTAGCTGTGTAACACGTCGCATTGTCATGCTGGCAGATCGCATCCACCCCAGGGAAGACAATCAGCATGCATGGATGTATGTGGTCTTCAAGGATGGATTCATAACGAATTCGGTCCATAGTGCCTTCCACAGGTATGAGTGGACCCAGGGAATGCCACGAAAACATTCCCCAGACCATAACGCTGCCCCTGCCAGCTTGTGTTCTTCCAGCAATGGTTGAAGAGTGTTTGTTCTCCGATGTTTCTCACCTTATACACCAACGTCCATCCGTTCAATGAAGCAGAAAACGTGATTCATCGGAAAAGGCAATCCTTTGCCAATCAGCGGAGGTCCAATTCCGATACTGCCGTGCAAATGTAAGCCTTTTCTGCCGATGCACTTTCGTCAGCATAGGTCCAGTGATCATCCATCTGCATCGAAGCCCCATACACAGCAGGGTTCCCTGAACTGTAGTTTTAGATACACCTCTGGTAGCCCCCTGATTCATTCGGCCAGTGAGTTGCTCCACTGTAGCGTGTCGATCGGCTCTCGCGCACCTTCGAAGCAAACGTTCACCTCTCGCATCAATGGCACATGGTGCTCCGCAGTTTCCACTTTGCTAATTCGCAATGGTGCCATTTCTCCAGTCGCGATACACTTTAACCACAGCAGCACGCAAACAGTTCACAAAGTGCGCTGTTTCAGAAGTACTGCCACCCTTGCCCCAAAAGCCGATAATCATCCTTTTTTGCAAATCTGATAAATCACTCTTTTTATCCATTACAGCAACAAGTGATATATTTTCAGATTGCCTACATCCCACCTTATATACCCTCCAAGTCAGCTCATGACACATGCCTTCTTTCATTGGCTACATGCTGTTGGTGTCAAAAGTAGGAAGTGGTCACAATAATGTGACTCGACTGTGTTGTAATTTACCCAGGGTTTGAAAAATACCATGCCCGGGATGCCCAGGACATGTAAATTATTGGCCTGGGCAGGTAAAAAAGCAATCTTGTTGCCCGGTCGGGCAACTAAATTTGAAAATGAAAAAGTTTGGAATAGAATTTCCTACTACAAGAAAAAGAGAGCCTTCGCATGCCGTGTTTCATTTCATTGCTAATCACCGGAAGTTGTAGTATTGTTATGGAGTGCCAAGGACAGAAGAATATCACTTCTTTAATTATATTATGCTTTATGTCCAGATATTGCAACCATATGCAATTTTACTCTAAATGTTGTTTATAGTCAGCGTCGGGATGCATGCCTCTGATGGAACTGGCCTCCAGTGTTTAGTGACAAAAGGCGAAAACTTCAGCGAAGAGAACATGGCAGATCACTAAATTTCTCAGATACCAATTTCATCATCATACCATTTCATACCAATTTCAGCATCATCTTAAAACCTAAGATATACGCTTTTGTGCATTGAACATTCTGAATAGACCCTTAAAACAGAAATGCAAAACATGTAGAAACATTCAGAGTTGAAGAAATATTTTTCTTATAATACGTGGTAAATATGTCATGATAATTAACACAGCAATCGGACATCGCCGAATTGACTGTAATTACTGTTTCACACATGAATTAAATCACACATGAATTAACATTCATGTTTTTTAACTTAAAAGAATGAGGGTTCTGATTTGTTATCTTAAAAGAATTTTTTTCTGGGCATCCAGGTTTTACTACCTGGGTAGGTAAATAACTTTTGTTTATGCCCAGCTGAGCATGTAACTTTGCAGATATTTTTCAGGCCCTGATACTATATGTCTCTAAATACCGGTTCATCACATAAATCAATTACATAATGATTTTCATGATGAACAGGTATTTAGAGACATATAGTATATTCTTCTTAGCCTGTTGACACTACTGCAGGGTATAGGTCAGTCTTTTCCAACTTCCTCAATCCTTAGCCTCGGTCCACCATTTAGCACCTCTAAATTTCTGAAGGTCATCTCTCCATCTTTTTCTCTGGTGCATTCTTAGTCTCCTTCCATTTCTCGGTTGCCATTCTGTTATTAATTGTGCCCATGTTTCATCTTTCAGTCTTCCAACATATCCAGCCCATCTCCACTTTGATTCTTCTATTATTTTTACAATATCTCTCATTGCTGTTCTTTCTCTCACAATTTCATTTCTAACTCTATCTGTTCTTGTTATTCCTAACATTCTTCTCTCTAACTTCCTTACCGATACTCTTATTTTTTTACAATGCTGCTCTGTGATACTCCATGTTTCACTTGGCCATAAGTAAACACGGGAATAATACATCCGTTGAAGATTTTTCTTTTTAAACACAATGGAAGATCGCCAGTTAAATGGTCTTTAAGTATCCAAGTGGCTCTATTACCTTGGATAATTCTATTGATTTCTCTTTCTAGTCTTTCTTTAAAACTAATTGCTTGAACTAAATGGATGTATCCATTTATTTATTCAATTTCTTTTTCATCTATCAAAATTTTATCTGTATTGTTCATATACACCGACGAGCCATTACGTTATGACCACTCCCAACCTAGAGAAATAAGCGTGCCTGGAGACCGAATGGTAGTGCAGGTGAAGTTCATAGAGCAGTGCACATACAACCCGAGGACTGACTTTTGGTTAGTAGTGTTCGGAGTCAGAATGGGAAAAGCTGCCCGGAGTTTGATAAAGGACAAATTGTGATGGCATGGCGCCTCCGAACTACAATCTCAGAAACGGCTTGGATTGTGGATTGTTCATGTACCGCTATAGTGAATACGTATCAAAAGTGGTGCACAGATGGCCAAATCATGAACCGTTGTCCACAGCTCATTGATGCCAGAGGGGGAGCGGAGAATGTCGAGCATTGTTCACAGCGACCATAGGACCACAGAGCGACAGATCACCACAGCTACAACAGTGGTGATCCGGTCGGTGTGTCACAGCACATAGTTCATCACAGCCTTCTGTGCATGGGCCTGCATAGTGAAGACCCAGCCACGTCCCCATGCTCACTGCACGTCATCACCAACAATGCATGAAATAGGACCAAGGTCATCGAGATTGGATCGTGGAGGATTGGAAGAAAGTGGCCTAGTCTGACAAATCAAGATTCCTGGCGCATCACATAGACACCCAAGCGCGGATACACCGATTATCAACGGAGGCTATGGCTCCTGGATGCACTGTTAGGTGGAAACAGGCCAGCAGTAGCAGCAGTGTTATGCTGTGGGTGATGTTTTCTTGAGACACTTTAGGCCCTATTATCCCAATAGCACAATCCCTGACAGCTGTCAGGTATCTGAACATGGTTGAGGACCAAGTTTATCCATTCATGGCAAGTGTGTTCCCTGTTGGTGATGGCCATTACCAACAGGATAATGCGCCATGCTACACTGCCAGGATCGTCAAGGAGTAGTTCGAGGAACATGCTGGTGACTCTTTCTCTTAATTCCGTGGTCTCCAAATTCACCTAACCCAATTGAACATTTGTGCATGTGGTTTGTGAGTCAAATATTCAATAAATGCTCTACAGGTATAATTCCTTCTGTTTAAAACAAGTTCAAAGTTTCTGTTGTTATGCCTGCTTTATGACAGGCTCCCCATTCCCATGACAAATGTTTTTCTTTGTGGTCACAACAAAAAGTTTTCTACTTTCAGCTGCCTTTGTATAGTTGTTGGAAGTTCTGTAAATTAGTTTCAGATTGTCGCAATAGACTTAGATGCATACCTTTTTCTGGCTGACACATGACCCATATTGGGCACCAGAAAATGAGATTTAGAAGTCTCTATTTTTGCAATAGGTTTTCTTCTTTCATGTGAGCATGTTTCTCTTATAGTAGATTGTGTCATGTCATGAACCATATGATTTTCTCCTTTCTTTGCTAACTGTAGCATTTAACATCCATGACACATTTACACCAATAAACGGATTCACACCTTCCAAATTTGTGTTGTACACCACTCTTATTAGAGCCCTGTGACACCATCTCAACAAAGCCTGGTGACTTGTGTCTCAGATCTCTACAAGACAGCTGTACAACTCTATTGTGCAGAGGTTTGCTAAATGCATTTCTCATCAGGGAGGATTTACTTCATGCTAGCATGGCTCTGTGAGCCTTCTTTTTCAGCATTACTTTAATTTCTTTTTATCTGAAAATTTTATTTTTTACGTATCAATTGTCTTGTGTATTCAGCAAGTTGTGCAGCATTTGTGACCCTACTGTCTTGGTGGTGTATTTTTTTTTTTTTTTGACAAATATATATGAACTATGTTGCCAAATGTATTCAGACACCTGATTCATTATGCAAATTCTGTATACACTCATTTGCATACTCTTGCATTGTGCCTCTCTGAGTTCTGTATTAAAAGCATGGTTCTCTTGGAAAAGTAGCAGTGCACTAGTCAATATGTCACCATTATAGACTTGCAATGTGTGATGATGGTTGGATGCTGTATTACAAATCTTGTTGCATGCGACATGGTGAACCATCTGAATATATCAAAATGTACTATAGCTGAAGAAATTCATAGATAGAAGACCAATAGTATTATTACAGGGTGAAGAAAAAGTGCAATGGAAGGCCCCACAAACTTGCAAACTGGACCTCAAGAACCCTGTTTAGGTGAATCTGAGAATCTCCCTTGTCATATGCAGAAGGTTTCAGTGTTAAGCTTGAAAATGCTGTAGAAATATCTGTCAGCACTAGAACTACCCACAGAAAGCTGCATTTCCTAGGTTTTCATGGTAGGACAGCTGCACACAAGCCTATCATCACTTCTGTAAATGCTCATGGCATTTGGATTGGTGTCTTGCTTGCCTTTAATCCCTACTCCCTTGCCTTTCCAGTTCAATGACTGAAACACATTCTGCAATGTGCTATTGAAGAGCATGGGATATAGCAGTGTGTCCTCGAGCAGTCGAACCTCTGCACTAGCATTTTTACAGATGCTAGCAATAATATTTATGTATGCATCATTAGTACTGAAGTATTTCAAAGACATTACAACTGCTGATGGTTTCATGAAATCAAAAGCAATTGCAAAAGCCTTGTCATAATCAATAAAAGTCACTTATAGTGGGAGTGTGTGTATTCATATGTTCTTTCAACTAGTTTTCTTAGTACATGGATGTGGTGTGGTAGTGACTCCCTAATCCAGCTTGTTCTCTTGGTTGATCCATGTCCAGTATTTTCTTCAAGCAATGTGGCAGCACCTTAGTAAAGATTTTGCAAGCAGCTGATGGGTCTGTAGTTCCTGAAATCATTGTGGTTCCTTCTCTTATGCAGCAGAATCACTGCAGCATTGTTCTAGTTGTTAGGAATCATTCCTTCATTGAGGCATCAAGCAAAAACTTGGATGGCTTCACTGGCTTCCTGTACAATGTCTATGATAATTCGTTCTTCCCCTGAAACTCTTCCCTGTTTTATGTTCTTTATTGCATGTACAACTTCTGCTAGGAGAACTGGATGCACTTTAGAATGTGCATATTTCTTTTTCTGTTATAGATGCATCATTTCTTTCATATAGTTTTGCATAGAACTCTTGAAATTTTGCATCTATTTCTTGTTACAGTACCATCTTTTCTGTGAGTGCTATAATCTGTTTTCTTCCATTATTGAGTTGACCTTTGTTTTCTTTAGATTTTGATTCTCAGTTGCTTTTTTTCATTAGTTCACAATTGAATTTTCTTGTCTTCATTGACATACTTTTTTTTTGCTGTCTTTACATAGTTCTGTCTGTTCCACTGTAGAAGTTATGTATTTTTTTTATTCATGTTCATCTTCCTTCTTTTATGGTTTAGCATTTTGTTCTGATATTTTCATGTGACTTTTGTTAGTACCACCTATTTTTGTAGTTGTTTTCATAAGGGTCTCTGCAGGGGCGGCCGCAAATGGGCCCGTTCAGTTGCAGTTCTACGGTGCTATTGTATCACAACTGAGAATCGCTTTTTTATTTAAGAAACAAAACAAAATGTACAGTTGCTCTGGAAACATTGGCAAGCACAGGACTGGGAGGGGAGGGGGTGTAAAAGAAGTGCACCCATAATCCTTAAATATAAGTGGATGTTGTGAAAAAATTTTTATCGGCCCATGCCAAGATTTTACTGCAGAAAAATTGTACTGCAATTTTTCTGTTGTGGATAATCACAGAATTTTCAAGATATTTAAATTTCCTGGCAAACTCACTTAATTGACGTGGAAAAAGCGAATAACCAGGTTTAAATCACTAGCTTAGTTAGTTATGTATGTAATTGCGCTAGAGAAGCTTCTAATTTTGGACACACGCAATATTTATATTTGTTTAATAAAATTTTCTCATAAGAACGCTGAAGTAAGAACATTAAAAATAAAAAAAAATTGCTTATATAGCGTTTTCATGTTTGACAGATCGTAAAATAATCTTGATTTTCATACCTTTGAGCTTCCAGTTCTTAAATTTTCAACGAAGTGGGCTGAAATTACAGCAAATATTTGAGAGAGAGAGAGAATGGCTACTACCAAAATTATGTTGGAGTTGTACCAAAAATTCTTTTGCATGAGACATGATTTTTAAATTTAAATAAATGAAAAAAAATACAAAACTTTTACACTAAAATTTTCTATTTGTACTGCAATTTTTGTAATTTTTCTATTGTGGACAATCATAGTTAGAAATTTAAAGATTTTCAAATATCATGGTGAACAGATTCTTCATTTAGTGATCATATATTCGCATGTGTTTCAATTACAAAACGTGGTTTTATGCTGTGGTGTTACGTGTTGTAAAGACACCTTACTAAATAACATAAACAAAACATTTTGCAACTTCATGTTGAAATGATATCTCCGTAAATGCCTTCATCTGCAGCATTTGTCAGTTATCACAAGGAGCGTAGGGCTGCGTTGGTAGAACATTTTGGGGGAAGGGATCGTATATGAACACCCCCGCAAATAATCTTAGTTATTTCGTGGATAGTACATCCCATAATGACCATTATCTAGTATTGTTCCGCAACTTTATTAAACATGGCTAAGTATTTTCACTATTTTAACTAACATAATATTTGCATCTTTAAAGGTATGAAACACCAGCAAAATGCGCATATTTATGTGCAAGTCATTAATGACAGACATATCATTAAAAGAGCCAATCACTTACCCGAAAGTTCTTGGTCACTTTTTTCTTTACACTTCATGCACGTCGATTATAACATCATGTAATGTTGTTGGCCTTCAAAGGTTGAAAAACGCCTTGCTTATAATATTCGTTCTTCCGGTCATGAAACATCATATTTTTATTTTTTTTTATTATTCACAGGACAAAAACGCTGATTTCATTCTGCCGTCTGAGACAACATTTCATGATGTTATAATCGATGTGCATGAAGTGTAAAGAAAAAAAGTGACCAAGAACTTTCGGGTAAGTGATTGGCTCTTTTAATGATGTGTTATTTTAACTAAAGTAGTGAAATTTTTTAGCCCTATTCAGCCCCCACCCTAATGCTGTTAACACACATAGATTGTTGTGCCTCCTGATTTTTCCTGATGCCGGGCCCCTCGAAACATATCAGGATGGTATGAATGGTCAAAGAAACTATAGAAATATAGATAGACATTTCTTCCCCACTCCACAGTTGAGAAATACATCGGTTAATTGCATGGGGAGGAAGGAGTGGAAGTTTGGGAAAGGAGATTTTTTTAATGCCTAAACAGATTAATCATAGTTTTCGGGCTCGTTTGGGCCCGGGCTCTATTTTGCAATATAAAATTTGGGCTCGGGCTGACATACTCCGGGCTCAGGCTCTTAAAATTGAGCCCGAACTCAGCTCTTATGAGCACAGCTCTAATGCCTCCAACAACCAACGAGAGTAAAATCAACTACCCCCCCTTCCTTGAGGAATATATAGAACATCTTGTGCACACCCCCACCCTCCTTCAACATACAGTATATACATTCTCGTTCCTCAGCTACTAAGCGAACCTAGAAGTTCGCAAACACACATTGCCCATCTATTGTAGTTGGGATTCTAGCAGTTTGCCTGGTGAGGGGATATTTTCCCTTAATTATTCAAAATACACTGCTGACCACCCAAAATACAACACCAAGAAGGACACGAGATAGCAAAGCCAGATTTACTGGACACATAACAACAGATACAAAGATGAAAAGATTGAGCTTACAGGCCCGTGCGGCTTGCGGAACACGCAGACATCAATAGTTCGTGTGGCCCCCATGTCTGGCAATAACAGCCGCTACATGCAGCAGCATCAAACGAAAGAGGATTTGGATGTGATCATGGGCTATGTCGGTCCAGGCTCCTTCCACACGTTGCCACAGTTCTTCAGGCGTAGCCGCGGGTGGTGCTTGCCAGGCCACTCGGTTGCCAATCAGCGACCAGACGTGTCCAATGGCCGACATATCGGGAAAACAGGCAGGCCACGGCAGCAGTAACACCTGGTGGGCCGTGAAGAATTGTTGCATGATGCGTGCCACGTGCGGGTGCACATTGTCCTGTTGAAACGTGGCCGCTGGCAGGTCCTGCCAGTAAGGGAGGACCACAGGCTCCAAAGCGTCGGAGATGTAGAGGTGGCTGTTGAGTGTACCGGCGATGCGTACCAGAGGGGTGCGGGTGTCATATCCAATTGCACCGCAAACCATAATGCCAGGCGACGGACCAGTATGGCGATGTATAATGCCGCCGTCATACAGTCTTTCGCCGTGGTGCAGCCACACACTGATCCGACCATCGTGGTGTTGCAGGCAGAAGCGGGATTCATCGGAGAAGACAAAGTCGTGCCATTCCGTAGTCCAGGTGTGGCGTTCAATGGCCCACTGCCGCCACACTTGCAGGTGGTGTAACGTCAATGGTAATTGGAGCAATGGGCGGCGTGCGACATATCACCGCTCCTGCAGACTACGTTGAACGGTAGGTGCTGACACAGGTTGTTGCGCAACACACCCTAATTCCGGCGCTAACGTTCATGATGTGGCGGTGCGAGTCGTCAATGCCCGCAGCACAACATGCCGGTCCTCTCGTTCGGTGGTGTGCCGTGGCTGCGGCAGTCACTCACGTCGATCCATCCGTCCCTCCTGCACCCACCAAATCCATTGCGGCTGGATGTCGTCCCACATGGGCGCCGATGTCTCGGTATGATAAACCGCTGTCACAATAAGCCACTATTCGTCCTCTGTCGAACTCCGAAACGTGCTGGAATGACTGCCATATTCTGCGACAAGGCATCAGGAAGCTTCCCACGCCCAGGTCTGGCAGCACAACACACTTCCACTACTGTGCACCCTTCTTATAGTGCTTCTTGGTGGCGTGCCGGGCGCACATGATTTGTATATGCCCTGCAATGCTAATCGTTTGCATGTCCTCTCGCGGGCGACGCATGCTGTGAATTTCAGGCCAATCGGATGCTTCCTTCTTGGTGTTGCATTTTGGGTGGCCAGCAGTGGTTTTCTTTTTCCCCTGCTTGTTATAATTACAATATGTGTATTTTGTTTATAAATCAAGTGTTGTGGTTCAGTTGTGTGTTTAAAACAAATGAACTGAAAACATTTTTAAGAAAGTAAAAAAAGAAAGAGAAAATATACGGAAGGGGCCCACCGGGAAATGTCTCGGTGGGCCAATCCGCCCCTGGATCTCGGTAATATTTTGTTAACTTTGAATATGTGTACTTCTTCTGTTGTTAGGCCTTCTAGTGGCTAGAAACAGTTTCTCAGTTCCAATTTCAGACTTTTATGTTTTTAAAGATTTGTCATGGTAATGCTTTTTTGTCTGCTTTATGAGCTTGTGCTGTTCAAGTTTTGTGATAAGATGCATCTTCATATATTGTGACTTTCCATACTTTAGCAAAGAATACATGTCAGTCTCAAAAGAAAGGAGAAACACTACGTACGAGGGGTATTTATATAATGACTGAGGTGAGATGTTAGCATAATTGTCAGTGAGAGCATACTTACAGTCATAAGTAGGGACGGGACAATGACAACAGAGTGAGATGTTGCTAACAATGTTAACTGACTGCAGCAGATGTTGTTGACTTATTTGCTTTAGCAGTCAGATGGGAATGAAGCTTTACCTGGGTCTAATACATTTCACTAGTTTAAAGAATTCAGAGATGGCCAACAGTTCTTTGGAAAAGTTGATGAGTCTGAGGCTCCAGCCAGTGTTGTGACTAAAGCTGCTGCCATGATTGTTCATGAAGATAATGGCATAACTGTTTATAAGTTGGTGTAAAAGTTGAACATTTCTGTAAGAATCACTCACACCTTTTCAAAGAACAGATTAACATGTGTATATTTAACTGTTGTATTCCTGGACACTTAATTCAGACTGAAAAGTTGTGTGGGATGAAATTTGTCAGTTGCAGTACCAAGGATTATGAGGTGATGAATGGCTTTAACCTATTACCACAGCAGATAAAACTTGTTTGTGTGTATGATTCTGAGGATAAGCAGTCCAACATATATGGGGTAGGGAACAGTAAACCAAGACAAAGAAAAACATTCATTGTGAAGCAATGTCAAAAAGTGCCGTTGATAACTTTTAATTAGCTTGGCCTATCAAACACACACATGGTTCCTGGGTGTACTACAGTTAACTGTGGCCTACTGAGAAATTCTGAAAACTGGTCAATTGTACTGCAAAGAAGGGACCAGAGATCAAAGCAGTATTGTGACTTCACCAGTATAATGCAAGAAATCTGAAAAAACCATGAGGAATAACCACTCACCATAAAGATCATGGTAACCTCCAATGGACCAAACACTTCCAACACGTCAATTCATCGTGATGTAACTGGGCTTCCACAGGTTTACAGACCTCTTGCTTACGCTTCTTATTTTCGGGTGTGAAACATCGTTTTTTCCTTTGCCTTATAGTATGTTACTATAATGCTTGTCAATTCGATAAAAATCATACATACAACTCATTCATACAATTCAAGTAAAAACTATATACATAAACCTTACATTCACAGGTGATTAAACCTTAGTCAACTCTAATTATGGAACTCCTCCTTCTGTTTCACAACCTCTGCTACTCCCACTGCAATTGTCACACCCATTCAGCCCCGCACATCCAATCCTCTAGTACTTTCGACAGATCCCTGTCATCTTCAGGAGGCAGGTGTGTCTCATCCGCCCACCGCATTTTTTTTTTTTTTTTTTTTTTTTCATTTTTTTATTTATGAATTGCACGTAAACTATGCGCACTTTGCAAGAGGTTAATACCTTAAAAGTGCAAATATAATAAGCAAGAAATCTGTTGCCAGTACTGTCAAGTTTTGTTCCCCTAAAATACTAAATGTGTACTTTATCATCTGTTTAGTTGATATGTAGCCCATGTGTGTTGTTTTGGTTTCCTCAAACACTCGAAAAGGGAGGAAGATCAAAGAACCTTTTTGTTGACCAGAGGCAGCTGTTAAAGCTGTAGAGGCAGTGCTCAGGAAAGTGTCAAATGATCAGTTGTAGCACATACGATGACTGGAAACAATGCTGGAATAAATGGTGAATTCAGTCAAGGAAGTAGCACTTTAGAGATGAACTAAGCAAAGAAGACTAATACGTACATGCAATAAAGTTATATGTTAACACCAATTTGGTTTAAGAACATGAATACCATATTCTTAAAGCAAATTCGTAAAATAGAGCTAGTGAATACCACTTATATTTTCTGTCAAGTTGCTGCACATCTGTAACTAGACTTTGGATGTCCTCCTGAAGTGGTATTGCAGCAGCCTTAAGTGAAAAAAAAGGTTCTGGTATTGATGCTTTTATGAGTTGAAATTCCTGTAAAGATTAACAGAATTTTAAAAGTGAAAATTGTAAAAGTCCTGCTAACATTTCAGATGACTGTATTGTGATTTGTGGTGGTGAGGGATGCCAAGGACAAAAGTATTGAGATTTTCTTTAATGTCTGTAATCTCTCATAATTTTTTTCAAATATTTATGGCAATGTGCCAACAAATTTTATACAGTGCTGCATGACTTGAGATGTAATTGATTAATGCTATCATCATCATTGTCAACCATTATCAATCCACTGGTGGATGAAGGCCTCCCCAAATTTCTTCAACAACTGTCCGTCTTGAGCCTGTCTCCTCCATGCCACTCCATCATGATTTCGTATTTCATCCATCCATCTCACATGTGGTCTTCTTTGGGGTCTTTTTCTGTCCATCGTAATCCAGTCTAAAATTTTGGTTGTCCGTCAGAGGTCTGTTCTTCTGGCAACATAACCAGCCCATCGCCATTTCAGTGATTTTACTGTGGTCATGATGTCACCCACTCTTGTCATTTTCCTTATCCACGAGTTCCTCTTCTTATCTTTCCTGGTTACAGTAAGTATACATCTCTCCATGCTTTTTTGAGTTGTCTGCAGTCTTTGTATGTCTTCTTTAGTTAAGGTCTATGTCTCTGCTCCATGCGTAAGCACTGGCAGGATGCACTGATAAAAATTTTTTCTTTTAAGACATAATGGCATACTGCTCTTAAAAATTGTTATGTTTCTTCCAAAAGCTCTCCATCCAAGTTTTATACGTAGATTAAGTTCTTCATTAATGCGACCTTCACTTTATATCTGCTGTCCAAGATGAATGTACATTGTAGGTATTGGTTATCTCCAGCTTTTCCCCATGAGTCGATAAATCTTCATTTCTTGTAAAAGCATTATACATCACTTTTGTCTTCTGAAAGTTCATTTTTAATCCCACTTCTTTACTCTTGTCAGCAAGTTCCTGGATCATACTCTGCAGCTCTGATGGGGTAGTTGTAAAATTGACTACCTCATCAGCAGAATGAAGGTGAGATTAATAATCTCCATTAATCTTTATCCCTTTGTTTTCCCAGTTCAGTGATTGAAAGATATTTTGCAATGTGGCCTTAAAGAGCTTGGGAGATATAGTGTCGCTTTGTCTCACTCCCTTTCCAGTTTTTATGGGTGCTGTATTCTCAAATAGCCGAATCTTTGCACTTGCATTTTCATAGATGTTATTAATAATGCTAATGCATGCATTTTCAATACCGCAAGATTTAAAAGCCATTATAACTGCTGATGGTTTCACGGAATGAAAGGCCTTTTTACAATCAATAAAAGCCATGCATAATGGGAGAAGACCTTCAGTGTCACCTTTTTTATGTAGTAAGATTATTGTAACATTGTTCCAGTCCTCAGGAATCTTCCCTTCATTGAGACATCAAGTGAAAATTTGGGCGAGCGTAGTTTCAATCTCTCTACATGCTTCTTGTATCCATAGTAATTCCATCTTCTTCTGGAGCTCTTCTCCATTTCATGTTCTTAATTGCATGTATAACTTTTGCCGGGAGGACTGGAGGGACTGTGGTACTGGTACCATCGTAATGTCTGAGTAGATGCATCATCCCTTTCATAAAGTTTTGAGTAGGAATCTTTCACCGTTGTCAAAATTTCGCCTCTATTTCTTGTTACAGTACCATCTCCTTTTCTGAGTGCCATAATCTGTTTTCTGTGTCCCTTACCTGGAACCAGTGGCCGTAGCTTAGGGGCTGGTGACTACATATAGCTCTATAAGGTACTTGTGGTGGTTGTTAAATCCTGAAGCAAAAACAAATAACAAAAAAAAAAAAAAATTTCTTGCCATTCAGATGTCCTCTTTTCATTTGTTCAATCCTTTTGATGAAAAAATCCCCACTATGATTCCAGCTGGAACTCTCATGCATTTCGGAATGTTTTTAACATCTGAAAATATTAGCAGGAGGAAGCTTGGTTTCTTCTGCTGACATGACACTACCACTGAAAAACACGTTTTTTCACATCCTATTGCTTTTAATTACGGTGCTTCCCGATTTTATTGATGGTCCTTTTACTTGGAAGATCGAAAGTTATTGGTATTTTGTCCACATTCCCAATCCCAATCTGAGACTGGTCAAAATTGTATTTTTTCAGAATGCAGTAATGTACTTTCAAAAAGATTTGATTTTCCATTCCAACTCCTTTTGCTATTTATGACAAGGAGGTTAGAATAGATGGAGTAAGGGCTAGTTGTTCCCCTTGTGTAATCAAAATAAAGCCACCAAAACGTCACAATCAATATGTAATGGCCAATCACAGCCTCTGCTGCCATGTTGGTGAGATGACGGAAACTGGTCTATTTCCTGTTTCCCATAATAGTAAAAAAGTCTCACTGGGTGTCATGGCCATCAGCGTAGTCATCTGCTGAAAAATCTTCAAGTTTGTGACGTTGTCCTTATTCCACCTATTCTAACCTCCTTGGTTTCTGCTGTCTTCATTCATTGATGTAGGGAAAGCTCGAATCTGTTTGTAAATCTTGTACACCAACAAGCTGATACTACAAATGTTGGTTTTGTGGACTTTAATCTGCGATCTTTTTTTGACATGCATAGATCTTGAAGATGAATACGCATTCATTTCACTATTAGACCCCCCCCTCCCCCGTTTTTTTTTTTTGTTTTTTTTTTTTTTGACATTCAAACACCCTGTCATTTAGGCACTTATTTAGTTGTGGGAAGAAAACACGCATCCTCCTCTTACAGCCATATGCCAATGCTGATTTGTTCTTCCTCCATTCCTGAACTTGCTCCCCATTCACCATTCACACAAAAGTCATGTGTAAGTGACACATTTTTTTTGTCAGCATATTTCATAACTTTTAATTTAAATCATGCATTATAAGCTAACTTCTATCCATTTCTACTTGCACTGCTCATTTTAAGATCACTTGCAATGTGTCTGGGTATCAAAAAAGTGAAGCTAAATAAGAACACTTTGCTTTTGCACTTCCGCAACAACATTACAAGCAGTTGCAAAGAGACATCCACGCTTGTGAAGCACCGTAGATGGGGTGTTCATTGTTCCCCTTCCCAGTAGTGAGGTGATTTATCTGGTGTCTGACTGACTCATCATGTCCAGCACCAAAGGTGAGGTGATATCCTCAAAGTCTTGCAGGACAAGCAATGAGGGAATTACTTCCATTTTGGGAGCCAGAAATTCCTTGTCTCCCTTTAAAATGGGATTAGGTTTCACAATTATATTAGTAACAGTTATTCCTGTAGGACTGGAGGGACTGATTATATACACCCCATATCTTTGAATGTAAGAGTTCACCCACGATGCCACGGTAGTTCTGAGGTTTATAATTTCCCAAAAACTTTTCCGTAACACTTTTGAATGATCTCCATGCTGTTCTTTCAACTTGGCTTAATAGATCTTCAAATTTTCCATATTGAATCAAGCTCTTGTTTGAGGGCATGCACATGTGCTCTCGCACAAGTGCACACACACACGCACCTCTTTAATTTTGGCATCATGTGTTTGAGGAGACTTTTCCTTCAAATAAGCAAACCCAGCACTATTTTTATCCATGGTCTTAACCAGAGTAGCAGAATATAGACGTACGCGCATACGCAGTACGCAGATAGTTTCCAAATTATTAGCAGGTTTTGCAGATAGTTTTTGCTTGTAGATTAAAAAAATATATATATTATTTACAGTAATTAAAACACTTACTCAAGGCTTTTTTATTCAGATTAATATACTTAATTCTATTCTAACTTGAAGAACTTTCAATTATTTTTCACAACTTCTGCTAGTTCTTTTATTTTTACAGACATTTCTGGCCTCTAAATTTTATCAGGGCCTGTTCTTAATATATAGGAACTGTGTCAAAAAGTTTTTTACACAGAAATAATTTAAATTTTTATTGCCAGGTTCCTCTTGCATTTGCCAGTTATTATGTTAAAATCATTTTCTTATGTATTTTCTCAAGTATAATATTTTTGAATTAACTTGTTAAAAATGTCTATGATTTTTGAAGGTTCATTGAGGGAACTTTTTTTTTTTGGATATAAAAATTTTTTTTAATTAGTCTCTTGTTTTTATGAGGTTCATAGTCCAATATTTTAATATTTTGCCATAAATGTCCATTTTAAGCACATTGCTGCACATTCAATTGTAATGTTCTTATTTTGTCCTCAATGGAATCTGTAATGTTCTAATAATTATTTATTGTTTTATTAATTTTTGTATGAATGATCTTATTCTATTGTTATCGTGGTTCGCGGGTTTGCAACAAGTTTTCTGTTTCAATGGTTGTGTACGCAGATACATTTTATTTTTGTACAACTCTGGTCTTAACGAAGTTTTTAAAAAGCCCTCATTTTATTTGAAGTGGAGGTAAAAAATATTTTCAGGGTTGACCAGTGGGGAATGTAGAACACTTCTTTTTTGTCCAGGAATAAGTGATTCATGCTTTGGCCATCCCTTCTTCATGTAATGACTTTTCACGTCTCGACTATCCCACTTGCACAAGAAGGAACAAAATTTAGTATAGGTGAGCTGCAAACCAAGTAACAGTACAATGACTTTTAAATTACTGCAGACGCTCCAATTGTACTTGCCATACTGATTTTTTACAAAAGGAATATCATATTTTTGTAAGATTCTTTCATGTTAGTGGCATAACTTAACGCCACAGAAGAGAATTTGTTTCCATTGGGTAAAAGGACGCCTTTCAGATTAGTTTCTGAGGAGTCAATGAATAGTCACCACTCTGTTGTTTTATGTTCATGACCAAGAGCATCCATTAGAGAGCAAATATTGTTACAATAAACTAAATTATTTTCTTGAGAATAAAAATTTTTAAACTCATCCTGGCAGTAATGAAAAAAACACACACTTTAGTGTCTTCCGGAAGTTTAATCCTAGACCCCAAAAATTCGGCCTGTGCTTTGGACAAATTCAAATCCCAAACAAGGTCATTTAAATCGCCCTGTGGCTCAGAAGAAGAGGTATTTGCTTCAAAAGTAGAGTTATGTTGCTCCTCATGTTGAACTAGGCTAGCTGCATTGTTTCCCTAGTGTTCATTTCTACATAGATATTTCATGTATATCTTCCGCATTAGGAAGTCACATGCTATACGTGGTTGAAATACATGATATAAAGAGATTTAGTATCTCTGTAGAATTACTATTACACACGTCAAAACGTGGACTTGTGACTATGGTGGTGCAGAAAGTTATCACTTTTTTTATTTAAAAAAATAAAAACAAAAAAAAGGTAAGAGCAATTACTCGCATGCATTTATCCCCAGGTTACCACCATTCCTTCACTCGTATATTACTGTGAGTTGTTCAGTCCCACATGTTCAGTGGCTGTGCATTACAAAAAGATTAGCAATGCAAAGGTATTAGTCAGCCCCAAGAACCTTGCCATATATTGCATCGTAAGCTCAAAGAACAATGGTTTTTGTTGTATTGTTCTTTGAGCATATGATGTAATATATGGCATGGTTCTTGAGGCCGACCTTTGCGTTGCTAATCTTTGTAATGATCACCATCGGGCCATTTGTGATGTATAGCCACTGAACATCTGGGACTGAACAACTTGCAGTAATATACGAGTGAAGGAATGGTGGCGACCTTGGGATGAATCCATGTGAGTAAAGATCATGATCATATGTAGAGGATTTTAGGAAGGGAGTGTCTGACCCCAGGTCTTAAACAACCCTTAGAAATAAGAAACTAGGAGATTTGGGCTAGAGCACCCGATAGGAAAGTGACACGGAAGCGAAGTAGAAAGGGGGAGGAAGACGCCCTTATTTATTACCGGGGGCCAGTACCCGGGGTCTGGCGGCTTAACGTGCCCATCCGACGCACGGCGGGTATTTAGCGGATCGAGCGTTCGTACCTGCTGGGATCGAACCTGAGGCCCTTCCCGTGGCAGTCACGAACGTTGCTCACTTGGCCACCCGCGGCCCTTCCATGTGAGTAATTGCTCTTACCTTCTTTTTGTTTTTATTTTTTAAAATAAAGTGATAACTTTCTGCACCATCATAGTCACAAGTCCACGTTTTGAAGTATGTAATAGTAATTCTACAGAGATAACGAATCTCTTTATATCATTCTTTTCTACAGTTTTGTTTTTGGGATGCTGTGATATAGGCAAAGTCCTCACTGTAAGGAACTGACCTGATAGCAGATGGCAAATTTGGGTATATCATTGTGTGTTTACTTGTTATTCCTTTTATGTTTCTTAAACAAAAATTATAGTCTGTTGAATGATCTTTGGGTTCCCTCCATAGCATGGGAACTGCAAAGCACATATTCTTTACCCATTCTGTCAGATGCTTCACACAGGTCAAACAGCAGATATAAGGGGCCCAGTTCTTATCTTGGTCCCCTACTTTACGGCCAAAATATAGCTCATAACATTTTTAACAAGTTAGTGAAATTTCGCCATTGAGCTTTAAATGTCAATTCCCCACACATATAACAAAAGGTATCTAGATGATTTAAACACTTCCTTGGCATAATGACAGAGTATCAACCACAACACAGTTATACAGCAATCTAATCACTAGACGAAAGAGAACTTAAACTCTCTCAGTGCTTACACGGTGAATGTCAGCTCACTACTGGCATAAGTTGCTCAGACTAGTGACGTGTTTATGTCGTGACATGCTGCATAACTCGTCTGTCTGCTGCCTGCCTGTATAAATAAAAAAAAAAGATATCTGGGGAAAAATTACATAACCACTTGTGACAAAATAGGTCAAATCTCTCAATACAGGGTAATTAAAAATGATTCATCCGATTTCATTAGGTCATAGCTCTGTAAAGATCATGTTAATAATAGTGTACCATACATTAAAATGAAGAGAAATGCACCGAGTTTACGAATGTAACCACTAGATGGCGCAATGTAACCTGTGTATCTGCACCTGAGTAAAGGACTGTCGTTGGGAAAAAAGTCATGCAGGAGGCCATGGAGGACAACGAATGAATTTGCTTCAGCTTGGTGTTTAGTGACGAAGCAACATTTCATTTAAGTGGCAAGGTCAGCCATCACAACATTCGGATATGTGGCATGGAAAACCCACATGCAGTAACTGAAACTGAGCATGACATTAATGAACGGCTGTTAGGAAACCGCTGTTACCTTAACGAACAGCTTCCTAACTGCTGGATTGGTTGTTGTGGACACAATGACAAGGCGCCCTGTGGGTGGCTCACCAGGTCTCTGGACATGACCCCTTGCCACTTTTTTTATGGGGGTATGTTAAGAATAATGTGTATGTGCCACCATTGCCCACAATGCTAGATGAATTCAAAGTTTGCATTCATAATGGTCTGCAGTCGTTGAAACAAAAACGCTTGATCACGTATGGCAGGTATTTGATTATCACCTTGACGTAGTTCACATGACCAACGGTAGTCACACAAAACATTTATGAGGTATGAAAACAAAATTTGGACAGTTTTTCTTTATCCTATGTACATTTAATCTCTGTATATTTAGAAACACATAAAATACAGTCATTTGAAATCAGATGAATTATTTTGAAGTACCCTGTATATTTATTAATAAAAAGCTTTATCACAAAAAAACTGTGGGCGACGAAAAATCCTGATTGCATATATGAATTCAGCATGAAAAGTTATGTTAGTAGCACCTTCATTGTTCCATGTGCCAAAAATCGTGTTGGTAATCATACTTGGATTTTAGACATCAGTGCAATACCTGGTACTGCACGATATTCATATCAGCACTCAATCAAGTGGAATGTTTCGTTACACCTTGTGAAGTATCATCACTTAAACTAGAGGGTAGAATAATCATTCACGGTGTCACTGATTCTGAATTTCTTTCTTACATTGTTGTAATATTGGATTCTTCAAATGGACTGCCATAAGTACTTCAAAATTTAGTGTGTCCCATATTTAGTCTAACTGTACATAGTTATAGGGAGTGATGTAATTGATGAAAAAGGCACACAGACTGATAGGAATAATGTTACAAAATTTGGGGAATAAAAGAAAAAAAGCTGACCTTTGTTCCAACAATTACCAGTTGCAGATAATCTCTTTGTGTTTCTGCTCTCCCTTAGTGAAATATGTGTGATATTTGTTTGTCATTAGGTATCTCTTCTGCGTTCTGCAATGGCTTCTTTTCCCATTGGCTGTTTTCTTTTATTTATCTGTAACTGGATAGATTTGCACTCTAAAATGAGATTAGTCTCCTCTTAGGTTACTTAGAGGAAATAGTCCACACACAGATACCATGTTTTGTAATAAACATTTTGTTGCTGGTCCATCACAAAGAACACACATGCATGAATCTTTGCGTTCACAAACATTACTTTTGAGTTTTTTTCCCTTTCAGTTTCTGTTGTTCCCTGAAATGGTATTCACAAATGTTGTGCATTCTGAGTAATGCCTATTCCCCCCCCCCTCCAAATAAGAATTTGTATAATATTGCAGGTGAGAGAAGCATTAATGAGAAAATTGTAAAAGAATATATGTACTATACTGGGTGGAACCAGGTGCCTTGTTATAAGTAAGTAGCCCCCAAAAAGTTATTGGGCTTGCTTAAGCAAGTGAGTGTTGGGAAGGGGAGAAGGATTCCATGTCAATATTGTGAGGTTTCTTGGTTCCAACCTGAGCTTCAGTCAGCTGCATGATGACATTATAGTCACAAAATGCATAGTGAAAGTTAAACACCAGTAAAGAAGTGAATGGTCATTCATATAGGCAAGGCTAAACACTAAAAGAAGAACTAACCTATGAATGTTACCCCCTTTCTAGTGCCTGACAAATGCCAACAGAAGCACACACTAGAGGCCAAAGCTAACAGAGAGCAGATCATCCCTTTTAACCCAAGGGAGGTGACTAAAGAGGATCCCTGCCTCTGTGTGTTTGTGTATGTTAATGTGACCATGCTCAAAAGCAACCAGATGATGGGAGAGTGGCCTGCTGAAAGACTTCACTCTGTGCCAGTGGAATTCCATCACGATCTTGAAGGAAAATGGTATTTTTCTCCCTCTGTGCGTTTGTGTTTATTTATGCTGTATCAGCTCTGTCTGGTTGGTGTGATCCTGCCAGATGATCTTTGGCATTCCAAAAGTAAGTGTATGTGCAAGTGCTACTTTGTCCATGCAAACTAACAGTCTATAAGATCTGACTTCAATTCTGAATAACTAACTGATTTTACTCTGTAAGTATTGGGTTGGGGCGAATGAAATGTCCGGCGCGAATGAGCAGTGGAGACAGGCCCCCACCACAGAGAAATGGAACCACCCACAGGTGTTGCGAGTATTACGCCACAGAGTTACTATAAATAGCTAGCATGTGTGTGAAGAACAAGGTTCAGGCGTGGCTTGTTTGGATGTAACGTGGTTTGCAAAGAAAACATGCAGATGCCGGATTTGAGATTCATCTTCCTGTATGAATTTAAACTGAATTGTCACTCAAAACGTTAACAAAGTGTTTGGGGAGAATACAGCCAACAAACGAACCATTCAGTGATGGTTTGTAGCAGAGATACGGACCTGCAAAACAAAGCATGTGGTCATTGATCTGTTGCTGTTTCTGACGATGTTCTGTTACGTGTGGTTGAAGCGGACCCCTGAAAAACGTGTCATGAGATAGTGGCAGAGATAGGTGTCCACCACATGACAGTTGTTTGGTGTCTGGTTACACTGGGTAAGGTCAGAAAGTTGGACATGTGGCTGCCACACGAGTTGACAACTGCCAGCAAGCCTAGGCGTTTGGAGGTCTGCACATCGCTGTTTGCCAGGAATAAACAGGAACCTCTACTGCATTGAATCATCACCTGCAACAAGAAGTCGGTCCTTTATGGTTATTGGAAATGGTCTGCACAATGGTTAAGCAAGGCACAGCCTGCTCGATGACATTCTAAGCCACCCCTACACATCAAGAAGATGATGCTCCTTGTCTGGTGGTCCACCGCTGGGATAATTTATCAAAGTTTCTTGGCGAGAGGCCAAACCATCACTGCAGAACATTATTGTGCTGAATTACACCAGATGCACCTGAAAAGTGCTGCAGAAACAACCAGCTTTGGTCAACAGGCAAGGTGTTCTTCTGCTCCAGGACAATTCCTGCGCTCATGTCGCACAACGAACAATGCTGACACTAAGTGCCTTGGACTTTAAAGCACTGCCTGTTCCCTGGACTTGTCTGAGACAGACTATCATCTTTTCGTCGCCTGGATCACTTCCTGTCCGGGAAGCAGTTCACAACAGACAATGAAGTTCAATGTGCAGTTGATGACTTCTTTGGGTCCCAGCCACAAGACTGTTTTCGTTCGGGGATTATGGCCTTGGCAGACAAATGGCAACTATGTGTCGATGCCGAGGGGATTTATTTTGCATAGGTAAGTTGTCCTACTTTTCTGTTTTTGCAGTCCATTTGTGCTGGTCCTTTGCCGAACATTTCACTCTCACCAACCCAATAATTTGGTCTTCAGCTTTGTTGTATCTACCCAGTAAGTTCAGAATGCATTAGCAATTCAGATTCTTGTCAGGTACTTTTATTTGCATGAAACCATTGTTGGCTGCTGAAGGAACTAAGATGTAAGTTAACCGTACAGAAGTCCAGCCCATGTTCATAGGGAATTTAACCTCTTGTGTATGAATTTTTTTGTTAATTTAATTGTTATCTGTTACATACTACACACCTGTGAGTTACTGTCTTGTACTGTGGGGTCTGATTGCTTTTTAGGTACCTGTAGTTGCAGTGTACAAATCTGTGCCCTGGACATTTGTCATCTGGTTGTCAGAGGCCAAGGTTAATAGACAGTAAGGTTTGCTCATCCTGCCTCCCTCGCAGCGGAAGTGCCGGTCCCTTACGTAGTGACGTCAGTGTACCACACGACGCAGCCAGCAGGACGGATAGATTGTTAATACAATAGAAGCACTCGCGGGAGAAATGTCAACAACATTTTACTCAAATACGCTCTGAATCTGAAAGCTTGCAACCAAGATGTAATGCAAAAGCACATCTGTAATATAATCAGGAAAAACGGACATCCATGTGAATATTTTATTTAGAGTAAACCGAGAATGTGAAAAACTTATTATGCATTTCTTTCATTTTTTTTTTTCAAATCTGTTTAATCTAAATATCTAAATAGGATATTGACATGACTCTAAGGAAAAGTGCAGGGACAGTGATTATACCTTCTAATTTATTTATATGCAACTGTAATACTGTCTTTAAATAAATTCAAAAGAAGGAAAAAAAAACTTATAAGATTATGCTGTCAGAACCTCATGAAGAAATCCTTTTATGCGGAACAAATAAAAAACTTGAGTAGCATTCCACTAACTTGCTTAATTAAAAAGTTGGAAATTAATTTCACTAAATGCTCTGTTATTATTTGTAACTAATCGCTGAACAGAAAAGTTAAAATCATGGATCTTTGCAATTTTTGTTTGTTTGTTTCTTTAGTCATATTTTATTCGCTAAATTTTGAGAACTTTAAAAATCGGGACATTATTTAATGTAAAAAAAATCTTTCTTCACTTACCTATGTCGTGTTCCTTAGGTAACTGTTTTAACCAGTTTTCTCATCTTGGGTTGGCAATATATTTTTTGCTGAGCGTTAATATGGCGCATACGGATCATAATTCGGGTTTTCATGAATAGTTTGATGGCAGGGTGCACATTTGGAGGGAACTGATGGGCAGAAGCTTCCACTGCGGTGTGAACAATTCCTTTAACTTTCCTTAAATTATTATTCCCATGTAGTTTTAAAAAAATTTCTTCTAGTTGGATAACCATGCTCATCCACTCATTTGTTGGATGTTGCAAGCAGTCTCTGCTTATGACGCTAATCCAGTCGCAAAGAATTCCTTTTTCTTGCACTAGGTCCAGAGGTGCATTTTTGTCCCCAGCCCAGGACACGTTGTTTGGCATTTAAATGCAGCATATCCAGCAAGGTATCGTAAAGCTTGGTACGATATGCTGTCACTAGAAGACGTAATTGCAGTTGTGGGTTCTTCGCGAAGTGCAGCCGTAATTTCATTTTCACTTGTGTGGGCTGTTTCATCATTGCAGGATGCATTATTGTGTAAGACACAGGAAGACGAGAGCATGGAGACAGTTAAATAATGGTGTTCTGACTCAGGCAAAACGTTAGATTTCTGACAGTTCCAGACTACTTTCCCAAGTACCAGCAGTCTGAGACGATTTTGAAATTCCAGTGGTGAAGGGTGATCATAGGTATTCCCTGCTGCACGTATCTGTGAGAAAAAATTTCTAGGACATCTTGATTAACTCTGTGAGTTAAAAAATATTTTAGCTCATATTTTTCGCTTAGAATCTTGTGGACAGCCATTACGGATGTAATACTGACCAGAAGACCTTGCTGAAATGGTAGGGCGTTTTTTCTTCCAACAACGCGCATCTGCGAAAAAGTGTTGTAAGCCTCATTCAGAAGTTGAAATTGCTGTTGATTGTTACCTAAAGCACATCGGAATGGTTTGTCTGAGAATGGTTGTCTCGAATTCATTGTATCAAAAAATCTGTCAACAAGAAGAATAAAATTTGCTGCTTCATCATCTTCGGGAAATAAATATTTGATGGCATTTCCAACACGCTCCGAAAGCAACTGTACAGCATAACGTACAATCTGCCTATTTGCTCCTTTAACACGTATGTGTGTTTCACTCATATTATACGCTATTTTTAATTCCTTACTGTCCTTCTCTAATAGCTTTTCAATTAGGGAGCAATTTATCACTATATTTCTTATTTTTATGCCACTGTCCAAAATATGGTTTCGCAATAACTTTACCATATGCGGAATGTCAGCAAATACATTTATATGTCTGTTTTTGTCGAAAGGATTTTCAAAGAACGGACTCTCAGGCGATATAGCCAATTCTTTCCATAATTTCTGGTTTAAAGCTCCCAGATCTGAATAAGAGCAAATACAGGAAACATGATATTTTCTATGGCACAAATTACTTTCATTAATATTTCTCTGAGACTGGAACCACTAACGTCAAAATCGTAAAATACTGGTTGTTTCCAGGGATTAACAAGTCCTCTTGCCATGAATACCAGTACGTACCTACACGGTCCTATAACTTCATCTGTTTCAATATTATAGCACATTTTGCTGGAAACTTTAATTTCATCTATAGAAATTACACATGTTCTTTTGGCTTCAGTCATTTGCATTCCTTGGCTCTGCATCAGTTTTAAAGTTGTGGCTTGAATTCCAGGTGAACATTTAATTGTAGCTACCCATCGGCGCAACGTTGACAAAGCAGGAAGCGGAATATTAACTTTATTTCTCAAGTAGTGATATGCTCTCCTGGAAACAGTTCTTAATGTTATTGCAGCTGCAATATCAGTAGAATTCCAAACAATCCGTTTTTGGCCTAACAAAACCCTTATCTGTCCTGGAGTAAACACTGTAGAAAGCAAATTTTTTATGCACATTTCTCTGTTTTTTTTTCATCTTTCTGTAACCTTCGCAATTCTAATAATTCTTTCTGCATTTGATTCTGTTTTACTTTGAGGACTTTTACACGTAAAGTTAGACTATGGTTTGAAGAGCTCAAATATAATAATTGTTTTTTCAGCTTTTCATTTTCCTTCATCAAAATATAATTTTCCTTCAATAGAATTTCATTTTCTGTTTTCAGGTCTTTCATACATTCAATTTCAGTATTTTCATCATTGGCACTCCACATGTCTTCCAAAATTTCCTCTGCATTATCAGAATTTATCAAATCGCCAACAAGATCAGTTCATTTCCTTTTCTCCTGTCTGTTCTTTCTCTCTGAATTTGAATTTACATTAAAGTTTCCCGGGAGGTTTAAACTTGGTACAGCTGTGTCCTTTAGCATTTTGCGGATAGGCAAACCTAGAAGTTCATTCCTTAAATCGCGTTCGTAGTCTTCCTCAGGAAAATGTTCCGAACAAATAGCTGAATTCATTTCGTTGAAACTGTCAGCTCGTTTGCATCTCAATTTCCATGTTTTATGCAAAACTTCATTTTTCGGAAACCTATGGTAATGAATGCCATTCCTTCTGGTTTTTGAATAATAATTTTGACACGTTGCTATTGCGCACGAACCAGGCATGTTCAGTATGACCAAGGAAAAGATAATTTGTTTGCTACAAATACCTAGCTTCAAATGAGACAATGTAGCTTTCAGACCCTGAACCAGAAAAACGAGAGCAAGCAGCTTTAGGCGGATGGGGTGTGCAGATCTCCGGGACTGTGACGTCACGAAGGCGACCCCTGAGACAGTGTTCAGCGGAAGTGTCGGATAAGCATAACCTTGGAGTCTACTAACCTTGGTCGGAGACTAGGATAAATTGCAAGTTTAGTTTGCAGTAGTGGGACACCTGTTTCTACTAGGGCCTCCAGAGTGTGGCCCCTGTTACAATATTAAGTAAGACCCAAGAGTAGGGAGAAATGTAAGGTTACTGTAAATTCAAAGTTTCATAAATCTTATGGGGAAATGAGCCTAAATGTTATTTAAGAGAGTTAGTGGGAGAATATATTGTGCAGATGTCATCTGTCTAGGCAGCTTCGGAGTATTCGGGGAATCCATTTGAATGTGAATGTTCAGATGAAATGGGACTTAAGTAGCAAAGAAGGCAGGATTTCTTGATGGAAGCCTAAGTTGCAGTTGTCAGTTTGTGACTGTTCACTGTAACATTTCATAATATTTTAAGTCTCTGTACACTGAAACTTACAAGGTCCATGGCAGTCATCAACTTGACTGTGATATTCCAGTCAACTTAAAAGCCTGATAAGTTAACTTTCTAGTGAACGCTGTGGCAGAATAAATCTTTTTGATATTGCATCTTCACTTCTTTAGTGCCTTTAGAGATTTTTGTTTACTAGAATGTTTTGTAAAATTTTAGAAACTTGTCTACAATTCTTGCATTGGCCTCAAATTTTACATAATGTCCCATGGCAGCAATGATTTTTTTATGAGTAACGTACTTCAGCACTCCTTAGCTTATAACATAATTTTACAGCTTAAGGGTAGAGTTGATTTCAATAACATTTACACAATATAATACTGGAATTCATATTAGATTATTTTAATATGGTACACTTATTCATTCTGTAATGCTTTTAGGGAAACATCAACTGTTTTTGTTTGAAATTCGTGACTTCATTAGCATTTGTGAGAAATGCATTACTATTTTAAGTTTCTTTGCACTTTCAGGAAACTGAAAACTGTCAGATAGTTAATTCCTGAGGAGCAGCTGAATTATAGGAGAAAAGTGGAAATTCAAGATTTTGTTAGCAGAAAGTGCCACAACATCAATTTTCATCCAGAATTTTTTGGAGGTATCCACTGATACATGTTCTAAGCTGGTAAAATTTAATTATAAGTAAGTCTGGAAGAATTTGTTTTATAGCTAAAATTCTTTTGGATTGATTCAGATTTTTATCTTGGACATACTTATTAGTACTTACCATTTTGCATCACATGTAGAGAATTTGAATTTTTGAAATACGTAAGTTGTAAAGACATGAAATGCCATAACATAAGCCAGGGAGAGAGAACGCACTGAAGAATGCTGTGTGGAACTCCGAAATGTTCAAGGATGTTTTGAAACTGTAGGTTTTAATAAAGTTCTGAAACACTCAAGTGAATTTGAAAGTATTGCTGTGTGTTCTAGAGGTTCAAAAACATTTGGGATGTCTTCAGTGGTCAAGAGAGCATTGAAGAACATGTGAGCCAGGTCCACATTATTCTATAATATTCTGGGGTTCAGAAACATTCTGTACAACAATCCACCACATTTTCTAGTACCAGGGATGCCACCAACCTTGAAGGGTAAGGGAGCTCCTTTCATAATTTAACATCTTTTGAAGAGCAACCAAATCAAATTTTCACACAGTCTACGACCCTAGTCTATTAACCAGTTCTCAAACATATGTGCCTGCATAGGAGGAGGTGGTGCTGAACAATTTGAAATGTATATATTAATATTGCAAAGACTTTTCATTTTAATGCTAAAATACAAAGATTATTGTCAAGTTATAAGAAAACAAACAAGTGAATGAAGCATACTTGTGGGACAATTTCTAGGTGACCAAACATTATGGTAACATTAAAAATCTATGCTAATATAGTTCATCGAGTTAAAAATTTCTTTTGTGGAAGGGTTCTCTGCTGTGTAATGGAAAGTCAAAAACTACACTGCTGGCCACCCAAAATGCAACACCAAAAAGGAAGCATCCGATTGGCCTGAAATTCGCAGCATGCGTCGCCCGCGAGAGGACATGCAAACGATTAGCATTGCAGGGCACATGCAAATCATGTGCACCCGGCACGCCACCGAGAAGCACTGTTAGAAGGGTGCACAGAAGGCGGGGTGGAAGTAGTGGAAGTGTGTTGTGCTGCCAGACCTGTGCGTGGGAAGCTTCTTGATGCCTCGTCGCAGAATACGGCAGTCATTCCAGCACGTTTCGGAGTTCGACAGAGGACGAATAGTCGCTTATCGTGACAGCGGTTTATCGTACCGAGACATCGGCGCCCGTGTGGGACGTCATCCAGCCACAGTGAGGAGAGTATGGATTCGGTGGGTGCAGGAAGGACGGACGGACCGACATGAGTGATTGCCACAGCCGCGACACACCACCAAACGAGAGGACCGGCATGTTGTGTAGCGGGCATTGACGGCTCGCACCGCCTCATCATGAACATTAGTGCAGGAATTAGGGTGTGTTGTGCAGCAACCTGTGTCAGCACGTACTGTTCGACGTCGTCTGCAGGAGCAAGGACTTGTTGTACGGCGCCCGTTGCTCTGATTACCATTGACCTTACACCACCGGCGAGTGCGGCGGCAGTTGGCCGTTGAACGCCACACCTGGACTGCGGAATGGCACAACATTGTCTTTTCCGAGGAATCCCGCTTCTGCCTGCAACACCACGATGGTTGGATCTGCGTGTGGAGGCACCGCGGCGAGAAACTGTATGACGCCTGCATTATGAATCGCCATACTGGTCCGTCGCCTGGCGTTATGGTTTGGAGCGCAATTGGATATGGCACCCGCACCCCTCTGGTACGCATCGCTGGTACACTCAACAGCCACCGCTATATCTCCGACGTTTTGGAGCCTGTAGTCCTCCCTTACTGGCAGGAACTGCCAGCGGCCACTTTTCTAGAGGACAATGCGTGCCCGCACATGGCACGTTTTGTGCAACAATTCTTCATGGCCCACCAGGTGTTACTGCTGCCGTGGCCCGCCTGTTCTCCCGATATGCCTCATATGTCGCTCATTGAACACGTCTGGTCGCTGATCGGCAACCGAGTGGCTCGACAAGCACCACCCGCGGCTATGCCCGATGAACTGTGGCAACGTGTAGAAGCAGCCTGGACCGACATACCCAAGCCCACATCGAAAGCCCTTTTCGTTCGATGCCGCGGCGTGTAGCGGCCGTTATTGCCAGCCATGGGGGCCACACGAACTATTGATGTCTGCGTGTTCCTCAAGTCGCACGGGCCTGTAAGCTCAATCGTTTCATCTTTGTATCTGTTGTTATGTGTCCAGTAAATCTGGCTTTGCTATCTCGCGTCCTTCTTGGTGTTGCATTTTGGGTGGCCAGCAGTGTACATGTATAACACTGGGTAACAAAGTTTTTGTTGCATTGATACCAGCACTTGTTCTTACCTAATAATTGAGTGTGCTGAATTCAAATCTGAAGTTAGTTTTTCTCTGTAAGCTCTAGATTTTTTGCAATTCAACATTTTTATTTTTCACAAATTTTTGACGTCTCTCGCATGATGACATGGTCTATCTGAGGAATTTATGGTCATGCAGACAGATGTTCTATCTGAAGAATTTATGGTCATGCAATCTTAGTCTTAAAATTAGGCTTAAACAACTGTCTTTGCAAAGATATTCTTTGCGTATTCACAAAAACGTGTTGGTGCACCACAATATGCATTACAGTTTGAAAAAAGGCAAAAAAATCACTTGTGTGGAGTAAAATATGTATTGCCACTTGTCAAATCTGAAACATTTATCCATTATAGTCAAATATGAGTATGCACTAATGCTTTTTACTTTAAATTAACATATATTTCGACATAAAGATGATAGATGATTCAAAACAACTGATAAGGATGGGATGCAAAGTTGAAATATGTCCTATTCAGGCAAGAATTTGCACTTAAAGCTGTGGCGTTTGTGGACTTTCTCAGGGCAATCTCGTTTGATGCTCCAGCAGTAGTCTGCCATCATATTTTTATATCGCCCTTGATAGCGCTGTTCCATCGTCATGAGGTCTTGATGGAAACACTCTTCCTATTCATCACTAACAGCCCCAAGGTTTTCGGCAATTGACCAAGGTGACTATTCAGGAAATGGAGCTTGACACTCATGTTGCACCGAAGATCGTGAAAAGCCAACAGCATTCTAGTAACGAGAACTTCATAGTTATCTGCCTTTTGGCTACCAAGAAGGTTTTATATAACTGCCATGAAAGACAGCCATGCTGCCTTCTTGTCATTCATCTTCCTGACAAGTTCCTCATCATGTACAAGGGCACAAATTTGAGGTCCATCAAACACACCTGCTTTGTTCTTCTCGAAAGACAAAGCAGGAAAAGCAGAAACTGTGTTGGAAACATTCACCATCAGTACTTAATGCCTTCGCGAACTGTTTCATCAAGCTGAGCTTGATATGGAGTGGGGGAAAAACACTTGGCTGATGATTGGGTCATTCACAATGTTTGGCATGCTTGCTTCTAGAGTTTCATGGATGGGCCACTCCTTCTGGTTCCAGTGTTTATCTTGTGCTTGGCTGTCCCACATGCAAAGATAGCATGGAAACTTTGTGAAGCCTTTCTGTTGACCAATTTCAGGTCCACACAAATGATTCAGTTGTGCTTGTGATATTTGAGTAAGTCAATGACCATTCAGTGACAAACTGGAACCACTGCATAAGCATTGCCACTGTGCAAGAGCACACACTTAAGGCTGCGCTTTGAGCTGTCCAGAAATAATCGCCATTCTGTTGGACTATACGAGGTAATCAACACCTAATTGCCTGAGAAGACCTGGGATATCATGGCAGTAAACAAACTGTGTGTCTTCTGAAAAAGTCTGGTCTCGCTTTCAGAAATAAGAAACTTTTGCAGAGCAGTCAAGTAGGTTTTTTTCTCTTGCAGCCTGGAGGCTAATACCTCAGTTGCTTTCTTGGGGAGCTCTAAATTATGCACTAAGTCATTCAATTCCAGTTGGTTAAACTGCTGAGGGGCTGATGACTGTTTGGTATCAGATGAGGGGTCTTCAGGTTTTGAAATTTTTTTGAAGCTTGTTATCACAACCCTCGCGCTCTTCCTGATCATGTTTACTGCCTTCATCTTCAGATGGGACAAAACCATTAAAAACTGGATCCGGGAGTTTCTCAGAGTGTGGATTAGGTTGAATTGCTGAGAGAATACTGGGATAGGAGATCTTATGTCGGTTTTTCTTGCCAACACCCTTTGTGTTAATCAGGCAAAAATAGCAGTCTGTTATATGGTCCTTGGGTTCTCGCCAAACTATGGGAACTCCAAAAGGCAGACCATTCTTTTTCCTTTTGTCCAATCATAAAGCATTTCCTCACAATTATGACACAATATGAGGAACCCATTTCTTGTCTTGGTCGCCAAGGAGAACTTGAAAATAGGCTTTATAGGCATGCCTCAAAAATGAAGTTATATTCTGCCTTTGACGAAGAAGTGTGTAGCGGCCACATACATAACAGAATGCATCAGGATTATTTACACATTTATGTTTACTTGAAGGAGCCATAATCAGATCTGAAACAAAGAAAAACAGGTGTTATTTTTGTGTAAATAAGATAAATCTCTAGAATCCAAAATTAATAATAAAGATAAAGAATATTGATGTTTGTAAAAAAATTAGCCTAAGGTTAGGGTAGTTGTATGCCTAGTTCTCAAGCTGTCGCTAGTGTAAATAGCAATGGATGTCCTTTTTATGCAAAAATAAAGTTTCAAATTGCATGAAAACTAGAGCATGTTGAGGAAAACCGATTTCAGATTTGAAATCAGCGTTGAAAAAATACTTAGAATCATTTGAAAAATCTCGTGCAACAGAAAATAAGAAAAAATTGTCCCTCAGTGTAATGAATGCAGTTCAGAAAGTTCAAGTTTTGGATAAATACTGTGCATCAGGAAAAGTGCCATGATCCCTAGAATGTTATTGGCAGGGGTGAGAAGAAAAGTGATTTATGATACATAATACTGAACACAAAGAAGTACTTTAAAGTTGCATATTAATACCATAGCAAGCAATGCAGTATTTGTCCCATATGAAGGTAAACTTAAAACTTCATTGGTCACAGCAAATATTCTTACAACCCAAGTGGTGGTTGCAGCCAAGAAATGAAAGAAATTTTAGGAGAATAGAAATGTGTGGACAGCCATTGAGATACTGATAACAGTTCAGAAACCCTGGATATATTTCATTTGATGTTGCATATAATAAAGTCAGCAGTAGTGAAATGTAACTGAAAAAAGCAAAACTTGCTAGTCTTGGAAATGTGAAAAAGAAATAAAACTGAAAAATAAAGCAAATAACTTGAAAGTCAAAGTAGCTCTTCTCAAGATAAAAGAAAAATTGTGAAGGATAGGAAGAAATTTAATGAACTGATTATCAGCTAAAAGTGAAACTGGTAGCTGCAGCAAGACAAGAAAAATATCAGAATCTGACCTTAGTTCCACTGTCATGGTCAATGGGGAAGTTTTGCTTAACTTTCCAGATCAGTGAATGCTAAGTCGCTGAAGCATGTTGTAAATCTGTTCAACAAGGAAAGTGTTTTTATATTTCCTGCACTCAGGCAAGGAAGATTGGCTTCTGAAATTGTCCAGAAGATTTTGGATTTTGTTTAATGTTGATAAATGCATGTATACAGAGTAGCAGAATGTAGACGTACACCGTACGCCATACAATTTCCAAATTATTAGCAGGTTTTGTAGATACTTTTTGCTTGTAGATTAAAAAAATAAAAATGTTATTCAGCAATTAAAACACACTGAAGGCTTTACTCTGATTAATATATTTAATTCTATTTTAACATGAGAATGTTCAACTATTTTTCACATCTTCTGACAGTGAGTTCTTTTGTTTTTACAGACGTTTCTGGTCTCTTGATTTTATCAAGGCCTGTTCTCTATGTAGGAACTGTATCAAAAGTTTCATTTACACAGAAAGAATTAAAATTTTATTACCAGGTTCCTCTTGCAGTTGCCAGTTATTAAATTAAAATATTTTCCTTATGTATTTTGTAAGTCTACTATTCTTGAATTAAGTTGTTAAAAATTATATTTATAATTTTTTAAGGTTCATTAACGGAACTGTTTTTCTAGATATAAAAACTTTAATTAGTCTCTTGTTTATGAGGTTCATAGTCCACTGTTTTAAAGTTTTGGCCTAAAGGTCCATTACACACACATTGCTACACGTTCAGTCACATTGTACTTATTTTGTCCTCTCTGGAATCTGTAATGTTCTTATAATTATTTATTGATGTATTAATTTTTCTTTAAATTATCTTATTCTATTGTTATCGTGATTCGCGGGTTTTCAACAAGTTTTTTGTTTCAATGGTTGTGTGCGCAGATACATTTTATTTTTATCATCATCATCATTGTCAACCATTATCAATCCTCTGCTGGACGAAGGTCTCCCCAAGTTTCCTCCACAACGGTCTGTCTTGTGCCAGTCTCCTCCATGTCACTCCTGCATACTTTCGAATTTCATCCACCCATCTTCCATGTGGTCTTCTTCTGGGTCTTTTCCTGTCCCTTGGAATCCAATCTAAAATTTCGGCTGTCCATCGATGGTCTGTCCTTCTGGCAGTATGTCCAGCCCATTGCGATTTCAGGGATTTAACTCTGATCATGATGTCTTCCACTCTTGTCATTTTTCGGATCCACGAGTTCCTCTTCTTATCTCTCCTGGTTACACCAAGCATGCACCTCTCCATGCTGCTTTGAGTTGCCTGCAGCCTTTGTATGTCTCTTTTAGTTAAGGTCCACGTCTCTGCACCATACATAAGCACTGGAAGGATGCATTGATCAAACACTTTTCTTTTAAGACATAATGGCATATTGCTCTTGAAAATTATGCTGTTTCTTCCAAAAGCTCTCCAAGCAAGTTTTGTATGCCGATTAATTTCTTCATCAATGTGACCCTCACTTGATATCTGCTGTCCAAGATAAACGTACGTGTCTGTTATCTCCAGCTTTTCTCCATCAATCGATAAATCTTCATTTCTTGTAAAAGCATTGAACATCACTTTTGTCTTCTGAAAGTTCATTTTTAATCCCACTTCTTTACTATTGTCAGCAAGTTCCTGGATCATACTCTGCAGCTCTGATGGGGTAGTTGCAAAAATGACTATGTCATCAGCAAAATGAAGGTGGGTTAGATAATCTTCATTAATCTTTATCCCTTTGTTTTCCCAGTTCAGTGATTGAAAGACATTTTCCAATGTGGCATTAAAGAGCTTCGGAGATATGGTGTCACCTTGTCTCACTCCTTTTCCAATTTTTATGTGTGTTGTATTTTCAAACAGCCGAATCTTTGCACTTGCATTTTCATAGATGTTATTAATAATAATGTACGCATCTTCAATACCGCAGGATTTCAGAGCCATTGTAACTGCTGATGGTTTCACCGAATCAAAGGCTTTTTCATAATCGATAAAAGCCATGCACAATGGAAGTTCATATTCCCTCGCTCTTTCAATTAGTTCTCTCAGTACGTGGATATGATCTATTGTGCTGTAGCCACTCCTGAATCCAGCTTGTTCTCTCGGTTGAGCCATGTCCAGTGTCACCTTCAAGCGGTATGAAAGAACTTTAGTGCAGATTTTATAAACCACTGATAGGAGGCTGATAGGTCTGTAGTTCCTGAGATCCTCAATGTCACCTTTTTTATGTAGCAGGATCATTGTAGCGTTGTTCCAATCCTCAGGAATCTTCCCTTCATTAAGACATCGAGTGAAAATTTGGGCGAGTACTGTTTCGATTCCCCCACTTGCTTCTTGTATGATGTCTACAGTAATTCCATCTTCTGGAGCTTTTCCCCGTTTCATGTTCTTGATTGCATGTGCAACTTCTGCTGGGAGGACTGGAAGAACTCTGGTACTGGTATCTTTCATGATGTCTGGAGTACATGTATCACCCCTTTCATATAATTTGGAGTAGAAATCTTTCACTCTTGTCAAAATTTTGCCTCTATTTCTTGTTACAGAACCATCTTTTTTTCTCAGTGCCATAATCTGTTTTCTTCCCTTACTGAGATGTCCCTTTGCTATCTTTAGGCTTTGATTGTTTTCAATTGCTTTCCTTACTAGGTCACAGTTGAATTTCCTTACGTCTTCAGTGATACTTTTTCGTACTGTCTTGCATAGCTCTATATATTCCACTTTGGAAGTCGCATCTTCTTTAGTTGTCCTCATCTCTTCTTTTTTGCATCAACATTTTGGTTTTTCCTGATAATTTGTTTACATGCAACTTGTTCCTAGACCCAGCTAATTTTGTTGCTGTTTCTATAAGAGCTTTGGTTAATTTTCTGTTAACTTCAGAAATATCCACTTCTTTCGATGTTAGGCCTTCTAAAGCAGAGAATCTGTTCTTCAGTTCCAACTTGAAGGCATTATGGTGTTTTTAAGGTTGGTTATGTCAATACATTTTGTTTGTCTTATGAGCTTGCCACGTTCGAGTTTAGTGTTGAGGTGCATCTTACATCTCACCAATCTATGGTCACTACCTGTGTTGAACTTGTTTAGCACACTGCAGTCTCTTATGACGAATTTTTAGTTACACATAATAAAATCAATTTCACTTGTCGTCCCATTTGGATGTCTCCATGTCCATTTCCTGTGTGGCTTTTTCTTGAAAAAGGAGTTCAAGATGAAAAACCCTTCTGCCTCTGCAAACTCTACGAGAGTATTTCCACGCTGGTTTCTGTTGTCGTGACCGAATTTACCTACTGAAGTTTCATTCTGTTGCCGTTGCCCTATTTTTGCATTGAAATCTCCCATAATTATCTTTAAGTGCTTCTTACCTTTATTATTTAGATGACAAATTTCCTCATAAAATTCTTCAATTTCTTCTTCAGGATGACTTGTGGTGGGTGCATAAGTTTGAATAATCTGAGCCTGGTATCTTCTCAAGAGTTGGATAACGAGTCGTGCAGCTCTGTCAGAGGAACTTTCAACTTCTACAACTTTATCCTTCAGTTTCTTGTTTATTATAAATCCAACACCACCAGTTCTGCCAGTATCAGTCCCACGATAGTAGAAGAAATGTCCACTTTTCAGTTCAATGAGATCTCCTTTTCTCCTTACCTCACTTAGGCCGACGATGTCCCACTTGATCCTTTGTAGTTCCTCTTCCAATTCAAGAAGCCTTGAATCAGAAGATAGGGAGCGTCCATTATACGTAGCCAAGGTCAACATCAGATGGCAGCTTAGTCCGGTCCTCCGGGGATTCTTAGCACCCTCTGCCTTCATGTCGCACTGGCCGCTGCCTTGGCCAGGTACATTCCAGCTGCCGGAGACTGAGGGCCAAGATTTAAGTTGTGGAGTCATTTTGGAGGGGTTTGGCCATAACTCGCCAAGTGGGTTGGTGAGTGTGGGATAGCATTTCCTCTAATCCCGATGGTATAGTTATACCGCTATTGGCGGTCGTCAGAGCCCCTTTAGTGGGAACAGGATGTACCACGAGAAGGCGGGGTTGACATTTGTCAAGGAGAGGCTGTGATGTTACGCATCACCTGACCTTACATCCCTTTTTATACAACTCTGTATATATATAATACTTAAGGATTGTGCTAAGAGCTTGAAGAAAAATGTATATGAACTGAAATTACTAGTTCTGTGTACTTTCTGAGAATTGTGTGTAAAATTTCTGTGGAAGTATATCAGTATTAGAGTGGGATTTTAAAAGTAGACAAGCTTAGTCCAAAGTATTATGTGTTAGCCAACTTTTCAGGGAAGTATTATAGCATTCATCAGAAGGTGGCATTTTGATTACAAGCAGTTTAATAAAATTATTGTGAGTTTATAATTGAAATGCTTTGCAGCAATTGACAGCAGAGTTTGCTTGTTGGTTCTACATGATAGATGTGGTGATCAGTCAAAAGTTTTCTTGAAGCCGGGTTCCAAGATTATGATCCTGATGACAGTTACATGTAGATAAAGGATCTTCACCAACAGATTTTATTTTGTAAAGAGCAACATTGATTGTATGTATTTTGTTGGCAGAAAAATGAAAATTAATCCTACAATTGTAGATCCCAAAATGACAATCTGTTTATTTGAAAATAAAATAAAATGGGTAATAGCTGGTAATTATGGACTTGGAGGAATTTTTTTTTTTAGTTTCCAGCATGAAACCTTAGGTTACCACTGAACGTCTGGTTCCTGCAGTCTTCTCTGTGCTGCTGTTGCTTACTTTTTTAAAGTTTGTCAAATTAACAAAAGTTCCAGCATTAGATCTGACAGTACTGACTCCATAAGAGAGATCTGCAAGTATTAAATGATAGCCTCCCCGCATCTTGGTATGAGTTGTAGGACACACACACATCTTGAAGTTGCTAATATCCATATACTCAAAGAACTAAAAAACATGCAGACAAAACATTGTCTTTGACACTGCTAAGTCTCTTAGTTCAATCATCATAAATGCAATTTTTTCAAAGCCACTATGCTTCAAGTTTCTGGTACTCTTCGTGGCTGATGATATTAATCATCATAAATGTAATTTTTTTTAAAGTGATGACTCAAATTTCTGGTACACTTTTTGGCTGACGAACATCTTCAAGTTGCTTATATCCATATACTCAAAGGATTAAAATGTATGTAGACCAAACATAGTCTTTGACACTGCTAAGTCTCTTACTTCAATCATGATAAATGTAATTTTTTCAAAGCCAAGATGCTTCAAGTTTCTGGTACTTTTCTTGGTTGATGGAATCTTTTGCAAATTTGGAATATACTTCTGAAATTCATATTTTACAAAAAATGGAGGAGGAGCAAAGCCAATTTCCATTCTTTCCCCTGAAAAAGTGAACATAGCTGTAGTGCCATGAATTTTGTTTACTAATGGATGTTCAGAATTCGCGCATGCGTGCGTGTGTGTGTGTGTGTCTAATAAACTTGTAGGAAGTGTGTTTTATGAGACAGCTGGTATACCGATAGGGCTTGTGTAACAGGTGAATGATGAGGACTGTGAAAATGCAAATATTAATTTTATTTACTCACACAAGGCTTCTCCAATATTTTATTGGTCACATAAATTACTCTTGCACATTGCTTCTGCTTGGAATCCATTATTTACCTGCAATGAAGAAGAGTTACTGTAGAGGAAGAGTTACTCTGCCAACATGTGCAACTTGAACAACCTCTGTCAGTTAATAAAAGTAATGCCCACTTTTGCATTACTTTCGGTACAACCCTGGTGTATACTATTCCTGAACTATGCGACAGCACCTTTTTTGTGCACTTTATTGTAGTGCCTGCCTGTGTAAGTGTGTTTTACCAATTATATGGATTCCAATTCTGAAATTACATCACTCAGCAATGTGGAAGACGAATTTGTAAATACTGCAGACCAATTGAGAATTTTCTATATTTACTTACTAGAAGTTATTCTCATTGCTGGATTTTTTTTTTCCAAAAAAAAAAAAAAAAACCATTGGATATCCATTACGTAACACAACTTGATCAACTGTAGCTGAAGTGGCAAGCTGCTGTTCAGATAAGCTAAGTATTGGTGTCGGTAATGTTAGTTCTTCTCCCAGCTAACCAGAATATGTAGAATAGGCTCGTTTTTAAATGACACTTAGCCTTTGTTTCAGTAGTACCACTGTTTGTTCATAGGCAGGACTTTCCATGCCCTCAATTCTTGCCTCACTCGCTCAAGTTATGCCAGAGAACCAACCAGCAGGGGATGTGCTAAATCCTGTTGTTGTCTGCTCCCTTACTTCCATCCTGTCTCTGTAAACATTTGGAGCAAAAATACATATGCCCCCAATTTCTGGACCTAGAGTATAATGTAATTAAAGGAATGATATTCTCTTATCTTGGTACTCAATAACAATAGTACAACTTCTGGTGATTTGCAGTGAAATGAAATATTATATGTGACAGCCATCTTTTTTCTTATAGGAGGAAATTCTCGATTCCAAACTTCTTGTTTTCTAAAATCTAGTTGCCCGACCGGGCAACTAGATTTTAACATGCCCTGATCATCTTGAGCCTGGTATTTTTCAAACCCTGATAAGTAGTTGAAGTGGTTAAGTAATGAATGATTACAGGCAAAAAATTTTCATGTCATTCATAGTTTTAAATCCCACTTCTGTTTTCATTTACAAGTAAGAAAATGAACAAGCCCCAAGCATTTTCTATCAGCTAACAACAACTTTGACCAAGGTTATTATTCTATTCAACGCACAACCGAATAGACTTCCTCACCCTTGCTACAGCAGCACTGATATGTCTATTCACACAATGAATTCTGAAAATCTTTGGTTTCTGTTATAGGTATCAGCTGAAAGATTCAGGATGGTGGTCTATGCTTCCCATGGAAAGTGATGTACAAAAAATACGCAAAGCCACTGCTTGCAATGGAATTGAATATATGATGACTTATACCAGGGGGATGAAATCTAGATGGTTATTAAAAATGGGCTTTCATAACAATTAAAGGGGATTAAAACTATGGCTGTTTCGGGTGCTAGAAACTGGGAATGGGATTCGTCATCTTGTGTATTTTCGTGTAGAACCTGAAGTATCACATCAACCTCTATGTGTTTCTTGGTTGTACCAACTATGGAATTATTTAGGAGATCATATGCTAGAGCTTTGCCAAGCCCATTTTTTGTTAGAATAGTGGTTATTAAAACTCTTGAAGTGTGAATTGTACACTTCCAGTGGATTAGTGTGGCCCGTTCTATGCTTGTATCAGTACTTTACCATCCAAACCTAACAAATAGCTTATATCCTTTGATGTCGTGGCATTTCATTTCTTATGATTTAATGATACCAGATTTGACATAAATTTACCACCTCGTGAAGGTATTTAGGTCTTATATAATACCCTTCATGTTTTAAATATATTGTTTGTTGTATACCCTTCATGTTTTAAATATATTGTTTGTGTTATAAGAATTTTACATGTATTGCCTGTATTTCAATGTATTGCAAGAATCTTCAATGTATTGTTTGTTTTGTAAGAATCATATGTAAAATGCATAAAAGTATTTTTAAATAATATGACTTCTAAGGCTCCACAGATGGTGATAGATACTCAAATTGGAAAGACACCCACATGCTGAGCTTTGGAAAAGATGGGTGAAATTAGTGAGCCCTATCACACAGTATCCTTCCCTGCTTTTTTGTGGTTTAGAGAGACCAAGGAGAGGGGTTTCAAAACAACTGGCTGACTGTGATATGAGATATACTGTATTTAGGCTGAGCTACATATGTGTACAAGGTCATGCTAAAGCTGAGGTATTAGCACTCTATCAATTGTTGATCAGCAGTAGGGTGAAATAGTGTTACAATAATCTCTTTGGGAACCTCAGAAATCCCCATCATAATTGGGCTTCCATCCCACATGGACTCTGCTATTGGAGGCCATTACAGTTGATTCAAAAGTTGTAACAAAACTACTTACAGAAAAAACCTCAAAATTTACCATATAAGTGAAAAAATCAGGTTTGGGAACATAATAAATATATGAAGAGTAAATTGGAAAGAGAATCAGCCAAGGAGTAGAGGAATTAAACTTTCATCATGTTAGGTATCAATGACACAAAAAAGCATATGTCAGGGAAATGCGTTCTTGGTAGCAGATTCATTATGGTTTTTGAGGATATGAATAATACAGTTAGAAATGACAACACAGAAATTTAAAATGTCTTGAGAAATGTGGAGAAAACTTGGCAAATGTGAATAGAAAAAGACTCATTATTTGGTGTTATTACTCTTGCTAATTAAGATATCTGTAGGCCCTAAAGCATCCTCATGTTCTCTTGCTAAGAACAGGCTAGAAATGAGAAAAGCTATACTTAAAAGATCTGTAAGAGAAAATGGACTAAGGATACACAAGTTTTCAGAGGTTTTAAGATAAGTAATGATCCTATTTTTCTATAACATATCTACTCCTAGAATCAGTTGACAAATAATTAAAAGCCGCCTCAGTGGTATAAGCGCTGGCTTATGATTATTCATCCGAGAAGGGTCCAGGTTCGAATCCCTGTGAGACATGGATGTTGTGTATGTCTTACAGCACTGGCTCTCTCCCTTCACTGGAACCAATGACCCTAAATTAGGGACGGGCGACTGCTTATAGCCCATTGAGTTGCTCACGGTGGTCATTAAACGTTCAAAAAAAATATAATAATTAAGAAACCAACAAAGATATTAAAATGCTCCAGGGTTGATAAACTCAAAAATGTAGAATTGAAGCTAGATTTCCACTGATGAATTGCTGGAAGTATACCAAAATTGAAATATCATCTGATGGAAATATTGAGGTTTGAAACTGGCATAGGGTATTTAGGCTGCAGAGGAAAAGTGAGGTGTGGCAAATTGTAAAGGGTAGAATCTTGTGGTGGGCAGCAGGAGGAGTAAAGCCCTGTGTGGAGAGGGAGAAAAAATAAAAATAAAGCTGTACAGGTAGCACTTAAGCTAAAATTGACAGTCTAACTAAGAGAATATAAAAATGCTTGTCGAAAGGCAGTGTACATACAATAAAACTGCTTGTAATGAGCCCACATAATGCATAGTGTATATACAGAAGCTTTTATGGAATCCATGAGATTTGCCGTCTGATTCCTGTTTATTTAAACTGTTTATTAGAAATAGCAATTTTTGTAAAAACTGCATGTAGTTGAGGATTGTTCCTCGAACATGCAATTCATTTCTGGTAAAAATGCTTTTTTTTATATGTATTTTGGGAATCAGTAACAATATCAGTAGATTTCTAAACTTTCATATTTAACATTCATAAATGTGATGTACTGCAGATGTCATGAATAATTTCTTAATGAAGATTTGTTTCTCAGTTTTTGTGATGATATCTGAAGCACTGGTAATTTAGGACCTGTATCCATTCCTGGAGGAGAAAGGGTTGCGACATTATGAGGAAGTGTCAGATTATTCTGACTGCCACAAATCTGAAAGTTTTTTAAATTCCTAAGCTACATACTGTACATTTGCTTAGCTTCTGTTGCTTAAAGGCTTTTTGTCCTGGGTGATATATTGGTAACATAATCATATAGTAATTAGAAGATATGGTTTCACTGCCCGCTCCAGGGCAATGCAACTTTCAAGTTTTCTGAAGAGATGGCTACATGGGAAACAGTGAAAATTTGGGGCTTCTGTGCTAAAAATGACATGAATGGTTTGAAACCCCATTGAGTGAAAAGTCAGGAGCAAGTGTATATGTACATACATACATATCACTAAGATGTTCTCTGATATTCAGAGGTTAGCTCCACAAAGAAATACAAACTACTAGATAATTTTACTTATGCCGTATCAAACTTCAATGGAGAAGTTTGATACGGTAACAGTAAATCATTTTTACTGTTGCCGTATCAAACTTTTCCATTTACAGCGATCTTGACATACAACTCGGGCTTCACTGGCATACATCACACGCCGTACACAAATCCTTTTATACTTCATACTCATAATCTTTTTCTCATGCAGACTCCTGAATCTGATCCTTCCACGTCTTCCTTGGCCTTCCTCTGCCTTTCCTTCCTGCCACTTGGGCTACAAAGATTTTCATAGTAAGCATCTCATCACTCATTCTTTCAAATGGCCAAACCACCGGTGCATATTTGTCTCCTTCTTGCTAACAACATTTTGCTTCACACCACACAACTGCAACACATCTTCATTCCTTACACAATCAGAACGTGTCTTGCCCCCCCGAAAGTAATGCATTTCTCCAGCACACAAATGACTTCTATGTTTCTTCTGTAGTACCCAGGTTTCACTGCTATACATTAAAGTAGGAACAATTAAACTTTCATAGACAGCCATGCGGGACTCTCTTGAGAACCCATCATTCCTGTGAAACCGTCTCAAAGCAGCCATGACTTTCAATGATGAATTCACTCTCCTACTAATTTCACCATTCAATTTGTTCTGTCTGTCAAACATGCTTCCTAAATACACAAACTCATTCACCTGGTCAATCACTGTGCCATTTAGACATATACTACATTCCGTACTACCAGTTCCTCTCTCAAAAACCATAACTTTGGTTTTTCCCTTATTTATACCCAGTTTGAATTTCATGCAAACTTCGTACATCCGAGACAACATACTCTGCAACTCACTTTTGCTCTCTGCCAACAGGACAGTGTCATCAGCATACAGTAATCTGCACACACAGATATCACCAAGACATAAACCAGTATTATCTATTTTGGCATCACACATGCACACATCCATAAATATATTAAACAGCCATGGTGACATTACACAACCTTGTCTGACTCCTGCACCAATAGAAAACCATTTTGATAAAACACCACTCACTCGTACACAAGCTCTACTGCCAGCATACATGGCTTTTACACTGTTAAGTAGATTCCCAGTAGCACCATATTCATTCAATACCTTCCACAAAAGTGTCCTATTTACTCGGTCATAAGCTTTCTCTAAATCTATGAAGGCAGCAAAAACTTTCTTACCAACAGCCAGATACTTTTCATTCAGTATGCATAATGCAAAAAATTAGTTAGTGCAGCCTTTACCTGGCATAAAACCACTCTGAACACCCCACATTTTCTCTGACGTAAGACCCCGTATTTTTCAATAATGACCTTACCAAACACTTTCTCTGGCACACTCAGTAGGCTAATACCACGATAGTTTTTGCAGTCAGTCTGATCACCTTTTCCCTTATACAAGGGAACAATGATAGCATCCTTCCAATCCCGAGGGACGATTCCTAACTCCCAGCACAGCTGGCAAATTTCAGTAAACCAATCAATTACAGGGTCACCATCGTATTTCAACATCTCAGCAGTTATGCCATCAACTCCTGGAACCTTACCATTCTGAAGATATTTTAGAGCTTTACACACCTCTTCTCTTGAGATCCCTCCTGTGCTTCCATCCTTCACTGTGGCATCATCTGCTTCTGCCTCTGAATCACCTTTGCTTTCCTGATCTAATAACTCACAGAAGTATTCACCCCATCTTCACTTAACTCATTGTGCTTCTATATCATTTCTCCGACCCTATTCTTTACACAGCTTACAACTTTGTTTCCCATATTTTTCTTGATTCTCATGTACTTCCAGAAAGTCTTCCTATCTTTACAAAAAAGCCAATTCATGCTTTTCCACCTTCTCCTTCCTATCTTTTGCCTTACTCTGGTGAACTGGCTTAGCGGCTTCATGCTTCTTACAGCGATATTCATCCACAGAAACTCTACCTTGCAACATCCCCAAATAGGCTTCCTTCTTTCTCTTTACTGCCTCTTCAATCTCACTATTCCACCAAGCATCACCTCTATTCTAACCCCCAGCTGCTAAAGAGGCCACAGACCTCTTTAGCACCTGTTTAATAATAATCTGGAATTTTTTAATGTGAGGACTGGATAACAAAATAGGTGTTTGTAAAATGAGACATGTCATTTTGTCTTTGAAGAGTAATACAGTTTTGATGAAATTGAGCCAATATCAGTTGCAGGTAGTGTAATAGGAGTCCTTTGCCTGTACAGAACTCTTCTGTTTGCATGGAAAATCAGTTTAGTTTGAAATAACTGACAGAAAGTTTTGACCATTCCAATTTACAAGTAAGCAAGCTGGAAGAATTGTAGTAACCATTATGGCTGCTGCATAATTAGTGTGTCATCGAAAATGTACTGAAGCTTGTATAGAAACCAAAGAGTGGAGGAAAATCAGGGCAGTGTGGCATTAAGAGTGGTAGAGGATGCCAAATAATTTCTCTTTTGGCAGCTTGCTGAAAATTTACATGAGGTAAAGCAGGATTTATACACTAGAAGGACAATTTATTCTACACAACCCACCTTTTGTCCTCACGATGGCAGTAAAGCATCGTAGCATGGACTCCACCAGATGTTGGAAGCACTTGGATGTATTGCAGCCTATGACTCAAGGACAGCTATCAGTAAGGCACCAAGAGTTGCTTGTGGTGGGTTTGGGCTCAAATGCATTGAGAAAGTTAGAGGGGCCATTCACAGTTGCAAACTCACCGGGCCTCTCCTCCAACCAGTTCTTTGCCAAACAGAAGTGATGAGGTGGGATATCTTGTTGAAAGAAGGTATCATGCTGCAGGAAATTGATAGCTGTGAACAAACGTAGTTGGTCACTGAGTAAGTGAACATAGCCTTATGTAGTGATGGTGGTCTCAATAGGTACAAGAGGTCGCCAGGTGGTCTACGTAATCATGCCACAGAGCATTACACCATCTCCATTTGACAGTTGGGGCCCTTGGCCTAATGTGGTCTATGCAACTTGCATACCCTTTTACCTGTGTGTTGTAATTAGGATCTTGATTCATTATACCAAGCTACCTGTTTCTAGTCTTCCATGATCCAGTGGCAATGTTCCTTCACCAAATGGAGCACCTTAGCATGGTGACATGATGTTAGTGAAGGTGTTTGATTTGATGTAGGTGTCAGCAGCCATAGCTCAATTGTGTCATTGTACATTGAATGGTCTTTGTACAAACCTTTGTAAGTGTCCCTGCCATTAAATGCTAACATTAACCTCCATTGTGGCTTTGTTCTGACATTACAATATGAAAGAGGTAGCACTCATCTCAAACATCAACAACCCATGTACGACGATATTTCCCCCGGCTGCTATCAGTTTTGATGTAGTTCTGGTGCACATATGAAATGGTCATTGCTCTAGGAATCCCAGATGTTCTGCAGTTTTGTAGATACAGCACCCCATCTTCCTCGCATCATCATCAAAGTTGTGAGAATGCTCCACAGCAGGTGGGTAGTTGACCCATGTATAGCCCCCAGGGTGTTTCAGTTGGCCCCATTGTTATGGTGGGGTAAAGCCAATTTGTGGATGAGTGTGGTGTGTATAGTGAATTGTGTTTTCAGTACACATTTTATTGATTTTGAAGTGGTGTTTTACAGGGCACCTCAGGAACAAACTGTTCATTGTCTTTATAAGCTGTGGGGTGAGCTGTTGAAGTCAGTCAAAAGCTTTTATGCTGAAGTACTTGCAAAAGAACATACAAGTACATACATGTATATCATTAAGCTGTTCTCTGAGATTCAAAGGTTAGCTCCTCAAAGAAAGACTATCTGCCGAGTAAACATTTAACTGAGGGAACTAGAATTTACTTACTGTTGGTGTATCAAAAGTCTCCCTTTACAATTATCTCGGCACACAGCTTGAGCTTCGTTAACATCCTTCACATGTCACGCCCAAAACCTTTTGTGCTTCATACTCATAGTCTTTTTCTAAAGCAGACATTCTTGAATCTGGTCCTCCCATGATTTCCTTGGCCTTTCTCTACCTTTCTTTCCTGCCACTTGGGCTGAAAAAATTCTCTTAGTCAGCAGCTAATCACTCATTTTTTCAACACAGCCTCTCCACCTTACTAACAACATTTTGCCTTACATTACACATCTGCAAAACATCATTCCTCACATAATCACAGCGTGTCTTGCCACAACCCCTTCTATCTCTGTGCCATTTAGATTTATCTTGCATTCAGTACTAACGATTCCTCGCTCAAAAACCATAACTTTGGTTTTTCCCTCATGACTCAGTTTGAATTTCATACAAACCTCTGGACCAACATACAGGGCAACTCACTTTTTCTCTCTGCCAACAGGACTGTGTCATCAGCATAGAGCAATCTGCACACATGGATATTACCAAGACATAAACCAGTATTATCCATTTTGGCATTTCACATGCATGCATCCATAAATATATTAAACAGCCAGGGTGACATTACACACAACCTTGTCTGACTCCTGCACCAATAGAAAACCATTTTGATAAAACAACATCCACTTGTACACATGCTCTACTGCCAGCATACATGGCTTTCACACTATTAAGTAGATTCCCAGTAAGACTATATTTATTCAGTACCTTCCACAGAAGTATCCTATTTACTCTGTCATAAGCTTTCTCTAAATCTATGAAGGCAGCAAACACTTTCTTACCAACAGACAGGTACTTTTCAATCATTATGCGTAATGTGAAAATTTGATTAGTGCAGCCCTTACCAGGCATAAAGCCACTCTGCACATCCCACACTTTCTCTGATGTAAGACCTTGTAATTTATTAATAACGACGTTTTCAAACACTTTCCCTGGCACATTCAGTAGGCTGATACCACGGTAGTTCTTGCATTCAGTCTGATCACCTTTTCCCTCCAGCTTTGCCTCACACTTCTTACAGCGATATTCATCCTCAAATATTCTACTTTGCAATATCCCCAGGTATGCTTTCTTCTTTCTTTTTACTGCTTCTTTAATCTCACTTATTCCACCTAGCATCACCTTCAAAGTTACCCGCCATTGCAGTACCACAAAACTTTTCAGCAGCAGTGACAACACAGTTCTTAAAACATGTCCACTTCTTTTCTACATCTCTGTCACACTCTAGCTCTTTCAGACATTCATTGTGTAAATCAGAGTAATGGTAATGTTCTTCAGAAAGCCTTTCAACCTTTATTTAACATCACAGGCATCTTCTTATTCCTCCTCCAATCAATCAACATTCACTTTCACTCGTGACAATAACAGGTAATGACCAGAGCCAACATCTGCACCTCTCATTACATGGGTGTCAACAACTATGTGTTTCAGACATTGATCGTAAACAACAAAATCTGTTACTCTTTAGTTCCAAAGTATGATTTTTCCAAGTGTATGTGTGGATATACTTGTGGTTGAAAAATGTATTTGATACCCACAATCCATTTTCAATGCAAAGTTCAATTAATTTTTCACCATTATCAATCACACCATGATCATTAAACTTACTTAGAACATTATCAGAAATCCCATTCTGAACACCTACTGTAGCATTGAAATCTCCTGCTATAATAACTTTCTGTTTAGCACCAAACTGGCTCAAAGTAAAGTATTAATGAATGATTAGCATTAATCATTCATTAGTACTTTACTACAGAGTAAAGTACTAATGAGTAATTAAACATAAACACGGACACTTTACTATGGAGTAAAGTATTAATGAATGATTAAACATTAACACGTTGACTGCCAAGGCTTTTTCGGGTGAACGAGTCTCTTTTGCCAATTTGAGTTAGGCATGTTAAATTATTAAAAACCCAAATTATAATATATATTAATCACAAAAACTTGTAAAATTGTTTTTAAACCAGCGCTCCTCTTACTACCTGCATATTCCCCAGACCTTGCTCCCATGGGTTATGACTTCTGGAATTTGAACCATTTCCTGGCATTGAAGACCTTCCCAGGCAACCAACCAAGCTATGTGTTAGGCTGTTGCAAACTTCTCTGTCTCACGGACTCTGGAATTTTATTATCATTGGATACTGAGGGGAACTATCTACTTTGACTAGGCAGGTAGGTGTTTCCTGTTTTTATGAGGGTTTGCAGGTGGCGTTCTCATTTTAGACATTTCATCTGCACCAACCCAATAATATACAGGATGCATATATTAAACAGTTGTTTTAATTTGAAGTTTAATAAATCTTAGCAGTGAATGGGTCTGATACTCAACGATGCTATCCTGTTTGGGTACATTTGTCTCAAGTAGACTTTATTTGGAAGTAGTAGATTTATCAAATGAGATATGTTATTGTAAGACTTCATCTGCCAATATATGACTGCTACACTGATATGAAAGATTTTAAGATGTTTAATATTCATCAATTTGTTCTGCTCTGTTTTTCCAATTTTTGCTGATGCTACAATGTGACCCAACATAATATATCTACTTATGAGACTAAAAATATTTTATTTGATTGTAGTTCTAGTCAGTTGAGCTATTAGACATTTGTGAATCATCTTTGTCAAGTCAAACATTGCACAAGTTTTGACAGCTCCATGAATCAATCAACATTTTTGGCAGTTTGAGTCCAATACAAATAACTCTTTTCCTCCCTCATTCTTGATCTAAATATTGATCAATACTCTGAGGGGATGGCATCATATGTAGGGCATTCAATAACTTCCAAGCCCAAATACAATGTAAAGCATAGGTGTCAACAATGCATATCATTATTGCACGATCCATTGTCACAACTATAAAATACCACGTTACCCTAATATTTCTCAGTTGCAACTTGGATAGTAAATTACAATGTCACTATTTAAAATATGGCAAATACATTGAGTAACCATAGGCTTTAGAAATGCTTGCAAGGATCTGAATTTGAAAATCAAGTAATTTTTTCAAGTGACAAAGTTCTGAAGGGAGTGGTACTGTTATTCATTTTGCTTCATATACACTGCTGGCCACCCAAAATGCAACACCAAGAAGGACACGAGATAGCAAAGCCAGATTTACTGGACACATAGCAACAGATACAAAGATGAAACGATTAAGCTTACAGGCCCGTGCGACTTGTGAAACATGCAGACATCAATAGTTCTTGTGGCCCCCATGGCTGCCAATAACGGCCGCTACACGCCGCTACATCGAACAAAAGTGGGATTGGTGTATGTCGGTCCATGCTGCTTCCACACGTTGCCACAGTTCATCAGGCATAGCCGCGGGCCACTCGGTTGCCGATCAGTGACCAGACTTGTTCGATAGGCGACATATTGGGACAACAGGCGGGTCACGGCAGCAGTGACACCTGGTGGGCCGTGAAGAATTGTTGCACGATGCGTGCCACGTGCGGGCACGCATTGTCCTGTTGAAACGTGGCCGCTGGCAGGTCCTGCCAGTAAGGGAGGACTACAGGCTCCAAAACGTCGGAGATGTAGCTGTGGCTGTTGAGTGTACCAGTGATGTGTATCAGAGGGGTGCGGGTGTCATATCCAATTGCGTCCCAAACCATAACGCCAGGTGATGGACCGGTATGGCGATGCATAATGCAGGCGTCATACAGTCTCTCACCGCGGTACCGCCACACGCGGATCTGACCATCGTGGTGTTGCAGGCAGAAGCGGGATTCGTCGGAGAAGACAAAGTCGTGCCATTCTGTAGTCCAGGGGCAGCGTTCAACGGCCCACTGCCGCCGCACTCGTCGGTGGTGTAATGTCAATGGTAATCAGAGCAATGGGCGGCATGCGACAAGTCCCCGCTCCTGCAGACGACATCGAACGGTATGTGCTGACACAGGTTGTTGCGCAACACACCCGAATTCCTGTGCTAACGTTTATGATGTTGCGGTGCGAGCCGTCAATGCCCGCCGCACAACATGCCGGTCCTCTCGTTCGGTGGTGTGCCGCCGCTGTGGCAATCGCTCACGTAGGTCCGTCCCTCCTGCACCTACCGAAACCATACTCGCCTCACTGTGGCTGGATGTCGTCCCACACGGGCGCCGATGTCTTGGTATGATTAACCACTGTCGCGATAAGCCCCTATTCGTCCTCTGTCGAACTCCGAAATGTGCTGGAATGACTACCGTATTCTGCGACAAGGCATCAGGAAGCTTGCCACGCACAGGTCCGGCAGCACAACACACTTCCACTACTTACACCCCGCCTTCTGTGCACCCTTCTTATATTGCTTTGCGGTGGCGTGCCAGGCGCACATGATTTGCATATGCCCTGCAATGCTAATCGTTTGCATGTCCACTCGCGGGCGACGCATGGCGCGAATTTCAGGCCAATCGTATGCTTCCTTCTTGGTGTTGCATTTTGGATGGTCAGCAGTGTAGTTTTTCAGCCAGAAGATGGAAAAACACAATTGAAGTTTGACTCATTTCAACAGCATGGCAGGCTGTCATCAAAATTATTTTTAAAAAATAAAATAAAAATAAAGCCCTGTGTGCAACCTTAAGTAGAACAAATGTGAAGAGGACATTTAAGATGTTAAACTTTGTTTCATTTTTCAATATTTTTGCATTTTGTTTTTGAACGTATTTTTGAAATACTTTTGTATTAGTAATAAATGACACAAAGTGCTTTTATAATAACATAACCAAGCAATTGTTACACAGCTGGTCAAATTGATACTGAGTAAATAATTGGTTAACGTAAACAAAACTGCCGGGTTAAGGAAACTAGCTGGACAAATGACGTTTGATAGGTTTTCCATCTGTTTTAGGTGGCTTTTAAAATCCTGAGATGTGACCTGAAGAATACAGTCAAGGTAGGGTAATCTTGGAGAGCTTCTTTAACTCTGGTGGTTTTTTCTGTTAAATCATAGGCACCAATGAAATTCAACTTGAGTCATAAGTGAAGACTGCTTTTTCAACAACCTCTTGATAAAAGCCTTAGTGTAAGTCTTCAGCTTCTGTTAGCAACAATATTTCAGGCTCTTCATTATTGCCTTGTATTCTGAAGCTGCATGCTAATCATTAACTAGGATGGGGCCTTGTAAACTGACTTAAAAGCCTGATATATTGACCATTTGAGTAAGAGCTTTTGCAGTTGAATCTTAAGATTACAGTTCATCTTTGATACACTCTGTCAGACTTTGAAGATCTTTGCTGCTCAGATCTTTGTGTGACTTGTCTGCATTTCCTATTTTCCTCAAATTTCACATGGTGATCCTTGTCGGCCATAGGTTTCTTTTTTCCAGTAGCATAGTTCACTATTCTTAAGCCACTGACATCACAGATTCAGTGGAAATTTTCTTGCAATACCATTCACATAATTTATTTCCGAAATATTTTCCACTTGGGGTTACAAGGGGATACTGGTAAGTTCTTGGCCTCACCAAGAAGAAAATGGGCTAGAGCCATGAAACTTAGACTGTTCCACATATTTACCTTCAACACACTTGGCACAGCTTTTCTGGAGTTTCTTTAACCCTTCCAAAAAAAAAATAAAAAAATTCTCAAGTCTGATCATTCAAATACTGCTTTGCTGCTGATATCACCTCTGAATCATTTGAAAAGTGCTTCCCTTTCAAACTTCTTTTAAGGTTTGGGAACAGGAAATACTGACGAGCAAGGTCTGGTGAGTAGGGTGAATGGTCTATGCACTTAAATCCCAGATCCCTCAAAACCTCCATTGTCTTTCCAGCTTTGTGAGCCGGCACATTGTCCTGCAAAAAGAGAACACCTTTCCGCAGTTTTCCTCACTGTTTTTCTTTCAATGGCTCCTTTAATTGGTACAGCAAGCTGGAATGGTGTTCAGCATTTATTGTTTGGCCCTTCGGGAGATAGTCAGTAAAACGCCTTCCGAATAAAAAACAACAACGTTGCCATGACCTTTCCTGCAGATCTTTGAGTCTTAAATTCCTTTGGCTGTGCAGAACCCAAGTGCTGCCACTGCGGAGACTGTTGTTTCATCTCTGGTTCATAGTGATTGAACCATATTTCATCAACAGTGACGAGTCACTGCAAAAAATTATCACCAGATCGCTCAAAATGCCGCAAAATCGATTTGGAAGTGTTCCACTTGTTTTCGTTTCTCATCGACGTTCAAACATTTGGGCACCCACTTCCCTGACATCTTCTGCATATCCAAGTTCTCAGGAATTATGAACCCAACATGTTACCTGGATATCTCCAGTGTCTCAGCTATTGTTTTAGCAGAGATTTGCCAATCTAACAAAATCAAGTCATGAACACAAACAATTTTAGGTGTTGTCACTGCTGAAGACCTCCCAGATCTTGCTGCATCTTCGGTCTCAAAAGTCTCCACGCTGAAAGTTGGCACACCATTTCTTCACAGTGGAATATGAAGGGCACTTGTCACTTAATGTTTGTGACATACACTCATAGATTTCCTTTGCAGTTTTCTTCTGCAGAAACAGAAATTTCATGACTGCGCAGAGTGTCACATTAGAAAATTCAACACTTTGCATTGATATGATTCAGTTCAGGACATCAACCATCTCAAAAAAAAAAAAAGCTATTAGTCACTTTACAATACAAAAGAACACTCTTTCGAGCTGCTATGACAAAATAATGCTACAATTACAGGAAGTGGATTAGGCTGAGAACTTTACAGCACCCCCTCGTAGTCCATATAAAACCGCACAACTCATGTAGTTCGCCATCTCAGAATTTTTTTTTTTTATATGTTTTGAATATTTATTCTGCTGAAAAAAAAGGTTCATATTTAATGAATATTAGTTTTCTGCTTCCTGACTTGTGGGCTATTGAAAAGTGACTTAGAGCTTCAGTTTTTAGATGTAATTGTTTCTGTTTGAAAATTCATGATTTTGCTATATATATACGTATATATTCTGTTTGGCAGAATTGACCATTTCTTTGATTTGTTAGCTAGAAAGAAGTGTCTTAGAATACTTCACATAGATAATTGCTGATGCTGAGAAATTGATGAAATTTGGAGAAAAATAGGTTGGATGTTAAGGATTTTGTTTCAACAAGTGCCCCAGCATTGATTTTTACCAATGACCAAGACACCTATATTGAGCTGTTAAGAAATCTGGCTGAAAAGTAATGGTGTTTTTATTGCTAAAATTCACTTTGCATGATAAACCTTTATCAATTATAGACATACATATGAATAGCATATGAATAGCACTTAATTTTGCTAAGAATTCACAAATTACATAGAGTATTATTATTTTTTTTTTTTTGGTTCAGGGTTTAATGAATCACCTTGAGCATCTAAGTCTAATGGGAGTTGCTCATCCCATATTTAGAATCCTTAGTTCCAGAGAAAGGAAACAGTAACTGTGTCTTTTCCTATGATTTGAACCCAGATCCAGCCATATGAGAAGTCAGAAGGCCCCTCCCTAGACCACTGGGCAACTTGGAGGATATATATTGTAATATACACTGAGGTGCCAAAAAAACTGGGAAGAGCGCTACTATTTCCATTACATGCCACCACACTGGTGCATTAAATGGTATCGTCCTCAAATGATGTATGCATAGAGGCATACATCTCCGCAAGCTCAAGTAGAAGCATTTGCAGTTCAAATGACAGCTTATCAGGATTTAACTGATTTTGAACGTGGTATGGTAGTCGTCGCCCAGGAGATGGGTCCCTCCATTTCGGAAATTACCATAAAATTTAGATTTACACGGTCAACAATTTCAAGGGTATACCTGGACTACACAAACTCGGGGGGGGGGTAGAGAGTGAAAGACTGGTGTGGCTGTCGAAAAGCCCTGAATGATCATGAAGAGTGGCGTTTGGCATGCAGCATTGCCGCAAATCACGGCACAATTCAGTGCTGGGTCCAGTAGTAGCATCAGTGTTCAGACAGTGCAATGTTTGTTGTGTTCTATGGGCTTCCGTAGCCAACGGCCCACCTTGGTACCATTGCTGACCCGACGACACAAAGCTGTGTGGCTCTCTTGGGCTTGGGAAGTCTGCCACTGTACACAAGATAACTGTGACTATGTAGCCTGGCCCAACAAATTGTGGTACCAACTGGTTTGGACAGATGGCCAACTTCGGGTGTGACGACAACCTCACGAGGCAATGATCCTTCATTCCTACAAGGGATAGTGCAGGCCGGCAGTGGCTCTGTTATGGTGTGGGGAGTTTTCAGCTGGCATGCATTAAGACCCCTCATATGTTTGCAGACCGCTCTGACCAGTGGAGGCTATGTAACCATCCTTGGGGATTGTTCGCACCTGTTTATGTCATGCAACCATTCCAACAGGTGTGACCATTTTCAGGACGACAATGCTCCACCCTAATGTCCACAGTCGCTCGATTATGGTTGGAGGAACGTTCCACAGAGTTTGGCATCCTCACTTGGCCCTCTGTTTGCTGGATTTAAATGCTATCAAACCCTTTTGGGATGCTGTCAGCATACCATTAATGCCAGGAATCTTCCACTGGTGAATATTATGGAATTGTGGGATGCTCTTCTGGAAATATGGTGTGCACTGTCTCCATAATACTACAGAGAGCTTGTGGAGTTCATGCCCCATCATGTTGCTGTTGTTATCTGATTGGGATGAGGACCAATGTGGTATTAGAGAGGTATCCCAGTTTTTTTGGCACTTCAGTGTATACTCAGAATTTCTTCAGGCTCAAGAATGTTTTGGAATTGTAGAAGTACATACACAGGTGAGCCATTACATTATGACCACCTACCTAATAAGCTGTAAGAGCCCCTTCAGCCTGCAAAACAGTGACCACTTGTCGAGGCGTCCTTTTGATGAGATGGCAATAGGTATCCTGGGGTACCTGGTATCATAATGCCAACAACAGGTCCTCCAGTTTGTGTACATTTCGGAGTGGTGGTGATTTAGCACAAACCCGCTTTTCCAAGTCGAACCACAAATGTTTGATTGGACTCATGCCAGGTGAGTTTGGAGGCCAGGGCATTAGCAAAAAGTCACCAGCATGTTCCTCGAACCACTTCATGGCTATTATGGCAGTGTGGCATGGCGCATTATCTTGTTGGTAATGGCCGTCACCAGCAAGGAATACAATTGCCATGAATGGGTGAACTTGGTCTGTAGCAATGTTCAGATACCTGACAGATATCAGGGATTGTGCTATTGGGATAATGGGGCCTAAAGTGTCCCAAGAAAACATCGCCCACAGCATGCCACTGCCAACCTGTTTCTGCCCAAGTGCGTCCAGGTGTCATAGCCTCTGTTGGTAATCGACGTATCTGCACTCTGCCATCTACATGATGCACCAGGAATCCTCATTTGTCAGACCAGGCCACTTTTTTCCAATCATCCAGGGTTCAATCTCAATGATCTTGGGCCCATTCCGTGTGTTGTTGGCGATGACGTGCAATGGGCATGGGAACCCGCCTGTGTCTTTGGCTACACAGGCCCATGCGCAGAAGGCTGCGGTGAACTGTGTGTTGTGACACATTGCCTTGATCACAGCGCTGTTGTAGCTAAGGGTGATTTGTCGCACCGTGGCGCTGTGAACGATGTGCGACAGTCTCCTCTCTCTTCTGGCATCAATGAGCTGCGGACGACACACTGCTGGATGACTGTTTGATGTTTGGCCATCTGTGCACCACTTTTGATACGTCCTTAGTGCAGCGGCACGGGAACAACCCACAAGTCGCGCAGTTCCAAAGTGCTGTGCCATCACAATTTGTCCTTTATCAAACTCCGATAAATCGGCAGCTTTTTTCCATTCTGACTCCGAACAGTGTACTAACCGAAAGTTGGTCCTTGGGTTGTGTATATACTGCTCTGTGAACCTCAGCTGCTCCACTGTTCTGTCTCCAGGTGCACTCATTTCTCTAGGCTGGAGGTGGTCCTAATGGAATGGCTCATCAGTGTATGGTGCTTCAAGAAGTTTCTAGAAGGTTCTTAAATGTTACGGATAGTCTCAGGTTATTTTAAACAGTATTCTAGGATGCTCAATGAAGTTGCAGAACACTGTTTAGAGTAAGCTTTTGTAGTTTGCCGTCAGTGTAGAAAGTTGGAGAATGTTTTATAATGTAAGAATTTAAGAACATTCTATACAGCATTTTGCTGCTTTCCATAGAATATTATTGAACATCCTACTGTGTTCCATAGGGGTAATGTGGGTTTGAAAAAAATGTAAATAATTGGATCAGATAGCTTAATGTCACTTTACAAGTGCTTCTAGTTGGTAAGTGCAGTAATTTAAGTGAGAGGTTGTGTGCATGTAACTTGTGTAAGAAATTGTGTATGTGACTAAACAGTGTTTGCAAGACTAAAGATCGCCGCCCCGGTGGCGCAGTGGTCTAAGCGATGGCCTCTGATCATTCGTCTGTAAGGGGTCCGGGTTCGAATCCCGGTCAGGCATGGATGTTGTGTGTGTCTTACGGCACTGGTTCTCTCCCTTCCCTGGAACCAGTGACCCTAAATTAAAGACGGGCGACTGCTTATAGCCCATTGAGTTGCTCACGGTGGTCGTTAAACCTCCAATCAAAAAAAAAAAAAAAAAAAAAAAGACTAAAGATCACAGGCATGAAAGACTTCCGCGAAAACGTGGAAATCCGCTTTTTTCTGTTCCGTTTTTGGTGTTACCGATATTATTCAAAAAATGCAATAAAATTTTTATGGGGTGGGGGGGGATGCCTCCCTCTTGCGCAAAGCAAAATCGTAATGACTTCGAACGACGGGATGGTTACGGCTGGGAATGACGTCACATCTTCCAGGGATGGAAATTCTGCGCCAAAGTGTGCCAAAACAAAAGTCTTGCGCCTTCTTGCTACAAAAGGCAGGTTTTGCGCCATTGGGCGCCAGAACCTCTGCGGCCGCCCCGGTGGCGCAGTGGTCTAAGCGGTGGCCTCTGATCATTCGTCCGAACGGAGTCCAGGTTCGAATCCCGGTTGGGCATGGATGTTGTGTTTGTTTTACGGCACTGTCTCTCTCCCTTCCCTGGAACCAGTGACCCTAAATTAGGGACGGGCAACTGCTTATAGCCCATTGAGTTAAACCTTCAATCAAAAAAAAAAAAGAACCTCTGTGCGTCGTCGTCATCGTCGGGACTTCGGTACAGTAAATTCGCCGTGCACACTCTTTCGCTTGACGCTAAGTAAGTAAGTCCTTGCGGTGGGAAGAATGATTCAGCGACTCTAAATACTAGGACTTTTACGTAGTTACTATGAAAATCATCGACGAAAAATATCGAGTATGCTATGGAAATCGTCGGTCCTCTACGAACGACGGAGAACGTTGAGTATGCAACGGAAAGCGAAAATCTCAGTTAGATAACGTTACTAAACATCGGTGTAAAGTTTATTTTTGTGTTTTTTTCAAGATTCTAACACTTGTTAAATAATTAATTTCGGGAATGTTCCTTGGGTGTTGAGAATGTCACGTCGTTTTCCGTTTCCTCATATGAAATTTTTTCGACCAAGCCCCCCCCCCCTTCTCTCTCTCTCTCTCTGCCTGATTATATTTTTATTTTTGATGTTTTCTTGTCATATTCTTCGTTTTTAATATCTTCGGTAATGGTTTTTTTAAGAATTTTTTCTAATGAAATGCTCGTTACCCTATTTCTAATACATACTTCTTCAAAACTAATCAATAGAGAGCATCATTTTAGCCCCTTTCCCTTTTATTAAACGAAATAAAATTTTTAGATCAGTATTTAATCCATCCGTGGTGGAATCCACACCGTTTCCGTGTCCCGTACAATTGTTTCACGGCAGAGTGAGCAATGCAGTATCGATTTTTCACTTTCGTTTTCCATAAAATTCATGTTTTTCCATTTCTTAGTTAGTTATTACTCATACATGATATTATTTCGTGGATTCGCGGAGTTCCGCTTTTTCTGTAATCATTTTGGCCATACTCGATCGATGTAAAACTGAAAAGAAGCAGTTTTTTGTGGGGAAGAGACGGGACTTTTCCGTCTGGGGACGGTATTTCATCTTTCAAAACTTTCGAAAACGGAAGTTAAACGGAGTGAAGACTCCCCCCAGTCCTAATTTAGTTTCCTTGCGATGTTTCTTCTGCCCAGTTTTGTTATTAAATTTCATTTTAATGCATAAATGCTTGTATTTTAGCTTGAAAAACGGAGGGAAAATGTCCTAAAACGAAGTCTGACGGAGTGAAGATTTCACCGGCAATCGTAATTCCCGCTCGCGTGACGTTCCTTCTACCCTGTGTTGTTGTTAAATGTCAGTAATTTTATACTTTGGATGCAGTGATATGCTCCAGTTTAATATTTACATAAATAAATTTCAGTGAATCCCAAAACATGCACTTTTTAAGTTAAACAAATTCAGTGCCCTCTCAAAAATAATGAAGGCTCTCAAGTGGGAAATTCCTTCAGTATGATGGGGGATGTACATGATAAAGAATCCAGCAACATGAAAATTGAAACATTTTCATCTGTTCAAGCCATGAAATATAAGCTACCAAATCACGATAAGTCAGCCTTGGAATTTTTTAAGAAAAACGATTATTTACATGGCCCTGTAAATAGAGATTTATGCCAAAATATGAAATTATCATATTCAGAATATAAGAAAGAATTACAAGATAAAGAAAAAGAAATGAAAAAGAAGATGAAAGGAGCTAAATATCTCTAATAACTTTATGCAACAAATTAAAATCAAATGAATTGGTTCAAGAGAAAGAAAACTCTAGCTGGCTAATTCATATAAGAACGTTAGAGCAAATTGTTAGACAGAAACAAGAAAATGAAATTTCATTAGTTGTGAATGACTTTTATTATTTATCTACAAAATGTCTAATGTTTTTCAAGCATTTGTCATATTTCTTCATTAATAATTTTGTGTCAAATCAAGAATGAACATTTATTCTTCATCAAACTTTTTTATTATTTATCAACAAACATGTCTGAAGTTTTTCAAGATTTCATTTCCATACAACATTGTTATCTTATAAAGACATTTGGTTAAATAAAGACATCATTCTGTACTAAGGTGAGTGATTTTCTATGCATATGACCTCATCAGCAATTTCCCCCTTATCAAGAAGAATAAAAAGGCAGCTGTCTAAGCATGTAGAAAACTACCCAAAACGTACAATTAGAATTTTACGACTAAAAGGCATATTAGGTAAAAACAAGATCTTTCGCAACAGGCGCCCTGTGCGTCATCAGGTTAAAAGAACTGGCGCTAGGAGAACACACACACTTAATATATAGATAGTCCCGAAGACAACAGCGATCCCGGTGAGTGACATGATATCCGCGTCACAACTCCGTTACAGCGAGAAACAAAGCAAGAATATTTATGAACAGAAGTGTCCCCCCTTATTGTACCTTATTGTTCTGTATATTTAATTTTCTTGAAACAAAATACATACATTAAATCTATTTAGTTGGCAGGCATGTGACCAATACCTAATTGTCACGGTTGTATACATTAGAGAGTGAAAAGCAAGATTTAACACTTTGGTACCATCCCCCCCCCACCCCCGTTCCTGTGTGTGGAAGTTCAGCTTTTCCTATCACTGCCCACTTTCATGCCTGAGATCAATTGCTTCTAACTTCACTGAATGAAGAGCTTCTTCTGTGGAGGAGTACTTTGCTGTTGATAAAAGTGAACAAAGAAAGTTGTGTGATGGTTATAGAATTATGGATTCTGACCTTAGTTCCACTGTCATGATCAAGGTTGAAAGTTGTCAAAATTTTTCAGGTCATTGAATACAGAGTCACTGAAGCACAAAAAGACATTGAAAGACAAACATATTAGAATTTTTTGAACTCATCAGGCATGGCTGATTAGCTTTGAAAAAATGTTCAGAAGAATGTGGAATTTTATATGATCATGAATGCTTAAATGATTATGCCAGGTAAATAAATGAATAAATGAAGGGTTAAAAAAATGTGAAAAGAGGAATATTTATGAACAGAAGTAATTAGTGCTGTGTAATTTGCCTAACCTCATGTAGTCAGCTGCTGCTTCCAGCTGATTGGAGTAGTAGACTTCCCCACCATTCCAGCCAACTTTTGTATGTACAGTATATTTTTCATGTTCGAGTGCGCTCTGACCAAATATGGCCATTGCATCTGTTTTTTTTTTTTTTTTTTTGTTTTTTGCCTAAATGAACAAGCAATGTAATTTTTATAATTTCTGATTCCTGTAGAAGTTTCATGACATAAAATGAGACTCTCAATGTTTGTGTTTTAGATCAAGGCATTGTATTTTAGCTGGCTTATTTGAGAGCACATTCAGTCCTGTGTCACCACAGGATGTTGCATACTTGCTAACAAGCAATAAAACTAAATGAAAATGACTGTAACTCGTGCATTGGGTTGCATCGTTGTCCACAGAACTTGATGATGACACTATGTAACAAAGGTGGTGATTAATCAAATTTCAGAATCTGTTTTGTAGCCATACTTTTTAAAGTTTTGATCCTGACAGCATCTGCACATTTAGAGAATAAATCTCAATTGACAAAACAGAATTGTTTATGTGAAGAATAACACATTTTCATAAGAAACGACCGTGACACTGATTAAATGTGATGTAGCTATGAAAGTCCATCTGCATGTGCAGAAGCTAAAATCTGATCTCAAGATAAAAAAGGAAAGCTGATTTGTAAGTGTGATAGTGATGGGGATTGGTAACTTTTGGTCTAGGGCAGAGGTGGGGAAACTTTTCATGTTGGAATGCCACATTAATTTAGCTACAATCTAACAAGGCTGCATTCAAGAAACTTCAGTTAGATATACTTCAAAATGTGCATTATTTTGTTAAAATGTTACTATGTATTACCAAAAATGAAAAAAACATGTTAATTCTAAAGTTAACTAATCTTTTAATGACATTGTTGTGAATCTTTTTTGTGGACAGCATTTGAATATTTGACTGCAACATGGAGGTCTGCACTTTCATCTGATCCTCTAGATGGATGTCCATCATTTGTGACCCTAAGGGCATCTTGATTTGGGTTAGGTAAGATAATGTAGATTTGCAGCAATAAGTGGTTGAAAATCAGGAAAGCATTTCGCATGCATGTTGCCGAAGGCGTGGGTATTCTATTGCATTTTCTCATATGTTAATTGGATCTTTCTTAGCGTCAAATCAGGACCTTAAAATGCCATCTTCTGAGAGCTCAATCAATTCCATCTGCAGTTCTTAAGGAGCCGTAGAATGAAATCATGACCATAGCAGGAATAGCCCTTATGACTTCCTAATGTTTTAATTTTGGCCGTTGGTCGGGGAACTTTATTTCGTTGAATCTTCTTTTACTATTTGGTATTTTAAATACGGTCATTTTAAGATTAAAATAAAAATATTAAAAGACGAACAAAAACATATTAATAAAAATAAAATGATTTATTCTGCAAAATTTGGATTCATTTAAAAGGCCACACTTAATGGCTTAGGGGAGGCTGGCACAGGTTCCCCACCCCTGGTCTAAGATATCTACAGGTTACACCCCATCATGTTATACATCATTTTAAAGCTCTTGTCAATAGCAGGTCAAGAGGAAGCCAAATTTCGCTATGACACACTATTTTCATAGCATTAAAAATGCATTTTTGTAATGGCTTTTATCACATTTAGCATCAGCTTAATGTAATTTATGCAGATTGCTATGAGATATTTTTACGTTTATGTAAAATGTGATGAAATAATGTTTGGCAATAGTTTAAATAAATATATTGTTGAGTAACAATGAAAGTGACTATTGTTGCATCACTTCATGGGAAAGCGCTTAAAAATCAGATTTCAACAATGGTTTTGGCTACTTCCGTTATTCATTTCCGTTACTTCAAAATTTAATGCATGGGATTTACTTTACTGCTGTTGGGAAAGATGCATAGCATCAAAATAATCAGAAAACTAATGTGTTATGCTGTTAAACCCATATCGCTCCAAACTATCCTGGTCTTCAAATGATTTCTTGCCAGTTTTCAAAGTTTAAAGTGTATGCACTTCTGTATTATTTTGTAGTGCAGAAATATAGTGGAACACTCGTTTTGCAATATTTTCCTCTCATGTCATTCTTTAACCTGGTGTAATTTACAAGGGACATCCTGAAAGTAATGCCTCCTTAATAACTTTTGAAATTTTGAAGTGATTTTAATGAAACTGCACTGACATATACTATGATATGTTACCAATGTGGGAACAAATGGTTTTCAGAATCAAAAATAAAGATAATGTTGACAGAGAAAAGCAGTAAGCCGTAATTGAATTTCTGGCAAAAGAGGGATGTGAGGCTCCAGAAATCCATAGGAGACTTCTGGCAGTGTATGGAGCTCCCACAATTGATATCAGTAATGTCCGAAGATGGATGAGGAGGTTTTGAGAGGGAGAAAATTCAGTGCCAGACGAACAACGGAGTGGAAGACCCTCAACTGCAGTGACAGATGCGGGAATGAGTAAAAGACCTCATCACACATGATCGTCATGTCACCATCCAGGAGTTGCAACAATAAACAGTGCTCACTATGTGCAGACATTAAAGAAGCTAAAGGAAGCTATCAGAAGGAAAAGAAACGATATTCCACTTTATAGTGTTATTTTACACCATGATAATGAACATTCCCTCACCTCAATGGAGACTTCACAGGCTATTGCCAAAATGGGTAGGACAGTGATGCCCCAACCCCCCTACAGTCCTGATTTGGCTCTCTCAGACTTTTTCCTGCTTGCCCCTTTGAAAAATACCCTTCGTAGGGAACGTTTGGATGATGTTGCAGACGTTAAACTGACTGTGAACTCATGGGTGAAACGGCAGCATCAGGAATTTTTGCAAAATGGATTTTACCGGTGGGTTCAGAGATGGTGAAAATTTAGAGAAAGTGATGGACAATACTTTGAATAGGCTAGCAATATTAACAATTTTCTACCAAGTTTCACATTGCTGCTACAAATAAAAATCTTATGAGGGAAGAGGCATTACTTTCAGGATGCCCTTTATAATATAGTTTATTTAAAGGAATTGTCAGTATGTGCATAAAACATGAGATATAAAAAAATCAATAAGAGCAATTCTAAAGTGACATTACTTTTCATTTCAACAAGTTTTGTTTGAAGCTGCATAAATGGCAGACCTGGGTGTCATTTTGTTTTGAAGATTGATACCATTACAACAATGTCATTCATTATTTTTTGGGGTTTGGCTATTGCATTTGTATTAAATTAATATCCATGTTTTTTTTATCTTTTTTACAGAGGTGCTACTACTGCTACTACACTCTACGTCAAGAAAATAGTTGCACCCAGAAGGAAGCAACCGACAAAGCACACAGCAGCGACGGGAAGGGTCTGGGAGACCTAGACGAACCATGGAGAGAGAGGATCGACGGGTTGTTTGACATGCGCGGAGTTACCCAACAGCCATGATTGCGGATATTCAGCGAGCAGTGGTGCCTTTCATGCATCGTCCGAGTAGTGCCAGCATCATTGGCAGATGGCTGCACGACATAGGACTACACACATGCAGACTGTTTCGACGACTGCCCTTAACACCATTGCATTGTCGCTAAAGATTGCAATGGTGTCGTGCCAGACTGTCATGGAGCCACTCAGAATGGCATTGGTGATCTTCAGTGACGAGTCCCGCTTTTGTCGTGGAAGAGACGACCAAGAAATTCATGTGTGGAGGCACCATGATCAGCATCAAGATGAATGGTTTGTTGTCGAGCGTCACACGTCCAGAAGTCCAGGTGTCATGGTATGAACACCAAAAGTGATCTGCTTATGATGCCAGATCACTTTTGGTGTTCATTACATGCACTTTGACAGCGCAACGGTACATTAATAAGGTCCTGCAACCAGAGGCCCTACCTTTTCTTCACGCTCACTCTGTTGTGATTTTCCAACAGGACAAGGCTTGTCTGCATGCTGCTGCTGTCTCAAGAGCTTGCCTTCAAGGCACTGACACTCTGCGATGGCCAGCCGCATCGCCAAACCTATTGCCGATTGAAAATGTTTGGGATGCTATTGGACGTACTATCCACACTCCACCCCTACCGCACAATCTGCATGAGAAGATTCAAGCTGCATGGGATGGCTTATCGCAGGACACCATTAGGAACCTGTACAACTTCATGCCAAGTCGTCTGGTATACTGTGTAAGCAAACATACCACCCCAAGACCATGCTGAGAGACACTACTTATTGGCTTGTAGTTCAATAAATATTGCCCATATCAGTATCAATGTTTAATCATTTATTGTTCCTGGTAACCTTTACCTTGCTCCCGAATAGCATTGCAATCCAACCCATCCTTCCGAGTGCAATTATTTTTTTGACGTAGAGTGTACTTTCTATGCCTATTGGCACATAAGGGTGCAAACTCTGGCTTTCAGAGGTGCGGTGATTTAAAATTCTCTTACTAATTTTTCTAATGTGAAAGATGTAGGAAAATGTTATAAATGGATATCTGAAGTATGCAGCATTCTGCTTTTGTAATGCACAAGAATTATGTGATGGGAATATTTTTCTTGTAAATAAACAAATTGTAAATTTATATATTTCAGACTCTTAATAAAATATTCTATTTTTTATTCCGTGTTCTTACTCATTGTGAAATTGGAGGTTAGAATGCATATTTTGCTGCGTGTGTGAATGAATCATATTTTTTGAAGGTAACTGTCAATTAAATGCTATATCTGGTTATTTTGCAGAAAATATATGCATATTAAAGGTGGACCCTAATAAGTGAATATTAGCATCATGTTCAAATATCTAGAAGTATAAACACTGTCATTCAGTGCATAGGCTGTTTTAAGATGTGTGTATGTGAGGACTTCTTAAAGAACATAATGTAGTGTTTGCTTAATGTTAAGCATTTTAATTCTGGAAATTTGAGCAGGTTACTAGAAAATTAGTAAGGGCTGCAATGAAGGCTTAATTTTAATTCTGAGCTTTCTTTCACAAATTTAGAGGAAATACTTGAGACAGCATATGGATTATCTTTTCCCCAAACCACTCGTTCTGTGATGGTAAAATACAAATGATATTGTTTTCAGGTTCATGTTAAACATGAGTAGGTTTACGAAATGTGTCCTTCACTGGCCTTAAAATTACAAAAAATTGGACTGGAGTTCATAGAGAGAAATTGGTATCCAAAACACTCTTTCCAACTTGACTGAATTGCAACATATTCCTGAAAAATATTTTGTATGAATTAAGAATAAAGAGTAAAAATGCCAAAGGAATAGAGTGAATGTTTTCTAAGTGTTAAGCAAACACTGTTTCAATGTTAAATATGTTGAAAACCAGTTCCCCAGATGCTGAGCATTCATTTCGATGGTTAGTAACTGTAAATAAATAAAAAAATAAAATAAAAAAAAAGGACAGAAAATATTATTTCAAGAGGTCAAACATTAAAAAATTTGAGGAACGTGGGAAATCTTTATTTATACTATCTACGCTGAGTGAACACTGTGACCATCTACCTAAAACTTCGTAGGTCCTCTTTTCACCCTCAGTCATACATGAAATTCTTAAACGGATACGCGGAATTCCGCCTTTTTTGTCATCATTTAGGCCGATTCTCGAGATCGATGCAGAACTGAAGAGGGGGGCCGTTTTCCGTCTGGTAATGGTATTTCGTCTTTTAAAACTTTCGGAAACTGAAGTTCAAGGGAGTAAAGATTTTTCCCGTAATCGTAATTTTTTTTTTCTCACTATGTTTCCTGTGTCCAGTATTGTTGTTAAATATCATTTTATTGCATCAGTGGCATAGCCAAAAATTTCTTAAGGGGGGGGGTCTCTGGGTTTGGTTCACTGGTGAAAGCCTCGTATCACGTATATATCGCTCTAAATTTGTGCTCAGTCTCCCCTCAAGGGAGGGGTTCAAACCCCTAAACCCCCACCCTCTGGCTATGCCACTGTATTGCATAAATGTTTGTATTTCAGCATGAAACTGTGGACAACGATTTCCGTAAACGGAAGTTAAGACGACGCGAAGATTTTCCTGTAGTCTTCAGGCATAAGATTCTTTCGTGTATTCGAAGAATTCCGACATTTCCGTTATCATTTTGAGCATTTTCGAGATCAATGCACAACTGAATATAATTTGGGGGGGGGGGGGGGTTCGTTTTCCGTTTGAGAACGGAGTTCCGTCTTTCGAAAACTGAAGTTAGATGCAGCAAAGATTTCTCCCATAATCGTTTTTTTTTTTCTGTTGCGACGTTTCTTTTGCCCAGTATTGTTCTTAAATGTCCATTTATTCCACAAATACTGTATATCAGCCTAAAACTTGAGGGAAAAGTTGCCGATAACGGAAGTCAGTGGAAGCGAAGATTTCTCTCGTATTATTTATTTCTTCCCGTGTTATTAAATGTTACTTTCCCCTCATGAATGTCTGCACTTAAGCTTGATAAGGGATGGGAAATTCAAGAAAGGAAGTGACGAAGTTTGTAAATTTGTTAGAATTGATGCATTGCATTAAAAAGTATTCATATTCTCAAAGCTACACCATGTATTTAAAGTAGTGAAAGCTTTGATATCATGCATTCATGGTCATCAGGCTAAATGTTCTTTCAAAATGACGGATAAAATTATTGTCATCTGAGGGAGTAAAAGGGAAACAAGAAGAAAAGCGACAATGAAGAAGTGGGAAGGGAATAATATCAACAGAAAGAAAAATTAAAAGATTGTTGTGCAACTGCAGAGTCAACAAAAGACAAATATGGCCATCGAACTTGTTGAGAAGAGAGCAACACAAGAGGGAAATTGAGCTGATGTTCTAGCTAGTAAAAAAAAAGAAGGAAAAGGGGCCTCAAGTCAACTCGAGTAGCTGCTTTTCCGTCCAGTTTTTAAGAACTAAAACCGTGAAACTTATTTCTAAATATTTTACTTTATTTACTGAAAATTTTTAAGTGCTTTTCTTTTAAACATTTCTTTCAAAGCTGCCGTCCAAATTCGCCGCTATTTCCTTAACCAGTTTCATGTGAAATTTCCGCCAAAAATTTTGTAAACTATTTTGCTGAGGTTAGAGGCGGGGGCTATCAACACGCCCCTGCTTTCCATCCAGAGTACAGACATGATCGACGTTATCTGCTGCTAGAAGCACTGCAGCGTTTTCAGCAACATTCAAAGAGGCAGAGCCACCTGATACTGCGGCGTTTCTTTCGAAACTTATTACCTCTGAATACGACGTACAATAACCAAGCGTAGGAGAATGTCAATAAGGTATCTTGACCTAAAGTTGTGGTGCACCTGAACAGACAAACTGATCTGTAGTGCCTGTGGACATAGCAATCCTCTTGGACGGATACCTTGTATAATGCTCTGGCCAATAGCACCCATTTTCATACAAAGATCCTTTCCCACAAATGATTTTGGTGATTGCAATTTCAAACTGTTATGAATGTAATCCATAGCACTGTCTTCAGTCAGGTCACTTGGAGATGGATACACATCTACTCTAGACAGGTGCGTAGGCAGGATTTTGTCGGGGGGGGGGGGGGGTGTCAAACATCTACTACTGTAGTTCAAAAACGGAAATTATATATATATATATACAGTATATACTTAAGAGCAAAACTGAAGACTAAGGAAAAAATTTTAGAATTTAAAACGAAGGGTGCAAAATAACCTGAAAGTCAATGAGTCAAAATTATATATGTATTTTTTTGCTTAGGTATCTTCTTTATAGAAAATATATACAGTATATATATATATGTCCAAAAGTTTACCAACAGAACAACCACCTGTAGCAGGTCATTGCTTAAACGTTTCAGTGTTTACATGTTAGTAAGGAACAGTTATACCGATACCGTTATGGGTTGGATTCTTACATATACACAAATCATAATACACTGGCGTGCTAAAATTAAGGACGAGACGGTTTTTCGAATGTAACGTCGTGCAGAAGTGATCCACATCGACTCAAATCATACCATAAGATCCCCTGAGCAAAACCGTCCAAACAAGGAATCCAAAGGCACTTTATTGAAAAGGTAACTTCGAGCACAACTGGACAGAAACGTCCATGTGACAGGTGCTGTCAAGAAAAATACAGTCTTTAGTAGGGGATATGATCACCCTGACTGCGTTGCAGGATTTACAACGTCTGTCCATGCTGAGGACGAGGTTGTCAAGGAGCTGTTGAGGCATCGCGGCCCATTCCTCTTGTAGCGCCAATCGTTGCTGGCGGCTGGTGACGTGCTGCCAAGCGTTTCTCGAGAAGGTCCTACACGTGTTCGATTGGATTTAGGTCCGGAGATCTTGCGGGCCAATCCATGCGTTGAATATCTTCACTCTCCAACAGCTCTGCGACAGCCACTGTACGATGAGGTATAGTGTTGTCGTCCATGAAGAGGAACTCAGGACCCACAGCACCTCTAAACAGACGCATGTGAGGCAGAAGAACCTCGGTGCAATAGCGGACGCCAGTGACTGAACCTCCTTGGAAGATGTGGAGGTCAGTACGGCTACCAAGCATGATACCGCCCCAAACAAGAACTCCGCCACCTCCCAACCGGTCCCTTTCGATGATGTTGGAGGTGTGATTGCGTGTTCTCTGCTCTCTCCAGATGTGTATTCGTCCAGGATCGCTCGTCAGACTAAATCTGCTCTCATCCGTTAAGAGAACTCGGCCCCATTGCTGATGTGTCCAGTTCTTGTGTTCCTGGCACTACAGAAACCGCCGTCTCCGATGAGCAGGCGTTAATGGCACACACCGTACTGGTCGTCGTGCAAATAGACCACCTTTGTGCAGCCTCCTGGCCACGGTAAAGCGCGATAACGGACGTCCAGTTGTCTGTTGCATGTGCCTTGCGATTTCTTCCGCTGTCTCTTCTCGCCTGTAGGACAATATACCGGTCGTCCGCCGCCGTGGCTGCTCGTGAACGACCTCTGCTAAACTCTCGGACAGCTGTTCCTGTCGTTTGAAATGCTCTCCAAGCTCGTGAAACGATGCTGTGAGCGATCCCGAACTCCTCGGCCCCACTAGTCACACTTCGACCTTCTTCCAACTTCCCAATGACGCGACCGCGGGTAAAGTCATGCCGATGTCGTCTACTGGATTACCTGTTGACCATATCACACGGTGGTAGCAACTCGACGTCGTTCAAACCGATGTACACCGTGCAATAGCTTTCACCGAATTGCTAAGCATGATCATATGTAGAGGATTTTAGGAAGGCAGTGTCTGACCCCAGGTCATAAACAACCCTTAGAAATAAGAAACTAGGAGATTTGGGCTAGCGCCCGATAGGAAAGGGACACGGAAGCGAAGTAGAAAGGGGGCGCGCCCTTATTTATTACCGGGGGCCAGTACCCGGTGTCCGACGGCTTAACGTGCCCATCCGACGCACGGCTGGTATTTAGTTAATCGAGCGTTCGTACCTGCCTGAGATCGAACCTGATGCCCTTCCCGTGGCAGTCACGAACGTTGCCCACTCGGCCACCCGCGGCAAGAATTGCTAAGCGTACACCGCCCGTGTGCTTTATACCCTTCCGACACTCCCTGCGTCATGCTGCATATACGCGCATGCCCTACCGTACCGCACCCTAGTCTATCTCCTGAGTGGTCTTTCGGTCCGTTCTGCCTGCTCGTTCCGCTGTTATGCTAATTTTCCCTCTTCGTACTTAATTTTTGCACGCCAATGTATGAGAAGAAACAATTCGCTAGATTAGAATATTTTGATACTGCCTGAATTTGAAATCCTGGATAGGCTGTTAAGACAAAAGTATGACTTCTAATATAACATTAACACGCAGTAATTTAAAACTGGATATTAAGAACTGTAGAATTAAGGATAATTACTTTTTTAATCATACCTGGTTCCTATTATCACAATTTGAATCTGAGTCTCCTGCCTTTCTCTGATAAGTCAGCGATAACTTTATCTGCATTCAGGGATATATCTCTGTGTACATATAACATTGCTAAGCCATTTAATCTGTCTTCAGAGGTAGTGCTACGCAAGCACGATTTTATTCTCCGGAGGGTTGAAAAGACCGTTCCACAGAGCTCGTTGATACTGGCAAAACACATAAAATCTTCAACAGTTTATGTACATTAGGATATACCGCAATATTGCATTGTTTCAAAACGTCAGTTGCATTGCGTAACTTCGCATTTTCCATAAGGCTACTTAGGCATCTTCTCTCTAGCTGTATTTCGGCTTTCACAGTTTTGCTGTCATCCAGCTCACTTGAATAAAAATGTAGTGTTTCTTCTAAGTCGTTCTCGTTGTTAGACAAAAAATTGTGAAAAGGCAGTAAACACTGTGTATTTTTAATAAAGGTTTTATGCATTAGAAATCTTCGATCGATTTCTTGTACGAACGAATCTAAAAACGGGAAGAATACAGATATTCTGCAGTAATCTTCAGCAGAATCTGTTTCTACGTTGAAACGATTCGTTTGTCTGTTACATAAACGTGGTACTTTGATGTCAAAATCTAGTAATTTCGATTTTTCAATTCTTGAAATATTTCTTTTTAAATTTGTAACAGGATTTTTTCTTATTGATTGTATTTCATGTTTTAAATCCTCTGCAAGATTTATAGCTTCAACTAAATCTATGTTTTCTTTCTGTAATGCTTTGCACAGTAAAATTGAGTACCGAAAAACCACATCAATGACAAGAACGGTAATGTTGAATTCTACATCTTTTATCGCCAACGAAATCTGCATGGCTTTCGACGATGCTTCCTTGTCATTCCAGGAACTCATTTCTTCTAAAGCATTTCAGACTGCCGGCTGATTCTCCAAAAAAGTGTTAACGGAATCATGTCTATCTACCCATCTTGTTGGGCATGAACGCTTTAGTTTCTCCTTTCTGGGATCGAAATATATTTTTTGCCTTTGTAAGAATGACTGACATTCAGGGGTATTAAAAAATTCATAAACGTTTTCTACTGTACCCATAGCCCTAGAAATGGCTAAATTTAAGCCGTGTGACCTACAATGAACAAACATAGCGGACGAGAATTTTTCTTTCATGACTTCTTGAGCACCATTAAATTTTCCTGCCATTGCTGATGCTCCTTCATAGCCCTGACCCCGGAGGTACTTGGTTTCCACACCAAATTTATCCTATGTGGTTATTATTGTTTGAGCTAATTATTTTCCTGTGGTATTACCACTCACCATGGGCGGAGTTACGGGGGGCATGGGAGGGCATTGCCCCCCCAACGTTGGAGGAGAAATGAATGAATTTTTCTACAATAAAGATAGTCTATATCTATAACCAAGACAATTATTGAATGTGAACCGGTCTCTGAACGAAATATAAACAACCAACAGTTGTCGCCCTCACACATTCTACAACAATTATGCCAATGACAAATAAAGCTGTCTCAAAAAGTCAAAATGCGCTCCTATATACAGCAGAACGTCAACTTTCTATCTAATCCGGTGTAATCCAGTCGCTATGACATCTGGCTCATAGCAACTGCCAATCAACGTGGGACTCGGATAGATGATCTGCCCGTCATTGATTGGACAAACGCCTGCGCCTCTCAGTCTCGAGCGTGCCTTTTTCGACCCCCTTCACTTCACGAAGCTCCGCCGGTGTGTTATTCTTAGCACAGTATTTGACTGCTTGTGTGCGTGGTCTCAGTATTACGCTGTTGTCTTTGCGTGTGGTAAAATATAATTGTGCTATGTGCTTGTATTTAGTGTCTACATTTTAAGAAATTAATCATGAGTAACTGTTCTAGAGACATACGTTTTTTTCTTTTCAAAGTCAAACGACTCGGAAACACCTTCTATGCGTAGTTCACAAACTTCAACATGTGAAAGTGAAGTGCTACGAGAACGAGATCTTCCTAAACAGGAACGATGTACGAGGATAGATAATAAAAAAAGGTTACAAGCAGCAGCATTGGAAAAGTAATTAGTGTGGAGGGTACATTTGTTGCCCAGAGTGGAGACAGATGGCGCTAGTTGTATGACAGCGGTTGTTTGGGAAGTTAGTGCAAGTTCGCAGACGCGTGAGAGCGATTGAAATGGCAAGACGTTTAGAAAAGTGGTCCCGCTTGGAGGTGCGAGCCCTAATTCGGTTCTTATGGACAAAGAATGTGTCCGCATCTGCAATTCACAGTCAAATAGTGGAAGTTTATGGTGAAGAAGCAATCAGCCGACAACATGTAGCGAAATGGTGTCGCTCTTTTCAATCGGGCAGAGAGGATGTGGAAAACCGCAACAGGGCAGCGAGCGGCCGTCCAAGTTCGTCAACGACAGAAATCAACACGGCACGAGTTGACGAAATGATTCAAAATGATCAACGAGTAACTGTGCGTGCAATGGTGTCAGAGCTGGGACTCAGCTATGGTACCGTTCAGCGTACCGTTTCTGATGTTTTGGGATATTCCAAGGTTTGTGCCTGGTGGGTACCACATGCGTTATCCGAGGAGCAGAAAGCCACACGAATGATGTGCAGCCTCACGTTTCTGCAGCGTTACCATGCCGACGGCCAGCAATTCATTGATTACATCGTTACTGGGGACGAAACTTGGCTTCATCACCTCGTCCCCACAACCAAAAGAGCCAGTATGGAGTGGAAACACGCTAGATCACCAACGAAAAAGAATTTTAAGGTTACACCCTCTGCCAGTAAAGTTATGGCAACCATATTCTGGGATGCATGCGGTGTTAACCTTATCGAGTATCTGGAGCGTGGCCATACCGTTAATGCCGATCGTTATTGTGCCACTTTGACAAGGTTACGTGAAGCCATCCGACGCAAACGGCCTGGCATGTTGAGTGATGGTGTCATCTTCTTGCATGACAATGCCAGGCCCCATACTGCACGCAAAACTCAAGAATTGCTGCAAAAGTTCAAGCGGGAAGTCTGGATTTGGCACCCAGTGACTACTTCGTATTTTTGGGTTGGTGCGAATGAAATGTCCGTCCAAGGACCATGGACGGCGAGAACGGAAAAGTAGGACAACTTACCTAGGCAAAATAATTCCCCTTGGCATCGACACATAGTTGCCATCTGTCCGGCTAGGCATGATCCCGGAACGAAAAAAGTCTTGTGGCTGGAACCTGAAGAAGTCATCAACTGCACGTTGAACCCCGTTGTCCGTCGTGAACTGTTTCCCGGACAGGAAGGGATCCAGGCGACGAAACAGATAATAGTCTGTCGGAGACAAGTCCGGGAAATAGGCAGAATGAAGCAGTGCTTCATAGCCCAAGGCACTTTGCGTCAGCATCGTTCGTCGTGCGACATTAGGGTGGACGTTGCCCTGTAGCAGAAGAACACCATGTCTGTTGACCAAAGCCGGTTGTTTCTGCAGCAATTTCGAGTGCATCTGGTGTAATTCAGCACAGGAACGTTCTACAGTGATGGTTTGGCCTCTTGCCAAGAAACTCCGATGAATTATCCAGGTTGTTGACCACCAGACAAGGAGCATCATCTTCTTGGTGTGTAGGGGTAGGATGCCGTCCAGCAGACTGTGCCGTGCTTAACAATTGTGCAGATCGTTTCCGATTATCATAAAGGAACCACTTCTCGTCGCAAGTGACGATTCGATGCAGTACCGGTTCGTGTTTATTCCTGGCAAGCAGCGACGTGCAGACTTCCAAACACCTAGTCTCGTTGGGAGTTGTGAACTCATGCGGCAGTCACATGTCCAGCTTTTTGATCTTAGCGAGCGTAGCCAGACGCCGAACCTCTGCCGCTATCTCACGACGCGTTTTTCGGGGTCCGCTTCAACCACACGTAGCAGAACATTGTCAGAAACAGCAACAGGTCGGTGACTACGTGTTTCATTTTGCAGGTCCGGATCTCCGCTTCGAAACTTTACAAACCATCGCCAAGTTGTTCGTTCGTTGGTTGTATTCTCCCCAAACGCTTTGTTAACATTTGGAGTGGCAATTCCTGCAGAATGGCGCAGTTTAAATTCATACAGGAAGATGAGTCTCAAATCCGGCGTCTGCATGTCTCCTTTGCAAGCCACGTTACGTCCAAACAAACGACATCTGAACCTTGTTCCTCACACACGTGCTAGCTATTTATAGTAACTCTGTGACGTAATACCCGCAACACCTGTGGGCGGTTCCATTCCGCTGTGGTGGGGGACCTGACTCCACTGCTCGTTCGCGCCGGACATTTCATTCGCACCAACCCAATAGAAAGAAGAAAAATTCCGAGAGCTTAACAAAATGTTACGAGAACTCATAAGACAGTAAAACAACAAGCTATTTGATATTCTGAACTATGGCTGAATTACAAGGTCGAATATTACACTGTATAAAGAAATTATAAATACAGTGACTTTTGGCGTTCTTCAATAGGCAAATAGAAGGATCATTAGTAGAACAAAAAACAAACAAACAACAACAACAAAAAACCCAAGAAAGATCACACTAAATCTTCGGTTGTAATCAGCACGTCTTTTGAATCCTTTCTGACGTGAACTAAATGTATCAGAGCTATTCAAAGTCAATGGAACCAATATGGAAAACAATAGTATCTGATCAAAGAAAAGAGTTTTTCAATCGGGTTTTTCATTCTACATATATTGATGTAAATGGAAACGTGAACTTACGCCCTCTGGTTGCAGACGTGTGCGTTAAGAAAAATTTGAAATTATATGAGAAACATTTCACAGCGGAAACGCTCTCCAACGAAGAAAGAATTTTTCAAATCGGATTCTTAGAAGTAGAGATATCGACAAATATAAAATATGTTCCTACGCCCCCTGGCGGGGAAAACACGCATTTTAAAAAGAAAGTATTCTCAAAAGGTTTTTCGATGTGAGCTGTATCGGTCCAGGAAATAATTTTTTCAGTCGAGTTTTCAGCAGCTCAGATTTTGCTGTAAATACACCAGAAGCAGAAATTAACACTTATGCCCCCTGGTGGCCAAACCATTCTTTGCCAAATATTGAAAGCTATACGCAAAACATTTCCTATGATGAGCTGTATGCGATATAGGAAAAATTTTTAAAAACCGGAGTTTTAGAAGCAGAGATTTAGGAAGGAAAGCAATTTACCATTACGCCCCCTAGCGGAAAGTCTGTGAATTACTTGAAAATTTTAAAATTATATGAAAAATATGTCGCATAGGAAACTATCCAATAAAGGAGAATTTTTTCAAATCAAACCATTAGAAGCAGAGATATTGACAAAAATAAGATATACATCTACGTCCCCTGGCGGAGAAACCATGCAATATTTTAAGGAGAAAATATTCCGAAAAGGTTTATCGACGAGAGTGGCGTCGGTCCACGAAGAATTTTTTCAATCGAGATTTTAAAAGCTCAAGTTTTTTTGTTGCAAATACATCAGAAGCAAAAATTAACACTTACGCCCTCTTGTGGCCAAACCGTTTTTTATCAAAAATAAGAAATTATATGCAACATATTTCTCATCAGAAGCTGCATCTGCTGAAGAAAGAGTTTTTTAAATCGGAGTTTTAGAAGCAAAGATGGGGGGGCAGTTTAGTTTTACGCCCCCTAGCGGAAATTCTATACGTAACTTGAAAAAGTGACTATACCAAAAATAGTTTTCGATATAAATGGAATCGAAAGGTAGAACAATTTTTTCAGTCGGGCGTTTAGAAGTAAATATATGGAATAAAATGTATTTTGAATTCGATACCATCTGCATTTACGCCCTCTAGTGGCAAAATTGTGCAACGTGAAAAAAACCGAAATAAAGGATCATCATTCGAACATTTCAAGCTTCCCAATGCAAAAACGTTTTTCAAATCGCACTCTTAGTTGCAGAGATATGGTGCCCACAAACGGACGGACGGACAGACGAACGGACAATCCGATAGCATAAGCACGATCCTTTTTTACAAAAGACGTGCTAAAAATAGATGTAATGGACTGGCAGTCTTAGAGCCTACACTTAAACACGATGAGAAATGTCTGGTTGTTACTTCTCAAGCTTGTACACTCACAGACAATGAAATTTGCGCACCTAGAAGAAAACATGCTACAACCGCGAAACTTTGCAAATAGCTAGAGTGCGTGCTGGTATGCAAATGATCCACGTTTGGTGCGATTACGCATGACCGTACAACCTGTGGTGGCGCTGCAAGCACGAACCGGCAGCCTTATAAACAGGGCGTGTTGTCGATGTCCCATGAAAGCGTAAAGCACCGGCCGACGCAAGCTAGAGTACAGAGTGACAAGAATGCCGGGTATATGCCAGAGATGTCGATTTACGCAACTTACGGACTTTGAGAGAGGCCTGACCATCGGGCTGAAAACTGCATGGTGGTCGGCCGGCAGTATAACCCGCCACGTGGATCGTTGTGACCATACCGTCCGACTGTGTTGGGAGCAGTGGACACATAACGGCACTGCCACACGGCGGAGCGGCTCCGGACGGACTAGGAGGAACACCGGTAGAGAGGATCGACAGATCTTGCTCCAGGCACGAACGGATCCCACGGGGACCCGGTCAACTATACAGGCAGATATAGCAGCTCCTGAACCATTTTCCGACGCCTCGCGGAAGCGAATCTGCGATCCCAGCGCCGCTCACGTGTGCCGCCATTAACACCGGAACATCGCCGGCTCCGTGTGCAGTGGTGCCTGGTCAGAGCGACGTGGAACGCCACAGACTGGCGACGTGTGGTGTTTAGCGATGAGTGCCGCTTCGTTTTGGGGACAAATGATCGTCGTGTTCTGGTGTGGAGGTCTCCGGGTCAACGGCACAATCCAAAACTTTGCCATCGTGCGCTACACCTCTCCCACTGCAGGCATTATGGTTTGGGGAGCCATAGCATACGATAGCCGATCAGCTCTAGTAATAGTACGTGGATCATTGATAGACCAGCGGTATGTGGATGAAATCCTACGGCCCCATGTGCTCCCTTTCCTGGCCGGGACTCCAGGTGCGCTATATCAGCAGGATAATGCCCGCCCGCACACGGCTCGGGTTGCCCAGGACTTCCTACGTCATGTCCAGACACTTCCATGGCCTGCCCGCTCCCCAGAGATGTCCCTTATCGAGCATGTGTGGGACCAGTTGAAACGCGAGCTGCCGCCGTGCCTAACTCTCTGGGATTTGGAGTACGCCCTCCAACACGTGTGGGCCGGACTGCATGCCATAGATCCCTCTGTAATTGTCCTGCCGCTCTGTTTTTGCCATGATGTGTATCATTCATCTGTATCATTACGTCCATAAAATTTCAGTTCAATCCGATGCTTTCTTTTTGGTACGCAAATTTCATTGTCCGTGAGTGTATATGAAAAAATATAAGCAATATTCTTCGTCAAGAGGATTACAAATTGCAATATGTTGCTGTTGAGACAAAATTATCGTTTGCACGTTACAAGACTTGGTAACAGTAATGCCAAACACAATATATTCGCTAATTAAGGCAAATGGAAGTGCCAGATATTATTAAATCAGGAAACATTATTTTCTACTTTGTAATATCTGGTGTGCATTTATAATTTCTACACAGCAAAATGTACTCGTTAGCTTTACTTATTTTAATGGCGTAATAAATATCTTGAAATACTACACTCACGGACAATGAAATTTGCGCATCTAGAAGAAAACATGCTGCAACCGCGAAACTTTGCAAATAGTTTAGAGTGCATGCTGGTATGCAAATGATCCACGTTTGGTGCGATTGCGCATGACCACATACCCTGTGGTGGCGTTGCAAGCACGAACCGGCAGCCTTATAAACCGGCGTGTAGCCGATGCTCCATGAAAGCGAGAAGCACCGGCCGACGCAAGCAATAGTACGGAGTGACAAGAATGCCGCGTAGATGGCAGAGACGTCGATTTACGCAACTTACGGACTTTGAGAGAGGCCTGATCATCGCGCTGAAAACCGCAGGGTAGTCGGCGCGCCGTATAGCCTGCCACGTGGATCGTTCTGACCACACCGTCCGACTGTGTTGGGACCAAAGGACACGTGACGGCACTGCCACACGGCGGAGCGGCTCCGGACAGACCAGGAAGACCACCGGTAGAGGAGGATCAACGGATCGTGCACCAGGCACGATCGGATCCCACGGGGACCCGGCCCATTATACAGGCCGATGTAGCGGCTCCTGTGTGCCCACGAACCATTTCCCGACGCCTCGCGGAAGCGAATCTGCTATCCCTGCTCCCCTTACGTGTGCTGCCCTCAACACCGGAACATCGCCGGTTCCGTATGCAGTGGTGCCTGGCCAGAGCGACGTGGAAAGCCACAGACTGGCGACGTGTGGTGTTTAGCGGTGAGTGCCGCTTCGTTTTGGGAACAGATGATCATCGTGTCCGGGTGTGGAGGTCCCCGGGTCAACGGCATCATCCAAAACCTTGCTATCGAGTGCCTCACATCCCCCACTGCAAGCATTATGGTCTGGGGAGCCATAGCCTACGATAGCCGGTCAGCTCTAGCAGTGATACGTGGATCATTGACGGGCCATCGGTATGTGGATGAGATCCTTCGGCCCCATGTGCTCCCATTCCTGGCCGGGACTCCAGGTGGGCTATACCAGCAGGATAATGCCCGCCTGCACACGGCTTGGGTTGATCAGGACTACTTACGTCATGTCCGGACATTTCCATGGCCTGCCTACTTCCCGGACATGTCCCCTATCGAGCATGTGTGGGACCAGTTGAAACGCCAGCTGCCGCCGTGCCGCACTATCCGGGATTTGGAGCACACCGTCCAACACGTGTGTCCAGCCTGCAGCAGGACAACATCAGGTGTCTGTTCGCCTCCATGCCAGACCGTATTGTAGCATGTATCGCCGCACGAGGCAGTGAAACGCGCTACTGAAGATGACCGGACTGCGTGCCACAGATCCCTCTGTAATTGCCATGCAGCTCTGTTTTTGCCATCATGTGTATCATTCATCTGTATCATTACGTCCATAAAATTTCAGTTCAATCCGATGTTTTCTTCTTGGTGCGCATCACCAAGAAGGAAGCATCGGATTCCTTCTTGGTGATGCGCACTGTAGTGCATAAGCCAACCATCCTTCTATGATGCAAATTAATTATGTATGAGATGTTTTTTGTGTTGCAAGTATCATTCTATAGAAGATAATCAAGAAATAGCAGGAATATTTCTGTGTATTTATATAATTTCTTTACATAGTATACAATTCAAAGTGTAATATAACAAGAAAGATGACACTGAATTTTTGGGTGTAATGAGCACGTCTTTTGAATCCGTTCTGACGCGAATTAAATTTATCAAAGCTATACAAAGTCAATGGAATCGGTATGGAAAACAATAGTATCTGACCGAAGAAAGAAGTTTTTCAAACGTGTTTTTAATCCTGCTGATATTGCTGTAAACGGAAACGTGAACTTACGCCCTCTGGTGGCAGACTTGCATTAAGAAAAAATTTAAATTATTTGAGAAACATTTCACAGCGGAAACACTCTCCAACAAAGAAATAATTTTTTCATATCTGACGCGTAGAAGCAGAGATATCGACAAATATAAGATATGCATCTACGTCCCCTGGCGGGAAACACATGCATTATTTTAAGAAGAAAGCATTCTGAAAAGGTTTTTCGATGTGAGCAGAATGGGTCCGGGAAAAAAAAAAAAATTCAGTCGAGTTTTCAGTTCTTGCTGCAAATGCATCAGAAGCAGAAATTAATACATATGCCCCTTGGTAGCCGAACCGGTCTTTACTTAATATTAGAAATTATTAGATATATGAAGAAATTTCCCATCAGGAGCTGTATGCGATACAGGAAGAAGTTTTCCAATCGGAGTTTTAGAAGCAGAAATATCGGGGAAAACGCAATTCACCTCAAGTCCTCCCAGCGGAAAGTTTATGAGTTACTTGAAACTTTTTGGAGACATTTCACTCCGGAAACGCTATCCAACAAAGAAGGAATTTTTCAAATCAGACTCTTAGAAGTAGGTATATTAACAAAAATAAGATATATATCTACGCACCCTGGAGGAGAAACCATGCATTATTTTAAGATCAAAATATTTTTTTTTTTTTTTTTTTTTTTTTGATTGGAGGTTTAACGACCACCGTGAGCAACTCAAATGGGCTATAAGCAGTCGCCCGTCCCTAATTTAGGGTCACTGGTTCCAGGGAAGGGAGAGAGCCAGTGCCGTAAGACAAACACAACATCCATGCCTGACCGGGATTCGAACCCGGACCCCTTACGGACGAATGATCAGAGGCCAACGCCTTAGACCACTGCGCCACCGGGGCGGCTAAGATCAAAATATTTCGAAAAGGTTTATCTACGGGAGTAGTATCGGTCCACTTGCGATTTTTCTTCAATCGAAATTTAGAAGTTGAGATTTTGCTGCAAATACATCGGGAGCGGAAATTAAGACTTACGCCCCTGGTGGCCAAACCATTTTTTACCAAAAATTAGAAACTATATGCAAAAGATTTACCATCAGGAGCTGTATCTGGTGCAGAAAGAATGTTTCAAATCGGAGTTTTAGAAGCTGGGATATCGGGAGAAACACACTTTACTTAACGCCCCCTTGCGGAAAGTCGATGAATTACTTTAAAATTTTGAAATTACATGAAAAATATGTCGCACTAGAAACTCTACCCAATGACGAAGAAATATTTCAAAGCGGAGTATCAGAAGCAGAGATGTTGACAACAATGAGATGTATATCTACGACCCCTGGCGGAGAAACCATGCAATATTTTAAGAAGAAAGTATTCCGAAAAGGTTTATCGACGTGAGTGGCATCGGTTCACGAAATATTTTTTTCAGTTGAGATTCTAGAAGCTCAGATTGTGGCAAATACATCAGAAGCAGAAATGAACACTTACGCCCCTGATGGCCAAACGAATCTTTACAAAAAATTAGAAATTATATACAAAAGTTTTCCCATCAGGAGCTGTATCGTTGAAGAAAAAAAAATTCAAATCGGAGTTTTAGAAGTAGTGATATAGGGAAAAACGCAATTTACTTCTACGCCCCTAGCGGAAAATCTATGCGTAACTTTAAAAAGTGACTATACTTAAAATACTCTTCGACATAAATGGAATCAAAAGGTAAAAGATCTTTTTCAATCGGATGTTTAGAAGCAAATATATGGAATAAAATGTATTTTAAATTCGATATGACCTGCATTTACGCCCTCTAGCGGCGAAATTGTGCATCGTAAAAAAAAAAAAAAAAAACGAAATAGGGGATTATCATTCGCATATTTGAAGCTTCCCAATGCAAAAAGAATTTGTAAAATCGGACTAATGGTTACAGAGATATGGTGTCCACAACAGACGAACGGAGGGACGCACAAACGGGTAACATAAGCATGATCTTTCTTTTTGCAAAAAACGTGCTAAAAATACGCGCCGCCCCGATGATGCAGTGGTCTAAGCGATGGCTTCTGAACATTCGTCCGAAAGGGATCCGGGTTCGAATCCCGTGAGGCTTGTGTTCGTTTTACGTCACTGGCTCTCTTCCTTCCCTGGAACCAGTGGCCCTAAATTAGGGACGGGCAACTACTTATAGCTAACTGAGTTGCTCACGGTGGTCGTGAATTCTCCAGTTAAAAAAAACTACGCAATATGTGAAAATTCAGGTTGCCGCAGAATCAAATGAGGTAGCTATGCACAAAATGGTAATGGTCGATTTAATAATATGCGTTTGTATACAAAAACAAATAAAAATGGTTTTCTAGTAAATAGTAACGCTGTACTAGTGATCCGATTTATTGGCGTAGAAAATAAACACATAAGCGTTTCCAAGCTTTCGCACATCAACCAGATGGCTTTTTTCAAGGAAGTTAGACAGCTACGTGGTTGAGAGCTCGCTTTCTACAGTTTCTTGTAAGATTTTTGGTCGTGCATTTAAATGTGTGATAGTTAGCGTAGCTCCTGCCTATCGAACGTCTTTACCTGAAATTTTGAGAAGCGAAGAAAAAGAGAAGAATTGAGAGCATCTTTCGGTCAAGTTAACCAGAATTTAGTGTAGCCTTCCTCCTTTAAATTAGATGCTAATACTTTGTTTTTTTTTCTCATTTTCTTACTGAAACTGCTGATATTAAGTGCCTGCATATTCTCCTCTGGATAAATAACAGATATTGGTATTTTTTTCTTTATTTCGTGCCAGCTCATTTACACCCACGGGGAAAAGAAAAACTTCCTGCTTCAATGATTGATTGCATTCTATGCACTAAATTAATCCTACCATGCTGACAGCTGCGTTGAATTACAAGACCCACGGGGGCATCAAGAGGGTCTGATGTAGGGGGACATGACTAGGCGAATATATAGCCCCACATAATGGGCCACCTAACTAATTCTTTGCAGGAAAAAGAGAGGAAATCTTTTGCCGATGGGAAATTACAATAGGATGAAAGGGAACGTTGGAGTTCGAAATCGAAAAATACGGTATCTTATTCTTTTGCCAAAGCTAATATTTTTAATAGACTTCAATTACCTTTTTCTCTTTTCGAATTACTACTTTTCGGAAAACGGATTTTATTGGTTCGAAACGAAAATAACTCTCAGTATTACAAAGGAAAAAAAAAAAAATGAGAGTGAAATCTGCAAACTTTGAAAACTTCTGTTTGCTGGGGAAAAAAAAATAGAAAAGAAAGAAATCGACGTACACACTTTTGATATGAGTGGTCTTTATACTGTTCTTATGTCCTTGAAAAATTTAATTAATATGCAGTTTTAACAGGGTTTTTAGCACTTGTAAAATACAATAACCTCGGATGATGATCCAGTGGTAGAAGTAACCACGAAATGCAACTATTAAACTACATAGCAATGCACATAGATTAAATCTTTTATTATTATTATTTTTTTTTTGGTTGGAGGTTTAAAAAAATTACTTATTGGTTCACAGATACATTGACATATATACTGAACATACACTATATTGACAAAAGTCACCGGACACCTAGAAGAGAAACACAACATAGCATTTATTGACATACATTAGTATGGTGTCGATCCACCTTTGGCCTTAATGCATGCACTAACCCTTCGAGACAGGCTTTCGACAAGGTTTTGGAACACAACAATAGGTATGCGCTTCCATTCAGTACATAATGCTGCCGCTAACTGTTGCTTAGTAGTAGGCCTTGGACTTCTTATGCGGCGCTCTAATTCATCCCATAGGTGCTCTATGGGATTAAGATCAGGGCTCTGTGCTGGCCAGTCCACACACGATACGGAATTATCGTCAAACTACGCCGTAGCAGTCCGTGCTTTATGGCTCGGTGCATCATCCTGAAGGTACCAACAAGGCTCGGTTTCACAGTATTGCCACAGAGTTGGTAGGGCATAATTGTCCAGAATATCGAGGTAGACATACTACTTAACAGGTTTGTCCACGATAACCAATGGGCCGGGGCCATACCACGAAAAATACCCCCACACGAGTACACTGCCAGCTCCAAACGTGACCGTAGGAACAGTGCACTGTGGTCAATAGCGTTCCACCGGCTGCCTCCATACCCACACACGGCCATCAGGCTGATGGATCGTGTATCTGGATTCAACAGTCCACATAGGACCCGTTTCCATCGATCTACGGTCCACGATAAATGTTCTTTACACCATGCTAAACGACGAATAACATTTCGAGTGGAGATGAAAGGCTTATGAGCAGCCGCACGACCACGGTAATCCATGGAATGAAGTTCTCTGCAAATGGTACGTGTACATACCGAGGTTCCAGCATTTTTACTCACCTGTACACTGAGGTCTAGTGCAGTACTCCGTCGATTAGCTGTAACGACTCTCCTGAGGTTTCGACGTCCTCTATCACTGATTTTCGTTGGTCTGCATGTACGTTTTGCTGCTTGAAGCACGCCATGTGTCTTCCACTTATTCAGTACATCCAAAACAGTTGACTTGGGTATGTTTAAACGCCTCTCTGTTTCCCTTATGGAAAACACACTAATATAACACCCAACAATCTTTCCTTTCTCAAAGTCAGTTCTCTTCCGCCGCGACATTTTCACTCAACCTCACAGTGCGATATGATTGCGGTGAGCTGCAGGCTTGTTTTTATACCGTTTGCAGCTGTATCGCGCATCTTAAAAACGCAGCGGATCTGTTCATTTGCTTTGAATGGGTTTCCGGTGACTTTTGTTAATATAGTGTATATTGGACTTGGTTGACAGATATATACAGTGTAGGCATTCTGTGTGTCAACGTCAGCAATGTGAATATGTGAACAAAGAACGCATCGAATAAACCCCTGAAAGACAAAAACAAACAAACAACCATGCCTTACACAGGATTCGAACCCAGACCCCTCCGTTGGGCGAGGGATCATAAGCCATCGCTTAGACCACTGCACCACCGCGGCGGCGGTTAAATGTTGAACATCATTTCAGTAAATACGAGGGTCATTTCAAAAGTTTTGCACACTGTGGGTTATCTCTTAAAGACGGGATTTATTTTACAACATACCTTTACAGGTCTTCGAAGTAATCTCCATGTTTCTTTATGACAGCGGTCATATGTTTAGGCAAGTCTTGTATTCCAGTCAGGACACCTCCATGGTTGAAATGTCGGATTATTCGGGTCACCTCATTAGAGGGCCGCGGGTGGCCTAGTGGTCAGCGTTCGTGACTGCCATAGGGATGACACCAGGTTCGATCCTGGGCAGGTACGAACGTTTGAACCACTAAATACCCGCCGTGCGTCGGATGGGCACGTTAAGCCGTCGGACCCCGGGTACTGCCCCCCGGTAATAAATAAGGGCATCTTCCTCCTCCTTTCTACCTCGCTTCCGTGTTACTTTCCTATCAGGCACACTAGCCCAAATCTCCTAACTTCCTATTTCTAAGGGTTGTTCAAGACCTGGGGTCAGACACTCCCTTCCTAAAATCCTCTACATATGATATGATATGATCACCTCATTAGAAATATCCTGAATTGTTTCCTGCGGAGTGGCTTCTTCAGTTTTGGGAACAAGTCATAGTCTGGTAGGCTTTTGTTAGGACTATATGGCGTGTGAGAAAGCAATTCCCATCCATACTTTTCCAGAATGTCTCTTACTGTATGGGCAACATGCCGCCTCTCGTTGTCCAAAATGATGACATCAGCTTCGAGCATGTCGGGCCATTTGGTAGTCACTTTTCGCTTCCGTAATTTTTCAGTTAGGATTCTGAAAACCGAAGCGGTAGACATGTTTGTTTCATATGCAATCTCTTCACATGTTTTCCGTCGATCTTCTTCCAAAATGCTGTTGACAATAACCACAGAAGTGTCCTCCTTTGCATCTGATGGTCGTTCTCTTCTTGGGTCGTCTTCGGTGCTTTCCCAACCTGGGTGAAAACAAGAAGCCCACCGTGACACTGTGCTACGATCCACTACACTAACCCCACAAACTTCACACAAAGCTTTATGAATAACGGTATGGGATTTTCCTCGCAAAGTTTCAATTTCAATGTAGAATCATTGGTAGCTTCGCGAGATCTGACCTGACCCAGTTTCTTCCTCCCTTTCGAGGCAGAATATTTCTGAACAGGAACAAATTAGCCAGCAAACGTAGACACAACTTTGTATACTGAAACCTGACTCACAACTGGCGCAACGATTGGAGCGATTGCATCATCCTACGGGCAGCGCCTGCGCAGTGTGCAAAACTTTTGAAATGACCCTCGTATCTCTAGATTTCAGCACAATCACCATCTTTCCTGATACATCAGAAAGTTGGATTTTTCAGCTTGTGATGTGCTACAGAGGTGACGCACATGTCAAGACGGGAAATAGCAGTGATAAGCACTTGTCGGTGAAACTTAATTGGGAAAGTATTCGGCTCCAGAGCAGAGGGATATGAATATCGTCACCGGCAGATTTGCGTTTTCATATTGACGCCCGAACGTAAAAATGGCTCTACTGGTTCTTCGAAAAATGTGTGATGTTCGTAAGTACAGGTGAACAAATTTCGTGCTATATATAATATAATGAAGCACACCGTCTTTGCACGATAATTTTTAATGATAAAAATGACAGATATTTACAAATTAAAACACCATAAGTAATTTCAGGGCGACAGTCGCACCCGTCTTTAGATGAAAGAGAGTAATAGGTGCTTTGGTGCTCTAATACACTGGTGTGCAAAAATTAAGGACGAAGAGGAGAAATTAGCATAACAGCGGAACGAGCAGGCAGAACGGACCGAAAGACCACTCAGGAGATAGACTAGGGTCCGGTGCGGTAGGGCATGCGCATATATGCAGCATGACAGGGGGGGAGTGTCGAAGGGTATAAAGCACACGGGCGGTGTACGCTCAGCAATTCGGTGAAAGCTATTGCACGGTGTACATCGGTTTGAACGACATCGAGTTGCTGCCACCGTGTAATATGGCCAACACAGGCGATCCAGTAGACGACATCTGCATGAGTTTACCCGAGATCGCGTCATTGGGAAGTTGGAAGAAGGTCGAAGTGTGACTAGTGTGACCGAGGAGTTCGGGATCGCTCACAGCATCGTTTCACGAGCTTGGAGAGCATTTCAAACGACAGGAACAGCTGCCCGAGAGTTTAGCAGTGGTCGTCCACGAGCAACCACGGCGGCGGACGACCGGTATATTGTCCTACAGGCGAGAATATACAGACGGCAGACAGCAGGAGAAATCGCAAGGCACATGCAACAAACAACTGGAAGTCCGCTATCGCGTTTTTCCGTGGCTAGGAGGCTGCACAAAGGTGGTCTATTTGCACGACGAGCAGTACGGTGTGTGCCATTAACGCCTGCTCATCGTAGACGGTGGTTTCTGTGGTGCCAGGAACACAAGAACTGGACACATCAGCAATGGGGTCGAGTTCTCTTTACGGATGAGAGCCGATTTAGTCTGACGAGCGATTCTGGACATATACTCATTTGGAGAGAGCAGGAAATACGCAATCACACCTCCAACATCATCGAAAGGGACCGGTTTGGAGGTGGCGGAGTTCTCGTTTGGGGCGGTATCATGCTTGGTAGCCGTACTGACCTCCACATCTTCCAAGGAGGTTCAGTCACTGGTGTCCGCTATTGTACCGAGGTTCTCCTGCCTTACGTGCGTCTGTTTAGAGGTGCTGTGGGTCCTGAGTTCTTCTTCATGGACGACAACGCTACACCTCATCGTACAGTGGCTGTCGCAGAGCTGTTGGAGAGTGAAGATATTCCATGCGTTGAATATCTTCACTGAGACGCTTGGCAACACGTTACCAGCCGCCATCAACGATTCCGTAGCTGCGATTGGTGCTACAAGAGGAATGGGCCGCGATGCCTCAACAGCTCCTTGACAACCTCGTCCTCAGCTTGGACAGACGTTTTAAATCCTGCAACGTAGTCAGGGGTGATCATATCCCTTACTAAAGACTGGATTTTTCTTGGCAGCCGCCTGTCACATGGACGTTTCTGTCTTCTGTCCAGTTGTGCTCGAAGCTACCTTTTCAATAAAGTGCCTTTGTATCCTTCGGATTCCTTGTTTGGACAGTTTTGCTCACTTGTCCCATATTTTTACATCTTGGGGATCTTATGGTATGATTTGAGTCGAAGTGGAACACTTCTGCACGACGTTACATTCGAAAAACCGTCTCGTGCTTAATTTTTGCACGCCAGTGTATATGCATCAGAATATAATGACGTATGAAAGGGTGAAGCTTCTGCGCAAGAGTATCGCACTGTTACCATCGCAACACAGTTGAGTTACAAAATAAATTAGACCTAAGAGAGGACATATCAAGCCGGGTATATAATATACAGAGTATATGTATTTGGTAAAGTTCAAAAATTAATTATATATGTTCAAGTTCATAGTTGCAATGTGACGTTTCCATATTCTGGATAGTTCAACTGGGCGATTGTCATTACAATACTGGGCTATTGTCATTACTGAGAGGCCTTTATATCGAAGCCAACGGGACCGCTGTTGTAATGACAATAGCCCAGTCGAACTATCCAGAATATGGAAACGTCACATTGCAACTATGAACTTGAACAACATCTATGATTAATTTTTGAAATTTAACAAATACATATACTCTGTATATTATACACTGAGTGGCTACTTTTTTATGACCACCTGACAGTTTTAAGCAAATGAGCTATGGATGCACGCTGTTGCCGCCAGAAGGCGAGGCTAGTTTAAAAAGGGAAAGCTTAGTGCTTGCGACAGTAGTAGAGTGATTTTTGGGTGACGAGATGGGTAAAAAATGCTATTTGACGGACTTTCAATGTGGGATGATTGTAGGAGCTCGGAGCCATGGAGCGAGTATCGCCGAAACCACCGCATTCGTGAAATGTTCCAGAGTAGCTATTGTTAAAGTGTTTAAAGACTGGACTGTCAGCCAAAAAACTGGGTCTCTACGTGCAACGTGTGGTCGTCATCGACTAGTGACTGCTCGGGCGGAACGGAGAGTGTCCAGACTGGTAACAGACAACAAAAGGGCAACAGTGCAACAAATTACAGACCATCTTAATCAAGGATCCCCTCAAATGATCTCTGCACGCACTGTTCACCGTACACTACATCGGATGGGATATGGCAGCCGAAGGCCTGTTCGAACACCTTTGCTGTCTGCAGTTAACAAGAGAAAACGCCTCCAGTTCGCACAGGAGCACAAGGATTGGACTATCGATAATTGGAAAGAAATTATGTGGTCCGATGAATCACGTTGTCAGTTGCACCATGCCGATGACCGAGTGAGAATTTGGCGGAAGCAGCACGAAAGCATGGACCTCAAATGCATTGCTACAACCCTTCAAGCTGGTGGAGGCAACGTTATGGTTTGGGGAATGTTTTCCTGGCATGCTTTGGGCCCTTTAATTCGTGTTGGTCAACGTCTGACTGGCACATCATATCTAAACATCGTTGCGGACCAAGTGCATCCTGTCATGTGGATGGTTAATCCCAATGGCGATGGCTACTTTCAACAAGATAATGCGTCCTGCCATAGTGCTCGTATTGTACAGGATTGGTTTCAGGAACATGCCGGTGAGTTTACTTTGCTTAGGTGGCCCCCATAATCCCCATTGAGAATTTGTGGGATGAAGTTGAACGAGCCATCAGACAGCTGGATCCACAACCCTGCAATCTCACACTCCTGGAAAGTGCTATTCATCAAGAATGGTCTCAGATTCCACAAACCACCTATCAACATCTCGTGGAGTCCATGCCACGAAGAATCGACGCAGTATTAAAGGCAAAAGGTGGCCCAACGAAGTACTGAGGGGTTGGTCGTAATAAAGTGGGCACTCAGTGTGTAACCGGCTTGATATGCTCTCTCTTAGGTCTAATTGTAACTCAACTCTGTTGCGATGACAACAGTGCGATACTTTTGAGCAGAAGTTTCACCCTTTCATACGTCATTATATTCGGATGTATATATTAGAGCCCCAAAGCTGCTATTACTCTCTTCCAGATGAAGACGGGTGCGACTGTCTCCCCGAAAGTACTTATGTTATTTTAATTTGCCTGTCATTTTTTTATCACTAAAAATCATCGTGCGAAGACGGCGTGGTTCATTATATCGTGGGTTGTTCGTTCCACATATATTCTGGAATTAATTAGAATTCCTTTAACGCTTCGAAATATGTGTGATGCTTCTTCTACATGTCGTCTGGAATGAATGAGAATTCCTTTTCCTACAGTGAGCTCCTTCAAGCATGGCTCGCGGCGGATCCAAAACTTGCGATTTCGTGCCTCTGTTTTTCTCAAGGGGAGGGTGGGTGGGTGTATATGACAAGTTACTGAGATGGCGCACATGTCAAGATGGCAAGTAGCAGTGACAAGCACTTGTTGGTGTAGCTTAATTGGGAAAGAATTCGGCTCTGGAGCAGAAGGATGCCGTCATCGGCAAATTTGTCATTGGCAAAAGCTCACTCCCTCATGCTACTTTTGCGGGACTTATTGTATTCGTAGTTGTGAAACAAATTTATCCTTGACGGAGATCGAAGTCGCGCCCCCTCACTCTGGAGTAAGTTGTTCTCCCAACTGAGCTACACTGACAGAATGTATCGCTGCAGATTTGTCGTCCTGACTCGCGCTTTATCTCTGTAATATGTCACATAGTTTTTGCCATGGATTTCTGAATCACTTGAACAAATCAACGTTGGAGTTCAAAAATTACTGAACTCCAGCATTTTTTTTTTTTTTTTGCTTGGGGATTTAACGACCACCATGGGCAATTCAATGGGCTATAAGCAGCAGACCGTCCCTTATTTACGGTCACTAGTTCAAGGGAAGGGAGAGAGCCAGCGCCGTAAGACAAGCACAACACCCGTGCAACACGGGATTCGAACCCGGAACCATATCGGACGAATGATCATTAGCCTGCGCTTAGACTACTGCTCCACCGGAGTGGCTTAAGTGGTTCAGAAATCTATTGCAAAGACTACAAACATATTATTTTTATTCCTGCCGATATTATATTTGTAGTCTTTGCAATGCATTCCTGAGCCACTTGAACAAAGCAACGTTGGAAACACTATGTCCTACAAGCACTGTAAAATACCTAATTGTAAGTTTTACGGTTATGTAACCGCTAACGAGGTTGCCATAGCAAAACTGTAAAACTAACAGTTTTAAGCTGCATTACTTACAGACAATAATTGTCATGGAGCAATTATGCACGATAAATATTGCAGTTAATACCATGTAATTTACTGCGAAGGAATAGTTATAGCCTGTAAAACTGACAGTCCCGTACCGTGTAATTCACAGCAAGTAACATTGGTCTTTCACTCTTAAGAAATTCATGGTTTTTATAGACATGAGATTTGAACGAATTATAATTTTTGTATCTTCTGCTGCACGATCTTACGCCACAGAATATTCAACGGTATGGTATAGTGAAACTTGTCTAGCAAGGTCATTCGCAGTTCTGTGAAAAACTGACCGTCTTGACTGGTGACCGCCAAACAGAGTGGTTCAATTCGCCAAAATATCAGGTCATCCCAAAAATACTGTCGTTTTTGCAACGTGTGAAGAAAAGAAAGAAAAAGGTACCTGGAACAAATGTTTTAATCAATATAATAAAATGCCCCCGGTAGTTACAACCTTCTCCCATCGATCGACAAGGTTTTGAATCCCAGACTTGTAGAATTCCATGGGTTTTGATGCAAAAAAGGCAGAAAGGATTCGCCGTACCTCCTCCACATTCGAAGTGTAGTCCCAGCAAGAGCGTTTTGTAGGCTGCGAAAGCTGTGGTAGTCGGATGGGGCCATGTCTGGGAAATATGCTGGATGCGAAATTTTTTCCCATCCGAAGTCCTGCAACGTGTCACTGGTCATTTTCGCGGTGTGTAGTTTTGCGCTGTCCTTCTGCAGCAGCACGCCTTTACGATTCACGAGTGCTGGACGTTTATCCTGCAAAGCACTACGCAGACGCTGCAGCTGCTGACAACACACTTTCCCTGTAATGGTTTTGTTGGGTGGCAGCAGTTCGTAATGGACTATGCCTTGCATATCCCACCACAGAGACATCAAAACCTTTTGTGGGAAACGTCCTGCTTTCGCCACTGCTGCAGGAATATTCCCTTTGGAAAGCCACTGCCGTTTACGCTTAATGTTGTGATAAACAATCCATATTTCATCGCCTGTGACAATTCTGTGCAAATACGGCTCCCTTTTTTGACGGGATAGCAAAGAATTGCAAATGTCCACACGCTGTTGCAGCTGTTGTGGAGTGAGATCATGGGTACCCATTTATCCAGTTTCGACACATAACTGAGGTCCTGCAGATGCCGGTGAACAGTGGAATGGGTTGAATGAACAAGTGTGGCCAATTCGTCGACTGTTGCCTGCGGATTTCCCTCAACAGCAGCTTTCAGAGCGTCGTTATCCAGCTCAATAGGCCGTCCGGGTCGCTGCATATCCTTGAGGCTGGTGTCCCCTCTTTGGAATTTCTGGAACCAGCGTTGACATTTCCTGACCTCCAGGGTACCCGGCCCATGTACGGCATTGATGCTTCGTGTTGCTACCGTCGCTGAATGTCGAAGGTGAAACTCATACAGCATAATGCGCCTGATGTGGTCTTCTGACACAGCCATTTCCTATGCGGTTTAAATACACAACGACTGCACCTAGAACTCCCCCTTGCGGTCTCAAGTGACTTGAAGGTCTGCTCGCGTGATCCCTTTTATACTCACCGTGGTCGAGGTCATAGTCCGCGCACTAGGGGGATCACTACTGTTGGGCAGGCGCAAAACGACATTACTTCTTGGATGACCTAATATTTTTCCACCCTCACCCGACTTGAAAATATAATAACACTTACCATGTTTTAATGCAGCCTCTCGTAGAGTGCTTGATCTTTCTGTCTTCCCTGCCATTTTGTTATTTAGGAATGTTATATTCATTAAATCCCTCACTAAGAGCCAGAAGTAAGACAGGAGTGGGTGTTCGAAACGTACGTACATTATCGCAAATCAGGTGCTCTTATTACGTGTTCCCTGGAGGAAATGGAAGGTAAGGACATGCCGAACGCAGTAGTAGGGCTACTGCGGTTGAACTTTGAAGCCATTTCGATTCAGCTCTATCTTTCTCTTCCTTAAAGTCAGGGATCTGTTCTTTTGTCATCTGGAGTGGATCATCAAACCTGCTGAAACAATACGACCGCTATGTGAAAAAGCTACGTTTGTTGCGACAAGAGGGATGAACTTCACCGTGGGCTTCACGTTCTCATTTGGAACAATTAAAGATCCAACACGCGTACCATCGTTGGCAGAAAACCATACCATCTGTAACCAAATTTTGAAGAACTTTACAGACCGCAAGGACCACCGACCATTTACAATATCGTGAAGGGTGGTGACAGAGGGAGAAAAAAGTTTCCTATTATAAAACTCACAGACTTTTCGTTTCATTTCTAAAACTTCTAAGCAAGCATGTTGGTGACCACGAAATGCTTTTCAAAAATGGCTGTCTGTGGCTGCGTCCAAAACAGACGGACGCTTCGATTAGATATACTGTACTTCGAAATGCACATTATTTTGTAAAAATCTTACTATGTACTAACTTCAAAAAATGAAAAAACAAACAAACTTAATTCTAAAGTTAACTAATATTTTAATGACATTGTTGTGAATCTTTTTTGTTGGACAGCATTTGAATATTTGACTGCAACATGGAGGTCCGCACTTTTAGCTGATCCTCTATAGAAGGGTGTCCGCCATTTGTGACCTTAAGGGAACCTTGATTTGGGTTAGGTAGGAGAATGTAGATTCGCAGCCATAAGTGGTTGAAAAGCAAGAAAGCATTTCTCATGCATGTTGCCGAAGGCGTGGGTATTCTATTGCATTTTCCCATATTTTAATTAGATCTTTCTTAGCGTCAAATCAGGACCTTAAAATGCCATCTTCTGAGAGCTCAATCAATTCCATCTGCAGTTCTTAAGGAGCCATAGAACGAAATCATGAGCGTAGCAGGTGTCAAAATAGCCCTTATGACTTACTAATGCTTTAATTTTGGCCGTCAGTCGGGGAGTACTATTTCGTTGAATCTTCTGTTACTATTTGGTATTTTAAATAAGGTCATTTTAAAATTAAAATAAAAGTAATAAAAGAAGAACAAAAACATATTAATAAAAATAAAGGATTTGTTCTGCAAAATTTGGATTTACTAAGAAGGGCGCAGTTAACACTAAAAAAGGGCGCAGTCAAAGGCCGCAGGTTTCTCCACCCCTGGTACACCGACGAGCCATTACATTATGACCACCTACCTGATAAGCTGTAGGACCTTCTTCAACCCCGCAAAACAGCGGCCACTCTGCGAGGCATCGATTCGATGAGGTGGCGATAAGTATCCTGGGGTATATGGTACCATGATGTCAACAGCAGGTCCTCCAGTTCTCGTACATTTCGGGGTGCTGATGATTTAGAGCGAACTCCCTTTTCCAAGTCGAACCATTAATGTTCGATTGGGTTCATGTCAGGTGAATTTGGAGGCCAGGGCATTAACAGAAAGCCACCATTATGTTCCTCGAACCACTCCTTGACGATTCTGGCAGTCTAGCAAGGCGCATTACCCTGTTGGTAATGGCCATCACCAGCAGGGAACACAGTTACCATGAATGGGTGAACTTGGTCCGTAACGATGTTCAGATATCTGAGAGCTGTCAGGGATTGTCGCTATTGGAATAATGGGACCTAAAGTGCCCCAAGAAAACATCTATAATGAATTCAGCTTCTACTAATATAATGCTTCTTCTAATGGTTGTTGTTTGTTAATTATATCATGAATAAACTTTCCTGCTAGTAGTGTAGTAATAATAATGAACAAGCTTTTAACTGCTAGTAATGTTGTAGTAGTAATTAAGATGAATAAAGTCTTATGCTGGTTGTTAATAATAATCAACTAATGAAATAAACCTAACAGCCAGACAGAGGTCTGACAGTACTATGAACTGAGAAAAACGTACTTACTAAGACAATCTTTTATTTGGTAAACTTCTGTTATTTATCCACACTCACTTCATCGGTCACACAACTACTCGATATCTGGCTCTCACATAAACGAAGATCTCTTTACACACGAAACAAAGCTCTCACCATACAACAACAGCTCTTCCTACGCACATCAACAAATAAAAGCTCTCACGCACATAAACAACCGCTCTTCCTACGTATCGTTGAACGCGCCTATTTATACTGGCTACCACCACGTCATGACTTACACTCATTGCCAGATCTCATTCAGCGGGTGAAATAACATCTCGTTCAGTAAGAAGATAATTTACATGGGAAAATAAAATAACCAGAGATAGTAAAAATCAAAAGGAAAGTGAATCGAGAGTATACGTTACACATCGCCCACAGCATAACACCGCCGCCGCCGGCCTGTTTCCGCCCAACAGTACATCCAGGTGCCATAGCCTCCGTTGGTAATTGGCGTATCCGCTCTCGGCCGTCTACGTGATGTATTGGAGGAATATTGATTCGTCAGACCAAGTCACTTTCTTCCAATCATTCAGTGTCCAATCTCGATGATCTTGAGCCCTTTTCATGCGTTGTTGGAGATGACGTGCAGTGAGCATGGGGGACCTGGCTGGGTCTTCGGCTAAGCAGCCCCATGCGCAGAAGGCTGCGATGAACTGTGTGCTGTGACACATTCCCTGATCATCACCGTTGTAGCTGTGGGTGATTTGTCGCACTGTGGCTGTGTGATCGCCGCGAACAATGCGCGACAGTCTCCGCTCCCCTCTGGCATCAATGAGCTGCATGACGATTCGTCGTTCGGCCATCTGTGCGCCACTTTTGATACGTACTCACTATAGCTGCACGTGAACAACCCCAAGCCGCGCCGTTTCCGAGATCGTAGTTCCGAGGCACAGTGGCATCACAATTTGTCCTTTATCAAACTCCGATAAATCGGCAGCTTTTCCCATTCTGACTCCGAACACTCTACTAACCGAAAACCGGTCCTCAGGTTGTATATATGCTGCTCTGTGAACCTCACCTGCGCCACCGTTCGGTCCCCATGCGCGCTCATTTCTGTAGGCTGAGGGTGGTCATAATGTAATGGCTCATCGTTGTATAATCACATCTATAAGGGTGTTCAAATGAAAAGGTACGAAACGTCATAAGAACGTAACCTTTAGCATATTTGTCTATGCCGCTATGGGAGAACGTAGCGACACATCTAGGGATGCGATTGGAGTCGCCGGCGTGGATCGGAGCATGCGCGGGCGCCCGCATGCGCAGGAGAGAGCAGAGGCTCTTATAAAGAGCGCCGTCCAATTGACGCGGCAGTGTGTGTGTGAGGACAGGATGGCGTTCACATTGCAAAATTCGACGATTGAGGAGCAGCGAGGCGTTATCCGATTTCTGACAGCGGAAGGTGTTAAACCGGCCGCTATTCATCGCCGGATGGTGACCGTATATGGGGAAGACTGTGTGTCCGACAAGTCAGTGAGAAAATGGAGTGCCCGTTTTCGTGCAGGCCGTGAGAGTTTGGTCGATGACCCGAGACCGGGCCAGGCAAACACAGTCATCACGGCCGATCTCATCGACAAGGTGGACGACCTAATGAGAGGTGATCGGCGTGTCACATTGCGAATGTTGGCGGTGGAGGTGGATGTCAGTGTTGGAACAGTGTGGACAATTGTTCACAACAGGTTGCGTTATCGGAAGGTGTGCTCGCAGTGGGTTCCGAAGCAGCTCACCGACCAGCAAAAGGAACTGCGTATGGGGCTAGCACTTCAACATCTGTTTCGGTATCATGAAGACCCCGCTTTTCTGGAGCGGATCGTCACAGGTGATGAGAGCTGGTGCCATCACTACGAGCCAGAGACAAAGCGGGACAGCATGCAGTGGAAGCATGCGTCGTCACCTCCCCTAAAAAGTTCAAAGCCGTTGCGTCTGCATGCAAGGTGTTGCTCACCGTCTTTTTCGACGTCCAAGGTCCATACTTGTTGAATTCCTCCAGCACAGACGAACCATTAACTCCGATGTGTACTGTGAGACACTCCGAAGCCTACGCAGGTCCATCAAGAACAAAAGACCGGGGCTGCTCACGGAGGGTGTGGTTCTGCTACATGATAACGCGCGTCCACACGTCTCCAGGGTCACACACTGGCCAAGTTCCAGTGGGAGCAGCTTGGCCATCCGCCCTACAGCCCGGACATGTCGCCTTGCGATTTCCATGTGTTTGGTCCCCTGAAAAAACATCTGAAAGGGAAGCGCTTCCACTCGGACGACGAACTCAAGGACGCTGTGTAGGACTGGGTCTCGTCACGGCCACAGGAATTCTGGGAACAAGGAATCCTTCGGCTCGTTAATCAATGGGATCGTTGTGCTACGCCCTATGGTGTATACTTTGAATAAAGTTTTAATTTATACCCACAGTGTCGTTTCGTACCTTTTCATTTGAACACTCTGTATTTTACATTGGGACTAATACGCCGTTTTCCTAAGATTCTAGGAGATGCGTTGAGTTATTCTTAAGGAATAAGAGTAAGGGTTGCTCAGTACAAATTTTCTTCGCACGCATAAAACTCTTGTCACTTAGCTTAAATGGCTACGTAATTTCTCTCTCCAGTATTTTCACCGAGCAAGGAAATAATTTTTGAGGACTACTATCTGGACAATGGACTTTATAGTCTCTTTACGGCGTCCCGCTGATCCAGTGGTCAGAGGTGTAGGTTTCTGGTTAGTAGTCTGACCTCCGGGTGAAGCATAGTTGGTGCGCCTTTCGCGCCCTAAATCAGGGACGGCCAGCGGCATATAGCCCTTATAGCAGCTCACGGTGAAAGCTGAACACAGAAACAAACAAACAAACATTCTCTTGATTCTTATGATCTATGAGATATTGCCGCCCCGGTGGCGCAGTGGTCTAAGGCGTTGGCCTCTGATCATTCGTCCGTAAGGGGTCCGGGTTCGAATCCCGGTCAGGCATGGGTGTTGTGTTTGTCTTACGGCACTGGCTCCCTCCCTTCCCTGGAACCAGTGACTCTAAATTAGGGACGGGCGACTGCTTATAGCCCATTGAGTTGCTCACGGTGGTCGTTAAACCTCCAATCAAAAAAAAAAAAAAATCTATGAGATATCCTATTGTGTGATCCGATGGTTTCATCTCATCCTTGCCACACAATATTTTGGTTATGATTGTATATAAACACAATATTCATTAATTTTGAATATATGATCATCTAAAAGATTTCTTTACCCATATTCTGGCAACAGCCTGCCTACGAAAGGTAACTTAGCTCCGCCAAGCCTAGAAAAATAGTGCTTTGGGCCTGCTAAGCCCCTTTTACACCAATAGTGAAAATAGTAAATAATTAAATAATAAAGATGATAGCTAAAAATAGTAAATAATTAAGTTAAGCTGGTGCGTGTAGCAGTGCGAGGGTATGAGAATAAATGTCTCTGACACATTGTGACACCACCGAGCTCACAATGTATTACTGCAGCTCCATCAGAAGTTTGAGAAATTAATTTGTCTTTTATATGGTACGGCGGCAATTTCTTTAGTATGCTGGAAGAAATTCCAGCAGCAGATCTGCCTTTTATTTGCGAAAAGCTATGAAGATGTTCATCAGACACTTTCGTACAAAGGACAAAAAGGAGAATTACTAAAAGCTGAGAATTATTAGATATATCCGTTTTTTCATCAGCTTGAATGAATACAAACATCGCTGCATTGACAACTTCCTGAAGACAATTTCTGTAAACATCGTGTATAAAATCCAGCAATTCATTTTGTATTGTTGCAGAGGTATATTTTGAAATTTTCTAATGTTTGTTCAACTGACTGTCCAATTTTACAATTTAGCTAATTAAATTGAGAAACACACCTCTGTTAAGAGAATCTTCAGATTCGTTATGACATCTCAAGGCAAGATCATTGCTTCCGCAAAATTTTAGACAGTCAATAACTCCATTTAAAACATATCTATTTATGCCAGCCAGTTCATTATGAACTGTAACTGAAAGCTCATGCCCTTCATCCAGCTGTGTTCTTATATCTACTTTGCTAAATAATTTAAATTTTACACAATTTGATATGTGGTGAGATGCTTTTTCATGACTTTCAATTCGTTCCAAAAGATGTTTTAAGTCTTATTCCATGTAGGGTCCATCTTACATCTCCACCGAATACTAAACAGTAGAAACAAAACAAAGTGTGTTTGCTTTCTCTTCTAGTTAACCAAGATATTTTGCTATACTACTCCACATTAAAAGTTCTAAACTGATTGTTATGTTTTTACACCAAGCAAATATTTGGTTGATGTGAGCCCAAGTCTTCAACGTTTTCTTTATTCATTCCTTAATAAATTTAAAGGGTGTTTCAATTAAAACTCCACTGATTCGAACCCGTATTTATCTTGGGCGAATGACCAGAAGCCAGCGCTTAGACCACTGCGCCGCCGGAGCGGCCCTGAAATGGATGTATTTTTTTTTTTTTTTTTTGAGGTTTAACAACCACCGTGAGCAACTCAATGGGCTATAAGCAGTCGCCCGTCCCTAATTTAGGGTCACTGGTTCCAGGGAAGGGAGAGAGCCAGTGCCGTAAGACAAACACAACATCCATGCCTGACCGGGATTCGAACCCGGACCCCTTACGGACGAATGATCAGAGGCCAACGCCTTAGACCACTGCGCCACCGGGGCGGCGAAATGGATGTAACAACAGCTTCCTACAGCATTTCAATTAATGAGAACTCGGAGGAAAACCTTTCTTAAATCGTACGAATTTTCTACAGTTTTACTATGATATCAGAATTTTACCAACTGTGCCCTTTCTTTCAGCTTCAGAAGAGCTGTAGAACACATATATCTATTTTTGAATTCCTGGATCAAAATTTCATACGTAGTCGTTTTTTCATCTTCACTGCACAACTTCGCTTCTTCCTCATCACTTGATGTGGCCTTGAAATAAATGTTTCATTTAGTTCGACAGTATAACTGATGCCAGGTTCACGTTTTAAAAGTATTAGTGCTGACATCCATTCATCAAAGAGACATGGTATTTGGACGAAACATGTTTTTATTAATGAGATACTCTCGAGCAGCTATTTGCTCTAACGCAGCTTTGAAGAAAATCATCAGAAATTCTATTTAATGTACTGAAATGCAGCATTTCGTAACTAGTAAGAGATACTGCCGTAGACCGAAGAGAAAAAGTTCGGCGTAATCAAACACAAATGCTCTCCTAAAAGTGGATTTACATTATGGCATCCCGCACACTGGCTTCGCTCTTGCTACTAGTTGAGGCGCACTTTATTTCACCATTTGCTGCTCGATTCGATGGCAACAGTCCTGCCCAAGGCGCCTCTCTCTCTCCCAAGCACAAATCCATGTCCTGCAGCTCAAACATTAGAAAGCATAATGTCTGGAATGCGTTTGATTTATGTGGTCATCGCAGCGATGATTAAAACTGAATAAGCTCTAACGTTGCAGGCATAAGACCCGCTGCTGTGCAAAGAGAGATCACATTACTGGCTTTGCGGGTGGATACTAATTATTCATAGCTCCATGGTTTGGCCATTAACAAAAACCAAACAAATAAAAAAGAGAGGTCTCAGGCTAAGTAACGTCGTCTGTATTACTGAATACCTGCTTTGCTTTCGTACGAACGCACCTTCCTTTTTTAGTGTTTCTGTATAGAATCTACTATGCGAGTCCGAATGTTTTACTAGGAGACACCAAGGATTGATATACAGCCACAGAAATATGAAGAATTTGCTTACCATCAATCACCATTTAGGATGTTAAAGATTTCTTTCCGCTATACTGGTAGAAATGAAGCGGGGAGTTACTTTCCGATCGTGATATTACTTGGTTTCATATCTTGTTTCTCAGTTTATCTCATATCGTAAGGAGTTCAGTCTAGGATCACAGATGAAATCCTACTGATATGAAATACAAATTGAAATAAATATCGAAACAATATTTAAATGTTTCGTCCAAATAACATGTCTCCTTGATGAATGGATGTTTGTGTGTGTGTGTGTGGGGGGGGGGGGTTAACGACCACCGTGAGCAACTTAATAGGCTATAAGCAGTTGCCCTTCCCTAATTTAATGGGTCATTGGTTCCAGGGAAGGGAGAGAGCCAGTGCCGTAAGACAAACACAACATCCATGCCTCACGGGGATTCGAACCCGGACCCAACTCAGACGAATGATCAGAAGCCATCGCTTAGACCACTGCGCTATCGGGGCGGCAATTAATAGATGTTTGCAAATAAATCAAATCTTTAGAGTTTGAGTTGCTTATGGCTTAATGCATGCAGTAAAATTAAAATCCAAAATATTTGAAATAAAATTCAATATTTCTTAAATGGAATAATGATAATAATAATAATAATAATAATAATAATAATAATAATACGTAGCGAAAAGTAACACGTACAAAAAATAATACGTAGAAAAAATCGAATGACATCAAAAGGGAAAGTGAAAAAATACATAAATATTGTAGTAAAGCTCTTTGTATAAATGTGCAAAATGATTGGTATTCGTTCCTTTTCTTAAACTATTTCTGGAAATGACTTGTTCGAATTCTGAACAGCTTCCAAGTATTAATAAAAAAGAAATTTGAATGTTTAACTCTTTAACGATCAGGTTGACTAAAACGCCCGTACATGCAGACGACCACTGCTGCCCGAATCGCCCGCCGAGAGTGAATAGAATTTTCTACTCCCACATGTTTTTTGAATTTGTTCTGCGGGATTAGCAAAAGCCACCACTGTATCACTAGACAAAGAAGTGAACCGAAAATTGGTTTCTCCCTGAGAGATATCATTCATTCTCGTGCCATCGCATCCCTTCTCCTTGAAAGAATGCAGTGATTGCTCCCAGGAAACGTCTGAGGGTCAATGCCTACAGATTGGAAGTTTAATATAGTGACTCAGCACTAATTCGTCTTTCGTTAGCCTCTAAAAGGGCAGCCGAAATTTGAAAAGTAGTAAACGGCAGTTTCAGGCGTTATGGTATTCTGGGTGACCAAAGGTTTTAGGTACCTGGTCGTTAAAGGATTAAGTTAGTGATATTGTAGATCCAATTAATGATGATGCTAGAAATAGTGGATTGACTCACGTTGCTTTATCTCTTGGATAACTAGATTTTATCCTCTGTTTCTTGAAAAGATAATTGAAAAAAATGTGTGTGTGGTTAAAGAAACAATGTTACAATTTTGGAAACTGGAAAAGTAATGAGAAATAATGGAGAACGGTATGTAAAAACGGCGATTGTGCGTGTACATGAAATAGGTTTTGCAAATGTGTGTCTACGGAGGTCAGGTGCTGTGGGCCCCAACTCTTTTGTCCTTTAACGATATAGTTTTGAAAAAATGTGTTTATTTTAATCATCTCATAACGACCAGGAGGTTTCATAACTGAAACGCTAGCGAGTGCTCCATCGTATGTTGATCATTTCTACCCTCAGGATGAAATTTTAATTGTACTTATTACACAGTAAAGATATTTACTTGTGACCCCCATCTTTCAAAACCCACCAGTACAAACCCCACCCCTGAAATTTTTATATAAGTTTAAAATAAATAGACTAATAATGCAAAACAATGTTTAATAATATATAATACAGGGTGATTCAAAAGCCCCGATCCATTTCCAAGAAAAACAACTTTAATGATTGCGAAAACAATACAAATCAATGAAATGCATGACTAGAATGTGGAATCAGTGTAATTCACCATGACCCCCTTGCATGTCGAGGAGGCAGAACTGCCACCGCTGCATAGTTGATCTAAAAACCCTGGTGTAATGGTGTTCACAGCAGCGGCAATGTCATTCCTCAGTTCCTAGATACTATTAATCTTCACCTTATACACCTGTGACTTGATTTATCCCCAGACAAAAACGTCCAGGGGTGTCAGGTCACGTGAACGAGGAGCCCATAGCCTAAGTTAGCCTCCTCCAATCATCCTACCAAGAAACGCCGCATTCAGGTAATCACGCACAATGTTTGCAAAGTGGGATGATGCACCGTCCTGTTGGAACACAACTGTATAGAAAATACCATCTGAAATCAACTGTGGCTCTAAGAACAATTATAGCATATCCAGATACGTTGCCCCCTGTGATTGTGGATTCAGCAAACATGAAATGCACATACACTCTTTATTCTTAGTGAATACCAACCAGACATTAACCTTAGGTGTGTTCCTTTTCCACTGAAAAGTCTCATGCGGCTCTTCATCCTGCCATATCTTGCTGTTGTAGCGGTTTATTATTCCACACATGTGAAAGGTAGACTTACCACTGACCAATAGGTGGTTCTCGTGTTCCACGGCTTCCAGGAGATCGTAACACATAGCCTAGCGAGATGCATATTCTTCATCCTCAAGTGAATGAACGACCTGGACATGGTAGGCGCGTATCTGAAGTATGAAGCGAAAGGCTCTCCACACAGTTGTTTGGGATACACCCAGCTCCCTACTGAGTCTGCCTGTGGGGGCACGGGCGCTCCGTTGTATTGCTTTCTTATATTTGTCAGTCTCTGCCGATGTCGCTGGTCTCCCGAAACGTTCTTCATCCAATACACTTCCTGTTCTGCGAAATTTGCTCACCAAGATCCTTATATTCGCTCTTGTTGGACCGGGTATGTGAAATTTCCGCCTGAATTCCTCATAGACCGTCCACAAATGACGGCTATTCTCTCTTCTTTTGTCAGCATGATTCATATGACCTGTAAAAGAGAAAAGTTAGAGTGTGATTTCATTAAAACAATTCGAGACTTTTGAATCACCCTGTAGATAAAACTACATAAAGCTTTCAAATTTTTAATCTTTATAAAAAGAACTGGTATTTTTTTTTCTTTTTAAAATAGTTTCTTTAAAAACATTTCTATACTACTGTATTAGAACTTTACCTATATGTAAAAACTTTTGTATCACACTTTCCTGGTATCCCCTGATGTGGTTGAATCATAATCACACTCCATGGCTAGTCTCCATATTTAGTCTATGGAAAATATGATTATGATATTTTGTAAAAGAATTAAGGAGCTGATCTCCAAAAAACATGACCGCGCGTGCTATTAGAGAAGATAAAATTACAGTTCATGTCTTCCGTTGCACTATTCTCGCGAGCTAGAAGGCGTCTCTCAGTAGGCCTGCAGTCAGGGTTGGGGTTTCGTACTTCTGGGTTCGAATCCTGCCTGCGAGCGATAAATCCTGCATTTTCTCTACCGGCGCTAATTCTTCCACTTTCCGGAAACCAGTGACACTAAACTAGGGATGACGGACGTCTTACATGCTTATGGGGGTCATCAAACCCTCGAAATCAAACAAAAAGCTTTAAAAGACAAATTATAATTGTCATCTGGGTGTGACGTGAGGAATCCTTTTCACCCTGTGCTTCTGAATAGTCTTGTCCGTAACTTATCTCCTAAGTTGCAGATTACGATATGCCAATTTCGTACTGGAAATGCATATTTTCAAAAACGTATTTGTCTTGTAAACTGAGACAAAGTACAGCACAGTAGAAATTATTTCTGTTAACCATTTTGGTTCCAGTTGTCCTTTGACAAATTTGATGTTAAACAGGACCATTTGATTTCAGCTGTTGCGAGATGATCTCGACCTGGGAACACAGTATTTCCGTGTACAGTGCGTGTAAAAATTATAAGACCACAGCACGATCATATAACTGAGGGTCATTTAATATCTCAAATCATTTGTCCAGGCAATACTGAGGACATGGAGACATCGGGATAGTATATAAACATAGTTTGGACAGATACTACGCTGCTGCACTGACATGAGCAGCGTAGAAAAAACTGAAAACAGGGTGTGTAAAAATTATAAGACCACATGACAAAATAAACGAAATAGAACAAACTAATATTTAGTATAGCTCCCCTTTGCGGTTATGACATGAAATACTCTTTCAGCTATGGATGCTATCAAAGAAGACATCTTGGGTGAAATTCGTGCTCATGCTAGACGAAGAGCGGTTTTCAAATCGTCCACTGAAGAAAACTGTCGACTGTGCGCATAAACATCTATCGTGATGATGCCCCATAGGTCCTCAATAGGATTCAAATCCGGACTGAAAGCTGGCTAGTGCATTCGTCGTATTTGCTTGTGATTAAATCAGTTTACGGTGTCTCGGGAGACATGACACGACGCATTGTCTTGTTGAAAGATCCATTCATGTCCCCTGAAACGGCTGACAAATGGTATCAAACACGTTTAAAGAAGAGACTGATATTGCTGAGAGTTTAACCGATGGTTTACGAAAGCAACAGCAGTCTTACCTTTTGCACAAAATGCAGCCCACATCCTCACTGAGCGACCACCTGCACGACGACTAAATAAATGTCTCTTCTCCTCACGTAAGTCGTGCCAATAGTACACATAGCCATCTGGTCCGTCAAGGTTGAATTTCTTTTCGTCGGAAAACACCACTGATTGCCATTCTCGGTCCCAAGACATGTGTTTTTTCGCCCATTCCAGCCGTTGTATTTTATGCCTTGGCTTCAGTTGAGGTTTACGTTGAAATTTACGTCGGATAAGACAAGGATGTCGTTTAATAGTACACTATCTACCAATAAGTAATTGGACACCCCTGCAATTGACGATATCTGCGGTCCTGACACACGTCACGGCCGCCGCCGTTAAATATCGTGTGGGAAACAACAACGCAAGCAGTCGCATGCAAGATGCCACGCAGTTCAGAGTTCTCTGATTTCGAGAAAGGCGTAATCGTCGGTTATCACAGAAATGCCCGATCCATACGTGACATATCCAGCGAGTTTAAGTACCCAAAATCGACAGTGGCCTACGTGATTGGCAAATGGAAGATGAGAGGCGACTGTCGGAATGTGCCCCGACCCGGCAGACCCACAAAACTGGGAGTTAGAAACCGATGGGTGCTGGCCAGAGAAATTCGAAAGAACCGCACCAAATCGATGGGCCACATCAGTGAGGGGTTTCAACAGACATACGGGAGTGTTCTTTCGATGAATACCATCCGTAAGGAATCCCCTCTGCTCGGTTATCATGGACGTGCTGCCGCCCACAAGCATTTGATCACCAAGTCCAATAGCGCTGCTCGGTTAACGTGGTGCAAAGAACGTCGACAGTGGACCGTTGAACAGTGGAAATAGGTTCTCTGGAGCGACGAATCAAGGTTCACCCTCTACCGTTCGGATGGCAGGGTCTGGATTTGGCGTCTGGTTGGAGAACGCCTCCTGCCGGAATGTATTGTGCCAACTGTGAAGTTCGGCGGCAGTGGAATTATGCTATGGGGGTGTTTCTCCTGATATGGCACGGAACCCTTGGTCGCAATTCCTGGTAGACTCAACGCCGAGACCTACTGCACCATTTTGGATGACCATGCGCTTCCTACGTTGTGGCAGTTTTACGGGGTGGACCCATGTTACTTTCAGGATGGCAATGCCACCTGTCATGTTGCGAGGTCTACCATCATGGCTTGGTATGGTGACAATGGGGTTAATCGAATGGACTGGCCTGCGCAGAGCTCGGACCTTAACCCTATCGAGCACCTCTGGTACGAGTTGGAGCGTCGATTTAAGGGGTGCCCCCACCGTCCGAAATCGGTGAAGGAACTGACCTGTCTTCTCCAAGTCGAGTGGAAGAAAATACCGCTAGCCGTCGTACAACGCCTGGTTGAGAGTATGCCCCGGAGGGTCGCAGCTGTAATCGCCGCTCGTGGAGGCTCCACCAACTATTGAAGGTGAATAAATTTCGTTTTCCTTTGCTATCACAAGTGTCCAATTACTTGTTAGTAGATAGTGTATAAATGTACGCCGTTTTGCGACATATGGGATTTGACTTTGCAACCATTACATCTCGTGCTGACACAGAATGATTTGAAACAAAGCGATGCAGTCGTCTCTTTGCTCTCATAGACAGTTTCAATGGTCGTCCAGGCCGTCGTTTAGAACGATAAGATTCACCTTTCCTCAGAACATTGGCAACGGCTGTTTCCGACCTTCCCACCGCCGCTGCAATTTTTCTCTGTGACATCTTTCTTGCATGCAGTAGATAAATTTTGCGGATTTCACTTTCTGACAGTTCCGTCCGTCGCGGCATTATGACTCCTCTACGTTTGCTTCATGTCGGCGGTACTGTTACACTGCTCTTAACAAGGTACCCCCGTGCTGTGTTAACATCCCGATTTATTTTGCATAACTAACTCGACATGCCTTCTCTAGTTTACAGTAGCGGTCTTATACTTATTACACACCTAAAATTCCTGTTTTTCGCTTTTATTAACTACCTTCGTCAGATGCTGGCCTGCCGCTATTAGTTTTATATGTCTCCGACATATATGCAAATTCAGGCGACGCTCGTATGATGCTGTGTTGCATCTTCATGGGTATAGCGTAGAAATCCTTGTGGTCTTATAATTTTTACACGGACTGTATAATAAGGCAATATATGTACAGGTCAAATTACGTAACTCAAATTCGTAGACTATATTCTTTTTTTTTTTTTCTTGATTGGAGGTTTAACGACCACCATGAGCAACTCAGTGGGCTATCAGCAGTCGCCTGTCCCTAATTTAGAGCCACTGGTTCCAGGGAAGGGAGAGAACCAGTGCCGTAAGACAAACACAACATCCATGCCTCACCGGGATTCGAACCCGCACCCATCTCTGAAGAGTGAACAGAAGCCATCGCTTAGACCACTGCGCCACCGGGGCGTCAGACTATATTCAAAGAGCGATACTGAATTCATCTGTAATATTGTCCTTCCCTTTCACTGCATCTACATTTTCCAACACTTTCTTTTGTTTCAGCCTGATGCGTTATCGTTGTCCACTTTTTTTAGCTCATTTTTTAAGTTCAATAAATTAGATAAATTTTTAAATAAATCATTACAGACGACAGAACGCAAGGCAGAAAAACGCAGACGTCTCATTGATGCGGGAGTATTTGTTGGGTTAGTCAGAGAATCGGAAAAAAGTGTCCTTTCGTGGATGGTTTCCAATCGAAGAATGTATAATGCCAGAAGAGCGCTCTCAGAGATAAACAACATTGTAAGCATATCCCTGAGCGTTTAAATGTATTCATGCAGTGCTCATCAGAGGAGAACAGATCTTTCATTCAAAAGCGATTGGCTATTCTATTCGTGAGATAGATAGTCTGAGGAACAAGAAAAAAGTTTTGTCTGATGCTCCTGCTTATGCAAGTGGTTTGAGATTTCGTGTCATCTTTCTAATATTCACTTCAAAAGTCGCTGAAAATATCGACCACGATGTGTTACTCTGGAAATTTCGAATTTTTTTTTTTTTTTGTTAAAAGGAATTTCTTTTAAATGGTTCATTTAAGGACGACAGTTCGGAACAGAAAAATTTGTAATACCGAATATATATTTCATTTCATTTTTTTTTTTTTGCTGAAATTAATTCCTTTTTAATAATATGGCATGTTAACGTGAAAACAACGACAACAATTTGCAATGACGAAAATTTCGTTATTTCGGAATTCTTTTCAACGGGATTGTACCAACTGACGATGATATTAATGAGCCATGTGTTTATTTGAATCAATGTTTTCTTGAGAGCATTTTGTAAAGAATAAAATGATTTATTCATAATCACGCGTACTCTGCTGTCTAGGATGAACTGCATTTGCCAGCATGATGTACTGTGTGATGTGACGTGCCTGCCGGGCAGGATACACACGACATAAAGGCAGATAGCAGCGACAACGAATCTCCGCGTAGCTCAATAGGTAGAGTGACTTATTCCGGAATGAGAGGACCCGGGTTCGAGCCCCGGCGTGGACAGATATGACGGAGAAATTTACTTCGTTATAATGGCTACCGGATGACCCGGCCGTTCAAGATCTCGCAATGGTGTGATGTTCTTTCCACACCGCGAGATAGGAAAAATCAGAGAATCCCTTCTCCAGCGCTTTGAAAAATATATGTGTGTGACGTTGCATTCCACACACGAGATTGACTGGGAGTTCTCAAGTGCACGTTCTACAGAGGATGGCTGCCTGCGACGATTCATGGTCGCGGTTGACCCGTGGCCTGCCGTGCAGGACGCACACGACATAAAGGCAGATAGCAGCGACAACGAACGTCCGCGTAGCTCAATAGGTAGGGTGACTTATTCCGGATTGAGGGGACCCGGGTTCGAGCCCCGGCGTGGACAAATATGACGGAGAAATTTACTTAGTTATAGTGTACAAAACTGAAACACATTTGCTGATGAATAGTGTTAACTATACTTCCATGTATCATACTTAAAAAAAACATGGTTAATTTATATAATATTTTTCAAATGTGCTTTTCCTGTATTATGTAAATATTATTCCACTCTGACACAAGATCCAACGAGTATGAAAATGGTGTATTTATTGTATTTATTACAAATTAAATCTATAGCGAATCTATTACAATACTTATTTGTATGATTAACATCCAAGTCTATCTTTCTGGAAACAAAGAACACTTTATAAAAAACTTTTGCACGAAATGTAGCACTTTATGCATCTAAAACTTGGACATTGCAAAAACCAGACAGGGCAAAGCTAGAATAATTTGAAATGTGGTGCTGGCGACGTATGATGGAAATTGCTTGGACAGAAAACATGACAAATGTGGAAGTGTTAAAAAACTCAGGAAAAACAAGAAATGTTATGGACTATAGAATGAAGAAGAGACAGCACCTCATAAGACACTTGGAGTGAATAGACAAAGTCATCGCTCTTTCCACGTTTTTCTTTAATTAAATCACAGCAACCGAAAAATTATTAGTCCGATCCCAGCGGTGTCCGGACAACAATTTTTCGGTTGCTGTGTGTTAATTAAAGAAAAACATGGATAGAGCGATGAATTTGTCTATTTACATTGTCTCCACGTATTTGGAAGATTTTCACCACTTCTCTCGCCCTTTGGATTTATTAGCTATCATTAAATAGCTTGTGCCGTTAAGCCACACCAGATGGAGACGTCTCAGTTGCTGAGCCCATCTCTACTGATTTGCAAAGTCAGATGCTTGATTTTCATGTGAAATAAAAATAAAATAGCAATAAAATACTATAATGCAGAATATTACTTCTGATAAATTTTAAATGTGACTCATAGGGGGCAGAATATGTAAACAAAGCTACATTTCGAATCTGCACTGATATTTCATTATGATTCTGTACAAGAAAAAATATCTGAAGCCAGAAAATTACTATACACTGAACGGACAGAAATCATGGAATACCTGTATGTTATCTCTATGAGAAGGAGTATTCCTAATCCAGTAACTTCACTTGAAGGAACTGTTTAGTGAAAAAATATACTAAACAAAAGTTGTAAAACTCTCAATGGAATCTACCGCAACCAAATTTGGCACCAATTACTTATTTATTTGCAAGAAAGTGGATGCTGAAAAAGATGAGATTTATATCCCGTCCTATCCTATAAGTATTTCAGTTAAATCCAGTTAAAACAGAAACAAAATAACACCACGATTATCGAGATGAATTTGCTCGATGCTTCGGCACGTCTCCCATTAATATTGCGTGATTTCTAATTTAATTCAAGGAAAAATTCATCCGCTTCAGAAAATAGTTCCACATCTTTATGAGTCCATTTTCTTGCAATTAAATAAGTAATTGATGCTAAATTTGGTTGCCTTTGATAGATTCAATTGAGTTCTAAGACTTTTGTTTAGCACATTTTTTCCTATTTCAATTATTTTGGGAAATTTCAAAAATTGAGGACAGAAAATAAGAAATTGAGGACATTTGACGTCCTCAATCCATTTTTAAGGAATTAACTGTCCCCAGAAAATGAGGACGTCTGGTCACCTTACTTCAGTGTTACTTTGCATAAAAAGCGTACATTTTTCTTTAGTGTTAGTTTGTATGGTATATTTAATATGTAACGCAATTACGTAATATGTTGTAAGGCGCCCCAGTTCCTGAGTGATATGAGGGGTTAGCTAGTTCTGACCATACATCCGAGATGTACCCGGGTTTGAGCCCCGGATTAAGAACGGGGTGTGCGCCTGGCTCCGTCCCTTGCCCTGAACCAGCGGCCTAAAATTAGGGAACGACCACTGCTTTATAGTCCTAACAGTTGCTCATGGTAGTCATTAAACTCCCCTTAAAAAAGCAAAACAAACAAGTTACAATGGTTGCACTCCGTGGAATTCAGATTTATTGTAGAAAACGTTATACCACACATGAAGTAGAGTATAATATTCATGATTTACAATGCCAGCTTGTATGTTCGTATTTTGTTATCATCTTAATGTAGAAAACATTTGTTCCTATGTATGTTAAATTAGTTTCATATGTGTGTGTAGCGTATTTGCTGACATTACATCGAGGAGAAGTTTTTTAATGTCTCCTCGCTGCAGTGGTTTCAACCGAGGCTCCGATGTTGCGTAATAAAGTGTCTAATACAGAAGGGTTTGCAGAAAAAAAAAAAAAATGGAAAATGTTGGCCGTTTTTGGAAGCATCTGTAAGGAAACATCGTGAAAACGCAAGTTTGTCCATGACGGAGATCGAATCCGCACTGCTTCCCTCCGGTGTAAGTTGCTCTCCCAACTGAGCTACACGGACGGAATGCATCGTTGCAGATTTGTCGTCCTGGCTCATGCTTTACCTCCGCAGTACGTCACATCATCTCCCTTTAAATTTTTTTTGAAATGAAGAACGAAATTTTCATTAACTCTAGACGATGTGTAGAACCAACAACACATATTTTTCGAAGAACCCAACGGCCAGTACATCCACTTTTACGTTCGGGCGCCAATGTGAAAACACAAATTTATCCGTGACAAGGATCGAAACCACGCTCTCTCACTCCGGAGTAAGTTTCTCTCCCAACAAAGCTACACGGACAGAATGTATGCTGCAGATTTTTTGCCTTGACACGTGCTTTACCTCTGTAGTACGTTACAACATGTTCAAAAATGACATACGAAATCAATGCTTGGCTCAAGCATGACGATGACAAATTAACTCCATTTATATACACTAATGGTCCCTAAGCTTATAAAACATATCGATTTTCTTATTTCGAAAACAGATTCATGCTAAATTTAAGATGGAACGTCAGGAGGTTTCATCTTTTCAAATGCAGACTGTTTTACGATTTTGGAATTTTTAATTTATCTTAACTTTCAGTACCGCAGAAAGAGGTAATAAATATTGTACATTCTTTATGTAATTAATGCATTGTTTCTTTCCTGTCTCACTGCATAGTGAGACAGAAAAGGCTATATTCGCATGTCTTATAATTAACTTTAATAACGTACAACTGTATTAATTTTTCAGCAGGTTTTATTATTCCTTTTTTTTTATTGGGTGTTTAACGACCACCGTGAGCAACTCGATGGTTATAAGCAGTCGCCTGTCCCTAATTTTGGGCCACTGGCTCCAGGGAAGGAAGAGAGCCAGTGCCGTAAGACAAACACAACATGCGTGCCTCACGGGATTCGAACCCGGACCCACCTCGGACGAATGATCAGAAGCCAGCGCTTAGGCCAATGTGCCACCGGGGCACTAGCACTATGGATATTTCAGGCGCAGGGGAGCTTTCTGTTGTGTTGGAAAAAATATTCTTGGTCAAAAAGTACCAGCTGCCCCTGTGCCCGAGTAATCAGCGGGGGCAGCTTATTGGTTCCAGAAGTTATTAATGTACTGTTAGTAATACAGTGGAGCATCGAAAATCCGAACTAATTGGGACCACTGGTAGTTCGGATTTTCGATGTGTTCGGATTATCGAACATGTAAAAAAATACGAATACGCTAAAATTTCTACATTATATTATCCAAATATATGTACCAAAAATAAGCAACTGTATGCAAAAATATTACATAAGACAACATTTTTTTTTGTTATTATGCAATATGAAACAAGTTTGCCATTTTTACGACTGCTGTGAAACTTTTAAACATAAAGTAGAAATTCCAAAACTTACCAATCATTACAAGCTGGTTCCGATTGCAAAAGGGTGTACTTTATGCTGAGTGCAGGGGGAATAACTTTCTTCCCGGCTTACAGTGAATAATGGGACGAAGGGATGAAACAAGGGGTGGTACTGCTGTGGTAATGGGTCGTAAAATCTTAACTCCGCAGGGAACAAATGGCTGGGGAAATTTTCGCCTTTTGTCTCTGAGTATCATATCAGAAGTCACCTTCACCTTTGACACGTCGCCCCCAAAATGAGGAGATTCCATTATCATCAAGTGCCAAGTTAAAATGAACGGACTATACTTAAATTTCCCCAAAACAAAAACAAAAATGGAGGGGAGCTTGTTCGGATGTTTGACGTTTCGGATTTTCGACGCTGTACTGTATATTTAAAAGAGAAAAAGAGAGATTAGATATGATCTTAATGCATTTGAGTAGTTTCATTTTGCTTTTACTTAAGTCTGAATATCTTTACTTACTAATTCTCTTCCTTGCACTGAGAAAAAAAGTTTGTTTGAAACAACAAAATAGTTTTGTTGATCTGTTTTATCGATTTATTTTGTTGCTTCAGTCAAACTCCGCCGGAATTGTTTTGTTGGCAACACAAAACTATTTCGTTGGCTATATTTTGTTAATTCAACTAAACGTTTTATCACTATAACAATACATATTGTTGGATTAAACAATTCCTAAAACCGACCTAGGCATTTTGTTAAATGAACAAAACGTTTTGTTATGATAACAATAAATTTTGTTGAATCAACAATAATTTTCAGCAAAATACATTTGTAAATTCAACAAACATTTTTGTTGACTGCATATCGACAAAATGTTTTGGTTGATTCAACAATTTTTTTGCTGAATTAACAAAACGTTTTTCTCAGTGTGTAATATGGATCATTCTCATGAAAAGGTTATTGACTTCTTTGGCAGATGATTCTCGATAGCCTCGATGATAAAACGTTGATAAGATAGTTACGGTTATAAGAAAGTTTGAAACCTCTTCCATGTGTTTGTCTTCTAAGAGCGCGTAACATCCAGTTTGTCACAGTGACCTCTACTTGCGTCGGTGTCTCTTTCAAGAAATCAAAGACACGCTGGGTGATTAAAAATATCGTTATTCACGAGTTCATAATATTCGAACGATCTCTTCAAGGAACCGTTTACCGCTGATTATCGTCCTCCAAGTCTTATTCAGACGTTCGAAATGCAATTTTAAAAGGCGATCCCTTTTATCTGATTGTTCAAAATAAAAACGTTTGGGTTCATTACGTCGACGCTGCTATTTGGAGGTGAAAATACAGCTATTTGCATGTGTGATAACAATGACTAGAAAGAGATATTGACATCGTGTCAATTGCAGCATTGTTTTAGGTAGGTATTGTCCGTATATCTTTTTGTGGTGTTTCTAAAAAACGAATTAAAAAGTGACTATTGTTGCTGTTCACCCGATTACAACATGAGCTCAGAAAGATTAGGGGGAACGAATTTCATGTTGCTGCCCCGGTGGCGCATTGGTAAGCACTGGCTTCTGATCACTTGTCCGAGATGTGTTTGTGTTCGAAACCCGCCCGGTGAGGCTTGGATGTTGCGTTTGTATTACGGCTCCGGCTTTGTCCCTTCCTTGTAACCAGTGGCCCTAAATTAGGGACGGGCGATCGCTTATAGCTCATGGTGGTCGTTAAATCCCCCAAAAGAAAAATAATTTTACGCTTCTAAACTTCAAGTCTGATAAAAGTTTATGACGAAACATCTGAAACACTGGAGTAATATTAGGGCAATGATTTTAGGTGGATCCACCTTAACTAAACCATTCGATGAAGGCTGTCCGCGACCTATATCTCAGCGAACTACGCATAGGGAATTGAAGAGGATCGGTATTAACAGTCACACTCGTATACGAAAATCACTGATTTCTGTGAAGAACCAGAAAGTTCGTCTACAGTTGTGTCAGGAACACCGTGACTCGATACTGGAAGACTGGAGAAAAGCCATGTCGTCCGACGAGTCACGGTGCACCTTGTTCTGTACCAACGGTAGGCAGAGAGTTTGGCAGTAGCCCCATGAAGCAATGGGACCAGCTTGCCTTGTAAACACAATTCAAGGTTTTGGAGGTGGTGTCATGGTGTGGGGTCGGTACGGAACGGGTCCCCTTTTATGGCCCGGAGGTCTGGGGTCCTCCAAGGATTATCTCAACATTGTTGCGGATCAAGTCTATCCTGCAATGTTGACTTTTCATCCAGCAGGTGAAGGCTGTTTCATGGACGACAATGCTACTGTCCATCGGGCAAGTTGTGTTCATCAGTGGTTCGGCGTGCATGGCAGCGAATTTCACTGTCTTCCCTGGCCACTACAAATCCCAGATCTCAACCCCATTGAGAATGTATGGGATATGTTAGAAAAGCTGCTCCGGGAGCAAAGTCCTCTTCCTTCAAATCTCAGCCACACTGTAAAAAAAATTCTGAAATTCACGCACAAGTTTCCGTCATTTCTTTGGTGAATTAACGAAGCATATTTCTGATACAACCTTTTCCGTGAAATGACGGAAAGAAGCCTGAATTTAACGGATTTTTCGTACCATGGGAGAATTCTGAATTTTCAGAAGCCTTTCCGCAGTTTCTTTCTTATATTGACGGTGAATTACCGTTTTAGAGATGTGTTAACGGAAAATTCTGAATTTTTAGAAACCTTTCAGCAATTACTTTCGTATATTAAAGGAAAATCTCCATTCTCACTTTTCCGTATCCGTAGAACGAGAAATTACCGGTAATAAGAGCATTGGTGAGAGTACTTGAGGTTTGATTAGCCTTTAAATTTCAATCGTCTGTCAAATTTTGAAGTTCCGTAGCGAGATCGGATATTGTGGATTGCATATCGCATGGATTCTGTTTATTGTGGTACAGGATATTTCTTCTCCTTTCCCGTATTTGATGCAGCAGCTACTTATTATATATCGTGTTACTGTAAGAAACCGGGAACTTACGGTATTGTACAGATGACTATACGATGTCTGTGTATCAGTCTTTGGACAACTTGCTGTTATAGCTATCAAGAGTAAATTTTATATTTAGTTTTTTTTTAAATAATAATATAAAAAGTACATTTCACCTTTTTTAAAGATAACGGAAAGTCATTGTGAGTTAAAAAAAAGTCAAATTGCAAAGCATTTTGTTGTTTCGAAAAATCACGATGAAAAATGCTTAATTTGTGAAAAGTTCTTCTACAGAAAAAGAGAAGATTACAAACCTATTCAGAAAAATAATAAGCTCCAACAGAAAATAAAATGACTAAATCACTCACATTAATGACAAAAATAAAATTTCATCGTCGCGGAATTCGTTTTACGATGTACGTGAGTCCGATTGCCGAGTGTTTGGGGCTCAGTTGTTAAAAGCGCGAGCTACCAGCTCTAACAACGGGGTTTCGATCCTGACGTTAGCAGAAGGATTATCTGGGGTAAGTGCTGTACAGGGTGGTCGATTTTGCGGATTTTCAGTTTAATTACGAAAAAACCTGAAATGGACTTTTCTGAAAAACAACAACAAAAAAAACAAACAAAAAAAAACGGAATATCTGACTACGGAAAATCTGTGAAAATACGAAAGTTAAAATAAACGGGCACTTTTAAAAATGGAAATTTCTGAAAACACGGATACCTACCGGCAATTTTGCTGCACGTTATTTTCAGAAATTTTCCGTGAATTCACGCCATTTATTTTTTACAGTGCAGTTAAAGAACTGGCTGGTCACCGTCTATTGTTTTCCTGGTATTTTTCCACGATGATGAAAAGAATGAGTTAATTGCCAAATGAGAACTCGCTCTTCTTCAGTGGTTCTCTTTATTCAATGCAGTATAGGAAGAAGTTAACGGATTTGCCTGTCTTAATTGATATATAACGTTTTTTTTAGTGTTTACGCCTTTATTTGTTCTTGCTTATTCTATCGGGAGTTTTTCTTGGTTACCTAGCTGTCAAGTTCCCGTTTTCAAACTTTATTCTTTCTCGGATGTCCCATCTCTGCTTCGAACATTCTAAATCTCTATTTTCGCTCATCTTCCCTTCTTTATTCGGGCATACAAAACTCTCCCTCTCGCACAGCGGATCACTAAATATCCTTGCTAAGAGGCCTTCAACTGCCAGATCAAAAGTCTCACTCTAGAAAGCACGGGTTTGTCCCCTGGTCATGTTCGCGTGTCCATCCTTGTGGCCATCAAGTCAGCTTCATGTTACTTTCACCCCTATCACAGCCCTTCATTAGCAATTTAGTTCTCAACGTCACTTTCACCCCTATCACAGCCCTTCATTAGCAATTTAGTTCTCAACGTCACTTTCACCCCTCTCCTTCCCCTTGATTAGCAACTCACTTTTCAGGTGTGCCTTTTTCTTAAATGTGAGTCATTGTTCATTTCACGACCTCCGAAAATGATGAATCCTGAGATGTCCAAAAAATGCTGCAAAACCATTTCCAGAGCAATAAAATTAATTCCGAACTGAACTGCATGAACAGCCGACGCAAGAAAACGCCCAGTAGTTGTGTTACCTCCCAACATTTGAAGCGTAGCAGAGAGTGGCTCATTAACGTTGGGCTGAAAACTAGGAAAAAGATCAACTCAATGCCTCCCCAAGACAACTAACGAGAAGAGAACTGATTTTAACTTATGAGATGATATCAAAGAAGATTATTTAAAACTAACATTCGCTGAAATTAATGAGTCCAAGATAACAGCACTACGCATGCCTCAACCAGAATTGGGCTTGAGTCTGGGCCAAAATCAATCAGCAAGAACTTCGAGCTTCTGACCATTCGGCCAGCGGGGACGGCAATTCCGTACTACATGTACACCATATTGACAAAAGTCACCGGACACCTAGAAGAGAAACACAACATAGCATTTATTGACATACATAAGGTGTCGATCCACCTTTGGTCTTAATGCATGCACTGACCCTTGGAGACAGGCTTTCCACAAGGTTTTGGAACACACGATAGGTATGCGCTTCCATTCAGTACATAATGCTGCCGCTAACTATTGCTGAGTAGTAGGCATTGGTTCCAAACTTCTTATGCGGCGCTCTAATTCATCCCATAGTTGCTCTATGGGATAAAGATCAGGGCTCTGTGCTGGCCAGTCCACACACGCTACGGAATTATCGTCAAACCACCCCGTAACAGTCCTTGCTTTATGGCTCGGTGCATTATCCCACTGGTACCAACAAAGCTCGTTTCCATAGTATTGCCACAGAGTTGGTAGGACATAATTCTCCAGAATATCGAGGTAGACGTGCTGGTTAACAGGTTTGTCCACGATAACCAATGGGCCGGGACCATACCACGAAAAGCACCCCCACACTAGTACACTGCCAGCACCAAACGTGACCGTAGGAACAGTACACTGTGGTAAATAGCGTTCCCCGGCTGCCGCCATACCATACACGGTCATCACACAGATGGATCGTGTATCCAGATACATCAGTCCATAAGACCCGTTCCATTGATCTACGGTCCACGATAAATGTTCTTTACACCATGCTAAACGACGAGTAGCATTCCGAGAGGAGATGAAAGGCTTATGAGCAGCCGCACGACAACGGTAACCCATGGGAGGAAGTATAACGAAGTTAATTTCTCCGTCATTTTTGTCCACGCCGGGGCTCGAACCCGGGTCCCCTCATTCCGGAATAAGTCACTCTACCAATTGAGCTACGTTCGTGGTCGCTGCTATCTGCCTTTATGTCGTGTGCGTCCTGCTGGGCAGGCACGTCACATCTCCTCCCCCCACCGAAAGAGGGCTGGGGTCATGGCTCACGGGTCAGCCGTGACCATAAATCGTTGCAGGTAGCCATCCACTGTAGAACGTGCACTTGAAAACTCCCAGTCAATCTAGTGTGTGGAATGCAACATCACACACTTTTATTTTTCGAAACGATGAAGAAGGGATACTCTTATTTTTCGTATTTCGCGGTGTGGAAAGAACATCACACCACTGCGAGATCTTGAACGGCCGGGTCATCCGGAAAGTTCGGGCGCCATTATAACGAAGTAAATTTCTCCGTCATTTTTGTCCACGCCGGGGCTCGAACCCGGGTCCCCTCATCCCGGAATAAGTCACTCTACCTATTGAGCTACGCGGACATTCGTTGTCGCTGCTATCTGCCTTTATGTTGTGTGCGTCCTGCTGGGCAGGCACGTCACAGAAGTTCTCTGCGAATGGTACGTGTACATACCGAGGTTCCAGCATTTTTACTCACCTGTACACTGAGGTCTTGTGCAGTACTCCGTCCATTAGCTAAAACGACTCTCCTGAAGCTTCGACATCCTTTATCACTGATTTTCTTTGGTTTGCCGGTACGTTTTGCTGCTTCAGGCACGCTATGTGTCTTAAACTTATTCAGTATATCCAAAACAGTTTACTTGGGTATGTTTAAACGCCTCTCGGTTTCCCTTATGGACAACCACTAATATAACACCCGACAATATTTCCTTTCTCAAAGTCAGTTCTCTCCCGCCGCAACATTTTCACTCAACCTCGCAGCGCGATATGATCGCGGTGCTTTGCAGGCTTGTTTTTATACCGTTTGCAGCTGTACCGCACATCTTAACAACGCAGTGGATCCGTTCATTTGGTTTTGAAGGGATGTCCGGTGACTTTTGTCAATATAGTGTATTTGCTACCGTAAATGTAACATAACAGATGTTTATGTGAATCCGTAGTAAGAGATAGGGCCTGTGTAGTGCTCTTCAATAAAACGATATAACCTTCATCTAGACCTCGCATGAAAGTCTTTACACTAACAAAAATTATAAATAAATAAGAAGAAAGAAAGAAAAGAGACCGTTTATTAAATTATTTGTAAGAATAAAGTGCGCCTATCTTTTCATTGGTCATAAAGACCCTGAAGCAAAATCGCTCGGATGATTTCATGAAAAAATCGTAAAATGTTTTGGATACACTGACGGAAAAAAATCCCAACACCAAGAAGGGGTTGTGTTAGATAAACGACAGTTGGTAGGCGGTGAGAGTACATTTGTAAGATGACGTCTATGCAAATTTCGCGCTCGGCGCATACGTGTGACGCTAGTAGCGCCCCTCGGAACATGCAAAGCAGGTTTGCTGTAAATACGCGCTGTAACGTTCGTGAGTGTTAGTTATCGTTGAGATTCGACGTAGGGTGTTGATGTTAGTCAAGAATGCCTTTAAGAAGACGAAGAAGCCATTATCAACAGCTCACGGAGTTTGAACGGGGTCGTGTAATAGGGCTACGAGAAGGTGGATTTTCTTTCCGCAATATTGCAGAACGACTTGGTAGGAATGTAGCCACTGTGCATGACTGTTGGCAGCAATGGTCAAGGGAAGGTACTGCCTCAAGAAGACCGGGTTCCGGCCGGCCACGTGGCACTATTAAGAGGGAAGACCGCCGTGTACGGCGTATGGCCGTCGTGCATCGTACCGCGTCTGCGGCAGCAATTCGAGCTGCAGTTGCCATCACAGTGACACAACGAACTGTTACAAATCGGTTACTTGAAGGACAGCTCCGAGCCAGACGCCCTGTAGCGTACATTCCACTTACTCCAAACCACTGCCGTTTGCGACGTCAGTGGTGTCAAGCTAGAGCTCATTGGAGGACGGAGTGGAGATCTGTTGTGTTTTCTGATGAAAGCCGGTTCTGCCTGGGTGCCAGTGATGGTCGTGTGTTGGTTAGAAGGAGGCCAGGTGAGCGCCTGCAACCAACCTGTCTGCGGCCGAGACACACTGGACCTACACCTGGAGTTATGGTCTGGGGAGCAATTTCCTATGACAGCAGGAGCACTCTCGTGGTTATCCCACTCACCCTGACGGCATAGTTGTACGTCGATCTGGTGATTCAACCTGTTGTGCTGCCATTCATGAACAACATTCCAGGGGTGTTTTCCAACAGGATAACGCTCGCCCGCATACCGCTGTTGTAACCCAACGTGCTCTACAGAGTGTCGACATGTTGTCGTGGCCTGCTAGATCAACAGATCTTTCACCCATCGAGCACGTATGGGACATCATTGGACGACAACTCCAGCGTCACTCCCAACCAGCATTAACTGTCCCTGTATTGACCGACCAAGTGCAACAGGCATGGAACTCCATCCCACAAACTGACATCCAGCACCTGTACGACACAATGAACGTTTGCGTGCTTGCATTCAGCATTCTGGCGGTTACACCGGTTATTAATGTACCAGCATTTCACATTTAAAATGGCTCTTCTCGCGCTTACAATAAGCTGTGATCTTGAAACCTTAATCGATTAAATATGTTACCTATACAAATGTATTGCCGCCATTTCATTCCTCTACAACTATTTTTTCGTGGTGTTGGGATTTTTTTCCGTCAGTGTATATTGGCGGTTAGATATCCAGAAATTGTCTACCTTTTGCTACGAAAGTAAAACAACCTCTGATTCTTCATTCTTTACCCATAATATGAACAAAAAGTGTAAAGTTTCAGTACAAATAGACGAGGTAGTTCATCGTCAAAAAAAATAATAATAATACGGACCTTTGAATTCCGTCGAGAACAGAGAAGCATTCAGGTTAAAAACATAAACTTCGAAATGTATTGTTCGCTGAGGTTCACGATTTCACATTGCTGAACCAAGCCACACTGCTTTGTCGATGTTATGCGTGGAGGGTTGAGCTCTTGAGATTTTACAACACCCAGATCGTAGAATATTATTACGTTAAAACCTCCGTAAAGCCGAAACAGTACTCCTCGCTACTTCAGCTTATGTCACCTGTTCTTCGCTTGCAAGTTTGCAATGTTTAAGTATCACTGAGGATCATCGACTAAGGGAAAAACGCCACGTGTGTTATTTCCTTTTGTGTTTACTATGACGTTACCTTCCTTTCTGAAAAAAACTCATGAACGTGATACATCATTTTGTTGCTTGAAGGAAGGATTTGGCCGCGCTTAGAGGGAAGAGACTTTAAAAACTTCTTTAGGAGTGTTTCAGAAAGCACAAAAATACAGTAAATCCTCTAAATTTTCAATCTAATGTCTAAAACGTGTCCAAGAAAAGCGCAGGAATGGATTTAGATTCTGGCGCCATATCAATAATGCAGAGTGAGTAGAATACGTTGGCCTATCTGGGTTTTCGTTTTAAGGCCCCCTATGAGAGATTAATCTCATCAATAATATTGCATCCCCTCCACATAACGATAACTCAATCGCAGTCATTACATTTAAGTAGACGAATTTTACACGTACACTGACTGATCAATATACAACGGCCGTTCCATTAAAACTGAGAGTAAAATCACACAAAATGAAGAAATATAGGTACAGCAAACTATATGTTGTTTCTTCTCAAAGTATATTTCCTCGGACGATATGCAACGGTCCCATCTCTCAGTCCACCTTTCAAAGCATGTGGCAAAGGCATTTTGTGAAAGCTGCTTTAGCGATCCCTGTACAGCTTGAATAACATCAGCATCTGTGTTGAATGTTGTGCCACGCAACTTCTCCTTTGTTGTTGGAAACAACCAGAAATCGCACGGGGTGAGGTCAGGACTGTAGTCAGGCTGTAGCATGATTTCAATACTGCATTTCGTGAGAAACTGTTGAACACAAGCAGACACATGTTGGCGGGCGTTATCATGGTGTAGGGTCCACTTACCCACCAGTTCCGGTCGCTTAATCGATATGTATCGTCGCAAACGCTTCAAGACTGAAATGTAATACTCAGCATTGACAGTAATTTGTATGCTGGTAGACTACACCTATATGATCAACGAAAATTATCATCATCACCTTCCCAGCTAATTTGGTTTGGCGGACTTTTTTCGGAGGAGGCGAGCCTGTGTGTTTCCAGACACTCGTTGCGCGCTTCGTGAGAGGATCGAAATAGTTGACCCATGTTTCATCGGCATTTATTACTGTGTTTAGAAAGTTTGGATCCTTTGGAATTATTTGTTTCCACTCATGACACACCTGATCTCTGGCTAACAATTGTTCTCTCGTCAGGTGATGAGGTACCCATCTGGAACACACACGATGAAGCAGTAATTTGTCGCGTAGAATGCGGAATACCGACGTTAAAATATTAGTTGACGCCGTTATGTCTTCACACGCCATTCATCGATATTCTTGCAGGATTGCCCAAACAGTGTTAACAATACACTCCATAACAACACTTTCAGGTCGACCAGGCTCTGCCGACAAATGCCCTTTTTGAAATCATGGGGTGCCATCTAAAAATCGTTGACTCACCCAAACAGTTATCTTTGTAAGCTTTTCCCATTAAATCAACTGTTTCTGGAGACGTTTTGCCCAAACAATAGCAAAATTGTATCGCACAAAGCATTTCACTTCTTAACTCTGAATCACTCACCTCCATAGCTGTATGTATGGCCGCCCCGGTGGCGCAGTGGTCTAAGGCGTTGGCCTCTGATCATTCGTCCGTAAGGGGTCCGGGTTCGAATCCCGGTGAGGCATGGATGTTGTGTTTGTCTTACGGCACTGGCTCTCTCCCTTCCCTGGAACCAGTGACCCTAAATTAGGGACGGGCGACTGCTTATAGCCCATTGAGTTGCTCACGGTGGTCGTTAAACCTCCAATCAAAAAAAAATAGCTGTATGGCGAAATGAAGACAACTGCGTAATAACAAAACCAGAACCGTCTGCCACGGCTAATAACTGTTGCCATAGATACTTCCTTAATTCAGTTAGTCGTCTGTGTGGTTATTTTCCCCTTTTGCACTGTTGCCAACTCAAAAAATTACTCTTAGTTTTCATGGAACGGCCTTTGTACATTAGGACCTACCATACCCATGGAAAGCTAGAAGAACAAGGGCTGTCTAGGTGGACTCTGCGTAAGACTAAAATATCTTTACTTACAAGATTGCTAATTTGATTCCATTCAAAATAAGACCCTTCGTCAATATGAACTCATTACAACCTCAGTGTTTCTGTTTTACGCAAGCTCATTGTTTACAGTGGAGCACAGCTACTTCGTACACATTTGTTAATCTCGCTAATTCGGAGTGTTTGGGAGGAGCGGTAAGAATCCGGATTATAAAGAGAGTGAGCACATGCTGATGAGCGAGGTGGTACGCACATGGCGATAAACCAGATAGTAAGCACGTGGCAACTAAAAAGGAAGTAAACACATAATACTCAGCAAACATGAGGAAATTATGGGCAGTGAGCTCATGCTAATAGCAAGGAAATAAGAACGCGGAAATTACCAAAAGAGGAAGAACGTAAATCATAAAGGCAGTGAGCGCGTGGTAACAATCAAGGGTATAAGCACACGTTATTCGGCTACGGAGTATGCACGTATCAATCAGCAAGAGAGTCAAGTAACCACATGGAATTCAAAAAGAGAGTAAGTACATACTGATCACCAAGGAAGCCAAAATGCGATTATCATTAGAAGAGTGAACAAATAATACACTGCTCGACATAACAAATGCCATAACAGAAATTATTTGGCCTCCCCGGTGGCACAGTGGTCTAAGCTCTGGCTTATGACCATTCGTCCGAGAAGGGTCTGGGTTTGAATCTCGGTAAGGCTGTTGTGTTTGTCTTACGGCACTGGCTCTCTCCCTTCCCTAGAACCCGTGGCTGTAAATTAAGAATGGGAGACTGCTCGTAGCCAATTGAGTTGCTCACGGTGGTCGTTAAACCTTGAATCCGTGTGGGCCACTGCATCGGAGCGATCTAAATATTTGTCTGTGTGCCATGCAAATTGCTGGGTGCATGTCGACAGTTGGGTTATGTAAATGACTGCATTTGAGAACCAATCACGTGATAGGTGAGGGAGATAAAAGAGCAAAGCGGGTAGGCCTGGGTACGTTTGGTCGTCCTCACCTGGGCGTGTGGACAACTGCATCGGTAGTATCCCGGTGGATTAAGCATATGTAAGGAGTGAGAATGCCTGGGCAACTTCATCGAGAATCCTACCATTACGCGGACACTTTTACCAGAGGCTTTTTCATAGGGCAACGTACGACTGGTTGGTCCCTGCGTCGCATTACGGCGGAAAAGCATCGCGATGCAACAACAGTGGGTGGAGAAATGTAAGGTGCGTCGCCTTTGTGGGACAGGTGAACGTATGCGGACTGCCGAAGATTTCGATCGTCGAATTCCACAGCAAGACGTAGCAGCCCAACAATTCACAGCGGACGACACTCGTCGAGGAGTATAGGCAGCTATGAACATCCCTGTATCGACACGGACTGTGAATCGCAGATTCGCTGAGGCAGGTTTGCGCTCTCTCCAGCCATTGCGAGGACTGAACACACCGCAGCACATCGTTCCGCAAGGTTGCAGTAGTGCCTTTCCAGACATGCGTGGTGAAATGAATGTAACCATGTGAGCTCTTCTGTCTCAGCTCGTGCGATCGCCGATTGAAAGCCTGAATACAACCTAGTCACGGTGCTGAACTCGCTGCCATACGTGAGCAAAATACGGCTTCTCAGTCTGGTGTCATGGTTTGTGGCGCTATCAGCATCAACAGCCGTGCACAGCTCGTACGCATAGTTTGTATAATGACAGCACGATGATACGTCAACGAGGTGCTGCAGCCCGTTTCGTTGCCATATTTCCGTGGTATTTCTGATGCCAAGTTTCAACAAGATTACGCCCGACCGCACACTGCCAACATCATCAGTCATTAAGGTGCTGTCCAGTCTAGGTCCAGATGATGCCCTGGCCAGCGCAATCCCCAGACGTCTCCCCATTAGGGAACGCGTGGGACGTCATTGGCCGACGTCCTAACGTCACTGCCCGACACCCTCGCAGTGTCGATGAATTCTGGACAAAGGTCAACGACATGGTCAGCAGTACTTCAGGACACCGTTTGAGGAATTTTCCACTCGATACCACGCCGTGTTGCCGAATGTACATTCAGGGAGAAACATATTAGAGGTACTACTGAACACCGCGTTCGTCCTCTTCTAGCGCAAATTACAGCCTGTACACGCCGAGGTATCGACTCCGCCAGATGCTGGAGGGTTTCCTGATTTGATGCCACCCATGCCTGTTGCAGCTTTATCCGGAACTCCGCCCGAGGCGTCCATCCAGGGTCCATGGATCTGATGTTTCGCTTCATGGCATCCCAGAGAGCTTCCACAGGGTTTAAATCCGGATACCTTGAGGGCCACTAGATCTTTCCAAACTCAGATGAGTGTTCCTCGAGCCATACTTGTATGGTTGCATACCGGTGAGGTGGCGCATTGTCCTGCTGGAACAGACCATCTGCCTCAGGGTGCGTGAAAGCCATGGAAGCGTGTAAGTGATCAGCCAGCGCATACTGGTAATGCGTAGCGGTTGAGGACGTATTCAGACACACTAAGGGACCTAATGTGTCCCATGAGAAGGCTCCTCAAACCATCACAGAACCACCACCGCTTTGAACTTAGCCGATCTGACACGACGGGGCCACGGCCTCAGGCTGTCAACGCCTCACCTGCACCCTCCCGTCAGCTCGATACAGCTGAAAACGGGATTCATCTTACCACATGACGCGGCGCCACTCTGCAGAGGTGCAGTTTTGATGATCAGGGTACCAGGCGAGGCGTAATGTTGAATGACGAGCAGTCAACAGTTGCATACGAGTAGGGCGTTGGCTCCCGTAGCCCAGGGTATGCATAGTGTGCCGTATGTTTTGCCCGCTGACACTTCTTGGGCCTTCGACATTTAACCTGGATGTGATTTGCGGTGTCTTTTGCAAAGCGGTCGGTCTACACGAGCCTGGATAGTCTACATCGGTCCCAGTTATCAATGGCGTGTGGTTGGCTACGGCTTGCTCTCTGGGCCCTGGTACGTCCATTGATGGTATAATCGCGGTACACCCTTGATACCGAAGCATTGGGAACCCTAGGGTTCTTACCACTCGGGCGATAGAATGACCCATCTGTCTTGCCCCGACAATGCGTCCACGATCAAAGTCGCTGAGATCACTATGTTTACCCATGTTCGTTTATTGCGGTACATTGTTGGGAAGCCGTGCTGTCAGCCTATTTATCGCCTGGGTTTGGTCTGGGTCTGCTTCAGTCTGCGCTGGAGATGCCCATATCAACTGTACATCGCCGCTATCTCTAATGTTTTGTCTACTGAGTATATAGCCCAGCATGGCGGTCATATAACCTATGAACTCAGGCCACATTGCACTGTCTCCTCGCCCATTGCATTCATGCAATCCTTCAGAAATTAACTGCCTTTGTTCCTTCCTACCTGCTTGTCTACATCTGTGGTAAGTTTCGTCTCATTTCGTGCATTCCTTCATAGTGTGGCGTTTTCTATGTAGGGCAGTGTAATTGGTAAGGGCAATCAAAATAAAGTCAAACGATTTTCTGTAATCATGCTTTGCTACTAAAAATGCTGCAACAGAACTCTCATTAGTGAGTTTTTCTCCGCCGCGCCGGTTACGTTCTATGCTGATTTGCTTTATTACTGCCTTTGCATTTACGGTAAGTAATGCTTTTAGCCGTGTTAAATTACTAGGAGATATAATGGAGAGGTGAGTGCCAAGAAACTGTTTTTATCTATACAATATGAGCAATGAGCTTACCTATCATCATCATCATCATCATCATCATCATCATCATTGTCAACCATTATCAATTCACTGCTGGACGAAGGTCTCCCCAAGTTTCCTCCACAACGGTCTGTCTTGTGCCAGTCTCTTCCATGTCACTCCCGCATACTTTCGAATTTCATCCACCCATCTTCCATGTGGTCTTCTTCTGGGTCTTTTCCTGTCCCTTGGAATCCAATCTAAAATTTCGGCTGTCCATCGATGGTCTGTTCTTCTGGCAGTACGTCCAGCCCATTGCCATTTCAGGGATTTAACTCTGCTCATGATGTCCTCCACTCTTGTCATTTTTCGGATCCACGTGTTCCTCTTCTTATCTCTCCTGGTTACACCAAGCATGCACCTCTCCATGCTGCTTTGAGTTGTCTGCAGCCTTTGTATGTCTCTTTTAGCTAAGGTCCACGTCTCTGCACCATACGTAAGCACTGGAAGGATGCATTGATCAAACACTTTTCTTTTAAGACATAATGGCATATTGCTCTTGAAAATTATGCTGTTTCTTCCAAAAACTCTCCAGGCAAGTTTTGTACGCCGATTAATTTCTTCATTAATGTGACCCTCACTTGATATCTGCTGTCCAAGATAAACGTACGTGTCTGTTATCTCCAGCTTTTCTCCATCAATCGATAAATCTTCATTTCTTGTAAAAGCATTGTACATCACTTTTGTTTTCTGAAAGTTCATTTTTAATCCCACTTCTTCACTCTTGTCAGCAAGTTCCTGGATCATACTATGTAGCTCTGATGGGGTAGTTGCAAAAATGACTATGTCATCAGCAAAACGAAGGTGGGTTAGATAATCTTCATTAATCTTTATCCCTTTGTTTTCCCATTTCAGTGATTGAAAGACATTTTCCAATTTGGCATTAAAGAGCTTCGGAGATATGGTGTCACCTTGTCTCACTCCTTTTCCAATTTTTATGTGTGTTGTATTTTCAAACAGCCGAATCTTTGCACTTGCATTTTCATAGATGTTATTAATAATATTAATGTATGCATCTTCAATACCGCAGGATTTCAGAGCCATTGCAACTGCTGATGGTTTCACCGAATCAAAGGCTTTTTCATAATCGATAAAAGCCATGCACAATGGAAGTTCATATTCCCTCGCTCTTTCAATTAGTTCTCTCAGTACGTGGATATGATCTATTGTGCTGTAGCCACTCCTGAATCCAGCTTGTTCTCTCGGTTGAGCCATGTCCAGTGTCACCTTCAAGCGGTGTGAAAGAACTTTAGTGAAGATTTTATAAACCACTGATAGGAGGCTGATAGGTCTGTAGTTCCTGAGATCCTCAATGTCACCTTTTTTATGTAGCAAGATCATTGTAGCGTTGTTCCAATCCTCAGGAATCTTCCCTTCATTAAGGCATCGAGTGAAAATTTGGGCGAGTACTGTTTCGATTTCTCCACTTGCTTCTTGTATGATGTCTACATACATACAGGGATTCAATTGTGAGTATATCTGGCATTTCTAATTTGCGATATATGTACTTATTTTTGAGTACATATTTTTCAAATATATGTACTAAAAAATCCATATATTTCAAATACATGTGTTCTAACTTCATTCAGTTTCTATGCCCTGCCTGAGCGAATCTAGCGATTCTGACTGAATAGTTTGTAAGAGAGAGAGAGAGAGCACCCTAGATGGCGCCACCGTACGATTTTGCACATAGAAGGAAGAGAGGAATTTGGAATGAACACTTTTATACGTAACCGGGGGATTCATCACTTAACGTTCTCGTCCAATATTCAGCGATTGTTAAAAATTCACACCACCACGGAGAGCCCCAAGGTTCAAGTTTATCAAGCTAGGTTTGAAACTGGGGTCCCTTTATCAGTAGTCTGAACCTCTAACCACTAAGCCATCTGCGGCTCTACTGCAAATTTGGAATACGTGTACTCCATACATACTCATTTATTCATAGAATCAACTGGAAGTATATCATTCGATGGCACATCTGGGGATGATAGATATACTCGTTGTCACATGCTAAGTAAATGGACCGCACAATTTTATGACAAATATAGTGATGAAGCGACAGTATATTATTTATGAGATGTAATACGAGATTATATTTATATTTATTGAAGCAGTTATTTGTAAGTACGTATGGTTATTTATATTTGAGCATGTCGTGTACTCGTTTACTATACGATTGTACTTAAAAAAACACCGAGTAGGTTCAGGTTCTCATTTTTAAGAAGATTTTGTTTAACAGTGTACAATATTCGTTAAATTACAATTTTATTCCCAACCCACCGTCCCCAACTCTACGCCTCCTAAACTATTAAAAATATATCTAATTGCTAATTCGAAATCTCTATCCTCTCTCACTGCCTATTCCCAACTTACCCCAGAAAGCAACCTCGGACCGCGAATTTGCAAATACAAGCATAGAACTAATAATAGCATAAGCTAAGAAATTAAATACACTATAAAAACACTTAAAAACAATTAAAACCGTCACATCCAACCATACAGGAACTACTTTAATATACGCTATTTTGCCGAAAGTCACCGGACACCTAAACGAGAAACACAACATAGCATTTATTGACATACATTAGTACGGTGTCGGTCCACCTTTGGCTTTAATGGATGCACTGACCCTTCGAGACATGCTTTCGACAAGGTTTTGGAACACAGCGATAGATATGCGCTTCCATTCAGTACATAATGCTGCCACTAACTGTTGCTTAGTAGTAGGCCTTGATTCCAAACTTCTTATGCGCCGCTCTAATTCATCCCAAAGGTGCTCTATGGGATTAAGATCAGGGCTCTATGCTGGACAGTCCACACACGATACGGAATTATCGTCAAACCACGCCGTAACAGTCCTTGACTCGGTGCATTATCCTGCTGGTACCAACAAGACTCGGTTCCATAGTGTAGCCACAGAGTTGGTAGGACACAATTGTCCAGAATATCGAGGTAGATGTGCTGTTTAACAGGTTTGTCCATGATAACCAATGGGCATACCACGAAAACACCCCCACACGAGTACACTGCCAGCTCCAAACTTGACCGTAAGAACAGTACACTGTGGTAAATAGCGTTCCCCCGGCTTCCGCCATCCCACACATGGCCACCAGACTGATGGATCGTGTATCTGGATTCAACAGTCCATAGGACCCGTGTCTATTCGTCTACGGTCCACGATAAATGTTCTTTACACCATGCTAAACGACGAGTAGCATTCCGAGTGGAGATGAAAGGCTTATGAGTAGCTGCACGACTACGGTAACCCATGGAATGAAGTTCTCTGCGAATGGTACATGTGCATACCGAGGTTCCAGCATCTTTACTCACCTGTACACCGAGGGTTTGCTCAGTACTCCGTAGATTATTGACTTGGGTATGTTGAAACGCCTCTCGGTTTCTCTTATGGACAACGCACTAATATAACACCGAACAATCTTTCCATTCTCAAAGTGAGTTCTCTCCCGCCGCGACATTTTCACTCAACCTCACAGTGCGATATGATCGCGGTCAGCTGCAGGTTTATTTTTATATCATTTGCAGCTGTACTGCGCATCTTAAAAACGCAGCGGATCCGTTCATTTGGTTTTAAAGGGGTGTCCGGTGACTTTTGTCAATATGGTGTATTTCGCCCGCGACTCCGTGGCCATCCTCAGAAAAGGAAGAGATATATTTCTAATTCCGTTGAGGCATGCATGTTGTGTTTGTCTTATGGTACTGGCTCTCTCCCTTCCCTAAAACCGTTAAACCAAAAAAAAAAAAAGTCGCGTGGACCTTTTTTGAAAATTATCTTATTGGGAGGAGGGGCATTATGTTCAATTTCGGAATGTTCGCTCTAATATTAAAACTGTTCTTTTTGGCGTTCCACAAGGCTCGGTCCTAGGGCCATTATTATTTTTAATTTACGTTAACGATATCTTTTATGTTCGTTCCAGTGTGTATACGCTCCTTTTTGGTGATAACAATAGCATTTTTTTTACCGGTCATGCGGTGTCTGACTGGATACCTCGTGTTAACCACGCTACTTATAAGATTTGGTTTCGTTGTAAATTTTTAACTCACTATTACAAAAATAAAATATGTTTATTTTTTCTAGCCGAAGCTCTCGAACTGAGACTCTTCCCGTAGTGATTCTAAATGATATTCCTTTGGTTTTTCAAGAAAGGGTTAGTTTTTAGGTGTTTTGTTTTAGGGGAATTTATAGTGGGATGACCATGTTGGAGTCATTTTGTGGGATTTGAGATCTCGAATAGGAGTTTTATCTAGAGTTTCGAGCCTATTACCACTGAATATTAAACTAACACTTTATTAATCTTTCATTTATCCCTATCCGTTGTATTGTCTACTTGTTTGGTGTAGGACAACTACTCGTGACATTAATAGAATTTTTTCTTTACAAAAAAGAAACAAATTCGTTCGTTTGTTGAATCCTTTGGAAAATGTGGAGATCCTGTTCAGTACATACATATCGCTAAGCTGTTCTCTGAAATTCAGAGGTTAGCTCCACAAAGAAATACAAACTACCAGATACATTTGTAACTGATTATTTACTTACTGTTGCCGTATAAAACGTCTCCATTTACAGCAATCTGTACACACAACTAAGGCTTCACTGACATCCATCACACGACGTACACAAGACCTTTTATACTTCATACTCTATAACGAAGTAAATTTCTCCGTCATTTTTATCCGCGCCAGGATTCGAACCCGGGTCCCCTCATTCCGGAATAAGTTGCTCTACCAATTAAGCTACGCGGACGTTTTATTCTGATTCCTATCTGCTTTTATGCCGTGTGCGTCCTTCTGGCAGGTACATCACATCTCCTGGTACGTTACAACTCATAACTTTTTCCCATGAAGACACTTCTGAATTTGAACTTCTGAATCTGGTTTTCACCAATAGAAAACCAGATTCAGAAGTGTCTTGAAAACCAGATGACTTCCTTGGCCTTCCTCTGCCTTTCCTTCCTACCACTTGGGCTAAAAAAAGTTTCTTAGTAAGCATCTCATCACTCATTCTTTCAACATGGCCAACCCCCGAAGCATACATATCGCTAAGCTCACAACATTTTGCTTCACACTGCACAAATGCAACACATCTTCATTCCTCACACAATCACAACGTGTCTTCCCACAATCCCCCCTGCCCCGTAAGTAACGTATTTCTCCAGCACACAAACGATCCTATGTTTCTTCTGTATTGTCCAGGTTTCACAGCCATACATCAGAGTAGGAACAATTACACTTTCATACACAGCAATGCGGTACTACTCTCTTGAGAACCCATCATTCCTCTGAAAACCTCCCAAAGCAGCTATGACTTTCAATGAAGAACTCGCTTGCCTACTAATTTCACAATCCAATTTGTTCTCTCTGTCAAACATGCTTCCTAAATACGCAGACTCATTCACCTGGTCAATTACTGTGCCATTTAGACTTATATTACATTCAGTACTAACAGTTCCTCTCTCAAAAACTATAACTTTGGTTTTTCCCTTATTTATACTCAGTTTGAATTTCATGCAAATTTCGTACATCCGGGACAACATACTCTGCAACTTACTTTTGCTCACTGCCAACAGGACTGTGTCATCAGCATTCAGCAATCTGCATACACGGATATTGCCAAGATATAAACCAGCATTGTCCTTGGCATCACGCATCCATAAATATATTAAACAGCCATGGGGACATTACACAACCTTGTTTGACTCCTACACCAATAGAAAACCATTTTGATAAAACACCATTTACTCGTACACAAGCTCTACTGCCATCATACATGGCTTTTACGCTATTAAGTAGATTCCCAGTAATACCATATTTATTCAATACCTTCCAAAAAAGTGTCGTACTTACTCGGTCGTAAGCTTTCTCTAAATCTATGAAGCCAGCAAAAACTTTCTTACCAACAGCCAGATACTTTTAAATCATCATGCGTAATGCAAAAATTTGGTTAGTGCAGCCGTTACCAGGCATAAAACCACACTGAACATCCCACACTTTCCCTGATGTTAGACCTCGTACTTTTTCAATAGTGACCTTACCAAACACTTTCCCTGGCATACTCAGTAAGCTCGATAGTTCTTGCAGTCAGTCTGATCACCCTTTTTCTTATACAAGGGAGCAATGTATCATCCTTCCAATCCCTAGGGACCGTTCCTAACTCCCAGCACAACTGACAAATTTCAGTTAACTAGTCAATTACAGTCACCACCATATTTCAACATCTCAGCAGTTATGCCATCAACTCCCGGATCCTTACCCTTCTGAAGAGATTTTAGAGCTTTACTCACCTCTTTTCTTGAGACCCCTCCTGTGCTTCCCTCCTTCACTGTGACATCATCTGCTTCTGCCTCAGAATCACTGTTGCTTTCTTGATCAAATAACTCACAGAAGTATTCACCCCATCTTTCACTCAAATCATTGGGATCCCATATCATTTCCCCCATCCTATTCTTCACACAACTTACAACTTTGTTTCCCCTATTTTTCCCGAATCTCATGTACTTCCAGAAAGTTTTTTCTATCTTTCCAAAAAGCCAATTCATGCCTTTCCACCTTCTCCTTCTCATTTTTTGCCTTACACTGGCGAACCAGCTTAGCTGCTTCTCGCTTCTCACAGCGATATTCAATCACAGAAACTCTACCTTGCAACATCCCCAAATAGGCTTCTTTCTTTCTCTCTACTGCTTCTTTAACCTCACTATTCTACCAAGCATCACCTCCATTGTTAACGACTATTGTGGTGCCACAGACCTCTTCAGCAGCAGTGACAACACAGTTCTTAAAACATTTCCACTTCTTTCCTACATCCCTCTCACATGACGTCAGCTCCTTCAGTCATTCTCTGAGTATGTTAGAGTAACGCTGATGATATTCAGGGAGCATTTCAACTTTCATTCTTTCCATCCTAGGCCTCTTCCTATTCCTTTTCCTTTAACCAACATTCAGTTTCACTCATTACACTACCAAGTAATGACCAGAGCCAGCATTCGCACCTCTTATCACACGAGTGTCAACATCTAAGTGTTTCAGACGCTGATCATAAACAACAAAATCGATCGCACTCATTTGACCAAGAATACGATTTTCCCAGATATATGTGTGGATATACTTGTGGTTGAAAAACGTTTTAAATACACACAAACCATTCTCAATGAAGAGATCAATTAATCTTTGACCATTATCATTCACACAAGGATCATTAAACTTACCCAGAACATTATCAGAAATTGCATTCTGCACAGCTACTCTAGCATTGAAATCCCCTGCTATTATAACTTTCTCTTTGGCACCAAACTGGCTCAAAACAGCTTTTAGCTCATTCCAAAAATCCTTCTTCTTATCAAGGTTCCGAGTCACAAGGAGCATACACTACAACAGTTGCTATTCTCTGAAGTTTCACTTTCAAACGAATCCAAAGAATTCTCTCACTTATACAGCTATAGTGAATGAAGTTGTTCTTCATCGTTTTACTTAAAAACATACCTACACCAGCCTGTCTTCTCACATTATCCAATACTCCAGACGACACACTCACCGTTCCATTCACTTCTTCTATCCCAATTTCTTTCTTTTGGTTTCACTTTCACACAGCACATCCAATTTATGCATATTCATTTCTTCAATCACCTACATACACCAATCTTACACTTACTCAGCCGAGATCTCTTTATCCTTCGCCTTTTTCCATTTCCATATTGCTTCCGTGGTGGACCATCCTTCTCTAGTGTGGTAGTTCCATTACATCCCACAATAGAGTCCTTTATTTTATTTGTTTGTGTCTTTTTAATCAGGAAAGTACACCAGTGTGGGGGATTAGCCCACAGCTGACGGTTCCAGTTGGTCATTCAACCTAAGGATTCTGCAACAAAACCAAGTTTAGTCGTCATAAATTATTGATCTCTGAAAAATTAAATAGTTTTCGACTGATGTTGTTAATGCATGAGCTTGTTCATGCCATAAACATCTCAATCTAATAAATATATGTTATCCTGCACACAGTTATAAAACTCGTGGGTTTGATAACTTTTTAGTTCCTAGGGCTCGTATTGATGCGCAGTATTTTAATATTAATGCTCATTGCCCCCGGCTATGGAACGGGTTGCCAATTTATATAAAATCCCTTGCCAGTTTTGCATTGTTTAAAAAAGCACTAAAGGAATATTATTTTTCTAGTTAAATTACATTCACTTCAATCATATACGATTATGTGTATATAAGTTGAAAAATTTGTAATTACTTGACTTGACATTTTTCTTTTTAGGGGCGTGTAGCTAGTCAGGCTAACGTTAGCCTTTTTCTCTGGTTCCCTGCTATGTTGCACTATGGATGTTTTTACATGCGGTTTTTAATGGTGCGTAATGTGATTTTCATTTGGCTTGTTTATTTCTGGTTTGTCAAGGATTTGTAGTGTATATTCTTAACTGAGTGCAATACGGCAAATAAATAAACTAACTAAATAATCTGGGTCACTGGTTCAAGTGAAAGAAGAATGCCTTTCCTGTGGCCAGTGGTCTAAGCGCTAGGTTCTTACCTTTCTTGTGAGATGGGTCCGGGTTTGAATTCCACTGAGGCATGGGTGTTGTGCTTGTCTTACGGCACTGGCTCTCTCGCTTCCATGGAACCAGTGGCCATGAATTAGGGACTGGCGACTACTTATAGCCCATCGAGCTTCTCACGGTGATCGTTAAACTCCCAAACAAACAACAACAACAACAACAACAACAAAATACAGGAAGGCTCAGTTCTGGTTGAGCCGTCAGGTTGGAACGTAGGACTACGAATTACAGATCGGAGAGTTGAAATGAACCAGTCGAGTATGGTTTCGAAGCGTTTATTTAACTTGTTATAGCCAACACAGGTCTATATGAAAAGTAGCTTACATAATTTTTACAAATAGTGCTGGATACATTGCGAACACAAAGCAGACCGATACACGAATTACCCAATGTGGTGCTCTGTCTTCTTGGGCTTTTTACATTCCTCATCACTTGCCTTTCGTTTTGATTTTCTCCACTTTTGCTTACGTTCATTCTGCGAATTCCGCGACGTTGTCGGAAAGGTTAACCCGTTTACACGAAAACAAATTTTAAAAATTTTAGTTTAAACCACTGAGATATGTTCTTTATATATTTGAATAGATCTCATCGAGAGCTTTAAAACGATACCACCCACAGTCGTTTTGCACTCACGGTTGTCCAGAAAAACCGCGATATTGTCAAAAGTGTTCACCAAGAAAACCATTTTTAAAATGTTCAGCTCAAACCATTGCGAACTGTTCTTCTTATATTTGAATAGATCTCGTCGAGAGCTTTGAAACTATACCACGCACAGTCGTGCAGAGCTCACGGTTGCCGAGATAGATTCAGTCAAACGCGGCAGCACACCCAGAAATATTACATCATCTCCCCCGCGCCCAGGGAGCGAGGGGAGCTTCGCGCCCACGATGTATTGCGCAGTACGTGAATTGGACTCCATACTGTTTACGAATATACTAACGCGATTAGTGTGCGGCACGTATTTTTAATGCTATAATGATTTCAATTGGGACCTATTTTTGTCACAGGCTGTCGACCGTAAGTCGCCCCATACTATCCGCGGAGTTACACGTAGTCCTACGTCAAGAAAAAAAAAACAAGGAAAAAAAAAAAAGGCAACGCAGCAGGACAAGAGAGACTCCAGCCCGGACGACTGGCCAGAAGCTTGCGTCTCTGACCACTACGACACCGGAACGGATAAGTTGCTCTTTGGTTTTTCCATGCAGTTTCATCCTTCCAGTTAATAAGCGAAGTAAACTCAACTGAAAAATTACGTACAGCTTAAAACCCGGTTTTTTTATAACGCCAATTGGAATCAACATCGCATTTTCTTTGATTTTGACAGGATTATTAAATCTACGCCTCTGCAACGGCACTTTCGTTTATGTCTTTGTTTTATATTGATATTGGCAGAAACGCCTTTATATCGATCGTCCCTAACATCAGAAGGAGAAAAAAGGTTTCCCCAGAAGATAATAGGCAATGAAGCCTCAGCAAAATTACACTGAGCATTTCGGAGGATTGGTTCTTCACAGAAAGTCATATAAAGTGTCATAGTAACAGGAATTATATTATCACTTTCATTCTTGTATAGCCACTCATCTGTCAGAATGCACCGACCTTCAGAAAAAAGCCGATGATTTCTTTTTTTTTTTTGGGGGGGTGTAAGTGCTCATGTTCTTAAAACGGCAATTAAAAACTAAATAGCTGCACAGAAAAAAAAAATCCCGAGATGATACTATTACCTTCATCTTTTCCAAAGCTTGAATATTCGGCTCTTTCTTATCCGAGATGACGACTTCCGTAAAGGTAATTCTTGTACCTACTCAGATGTCAAGTCACGTGCGATATTTAAATTGTTCCTCTCCCCTCGAGTCAGTGGCTGTGAAGAAAGATTTCCATAATCCTATAAAGACGACTACTTAAAAGGGGAAAAAAAAAAAAAACACCGCCTCGGAATCCGATTCAAAGCAACTGGGTAATCGGATCTGTGTGAAGTTTATTCTTTAACCTCTAAAGTGCGCGGAAATTTCCGCGTTGAAATTCAGTGATTGTAGCTAATTACAACATTGCTCTATGACACATAATGATTCCTTGCTAATGGGATAGTCGAAATAATTACATACTTTTGACGTGTTGAATTACGTGGGCTAAAATCTCTAGGAAAAGTAGAAAAAGAAATTATATCCGGCAGCAACCCGTGAAAGAAAAAAAAAAAAAGATCACACACCAGAGATGTAACACATTTTCACGTTCTGCGCTCATCCGAGCAGAAGAATAATTCTTACTTAGAGATGGATAATACTGAGAACATGAATATTTCTTCTTTCCGGTATGAAGGGATTAAATTATTTTCCTTTTTTTATAGAAGAATGAGCCCTTCCTTCTACTTTCTGCGTCTGCCTATTTTTTTAAACTTTTTTTTAGCGAGACTGTAACGAAAGCTCAGAATCCAGAAAGTCAAACAGTTCAGGAAAATGAACAATTGGAGTGTAACAAAAAAGAGGAAGTTGAAATGGCCCCCGACAAGCAAATTTTAATCCATTTGAGCGCCGAATATGGTGCACACAGACACCCCCGTGGTACGAATTGATGGTTTCAACGTACAAAAATGGTTGACCGTTCGGTTGCAAAAACGTTGAAAATATACGTTTAAAAACACCAGGATGTAAGTAACGCTTATAGTAACGGCTCAAAAAACGATTATTAACCATTTGTAACTTTTGTAAAACGTCGTGTGAAAACAGGAACTTGTCGGTGACGGAGATCGAACTCGCGTCTCCGCGTTCCGGAGTGAGTTTCTCTAACGGACTAAGCTACACCGACGAAAAGTACCGCCGTAGATTTGTCGTCTTGACACGTGTCACACCCCTGTAGTATGTCACATCATCTTCTCTTTATTTATTTTTTTAAACCAAAAAGGAACCTTTCATTAATTCCAGACGATTTGTGGAACGAACATCACACATTTTTCGAAAAACCCAATCTCCAGTAGATCCATTTTTACGTTCGGGCGCCAATGTGAAAACACTGATTTGTCGATTCCGCATCTCCTCGCTCCGGAGTGAGTTGTGCTAACCGACTAACCTACACCGACGAAAAGTATCGCTGCAGATTTGTCGCCTTGAAACGGGCTATCCCTCTATAGTACGTCACAGTTGAAAACCCGTTTTTTAAACAGCATTTTTATGGTACCATTGGCATTCATATAACATTTAACCAATCCTGCAATTTAAGTAATCATTCCATGCGCTTGTAAATATAAGCGTAGCAGATCTTTAATAAAGTCCCTCACTGTACTTTCTTCTATTCTTTAAATATGCAAATACGTATTCTAGGGGAAGTTTCAAGCTTTTTGAGTTAGTCTCCACAACAAAACTAAGTTTTCAAATAATGGAAAACAGCTTCAAACTGTCCTTTCCTCCTAGGGAAAAATCAGGTGAAAGGCTATTTAAGTAAGACTCACGAACCTTTAAAACAATACAAAAGCTAGGCGGAAGAAAATCTTGAAAGTAAAGACAAAAACGCACACAGCACAAAACAATCAAACACCAAGTTCAACAATATACAAAGGACAATTAGAATTTCTGCCACGTGATTTCTAATTCCAGTTTTTCGTGTCGACCAAAGGAAGGCTCTAGATTATGCTTTGTGAATGGAACTGGACACGGACTCAAGAAATATAATAATATGATGTCTGCAGAAAAATTGAGAGCATTTAAACACATAATTCACAACATTTTAGAAATATAATAGTTATTTAAAAAACAGTTGCCACTTTCTCTTAACAATAGGTGAGCTTATCATTAGTTTTTAATTTGTGCTGATAGATGGCGTTGATAACTGAGCCTAATTTTCAAAGTTTTAAAATTGTTTGAAAAATTCCACGATTTTAACACATATACACAGTCGAGTCACATTATTGTGACCACTTTTGACGTCAACAGCGCGTAGCCAATGAAAGAAGGCACGTGTCGTGAACTGGCTTAGAGGGTATATAAGGTGTGCTGTAGGCATTCTGAAAACATATCACTCGTTGCTGTAATGGATAGAAGGAGCGATTTATCAGATTTGCAAAACTGGATGATTATCGGCTTTCGGGCCGATGTGGGAAGGGAATGGATTTCCATGGTTGAGCACCCTCACACAAGCCTAACATTAGCAAGACCAAACTCGTTTGGAAGTGGTGTAAAGATCGGGGCTAATGAACTCTGGAGCAGTGGAAACCCGTTCTCTGGAGTGATGAATCACACTTCACCATCTTGCAGACCGAAGGACGAGTCTAAGTGTGGAAGATTCCAAGTGAAAGCAATCTGCCCAACTGTGTTGTACCAACAGTGAAGCTTGTTGGAGGGGGCATCATGCACTGGTGCTGTTTTTCATGGTTTCGTCTGGAGCCCCTAGTTCCAATGCTCTGGAATCTTAACGCCGCTGTCTATAATGCCATCTGAGACAGTTCTGTGCTCTCAACATTATGGTAACACGTCGGTGAGGGTCCTTTCCTTTACCATAAAGCTAAGTCCGTGTAGGAATGGTTTGATGAGATTGGTGTGAAAGAACTTGACTGGCTTGCAGAGATTCCCGGTCTCAAACAAATGGAACGTTTTTGGGATGAATTGGAACGCCGATTGCGCGCCAGGCCGAACAACATGACGTTGGTGACGCACGTGACTAATCCCCTTGGGGCAGAATGGAAGGCAATTTTCGCATCAACGCACCAAAATCTAGTGGAAAGCCTTCCCAGAAGAGTGAAGGCTGGGATAGCAGTAAAGAGTGGACCAATTCGTTATTAATTCCTATCAAATTACAAAGAGGTTGTGGATAGGCAAGTTGTGACGTACTACAGAGGTAAAGTGGGTGTCACGACGACAAATCTGAGGCAATACATTTCGTCGGTGTAGCTTAGACGATTAGAGCAACTCACTCCGGAGCGAGCAGGCACGATTTCGTCACCGAAAAAATCCTGTGTTCACATTGGCGCCCGAACGTAAAAATGGATCTACTGGCCATCGGGTTCTTCGAAAAATGTACGATGTTCGTCCCACACATCGTCTGGAATTAATGAAAGGTTCCTCATTCGCTTCAAAAAAAATTAAGAAAAATAGGTGGTGGTCGTTCCACGCATCGTCTGGAATTAATGAAAGGTTCCTCCTTCGCTTCGCAAAAAAAAAAAAAAAAAAAAAAAAAAATTAAGATGGAGATGACGTGACGTATTACAGAGTAGCGCTGTTCACGGATTTCGGATTTTTGGATATCCGGATATTTTAGTATCGGAAAACCGGATTTTTAGCTTTCGAATAGTTCGAACTCGGTTATCCGGATTTCGAACTTCGGAAGTGCTGTTCACGGATTTCGGATTTCCGGATATTTTACTATCCGAAAACCGGATTTTAGCATTGGAATAGTTCGAACTCCGGATATTCGGATTGTGAACCTCGCTTATCCGGATTTCGAACTTCGGATATTCGGATATCGGGACTTAGAATACCGAATATTCAGACATCTCAACAACATAAGTAGATCTATCTGGCCATGATAGGTCGCATGCCTCAGGTTGTTGAAACTTTAACGCAGTAGTTTGTGAACGTGCGTTTTTTTTTTTTGCTGAACGATGTCCGTTTGATTAGACAAAGTGATCTTTCGTGACATTGATATTGTACTAAGTGAAAGGATAATAAATAAAATTGCAGTGTTTTATCCTGTAACAAACTCATGCGGCAATCTGGATTTCGGATTTATGATATTTCGGATATTTTCAAATCCGAAATCCGGATTTCAAAATATCCGGTTTTTGAAATTTTCAAATCTGGATTTCGGATTTCATGCGGCAATCGAGATTTCGGATTTATGATATATCAAATATCTTGAAATCCGAAATTCAAAATATCCGGTATTTGACAGCACTACTACAGAGGTAAAGTACGTGCCATGACGACAAATCTACAGCGATACATTTCGTCGGTGTAGCCTAGTCGATTAGAACAACTCACTCCGGAGCGAGCAGACGTGATTTCGATTCCGTCACCAACAAATTCTTGTTTTTTTTTTTTGTTTTTTTTTTCGGCCGCCCCGGTGGCGCAGTGGTCTAAGCGAGAGCCTCTGATCATTCGTCCGAAAGGGGTCCGGGTTCGAATCCCGGTGAGGCATGGATGCTGTGTTTGTCTTACGGCACTGGTTTTCTCCCTTCCCTGGAACCAGTGACCCTAAATTAGCGACGGGCGACTTCTTATAGCCCATTGAGTTGCTCACGGTGGTCAATAAACCTCCAATCAGAAAAAAGAGAGAAATTCCTGTTTTCACATTGGCGCCCGTACGTAAAAATGGATCAACTGGCAGTTGATTTCTTCGAAAAATGTGTGATGTTCGTTCCACGCATCATCTAAAATCAATGAAAGTTTCCTTCTTCGCTTCAAAAAAAAAAAAAAAGGGGGGGGGGACTATGTGACATACTACAGAGGTAAAGTACGTGTCACGAAGACAAATCTGTGGAGATATGTTCTGTCGGTGTAGCTTAGTCGGTTAGAGCAATTCACTCCGGAGCGAGAAGACGATATCCGTCACCGACAAATTCCTGTTTTCACAAAGTGTCGGGACACTTTTGATCAGATAGAGTAATTCTGAATACTTTTAAATATATCATACAGGATAATTTTCACGCAGAATGACTTCTTTTTTTTTTTTTTTTTTTTTTTTTGGTGATTTAACGACCACCGTGAGCAACTCAATGGGCTATAAGCAGTCGCCCGTTCCTAATTTCGGGTCACCTGTTTTCAGGGAAGGGAGAGAGCCAGTGTCGTAAGACAAATACAACATCTATGCCTCACCGGGATTCGAACCTGGACCCCTTTTGGACGAATGATCAGAGGCCATCGCTTAGATCACTGCACCACCGGGGGCGGTCAGAATGATTTCCGTATTGTTAATTACGCTGAGGAGAATGTTTAAACTTATTAGTAGCAGTGCGTTTCTTGACATATCTTAGAAAAAGACAATAAATGATAGTTATCGTACGACCTCACTACGAAGAGACAAGCTTATGATGTCTCTGATTATTATCGTATGGAGTAGCAACGAGCAAAGAAAAAAAACTGCGTGGACGGAAAAGAAAAACTTCGCATACTTTAACCCAGTATGCAAATTCACAGGAAACAGATCTCGATTGCATTTTTCAATGGACGTCGAACGCTAACTTGGTGACTGATTTTTTGTTTCGCTACATCTATGTGGTTTTGGAAAAATAGTTAAGTAACACGCACGTTACTTTCGTTGTCCTGACAAAGGTTTGACATGGTTTGAATACAATTTTTCCAATGCGAGAGCAAAATTCTGAGATGTTATTGCTCCAGCGCGGGCGTGGCTGAAGTATGTCGTTCATTGTGAGCTATTTTATCAAACATCAGTTCCACGCTTCAACAGTTCTTAAACGCATCAGCCTTTTAATACAAATAGGGTAACAAAGCTATGGACAGCCGAGAAATGTGCGGGGTGGTGAAGTTTCAACTGTGCCAGTTACACAAGTATTCAGCCTTCAAATTTGAAGAAAAACATAGCATGTGCTTTTTTCAGGTGAAATGAGACCATTTGCAGAGTCCTGTAAGCACCGTAAAATAAATCAAAATACCTTTGAAAAAGTTAAATTACATTTTATAGCATTACCGTTTCGTTTATTGTTCAGTTCGATGTCTCCCACTTCTTCACAGAAGGAAAATATGCGTATAGGAGATGTTCACATATTTTTAGAACCACCTGCCAGCAATATATTTAATGTTTAAAATGAAATTCTTCAATGTTCTATCTGATAGCACCTTCTCCGGACTATGAGCCTACATCTAGATTTCCAAGGTAGCAGGGATTTCTTAAATTTGGTAGTGGTATTTTATTCCATTTCTCTTCCGCTTCTTTCCATAATACAATCATTGTTTTAGATCTGCGCTCTTTTTAAGGTAGTGCCACTTAAAATCTCTGCCTTATGTTTCCAATGGTAAAATTTCTTTACATATTTTCTTCGCAATTAATGTATTCTCAAGAATAAAAATTTGCACATCGATAAAACTGACTTTAAGTTGTAGCATGGATACTTAATATTTGCTAAAACATAACCATAATTATATCAAAAATCAATCATTTTTCTTTGAGTAATGTTCAGACCTGTTAATAGATGGCGCGACCTGTACATTGATGACATCAGTAAACAAACAAATGTTAGATTGCTTAATTATGGTTATGTTTTAGCAGGTATTAAATATCCCATGCTATAACTTAAAGCTAGTTTTATCGATGTGGAGATTTTCATCCTTAGGAACACATTAATTGCGAAGAAAATATGTAAAGAAGTTTTACCATTGGAAACATACGCCAGAGATTTAAGCTGGAACCACCTAAAAGGTCCAGAGGCACAATAGTCCATTGGTGGCACATCAGGGGACTTTGAAGGAATACCAGCAAAAGGTATAGACATGTCCCTTTTTTTCATATTTTTAAGAAATAGAGAGGTAGATTTGAATGTATGACTGGCAGCCTTATCCTAATAGAGTTCTACTCTTTGAAGGCCCTGTAGCTAAAAGAATGGTATTTCCTCTTTAAACATAGGAGTTAAAACATTATTTTGGTAACATGTCGAATTGATTTTAATATTCTTTTCCACTTTTCTTAACTTTAATTTCCCATTGTACGAGAAGCCAGCAGTAATCATGAATCGTTTACTGAAACTTTCTTTGAATTCTTGGAACCCAGTTTATAAGTCTTTTTCTGCTCTTTTAAAATAGTAAATCGACCTTTTTTTTTTTTGTTACAGTCGTTTAGGTAGATCCATGTTTCATCAGTAGTTACAATAAATTTCTATCTGTCTCCGGCTAAGTGATCTTCATAAGAAGTGTACACCGTGTTTTGTGCTCAGCAACGTGCCTAGGCAAAAGGCGGTGAACATTATATGTTTTTTTTTTTTTCCATATTCAAGTCTTTGTTTATTACCTTGTTTACAGTTGCTGATACAGAGATTTTTAGGGACGTCGCGATTGCACTTTGGTGGATTTTCTTTTAAGATCAGAGACCTTACTTTTGAAATAATCGTGAAAGAATGAACCTTCTTTGGAAATTCGTTTGGTGTTCTTTTTCCCGTTAAAAGTAATGATTGCCGATTTCCCCTCAATTATTAAAAATATTGCTTATTTCACATTTAGAAATACTGATTGCATGATTTTCACAGCATTTTTTAATTACAGAATATGAATATTTCGCTTCGTAAAGAGCAAAAAACATAACCTTCTATCCACAGCTTGTTTACCTGCGCCATTTTCTTAGCAGACGATATTTAACTGCAGCAGATGTTTCTTTCGTGCTCATCTAACACACTGTTGCCACTTTCAATTCTCTTACTTTCTGTAATTTCTTATCAAAAACATAACCTTCTATCCACAGCTTGTTTACGTGCGCCAATTTCATAGCAGACGATATTTAACTGCAGCAGATGTTTCTTTCGTGTTCATCTAACACGCTGTTGCCAGTTTCAATTCTCTCTCATTTTCTATAATTTCTTATCAAAAACGTTCTAAAGTGTATGAACATCCTCTTTAGTATTTGTAGGTTTCGTGTTCCATAGCTTAGTAAAGAATTGTTGTAGCCTACGAAGAAGGCACTCTTCGTGCTTCCTACTGCATTCTGTTTTTCGTTTCTCACATGGGGAACACAACTTTCAACGGACGATTCTTTCATTCTGCTTAAAATATATTGTACAGCTATCATCATCATCAACCATTATCAATCCACTGCTGTATGAAGGTCTCCCCAAGTCTTTCCCACAACTTTCTGTTTTGAGCCAATCTCTTGGAAGCTGCTCCAGCATTCTTTCGAATTTCATCCACCCATGTGGTCTTTTGATGTTTCTTTGTATACAATCTAAATTGGTGTCCAAAATTAACATGACAAATGCAGATTTGAGAATATGTCCAAAATGAGACGACCGATTGTGAAGATTTTTCAGAGATATGTGCAAGTTGAAACGTTATGTCGACGTACCAAAGCAACATTGGGCTAGGTCCTATGGAAATATGCAAATCACGACCTACGTCATCGAGCTGGAAGGCACACGACTGTGATAAAAGTTGTTTTGAGGGGGTGTTGCAATTGAAGCTTGAGTTGGACTGTTAGTGGCAGAATGGCTCCACACCATCGCTTAGAACACTTTTTTACGGTGGAGAGCGATCGGTAGTTTGGAAGTATAAGGGTCCTCACCGCGTATAACCGTCCGTCTGAATCGGGCCGCCGCCCCGGTGGCGCAGTGGTCTAAGCGATGGTCTCTGATCATTCGTCCGAACGGGGTCCGGGTTCGAATCCCGATGTTGTGTTTGTCTTACGGCACTGGCTCTCTCCCTTCCCTGGAACCAGTGACCCTAAATTAGGGACGGGCGACTGCTTATAGCCAATTGAGTTGCTCACGGTGGTCGTTAAACCTCCAATCAAAAAAAAAAAAAAAGAATCGGGCCCAACAACATTACTTCTGGACCCCCGATCAATGAGTCAGTGTGCGCTTCAGTAACGAGTCATGGTACAAGCTGAACACGGAATCTCGACGTGTGTACATTTGGTGACAGGCGGGAAGACGAAATGTTCCCTCCAACATTATGGAAATTTACCACTATGGTAGTGGAGAACGTCTGGATTGGACTAGCATCATGCTGGATGGACGCACGCCGCTGCACGTGTTTCCAGGAAGCACCCTCACTGCTGCACACTACAGGGATCACCTCCTAGAACCCTATGCACGGCTTTTCAGGGGAGCTGTTGGTCCTTAATTCAATTTTATGGACGATAACGCGCGATCCCATACGGATAGCCGACGAATACTTGGAGAGTGAGGATATTCACAGGGTGGAATGGCCAGCAACATCTCCGGACCTGAATCCGATAGAGCATGTCTGAGATGCCCTGGGAAGAGCAGTTGCAGTCCGCCTGTTGAGTTGCAATACCATGCAGACACCAGAGCTTCTCGCAGATCTTCAAGAGTCATAGGTGGTGGATCCATACGTCGAACCTGTTGAATAAGATAGTCTCACAGATGTTCAATGGAAGTGATGTACAGCGAGTACGGTGGCCAGAATAGTAAGCTAAAGTCACAGGAATGCTCCTCAAGCCATTCTCGCACACGCATAGCAACATGGCAAGGGGCATTATCTTGCTGGAAGCAACCCTTGCAATCGGGGTAGATAGTCATGAATGGGAGCAACTGATCCGTCACAATGGTTAGGTAGCCTGAAGCGTTCACAAGAGCACACTGCCACCTTCTGCTTGTTTTTTCTCAAGCATCGTGCCTGGATGATTTTTGTCAGCAGTGCGTAGCCGTGCTCTCCATCGACCATCTACACAATAAAGCAGAAAACGTGATTCGTCTGAAAAGGCGACTTTCTTCCACTTTTCGATGGTCCAATGCCTCTTCTTAGATGCAAATGCACGCCGTAATCGTCGATGTCTGGCCATCAGCATGTGTACCTTGAGTGGACGGCGGCTTCGGAGACCCATAGAGAGCAGAGTTCATTGGATTGTGGTCTGCGATACATTCCTCAATGTGCCTGCATTATATGCTCTGGCCAATTGTTCCACTGTGGTCCGTCTGTTGAATCTTTCTTGTCAGAATAGCCGTCGCTACCCACGGTCGTCAATGTTCCGCGGGCACTATTACTCCACTGTTACCCCGGTTACAGCAGGTCTTGCTGGTTTCCTTCTTTTCCTGGAACACTTTAACAACTGCTCCATGTGAACAGCCCACAGTATCGGCCGTTTCGGTAAAGCTACCTCCCTTCAGTTGGCAGCCAACAATAATTCCTTTCACAAACTCTGTTAGGTTACGTCCTTTTCCTATTTTCACGAGGAACTGCATACCGACCGCAAGTTCGTGTCCTATTAAATGCCTTACATGATCTTCATATGTTGCTACGCACTTATCAAGCTGCTGGTTACTGTTCCTTCTAACATCAGGGTTGGTCATAATTTTTTTATCTCTCGTCGTAGTTTAACCCTTTAACGACCATAACGCCCAAAACGTCCGTACATACACTCTAGAGAGGCCCGAAACGCCTCTCTAGAGTGAGTCAGATTTCCTTTCTTTACCTTTTCTTTGAATTTGCACGACCTATGAGGAGATCATTAGGGGTCACATTCGGTCATCATTATTGTTACGAAACAAAGAAGTGAACTAACAGACAGTTTTGTGCGTTTTTTTTTTTTTTTTTTTTTGATTGGAGGTTTAACGACCACCGTGAGCAACTCATTGGGCTATAAGCAGTCGCCCGTCCCTAATTTAGGGTCACTGGTTCCAGGGAAGGGAGAGAGCCAGTGCCGTAAGACAAACACAACATCCATGCCTGACCGGGATTCGAACCCGGACCCCGTTCGGACGAATGATCAGAGACCATCGCTTAGACCACTGCGCCACCGGGGCGGCCGTTTTGTGCGTTATGGTGTTTAGAGTGATACAAAAGTTTAGTGTCATGGTCGTTAAAGGGTTAATGGTAGAAAATCCATTTGAAATCAATCATGTCGTCCAGGACTTAGGCTACATACTTTTCGTGCCCCAGTGTTCGAATCCAGGGGGAATGCATAGGTCGCATTTGTCTTTTCGTCTATGATTTTCTCCATTTCCTGGAACGGGGCACTAATATGTAGGCGAATCCTTACACTTGCCTTCCTCCGAAAAGGATAGGTTCAATGGCTTCCGCGTTAACATTTGCCCACAGATTAATGGATAGAAGTTTCAATCATCTCAATGCGTATTCCTTTTTCCTATTTACTCCTTAAGGTATGCCTCAAAAAATGGCAAATTTAGATAGCGACTGTTTAAGTAAACAACCCGGAAAAACCATTCGTTTTTAGTGGCACACACGATACAAACTTTTCAGATAAAAGGATTAAAGTGTCTTTCTATTTCAGAAATGCGATCCATGTTTTCCCGCAGACAGGGATTCCCCTCTTTTCGCACTGTGTTCATTAGTGACAGGTACGAAGGAATTGTACGGAACTCTTCATATGTCGTAAAGATGTTGTAACACAATAAATAATGCTTCCTTTCCCGTACAGCTGCGAGCTAGCTTCCCAAGGAACCGCGCAAAACTTGGTTCTTGTTAAGGGAGCTGATTTTTCCTCTTGCTGTGCGTATTTAGCGATGCGTTTGATTTGATTCTTTTCTTCTCCAGATAATGAAATGGATTCTTTTATGAAACCGAGACTCTATTACCCTAGGGTGGTTTGTTATGACATAAAGAGTCATCGATCTTTTCCGTCAACGAATATTGACGGTAGAGGAACCACCTGATTTTCTAGATTACGTCTACACAGAAAGTAAAAAAAATGACCGAGAAAAGTAACTAAGATCAAAATGTGCATTTTGATTTTTTTTTGCATCGGACGACCTAATCGTGAAACCTCAACACATAAAATTTAGTTTGATGAGAAAGTAATTCCTATTTCTGAAACGAAAAATAAAACACTATATAATGTGGAAGAAATATTCCTCTCATACATGGAAAATACGTCATAGTAATTAACACATCAATCAGAAATATCTGAATTGACTGTATTTATTGTTCCACACGTAATATCAATCACATCAGAAAACTTGAAAATTTTCATCTCCCTGGAGCGAGAAGCGAACCCGCTTCTCCCGATTACCGTTCGAGTACGCTATCCGCTATGTCCGCACGATAACTCGGGTAAAAATGGTTCGATTTCGATGAAATTTTAGTATGTGGTAGGGGACAACATGGGGACGAACCCTACTGAAAATGGACGAAATGGGAGCAAAGGTCAGGGCATAGGAGCGGGATTCATTCCATCGCCCTTATGCGTCATAACTTACGTAAAAATGCTTCGATTGCGACAAAACTTTATCATGTTGTTCCAGAGGTATACTGCACCAATTCTGTTGAGTATCATCAAAATGGAGTCAAAGTTCCGGGCACAGGAGCGAGATTTATTCCACAGCCATTGTCCCCATAACTTAAGTAATGATTTCTGGTATGTTGGAAAACGTATCATAACCAATGCATTGCATGATTTTACTAACTTGTTCTTGTTTACGCTTTCCAACTCTAGGTTGAAGAAGAGTACATGCTCCAGCTTTGTCTGTCTGTCTGTCCGCACAATAACTCGCGTAAAAATGGTAGGATTTCGATGAAAGTTTAGTATGTGGTAGGGAAGGAACGCTATTTTTAGTACCTGGGAAGAACGCTATTGAAAATGGGCGAAATGGGGTCAAAGGTCAGGACATTGGAGAGGATCCATTCCATCACTCTTATGCGTCATAACTTACGTAAAAATGCTTCGATTGCGACAAAACTTCATCATGCTGTTCCGGAGATTTACTGAACTGGTCCTGTTTAATATAATTGAAATGGTGTCAAAGGTCAGGGAACAGGAGCTAGATTTATTCCACAGTCATTATCCTCATAACTTGACTAAAAACGCTTCTATTGCGACAAACTTTTAGCATGTTGTTCCGGAGGTATAACTGAACCAATTCTGTTTAATATTATCGAAATGGGGTCAAAGGTCAGGGCACAGGAGCGAGATCTATTCTACAGCCATTATACTCATAACTTGAGTAATAACTTCTGGTATGCTGGAAAGCGTATCATAATCAATGCATTGCATGAGTTTACTAACTTGTTCTTCATTTTTTTGAAGATGACAATCCGATTTTCGGCGTAAATGTGACAAGGATGGTAAGTCAGATAATATCCGAAAACTTGAAAATGTTCATCGTCCTGGAGCGGGACTCGAACCCGCGTCTCCCAGAAAACGCCAGGGTATGCTAACCACTACACCACCCAGAACGACCAAGTTTCAAGTTTCCGATCAATTTGAATTTAACCATCACAGGATTCGCTAGTCGAAGCAACCGGCATTCATGTTTAGCGAATCTGGAGGTTAAGAATCTTATCCCGTGTTTGCCCGGAGAAGCAGATAAATCAGGAAAGAAATACGGGATTACGCCATATAATACAAATTTTGAAGATGACAATCCGATTTTTGGCGTAAATGTGACAAGGATGGTAAGTCGTAAATGTGACAAGGATGAATGCCGGTTGCTTCGACTAGCGAATCCTGTGATGGTTAAATTCAAATTGATCGGAAACTTGAAACTTGGTCGTTCTGGGTGGTGTAGTGGTTAGCATACCCGGGCGTTTTCTGGGAGACGCGGGTTCGAGTCCCGCTCCAGGACGATGAACATTTTCAAGTTTTCGGATATTATCTGACTTACCATCCTTGTCACATTTACGCCAAAAATCGGATTGTCATCTTCAAAATTTGTATTATATGGCGTAATCCCGTGTTTCTTTCATGATTGTTCTTCATTTCTTTGCTGTCTGGGCAATCTGTTTCCGCTTCTAAATATCTATCCCTCCCCGCTCCTTGTAAGAGGCCCAGTAGGCAATGGGAACGAAAGGACTAAAACCTTATCAGGAATCGTCGAATCGAAGTCATTGCTAAATGCTGTGGGTAGCGTCAACTCGCGGTGATAGGGGGGACAATAATGACCTGGCCCGTCAGTGGAAATGGTGGTCGTTATTTCTTTTTTGTTTTCGATGCCGTAATGAAAAGAATGATTGAAACACAGTTTACAATTAGTTTTCAGGTTTTTAAAATAAAAATAATCATGGTAGACAGAAACAGTTCATAAACATTTATATCCCTTTACATCTGACAGGTTATATTACAATGAAAAGTTACTGGGGAATTGAATTTTTGTTCGTTCCGACACTTCAAAGGTAACGTCATAGTACGTATTTACCAAGGCTTAGTAGATCCATAATAAGGTAAACTGAAGTTCAAATTTATGTAGCATGTGCAGAAAAATATACGGACTTTTTTTTTAAAATGAATTGAATTATGAAGTGTGAGACGCATGTATGCCAACAGTGAAGGACAAATATTAATAATAAAAAACGGATGAACGCTATCTGTTTCAATCCAGGACTTTTTCCCCTACCCCATTTGTCCTTTAGTTTATCCGCGTTTTCAGGGGAATCAAATATTCATGATGAACTCTGAGGAAAAGTTTTCAAAAGATTCGATCTGAAGAAATTTCGAAAACTTGGTGAGTATGAAGGCCACAAGAACCATAATCCCATGCTTTTATTCAGGAAAAAAAAAGTTAAACCTAAGTAGGAGAAACCATTCATCACTTTGACGTTTACACATCTGCCTCGTAGCATAAAAGCGTGGGAAGAAAGCTAAACAAAAAAGAGGCAGAAAGAAATGAGGGAAGCGAATTTGTTTAAAGAAACGTTTCTCTCTCTCTCTCTACTCCTTTCCTTGTTTTTCTCTTTTTTGTAGGGAAGATAAGTTCTTGTTTCAATTCATATTTCATGATTCCGAAACGTATTTTGTTTCTCCTAAAGAGGTGAGAAAATGAATGAGAAAATTAAAAGCGTATATCTCCTAAAATGACTTTCGCCCGAAAATCTATTTCCGGACTCGTTAATTCACATGTTTTGAAGTATCAAAAAGGAGATTAAGGTATCTAAAGGTAACATTTAGAGCTTAAACTTTTATTTCCTTCTGCGAAGTATTATGTTATTCATCCGCTCAACCGCAGCCATTTCAAAAGGCAGGATAACACAATGTGTTTCAGAAGTCACGCAACATAGTAACAAAATGAAAACTCGCTAAAGATAGTATCATATATCTTATCTTGAACACCCTGTCTCGGTTTGTATTATGAACCTATCTTTTTAGCGCGCCTTTAAAAAAAAAGGGGGTGGGGGCGTGGTTATCTTGTCATTAGAGTCCTGATTATATGTAACTGCATATTTAAGCCATTTTTCGACGTTAATGCTATGGTACATTCTAATTTAACTTTCATTTATAGTTTCACGATAAATGCCCTTTGTAAATTTCGAGTTCGGGGCCGCGGTTAGCCTAGTGCTCAACGTTCCTGACTGCCACGGAGTGACCTCGGGTTCGAGCCCAGGCAGGTACAAACGCTCGAACCACTAAATATCCGCCGTGCTTCGGATGGGCACGTTAAGCCGTCGGACCCCGGGTACTGGCCCCCAGTAATAAGTAACGGCGTCTTTCTCCCCCTTTCTACCTCGCTTCCGTTTCACTTTCCTATCTAGCACTATAGCCCAAATCTCCTAGCTTCCTATTTCTAAGGGTTCTTTAAGACCTCGGGTCAAAAACTCTTTTCCTCAAATCCTCTGCATACGATCTGATCTGATCTGAAATTTTGAGTTTGTTCTCTTTAATCGTTTCAACCTTAACATTGTATTTTCTCACTCACTGAACGTTATTTGGCAGGAGTTTTGATCTCAGGTCTGAATGACATGTGTAGGTTTTTACACGATAAGAACGACATACACTTTATTGAAAAAAGTCGCCAAACACCCCGTCAAAAGCAAATGAACGGATCCGCTGCGTTGTTAAAATGCGCGGTACAGCTGCTAACGGTATAAAAACAAGCCTGCAGTTGACCGCGATTATAACGCACTGTGAGGTTAAATGAAAATGTCGCGGCGGGAGAGAACTGACTTTCAGAAAGGAAAGATTGTTGAGTGTTATATTAGTGGGTTGTCCATAAGAGAAACCGAGAGACATTTAAACATACCCAAGTAAACTGGTTTGGATGTACTGAATAAGTGGAAGACACATGGCGTGCCCGAAGCAGCAAACGTACCGGCAGACCAAAGAAAATCAGTGATAGAGGACGCCGAAGCCTCAGGAGAGTCGTTACAGCTAATCGACGGAGTACTGCACAAGACCTCAGTGTACAGGTGAGTAAAAATGCTGGAAACTCGGTATGTACATGTACCATTCGCAGAGAACTTCATTCCATGGGTTGCCGTGGTCGTGCGGCTGCTCATAAGCTTTTCATCTCCACTCGGAATGCCACTCGTCGTTTAGCATGGTGTAAAGAAAATGTTTCGTGGACCGTAGATCAATGGAAGCAGGTCCTATGGACTGATGAATCCAGTTGCACGATCCATCAATCTGATGGCCGTGTGTGGGTATGGTGGCAGCCGGGGAATGCTATTTACCACAGTGTACTGTTCCTACTGTCAAGTTTGGAGCTGGCAATGTACTCGTGTGGGGGTATTTTCCGTAGTATGGGCTAGGCACATTGGTTATCGTAGACAAACCTGTTAACCAGCACGTCTACCTCGATATTCTGGACAATTATGCCTTACCAACTCTGTGGCAATACTATGGAACCGAGCCTTGTTGGTACCAGCAGGATATTGCACCGAGCCATAAAGCAAGGACTGTTACGGCGTGGTTTGACGATAATTCCGTATCGTGTGTGGACTGGCCAGAACAGAGCCCTGATCTTAATCCCATAGAGCAACTATGGGAAGGATTAGAGCGCCGCATAAGAAATTTGGAACCAAGGCCTACTACTAAGCAACAGTTTGCGGCAGCATTATGTACTGAATGGAAGTGCATACCTATCGCCGTGTTCCAAAACCTTGTCGACAGCATGTCTCGAAGTGTCCGACACCGTACTAAAGTATGTCAATAAGTGCTATGTTGTGTTTTGTGTTTCTCTTTTAGGTGTCGGGTGATTTTGTCAATATAGTGTACATTGAGGTTGATTTTATGTCTCGTTAAGGGCTTTTCTGCTATTTCGATTTTATACTCTGCGGGGCAACGAAAGTTACAGTGCGGAAAACCTAACGAACTCTTACTCTGTTGATTCCACAGTAAAGTTAACTCAACATTTGCGCGTAGTTCAAGTATAAGCCAAACTCATAGTTCAATTAATATGTATAACTTTTACAAATCATTCTCCCTAGGTTCCACTAATTTGTTTTTTAACATAAAATACCTTAAAAAAAAAATAAAATTCGTAATATTTGATACATTAAAAATGGCAATGGTGTTTCAAACAGACAAAAATAGTAATAATGCCTTATTTCTTATTAAGCTAATAATATCTATCAAAACGTGACTAAACCTGTGAGAAATATGAGTAGTAAAAGTAATAATAGGAAATTTCTTATTGAAATAGCAAAGATATTAATATTATTTCAAATAGTAATAGAAGATTTATTATTGAAGTAGAAAGCATGTTAATATTATTTGAAATAGTAGTAATATTTGAGATAGAAAAAATTATAACAATTCGAGGTTTCTTATGAGGCTTAAACCGTGCTTCATAGGGGAAACGCAAGACGTCAATATGGCGAGTGTATTTATTTACGCTTGGTGTTATCCCACGAACAACAACGGAAACCAATGGGAAATTATTTATAGGTAAATGCTTCCTAATGAATATTATTCAGAAAAATAAAATTTGCTAATTTTGCATGACAACCCGTGGGAATGGATAACTTCTTGCAAAATATCTTTGTGCTTTGAAAGTGAATAAAAATTGCAATGTAAGAACTTTAGGCTTAGTCTTAAGAACAGAATATTTGTGCCACGATTAAGCTCAAGATAAAAAAATTCCGTATCCAGATGTGTGATATAAGTCGTAATACTCTCATTGTTTCAACAGACAAGTCACTTTCGCAAGAAAACTCTGAAGCCCAGATCATCGGCTTAAAATCAAACTGATAAGCAGCCACAACGCAAAATAACCTAGAACTATTTCATTCTACTTTGGAATGTGTTTTACAATCTCTGAGTGTCTTACTTATCTAGGTAAACATAAATTTCTTATCTACAGAATCTAAAGGATATCTGAATGACACAGATAATAACGGTTATTTTGTATGGTGAAACTTGCGTTCGTTCTTGGAGAAAGGCATTAGAATTACGATATAAACCTTTCCATAAATATGGTGTTCACTTTACCCAAATTAATTACATCTGATTCAGTAGTTAGTCTTACTTCAGAGTCACGTTATATCATTTTCTCTTCCCACAAGAGAAAACGATCGCTTTGTTTCTCCTAGTAAGGGAATCTAGCGGTATTAAAGTATTAATCGGATTAATAGGTGCTATAGATTTCTCTCATGTGTTTCCAAAAGAAAAGACAATATCCGATCATGGAAGATTGAGCCCTTAATATCCCTGGATTAACAGAACTGTATGATTAAGTTGATCACATACACAGAATTAATTAAGAACAGAAATCTGTACCCAGATGCTCTAAACCTTATTTAATACTTTGATTTCCCCGCCTGAATTCCAGCATATTAATTTAATTGTTTGTTTTTTTCTCTTTGCGTTTTTCAATTTTCTCCACGAAAAAATGATCCCTTTTTGTGGAAGAGTTTATTTATGTGTGCAAAACGTTGTGATTCAGCTAGCCGTTTTTAATAAAAAAAATATTTAATATTTCCGCAAATGACGTTAAAGAGTAAACAGCGTTTTTTAACAATATATTAATAACTTTTTCTTTAAGCGTGGCTCATTTCCATGAGGACAAAGAACAGCATCAATGAAGAAAATTTAAAACTGTTTTGAATTTGTTTTCTCAGTGCAAACTTCATAATGAAGACTTAATGCCCAATTTCATAAATTTTCTAATGAATTTTGTTCTGGATATATCTTTTCTTCAGGCACATCTTTAATTAAAAGAACCAAAATTGCCCTTAAATATTAAAAATCTTTGCAACTTTCCCTTAACATGTACAACCACATTTTGTTGAAGTCTTCCCTTAATATTGGGTGTGTGCATAAGTTTTAACCGTTTTTGTAGGCTACAAAGAAACGAAGTGAACACAACAAATAACGTACCTAGGATTTCACATAATTGCCATCATTCTGTATGACCTCTTGCCATCTGTCTATGAGTAGGTGAATCCCACTCCGAAAAAACTCCTGTGTTTTAAGTCAAAAAAGTCATGTAATGCCGTTTTCACATCGTCCACATCATCGAAGGTTTGGAGAGCGAAGGTCTTCTGTAATGATCGAAAAAGGTGGTAGTCCGTAGTTGCCAGATCAGGGGAATACGCCAGGTGCAGCAACACTTCCCAACCAAAGTCCAGTAATTTTTGCTGAGTGATTAAAGCAGCATGAGGTCTGGCGTTATGATGATGAAAGATCACGCCTTTGCGATTGACGAGTGCTGGCCACTTCGATGTCAGTTGTTCTCGCAATCTGTCCAACTGTTGTCAGTAGAGGTCAGTATTTATCGTTCGGTTAGGTGCCAACACCTCCCACTGGGTTATTCCCTAGACATCCAACAAAACCTTTTTGGGATGCAGTCCTCCTTTTGAGGTCGATGGAGCAGGCCGCGCACCTTGGCACACAATCCATCGACGCTTTATATTACGGTACAGTACCCATTTCTCATCACGCGTTACAATTCGTCCCCAAAACATTTCTGTGACGAGAAAGCAAAGAAACATAGGTACGGATTCTCTCCTCTCGTTGCTTTGCAGAAAGCTGGTGCGGAACCTAGTTATCGAATTGGTGATGAACCCAAGCGCATGCATCCGTCTTTCGACTATTGTTCTGTGTACCGACAACGTCTCCTCTAATTCCTGAACGGTTGAATGTGGGTCATTTGTTATGGCATAGTCCACATTCTCGTCAGAAACCACGAATGCACGTCCAGGACGTAGATGATCTCTACAGCTTCTGTCTCCGTCCCGGAATTTCCGAAACCAACTGCGACATGTGCTATCATCAATTGCATCCTCCCCATACACTTGACAGATGTTGCGGCAAGCCGCGGCTGCAGTACTGCCTTTATCGAACTCGTACAGTAAACGATGTCTCATGCGCTTCTTATCGCATGCCATGTTATACCGTCCGTGATTTACGTTAGGAATGACTTATTCGCACAAACCTAGTGCCTCTATATGTTCTACTGCTTCACGCTTTATTGGCCGAAAATTCGTCATCACAGCGTCATATGTGACGTAACTACTCCAATCGCAATTTGCATCTATTACAAAAACGGGTAGAACTTTTGCACACATCCAATATTTTAGAGTGCTTCGTTTAAAGCATTACAAGGCATCCTAAACATTTTGCAAGCATATTCTTAACGGTACTAAGACCTGCGTGTTTTTAAATGCCCTTATATTTTTCTTAAAAGATTTGCACATTGCTTCTGTAATGTTTTTAGCTTTCGAAGTAGTTGTTTAAGTAATTAGTGTTCTTATGTAAATTTCTTGAACATAGTAACTAAAGTGGAATAAACGGTCAGGGTGAAAAAAATGATCACTTACGTAAACTTGAACTGGTTTATTTCAAATTATGAAGTAGAAACGAACAACGAGTTGAAGTTCCCAATACACTTTATCTTTGTCTAGTTTATTGACAGTTAGAAATCGTACATAATCAGGTTATCGTAACAGCAAGTTCATATAATGCTATAAATTTAGGTGTGCAACTTAATTCTCGGCCACAGGCACGACACGTTGACAGCAAATTATAGCAAATCGAATACGTACCTAATCAAGGAAATAATCCCCGTCGTATTGGATACATTTGAGCCATCGGTCAGAGAGTGGCCGAATGCCACTGCGCAAAAAAGAGGGCTGTTTCGAGGTGATAAAGTCATCAATACTTGTGTGAACCTCCTCGACAGAAGTTTGGTGCGTATCACTCAGGTGATGTTGCAGGGAGCGAAAGAGGTGATAATCCGACGGGACGAAGTCTGGAGAATACGCCGGGTGGGACAAAATCTCCCATCCCAGGTCGCTAATCGTGTTTAAAGTCGTTCTCGCGGTGTGAGGACGCGCGTTATGCTGAAACAACAAGACCGACCTTCTGCCCTTGCCGGTGTATGGCTTTTTCGCCTCCAGTGCGTCACTCACACAAATGAATTGCTGACAATAACGCTCAGCATTGACTGTTTCACCAGGTTTGAGCAACTCATAGTGTACGACACCGCGTTGATCGCACCATATGCACAGCAACAACTTCCTGGCATGGATATTCGGTTTGGCGGTACTGGTGGTAGGCTGACCTGAATAAACCCACGATCTGCGCAGCTTAGGATTATCATAGAGGATCCACTTCTCATCACAGGTCAAAATCTCGTAGAGGAAATTATTTTTCTTGAAGCTGGAGAGCAAGGACACAGCAACATCGTAGCGCCTAGACTTGTTCGCAGCTGTGAGTTGGCAGGGCACCCAACGGCCCTCCTTGTGAATCCGTCAAAGCTTGTGCAGGCGCTTTGTAATAGTTTGCCGTGTTACTCCGAGTTCCTGGGCGAGCTCTGACTGTGTGCGACAGGGATCTGCGTCCAACCGTTGTTCCAGTTCCGCATCGTCAACTTTCTGTGGCTGTCCCCGACGTTCTGCATCACGGAGATCGAAATTTCCCTGCTTAAACCACTGGAACAACTACTTACACGTACTGTAGGACAAAGCAGCACAGATCATTTGCTGGGCTTCCGCGGCACTTCTTTTCAGCTGAAATGCGAACAAGAGGCAGTGCCTCAAATGTTGCTTCTCGAACGACATTGCTTTCACCGTCAACTTTCGTCTCTTCTGTCGCTACAACTGCGAGCGGCTACGGTTGCCTGGAAAGCTGTTGGATGGCGCTGCAGCCAGCCATTGCCGCAGACAGCTGTTTGCATTTATCGACGTTCTATGATCGCTTGCGGTTAAGGGCCAGGAATTAAGTTGCACACCTAATATGACACGGTAAATAAAAAATCGCCGCTGTTTTTCACGTTTGCATCACTCCACATGTATCTACAGCACATTATTCATATCTCCACACAATCTACAACACGGTTTTGACTTCCCAGTTCAAACTCTCGATTTATATTTTTTATTTACATTTGACTCAGTGTTGCCAATACGTACAAATTGTGCGACGGTGATGCGCCGTTCAGTAGGAAATCTTAAACCGAAAAGTAACGAAACTGACATTGGAAACAGAAAGTCAAAGAAATTTTAAATTAGAGTTATACCTCACGCTTCTGAAGACACAAAAGTCTCCTCGAACATTTGCAAGCATTCTTTTAAAAGCACTGCATTTCTCCCAAGACATTTACGCGAACGTCCATACAGTCTCCGAGAGTTATTCTAGGCACTTGCTAGTGCAGCATTAAACAGTGTCCCGAAACATTTGTGGTTATGACTTACTTTTTAAAGGCACCAAGGAATTCACTAATATTTTGCAGACACATCGTTAAAGTAAGAGAGGGCCTCAACATAGCCCGTTACATCCTTAAAATCAAACGATCGTTACCATTTACGGCTACTTGGGCAGCCCAGGTGGCGCAGTGGCCTAAGCGCTGACTTCTGATAATAATTAGTCTGAGGCGGGTCCGGGTTCAATCCCAAAGAGGCATGGATGGCACTGGCTCTCTTCCCTCACTGGAACCAGTGGCCTTAAGTGATCAGATCATATGTATAGGATTTTAGGAACGGAGTGTCTGACCCCAGGTCTTAAACAGCTCTTAGAAATAGGAAACTAGGAGATTTGGGCTAGAGTGCCCGATAGGAAAGTCACACGAAAGCGAGGTAGAAATGGGGAGGAAGACGCCCTTATTTATTACCGGGGGGCCAGTACCCGGGGCCCGACGTCTTAACGTGCCCATCCGACGCACGGCGGATATTTAGCGGTTCGAGCGTTCGTACCTGCTTGGAATCGAACCCGAGGTTTTCTCCGTGGCAGTCACGAACGTTGACCACTAGGCCACCAGCGGCCCAGTGGCCCTAAGTTAGGGACGGATGACTACTTATAGCCCATTGAGTTACACACGGTGGTCGTTTATCCCCCCCCCCCCAAGTTTACGGCTACATACCCCAAAACAAAGTGATCTTAAAGTTTTAAAGCTCTATCCGTAAAATCTAGAGATCCTACACAAACGTTTGCAATAAAATCCTTAAAATCAAGTAATACTCAAATTTTCAGCCGCATTCTTAAAATCAAGCGATCTAAAGATTTAAATACTATATTCACAAACACATCCCTTAAATCAAGTGATTCTAAAGATTTTTAACCAAATCCTTCAAATGAAGTGATTCTAAAGTGAGGAGAGAGAGTCGTGCTTAAATTGTTACAGGGCTTAGTGCTGAGTTATATTTCAGCGCCCTGTGTGAAGGGTTCGTTAGATGCTTTGCTCCCAGAGTTTTGTTTTTGGACCTAAACCGGTATTTTACTCGTTTTGAGTAGATAAATAAATTGCGAATAAAATATCAACCCAAGTATTAGCTCGCTCTTGCAGTGAGGAGAGTACTTACTCCGATGCTATGGGGAATGTCACAAAGCATTGTCCATCATTTTCTTTCCTTCTCTCTATTATCATTAACACGTTGATCGCTTGCCCGTTGTGGCTCGCTTCCTCCTTTTTCATTCTCCCTCGATCATCCGCATTTTCCCCAGTTCACACCGACGAGCAAGATATTCACACCTCGCTCTCTCCACTCCTTACCACCGAACTTCCCTGCCAACGAGTTAGGCCCGTTTCGCACAAGTGGAGTTTTTCTGCCGAAGCAATCAAACCGTCCCGCAATGCAGTTTTTGGCTAGCTTCCACACAAGCTGTTTCATTGCTAGAACGGAGGGGGAAATGCCTGAAGAATGAGAGGGAACTTTCGGTGGTTCTTTGTTCAACAGCACTTTGTTCCCCACCCTCTCTCATAGGAGGTATTGTTTTATTGCACTAGCGGACGGTCGACTGGCTGCCTGTGTGAACATCTTGCCTTACAGCTACGTTTCTTTTAATTTGGACGGTATTTTCGCCAGTGCGGTTTGTAGCGAACCCCTCGAAAGCTGAGCGGCTACCGTGTCGGAATTTCTACCGCTTCCGCGCGTCTGAAAATCTCGGTATAATACTATAGACCGCTTTGAAACAAGCGGTAAGACAGCCGGGAGATTTATTGCTTCGGCGGAAAAACTCCGCTTGTGTGAAACGGGCCTTAAGTCCACGCTCTCTTCCAACCCTAGAGTTCCCCACTTTCCAAGAAGATCGGACACTCCTTAAAAATGCCCCCTCTCTGTGACCCCCTCAGACCATTAATGAGTCAACGAGTCCTCTCTCGCACATCCACCAAACCATAAATCTAACTTTCCTTCTGTAGCGACGCTGAGAAAGAAATTCTTTGACCGTTGCCCGGCTCATCAAAATGGCGGGAAAAGTGCCTACAATTCGCTATCCTATAATGGTTATTTAACTTCACTCCTGATAAATATGGATGCCCAGGTTACAATATTACAAAATCAAGGAATCCTAAAGATTTTTTTTTTATTGGGGTTTTAACGACCACCGTGAGCAACTCAGTGCGCTATAAATTGTCGCTCGTCCCTAATTTAGGGTCACTAGTTTCAGGGAAGGGAGTGAACCAGTGCCGTAAGACAAACTTAACGTCCATGCCTCACCGGGATTCGAACCCGGACCCATCTCGGACGAATGATCATAAGCCAGAGCTAAGACCACTGCGCCACCTAAAGATTTGTAACCAGATTCTTAAAATCAAGTGATTCTAAAGATCGATAGCCATATGCATATTTTTAATATCAAGTTATCTAGGGATCAGTAGTCATCTCCTTATAATCAAGTGATCCTGAAGATTTCCATCTATATACCTCCCAGATACATTAATAAGAATGGCCCTAAACCTTTGCAGACACATACCGGGTGGTTATAACATAAATATTCCTATTTTCGAGAAAGCGAGAAATGGAGATATCTCGCTAGTAAAGCGATTGCGTGACAAAGCGTACCGTCGACGAGCATTTTCATTAAGGAAGAAAAAAATCCGTGACATGTTACGAAGTGACCGCACTGAGTAAAAAATGCAAGATTTCATCTATGCTGTATTATAGTTGTATGCTTTTTTTTTACTACATACACATACATAGTGTACTTTACTGCACTGATACGAAAACATTATTTCATTGTTGCAAATGAGACAGTATAGTAATTACGTTATGATCGTGTTCTTTTACCATTATCATATGCTTGTCTCTTATTTTATTTTTTTTCAAATACATATGTACTACATACAGTAAACTTGTAACATTAAAGTTAAGGTATCCCACTGCGTTGGGGGCACTTTTTTGAAAAAATGCAAGAATAGGTATTTTTTTAGGAAGGCTAACACACAAAAACACATAAACGTTGAAAAAAAAGTTATATCAATATAAATTTTCAAGAAATTGGGAAATTTGTGAAATAATTTAAGGAAATATGTCGTTTACGTTAAATGCTCTAAACAAAAAAGATTACAGATATATGATGACTGTATATGCGCATGACTATTATCTATGCAGTGAACTAAAAGGTAAGTAATGTTCCTATACACTGCTGAGATACACTCATTCCTACATGAATTATTGTGAATTTTCGACAAATTTCTTCACTATGTTGAAACTGACAAACAGCAAAGCGTTTAGTTCATTACATGCACAACATTGTAATAAAGATGTATACCAAGTTTCATCAATTTATTTACATACTTTTTGAAGTTATCAGGTTTTCTGTAAAGAATTCGGGACGAAAATCACATCCTGCAAAAAATGCTTTTCAAGTGTCACATCCCGTTCGTTTGACACCTGGGTTTAGATATTCCGATTGCCATAACTCTATATCTATTCATCGTAGACAAGAAACAAAGAAAGTTTTGCAATCCTTTTAAAGAATGGGGTTTTAAAATGAACACATTTTTACAAAATGGGAAATTTGGCACAAAACGACCTTTTCAAAGTAGTGGGATACCTTAATGAAGAATTAAACTAAACTTTTACGCACTCTCAGCAGGGTTTGAAAAAACCTATGCTTTTTTTTAAAAAACCCAGCCCACTTTTTTTTTCGGGTTTAATCGGCTTTTTTTTTGTTTAATTGGTCTTTTCTTGGGGTTTTTTTGGATTTCTAATTTGCATAGCTGGAATTTATTTGAAACGGTATTAGAAATTCCAATTTATCATATGTTATTAGTTCATATTTTTTAAAATTAAGTGATATATAAAAATATTAAAGATGCGGTGAGTGTGTAAAAAAATTACGTTATGTACATAGTAAAAAAAATCACCAGTTTGTCTACACCCTCGTATAGTCTGCACCCAACAGTTCTGCGCCCAAGAAAAAGACACAGATAGTCCGCGATCTGTGTCCTTTTTTGTTATAAAAAAAATTCGGAAATTTTTTAAACACTCTCCAAAAGTCTGTTGAATCACGGGGAAGTCCACTATTGATATTTTTTTCAATTTTACTGTTTTAAATGTATCACGTATTCACTTCGTTTTTCGCTTCAGAAAATTCACTTTAGTGTTTTTTCGACATTTTTCATTTGCCATAGATTCATCAAATCACAACAAATCCACTGCGAAAGGGGGAAGGGGTGCATAAAAAGGTGAGATTAAAAATTATAGTGACAAAATTTAAAGCGGAAGAGAGGAAATTTTTAAAACCCAGTGCAAGGCTAACAATAAAGAATAAAATGGTGCATGGAAAAGGAAAATTTAAATCTTACTGAAGAAACAAATAACAATAGTTGCTTTTAAGTTTGGTCCCACTCTTAAACGTTACGTTCGTGTTAATCTGTAATATCAACACAGAATATTTAAGAAAGTAGTAAAAACTGAAAATTTAGCAATGATTAGTTTAATGATATTAAAAAATTGTTACAATTGCTGAAAATTCGCAAATACCTAGCCTTACCATAAACACTGTTACAAAGTATTCAATGAAGTAACAAAAGAAATTTAAAGACATTCTAATATACCTGTTATATGACTTAAGTAGTACACTTGTGAATACATGGCACCAATCAGTTTTCAAAATGCCATCCTTTTGCCTTCACACAGTCCTTAAGTCTGTGGCCACTCATCAATAGCTTTATGCAGGGTCTCCACAGGGAAAGCTGATACAGCCCGCACCAAAAAGCGTTGAGACTGTCAACACAGTCTCAACGACAGGCCACAGTCTCTTTCTACAGGCCATGTCCTCCGGTGTGGCCCACAACTTGTAGTTCAATGGATTGAGCTCTGGGCTGCTTGAAGGCCAATGGATTGAGGTCTGGGCTGCTTGAAGGTCAATGAATTGAGGTCTGGGCTGCTTGAAGGCCAATGAATTGAGGTCTGGGCTGCTTGAAGGCCAATGGATTGAAGTCTGGGCTGCTTGAAGGCCAATGGATTGAGGTCTGGGTTGCTTGAAGGCCAATGGATTGAGGTCTGGGTTGCTTGAAGGCCAATGGATTGAAGTCTGGGCTGCTTGAAGGCCAATGGATTGAGGTCTGGGATGCTTGAAGGCCAATGGATTGAGGTCTGGGCTGCTTGAAGGCCAATGGATTGATGTCTGGGCTGCTTGAAGGCCAATGGATTGAGGTCTAGGCTGCTTGAAGGCCAATGGATTGAGGTCTGGGCTGCTTGAAGGCCAATGGATTGAGGTCTGGGCTGCTTGAAGACCAATGGATTGAGGTCTGGGCTGCTTGAAGACCAATGGATTGAGGTCTGGGCTGCTTGAAGACCAATGGATTGAGGTCTGGGCTGCTTGAAGGCCAATCGGTTGGAGAAAGAAAGTCTGGCAAATTCGCCTGAAGCCACTCCTGGGTTTATTTAGCCTTGTGGGCAGGCGCGGAATCCTGCTGAAAGTACCACTGTCGGTTTTGGAAGAGGGTGAGACTCACATTTTTGACCACTGGCTCCAAAACCCTGTCCTGGTAGACTTTAGCTGATGTTTCTACTCTTTTCTCACAGAAATGGAGCTCTATGCTTACCCTCGTAGGAGACTCCCACCAAACCATGACAGAAGCAAGATGATCCTTGGAGTTTTTTCCTGAGCTTCTCGTGAAGTTGATGCATACACCTTGTCATTTTAGCGGTTGATGCCTCTTCAATAGTGAAAATGTTTTTATCAGAGAAAAGGATCTGTCTGTGACGACTGCCTGCATAACGTTGCAGCAAATGTTTCGCTTTTAGCACCCTCTGCTGCTTCAGTAGTGGGGTGAGGATGTGCCCTGTACGCCGCCGGTAAGCTCTCACCCTTAGGTCACTCCGCAGTACGCGTGCCATCGACATTCTTGAAATGTTCAGCTCACGAGCCATCACTGATTGTTTTCTGACAGGATTTCGTCCAATACGGGCTGCCACTGCTTTTGCCAGGCGAGCAGTCCTCACGGTACGCGGCCAGCGACAGTCCCAGTCTCAAGGAACCTTTTGATGGGCCGGTAGACAAAAATTCGGCTGATTTTCAGCTTCTTCAGAATGTTGAAGATCTCGGAAGCTGATTTTCCAACTGTGTGCGGCGCTATTACAGCAACACGATTCTCATAATCGCCCCACTCCGTGGCAAGTACTTCACGAAACTCCTTATCTGTTCTGTGACTGAACGCACAATGATTCACTAGCTGCTTCATGCCCCCTGGCTGGTCAGTAACGTCGCACACCGGTTGCGCGCCATCTGTCGAGCGTTTGTAACAGTATTTATGCTAAGACTGGATAAAAGTCCCCCGGCTGTATCAGATGAAATTTCTTTCACTAACATATTTAGCGAAGTGCTCGGAAAGTAGGTTTTTCATGTTTTACGAGAGCGAGGTCCCAGTGTGCAGAGCAAACTGCAACGGTCTCCGTCTCTCTCCTATATTTAATCTCCATCTCTCAGCAGGTAATGCACAAAGTTGGTCGGTAAACCTAAATGTCAAACTAATTGGAAAAGAAAATATAATATTTGGGTGTGATTAAGCTTAAATATTGTAGAAGCAAAAACAGAATCTAATTTTGAGAAAACCCAGGTGGGTTTGTTGGTGAGTTTTTTCATCTGGCCTAGCCCGAAAAAGCCCGGTGGGTTTTTTCAAGCTAGGCCCACCTTGACGAACCCTGACTCTCAGTAATCTGGCACTCTTGCTAATCTGGCACACCTTTGTACAAGGAATGGCCGGATTAGCAAGAGTCTAGTGTATTGAATTCAATATCAAAAGCATTTGTGTGATTTTTAAGCGTGCATGTATAAATGTTTCAACCAAAATCTATAAAAATCCTTGTACGCGTTTTTACTGATCTTGATGGAAACCCAGAATACCATAAAATTATGCAAATGATTAGGTTAGTGCATTCTGAGCAGTCTTCATGATCGGTTCTGCACTTTCAGAGGATAGATAACTGCACTTTCAGCGGCAAGATGCAGATACACAGAAATAGATAAGCAATGTGTGCTCACGAAGCTGAAAATATCGATGGGAGAAATCGACTTTTTTGTTTTCTTTCACACTTTCAACTGCGTAGTGACAAGTAGTGGGAAATTCCGAAAGACACGAATGCAGGCAACCGTGCAACACGATATCACAAACCATCTCTCATGTTCAACCGGACGTGGGAAATGGTCAGAAAAGCGAAGATACTCATCAGGGGAAAAGAACTTTGTATCGTAACGAGCCATTGGAACTGTAATAACTCAAGAGCATTTGCGTTTGAAAAACACATACTCACACACGCATGCACTCACACAAAGCACGAGTTCACAATCTCCACAGCTCAGGTAATAAACTTCATCCACGCACAAAGTGAGTACATAGATTAGAACTTAACCGATAGATAAAATAATTAATTGCATTAGTATTCGATCAAAGGACTGTACGTTGATATACGATGTTATTTGAAAATTTTGCCCTCTCATGGTAAAAATGCTGGGCAGTCCCGGTGGCACAGTCGTCTAAGCGCTGGCTTCTGACTATTCATCCGGTATGGGTCTGGGTTCGAATCTCGATGTGGCATAGCTGTTGTGTTTGTCTTACGGCACTGGCGTTCTCCGTTCTCGCGAGCCAGTGGCTCTAAATTAGGGACGGGTGACTGCTTATAGCCCATGGAGTTACTCACGGTGGTTGTTGAACTCCCAAACTCATAATAATAATAATGGAGTATCACTTCGTCAATGGTTCACGTGCTTCTGCGTCTCATCGCTTTGATTAAAACTGAAGTGTAATAATATCAACCCTTTTCCTCATGGATAAATTCATAATGTATAAATGTCTACATCGGTTAATTTCAAAAAGCAATTAACTTTGACCATGGTACAAAAAGGAATGTAAATAATAATCTTGTCCACGTTGGTGAGGCATTGCACTCCATGCCGCAGCGATGGCGCAGTGGTCTAAACGCTGGCTTCTGACCATTCGTCCGAGATGGGTCCGGGTTCGAATCCCGGTGAGGCATGGATGTTGTTCTTGTCTTATGGCAGTGGCTCTTACCTGGAACAGGTGGCTCTAAATTAGGGAAAGACGACTGCTTATAACCCACCGAGTTGTTCACAGTGGCCATTAAATCCCTCCCTTCCAAAGGTGTTGAACTAGTTAAACGTTTTGCCCAGAGGCTAGAAATACACCAAACTTTGACCATGGTCAAAACACAACAGAATTAATAATTATGTGCTTGCTGATAGGAGGTATTGAATGTTACTGCATGAATTAAAATAGCAGCATATGAAATCTGAGGCCGTTTTATAAATTATGTGTACCATCAGAAGACATTATAGTTAAAACCAGTCTATGATCCATCAAAAGAATGACCCACTGAAATCTCTGAATTCTCATAAAATACCGTCTGCAACGAACCGTTCATGAAAATTAGTTTAAATATTTATGAACATTACTTCAAATTTTTATGAAAATAAGTATCACATCTAAAAGTAAAACAAAACAAAATTATTTCCCTAACTTTTGCTTTTCGTCTAAGACCAACGGGCTAAGAGTTTTTATAAAACGGTATACACGCCTCTCTATTTTTTTAGTACGTATACTGAATTTTAAGGCTGAGAATATTTGGCATTCCGGAAATGGTCTTTATATTAAAATCTTAACTTTCGTGAAAAGAAGCCCAGAGGGCTAAAACTTTGAAAAAGCAACACCAACATCTTAAATTTCATTAAACGAAAGCTCAGAGGGCTGCATTTAAGATTCTCTAAGAATACGTAGCGAGTTTTAAGTCCATATATGCACAGCTCCAAGATTCTGTTAGTATATGTATCGAAGTTCAACAATACGAACTTCTTGTTGTAAGAGTAATATCCTTCATTTGAAATCTTTGGTTTTGTAAATTATATGCCATAAGTTATATGCTATGAGGATAAAATTTTGCAAAAGTGTTTCCAAAGAGCTCCTTTAGTATATGTACGGAAAAAAATGTTATCTTATGATATGATGCTCCATGATGTCATTTGCGTTACTTTTTTATATGTTCTAAATTTAGAAACGGACGTGTGCGTTATCGTCCTACTTCAAACTCTCTGATGTCAAGCGCTGCATGTTTCTCATACATTATGAAATCATAGCACTGCGCACGTCCATCAACATTTTTAGAAATGTTTCTGTTTATTTTTACCCGTTGGTTCGCGGAATTACTTAAAACTTTTACGCTTGTCAAACTTCACTTTCGTGAAAAGTGTTTTTCTGTTTGATGGACATGGGTCACCGTAGCAAAACATTTACTTGGCAAGACATCTGTGATCATCAAACAGAAGTTATCCCTCTTTCCACGTTTAAAAGTGAGTCACGAAAAATTCTCATCGACCGCCACCGGAAATCGAACCCAGGGTCTTCCAGTTACGCGCCGGACATGCTACCACTGCACCACAGCGGCCTCGAATTCACCAGACTCACATACACTAACTGCCAAACCACTCGGCAGGTTGCTTCTTGGAGCCCCGCACAATGGTGGGGATTCACCAAAGATGGTAAGCAGCAACTGAAGAAATAATTAGAAGGCGAATGAATAATTAATACAGGCATTTAACGTGGGCCAGGAACATCAAACAAAGATCTTCGCTATTTCCACGTTTATAAGTGAGTCACGGAAACATTCTCATTGGCCACCACCGGGAGTCGAACCCAGGGTCTTCCAGTTACGCGCAGGACATGTTACCACTGCACCACAGCGGCCTCGAATTCTTCAAACTCACATACACTAACTGCCAAACCACTTGGCAGGTTGCTTCTTGGAGCCCCGCACAATGCTGGGGATTCACCAAAGATTGTAAGCAGCAACTGAACAAATAATTAGAAGGCGAATGAATAATTAATACAGACATTTAACGTGGACCAGAAACATCAAACAAAGATCTTCGCTCTTTTCCACGTTTATAGATGAGTCACGGAAAATTTCTCATCGACCGCCACCGGGAATCGAACCCAGAGTCTTCTAGTTACGCGTCGGACATGCTACCAATGCACCACAGCGGCCTCGAATTCTCCAGACTCACATACACTAACTGCCAAACCACTCGGCAGGTTGCTTCTTGAAGCCCCGCACATTGCTGGGGATTCACCAAAGATGGTAAGCAGCAACAGAACAAATAACAAGCAGGCGAATGAATAATTAATACACACAATTGACGCGGATTAGGAACATCAAACAGAAGTTATCGCTCTTTCCACATTTGTGCGGTGCTCCAAGAAGCAACCTTCCAAGTGGGTTGGCAGTTAGTGTATGTGAGTCTGGAGAATTCGAGGCCGCTGTGGAGCAGTGGTAGCATGTCCGGCGCGTAACTGGAAGACACTGGGTTCGATTCCCGGTGGCGTTGGATGAGAATTTTTCCGTGATTTACTTATAAACGTGAAAAGATCGATAACTTCTGTTTGATGTTTCTAATCCACGTCAATTGTGTGTATTAACATCTGTGATCATTGAGAAAAAAAAAAAAAAAAACAGACTTTGGGTTTACATGCAGCACAGCCAGTGCGTTATGCATCACGCCAGGCCTTAGAAAACACGAGTTTGAAACGGTTGGAACTATGGAGCTTCTCAACGGCATGTTAACCCGACGGTTTAGCAAATATGTGTCAATGTCTTCCGAGCTCATAAACAGACCTCACTTTTAATATGTATAACTTTCAGCATATGCTAAATATCACATAACAAAAACAGTATAATATTTTCAGCACGGGTTAAATATCATGTAATACACTGGCGGAAAGTGAAAAAAGAACACCAAGAAGGAATTGGCGGACGATCATGAAATTTACATATGTTAATGGGGTCGAGTTTACGTAGGTGTGATATTAATTTCGGGACCAACCGGTGAGTGCTTACGCCACAGCGCGGTATAATATGAAAATTATCGTCGGTGGTATTTAAGGAGTACGGCGAAGTGAATGTAATCACTCGTCGGCGTACGGACACGTGCGAAGACCCTGAAGAAGCTGCAATGCCTGGACATGGAAGACGTGTACGATTTCAGCAGTTATCGGACTTTGAGCGAGGTCGTCTAGTCGGACTCCGCGGGGCCGGGTGGTCGTATCGTCGTATTGCGGAGCGAATTGGACGGGAAGTATCGGTGGTGGTACGATGATGGCGTAGATGGTCCGAGGAACATTCCCACACGAGAAGACGTGGAACCGGGAGTCACAGACGGACTGATGAGCGGACCGATCGACGCATAAGAAGAGCGGCGCTTGTCAAGCAGAACATCTACTGCGACGCAAATCCGAGCTGCCGTTGCACCTGAAGTGTCTGTGCGAACAATCCGCAACCGTCTACTGGATGCAGGACTACGTGCACGTGTGCTTCTGGCATGTGTACCCCTGACTCCAGCCCACCGTCAGGAACAGCTGAAGTGGTGTCGCCAACGTCTGCACTGGAGAACGCAATGGCGATCTGTCGTGTTCAGCGATGAAAGCAGATTCTGCTTGGGAGCCTCTGATGGCCGTATGCGTGTTCGCAGACGCACAGGGGAGCGTCTCCACCCTTCTTGCATCCGCCAGCGACACACAGGGCCTACACCTGGTCTCCTGGTGTGGGGAGCGATCAGCTATCACTCCCGTACACAACTAGTGTTTGTACCGGGTACGTTAAACAGCACCTCCTACATCAACAACATCATTCAGCCCGTTGTTGTGCCATTTGTAAGGTCGGTCCATCGTGGTGTCTTCCAGCAAGATAACGCACGCCCACACACGGCAAGTGCAACGCAACATGCACTTCAGGGTGCGAGACAACTTCCATGGCCTGCACGTTCACCGGATTTGTACCCCATTGAGCACGTGTGGGATTTTATGGGACAATGACTTATCCGGTCTCCACGGCCAGCCACGACCATCCCCGATTTACGCGTCCAGGTTGAGGATGCTTGGAACTCAATACCCCAAACTTACATCCAACATCTGTACGACAGACTCCATGCCAGAATTGCACAGTGTGACGCAGTTCATGGCGGTTCAACCTCGTACTAACCATGTTACATGGAAATGTTATTTTTCAGTTTACCAGCAAATACAGCTGTATTTTGCCATAATGTTTTGATCACGTTATCCTCTGTATTCCGTTATTATGCTGTATAAATTTCGTTGGTATCAGACGTCTCCTTCTTGGTGTTCTTTTTTCACTTTCCGCCAGTGTATTATTCTAACAGGTGCGGTTCGTTGACATCGGTTACGATGCACTTCAGAATATTAAATTCTGGATAATATCTCTTCCTGAATTTTGGATTCGCGTGTGAACAGAGTTGGAAGATATAGGAGCTGAAAGCTACAAGAACATTAATTTCTTCTTCTAAGAGCAAAACTGACTTGGTGCATGGGATGAAATTGGTAGTTTTAAGCATAAAGCTTACTCGTATAATTGAAGAAAGTAAGCAATATGAAACAGGGTATCTTTGAGCTTCTTCTCTGGCTATAGGCGGTCATCGTCCTAGGTTTGGGGCAACTGGTTCCGGGGGGGGGGGGTTGAAGGCACAACTAGCGACATCAGACAAACGCGCCGCCGATGCTTTATCTGGAAGTCGAGCTCGGTCCAATGTAACGTACCTACCTCAAAGAGTTGCAGCGACAAACTTCCTCGGTGTAGCTTAGATGGGGAAATATTTGGCTCCGGAGCAGAAGGATGTTCGTTCTATTCCTGCCACAAGCAAGTGGCTTTTACGCTATACTGGCGCCCGAAAGTATAATACATCTCCTGGGCTTTGGGTTCTTCGAAAAATATCTGATGTTCGTTCCACACATCGTCTGGAATTAGACAGAACACCTTCTTCTATAGCAATCTCTCCTTCAAGCGTGGTTTGCCGGCTGACCCGGAAACCTAGGATTCCGTCCCAGCTTTATCTCAAAGGGGCGGATATATGTGACGTACCTACCTCAGAGATGACGCACATGTCAAGACGACAAAGTTGCAGCGAAAAACTTAATCGGTGTAGCTTAATTGGGAGAGTACTCAGCTCCGGAGCAGAAGGATGCGCATTCGATTTCTGGCAATGGAAAATGGCTGTTACCCTATACCCATCACTGGTGAATGGTCAGAGGCTAGCGCGACAGATTACTTGGCTACCGAGGCGGCTTATTTTATTAAGTGGACTTCGCATATAATGCCTGTGAAAAGGGACACTTGTACGTAGTGAAATAATTAAGATAACAGCTTCGTGTTCAAGTGTGTCTTCGGCGGTTTAATGACCACCATGAACAACGCTAAGGGTTATAAGCAGTCGCCGGCCCCTAATATAGGGTCAGTGGTACACGGAAATAGCCAGATCCAGAGCCAGTGCCTCGCCGTAAGAAAAGCCCACAACCCATATCTCATCTTGGACTTGAACTCCTGGTCGATTAGACAGAAACCTACTCTTCTGACCACTCGTCTAACAGGGGGTCAGAGCTATGCTCGTACGAGCAAAGGCTACGTATATTACCCAAATGGCCATGTCAAGCTTAGCAATATTAAATATGTTCTCTGTCTTTTAGATTCTTTTTCAGAGTTTACCTACAATGAAGTAAAGGTAGCAAGGTAATTTTTGGTTTGTTAATTTTGTTTGTTTATTTAGTTTCAAAACCGCAAAGATTTATTTCGGGCGACTTGTGTCATCAGTTTCGAACGCAGGGCTAATGGAACTACAGGTTGATTTTTTATTCATAACACCATTTAACAAACTGATAATGAGGAAATATAAGTGCAACAAGAGAACTACTGTTGGAGAACGTTCCACACGCTTGGGAGTTTAAATCATAATATGTTCGATATGTCCCCCTCGCTTCTCAGTGACATGTCGCAACCTGAGGGAGTCAGTCCAGAGACCTGACTGGCCAGTCCGTACCCCGAAAATCTTCGCTCGTCAGGAAATCATCAAAAAGTTGAGCCCTGTGCGGGCGAGCCTTATCATTTATCAAAAGGAACTGAGTGCCAACAGGGCATCGAAAAATTCTGACATACAGCTGTAGGATCTCGTCTCTATAGCGCTCGGCATTCACTTTGCCCCCAGCGAACACGTGGAGTGGTGTTCGGCCGTTGAACATAAGTCCACTCCACACGAGCAGACCACGGCCTTTGAAGGAGTCTCGTACGCGGACGTTTGCAAGATCATTATGGGTTTCCATGTTCCCTCCCGAGGAAATGCCGACCACAATCCCTTTGTAGATTGAATCTGGACTCGTCTGTAAAGAACACCGGCCCACTCATCTCGGCTCCAGGGTTGATGTTGCCCGCACCAGTTCAAGCGAGGTCTCCTGTGAAATGCGGTTAGCGTGATACCAAACATGGGTCTCCTGGCATTAAGGACATTCTCATTAAGCCTTTGATATATCGTTTGCTTTTATATCATAGCCCCAGTTGCAGCGGAGAGCTCCGTACTGTATGATGCCGTGTGGTTAGAGAGACGTAATGGTCATCACGAGGTGCTGTATGTCTTGGTCGACATTGGCCAGGCCTTCATGACACTGCACCGGTGGTTTTGAATTGTAGCCATAAAGGTAAAAATACTGTGAGGTAGATATTCTTGCCCTTGCGACCTAGGCCTGAGACTGTCCAGTCACCAGGCCTAGGTCTCAAGTCATCGTACAACGTATCGCTCGTCACCATAAGGAAAGCATTTGTTGCCACTAGAACGCTTCGTACACGCGCCGTCAAAGAGAAATGCCATTGCTGTTTCACTTTGGCATGAAATATTACCACGATTTACATATTGGACCGCATTTTGTCACTGATATGCAAATTTCACTGCGGGCATTTGTTTATCGTGTCCATTTGCATGTCCTGTGAATATTGTAATATTATTTTCTTCCGGACTTTAATTTTGGTCACCAGTGCAGGAAGGAAACTACGTATCAGTCAAAGCATAAAATATGTGAAAAATCTTTGTCATGCTAAAATCTTTCGAGCGACAAAATAGCTCTTTAATGAGGCTCGTATGAGACGAAGTACTAATTTCACAGCTGGACAGGCAAAGCAGTAACATAGTTTTTTTGTGCATGTCAAAAGACTTGTTAGAAGTATAGTTTTTACATCTTCATACGAGGGATGGTCGTAGTGTGCACAAGTCTGAAATCTTCCTTAAGGATAGAACAAATTCCACGTATTAAAAGTGAAAGAGGGAGAAAAGAGAGGAAGAGAAAAAAATCCAACTCGCTACAAGGAAAAGATAGCATTATGTACGGACACTTGAAGATTTAATGAATCGTTAAAAATTGAGAAAGCTTTTCGCGACGCTTGAGTAAAAGTGGCTTAAACATTCATCCATGACATTATGTCCCGGAATAAAAAAAGAAAAGAAAAAAATGCGAAAAAAGAAGAATCTAGGAATAAAAAAATCTTTAAGTGCTGGTCGAAAATTGCCCATTTTGGCCATCCTTGAATTCCCTTCTCGTTTTTTTTTTTTTTCAAGTTTTTTCCCATTGGGTTCAGACAATAAAAAAGAAGAAGAAAAGAAAAAGCAAGTAAAGAAGAAGGGCAGTGCGTCAGTGAAAGTGAAACGTTCAGGTTGTAGTTGAGGTGTAAAATTATTCCTAAATAATTGCTTCTACGCGTTCAAATTATTTTTTCTCCATCAATGAAACTTACGATTACCCAAAAGATCATGAATTGTTAATTTTTTTCATAGAATAATACTTTGAAGTTTGCTCAAAAATGTTAATTCTTTTTAGTTGATAGTATGAGCTTCTAGTGATGCACGTGAAACGCATAACTACTAAATGGGTGCAAGTCATTTTGCATAATTGGGAATTGTACTTTTTCTTTTCAAAAAGAAACTTTCAATAAATTTCTTTTCTGAAGCCTGTGACATACTACAGAGATGACGCACCGGTCAAGACGAAAAAGTTGCAGCGATAAGCTTTATTGGTGTAGTTCAGTTGGGAGAGCACTTGGCTCTGGAGCGAGGAGGCGCGTTTTGTTTTTCTACACTGCTGGCCACCCAAAATGCAACACCAAGAAGGAAGCATACGATTGACCTGAAATTCGCAGCATGCGTCGCCCGAGAGAGGACATGCAAACGATTAGCATTGCAGGGCATATGCATATCATGTGCGCCCGGCACGCCACCGAGAAGCACTATAAGAAGGGTGCACAGAAGGCGGGGTGTAAGTAGTGGAAGTGTGTTGTGCTGCCGGACCTGTGTGTGGGAAGCTTACTGATTCCTCGTTGCAGAATACGGAAGTCATTCCAGCACGTTTCGGAGTTCGACAGAGAACGAATAGTGGCTTATCGCGACAGCGGTTTATCGTACCGAGACATCGGCGCCCGTGTGGGACGACATCCAGCCACAGTGAGGCGAGTATGGATTCGGTGGGGGCAGGAGGGACGACCGGACCGTCGTGAGTGATTGCCGCAGCCGCGGCACACCGCCGAACGACAAGACCGGCATATTGTGCGGCGGGCATTGACGGCTCGCACCGCCACATCACGAACGTTAGCGCAGGAATTATGGTGTCTTGCGCAAGAACCTGTGTCAGCACGTACCGTTCAAGGTCGTCTGCAGGAGCGGGGACTTGTCACACGGCGCCCATTGCTCCGATTACCATTGACGTTACACCACCGGCAAGGGCGGTGGCAGTGGGTCGTTGAACGCCGCACCTGGACTACGGAATGGAACGACATGGTCTTCTCCGGCGAATCCCGCTTCTGCTTGCAATACCACGATGGTCGGATCCGCGTGTGGAGGCACCGCGACGAGAGACGGTATGACGCCTACATTATGCATCGCCATACCGGTCCGTCGCCTGGCGTTATGGTTTGGGGCGCAATTGGATATGACGCCCGCACCCTCTGGTACGCATCGCCGGTACACTCAACAGCCACCGCTACATTTCCGACGTTTTGGAGCCTCGTAGTCCTCTCTTACCTGCAGGACCTGCCAGCGGCCACGTTTCAGCAGGATAATGCGCGCCTGCACGTGGCAAGCATCGTGCAACAATTCTTCACGGCCCACCAGGTGTCACTGCTGCCGTGACCCGCCTGTTCTCCCGATATGTCGCCCATCGAACACGTCTGGTCGCTGATCGGCAACCGAGTGGCCCGGCAAGCACTACCCGCGGCTACGCTTCATGAACTGCGGCAACGTGTGCAAGCAGCCTGGACCGACATATCCCAAGCCCACATCAAAAGCCTCTTTCGTTCGATGCCGCGGTGTGTAGCGGCCGTTATTGCCAGCCATGGGGGCCACGCGAACTATTGATGTCTGCGTGTTCCGCAAGTCGCACGGGCCTGTAAGCTCAATCGTTTTATCTTTGTATCGGTTGTTATGTGCCCAGTAAATCTGGCTTTCCTATCTCGAGTCCTTCTTGGTGTTGCATTTTGAGTGGCCAGCAGTGTATATTGGCTCCCGAGCGTAAAAATGAACCTCCTGGTCGTGCGGTTCAAAAAATATGCGATGTTTCTTCCACACATTGTCTCAAAATAATGAAAATTTCGTCTTCTACAGCAAGCTACTTCATGCATGGTTTGCGGTGGAACCGAAACCTGAGATTTCGTGCAACCGGTTTTCTTAAGGGTGTGATGTATGTGACATACTACAGCGGTGTCACACATGTCAAAATGGCAAAGTTGCAGCGATAAGCTGCGTCGGTGTAGTTTAGTTGGGAGAACAACTGGTACCGGGACGAGAAGGCGTGGTTTCCAATCCCACCCTGTTCTTCCCGGAGCTGTTTCGCTATAAGTCTTAGGAAAGTAAGAAATTTTTTTATCAAGAATCTTTAAAAGGTGATATCTCAAAACACTCATTTTCCAAATGAAATCGTATGCATCCCGAAAGATTTTGTAACAAGGTTCGTTATTTTATTTCCATATTACAGTAAAACTCCCTTAACCCTTTCGCTACCAAAGCGCCTAACGCTCCTTTACATGCAAACAACCACAAGCTCCCGAGTCTTCCGGCTAGCAAGAGTAAGATTCTTACCCCCATGTTCTTTGAATTCGCACGGCGTCCGAGGGATTAGCAGAAGTCACCCACAGTCCTCATTGTTGTCGCTAAACAATGAAGTGAACCAGCAGTTCGTTTGCTCAGGGACTATATCATTCATCCTTTTGACATCGTTCAGTAGAACTCTTGCTTTGTTGACACGTACTTCGTTTGTCTGTGATATTTTGTGTTGTCCCAAAAGCGGAGTTTATGGGAAAAAACTTATCGTAAAAGTTCTTTCATTTTGGCCAATCCCAATAAACAGATTGAAAGCATATTTTTTTAAGAGAAAGAACAAGAAAAGAGTAAAGTAAACAAGATTTTCCAGCTGTTACCACTCGCGCCTATATGCCTAAGGCTCTCAGCAGAAGAATGCACTGATTGCCTCAGGGAAACTTCCTAAAGTCAGTGTATGTCAAGTCTAGAGATCTGAAGTTTCAAGTTTGTTATTGCAAAAGGTAGGGGGGAATGAAATTCGGTAAGGAGAGGCAGACATTTTCGAGCGTTATGGTATTCTGAGCGAGAAAACATTATAGGATCGTGGTCGTTAAAGTTTAATGGACGCTCACGAATAGCGGACAGTTTTGTGATCCCCATTCCCAAAGTACATACGGTTCTGTATATACTTCGTGATCTCCAATTAACTGACCCTCTGAATTCGGGACAGGGATCTTCGTCATAAAACTGTTAAAAACAAGAACGTTCGAGAAAAAGAAATCGGCGAATTTTCGCCACAAAAGGTTTCATTTAACTTCTTTGGACGGAAATACGATATTTTTGTCCTCCAGATCCCCATTACAAAAAATACTTGTCCATGGTTTCAATATAGCCAATCTTTTCTTAGAAGTGAGAAAAACTGCTTTTTTCAAACAAAATGGGGTATTCATTGTCAATCCAGAAGAAGAGGATTTAAACACAATTTCTGAACTAATTACGTATCTAAAAAATGAAGCAAATGCAAAAGATTTCGGTAGATAAAGATCTGTGCACCGTAGAGGAAACGAACAATGTGCGCGTATTCGTTTCTTTGAAAATATCGGAAGAAAATTATTTGATTCAGGAAGCAGCTAATGCAGTTGTAGAAGAGGTCTGCGATTTTTTTAAAGACACAATAAAGTATTGTGAGGAGTTACAAAAGTTTTAAGTGAATACTGGTTGGATTAGCACTATGGATGAATTTAAAAGTAAATCTTGGAAAATAAATGCTGAGAATTTCAAAAGTAAAAAAAAAAAAAAGAATAGCTTTTATCAGATTTTTTCGCAGCCAAAAACTTGCTGACTGATTTAATTACATAATGAAGGGTAAGTACGTGCGTTTTAAAATTTAGGATGCAACATATTTTATTTTTACGTGCGCATGCTTAAACACGCATCGAAATCCGTAACATTGCATGCATTGTATTTTAAAATGAAAACACTGTACATGTACTGCATGTATTCACACATATTAATAAAACGTCATTTAAATATATATCAAAAATATCATGTTAAGTATATATTGTACGTACGAATTTCATATCAAGTTTTTTGATATATAATAATATATAATTAAAGTTCGGGTTCAGAAGTCGATCTCACGAAAGTCGGACAAATGCTGAAGAAGTAGGGTGTCCGTTATTTAGAGGTTTACTGTATAAGTTTTCCTCAGTTAGTTAAGGAATGTCATTCCCAGAAGCAATACTCATCCGATATTATTTTGTTATTTAGTCATTCATTCAACACAGTCTCACATTTGGTTGTATATTGAGTAGTCCAGTTTCTTTGCTTCTCGTAATACCGGGTTTTGGTATATACTATTTTTCTCTCTCGAGGTATCGAAATTAAGAGGCGAATGTCTCTTGATGGCCTTAAATGCTCATGAGTGCTCCTGAACTTAAAAAAAATGAGAACATACATTTAGCAGTTTAATAATGATAAGATATTCATAAATACTGATTCCATCCAAACTACTCTCACAGAATTCTTTTCCTCGAAGTCCTTCGAAACAAAATTTGTCAAGTTTGCTCAACGATTTTATAATTAATAATGGAGTATATTATTTAATATATAATCTACTCTATTATTAATTATAAAAAGCATTGAGCAAATATTAGGTAGGAAAATTTAATTCTAGGAATGCACCTTTAGAAAGAATATGTGCATACATGTGCACTACCGACTACTGTCAGCTTCCAAGTAATTCCCTTCCACAGCTATATGCATGTAGTTAGACGCTGTTGCCCAGGGGTGGCCAAACGGTCGATCGCGAACTATCATACCGTCGGTCGTTTGTTTTATCACGCTGGCATATGTTGTTCCATACGAACTGCTTGAGACCAGATGATGGTATGAATCATTCAGATTGCATTGACCAATCCCAACTGCTGCGCATGGTCATCGCGCAGCTTCAGTCTGTCGCATGAGGCATGCTGTTATCTCTCGCTCTGCTGGTCGTCAATCGCAACGCCTACACTTTCAGGAAGGCCGATCTGCCAACATTCTTATTTGTGCATAGAAAAATTATTATCACTGCTCTCTGAATCGTCTGCCAAATTCTGTTAACAGAATTTGGCAGACGATTCAGAGAGCTGAGAACCTTTCACCCCATTTTGAGCTTTATGTCATACTCTTTTGGCGAATGTGATATCCAGGAAGTTTCAACAAACATTTTCTCTTCGATTCTTCAGATTTATACTGCTGGCCACCCAAAATACAACACCAAGAAGGAAGCATCCGATTCGCCTGAAATTCGCAGCATGCGTCGCCCGCGAGACGACATGCAAACGATTAGTATTGCAGGGCATATGCAAATCATGTGCGCCCGGCACGCCACCGAGAAGCACTATAAGAAGGGTGCACAGAAGGCGGGGTGTAAGTAGTGGAAGTGTGTTGTGCTGCCGGACCTGTGCGTGGGAAGTTTCCTGATGCCTCGTCGCAGAATACGGCTGTCATTCCAGCACGTTTCGGAGTTCGACAGAGGACGAATAGTGGCTTATCGCGACAGCGGTTTATCGTACCGAGACATCGGCGCCCGTGTGGGACGACATCCAGCCACAGTGAGGCGAGTATGGATTCGGTGGGTGCAGGAGGGAAGGACGGACCGACGTGAGCGATTGCCGCAGCCGCGGCACCCCACCGAACGAGAGGACCAGCATGTTGTGCGGGGGCATTGACGGCTCGAACCACTACATCACGAACGTTAGCACAGGAATTAAAGTGTGTTGCGCAACAACCTGTGTCAGCACGTACCGTTCGACGACGCCTGCAGGAGCGGGGACTTGTCGCACGGCGCCCATTGCTCCGATTACCATTGACGTTGCACCACCGGCGAGTGCGGCGGCAGTGGGCCGTTGAACGCCGCACCTGGACTACGGAATGGCACGATATTGTCTTCTCCGTCGAATCCCGCTTCTGCCTGTAACACCACAATGGTCTAATATTAGTGTGGCGGCACCGCGGCGAGAGACTGTGTGGCGCCTGCATTATGCATCGCCATATCAGTCCGTCGCCTGGCGTTATGGTTTGGGGCGCAATTGGATATGACACCCGCAACCCTGTGGTACGCATCGCCGGTACACTCAACAGCCACCGCACCATCTCCGACGTTTTGGAGCCTGTAGTCCTCCCTTACCTGCAGGACCTGCCAGAGGCCACGTTTCAACAGGACAATGCGCGCCCGCACGTGGCACGCATCGTGCAACAATTCTTCACGGCCCACCAGGTGTCACTGCTGCCGTGGCCCGCCTGTTCTCCCGATATGTCACCCAAAGAACACGTCTGGTCGCTGATCGGCAACCGAGTGGCCCGGCAAGCACCACCCGCGGCTACGCCTGATGAACTGTGGCAACGTGTGGAAGCAGCCTGGACCGACATACCGCAAGCCCACATCGAAAGCCTCTTTCGTTCGATGCCGCGGCGTGTAGCGGCCGTTATTGCCAGCCATGGGGGCCACACGAACTATTGATGTCTGCGTGTTCCGCAAGTCGCACGGGCCTGTAAGCTCAGTCGTTCCATCTTTGTATCTGTTGTTATGTGTCCAGTAAATCTGGCTTTGCAATCTCGTGTCCTTCTTGGTGTTGCATTTTGGGTGGCCAGCAGTGTAGAATCACAAATTGTGAAACTCCAATCCGACATACTGTAGTACTGAAGGCAAGAGCGTGAGATTGGACTCTATTGGACTCCTTTTGGATCCTATTGTCAGAAGAAAAATATCCCTGATTGAGATCTGTTGCTTTGCGGCTGAGTGCTTTCTTTGGATCCACATATCTCTGTGAAGCAGCTTTTTCAGAAATGAAAATAATGAAGTCGAAATACAGGAGCTGCCTGACTGATGCTCATTTAGTAGCGTGTCTTCGACTGTACCTCAATGAATATGTGCCTGATTGTTTTAAACTTTGTGAGGACATGCAGTGTCATGCATCAATATCTAAAAATTAAATACTGTCAATAAAAATCTGTAAGTAATATTTTATAATTTATTTGAAAAATAGTGTTTTAGAAATAAAAAAAGTATTTAAATATTATTTTTCTGTATTTGCTTCCAAACTTACAAAACCACATACACTAATAAAACATTCGTGATATAGGCTTATTCCTATTTAAATATGCCTATATCACTGCGATAAACCATGGTCGATCAGAGTAGGGAATGATAGCTAAAGGTAGATCTTGATTGCTCAAAGTTTGGACACCCATGCGTGTTGCCACTGCTGAAAACATACCTGGAACTCTGTTTCTGGAATACTCTTGAGTTCCTTTGTCACGTTACGCTGGAGGTCAGAAATGTCTGAAAATCTTTGTTCTTTCATGGTAGTTTTATTTTGAGGAAGAGCCAGAAATTACGAGGAGCTAAGTCAGAAGCGGATCCTGAAGTTTACTCTAGGAAGGGGGGGTATTTTTCAGATACAAAAAGGGGAGCACAAGCTATTTTGAAATGCGTTTTTTGATATAACGTCAGTATATGCTGTACAGGGAGCATAGGAAAGTCCCTTTAGCTGGAATAATTTGCGAACGGAGAGAGGTACAGTTATGCAAGTGAGATAACGGTATAATAAAGCTACTACGCCCGATCGAATGCAACTAATAGCAGCGCCTCTAGTAGCGAAATGCGGAAGTTAGCCATTGCAAATCGAAAACGAAAAGAGATAGAGCAAAATTTCCAAATATAAAGCTGTAGAACATCAATTAATTAGTACAAAACGACATTTGTTTCACACGAATAAGATAAATTGTCGCCTGAATACCCTACAATGTCCGAAATCGATGAGCGACGATTCGAATCTGCATATTCACATTTCGCAAATGTAGCCGTATGCAAATACAGATTGTGACGTCGTACCGTACCTACGATATAAAAACTAGTAGCAGAATGTACCCTGATCAGAAGTTTAGGTCTACGTACGCTGTGTGAGAATGGCAAGCTTGAATTTCTGGGGTTACGTAAAAAATCAGGTGTATACAACAGCGCTTACAAGTCTGCTGGATCTACGTCGTCGTGTTACAGATGCTTGCAATAGTGTGACACCTTCCATGCTGAGGAATGTGCATACAGAGTTACTTTCACGAATAAAAATGTGTATCGTGGGCATTGGTGAACTCTTCGAACATACTCGATATTAACTTTTTATCACCGTACGCCAGTTTGCCTTTTTTGTTTTTGTCTTGTCTGACGTCATCAAACTGTATTGACATAAGTACGCATTTATGCAATAAATTGTGTCTATTTGCTCATACTTATGCCTGTTCCCTTCAAACGTTCACACAAATGGTCGCGCATCGATTTCGGACATTTTAGGGTATTCAGGCGACAATTTATCTTATCCGTGTGAAACAAATATCGTTTTGTACTAATTAAATGATGCTCTACAACGTTGTAATTGGAAATTTTGCTCTATCTCGTTTCGTTTTCGATTTGCAATGGCTATCTTCCGCATTTCGCCACTAGGGGCGCTGCTATTGGTTGCATTTGATCGGGCGTAGTCGCTCTACTGAACCGTTATCTCACTTGCATAACTGTACCTCTCTCCGTTCGCAAGTTATTCCAAGCTAAAGGGGCTTTCCTATGTACCCTGTATACAGTGTGTCCGAGAATTATTGGACACATTACAAAATTATATAAAACAAAACATTAAACAGATACAAAGAAACTGACTGTACTAACTTACAATGTAGCTACACAAGTTAATAAATTTCGATATGAGATCCCTTTCATGCCATGTATTGGCAAGCATCTGAGGAGTTATGGAATTAATAGCAGCTGTGATAAGCTGCTTCGGTTCCTGCAAATCAGTACAAGGCGTCTGTTAGACACGATCCTTCACATAACCCTACATGAAATAATCCAATGGAGTTAGATCTGGAGAGCGAATAGGCCACGGAATGGGACAGTCACGCCCAATCTATCTGTTGGGGAAATGCTCACTTAGGCCCTTACGTACACACGTTGACCAATGCGGAGGCGCTCCGTCTTGTTGGAAAACGACGTCATATCTTTAGATCTGGGGTATAGCGAAATTTTCTAGCATATCGAAGTAAATATCGCCATTTATGTTTTTTTCGCAGAAGAAGAAAGGGCCAATCACTTCTCTTTTTGATAGGGCGCACCACGTTCCAGTTCAATTGCAGCATGAGGTGGTTCACTGCCCCATATCCTACAGTTGTGACGATTCACAATACCTGATACATGAAATGTGGATTCATCACTAAAAATTACAGTACTGAGAAAGTTTTCGTCGTTTTCCACTCGATTCAGCATATCCACAGCGAAATTGTATCGCAGAGTGTGATCATTTACATGCATCTTTTGTACTATTTGAATTTTATAAGCATGAAACTTTAATTTCTTGTTCAAGATATCGTGAACTGTCTATTTCGGAATACACAGTTCTCTGCTTGCTTTACGAACGGATTTCCTGGGGCTTCGTCGGAAGCTTTCACTAACTTGGGGAGACCTTCGTCCAGCAGTGGATTGATAACGGTTGACAATGATGATGATGATGATGATATATACATAATGTTAGTAGAAGGAGATGCCGAAAATTACTCCGTATTATCCACGCTGCCTCCCTCCCAGCCCACCCCACCCAAGCGGGGATTGACTTCGGAGTGGGCGGAACAACGGGAAGCGCCCATGAGGCGTGAGGGAGCAGGAAAAATAAGAAAAAGAAAGAAGTCCTAAAAAGACCATCTGGGAGGAAGCGGTTGGGACACTTTTACGAATTTTCTTTATGACCCAATTAAGATACGTACGTAGATCAGATTGTTATTCACAGTTTCTCCCACCTACTCTGATGTCAGCACTAAGCTCTGTCTTACCCTGTTTCGAGACGTTACAGATGATAGACAATATGACAATAGCAAAGAACTAACAAAGAATATCCCCATGTTTTTTACCCCGCTGTCCCTGCTCTCCCTTTATCTTTTGCGCTCTCTCTCTCTCTCTCTCTCTCTCTCTCTCTCTCTCTCTCTCTCTCTCTTTCTCTTTATTCTATTCCCTTCTCTTTCTTTTTTTACTGAACCTAAATATATGCAATAAGTATTTTAAATCCTCCGCACTAAGTTTAATTGTTATTTTTTTTAGTAAAACTGAAAACAAAATATGCAAAGTTAATCATTTACGATCTTCGCTACTTTAAACGTACAAACTTCGTTAGGGTTTAGGGAAAGGGGGGGGGGCGATCGCCACAGTCACCCCCCGCTGGATACGCCACTGAGCTAAGTCAGGTGAATAGGGTGGATGATCCAGTTTGGTAATTGATTTCTTAGCCAGGAAGTCGCGAACACTGAGCGCATCATGGGTTGGGGGAATTGTCAGGCCACAGTTCAGCTCTTTTCTTTTGAACAGAATCCTGTAACCTTTTCAGCACCTCTAAATAGCATAGTTAGTTGACCGTTTGTCCCTGCTCAATTATTTCGTGATGAACTATCCGCTTGTGATATCGAAAATAATACACAAGCATGGTCTTGAACTGCAAGCGGGACATGCGAGATTTTTTAGGCTCTTCTGTCACTCAAAGACACTTGATTTTTTCATAGCGCCCTCACCATACGCCACTTCCAATAGCTCTTGCGTTTCAGTAACACCTTTACCGATCTCCACACAGGAGTTGATATTAATGGGCTGCTCTAAATTGCTATCACTCATTTGTACCTTAAAATTCACGCACAGACTTGCATTTCTTTCGCAACTGTTCACTCATGAAGAGCTCTACTGGTCTGCGGTTAACGCATGCACTATACTTGAAATATGTCTAGATACCCATAGGCACGGGATTCTGCCCGGCAATCCGGACAAAATCAATCCGGGCAGAATCCCGTGCCTATGGTGACACTACTCGACCTTTCCGGGAATTAAATTGTCACAACTCGTATACCGAGATGCTAGTTTATTAAGTTTAGGCATCCTCGTCACATAAATGACTCATTCTAATACGTAAGCGCCGTGCATGGTGTATAGCAGGAAGACCAGCTCGTTGAGCATCAGTTAGGGATCAACTAAGGGTCGGAATATGCAAAACGAGAGATCTGATCGACTTTGAACGTGACATGTTATTTGGAGCCAGGCGTGATGATTCGAGGGCTTTCCAAACGACCGTTCTTCTAGGCTTTTCTCACACAAAAGTAGAAAGGCTTTACTGTGAATGAGGCGACGCACAAAAAACTTCCAGCCATATGCGATCCTGTGGACGAAACCATTGGTGAATCAAAGGGGAGAAAGGAGACTGGCGGGAATCGCGCAAGCAAACAGACTGGCCACAACACTCCAAATCTTTGCAGATTTCAACACTTGTTTGCTGAGGGCCATCACTGGACGCGCCACGTTCTGTACCATGTCACGAATGGGCTGCAACAGCCGACGAACATGTCTCCAGTCTCCTTTGACTCCACTTATCCATCACCTATTTTCATCCGCAGGATCGCCGATAGGAAGGTTTTAGCGTGTCTTATCATTCACGGTAAACCCTTGCTACGCTGTGCCCAGAAGGTCGTCTAGGTGGTGCTCGAACCGGCAAATCTAGTACCTGCTATCATGGCACGACCAAAGTCGCTCAGATCATTCCTTTTGCCTTTTCCGATCCTCAGTTGAACGCTAACTGATGCTCAACGAATTGAGCTCCTTGATTTACCTCTCTCACATGTAACGTGTTGGAATAAGCCATTTAAGTAACGAGGACAGGTGTACTTAATGAACTGGCACCTCAGTGCATATAGTCTCTTAAAAATTTAAAGAGAGTAACTGGTAAAAAAAAAACAAATTTATTTTAGAAAAAACGCTGCGTTTTTGGATTACCTAATGTAGTTCTTATAATAAAAGAGCGTTTTTCTAATTTAAAAAAGTTTATAGTTTTTTAAAATGGTGTTTTATCGAAATGGTTTTCTGTTGGTGCAGGAGTCAGACAAGGCTGTTTCATATCACCATGGCTGTTTAATATATTTATGGATGCATCCATGCGTGATGCTAAAATGTACAATACTGGTTTATGTCTTGGTAATAGCCGTGTGTGCAGATTGCTGTATGCTGATGACATAGTCCTGTTGGCAGAGAGCAAAAGTGAGTTGCAGAGTATGTTGTCCCGGATGTACGAAGTTTGCACGAAATTCAAACTGAATGTAATTAAGGGAAAAACCAAAGTTATGGTTTTTGACCTAGGAGCTGATAGTACTGAATGTAATATAAGTCTAAACGGCACAGTGTTTTACCAGGTGAATGAGTTTGTGTATTTAAGAAGCATGTTTGACAGAGAGAACAAATTGGATGGTGAAATTAGTAGGCGAATGAATTCTTCATTGAAAGTCATAGCTGCTTTGGGATGTTTTCGCAGGAATGATCTGTTCTCAAGAGAGTCCCACATTGCTGTGTATGAAAGTGTAATTGTTCCTACTCTGCTGTATGGCTGTAAAACCTGTGTACTACATTAAAGACATAGGAGTCATTTGTGTGCTGGCGAGATGCATTACTTATGGCGGGTTTGTGGCAAGACACGCTCTCTTATCATGTGAGGAATGAAGATGTGAGGCAAAATGTTGTTAATAACGTGGAGACTAATATTCTTAGGAGGTTTGGCCATGTTGAAAGAATGAGTGATGAGATGCTTACTAAGAGGATTTTTTCAGCCCAAGTGTCAGGAAGGAAAGGCAGAGGATGGCCAAGGAGGTCATGGGAGGTTCAGATTCAGGAGTGTCTTCATGGGAAAAAATCATGAGCATGAAGTACAAAATTTCTTGTGTGAGATGTAATGCATGTCAGTGAAGCTCGAGCTGTGTGCCAAGATTGCTGTAAGTGGAGACGTTTGATACATCAACAGTAAGTAAAATGAAGTTCCATCAGTTGAACGTTAATCTGACAAATGGACTTTCTTTGAGAAGCTGAATCTGAATCTCAGAGAACAGCCTAATGATATGTATATGTATTATAGAGAATTAAGTAAATTTTTTAAAATCTCCTGACGTGCCATCATATGTTGAGCATATGCATCTTGACTAATAATGCTCTTATGTTATTGGTTTGTCCTCCTGCGCGTGGGTCATTATCGACACTTCGACAAATCGCGTTGGAGGAATTTTGTTCCAATCAAATAGCTGTAAGCATGGATAGATTTTTTTCATGTATTTTTTCTGCGTAGGTGGCTCAAATGTTAACTTATACCACGGTATCTATTTAGACGAGGGAGAAAAAATTTTTGATGTGACTTTACCTTAGAAATTTCTCAAAATTTCAAAATTTGATGTGACTGTATCTTAGAAACTTCGCAGAATTTCATGGAGCATACTTTTCTTTTCACCGTTCAAAGTAGTGTAATCAGTATGACATCTGTATAAATTAATATACGGGTAGGATTGTCCCTGGCTCATAAAATCTCGACCCAATTTCATCTCCGACAGCAAAAAATATAATTATCACCCATTTTCACAGTCTTAATTCTTTATTGCCTTTAACAGGAGAGAAAACGTTAGTATATGTTTCTCGGAAACAGAATAAATGAATTATTTCTACCAGATAGGGAAAATTTTTCTTCCTGTTCTAGCGGCTCCTTCCTTATGGGGAGAATAAAAGGTTACGCTTACGATAACAATCAATTTCCTAGCAGTAAACGATCCATTGCTGTTTTACTTTTCATGTCTAAGGTTCCTTTCTTCCCCGAAGCACGTGCTGATTTAGTGTCTGTTATAGCCATTGGTACTCTAACATTTTGTTATACCTCTGAGCATTGTAGGCAAAGATTCTGCTACGATTTAGGTAAACTTTCCGCTGAGCTGCTTCGTTGGTTCTTATGGCTATGAACAGAACAAACCAAATTGTTGCATCAGGGCACATACTCCCTTGGGAAAAGCCCTGGCAATTTCTTGTCACTTTCATCTTGCTTGTCTGACATGTACGAGCTAATAATAACGATGAAGGAAAACATTCGGTGTTTCATTTTTTTGAAGATAACTGCGGAAGAGTTAAACTTTATTCTGTCTTGTCCTTTATTTTCGGGAAACGAAGTTTTTTGCGACAATTGTAAACAATATCTTAGAGAAAACCAAGTGGTTTTCTAATATTCCAGCTGTTCATTTGGCCAATTCTTTTGCAAAAAAATCTTGCTTATGTTATCACTTTATCCGTCCGCGTGCCTGTGGACACCATATCTCTGCAACTATTAGCCCGATTTGAAAAAATCTTTTTGCACTGAGAAGCTTGAAATGTGAGAATGATGATACTCGCGTTCCGGGTTTTTTCCGATGCACAACTTTGCCGCTAAAGGGCGTAAACGCAGATGATATCGAATTCAAAATACATTTTATTCCATATCATCATCATTGTCAACCATTATCAATCCATTGCAGGATGGCTGCCCCGGTGGCGCAGTGGTCTAAGCCATGGCCTCTGATCATTCGTCCGTAAGGGGCCCGGGTTCGAACCCGGTGAGGTATGGGTGTTGTTTGTCTTACGGCACTGGCTCTCTCCCTTCCCTGGAACCAGTGACCCTAAATTAGGGACGGGCGACTGCTTATAACCCATTGAGTTGCTTACGGTGGTCGTTAAACCTCCAACCAACCAACCACTGCAGGATGAAGGTCTCCCTAGGTTTCTTCCACAACGGTCTGTCTTGTGCCAGTCTCCTCCATGTTACTCCAGCATGCTTTCGAATTTTACCCACCCACCTCCCACGTGGTCTTCTTCTGGGTCTTTTCCTGTCCTTTGGAATCTAGTCTAAAATTTCGGTTGTCCATCGATGGTCCGTCCTTCTGGCAATATGTCCAGCCCATTGCTCGTTTTTGACAGACGTTGTGTTGGTGGCTTCTACATTTTATGCATTTTAGTGTGAAATACCACGTCCGTCACTCACTTGTTGCGTGGCAAGCCTGTTTAAAGGTAATGTGTACGTTTTGAGCTACTTTTCTGACCTTATCGTCCTTGTTTTAGTTGATATTCATCCGTTTTCATATCGTTTGCTCGTTTGTTTACGTTTGGAAGCTGCCAACATGGCGGCTTCCGGTCTTTCCTTATCATTTCTGGGCGTGGCGGATGCACGTTACTCCGCACTTCCCGCTTCCATGGAAGTCGACATGATCTCGTCCTCAGATGTGTCTGCTCAGGTGCCTTTACCGGACTTGGCAGTGTCGCCTTCTTCTGCTTCTGCCTTTGCCGCGGTGCCCTCCCTGGCTACTACTGATACTACTTCCTTGCCTTCTGCCTGTGCTTCTCTTCCCTCACTGCCTTCTGGGTCTGCCGGCTCAGCACAGACTTCCCTTCCGAGGTCGACATTTGACTCTACAGTGCAGCGAGGCGCTACTTCTACTTCAGCTTCTTCTCAACCTGATGGTCTTTTGCAATCAACACCTATTGTTCCGGTATCCAACCACAAGGTGAAGGTAACGTTTGATAAAAATTCGCTGATTGGCCGTGAGTTCCATAATCTTCTGGATAGAGGTGTGCTATTTTATGCGTTACCAAGTACTCCTTTGCTATGCTACATAGAAGCCCTCTCTGGTCATGTGTCGTTTGAGTCTAATGCCGGAATTTCCCGTACCCCTCGGGGTATCTCAATGCAGTTCAAGCAGAAGGAGGATGCTGATTTTTTCTTGCACACGGGCTTTCGATTGGAACAAATCATCTCGTCCCTTCTCCTCTTTCCAAGCGTCCGGTGAACATCACGTTCTGTCCTGTTCCACAGGAAGTGCCTGATACTGCGCTTCTTCTCATTGTCAATCATGTTTGTAAAATCGTTGGCAAGGCACGTCGCCTTTCGAATGTTCCACGCGGAACACGATTTGCTCATCCTACAGGCCCTCGGTGTCAGTTGTTGGTCGTTTTTCCCACCAAGAACGACTTGTCATATTGTCCTACGGACGCTACTGTAGAAATTGGCTTGCGCAAGTACAGTTTCAAGGTTTTCACCTCTCACTATTGTACTCATTGTCTTACACAGGATAACACCACTGCCTCCTGTGTGCGCATACGCCGTGGTCTTTCTTTCAGCTCGCCTCCCAGTGCTGATCACACTGGTTCTTCTACCATACCCTCTTCCACTGTTGTGCTAGGCGCGACATCTCCTTCTCTCCGTCAGCCGCATCTTCTGGTCAAGGACAATGATCCCTTTCCTCTTCTTCCGCACCGTACGGTAGTGCATCCTCCTTCTGGGTTAGCAGAGATGTCATCCACTACTGATGTGTCTCCGGCGGAGTGTTGCGACTCAGATGTGTCGAGTGGTGCTTCGGCACTACGACCGACTGGCTCTCCTTTGTGTCTCTCGCATGTCGGATCTCCAACTACTACCATGTCTGATGTTCCACTGCTGCCGCACCGTCCTGCTGCTTCGGCTGTTGTTCAAGTGTTCACCGATGCTGATCAGGTACTTACTGATTCCTCGGCGCCTCGTGTCCATCCATATCAGCCAATGAATTCATCCGCTTCAACTTTATCTTCGAAACGGACTGATCCTTCCAAATGCTCTGTGAAACAGGAAAAGGTAAAACATCTTTCTGTTACTTCTTCTGTGGCCTCATCTAGTGTTCCCGATGTTTCCTGTTCAGATGTTTCTCCGCCTGATGATCCTTCGAACAGTATGTCTCTCTGTTCTGGTTCAGTCAATCCTCTCACAGATGATCATATTTTTCAGACAATTGATTAGTTTTCTCTAGTTCCTGGACCACTGTCCAGAGAGCAACTCTTACGCCTCTTTCGATCTGCTCGTACGGTTGTCTGTACTGAAGAATTTCTCAGTTCATCTGATCTTGATCAGAGTGCAGCGGTGATGCAATTTGAAGCGCATGTGTCCTTTTTCAAATCCCTGAGTGTCACAGATCCTAGGTACCAGGTCTTCATGAGACGATACACCCGCCGTCTCTCCCCTTCAAAGACCTCACGGAGACACAATTTTGTGATACCGTGCTTCCTCAAGCCGAAGAAATTTAGCTCTCCATCCCAACCAGACGCTGTTTTTTTTTAATTGGAGGTTTAACGACCACCGTGAGCAACTCAATGGGCTATAGGCAGTCGCCCGTCCCTAATTTAGGGTCACTGGTTCCAGGGAAGGGAGAGAGCCAGTGTCGTAAGACAAACACAACATCCATGCCTCACCGGGATTCGAACCCGGGCCCCTTACGGACGAATGATCAGAGGCCAGCGCCTTAGACCACTGCGCCACCGGGGCGGCGACGCTGTTTATTTAGTCCCTCACATATTGTTTCATGTTAATTAAAAATGTTCAAAACCTTTGGTACACTGTAAAAAATAAGCGGTGTGAATTCACGGAAAATTTCTGAAAATAACGTGCAGGAAAGTTACTAGTCAGTGTCCGCCTTTAAACGGAATTACCGTTTTTAAAAGTACCCGTTTTTTTTCAACTTCCGTATTTTCACCGATTTTCCGTAGTCAGTAATTCCATTTATTTCAGAAAAATCCGTTTCAAGTTTTTCCGTATTTATACGGAAATTTTGCAAAATCCTAGATGCTGAATTTTTCAGCCCTGAAAATACTTTTGTGCCGGTGATCGAATTCAGGACGATTGAGTTAGGTCTACAAAAGCCGCGCGCATCTTAACCAGGGAGTCAGAACGCCTTTGGAATTGCACTCACGTTCAAGGTAAAACTAACTGCGGGATGATGAACTTTTCTCCCCATTAATGTTAGTGATTCAGTCATTTAATTTTCTGTCGGAGCTCATTATTTTTTTGACTATGTTTGTAATAAGTTCATTTTTCCTGTAGAGGAACTTATCAAAAATTAAGTATTTTTTTTTCATCGTGATTTTTCGTAGCAACAGAATCCTTTGGAACTTGAGATATTTTTTTAACTGGCAATAAATTTCAGTTACCTTTAAGAAAAGGTGAAATGTAGTGTTTTATAGCATTATTTCACAAAACGTCTGAATATAAAATTTACTCTTGATAGCTATAATAGTTTTTGTCTCAAGGGGTCCAAAGACTGATACATAGCCATCGTACAATCACTTCTACAATAATTTAATTACCCGGTATCACAATATACAATGTGTAATAGCTGGTGCACAAAATGAGGCAGAAGAGAAGAAATATCCGGTGCCAGAAAAACCAAAATTCATGTGATATGCTATCTACAATATCCGATATCGCTACAGATCTTGAAAACCAATTCTTTTGACAGACGATTAAAATTTAAGAGGTAATGAAACTACAAGTTTTCCCACAAATCACTCCTATTGCAGGAAATTTCTGGTGATATAGATATAGAAAAAGTGAGAACGGATTTTTTCTGTTAATATACAAAAGCATTGTTGAAAGCTTTCTGAAAATTCAGAATTTTCCGGTAAGGTATCTTAAAAACGAAAGTTTACCATCAATATAAGATAAAAATTGCTGAAAGGTTTCTGAAGATTCAGAATTTTCCGTTAAGGCATCTTAAAAACGGAAGTTTACCGTCAATATAAGAAAGGAATTGCTGAAAGGTTTCTGAAAATTCAGAATTTTCCGTTAAGACATCTTAAAAACGGAAGTTTACCGTCAATATAAGAAAGGAATTGCTGAAAGGATTCTGAAAATTTAGAATTTTCCGTTAAGACATCTTAAAAACGGAAGTTTATCGTCAATATAAGAAAGAAATTGCTGAAAGGTCTCTGAAAATTCAGAATTTTCCGTTAAGACATCTTGAAAACGGAAATTTGACGTCAATATAGGAAAGGAATTGCGGAAAGTTGTCCGGAAACCCGGAACACCCCCTCCGCCAAGAAAAAAACTTTTCTGAAGGGGTGATATATGTGACCTATCTACCTCAGAGCACATGTAAAGACGACAAAGTTGTAGGGACAAACTTCGTCGGTGTAGCTTCACCGGGCAAACATTCGGCTCCGGAGCAGGAAGATGCACGTTCGATTCTTACCACCGGGAAATGGCTTTTGACTTTTACGCTATACCATTCTTCGGTTCTATGTCATTCTTAAAGATCTTTAAGCAGGTAATCTCTCGGAAAGTGGTCATTAACGGGGATCAGTCATCCTCCTTAATGACTGCTTTGAATAACAAAGCTAAGGGGAAAGCAACGCTTTTTGACGCGCTGGTTCACTCGTCCAGCCGCGTGTGGCTCACTTGATAGACTGAGAATATATTCATTCCAGCTGATTTCAGCCCATTTTGCTAACCTCCAGTAAATTCGTTCCAGCCAGTTGAAAAGTTAAATCACAAAACAAACAAACAAAAGGAATTGTAACGAATGGGTTTTAAAAGCAAAAATACTGTTACAAAGTGAGACGTATATTTCAGCCATAGCAGCATAACTTTTCATTGCGAGAAACTAAAAACAGACGCACAAAGAATGTTTTCCAGAGAGGTTGTTATCCCGCGATAGGAAACAACTTTTCAAATTAGGTTTTTAGAAGCCAAGATGGAGAAGAATGGAGAATAAATTTCTTCTCCCAATCCGTTCATTATTTAAAATAGAAAATATACTCAATATTATTGCTATAGTTGATCATATCCCAAGAAAATTAACGCAAAAATGCTCGCTATGGTGAAAGGTATCCGACGAAAAAATGATATTTGAAATAGGATTTTTAAAAGCAGTGATGCCATCTGCGTTGTGCACTGTGTTAACCGCAAGCCTCTTATCTGTGTGGTAGGTGACAGTTTGCGGGTTACAATCCCACCGCCGATCATTCAATTTGCGCTTTCCAGTTTTTCCGAGATTGAAACGCGAATGAATCCCTAAAATCGGCCCTCGACGTTTCGACCCATTTCTTACGATTTCCCATTGACAATGAATAATGAGGAAAGCAACGGGAAGCCATCTACAGTAATAGCATTCACCATTCCCTTGGATGTTCTTGACCGTTACTGTGCGCAGCTCATCGCCATGAGCTGCGCACAGTAACGGTCAAGAACTTGTCTTTCTTTGAACTAGACACCTGAAGAAGCAGTGCTGTAGAGTAAAACAGTTTTCGAGGTAAGTAGCCAGTATATGCAATTACTGACAAGATTGTAAAAAGAGACCAAAATGTATGAGTCATTGTTGACACTAACCAACGAGAAAAGGAGTTTTCAAATTTGATTTTAGAAATTCTTTTCCCGTTGGATAGGTGAAGAAAAGTGGCTCCTTACGAACGAAGGAAGGCAGACTACTGAAAGCACGAATTTTATATACAGGGTGTCTCAAAAATACACGGTAAAACTGCAGGCAGGAATAAGTTCCACGTATAGGTAGATAAGAAAAAAAGTTTATATCAACATAGGTCCAGAAATGCTTGGTTTCCGAGTTATGAAGGTCTGTCTAGGACTCTTAACTATTCACATTACCTGACTCAGGTCTGTCTTGGTTTCTCAGTTATTCACCGGAATGTTTTATCTCCCACAGGCGAATTCCTTCATCACAAGGTACTGACAGAATCTGGTGGTTTTCCTTTCCGACAATGTACTCAAACCAGGAGCAAGCAGATATGCACTTTATGTACGGTTTGGTGGATGGCAATGCTCTGGAGGCCAGTCGTTTGTACCACGAAAAGTTCCCAAGACGAAGATGTCCAGACAGGAAAACGTTTGAAATTATCCATCGCCGCCTTTGTGAGCATGGGACCTTTACATCTCGTGCTGCTGACAGAGGACGACCAAGATCTACGACTCCTGAAGTAGAGGCGGAGATTTTGGAAGTTGTGCATGCGACTCCCAGAATCAGCACATCCAGATTAGCAGGGCAACTGCCCGTTCATCGTTCGACTATTTGGAGAGAGTTGCGAGAACAACACCTGTATCCGTACCATCTGCAACGGGTACAGGCCTTGTCACCAGCAGATTACCCTGAGCAAGTAATGTTCTGCCAGTGGTTCTTGCAGCAGTGTGGTACAACTCCTAACTTTCCTACCTTAGTGATATTTACCGATGAAGCACAGTTCACACGCGACGGAATGCTAAACTTTCACAATCACAATGTATGGACCGAGGAAAACCCACATGCAATTCTTCCATCACGTCACCAACAGCAGTTCAGCCTAAACATGTGGGCGGGTGTTTTTGGTGATAAGTTATTTGGACCACATGTAATTCCCGACAAACTCACGGGGCGGGGATACCACACCTTTCTGGAAAACAACATGTCTGATTTCTTGGACGACACGCAACTGATCGTTCGTCAACAAGCGCACGTTGTGCACGATGGCACTCCCGCACATTTTAGCCACCTAACTCGCAATTAGTTGAATCTAAAATTTCCTATCCGGTGGATAGGTAGAGGTGTACCAACTGCCTGGCTTCCATGCTCACCAGATTTAAACACTCTGGATTTCTTCTTGTGGGGCCATTTAAAATCATTGGTGTAATTAGCTCCAGAGCGTATGTGGAAACTCTCCGCCATCAAATTGTGGCAAGTTGTGAAATAATACGAGACATGACAGGAATTTGGCAGTGTGTTCGCGAGTCCATGAGACATCGATCTGTGGCCTGTATTGAGACAGAAGGTGGGCATTTTGTACAGTTACTATAAGGTAATGTGAGCAGTTAAGTGTCATAGACAGACCTTCATAACTCGGAAACCAAGCATTTTCGGACCTATGTTGATATAATTTTTCTTATCTACCTATGAAGAACTCATTCCTGCAGTTTTGCCGTGTATTTTTGAGACACCTTGTATATTGCACACCAACGGGTGTAACGTATACGTAACATGACGTACTACTGTGGTAAGGTGTGAGTCACATTCACAAAGTTGCAGAAAGAAGACTTGCCGGCTTAGTTCAGTTTTGAGAACAGCCGCCTCCGGAATACGAATTTCACCACCGGCAAAAAGTTTAGTCGCAGTACTGGCGACCGAACGTAAATGAATCTCCTGGCCATGAGATTCGAAAATATGTGTGATGATTCTTCCACGCATCGTACGGAATAAAACCTATATAATAGGCTACGTTTAGCGTCTGTCCTTAATGCTCTGACGTCATTCAATACTTGCAGTGCCATCCACTTGTATCTGGTTAACGAAATCGGAACTAAGCTTACTGCTATCGCACGATACGTAAAATCAAGGAGAAATACCGGAAAATAAAATAAAATTAGTAAGACAAACGACTTCATCTCTGGCAACAGACACGTGCAACTGTCTGTGACGTTTGCGTATGTTCTGTTGCGTAGGTGTCATGTCATGTTTTATTTGATTTTCTTCGCACTGCAGAGTACGATTCGTGTTGTAAAAAATTTCAGTCATAGCTTTTTCACCCGTGCATGGCACGGGCTGTGACCTAGTTTATAAAAAAAATTTCTTCTTCTGCAATGAACTGGTACTTCAAGCATGGTTGTCGATAACCAGCGATTTTGTACTGACGCTTTTCTTAAGAGGGAGGGGGATAATGTAACGTACCACGTGGCATGCGTAGATGAGTACTACTGCTGTGACGTATGAGTCAAATCGATGAAGTTTCAGCGATAAACCTGCCGGCGTAGTTCAGTTGGGACAACAGACACTACCAGAGTAGGAAGACTCGATTCGAAGCCAGCAATGTTCCCTCTAAGCTGAGCGCGCGCGCGGCCGCGCAGCTGCAATATCTTCCTCGCAGTAAACACTTTAGATTAAAATTTCCAAATCCCTAATTAATTTTCAGAAATCAAATATCAATTACCTGCAAAAATAAAAGTAAATAAAATTCGGGCTCTCAAAAGACAAAACAACACTTTTCGTAAATGCCGTTCGCCTCCTTTTAAGTTCTTATCATTGTCCTTTTCATTCTTAAAGTCTTTTTGCAAAGTAACCTCGTGCGAGCAGATAGTGAACGCGAGAATGCGGATTAGTGATTTTCACACGCAGAGAAAGAGGCAAATATTACGTCTTTTCTTAAAACAATATCAACGCCAGCTAATCATTGCACTAACTAATGCACCCATGCTAGTTGGCGATGGAAAGGCATTCCGGTCAGTTAAATTTAATTAATGAAATGTTTTGAATATTTTTTTTATTTACCCTTTAACGACCATGACCTAAAACTCTTGTATCACTATAAACAACAAAACGCCCTAAACTGTCTGTTGTTTCACTTCTTTGTTTAATAACAACAGTAGTGACTGAGGGTGACTCCAGCTGACCCCTCACAGGTCGAGAAAATTTGAAGAACAAGTACGGGTAGGAAATCTGACTCCCTCTACACAGGCGTTTCAGGCGGCTATAGCCGTTTGTACGTACGGGCGTTATGGTCATTAAATGGCTAAAATCAATTGCGGAAAGAACGGGGATAAAAATGGGAGGATTAGAAAAATTAAGGGTTCCAATCCAAGTTCCAGCTTCTACTGCATGAGTAAGAGAAGCTCAGAAAATAAATTTTTTGCCCAAGTGGTTTGAATGCCTGCCCAGCTCATTTGGTTAGGCGCGCATTGCCATGGCCGCTTAGAGAGAATATTGGAAGCCACCACCGGTAAGAATGTTTTACGCTACGCAGGCCATTCAAAAAAGTTAGAGCCAGAGGAATAGCATTTGTAGAATGGATTATTTAGTGCAGAAAATTATAATGCGGTTTAGAAAGCAAGGAACCCAACCATAGTAAGTCTCTCATTTTTTTCTTTACGTTTTCTATTTCTTCATGATAATTTTGCTGTTGTTTCTAAATCCGCGATCAAACTGCATTCGAATCCCAGCCAAACGTATAGTTGTCTCGTTTGTCCCTCCTCCTAAACCCACTGCGCATATTCCTCACCGAATTTGCGCATGGATTTATCACCAGATTATGGCGGATTGTAGTTTCCGTCTTAAAAAAAAAAAGAAAAAAGGTTATATGTTAGATGACTGACAGGAATTAGAAAACAATAAATGTAGTTCGTCGCTTCGTACATTTAGGGGGCGGGGGAGGGAGAGTTGTGACCCAATATTCAACGAAATGCCGGTACAAACTTCTGCTCAACCAAATGCTTATGCAATTTAAATGCGAACTACGTCATCTCTTCCGTCGCCCTTTTCGAATTCCAAACAACGGAAAAGATTTTGGAAAACTTTCTGGGGGTCTATAAATAATGACCGAATATCGCATGCCGGATTTCGCTCACGTGCTCAAAGATGTCGATTCTTGTACGACAACAAGAAAATGGCATTTTCGTCTACACGGGAAGAATTGAAAAGCTGAGAAGGAGCTGAAGAAACTGCCCACACTATGAGTTCCGGGAGAACTCCGGTCGACAGAGAAATACACAGATGTCCTTCGCACTCTTAAACATCTCAGAATGCATGCAACGCAGTAAGTAACAACCTAAGAAGAAAAAGAGAAATGTTCCAAATTCCATGGGTTTGCTTCGTAGGTCCAGAGTTAATGCGACTGGTGCCGACAGCGGTCTTTTGCGTTCCCAGTACTTCATCAATTTCGATCCGAAGTCACGTGCAGGTTATATCTCTTGCGTCAGCGGTATTTACTCATTGCTTTCCGTATCCGGAATAGAACCTATCAGGAAGAGATTCCCATGTCCAGCACAAATACGTGCCGTCACCTTAAGGAGCTATCAGGGAGTTGACAGTTATTTCTAGTTTCCTATACAACATTACAATCTAGGAAGAACATTATATGTAATAGAACGCGCAGTTAAATGGGTATTTAACATCCTCAAGTGGAGGAGAGATCTGGTCGTAAAGACACTCTGTTTTTTTCTGAGTGATAATTCAATACCAATATCGACAGATTAAGTAAAAATGATGTAGACGATTTCTAACACAAAACGGAAGTGAATTTTTCATTTCTTCTTCTTCCAACCTCTTTTATAGCCAATTGAGGCTATAGGTTTCCCTCACCTCTTCCCAAATGTTCCTGTCTGGGGCTTGTCTATTCCACAGCTTTCCTACAGTTTTGTTTATATCATCCAACAATCTTCCCCCTGTCATTATCAAAAATATAGTGAAACCATAAAACAAGAACTAAACATTCTTTTTATGAATGTATCACACATGAAGAAATTCCTCAAATGCGGAAGAATGTAAATATCATCTTAGTACACAAAAAAGGAGATAAAAAGAAACTGGAAAACTATAGACCCATAAGCTTGGTGTCTCACATATATAAACTATTTACAAGAATAATTACAAACAGATTAGAAGACAAATTTAATTTCATACAACCCCCTGAACAAGCTGCCTTTAGAAAAAAATTTAGTACAATATATCATATACACACAATAAGTGTTCTTATTGAAAAATGCAACGAATACAACATCCCTTTACATTTGGCATTTATAGACTTCAAAACAGATTTTGATAGCATAAAAACAGCATCAATAATAGACGCCCTGAAAAATTATGGCGTTGAACAACCTTATATAAATCTAATCAAGTATATCTACCAGAATGTAGCATCTAATATTACCCTAAATGAAGAAAGTAAAAAGTTTAAAATAAATAGAGGAATAAGACAAGGAGATACTATCTCGCCAAAGCTATTTACATTAACGCTGGAATACATAATGAGCAAATTAAATTGGTTAGAAAAGGGGATCAACATAAATAGAGCAAGGTTGAACAATTTAAGATTTGCAGACGACATAGTCCTCATTTCAGAAAATAAAAAATAATTAAAAATGATAGAAGAACTAACAGATTTGTCAAAAGAAATTGGATTAGAAATCAATATTGATAAAGCAAAAATAATGTCAACCCAACTTAATACAATAATAGCGAAGCACAAGAAAATATTAGAATAAATGATAGAGAAATAGAATATGTGGAAGAATACATATACTTAGGAAAACTAATTGCCACAAAGAAACAGAGAATTATGGAAGAAATTGACAGAAGAATAAAAATGGGGTGGACGGCTTTGGGAAGTTTTAAAGATTCTATGTAGTATAATAAAGACAGAAAACAGAGCCAAACTTTTCAATCAATGTAAAATACCCATTATGACATATGGCGCTGAAACCTGACCTATACAGAAAAACATCTTAGACAAATTGCAAAAAAAAAAAACAAAACAGAACGTAAAATGAAAAGATCCCTACTAAATATAAGACTTCAAGATAAAGCAAAGAATACAGATATAAGATCCAGAACAAAAATTTTAGACATAGGTGAAAAGATAATCAATTTAAATGGAAATGGGTTGGCCACATGAACGGAAATAATAGAGGGACTAAAAATTTTTAAGTTACTAATATACTATTTTTTGCATTCTCAACAATATAAGGGACAAACTGAAAAAAAAAATGAAAATCACTTAGCGCATAGATTATGAATAGCTTTCCAACATAGAGGGAAAAAAATACTTCGGGGCTTTAACATTTTTGTTTGTTTGTTTGTTTGTCTGGGGGCTCAATGACCGGCGAGAGCAACTCTTCTTGCTGTAAAGTCGCGCGTCCCTAATTTAGAGCCACTAGTTTCAGGGAAGGGAGAGATCCAGGTCCTTAAGACAAACACAATACCCATGCCACCTCGGGATTAGAACCCATCTCGGACGAATGGTCAGAAGCCAGCGCTTAGATCACTGAGATACCGAGGCGGCCTTTAACCTTTACAAGGACAATTATGGAAAACTAAACAAAACAACGCCGACCCGGTGGCGCAGTGGTCTATGCGCTGACAACTGACCATTCGTCCGAGATGGGTCCGGGTTCGAATTCCGGTGAGGCATGGATGTTGTGTTTGGCTTACGGCATTGGCTCTCTCTCTTCCCTGAAGCCAGTGATCCTGAATTAGGAACGGGAGACTGCTACAGCCCATTGAGTTGCTCACGGTAGTTATTCAATATCCAATTTAAAAAAAAAAAAAAAAAAAAAACGTTTTTTTTTCCGGGAATTAAAGACTTCCGTCGCTGCACCGGAGGGGGAGTGGTGGCTTTATTTGTCTGAGATGGGTCCGAGATCGAATCACGCGTGAGGTATGGATAGTGTGCTGTCTTACGGCACTGGCTCTCTGCCTTCCCTGAAACCAGTAGGCCTTAATTAGGGACGGGCTGCTGCTGATAACTCATTGAGTTGGTCACGGTGGTCATATTAGACAGACAAAAAATCCCCGTCAGGATTATGACTATAAGGAATTGTTCATTCCTAATGCGGGTTCCAGGGACAGAACAGAACCAGCAAAGAGAGGGCGCACCGCCCATGCTTCATCCAAGAGTCGAGTAGGGCTGAATTCAAACGATCGGCAAGAAGTCATCTCCTCTTAACACTCGCACACAGGGATGGAACTTAAATTGTGAGTGACGTCAGGGCCGGGGTTATCTCGAAAGAAACTTGAGGGTAAGACCCATTAGGAAAGCTTACAGCTCGAACCGTGGGTACCTTACTCTCCAATCAACCGGAATAGCGCCTGATTCCAGAAATTAAATTATACAGGGATCAGCCTTTTTTCATAACGTGGGCTACTTGTCCTGATTAATTTGCCACTCCGGGCTTATTCAACGTTTTCGACAAGTTGAAGCTACCTTAACCCTTTAACGATCATAACGCCCAAAACGCCCGTACATCCAAACGACCATAGCCGACCAAAACGTCTCTCCAGAGCAAGTCAGATTTCCAAACCTTTACCTTTTCTTTAAATTTGTACGACCTATGAGGGATCATCAGGGTCACATTCAGTCACCATTATTGTTACTAAACAAAGAAGCGAACCAACAGACAGTTTTGGGCGTAATGGAATTTAGAGTAATACAAAATGTTAGGGTTATGGTCGTTAAAGGGTTAAATGTGCGCTGCAGTTTCGCTAAGCAAATGGCCCACCTTCACATCGGAATTGCTGGGTTATTTGTTCAGCGGGGAACTGCAACATATATGTGACGTATATAACCCATTTAGCTGCCAGTTTTTGTTGCTATCTCTTATGCAAAATGCAAATTTTGTTTAAATCTTTCCGAAATTTAACGGCACGTCTGCACTCCCAAACGTTTCTCCTGATGTGTCAACACTGGCAGTCGATCAGAGATTAAGTAACAGGTAAAAATCAGAGGTCGCTGTTTGCTTATGTTATGGGTGCTATGTTATCTGTGTTAGGTTCACTAGATATTTGATTGTTACGACGATACTGTGCAGGTTACACATTGTTTATTACCTGCACTACTGTTGGCTACAGTCAATTTAGTTACACAACGTTTGTGATCATTTGGTGTGTTCCCGAAACCATAATTTTCTAAGTGTTCTTGCATTTGAGTGCATAAGTGTACCTCCTGCAACGAGTGGAATAATTAGTTCATTTTTCAACGCTCACGTTCTTGGATCATTAGGTTTAAAGTGTTTACTTAGCTGGAGTGAAGCCTGTTAGTATCCAGCGTTGCCACTGGAAACAGTTTTAAATGAAAAAAAATGCATACAATGTACTGTAAATTACCTATGACGTCGTTCATTCCATATTGTCATTCGAAAGATATAGTGCTGTAGTCTGCCTTGTTGCTATCTACTCCTTGTGGAACCATTATTGGAAGTGGTAACGCTTGGCCTTGTTATAAGCCATTGGCAAATAACAAGGCCAAGCGTTACCACTTCCAATAATGGTTACGAAGCACTGGGAGTCCTATCGACCGCACTTGCGTGCGAATCCGAAGGAAAAGCAGGAACTCTGAGACCCTGTAATCAACAGAGCATACACTTGCTCTCACCACTGCCATATTTGGATACACACGTGTTCTTTGCTGGTGACAGTTTTTTCCCACTTCCTTTTTAATGCTTCTTTCGCGTTAGATTTACGAGCTATGTACTGCATGTGGGCCACTTTCTCATTAAGCTGATTATTTTAATTTATTTCTATGCTCAAGCTGTGTTTCGAACAACCCAAATGGACGGCAACGTTTCATCTACTTCGGTTCCTTCGAATATTAAAGTCGTGAATGAATGTATTTGCCGGGTTAGGAGTTTGCTGAATATGTCGTTTTCGTAAGGTAATTATGATGAAGAAATAAATGAAATAATTGATACAGGCACTCTTTCGCTGAAAACATCGGAAAAACAATCTAAAAATATTGTCAGCTACTTCCTGTATTCTTGATATCCTGATAATTCGGGGATGTGTGGATGAAGAAAACTCCTTTTAATATAGGTCTGGGCATGCTTTCTGCAGAAAAAAAAATGATTGGAATAAAGATGGTGATCACGACTTATACAGTTTCAAAAGTCTGGAAATGACGTCATGAAATATCTCCTGAACAGGTTAATTACGTGGCTGATCTGATTTAATTTGAAAAATTTAATAGAATTTTGGGAAAATCCTCCAAATACGTGGCGTCAGTGAATAAACAAAGACATCGCTCTTTCCACGTTTCAGCAACGCACAGCAACCGAAAAATTGTTATTCGGCCGCCGCCGGGGAATCGAATCCTGGATTTCTCCATATATCTAGCCGAGCGCGTTAGCCTTACACAACGGTGGCCAACAATCCACGGCGCTATGTGCGTTTTTCTGTCAGCATCTGACATTTTTAATCCATAAGATGGGCTCAGCTACTGAGACGTCTCCATCTGGTGGGCATTAACGGCACTGGCTATATATTAATTATAGCAGTTAAATCCAAAGGGCGAGATCTAAAGTGAAAATCCTCCAAATACGTGGCGTCAGTGAATAAACAAAGACATCGCTCTTTCCACGTTTAGCAACGCACAGCAACCGAAAAATTGTTATTCCGCCGCCGCCGTTGAATTGAATCCCGGATCTCTTGATATCTAGATGAGCGCGCTACTCTTACAGGACTAGATATCGAGAGATCCGGGATTCAATTACCCGGCGGCGGCCGAATAACAATTTTTCGATTGGTGTGCGTTGCTAAACGTGGAAAGAGCGATGTCTTTGTTTATTCACTAATAGAATTTTGGTTGAGCTCACTCCGTCTCTTTCCCATTTAATTTTTCTACCCATTTTCAAATTCTTTAATTGAAGAATGATCCGCGGCAGTTCTGATTACAAAATTGCGTGGCTGTGTTTTGCACTTTTCTAGAGACAAATTTTTGGAAATAAAAATAGGAAGATTTTTGTAATAGCCCCTTCCCCCGAAAAAAACCTTGGTAAATAAGCAGCAAAAAAAAAAAAAAAAAAAACGGAGAGAGTATCCGGCTACTCTTAGTAGATAATGTATGCTATGCACTTTCGCATGCCAAGATCTTTCTAAACGTGAAATAAAACGAGTGATTTGAGAGCATACATTTATTTACGTACAAAACATTGCATTTATTCGCATCACTCACGACCACACCGAGCCATAGTCCGGTACATACAAAGTGCAATTAAATCATAACAACGAACAATAAGGTTTACTAATTCCTCACATTGAGAGGTACTTACACTCACGGACAATGAAATCTGCGCACCTAGAAAAAAGATGCTACAACCACGAAACTTTGCAAATAGATAGAACGCATGTCGGTATGCAAATGATCCATGTTTGGTGCGAGTGCGCATGACGGCCCACTCTGTGGTGGCGCTGCAAGCACGAACCGGCAGCCTTATAAACAGGCGTGTAGTCGATGCCCCATAGAAGTAAAAAGCACCGGCCAACGCAAGCAAGAGTACAGAGTGACAGGAATGCCGGGTGGACGCCAGAGACGCCGATTTACGCAACTTACGGACTTCGACAGATGCCTTATCATCGGGTTGAAAACCGCAGGGTGGTCGGCGCGCCGTATATCCCGCCACGTGGATCGTTCTGACCATACCGTCCGACTGCGTTGGGAGCAGTGGACACGTGACGGCACTGCTACATGGCGAAGCGACTCCGGACGGACCAGGAGGTCTACCGGTAGAGGGGATCGACGGATCGTGCGCCAGGCACGAAAGGATCCCACGGGGACGCGGTCCACTATACAGGCAGATGTAGCGGCTCCTGTGTGCCCACGAACCATTTCCCGACGTCTTGGGGAAGCGAATCTACGATCCCATCGCCTCTTACGTGTGCTGCCATTAACACCGGAACATCGCCGGCTTCGTGTGCAGTGATGCCAGGCCAGAGCAACGTGGGGAGTTACAGACTGGTGACGTGTGGTGCTTAGCGATGAGTGGCGCTTTGTTTTGGGGACAGATGATCATCGTGTCCGGTTGTGGAGGTCTCCGGGTCAACGGCACAATCGAAACTTCGCTATCGAGCGCCACACCACCTCTACTGCAGGAATTATGGTTTGGGGACCCATTGCCTACGATAGCCGATCAGCTGTAGTGGTGGTACGTGGATCATTGACGGGCTAGCGGCATGTGGATGAGATCCTACGGCCCTATGTGCTCCAAATCCTGGCCGGGATTCCGGATGTGCTTTACCAGCAGGATAATGCCCACCCGCACACGACTCGGATTGCCCAGGACTTCCTACGTCATGTCCAGACACTTCCATGGACTGCCCGCTCCCCGGACATATCCCCTATTGAGCATGTGTGCGACCAGTTCAAACGCCGTCTGACGTCGTGCTATCCGGGATTTGGAGCACACCGTCCAAAACATGTGGGCCATTCTGCCGCAGGAGAACATCAGACGTCTATTTCGCCTCCGTGCCGGGACGTATTGCAACATGTATCGCCGCACAAGGCGGTGCGACGCGCTATCGAAGATGACCGGACTGCGTGCCACAAATCCCTCTGTAATTGTCCTGGAGATCTGTTTTTGCCATCATGTGTATAATGTATCTGTATCATTATGCCCATAAAATTTCATTGTCCGTGAATGCATATATGTGAATTAACGAATGTTATTGTCGTAAAACTAATGAAAGAAGATGTGAGTCATAGAAATAAATATTTACTAAACTATGGTTGCGGCAATAGTTAGTATTTCTACTGTTTGGCTTTTTAAAAACAATTGTTATTATTATTATTATTATTATTATTATCATATATCATTCAGATTTAGACCACCGTAAGAAATACCCTGACTGATGAAATGTGATGTAGCTAAGTAAGTCGTTCTGCGCATGCGCAAGCAAAATCTGACCTCAAGGTAGAAATAAAAGCTGAATCGCAAGTGTGCTAGTGGGAGGGATTGGTAACCTTTGGTCTAGGATATCTACAGCTTACCACCTTACCGTGTTTTATATAATTTTAAATCTCTCGTCAATAGTAGGTAACCAACCTCCATTTTTGGGTCCAAAGGAAGGAATATTTCGCTATGACGCACTGTTTTCATAGCATAAAAATGCATTATTGTAATGGCTTTTATCACATTTAAAATGAGGTTCTCGTAATTTACGCAGATTGCAAAAGAGATATTGTTACGCTTATGTAAAACGTGATGAAATAAAGTTCGGCGATAGTTTAGTACAATATATTGTTGAGTGACAATGAAATGAACTATTGTTGAGTCGCTTCATGGGACAGCATTCAAGAATCAGATTTCAACAATGATTTTGACTACTTCCGTTACTCATTTCCGTTACATCTGAATATGTTACTTGGGATTTACTTTACTACTGTCGGAAAAGATTCATGCCATCAAAAATCCCGCAGACGAAAGGAATCGCCAGTTTTAATGAAAAAAAAACATTCATTAACACCATAATACACTACCGGAATGTGAAACAAGTTAGTAAAATCATGCAATGCATTGATTATTATGCGCCTTCCAACATACCAGAAATCATTACTCAAGTTATGAGGATAATGGCTGTAGAATAAATCTCGCACCTATGCTCGGACCTCATTTCGATTATATTCAACAGAACCAGTTAAGTGTAGTTCCGGAACAACATGATAAAGTTTTGTCCAAATCGAAGCATTTTTACCTAAGTTATAACGCATAAGGGCGATGGAATAAATCCCGCTCCTATGTCCTGACCTTTGACCCCATTTCGCCTATTTTCAATAGGGTTCGTTCCCTGGTGGTTCCCTACCACATACTAAAATTTCATCGAAATCGAACCATTTTTACGCAAGTTATGACGCATAAGTGCAATGGAATGGATCCCGCTCCTATGTCGTGACCTATGACTCCATTTTTTTTTTTTGCACATTTTCAATAGGGTTCGTCCCCAGTGGTTTCCTACCACATACTAAAATTTCATCGAAATCGAACCAGTTTTACGCGAGTTATCGTGCGGACGGACGGAGGGACGACCAACGGACAGACAGACGGACGAAGCTGGAGCATATATGCTTCTTCAACCTGCGGTTGGAAAGTGTAAAAAAGAAAACTATTAAAAATTGCAGCTGCATTTATGAGATTTATGTCATAGCAACAACTTGTTAAAAAAGAAAAGTGATCACACGTGTGAGGTGATTCAATATTTATTTTACCTTTTAATGCGTATTGCAGTGTACAGAAGGTACATTTTAATAAAGTGTTGCACCTTCTCCAGCAGCAATACAAGCTTCAAATCTGGCATGCAATCGGTCGTACAAATGCTGGATATCACGCTGGGGGATAGCATTCCATGAGCTTTAAACTTGGACGCGTAATTCAGAGATGGTCGCTGCCAGCCGGGGTCCACAGAAGAGTCGTTGTCCGATCCAGTCCAGGACATGCTCGATGGGAGACAATTCCGGAGAGGGTGCTGGACAAGGGAGTTGATGCACAGTCTGAAGAGCATGTCGAGTTGCCCGTGCGGAGTGTGTGTGTGTGTGTGTGTGGGGGGCTTGTACTGCTGGAATATCGCATCGGGGATCACGCTCAAAAATTGGCAGGACAACCGGCTGCACGATGTCTCTGACGTACGTACTACTATTCAATGTACCTCGTACAAACACCAGACTCGTACGAGAGTGATAGCCAATCACTCCCCACACTATGATGCCCGGCGTGGGGCTTGTGTGTCGTTGGCGGATGCACGATGGCAGAAGCCGCTCACCTTGTCGCTTTTGGACGCATACACGACCATCAGACGCTCTCAAGCAGATTTGGCTTTCATCACTGAAGATCACTGAACGCCATTCTTCCCTCCAACGAACTCGTTCTTGAAATCACCACAAACGTGCTCGACGGTGACCAGCGGTCAGTGGTAACCGCGCCAGCGGCACGCGTGCCCGTAGTGCTTCTTCCAACAAATGATTCAGATTCGTTATTTGGTAGACATCCTTGGTATGGCAGAGGATTGAATTTGTGACGCCGTAGCCGTCCGCTTTGCCAACACCGCCTTCTTGATACGCCAATCTTCTCGTGCATCCATAACTCTGTGTTGCCAGGAATCACGTCTGCGAGTGTGCGAATGCTCCCCTGACAACCGACGCCACCATTTTACCACGGCCGATACCTCTCGTCCCACTCGGTCCGCAATTTGACAGAAGGAACAACCTCCTTCACCCAGACCCACCACACGGCCTCGCCCGAACTCCAATAACTGAACAAATCTTGCGCGCCTGCGTCGTCGAGGCATGGTAGCTTCTTCAACGAGCACTGAACAACACGACGCGAGACGAATGACTTCGTTCTGCACACCCTAATACGCCCTGCGTATATTTGCATGTTGTCGTCCGCAGTGACATCATTATTTTATTCAATGATATTACAACTTGGATCACAGTTTCTGCTGCCCTTAACAATTAACGTATTATAATATGACATTTTTACCGGTATTCCTTCTGGGTGTTCTTTTTTACGCTTTCCAACCGTAGGTTGAAGAAGCGTATATGCTCCAGCTTTGTCCGTCTGTCCGTCCGCACGATAACTCGAGTAAAAATGGTTCGATTTCGATGAAATTTTAGTATGTGGTAGGGGACCACCTGGGGACGAACCCTATTGAAAATGGACGAAATGGGATCAAAAGTCACGACATAGGAGCGAGATCAATTCCATTGCCCTTATGCACCATAACTTGCGTAAAAATGGTTCCATTTCGATGAAATTTTAGTATGTGGCAGGGAACCACATGTGGACAAACCCTATTGAAAATGGAACAAATGGGGTCAAAGGCAGGACACGGGAGCGGGATCCATTCCATTGCCTTTGTACGTCATAACTTGCGTAAAAATGGTTCGATTTCGATGACATTTTAGTATGTTATTCCTGAGGTATACTGAACCGGTTCAGTTGAAAATAATCGAAATGGTATCAAAGGTCAGGAGACAGGAACGAGATTTATTCCGCAGCCATTATTCTCATAACTTGAGTAATAACTTGAGGAATGATTTCTGGTATACTGTAAAGCGTATCATAATCAATTCATTGCTTGATTTTACTAACTTGTTTCACTTCCCGGCAGTGTAGATTCCGATAACACAATCAAAAAGGTTACGCTTCGCCACTATTAATGAGAATTAGTTAACTGAAACACCACAGAGTGTAAAGTAAGCAGTTTGACATATCGGAAGTAAATAGCATCATTACTTGAAAAAAATATCCTGTGTGGTCAAATGACCAATTTTCAATGATCTTTTAAAGAATTAGCGGTAATTACACACATGCACAAGAGGGGACGTAAGCGTTTGCATGCTGCAGTGTTATGTAAATAAAAAATAAGAAAGCAGACACTGTGAAATTTTATTTTTCTCAGCATCCCATAATCAGTAATATCGAGAAGTTTTAAACGCCGCCGTGACTTCTAAACAGATCACAGACTATTTCCTCAGACCTGCGAACGAAACTTTTAGAAAATCGAAGTTATCTGCTTCGGCAGGAATAACGATTATAGAATTAAAGTAGCCATGGTTATGTTATTCTTCAGACGTTGCTAGCGTAAATAAACACTGAGAAGCTTTATAAGAACGCATCGCCCAAACTAGGAAGCAGAGGTGATTTTCTTAAATACACTAGACTGCGCACAGCCTTCGTAATATCGTTAACTGAATCATCTAAGCAAACTGTTTCTGTAATGTATTTCCTTTAAGTGCATCAATAACTATAGCGTTCTGTGGTATTAAATGGCAATGCAGAGCTTGACTAATATCCATTCGTGAATCAAAAATCTATGACGCTGTAAAAATCATTCATTCATTATGCCGGCCAAGAAAAAGTAATAGTTATAATACACAGTCGAGTCACATTATTGTGACCACCTTCTACTTTTGACGTCAACAGCGCGTAGCCAATGAAAGAAGGCACGTGTCGTGAGCTGGCTTGGAGGGTATATACTGTGTGCTGTAGGCATTCTGAAAACATATCACTCGTTACTGTCATGGATAAAAGCAGCGATTTATGAGATTTGCAAAAAGGGATGACTATCGGCTTTCGGGACAAGGGTGGCAGTATTTCTGAAACAGCGCAATTTGTGAACTGTTCGGTTACTGCTGTGGCTAAAGTGTATCGTGATTGGAGAAATGGCACCATTGCGAATAAGCAACGTGGAAACTTCGGAGCACCACGTGCCATTGATGTGAGAGGTGAACGTCGGCTTCGAAGGTGCGTGAGGGCCGATCGACGCGTTACAGTGGAGCAACTCAATGCCCGAATGAACCAGGGGGCTACCGGAATTGTGTCTAAAACGACAGTTCAGCAAACCCTGCTGCGTATGCAGACGGATGGTCACTGCACCTATGCTAACGAAGGTGAATCGGCAGAAAAGGCTTACATTTTCACGGCAGAATCGGAATTGGACCTCCGCTGATTGGCAAAGTATTGTCTTCTCCAATGAGTCACGTTTTCTGCTTCATCGAACGGATGGACTTTGGCGTATAAGGCGAGAAACATCGAAGAACAAACACTCTTCATCCATTGCTGGCAGAACACAAGCTGGTGGGGGTAGCGTTATGGTCTTGGGAATGCGTCTGGTTTACGGTCCAGCCGTCCGTTGCAAAGGCTATCCTTAACACCGAGCCAACGTCGTCAACGTTTGGCGTGGTGTCGCTCCAGAGCTGCGTGGGGTGCCGAATGGAACAGTGTGTTGTTCAGTGACGAATCGCGGTTCTGTCTCACTACGGATGATCGCCGTGGGAAAGTTTGGAGGCGACGTGGCCAACGGGCGAATTCCTCCGCTATTGTGGAGCGCCACACGGCCCGGTAACGTGGAATCATGGTGTGGTGTGCTATCAGCGCCAACAGCCGCTCACCGCTGGTACGCATTAAGGGCATATTGACGGCAAGCCACTATGTTGACGAGGTGTTGCTGTCCGTAGCACTACCGTATCTGCAAGGCATCCCAAACGCCATTATTCAAGAGGATAACGCCCGGCCGCATACCACTCGGACAAGCCTGAATGCTTTACACGGTGTGCGGATGCTTCCGTGGTCAGCACGATCCCCCGACCTCTCACTCATCGAGCATCTGTAGGGCACGATTAGACGTCGGTTGAGTACCCTCCCACCTCCATAAAATGATGATGTACTGTGGACTCTAATCAACACCACATGGTCCATTATACCACAGGACTCTATTCGGACTCTCACTGCCTCGTTGCCACTTTGAATTCAACGCTATGTCGCCCAAAATGGGGGCCACACTCCTTATTGATCATCCTGTATATTCGACCACGGGAGCATAGTCTGTATGTGACAATTAAATCATTTGTTCAGGACCTACTTGGCTATCTGTGTGTGCAGTTTGGTCTGTTTTCGAGCATTTCTTCATGGTGTGACTTTTCTCTGTCTGGCAGTGTATATTATTAAGAGAAAGTAAGTGAAATATCAATTGAATAAATGAAATTTTTTTATCAATGAGAATAAGGCGTAATACCTAGGTATATTACACTTGTTTGCACATAACGCATCCTTTGGAAGATGATGAGCTAAAAGGTGTTCGCAGAAACGGTAAAACAGAGACCCGTGGCATTTTTCATAACAGAGTAAAAAAGAAAATCCTTTTATTATGTGCAAAACATTGTGATATTAGGTTAAGTGAGTCTTTTTATACCCAAGAGTAAACAATTTAAGTAATTTTATTCTTTTCGGATCACAATTCTTAATTGTTACTTCTTTATTTACTTACTTATATTCTGTATTCTCGTATAAATCGGAAGAGATCATCAGACACTGTCACACAACAGTTAAGTATTTTGTTTGTGTGATCGTGAGACATTTCAAAGAAGCTGGCGGTATTTCTCTAAAAGAATAAAATTTGCATAATGTGATTAACTTTGGCGCAAGTGTTTTGCAATACTTTGTATTGGCATAAAACTAGGGCAATCAGTTTAATTACAACGTGTACATTTGTGTTACTCGCAATAAAGTGCAACAATCTTGGTTTTACAAAAAATAGCTATGGGTTCCAAAGAATTTGAATTATTAAAACGCCCGTGAAATCTAGTTATTGGTTAATGGAATGGAATTAAAAAAATCAGTAGTTGAAAACAAATAAGTTTTCGCGAAAGGGCCTTGAATATATTTTTTGCGGGGGGTGGGGGGAGTTTTTCAGGTACGCCATTGCAGTCTGAAATAGTTTTTTTCGTGTCAGAAAGTATTCAAAAGACGTTCTCATTACACTCGAGTAATTCGGTGTCATCTTTCTTGTTTTTAATTCATGTGATCACAGACCATGCTAACAACTCCAGCAACCAAACAGCCTTCCTTTATTGGGTTTTATATTTATTCGTTTTTAATATTTGTGATCTTGAACTACGATGAAAGGGAAAAAGAAAGTAATTCTTCCCGCATACCGATGGATTTCTTCTTATTCGCTTTCAGCAATAATAATAATAAGAAAAAAAAAGGAACCAGCATCTTCTAGTTCTGCATGAGTTGCTATAGGAAATCGGTCATGTGCAGCTTTCAGCTAACTATTCAATTTTACTGTTCTTCTGATTCATCGGTTAAAATTCCGAGGGATTATTACCATTAAAGCCACTGAAAATTACTTACTGGTGAACATTACTCAAAGCGTTTTACAAGATGATGTGCTTTCCGCTATACTGTATATTTAGAACTTTCCTTCAAGGAAATGCTGAGACTTATGGAATGACGACAACAACTTATGTCTTTCTTTTTTGATTTCTCGTATTTTGCCGCTTCAGTATTTCTTGAGGCAAAAGAAAATCTAAATGCCTTCCGGTAACCATCCAGTCATACTAAATACTGTAGATATGTGGAAGACTGTTGGGTCGAATCTTTACAATCTAGCCTTTGTATTTCTTAGATTATTCCGTTCGCAGTAACGTGAATATTGATGCGCCGCTCTTTCGTTTGAGGTCTAAATAACCATCGTCATTGACAATAAGGAGTCGCTCGTCTGTGATTTAATGATTGCAGGATGCGCGAATACGAGGGGTGTACCAAAAGTAATTCCTCTTGAGATATCTCGCGAATACGAGGGGTATCCTAAAAGTAATTCTTCTTGAGATATCATGGTTTTATGCATCTATCCTAACGTATTGGGTTGATGCATAATACCATGCCTTTTTTCACCGCACTACAGGAATGTATTATGTCAGAAGGGAAAACAAAATTAATCAACTATGAATTCCCCCCCCCCATTGTTTACGATGATGTCCCAACGTCAGGATAGGTCTGCAATGCCATTCTTGAAAAAACTTGCAGGTTTTGCTGCGAATAAATCAAGGAAATTCTGGAGATCAACATCTTTTTTGAACGTTCTGCCCCGGAGTGCATTCGACAGAGATCGGAACAGGTGATAGTCTGAAGGGGCGAAATCTGAGATATAGGCCGAATGTGGAAAGATCTCCCATTTCAAGTCCTGAATGGCCATTTTGGTCATGTTGGCACTGTGAAGGCATGTGTTATCATGTTGCAGAAGAACACCATGGCGTCGATGTGGCCCTTCCTGCTGAATGTTTCTATCCACATGGCGGAGTTGCTCACAGTAGAGTGCAGCGTTGATGGTCTGATTCCTCGGCAGCATTTCTCAGTGAATAATGTCTTCCATGTCCCACAAGACACATAAATCTTCGTAGATTGAAGATAATGTTTTGGACGTGGTGTGGGCGTCTTGTTTGGGCTTAACCATTCCCTCCGATGCCTGAAATTCACGTACAGGCACCACTTTTCATCTCCAGTAACAATCAGTTTCAGAAAAGGTTTGTGTTGCTGAGAGCATTCGCGATAACGGGCGAGCAAGAAACCACATATGGCAACAAGCTTATTTTTGTTGACCTCGGTGAGAGTGTGGGGCACCCAAGACCCCAATTTCTGGACCTTTCCCATACGTTCCAGGAGTCGCATCACGGTGGCCTGATCACAGTCTATCTCAGTGGCCAAGTCGCGTGTGGTTTGACGCGGATCCAAGTAGATTAGATGGTTCAAACGATCCTCATCAAAGCCAGATGGACGACCTGAGCGTGGAGAGTCAAAATTGCCACCTCGGAACCACTCAAACTGTAACGTACCAGGAGATGTGACGTACCTGCCCGAAGGACGCACACGGCATAAAGGCAGATAGGAATCAGAATAAAACGTCCGCGTAGCTCAATTGGTAGAGTGACTTATTCCGGAATGAGGGGATCCGGGTTCGAATCCTGGCGTGGACAGAAATGACGGAGAAATTTACTTCGTTATAATGGCGCCCGAACTATCCGGATGACCCGACCGTTCAAAATCTCGCATTGGTGTGATGTTATTTCCACACCGCGAGATAGGAAAAATAAGAGAATCCTTTCTCCAGCACTTCGGAAAAAAATAAAAAAAATAAGGGGGAGATGATGTAACGTACCAGGAGATGTGACGTACCTGCCTGAAGGACGCACACGACATAAAGGCAGATAGGAATCAGAATAAAACGTCCGCGTAGCTCAATTGGTAGAGTGACTTATTCCGGAATGAGGGGACCCGGGTTCGAATCCTGGCGCGGATAAAAATGACGGAGAAATTTACTTCGTTATAAAACCATTTGCGGGCTGTCCTCGGAGCAATAGCATCCTCCCCACAGACAGTCCAAATTTGTCGAGTAGCCTCGGCGGCTATGGATCCCTTGTTAATCTCGCAGATGAGCAGATGTCGGAAATGTTCATTCCTCTCTACTTGACACTCCATACTTCCGGACCTGAAAACCAAATAACCGTTAGCCATAATCACACAATGCAACATGATTTAGATACACGATATTACTAGCTACCTGCTGATATACAACTGGCCACCTGCACCGTCACTACTGACATGGGAAACACTCGTGAAATAAAACGGCATGAACTTATGCATCAACCCAATACATTGCAATCTGCTGTATATAATGATGCTACTTTAAATGGTCTGCTGATATCAAGCATTTACGCCGTCATTCAACCCAACATATGTTACCAGTTTGGAATAATTCTGCGGACTGTTGTTTGGACCAGGACCCCACAACCTGTTTAATTTCATCTTTATCCTCAAAGCGTTGACCACCGAGACTTTGCTTCATTGAGAACGGAGAGGTGAAAGTCAAAATGTGCCAAATGAGGGCTGTAGGGCATATGTGGAATTACGGTCCAGCTCATTTGGGCAGTGGCCCTAGATGTTTCAAGTGAGGTGTGAGGTGTGGCATTATTGTGGTGTAGGAGGGAAGAACAAAGAAGCTTGTCTGGTCTCTTCTTGCGGATAGCTTTCCTGAGTTCCTTTAACGTCTCAATATAGCGAGATCTGTTGACAGTTCCACCTTGTTCAAGAAAATCGACAAGAACGATACATCTGACATCCCAAAAAATTGTCACCATCACTTTTTTGTTGAACGTGGTGTTTCTAACTTCTTAGGCATAGGTTAGGTCTTGTGCCACCATTCCATATACTACGTTTTTGTCTTTGGGTCATAAAGGAATGTCCAGGTTTCTTCTCCAGTATCCATCCTGAAAGAAAAATTATCTTGGTTCGTCTCACACATTCCCAAACAGAGCTCTGCATACTTCGATCATTTGGTCCCAATGATCGTGGGTTAATTGGCATGGAACCCACTTTGCATATACTTTTCGATATCCCAAGTCATAAATAATTGTTTCCACAGAACTATGATCACAATGCAGTGTATCACAGATCTCTCGAATGCTCACTCGTTGATCACTCCGAATGAGTTCATCAATTTGAGGTTGGTTCTCGTCAACGACTGCAATTGAAGGCCTCCCACTCTGTTGTTTGTCGGCTGCGGTAAGGTTTCTCTTGCTTAAAATATTTTCACCCATCTTTCAACATGGCTGATGCCGATTGTCACTCTTCTATAAAGCTTTTAGAGTATCATACGGATCGCCAAGCAAGCTTCCATTACCCAAAACTCAATAACACCCCTTCGCTCTAGGTGAATATCTTTGCTTTGACCAATCTAAACACAAAAAAAATATGTACATTTACTCAGGTCAGTCTAGATCAATACAAACTTTCGTGCAAATATTTACAAGAATACAGGGGTTATTAGAAAAAGTCATTACTTTTAGGACAACCCCGGTGCACTCCTTACTGAAAAAAAAAATGTTCCACCCTTAAGGAGTAGAGTGACTTTTATGCAAATTAGTATGGAAGTTCGAGACAGTGCCATACGCAAATGAAATGAACGTTATAGGTCTTGTTACATTTAAAATGCGACGGATGATACGCTTTCCGTAAGTCTTAGGACAGATTGTCTCTGGGAAAAAGCGGTATAGTGTAGATTCAGGAAACTGACCCTGACCTGTAAGTCTGGTTACCACCGAAGGGTAATGACGTTTTGTGGCTTTTTGACGGATGTTTAATTAGCTCGATGAGTTTGAAGTAGGTCGTATCATAAGTCTATACAAGGCGGGATGATTAACGCGATGAATTGTAGCTCACTTGGAACTTGATGCGCAAACAGTTGGGCGATGTGTGCTAAAATGGACACGAGAAGATGTTTTGCGTTCAAAAATCGGTTGTATTAGATTAATTACAGATCCGGATTATAGGCATATTCCCTGGATGGTTATCAATACCAGAAATGCGGCTTCTTGACAGATATCCAATGATATGATGATTGTCAGGGCCTGTCCAGTATAACTTCACGGCGGTTTCTCGAAGCCACAGACATGCCAGATTATATTGGTGCAAGGAACATGCTGAGGGTTATAACTAATGGCGTATGTCATCTTTACCGATGAGACCCGTATCTGTGCGAGAGAGAACGATGGACGCACTCCCACGTAGCGACATACCGTCGAAAGATTCTTACGCGGTTTATCGTTTAACTCCACACTGCGGCTGCCATGAACCGAAACTTTTTCACTATACTGCTATTTTATTTTATGAAAGGCTTACATTCCAGAAGTTACTTGTATAAAATATGCAGCTTTGTGCGAGTTTTCATTACGGGAATACACGCGTAATTGTGTTCCCAGTAATGATGCCTTTTTCTTCGGTAGATGATGTTGGAATCTGCAGGGTGGTCGAAAAGTCCCCTAGGGGTTTCGATTGACAATTGTACAAAAACGAACAGATCTACAGAAATGCGGTTTGCGGCATTTGAAAGAGTAAATATTTGAGTTTTTAACGCTATCTCTTTCTAACAGATGGCGTTACGTGCTCAGAAATACCGATGCCGACTGCAAAACAACTGAAAATGTCGTCGCCGCAGGAGAAAGCAATCTGTGTGCGTTGGTGTTTTGAGACGAAGTCTGTAATTACGGTACAAAGAAATTACCGTCGGACATATGAGAAAGATCCGCCGAGTGATTTCAGTATCAGAGCGCGGCAGAAGAAATTCCTGGATACTGGTATCATCCTGGACCGGCAAAGAAGTGGCAGACCCCCTGTCAGTGAAGAGACTGTGCAGAGCATACAGGAGGTTTTCGCTTGCAGTCCTAGCAAGTCCACGAGAAGGGCCTTTTTACAACTGAATGTTCCACGATCCACATTGATGGTAGTGCTTCACCAGTTTAAACCAAACGATGGACCTTAGCGATTAGCATTCGCTCGGGATATGTTGGAGCGTCTGGAAGTTGATGAAAGTTTCCTACGCCGTATAATGTTCTCTGATGAGGCAACCTTTCACGTGCACGGAAAAGTCAACACTCAGAACGTTCATATATGAGGTAGTGAAGATCCACATTCAGTCAGGGAGCACGTCGCGAACAGTCCAAAGGTGAATGTTTGCTGCGGGCTCATGCATAATCGTGTAATTGGGCCATTCTTCTTCTCCGAGCCCACAGTGCAAATGCATAATTACCTGGAAATGCTTCAGAACTTTGCGGTTCCTCAACAACAGGATTTGCAAACAAACGTCATACTGCAACAAGATGGCGCTCCTCCTCATTGGGGACGTGACGCTCGTGAATACCTGAATCGTGAGTTTCCCGACAGATGGGTTGGCCAAGATGGTCCCATTCCTTTAGACTTCTTCCTCTGGGGCTATGTCAAGGACATGGTTTACCGGGAAGGATTAAGCAGCCTCCAGGAGGTCAAACAGCGCATTACAGCAGTGCTTGATAGAATCGATCCTGACATGTTGGAGCGCACATGGCAAGAAATTGAATACCAACTGGATGTATTACGTGCCACCGAAGACGCACATGTAGAGGTGTATTAAGTTAAGATTATTAAACTCGAATATTTACTCTTTCAAATGCCGCAAACCGCATTGCTATAGATCTCTTCGTTTTTGTACAGTTGTCAATCGAAACCCCTAGGGAACGTTTCGACCACCCTGTACTTTAGCGAACACCATGCCGTCTCTCCCGCGATTTTATGCTGCGTGATTTACTTTCAAGACTTGCTGAGAGGGGATGTTCAATTTTGTTTCAAGCTTTCGAACGAGTAAAGCAGCTTTAGAAAAATTAGCAAGTTGCAAATTCTACTTGAAGAAGGTGCTTTATCAAAAACACAATTTCGTAATTTTTATTAGAAAGTGCAGGTAGTTTTTAAGATATAAATGTAGCTACTACTAAATGGTGAAGGATGAAGAGTGTTCTGGATGGCCAAGCTATACCAGTTCCGGATTGGCAATTTAGCCTCATGCAATATCCAAAACGGTACATTGCAAAAAGTCGTCGAAAGGGTATTGTTCCCTTGCAAATGGCTGTTCTTGCCGCACTGCTGGTCGATGGACCAGAGGCGCAGACTTTTGGCGAATCGTCCGATGTGAGTCACGACTAGACTCCCGGATGAGACATAGATAGTGTACACAATTTACGACGTTAGTCACTTCCCTTTCCTGGAGCAATTGGCCCTAAATTACGGACGGGTGACCAGGGCCGTAGAGAGTGAGCTCGGTCCCCAGTGCAATAAAATCTCCGCCCCCCCCTCGGCTACTCCACTAACCACATAATCCATATTTCCGTTTCCTTACCCCCACCCACCATTCCCTTACTTCCCGTCAACCCGACCGGTTGCAACTCCTCAATCGTTTTTTTTGCGGTTGATAATGTTTCATATTCTCCCCTCCATAAACAAACCCTCGAACGCTCCCTTTCGAAAAAGAGTTTTCTCAGAAAATTCTTGATTGCCATCTACCGACAGACATTCTTATTTTTCTTAGTACTTTTTCATAATCATCACATTTTTCACCTTTCATTTTTAGAGTGTAATATACGTCTAAAGATGCAGCCTCTGGGAAAGTATCCACAAAGAGTTCTCATAAGTAAACATTAAATTTTGTGTTTTCTCTTTTAAGTTGCCGCTGTGAACAGGACGACTTCATCGGTCATCGGAATAAAGGAAAATAAACGAAGTCGGAATTACGCACAAAGACACTATATTCATTTATAAAAATTGCCGCAATGCGAAAATAATGAGTTGAGCATAAAATAAAAAGACAAAAGATGCCGGCTTCTGGTGGGAAACACAAAGTGACAAAATCCACATGATGAAAGTTGTCTGCAGCCTTTGATGACTAGCAATAACGTTGTATATCATACACAATGGTCTGCGTCGGTGAGTAGCAAAGCAACACAGAGAACCCAATGTGTGGTGTCGGCGTGTCGTTGGAAAGGAAAGAAGAAATGAAAAACGTAATAGGGAGAGCTCGTTTGATTTGCCGCAGGTAACCCACGTACGTGTTGCAGTTAGCCTGGGAACTCGAGTAACATTGTAGCACTTCGTTTTTGTTTTTTTCATTATATTTAAAGCAAGTTTTGAGTTTATTACATTTTTTACATGTATTACATAAATTACGCATTTTTGCGCGTATTTTACGCGTCACGTAGAAAATATTTTTTTACGCATAACTTCCCAACTTTGGTGACGGTATAGCTTGAAAAATATTCGGACACCATAAAATAATAATTAGAAAAAATTACTTTAGAAACGGGCTTTGGGCCCCCTTAGGGGCCCGGGTCTCCTCTTCTCGTCATGTCTGCGGGTGACTTCTTATGGACTTGGATGCTCATCGGGGCCGTTAAACCCTTTGAAACAAAGGAAATAGTTTCAGATCCTCAGGGTTCGTGAGCAACTCAGAGGTGGCCACTAGTTTTTTTATTTTCTCTAAGGCATTGTAATCGAGCTCCGAGCTGTTAGAAATTAGCTTACTGACAGGTGAATGTGCCTCTTCCTGAGGCCTAGGAAAGAATGGTAGAATGCGGGGCTATCTCCACCAAATCTTTTCCCATTTCACCGTCGTCCACTGCGTTTGCGTGCTTATCTTTTTCAGCTGAGCTCAAAAGAAAGGAATATTTTCTCTATAGTGGATACGTGGCTATTCAGCGCACGAATCCACAGTGAATCGTCACCCCATTTGGTTGCCGTCCTTTCTGTTTCGGTATTTATCTATTTTCTTTTTCTGGTGTGCTATATAAGATGTAGGAAAAGGGAATATTTCTCCTGATACTGGATAAATGGGTCTTCAGTGTGGGTCACTGAAGCACAGTACTAACATTTCACATGTGACATCTGGTTAGTTTACGGCATTGACACTTTTGCTACATGCGGTAACGGATCTGCTGTCGCATTGTAATCAGATTCCACCTCATTGACAGTTGCCCTAACGATCCTGAACATGGATGACATCAATTAGCGTGTCTTGTAAAAAAGCAGCTTTTCTAATGCAAGTTTACTCGTGTAGTCTTGTGGTTGCCTCTTAAACTGAACTGAATCTCTCTATTCTAAAAAAAAGTAACTGCCGCCGCTTCCACTGTTTTAGAAATTTCGCGACATTCTTACTTTCCTAGCTCGCAGGGCAAAACGTATTGAACACAAAAATATAAAATTTACATCGTTTGTAGAGAAGTATTTGGAGAACACGCTAAAATAAATCGCTTTTCGATTCTGGCGATACTATACTTCAAGAGCTATTGTATTTCAAAGTTAAGATAAGCAAAAAAGTGCTGTCAGGTCGCGTTCCGGACACACTAACAGCAACAGAACCACGAAACTTTGTAAGCATGTAGTGCCAGATATATTGAAGCGGAGATACTGTGCGTTTGCAGTAACTTCGTCAGATACTCAGATTTTCAAATCACGTACTTGCTTTGTCCTTACTTGGATGTAACTAAGAGTTGAAAACATGGCAGAGTTGTCCTCAGCGAAATGATGCATGTGACAAATGGTCGAGACACCCTATCTTACGTGTTTAAAGAAGAACAGTTACTGGTGGTACAACAGCTGCTCATACATAAGTGCTATGGTAAAGGAATGCCGAACTACAGAAGCTACACACAAAACATTTAGATTTATTTTCACTTATCACATTTCAGAAAAACTCACTGAATGGCTAATTTTTAGAACCATCAACCAATTGTTCGATGCCCTTAGAACAGCAGCGATAAATTTATACTGTTAACTAACCCCGAAAAAAATGGATGACGTATCAGCCATTTGCATAAAATTGTCTGAAAATCCCAGTGAACTATTCACTCAGTGTAGGAACTTACACACTGAAATAGCAAATTATTAGCAACACCCAATAGCAATCAGACACGTGCCATCCTCACCTACGTTCGCAATTATGACATTGAGATGGCTTTGTAAACAGCTCACTGAAAGAGATTCACATACACTGAAGTAGCAAATTATTAGCAACACCCAATAGCAGTCAAACACGTGCCATCCTCACTTACGTACACAACTATGACATTGCGATGGCTTTGTAAACAGCTCACTTCAGGGGATTCACATACACTGAAGTAGCAAAAGCAACACTCAATAGCAATCAGACACGTGCCATCTTCACCTACTTTCGTAGTTATGACATTGAGATGGCATTGGAAACAGCTCACTGCAAAAGATTCACATACACTGAAGTATCAAATTATTAGCAACACCCAATAGCAATCAAACACGTGCCATCCTCACTTACGTACACAACTATGACATTGCAATGGCTTTGTAAACAGCTCACTTCAAAGGATTCACATACACTGAAGTAGCAAAAGCAACACTCAATAGCAATCAGACACGTGCCATCCTCACCTACTTTCGTAATTATGATACAAACTGTTGGAGGCGGTGTAATGGTGTTCTGTCTGCTCTTATGGCGAGCATTAGATTTCTTAATACCTGTGGAATAGCATTTGAATATTAGGAGCTATTTAAACATCATTGCAGGTCAGGCACACCAGTACATGTGCATGGTGTTTCCTGATGGAGAAAATCCAACAGGACAATGCGCCATAACACAATGCGCGGATCGTCACGCAGTGTTTCCAGGAGCACGATAGTGACGTCAACGTGCTAAAATGAACCCCACAGTTCTCTAGATCTTAACCCTGTTGAACACCTGTGGAATGAGATCGACAGAACCATTCGTAACAGAGATCCTCTTTTGGCGAACATTCGGCAATTGATTGAGGCCATCACCTCCGCTTGGCTGAACATACTTGTACCTAGTTGAATCCATACCACATCGAATTGAGGCTGTTTTGCAAGCCACGTGCGGCCCTACACATGGTTAGGTAGGTGTAATTTGATACTTCAGTGCATGTATGCTAACTGATCTGCCTGTCTCAAAGTCTTACACATGACTAAAACGGAGAAAACACAAGGAAGCAAATTTTTTCATGGATTTGACACTTGTCCAAGAGTGGATGGACACGGTTTTTCTGTTATCTTTTTCTTTCCAAATCAGGCAGAAAAAGTGCCCCCATAGCCCAGATCTTAACCCAATTGAACACCTGTGGGATGAGGTTGAGAGAACCATTCGTAAGAAAGATCCACTTGAGGCGAACATTCGGCAATTGATTGAGGCTATCACTTCTACTTGGCTGAACATACCTATACCTAGTTCAATCCATACCACATCAAATCGAGTCTGTTTTGTAGACCAAGTGCAGCCCATCAAATTATTAGGTAGGTGTTTCTAATAATTTGTTACTCCAGTACATATATACTAACAGATGTTCCTAAACATGATTTTAACTGGGAAAACACAAGGAAGTAATTTTCTTCATGGATTTGACACTTGTCCAAGAGTGGATGGACATTATTTCTGTTAATATTTTTCCTTTTGAATCAGGGATAAAATTTGTAGAAACTGGTCTTAAAAGTTTGACCTTCATACACTTTAATAAATAATTGACAACTCAACACATTTTGGTATCACATTCGTAAAGTTCGAAAAGTCTTAAAAAAAGCTTTCATTCTGAGGAACTGTTATTTAAAATGTTACACTGAATAAATATTGAAGTAACCCAATAAAATGGCCATTTAGTGTAAATCAATCCACTGAGTAGCTTGGGGGATTCCCTAATCTTGTGTGAGGCACACAACGGAGTGAAATGCTTTGTTGTGAGGCTAGGAAGGGGACCACAAATCATCCGTGTCTCAAAAGGGATTTGTTCTTCGCTCCAAATTATACAACATTCCCAGTTCTTTCCGGAATCCTATTTCCCATTAGCTTTTTCTTTTTATTGTATGTCAGTTAAGCACGATAGAGTAATCGACTCTTTGTGGTAGCAAGGAGATCGATGAAGCAACTGATTATTTTTACTGGGTTCTAGATGAGATTTTAATCCCTCATGTTTTGAAATCGATTTCTAGAAGCTCTGAGCATCATGCCTACAATGAAGAATTGATTAATGTTTGAAAATAAAGAGCAGATGGAAAAATCCGATAAAACTTAAAAAGGGAAGAGAAGGTTTGTTTTCGTTTACTTTTGTTGTTTTGTTACCTGATCATAAAAATACTAATGATAATTCACTTATTCGATTGAATGCGACAGTTCAGAAGTGTTTTTGTTTTGCGGAAAAATACGTGCATAGCATTATACCGAATACCAAGAACAGATTTCCCCTCAGGTACTTATTGTTTTATTCCCAGGGGAGTAGATTCCCTGTGCTCAAAACCCATTTGAACGTACTGATGGAACTGACAACCGAAATTTCCTGATGATTGAGATGTCCAAATTCATTTGAAATTTCTGCGTTTCTTTGAACAAATGGAATGTTTCTACATCTATGAACTAATTAAAGGAAATGTAATTCTCTCACACACAATTAAAGCAAGAGTAATATCACTGTCTTTGAATTATTGAAAGCAAATTAAAATCCAGGTCCCAAACAATTTCTTTCCTTTTTGTAAAACGTTAGTTGTATATTACGAACGTGTACATAATTGATGCACCGGCATCTCTCTTTAAGGTGTTAAATTAGAAGGAATAATAAATACAATAATACGAAAATTTAAGAAAGAAATTGAATTTCAACTGAAATTTATGCAAACACTTAGTTTTTATGAGTTAAATGAAAGATGGGGTGAATACCTCTGTGCGTTATTAGATCAAGAAAGCAAAGGGGATTCTGAGGCAGAAGCAGATGATGTCACAGTGAAAGATGGAAGCACAGGAGGGATCTCAAGTGAAGAGGTGTGTAAAGCTCTAAAATCTCTTCAGAATGGTAAGGCTCCGGTAGTTGATGGCTTAACTGCTGAGATATTGAAATATGGTGGTGACTCTGTAATTGACTGGTTAACTGAAATTTGCCAGTTGTGCTGGGAGTTAAGAATGGCCCCTCGGGATTGGAAAGATGCTATCATTGTTCCTTTGTGTAAGGGAAAAGGTGATCAGACTGACTGCAAGAACTATCGTGATATTAGCCTACCGAGTGTGCCAGGGAAAGTGTTTGGTAATGTCATTATTGATAAGGTACGAGGTCTTACATCAGAAAAAGTGTGGGATGTACAGAGTGGTTTTATGCCTGGTAAAGGCTGCGCTAACCAAATTTTTGCATTACGCATGATGATTAAAAAGTATCTGGCTGTTGCTAAGAAAGGTTTTGCTGCCTTCACAGATTTAGAGAAAGCTTACCTTACGACTGAGTAAATAGGACAATTTTGTGGGTACTAAATAATTATGGTGTTACTAGGAATCTACTGAACAATGTAAATGCCATGTATACTGGAAGTAGAGCTTATATACGAGTGAATGGTGTTTTATCAAAATGGGTTTCTATTGGTGAAGGAGTCAGACAAGGTTGTGTAATGTAACCATGGCTGTTTGATATATTTATGGATGCGTACATGCGTGATGCCAAGACGGACAATACTGGTTTATGTCTTGGTAATATCCTTGTGTACAGATTGCTGTATGCCGTTGGTGGAGAGCAAAAGTGAGTTGCAGAGTATGTTGTCCCAGATGTACGAAGCTTGCATGAAATTCAAGCAGAGTAAAAATAAGGGAAAACCCAAAGTTATGGTGTTTGAGAGAGGAACTGGTAGCACTGAATGTAATGTAAGTCTAAATGACACAGTGATTGACCAGGTGAATGAGTGTGTGTATTTAGGAAGCATGTTTGACAGAGAGAACAAACTAGATGTTGAAATTAGTAGGCGAGTGAATTTTTCATTGAAAGTCATAGCTGCTTTGGGATGTTTTCACAGGAATGATGTGTTCTCAAGAGAATCCAACATGGCTGTGTATGAAAGCGTAATTGTTCCTACTCTGATTTATGGCATTGAAACATTGGTACTACAGAAGAAACAACATAGGAGTTGTTTGTGTGCTGGAGAAATGTGTTACTTACGGGGGGTTTGTGGTAAGATACGTTCTGATCGGGTGAGGAATGAAGATGTGTTGCAGTTGTGTAATGTGAAGCAAAATGTTGTTAGCAAGGTGGAGATTAATATGCTTCGGGGGTTTGGCCATGTTGAAAGAATGAGTGATGAGATGCTTACTAAGAAAAAATTTCAGCCCAAGTGGCAGGAAGGAAAGGCAGAGAAGGCCTAGGAAATCATGGGAGGATCAGATTGAGGAATGTCTGCATGAGAAAAAGATTATGAGTATGAAGTATAGAAGATCTTGTGTACGTCGTGTGATGGATGTCAGTGAAGCCTGAGTTGTGTGTCAATATCGTTGTAAATGGAAAATTTTGATACGGCAACAGTAAGTAAATAATTAGTTAAAAATTTATGTGGTAGTTTGTATTTCTTTGTGGAGCTAACCTCTGAATCTCAGAGAAAAGCTTAGCGATAGGTATGTATGCACTTAGTTTTTAAGGAATGTTTATTGGTGCATTGGAATTTCCTGATATGTAAAATCATTCCTTGGACAACAGATACATTAAATTTTCCACAAAATTCCCTCTTTTTGTAATGCACGTTCGTCATTCCAAATTCTTAGGTGGCTTGTGTTGCCACCCCTGGAGCTTTTGTTGCTGCAGTCAGAACAAAAGTGTTTCGTTCGCATTTACTCTTTGGTTGATGGCCAGAATAGTTAAAATCACATGGAGGGGAGCTGGGGAAATAGTGGATGGGGTCGTACTTCAAAACTGAATTCTTAGTTGGTAGTAACTGCAGGTACGGTAAGGTTTTTTTCACATACTTCTTGAAAAATTTTATTGAATCACCAGGATTTTAACAAAAAAAAAAAACCGATTTCACTTCAGTGAAATCTTTACAAATATAAATCAGATATACTGGGAGGGAGTTTCACGAAACGTGTCATAAAGGAATAGGAAAGTAACGGTTGATCGTAGCAGTAAAGTGAAAAATGCAAAATACGTAGCAAACAGAGGGGAATTCAGCTATAATAGTTGCACTCTCTGAAATGAATAATTTCGGAAAAATACGAAAATTAAATATTTATACGGCCCCCGCGGAAACCAAAGTCAATTAGTAAAAACGCGCAGCGCCGAATTAGGGAGAAAGACATTTACTCGGACGCTTTAGAGGAATATTTCGCTGAGATATTGATAGCTGAAATTCTGGGCGTATGCCAGAATTTCAACTACCGATAGTACATATCGGAGAATATCCGCAAATCCATTTGAAAAAGGACAACCGACATATTGTCTGTTCAGGCATTAAAGACGTTCGATGTGATTTTGAGACAGAGAATGCACATGTTACGTTACCTTTACTTTATCACAAATAGGACACGACATTTTCACGATGAGAACAAATTATACAACGACGAATACCGAATCACACTAATGAGCATATCTCAGCGAAATATTTCTCTAAAGAGTTCGGTTAAATTTCTTTCACCCTGAGTCGACGCGGCGCGTATTTTATTAACTGACTTTGGTTTCCGTAGGGGGGCCATATAAACAATTAATTTTCGTATTTTTCGAAAATTATCCATTCCGGAGGCTGCAACTATCACGCTGAATTGCCCTCTGTTTGCTGTGTTACAATGATCGTGGAATATGGCTGTATGAACACTACATAGATCAGCCTCACAACTTCACCTTCAGAGAACCAAGAGTCATTCAAGAAACTTCAGAAAAGGTTTACGATTAGTTTTAATTCTGCTAAATATCCTTTAGCACAACTCAGTCTTCAACAAAGTTAGTGAACTAATCCAATTTACTTGTGAGGGAACGTTTAACGAAAAAAGCAAAACACTAACACTAAAGATATAATACGCAGGCGTCAAGACATCACAACCAGGGCCGGATTTCTGACTAGGCGCACTAGGCGGGCGCCTAGGGCCCCAGAGCTTGAGGGGCCCCTAAAACGTATACAGTGAAACTTCCATTAACGGATACTTCTTAATAGCGGACATCTCTCTTTAACGGACAATGTTTTATTCCCCTGCAGAAATGCATGGCTTCTTATGGGGCATTCACTTCTTAATAGCGGACATCTCACTATAACGGACAATTTTTTATTCCCCTGCAGAAATACATGGCTTCTTATGGGGCGTTCACTTCTTAATAGCGGACATCTCTCTTTAACGGACAATTTTTTATTCCCCTGCAGAAATACATGGCTTCTTATGGGGAATTCACTTTTTAATAGCGAACATCTCACTATAACGGACAATTTTTTATTCCCCTGCAGAAATGCATGGCTTCTTATGGGGCATTCACTTCTTAATAGCGGACATCTCTCTATAACGGACAATTTTTTATTCCCCTGCAGAAATACATGGCTTCTTATGGGGCATTTACTTCTTAATAGCGGACATCTCTGTTTAACTGCCAATTTTTTTATTCCCCTGCAGAAATGCATGGCTCCTTATGGGGCATTTACTTCTTAATAGCGGACAGTCTAAATAACGGACGCGGACACACTTATACTACAATATAACGGACAATTTGCTTTCGATTCTAGGAATTCCTATGGCTGTGATTCGCCCAAACTCGCAAAATGTTTCCTTTTTTGTTATTTTACCCTTCCTCATTTTCTATCTTAACCATTTTGTTTCCGAGGCCTAGTAAATTTTAAGGTGCCAAGTGCTATGTACCCCGGGTAAGTGTCCGAAATTGCTGGAAAAAGGATTACAGTTCGTGCTCACCAGACTGTCTGCTCCTCTCTTTGCATACGGTGCTCCCAATGGAGTGAGACCTCAGAAACAGGGACCAGAGCCCAGGGATGGCTAATTCGGGAATGGTAATCGGATTGAAACAAATGCAAACACAATTCAAGTGTGGGAGGAAGGGATTCACCTTTTTGTTATTTTGTAATGTCAATGCCAGTGCACAAAGATCAATTTCAAGTCCAGATTACTAGAAATCACATTTGTTTGCAATAATCGTGCAGGTTTTTCTCATTAAGCGAGCTGTGAAGGAAAGATTTCTCAAACATCGTTTTTACAATGTCGCACAAACATAAGCGCTTGACTCTACAAGGAAAAGTTGAAATAGTGGAGCTGAGTGAAAGGGAAAGATTAAGTGTGCGCGTTTTAGAAGATAAACTGGGCATTGGAAATCTTGAAGTCTTGGCAAAAACTGTATATAGATTTCATTTTTTAGCTGAATAAATATCATCGTGCAACAAGACGGATTTCTTTTAATACTAGTATTCATGCACGAATTATAGTGTCTACTGGCAACATTGTAATGGCAACCAGAACATTAAGAGAGCTTTCCCTAAAACTAATGGTTTAGCTATGGACACTCTTACCTATGAATAGTTTTGTCACGCTAGAGCCAACAACAATCTTTCATCAGGGACTTTAATGTGTCAAAAGGCTTTAGAAATCGCAAATGAATTAGGATTCACAGAATTCAAAGTTTCAGGACGCTGGCTAGAAATTAATTTAGAAAACAAAACTTCACAAAAAATGTAATAGATAAACATAAATCATCATCATCATCATCATCATTGTCAACCATTATGAATCCCCTGCTGGACGAAGGTCTCCCCAAGTTTCTTCCACAACGGTCTGTCTTGTGCCAGTCTCCTCCATGTTACTTCCGCATACTTTCGAATTTTATCCAACCATTTCACATGTGGTCTTTTTCTGGGTCTTTTCCTGTCCCTTGAAATCCAGTCTAAAATTTCGGCTGTCCATCGATGGTCTGTCCTTCTGACAATATGTCCAGCCCATTGCTCGTTCGTGATAGACGTAGTGTTGGTGGCTCCAATATTTTATGCGTTTTAGTGTGGAATACCTTGTCCCTTCCTCACCTGTTGCGTGGCCCGGCTGTCTAAAGGTACTGTGTACGTTTTGAGCTACTTTTCTAGCGTTCTCATCCTCATATTAGTTCATATTCATCCGTTTTCTTATCGTTTGCTCGTTAGTTTACGTTTGGAAGCTGCCAACATGGCGGCTTCCGGTATTTCGTTATCATCTATGGGCGTGGCGGATGCACGTCACGTCACACTTCCCACGTCCATGGAAGTTAACATACTCTCGTCCTCAGATGTGTCTGCTCAGATGCCTTCCCAGCTTTCTAGTACTCCTGCACCGGTGCCTTCATTGGACTTGGCTGCGCTTTTTTCTTCAGCTCCTGCATCTGTCTCGGTGCCCTCCCTGGGAACTACTGATTCTACTGCCTTGCCTTCGGCCTGTGCTTCTCTTCCCTCACAGCCTTCTGTGCCTGCCGGATCCGAACAGACTTCTCTTCCGAGGATGTCATTTGCCTCTAAAGTGCAACGAGGCGCTACTTCTACGTCCGATTCCTCTCAACCAGATGGTCGTTTGCAAGCAACACCTATTATTCAGGTATCCAACCACAAGGTGAAGGTAACGATTGATGACAATTCGCAGATTGGCCGTGAGTTCCATAACCTTCTGGATAGAGGTGTGCTCTTTCATGCTTTACCAAATACTCCATTGCCACGCTACATGGAAGCCCTTTCTGTACATGTGTCGTCTGCGTCCTTTGCAGGAATTTCCCGTACTCCTCGGGGTATTTCGGTACAGTTCAATCACAAGGAGGATGCTGACTTTTTTCTAGCTAACGGACTTTCGATTGGGACAAACCATCTCATCCCGTCGCCTCTTTCCAAGAGACCGGTGAACATCACGTTCTATCCTGTTCCACAGGAAGTGCCGGATACTGCACTTCCTCTCCTTGTCAGTCATGTTTGTAAAATTGTTGGCAAGGTCCGTCGCCTTTCTGACGCTCCCCGCGGAACTCAATTTGCACATGCTACAGGACCTCGCCGTCAGTTATTGGTCGTCTTTCCCACCGAGAAAGCCTTGGCGGATTGCCCTACAGAAGCTACTGTTGAAATTGGCGCACGAACGTACAGTTTCAAGATTTTCACTGCTCACTATTGTACACACTGTTTAACACAAAATCACACCACTGCCTCCTGTGACCGCGTTCGACGTGGACGTTCATCAAGTTCGCATCTCACTGCTGACCACATTGGACTTTCTACTATCCCCACTACCGGTAGTTTGCCTGACGCGAATTCTTCGTTTCTACGTCAGACGACCATTTCCGTCACGGACAATGCTGCCTTTCCTCCTCTCCCGACCCGTACGATTGTGCATCCACCTTCTGGATTGACAGAGTTGTCTTCGGCTACAGATGTGTCTACAGTGGAGTGCTCCGATCCGGGTGTGTTGAGTGGTGGTTTGGCGGATCGGCGGTCTGGCTCTTCTCCTAGCCTATCGGATATCGGATCTCCATTTACAACCTTGTCTACCATACCCTTGTTGCAACATCTTCCTGAAGCCTCGGCTGTTGTACCAGTCTCCACTAAGGCAGCTCAGCTACGTACTGCTTCTTCGGCGACGTTCGTTTCCTCGTCTCCTGACTTGGGAGGTGAGCCTGATCCACTAATGGATACATCCGCCTCAGCTACTTCTTCGAAGCGGATTGGAACTTCCAAAGAAGCTGTAAAACAGAAAAAGTTAAAACAACTTTCTGTGCCACATTCTGAGGATTCATCTAGTATTCCCGAGGTTTCCGGTTCCGGTGTTTCTCCACCTGCTGTTTCTTCAAACATTATGCTTCTCCGCTCAGGTCCTGTCAATCCTCTCTCTGATGCTGAGGTTCTACAGGCAGTTGATACGTTTCCTCCAGTTCCTGGCCCACTGTCCAGACAGCAACTTTTACGTCTTTTTCAACCTGCACGTACGATTGTTGGTTCTGAAGAATTCCTTCACTCACCTGATCTGGACCTGTATGCAGCGGTAACGCAATTCGAAGCTTATGTGTCACTTTTTAAATCTCTGTGTGCCACCGATCCTCGGTATCAGCCTTTTTGAGACGTTACACGCGCCGTCTCGCCTCCTTGAAGGAGCTCGTTGAGAAGCATATATGTGATACCTTCTATCCTTTTACCGATGACCTTTAGCTCTCTTCCTCACACAGATTACTTTTTGTTCTCTCAATGCTAGAGGATTTGCGCACCCGTTCGCAGATTCCCTGGTTTTGCAGACTTAGTGCATGTTGATTCTGATGTTTTCCATGTGTGTTTTTACTGTGATTCACAAGTCATGTATTGTAAATTTGCTTTATTTGTGTGTTTGGCTGTGTTTCACAAGTAATGTATTTTAAATTTGCGATAATTGCGTGTTTTTGCTGTGTTTTCACAAATAATCGGTCTTGTTACTTGTGTGATCTCCTCATTATCTCATCATTATCTTATCTGTTGTTTCCTGAATTTGTGCCTGTTTTTAAATTACCTATAATTGTGAGTGTTTGCTGTGTTAGTGCCTTTCTCTATCGCGGATTATTATAGTGGTACGTTTGTTACCTTTGTTATTTTTATATAGTTGCTGAGGTACTCCATGTTGTTTTGCTCTCTAACCACATTTCAGTTCCGTTCGGTTGATTTATGATAGCATAGTACATTTCATGCATTTGTGCACATGTGTTATAGTGTTTGACATGCCGTTAGGTCTTTCATTGTTCGTGTGCATATTCATTTCCTTTCTGTGTAACGTTGTGTTGCATCGTGGATATACTTACTTTCCGCACTGTTGTTTTCTGTACTGCAGCTTTTAATGAATCTCCTATGTCTGTATTTCGTTATAGAAATAAACTGGGTACCACTATGGTACCCACAGTTACCAATACCATTGCCATTTTAGGGATTTTAGTCTGATCATAATGTCTTCCACTCTTGTCATTTTTCTGATCCACGAGTTCCTCTTCTTATCTCTCCTTCTTACACCAAGCATGCATCTCTCCATATTTCGTTCAGTAATCTTTGTATGTCTCTTTTAGTTAAGGTCCACGTCTCTGCACCATGCGTAAGCACTGGCAGGATGCATTGATCAAACACTTTTCTTTTAAGACATAATGGCATATTGCTCTTGAAAATTATGCTGTTTCTTCCAAAAGCTCTCCATGCAAGATTTATACGCCGATTAATTTCTTCATCAATGTGACCCTCACTGGATATCTGCTGTCCAAGATAAATGTAGGTATTGGTTATGTCCAGCTTTTTCCCATCAATCGATAAATCTTCATTTTTTGTAAAAGTATTGTACATCACTTATGTCTTTTAAAAGTTCATTTTTAATCCCACTTCTTTACTCTTGTTAGCAAGTTCCTAGGTCATACTCTGCAGCTCTAATGGGGTAGCTGCAAAAATGACTACGTCATCATCAAAACGAAGGTGATTTAGATAATCTCCATTAATCTTTATCCCTTTGTTTTCCCAGTTCAGTGATTGAAAGACATTTTCCAATGTGGCATTAAAGAGTTTGGGAGATATAGTGTCACCTTGTCTCAATCCCTTTCCAATTTTTATGGGTGCTGTATTCTCAAATAGCCGAATGTTTGCACTTGCATTTTCATAGATTTTATTATTTATATTAATGTATTCATCTTCAATACCGCAGGACTTCAAAGCCATTTTAACTGCTGATGGTTTCACCGAATCAAAGGCCTTTTCATAATCGATAAAAGCCATGCATACTGGTAGTTCATATTCCTTCGCTCTTTCAATTAGTTTTCTCAGTACGTGGATATGATCAATAGTGCTGTAGCCACTCCTGAATCCAGCTTGTTCTCTCGGTTGAGCCATGTCCAGTGTCACCTTCAAGCGGTGTGAAAGAACTTTAGTTAAGATTTTATAAACCACTGATAGAAGGCTGATAGGTCTGTAGTTCCTGAGATCCTCAATGTCACCTTTTTTATGTAGCAGGATCATTGTAGCATTGCTGCAATCCTCAGGAATCTTCCCTTCACTAAGACATGGAGTGAAAACTTGGGTGAGTACTGCTTCAATTTCTCCACTTGCTTCTTGTATGATGTCTACGGTAATTCCATCTTCTCCTGGAGCTTTTCCCCGTTTCATGTTCTTGATTGCATGTGCAACTTCTGCTGGGAGGACTGGAAGAACTCTGGTACTGGTACCTTTCGTAAGTTATGGCCAAACCGCTCCAAAATGAATCCACAACTTAAACAACAATACTTGATTATTTTGTTTCTTAGGTTTTAATGGATATTTTTTAATAAAGGTAAGTACAATTTTGCTCTACGTATTGCATTTACACTGCCGGAAAGTGAAAATAGAACACCAAGAAGGAATTGGCGGGCGATCATGAAATTTACATATGTTAATGGGGTCGAATTTACGTAGGTGTCATGTTTGTTTTGGGACCAACCGGTGAGCGGTTACGCCACAGCACGGCATAATATCCAAATTATCGTCGGTGGTATTTAAGGAGTACGGCGAAGTGAATGTAATCAGTCGTCGGCGTACGGACACGTGCGAAGACCTTGAAGAAGCTGCAAAGGCTGGACATGGAAAACGTGTACGATTTCAGCAGTTATCGGACTTTGAGCGACATCGTCTAGTCGGACTACGCGAGGCCGGGTGGTCGTATCGTCGTATTGCGGAGCGAATTGGACGGGATGTATCCGTGGTGGTACGATGGTGGCGTAGATGGTCCGAGGAACATTCCCACACGAGAAGACGTGGAACCGGGGGTCACAGACGGACTGATAAGCGGACCGATTGACGCATAAGAAGAGCGGCGTTGTCAAGCAGAACATCCACTGCGACGCAATTCCGAGCTGCCGTTGCATCTGAGGTGACTGTGCGAACAATCCGCAACCGTCTACTGGATGCAGGACTACGTGCACGTGTGCCTCTGTCATGTGTACCTCTGACTCCAGCCCACCGTCAAGAACGACTGCAGTGGTGTCGCCAACGTCTGCACTGGAGAACGCAATGGCGATCTGTCGTGTTCAGCGATGAAAGGAGATTCTGCTTAGGAGCCTCCGATGACCGTATGCGTGTTCGCAGACTCACAGGGGAGCGTCTCTACCCTTCTTGCATCCTCCAGCGACACATAGGGCCTACACCTGTTCTCCTGGTGTGGGGAGCGATCAGCTATCACTACCGTACACAACTAGTATTTGTACCGGGTACGTTAAACAGCACCTCCTACATCAACATAATCATTCAGCCCGTTGTTGTGCCATTTGTAAGGTCGGTCCATCGCGGTGTTTTCCAGCAAGATAACGCACGCCCACACACGGCACGTGCAACGCAACATGCACTTCAGGGTGTGAGACAACTTCCATGGCCTGCACGTTCACCAGATTTGTCCCCCATTGATCACGTGTGGGATTTTATGGGACATCGACTTGTCCGGTCTCCACGGCCAGCCACGACCATCCCCGATTTACGCGTCCAGGTTGAGGATGCTTGGAACTCAATACCCCAAACTTACATCCAACATCTGTACGACAGACTCCATGCCAGAATTACACAGTGTGACACAGTTCATGGCGGTTCAACCTCGTACAAACCATGCTACATGAAAATGTTATTTTTCAGTTTACCAGCAAATACAGCTGTATTTTGCCATAATGTTTTGATCACGTTATCCTCTGTATTCCGTTATTATGCTGTATAAATTTCGTTGGTATGAGACGTCTCCTTTTTGGTGTTTTTTTTCACTTGTCGCCAGTGTACATAATTATATTTGCTTATCTTTCAAACTGCTTTTATTATATGTTATAAACATAGTATATTCTCATAAAGCATGATTTTCCCAATAGCGGACACTTTTAAATAACGGACGGTTTTTCTTTCCCCTTCGATCTCCGCTATTCGGAAGTTTTACTGTAATTTGATTTCCAGTTTTGTTGTGAATTTTACGGACCGAAACAAATCAATGCTTAAAGCGACCACTTTGTTTGTATAGTCAACTGATATTTTACTTTCTCATATTAGTTATATAGTTTTTCTTGCTGTTGTTGATACTCCGAATTTTCGAGTTCTTATTGATTACTTATTTTGAAAGGAACGGTTAGAATAATTTAGCCTTCCTTTTAGAGGTAGGTGAAGAAAATATGCACGCTTCCCACACTTTTCATTTTTTAAAGCGAGTTCTTAATTGGCCTGCTGTGCTATAAATTTGCTTTCACGCTACTTCCAGCCAAGGGAAAACATTTTTGTGTGTTGGAACCTTTTCCCCTTACCCCCATGTTGCGATGAGGAGTGCTTGCAGAAACTTTCCTGATGTTCGGGGGTGTTTGCTCGCAATTGTTTTTTCCTTTGTAGTAGGATAATCAAGTTTTTTCTGAGCCCTAATACACCTAAATCAGCCTAAGCCGAAAGAGTTAATATTTAGGCTGAAAAAAATAAAGAAATTCGAGAATATCACACTATCTTTTTTTTTTTTTATTTAATAGTGTTAAAGGAAATTTATATTGTATTGCAACAACGTTTTCTCATTACTTTTTCCTTCTGTGGTTAAATACCGATAATTATAAAATATTCTCACCTTTTCTGTTCCTTAAATCGACATAAAACTAACTTCTGAAAAAGAAATAAAAACGTTTCAATGACATTTTCCATTTTCAAACCGGATCTTTTACATTTAATTCTTATGCTTCTGTTTCTGATAACAGCTGTGTACGTATAAAGTTTCAATGACACTCTTACAAGAAAAGCTGTGGTTTCTACTTTTCCATTTTCAAACCGGATCTATTACATTTAATTCTTACGCTTCTGTTTTTGATAACTGCAGTGCATGTATAAAACAAAGCTCACTCATCTTTTTGACAGAATAAAAAAAAATGCAGACCTCAATTTTCCGACGAAAATAATAAAAGAAAATACTTTATAGAAACTCTTCACATTCTCGCTTATGACGAAGTAAATTTCTCCATCATTTTTAGGGCAGGGGTTACGATTTGAAACCACAACTCTCGGCTCTGGAGCTCCGAGTGCTATCCACCATACGACACTGGCATAGGCTCTCACTGCTATCTGCCTTTATCGCATTTGCGTCCAGCCGGCAGACACGTCACATCCATCCCTCCGAAAGAGGGCCGGAGGGCATGGCTCACGGGTCGGCCGGGACCATGTGTCGCCGCTGTAGGCAGTCATCCGCTGAAGAACGTGCCTTGGAGAAATCCCAGACAATTCTTGGCGTGTGGAACGTAACATCACGCTTTCGAAGCACTGAAGAAGGGATTCTCATTTTCCCTGTCTCGCGGTGTTGAAAGAACATCAGACCATTGCGAGAAACCTATCAGCCAGGTCATCCTTCAAGTTCGGGCGCCAATATGATGAAGCAATATGATGAAGTAAGCCATCATTTTTATGGCAGTGAAGGGATTCGAACCCACAACTTTAGGCTCCGGAGCTCCGAATGTTATCCACTGTAATACACCGGCATGTGCTCTCACTGCTATCTGCCTTTATTACATGTGCTTCCTGAGGAGCAGGCACGTCTCACGCTTTCTCGCACTGACTGATGAAATTCTTACTGTCCAGGTTTCTTGGTCCATGGTATTCGTCTGTCCCATGGACGACTGAATCTCTTCGATTTAGGGAATTGTTCACCACAGGAAAATTCCTCCAGGAAAAGTCATCCACCTTCTTCAAGTGAAGTACTGTGCACAAATTGCATTTCATTCGAATTTTCTAATGTGGAGGGCTTTTCCGGCTGCCAATGTCTTCAAGTATTTTATTTTTGCTCGATACCATAATCGTTGCCTACTAAGTTTGTTCATAACGAAAAGAAAAAGATGATTTCCCAAAGCTAAAGCAATAGAAAAAAGCACGTTTTGTAACTGAAACATATTCCAATTTTATGATAACTAATTTATGGGCAACACACTGATAAATTTAGGGAAATTTCATTTTCAGCGCCCTTGGCGTTAAATTTGCCTACTAATTTGCAAATGGAAAAGTGCTAAAGTAATCAGTTTTACCTAACGTATCAAATTCAAATAGAACTTTTACTGTAACTGAAATGGTCATTTCGCAGCGTAAAGCTAAATTTACTAAATTTCCACTTTGAGAACTCCTAGCGGGAAATTTATGAACTAGTAATAAAATTTAAAATGAGCAGAATTTAATGAATGTTAATGTTCTACCATTCACAAAAATAATGTTTCAAAAATCTGTGAAAACCAAATTGTTTGGGCTTAGCACCTCTAGCAGAAAATTAACGAACTAACTGGAAAACTAATATTTGAGAAGGAACAGTTAAGCCTAGTATGAGAGGCACAGCAATGATTTCCCCCTCTAAGTTGAATAGTTTTTTCACAACAAAAATTTATTTTTATTAAATTTCGACTTTGACAGCCCTTAGAGGTAAATTATGAAGTACATGGGTTATTTAAAGTGCCAAACTTAAAGTCCTTTTGATTTCCTATTAGCAGCAAAAATAATGTTTTTAAATATCTCTAAAAACAAAAAGCTCGATGTGCACGGACAGACAAAGTGATTTTACTAGCACTGTTTTCTTACAAAGCGTTCTAATAAAAAACATTTCTTAGGCGATAAGAAGGGGAGGAGGGCCCTTAATCTTTTAGCGTGTAGGGATCCAAAAGATCTAAAGTTGCCTCTGATCACAACTTGAAGTAACTCAATTTCGCAACTACTATTATATCGCCATACTACTAACATATCTACGTACTGCTGCTGCTCAAACATATATATCGTCCAGTTCTCATCTGACACATACACACGTCATACGTTCTGACCTCAAGGTGTTGCTAACCATACTCTTGCGAGAGAGAAGATATCACGTTAAGTTTGAAAAATGCTAAGAAGAACGAACTCAAATTTACATAGAGAAAGAAACTAAAAAGGAAAGTTAAATTAGAATATACGTCACAGTGTATTTTGCATTTTTCACTTTACTTCTACGACTACCGTTATTTTCCTGTTCCTTTCGGACGCTTTATAAAACACCCAGTCTACTAATTAGCAAAGATGCTGCTTCTACAAGTTTTGTTGTTTTGTAGAGAACAGTGCAGTGAAACTTTCCTGTCACTTCTGTTTCATTTCAACAACCAACGCGCATGATCCACACATGTCGCTAAAGTACAGGGTAAGTCAAAATGATGTTTCCGATTTGAATTATTTGGTACTCATGTTTAATGTAAAGCAGATACACACAACTGGTATTGTTGAAAAGCACATTTCATAAAGTTTTGTTCAACTCACTTATAAATGTTCAATGTGCGCTCCACGCATAACACGGCAAGCAGCAATTCGGTAATCAAATTCCCGCCAAACTCTTTGTAGCATGTCGGTGTCAATTTCTGTGATGGCTGCTGTGATGCGAGCTTTCAAATCAACCAGCGTCGTTGCAAGTAGAGGTACATATACACGATCTTTTATGAAACCCACACAAGAAAAAATCCCACTGGGTGAGATCTGGGGATCGTGGTGGTCAACGCAACAGTTCTTCATCAAACTCAGCTGAACGGCCAATTCATCGTGTTGGCAGCCTGTCATTGAGGTGGCCCCCGAACCTTGTTGCGGAAATGCGGTGGAGCACCATCGGGTAGAAAAATGGAGTCATTAATATCTTCTTCCAGCCGTGGGAGAAGCCATTGTTCGAGCATGTCGAGATAGGTAATTCCTGTCACAGTGGCTTCAGCGAAGAAGAAGGGCCCATACACCTTTCGATGAGTAATTGCACAGATGACATTGACTTTTGGGGAAGCACGGCCGTGCTGCAAAATTGCATGAGGATTTTCAGTGCCCAAAATTCTCATGTTATGCCTGTTCACCTTTCCTGAAATGTGAAATGTTGCTTCGTCGTTAAAAACTAACTTTTCAGAGAAACCGTCATCATTCATTAGAGTGAGAAATATTTCACAGAAAGACTCTCGCAGATGGTTGTCATCCCTCTTCACCTTTTGAATCAACTGCAGAGGATGCGGTTACATGTGCAAACGCTTCCTCAGAACTCGTCGTAGAGTTTTCTGCGGGACACAGATTTCTTGACCCCCTCGATAAATGAACTTCTGAGGGCTTCTTACCAGGGACGTCGCTAGACTTCGAAATCAGAATGGGCGACGGATGGGCTAGCATTATTTTGGGTGGGGCAAGTTAGCAACTTTTTTTAAGAAACATTGAGAGAAATACTTTTTAATGCTTTTCCCCCAACCCCCTTTTGATTGAAGGTTTAACCACCACTGTGAGCAACTCAATGGGCTATAAGCAGTCGCTCGTCACTAAGTTAAGGCCATTGGTTCCAGGGAAGGGAGAGAGCCCGTGCCGTAAGGCAAACACGACATCCATGTCTAACGGGATTCGAACCCGGACTCTCAGACGAATGGTAGTAAGCCAACGATTAGACCACTGCGCCACCGGGGCGGCTTCAATGCTTTTCACTACCGGCTGCAATAGAATTTGTGCAATCTCGACCCCTACGCCTGGACACACATATGAATCTGATAAGTTACATCACTGGTGTAAGATAGAAGAGTTGGTAGAATGTCGCCTTCAACTTTTTGCTTGCTCTGAATGCGTTGTCTTAAATCGCTTTTCAAAATTTTGCGTTTTTGCTTACGAAAATAGTACTGTACTTGAACAACTTATTTAAAAGAAAATGCCGTTTTTGTTTATATAAATCAAATGTTAACGCCGTGCCACGCAGACACAATACCTCCCCCGTCCTTAACTTCCCTCCTTCCAGCCTGCGACTTTGCCTTGCACTCCTCTCCTACAAAGCAATCGTCAGCCACGTTCTGCACTTTCACTGTTCCGGGCCGCTAGTGTAGCTTTAGACAGCACTTTCCGTGTTGAAATCCTTTATTTTGTAAAGCAAACAAACAGAGCAATTAGTAGTGACCCTTTCAGTAAATTCCTATCCATCCTCCTCATTAGCCTCCTGGCCATACAAACATGAAGAAGAGGCTTTAACTAAGGAATTGGAAGAGTGGAAAAGAATTGAATTTTCATGGCCCTTCGGATACTATTTTGATAACCTTTTTTTAGAGACGAAAACAACGCGCTTCCTAGGAAAAAATACGTAGGGCTACATGAAATAAAACACAAGACTTAATGGGATAGTGCAGATTATATTTTAAAGTTAAATATATTGAAAAATGGCTCATTTCTAACTGGGTGGGCGGCAGGGTGGACAAGGCAAATTTCAGGGTGGGCTTGAGCCCACCCTCGCACCCCTTGGCGACGTCTCTGCTCCTTATGTAACTTACCCGAACACGTTCCACTACGTCGTTTCCTATCGACGGACGTCTAGTCAATTTTCCCCTGCAAATGTAGCCCGTGTCTTGAAATCGTGAATACCAATTACGAATTGACGCACCACTGGATGGCTCTATCCCAAATATTGTTCGAAAATACCGTTGAACAGTCACAACGGATTTGTATGTATGAAAATCGAGATCACAAAATGCCTTCTGTTGTCCGCTTGCCGCTATTGTATGACTTGTTCTTTCTGCCGGACGTATCGCGCCATCTACCAACCACCCGCGGAATCAGTAGCGGGGCATTGGAATTTGGAGAAATGACCTTCTAAAGTACACATCTCGCTACGAAAAATACTTATTACATGTCGTGTGATAAAGCATTGAAATCGGGAACATCATTTTGACTTATTGTTGATTTGTATGTGGAAGATTTAAAACCATGCTTCGACAATATACTTATACACTATCTATCAACAAGTAATTGGACACCTGTGATAGCAAAGAAAACGAAGTTTATTCACCTTCAATAGTTGGTGGAGCCTCCACGAGCGGCAATTACAGCTGCGACCCTCAGGGGTATACTCTCAACCAGGCGTCGTACGACGGCTAGCGTTATTTTTTTCCACTCGGCTTGGAGAAGACAGGTCAGTTCCTTCACCGATTTCAGACGGTTGGGGCACCCCTTAAGTCGACGCTCCAACTCGTCCCAGAGGTGCTTGAGAGGGTTAAGGTCGGGGCTCTGCGCAGGCCAGTCCATTCCATTAACCCCATTGTCACCATACCAAGCCATGCTGGACCTCGCAACATGACAGGTGGCATTGTCATCCTGAAAGTAACATGGGGCCACCCCGTAAAACTTCCACAACGTAGGAAGCGCATGGTCATCCAAAATGGTGCAGTAGGTCTCGGCGTTGAGTCTTCCAGGAATTGCGACCAAGGGTCCCGTGCCATACCAGGAGAAACACGTCCATAGCATAATTCCATCGCCGCCGAAGGCACAATGCATTCCGGCAGGAGGCGTTCTCCAGGCAGACGCCAAACCCAGACCCTGCCATCCGAATGGTAGAGGGTGAACCTTGATTCGTCGCTCCAGAGAACCTGTTTCCAATGTTCAACGGTCCACTGTCGACGTTTTTTGCACCACGTTAGCCGAGCAGCGCTATTGGACTTGGTGATCAAAGGCTTGTGGGCGGCAGCACGTCCATGATAACCGAGCAGATGGGCTTCCTTACGGATGGTATTCATCGAAAGAACACTCCCGGATGCCTGTTGAAACTTCTCGCGGATGTGGCCCATCGATTTGGCGCGGTTCTTCCGAATTTCTCTGGCCAGCACCCGTCGGTCTCTAACTCCCAGTTTTTTGCGTCTGCCGTGTCGGGGCACATTCCGACAGTCACCTCTCATCTTCCACTTGCCAATCACGTAGGCCACTGTCGAATTTGGGTACTTAAACTCGCTGGATACGTCACGTATGGATCGGCCATTTCTGTGATACCCGACGATTACACCTTTCTCGAAATCAGAGAGCTCCGAACTGCGTGGCATCTTGCATGCGACTGGTTGCGTTGTTGTTTCCCACACGATATTTAACGGCGGCGGCCGTGACGTGTATCAGGACCACAAATATCGTTGATTGCAGGGGTGTCCAATTACTTGTTGATTGATAGTGTATAATCCAAAATGTAATTGTTGCTTTTGTATAATTTGTAGTACTAAATCTTGTATCGTCTTGCTTTCATTAGCTCTTTAGCTAGTTTCTAAAGCAGTTACAAATTACGAGATGGGTTGTTTATGCACACGACACAAAACAAAGATGTTAATGTGATTGCTTTTATCATGAATTGAAATATCTTCAGCTGAGTAAAAAATATATGATGTTTTGTGCAGAAAACTGGTTGTTATTTATATAAGCTGCAATTTCATTACAGTTTTGTTGCCCCTAGTGTCAATAAATAAATCGGTCACACAAAGCTTATAGTATCTTTTTTCAGGGCTGTAAATTAATCCATCGTTAACTAATTTCATTTCGACAGTATTATTGTCCTGAATGCATAGTGTATTTTAAGAATTGCAACATAGCTTATTTAGCCATGTAACCAACCAAACACGCAGCAAATCCACAATTTTGTTCACCACTGTACTTTAGAGAATAATATTTAGTAGAGTCGACTAAAGGAACAGATTACGTACGTTTCTATTGATAATCAGTTGTCCTTGCCTGAATATTCGTCATGCAGAAGATCCGCTAATTTAGTAACGATGAACACAATATCTGGCTGCCTTTCCAAAGTGGCTACTGAGACTCCTGGCTTGCAGATGACGACGAGTTCTACTGACTTCGAAGTCCAAGCCATGAATTAGTCATGTCTGAGGGTCTTCCATCATTCGACCCCTGTCATGGGTGTGTGACCAACGATGTCATTATTAGATCAAATATAGCTAGTAAATATCATTACAGAAGCTATTAAGCCCCCTAATTGAACTCAGAATACGACTGGCCATTCGTAGAAGCTTCTGACATTTATCAAGGAAAGTTATCTTTAACAGATGTACTAAATTATCTCTCTTTTTCTTCATTCAGTGATACTATGCAAGCTTACAGAGTGCAGTATGTGTGTGTGTCATAATTAATCATGTGCCAGCGTGTTGTTTTAATTTCAAAATCTATCATGAAAGGAAAAAATAGTTGTATACGTTTTTACATGGAAGTTTCAAGAACACATAATTAATCAGAGAAACTTGCAGCTATTTAAGGGCATGCGGTAATCCCTATCTCGCCTGTGTAAAATGTATCAACTCTATGCCCCTTTTTCTTAGCCGCTATTCTTTGTACAACTTAGATTTTTGGTACACACAGTAAACACACACTTATGTATATATTAATACTTAAACTCAATCTTAGGGTTTCGAACATGTTTAATATTTGTTTTCGTTTTTCAAATGGAATACGGAGAATTTTGCACGCTTTTTACTATTATGTGGCTAAAAATATTGTTCTTATTATGGCATCAACAAAATTCAACTTCAGTATATATCGTAAGACACAATGCAAAATAGCTGTAATTTTTAAGAGGATGGCATGTACGAGTTTTCAGAAAAAGGTACAACAACCTTAGAAAATGCTGTTTTGGGAAGAATGCAGAAATGTTAGACATTTTATCATGCCTTTTTCAGTACAGCTACTAGTGCATTCCTGATGCATAATTATCATCATCTATAGTGTTCTTTAGCATTAATTTCTACCTTTTTTTAAATTCTGGCTTCTTTTGTAGCTTCTAGTGCCAAAAATATTTCATTTCCGAACCCGTTCTTTGTTAAGCTCGTAGAGCTGAGATATTTATTACTCACTTGGACATTTTAATTTTCCAATAATACCATTGTTGAAAATTAGTATAAGCTTCATGAACAGCAACAGGCAACTTGATTTTGTGTTAATATGCTGGGCCCCCTGCTTCCATTTTCCTGTAGCCACAGCAGGAATCTGAACCAGATAGACATAGCCCGTGCTGGGGGAAAGGGAGTCTAATTTCAAAGGTAAGTTAACTTCAAATGAATTTTTAACAACCTTCTAATTCTCCCAGAAACATAAATTTGGTATCATTAGAAAGAAATAGATTTGAATTTTATTTGTAAATTTAAAACAAACAATCGATTTTTTTTTTAATTTGGCTTTCTGGGTACCCTTAAAGCACATAAACTCTATAGTACATGTCATAACTTTTACAGTCGGACTGTACGTCCAAGTGGCTCTAGGTTAGAATTCTGGTGAGGCATGGATTTTGTGTTTGTCTTACGGCACTACCTCTCCCTCCTTTCCTGGAACCAGTGGCCCTAAATTGGGGACAAGCGATTGCTTATAGCCCATTGAGTTGTTGACCGTGGTCGTTAAACTCTCAACTGAAACAAGTTAGAAAAATCATGCAATGCATTGATCATGATACGCTTTCCAACATACCAGAAATCATTGCTCAAGTTATAACTCAAGTTATCAGGATAATGGCTGTGGTGTAAATCTCGCTCCAGTGTCCTGACGTTTGATCCCATTTCGATGATATTCAACAGAACTGGTTCAGTATACCTCGGAAACAACATACTGAAGTTTTGTCGCAATACAAGCAATTTTATTTAAGTTATGAAGATAATGGCTGTGGAATAAATATCGCTCCTATGACCTGACCTTTGATCCCATTTCGATGATATTCATCAGAATCGGGTCAGTATATCTCCGGAACAACATGATAAAGTTTTGTTGCAATCGAAGCATTTTTACGTAAATTATGACGCATAAAGGCAATGGAGTTTATCCCGCTTTTATGTCCTGACCTTTGACCCTATTTCGCCTATTTTTAATAGGGCTCGTCCCCAGTGCTAAACCATATTCTAAAATTGCATGCAAATCGAACCATTTTTACTCGAGTTATCGTGCGGACGGACGGACAGACGGACAAAGGTTGAGCATATTAGTTTCTTCAACCAACTGTTGAAAAGCGTCAAAAAAAATGTTTGAACGTCGATTATTTTAACTGATCAATAGTGTCCGCGAATTATCTGATTTTCCAGAAGCACAAATTCCCTGTCAAATGACACAAACGTATATTTGCACTTCCCACGATATCTGTGCTACTGCAAGTCTTAATGGCGAAATTATTTTTTGCATCGACTGGCTGGTCCAGGTTATCCACAAATATATACCGAGTTTGTTTACGCAAAATTTTCCACTACGGTTATTTAGCAATCCACTACGGGTATTTAGCAACATGTAATGTATATTATGCAAGAAGCCAGTGGAGAAATAGAAACATCACTCGCACAAGTCTTTACTTGATGAGTCAATGATGAAAGATTCGTGATGATTGGAACAATGTTACAAAGATCCTGCTACATAATATAAGGTGACACTGAGGACCTCTGGAACTACAGACCCATCAGCCTCCTATCCGTGGTTTATAAAATTTTCACTAAGGTTTTTTCACATCGGCTGAGAGAACAAACCGGATTCAAGAGTTTCGACACATAGACCATATCCATGTGCTGAGAGAAGTAACTGAAAGAGCAAATGAGTATGAATTCCCATGATGTATAGCTTCTATTGATTATGAAAAGGCTTCGATTCCATGAAACCATCAGCAGTTATAATTAATGTCTGTAAAATCCTGCGGTATCGAAGATGTATACATTAGCATTATTAATAACATCTATGAAAATGCAAGCGCAGAGGTTCGGATATTTGAAGATACAGCACCAATAAAAATTGGAAAGGGAGCGTGATAAGGTGACACCATATCTCCCAAACTCTTCAATGTCATATTGCAAGGTGTCTTTCAATCATTGAACTGGGAAAACCAGGGGTTAAAGATTAATGGAGATTATTTAACTCACCTTCTTTTTGCTGACGACACAGTCATTTTTGCAGCTACCCCTTTTGAACTGCAGAGTATAATACAGGAATTAGCTGACAAGAGTAAAAAACTGGGATTAAAAATGAAATTTCAGAAAACAAAAATCACATATATATTAAAATAATACAACGTATAGTTTGTCTCAAATCCTTTTTTTTTTTTCAAGCCGACCGTGGTTTCGCTGGTTATTGATCTTGCTTCATCAGGACGAATGACCAGCGAAACCATGGTTGGCTAGAAAAAATAAATATTTGTGACAAACTATACGTTGTATAGTTGTCACAAATTAATGGAGATTATCTAACCCACCTTCGTTTTGCTGATGGCATAGTCATTTTTGCAACTACCCCATCAGAGCTGCAGAGTATGATCCAAGAACTTGCTGACAAGAGTAAAGAAGTGGGATTAAAAATGAACTTTCAGAAGACAAAAGTGATGTTCAATGCTTTTACACGAAATGAAGATTTATCGATTGATGGAGAAAAGCTGGAGATAACAGACACGTAAGTTTATCTTGGACAGCAGATATCAAGTGAGGGTCACATTAATGAAGAAATTAATCGGCGTACAAAACTTGCCTGGAGAGCTTTTGGAAGAAACAGCATAATTTTCAAGAGCAATATGCCATTATGTCTTAAAAGAAAAGTGTTTGATCAATGCATCCTTACAGTGCTTACGTATGGTGCAGAGACATGGACCTTAACTAAAAAAGACATGCAAAGGCTGCAGGCAACTCAAAGAAGCATGGAGAGGTGCATGCTTGGTGTAACCAGGAGAGATAAGAAGAGGAACTCGTGGATCCGAAAAATGACAAGAGTGGAAGACATCATGATCAGAGTTAAATCCCTGAAATGGCAATGGGCTGGACATACTGCCAGAAGGACAGACCATCAATGGACAGCCGAAATTTTAGATTGGATTCCAAGGGACAGGAAAAGACCCAGAAGAAGACCACATGGAAGATGGGTGGATGAAATTCGAAAGTATGCGGAGGAAACTTGGGAGACCGTTGTGGCAGACAGACCGTTGTGGAGGAAACTTGGGGAGACCTTCGTCCAGCAATGGATTGATAATGGTTGACAATGATGATGATGATGATGATGCGTTGTATTATCTTAATATATATATAATCGTCACAATACTTGTAGTCTTTGAGATCAAGAACAAAAATCATGTACAATGGTTTTAAAAGAAATGAAGATTTAGCGATTGATGGGAAAAATCTAGAGATAACCGATACCTACATTTACCTTGGGCAATAAATATCAAGCAAATATCACATTGATAAAGAAGTTAATAGGAGTACAGAACCTGGTTGGAGAGCATTTGGAAGAAAGTGTACATTACCATTATGTTTTAAACGAAAAGTGTTTATCAATGTATCCTTCCAGTTCTTACGTACGGAGCACAGACATGGACAGTAACTAAAAAAGAAATACAAAGCCTGCAGACAATGGAAAGAAACACGTAGAAATGCATGCTCGGTGTAACCAGGAAAGATAAGAAGAGGAACTCGTAGATCAGGAAAATGATAAGAGTGGAAGACATCATGATCAAAGTAAAATCTCTGAAATGGCAATAGGCTGGACATATTGCTAGAAAAACGGACCACCTATTATGACGTACTACAGAGGTAAAGCACGTGTCGAGACGACAAATCTGCAGCGATACACTCCCTCCGTGTAGCTTAAATGGGAGAGCAATTTACTCCGGAGTGAGGGGGAAGGAGGTGTATTTGATCCCGTCACGGACAACCTCCCTGTTTACACACTATGGACGACCGAAGTATTACAGACTGGATAACAAGGGATAGAAAAAGGCCCAAAAGAAGACCACGTGGGAGATGCGGGATGAAATATCGAAATCAGGCCGGAGTAACATGGAGGAGACTGGCTGAAGACATATCTTTGTGGAAGAAGCTTGGGGAGACCTTCATTCAGCAATGGATTGATAATGATGATGATGATGATAATGATGATGAATGTATAAACGCAAAATAAGAAAAAGTCTCCGAAACCGCTGAATAGATCCTAAATTTGTGATTTTGATCAAGAGATGTTAGCATAGGTCTGCACATCGAAAGGCGCACTAAAATATTAGTAACAAATTTCGTTCAATGAAAGATGTCCTTTAGTGAGTTGGTTTGGTTTCGGCGGTTCTTCAGTTTAAAGGTAGGTAGGTACCTTTTTTACGATTTCCAACCGTAGGTTGAAGAAGCGTATATGCTCCAGCTTTGTCCGTCCGTCTGTCTGTCTGCTCGCACGATAACTCGCGTAAAAATGGTTCGATTTCGATGAAATATTAGTATGTGGTACAGCAAAACCTGGAAAGGAACCCTGTTGAAAATAGGCGAAATGGGGTCAAAGGTCAAGACATAGGAGGTGAACCATTCTATCGTCCTTATGAGTCATAACTTACGTAAAAATACCTCGATTGCGACAAAACTTCATCATGTTGTTCCGGAGATGAACTGAACTGGTTCTGTTTACTATAATTGAAATAGGGGTCAAAGGTCAAGGCACAGGAGTGAGATTTATTCCACAGCCATTATCCTCATAACTTGATTAAAATGCTTCTATTGCGACAACACTTTAGTATGTTGTTCCGGAGGAATACTTAACCAATTCTGATTAATATCATCGAAATGGGATGAGAGGTCAAGGCACAGGAACGAGATTTATTCCATAGCCATTTTCCTCATAACGTGAGTAATAACTTGAGAAATGATTCCCTGTATGTTGGAAAGCGTATCATAATCAATGCACTGCATGATTTTACTAACTTGGTATTATAGTGTTTGATTACTACCTCGAAAAGAAGAGCCGTGATTTTTTCTCGCCAAAGAGCTAGTTTGTTAACGGAGCAAAACTGGAATAGCCACTCTCCGTAAATGAAATGCAGGCGTTCATTAAGGAACAGATTCGGCGTAAAATACCTGTCGTTGACTTTTGCGGTTCTTGAGAATAGAAGAGTGATTGATTAATGATATTACAGCGTCGTCTGTCAACCTTAATGAGATTTTATGCTCTCCAGGCGAAATCTCTGTTGCTAACGTTTAGTTACAAAGCCTTTCTCGTCCTAAGAAAAGGCAATTGCACTGCGGTTGACTGAGTGAACGACGACTACCTGTGAGGCACACACAGTTCTGCCAATCGAATTAAGTCCGAAGTGAACTCGATTACGACGGCGATCGTTTACGCATCCACGCTCAAGGCTTACAGAACAATAGTCAGAAGCTGGGGGGGGGGGTAGGAGAGAGTAAAAGTGGAGGAAGAAATAACATAAAAAGGAAAAGTTAGAATAATCTGTTTAAGCGCTCCGCTGATTTCTATGTGCCAGGATTCGCCACGCGCAATTGATTTTCTGTATCGGAGTCTGGAATGGAGATTAAAACTGATAGAACAGGAAGTAATCCTTTATGGGGAGAAAATTTTTTATCTCGTGTTTTTGAAAATATTAAGAAATTATCACATTACCAAGGTGTAGGGCGGAGAAAAAAAGGGAGAAAACAAGCGAAAATAAGGGACAAAGTAGTTTAACTGTGTTTTGAGTTTGAACTACGGTTGCTACTCCAGTTCCTTCGTCGTCCTGAATACCAGTAGTGATTACTATTACTACCTTTGTAAAGCCATTGTTCTCGAGACTGAATGAAGTCGGTTCGCATACAATTGTAAATGTGTTGATTTTAAAGTTGGGAAAAATACCTAAATTCCAAGGAGAGCTAACCTTTTTTTCCGAATAACTTGAAAAATTTCTCCATCTGTTACTCGAAGCTCTTCGCAGCGGAGGTGAAAAGAAAATGCCTTTGTCTTCACACAATTGCTTCGAGTGTTTCGGAGATCAGGGGAAGTTCTCTCTGTTCCACTTACTTGAACAACAAACACATATTTTATGTAACACATAAGTGGCAATATTTTGCTATCATTCGCAAAACACTATTTTATTTTGATGTCATAAACCTGAATAAGTAACCTGATGTACAACTAATGCAACAAACTAAATATTTTCATTTTTGTGGCAATGGAAACATAGGGCTTTCAGGATTTTCTCAGCCCATATTTCCACTACAGGAATTCATAATTTACTTAGATTGGGACATAAGATTCGGGCATTTAAATACCTTGAAGGGAGTTGAAAAATTCTAGGTTTTATGATTTGACAGATATACCTTAGTCAGCCGACTTTTTCTAATTCAGATAATTAAGTTTTCAGATCTTTAACGAATAATTCCACATATTTCATTTTAAAATCCTGACACTTTTACCGTTGAATATGAAGAATTTAAAGACTTCGAATTTTAAATTGTTAAAAGGTCGTTAAAATGTTTTATGATTTCAAAATCTCCCTCTTTAAATTCAACAGAAGTGCAGTTAAAATGCCTGAATTTTAAAGCTCACATCTTAAATGATTTATTAAGATAACTCAGATATCAAAATTTAAATACGAGGAATTCAATTTTAAAGAGGGTAATGGGCATTTTGGAACAAAACCCTTTCAAATTCTTAAGCTGGTGAGCTAGTCATTACAATTTGAAGACAAAAAAATAATTCTGAAGAATGGCGAAAAAATTTCGGAATTTAGCAACCTGAATGTGAAATCCCATGTCATTGATATTTTTGATTTTAAATTCTTAACCAAGACTGTCGGATATTTTGAATTCAAAGAGGTAGATCTTAAGATCAAGTTCAAAATGTTTTCGTGGTAGCAGCTTGCGTTTTTACAAACAGCTTTCCTAGTTTCATTAAATTGCTTTTCTAATAAAATTTGATGCATTTAAGCTTCAGCTTTTTCCTTTTCACCATGCCTTTATTCTGCGCTGTAAACTCCCAAAGTTTCTCTTTGAAGGTAACATTTAACATTTGAAAGGTAAACAGACATTTATCTAAGTGTCTTTTGTTTTACCCTCAGTGCAGTAATTTGTTCATATGCTTAACAAAATGCTTCGGGCGTTTTTGTATAACTGGATGTTTTTAATGCATTTGAAGAGTGGACTATAAATATGTGTATGTTTTTCAGCTGATTAATTCCTTATTTCTATAGCGTACTTAATGCCCCCAACGCCGAGCCAATTATAGCTTCTACGCTATATTATCAAAGGTATTCGGACACCACAATGTTTTGAGCTTTGTTATTGCAATCAATAACTAGTCGGTCCACCTTTTGCTTGTATTATGGTGGGGTGTATAACGAAGTAAATTTCTCCGTCATTTCTGTCCACGCCGGGACTCGAACCCGGGTCCCCTCATTTCGGAATAAGTCGCTCTACCAATTAAGCTACGCGGACGTTCGTAATCGCTGCTATCTGCCTTTATGTCGTGTGCGTCCTGCTGGGCAGGCAAGTCACAGGTGGCAACACGTCGAGGCATACTCTCAACCAACTTCCGGTAGGTCTCGACAGGAATGGCTCGCCATTCGTCCTGCAAAGCTGCTGCCAGAGTGGAGAGATACGATGGTCGTTGTGGTCTATTTCGTATCCGTTGCTCCAGTTCATCCCAGAGATGTTCTGTGGGATTAAGATCAGGATTCTGAGGCGACCAATCTAACAATTCCATTTCATTTTCAAAAAACGAGTCCTTCAAACGTTGGGCAGTGTGGCAGGGAGCTTGACCATGTTGGAAGAGACACCGGTCGTTTCCATAATACTGCCACATATTTGGTAGGGCAGAATTATCCAGGACGTCGAGGTACACTTCAGATTTCATGGTTTGTGGAAATAGTATGGTACACTTCAGTGTTCACGGTTAGTGGAATAATAACCAACGAGCCGTGTCTCATCCACGAAAAACAGCTCCATACCCTGATGGAGCTTCCGCCGAACTTAACAGTTGGAAGAACACAGCCCGACGAAAACCGGTCATTGGGATTGTGGTAAAGTGGAATGCAACCCGTGTCTAAAAAGTGAGTGGAGAGCGAGTTTCAGAAATGATTAGTGAGACGCCATGTTGCATAATACTGTGGAAGAGGCAAGAGAGAAAGGGAGAGAGGCGTGTCCAAGAAGCATCCTTCTTGCCTGGGTACGGGACGTCCGGAACGAGGGGACAGCTTCGGTGAGTTATGAGACTGCCGGAGTTTGCATCTTGTAGAAAATGCACTGACGGGATTGGCTGATGGCGAGGGAGCTGGGTGACCTCGCATCTCAGACCAGGGGCCCAGAGTTTTTTGGCGGTCATTCTCTGGTTTTTCGTCCAAACTGAAAGATGTGTAAGATTTTCCCCTGATGGCCGCGGTCATCAGTCTATTGAGAATTCTTAGAGTGGCTGAGGTCATTCTTTTTTAAAATCGTCGTACTTAGTAGAGGTAACTCTGTGCTATGGTACAGATCAAATTGCTAGATACTTGGTTGGTGGATATAATTCGACGGCACCTGGCACATTCATGCTCTACACCTACATGAAGAGGAGTGGTACCTAGTCCTATGAACTCGCTGCTGAACTGTGCATCCATTTGACTCTCACGATTTCACTCAGCAGTGATAGTGAATGACTCATATGATTCCTGTAGAACTACCGAAGTGAAGTGGATGTGTATAAATAGTGTACACCCCCATTGGAAATAGGGGAGGAGGTTGTAAATAAAAGATATACATAGAGCCTGTGAGTCTGCTTTCGTGGATCTAACCTAGACAACTAAAAAGTAAGCGAAAAGGTTAAGTGTTGTCAGACCTAGAAAGGTTTGTCTGGTGGCAGCAACTACCAGTAAAAGAAATTTGAAATTCCAGTACTTTCCTGACGGCAACGCTACGCACCAAGGCGATATCAGAATAAATAACTACAACACCACCACAGGGATGCCTCCAAATCCAAACCCGCCCATCAGATTGAAAGAGTGCAAAGCGTGACTCATCACTCAGATGATCAGCTTCCCAGTTGCTCGCAGTCCAGGAACGAGGGGAGATACACCACTCCAAACGGCGCTTCGCATTCACGGTAGTGATGTGTGACTTGTGTGCCGCTGCTCTACCGCAATAACCCAAACCATGCAACTCACTACGGATAGTTATGGTACTAACCGAGCCGTTACAAGCACTTCCTACTGCAGCAGCGATGGAAATAGCAGAGGAAGATCGGGATTTCTTAACATTTCTTACCATGACTCTTCTGTAACGTTCCGTCAGTTTGTGCGGCCTTCCCGAACGCTTCTTTCTGTAGTTGCACCGTCCTGCTTCCATCTCTTTACGATATCACTCGCAGTCGATTTTAGTATGTTTAGTTTAGCTGCCATGCTCCGTATGGAAACGTTACTCAAATGACATTCTATGATCAGCCCACGCTGGAACTGGGAAAGTTCACGTCCACGCGACATTTCCGTTTCAAAGTTACTGAATACACGGCAGAACATCTCAGCTTTATATACGCACCACCCGCACATCGCACCTTCCTGTGCAACCGTTCTTTGCACTGATGCAAATATTTGGTAGTGCCTGAATACTTTTGAATATATAATGTATTATTTGTTCTCGAATTATGTGGTCACGATGCAAATTATGACGTTTTGGAAAGCAAAAACTTTGTTGATTCATATGAGCACCAGATTCACGAAAGCCATACACACTGAGTGGCCACTTTATTCGAATCCCTCTTACATTATAGCGTCTCGTACCATTAATAATATCCGGACGTTTCTCTATTGATGCTGAATTCGGCCTTACGCAATCGCCGCACCACAGACCCAACTATGAACATGCTCACACAGCTATGATGAGACAAAAGCACGACTGTGAATGCAAGATAGCTCCATCGATAGAGTTAACTGATTTATAGCGCAGATTAGTAATAGGGTGCCACATAAGCAATAGCTCCGTACGTGACCTTTCAGCATCACTGAAGGTGTTTAGGGGAGACGGTTGGTGATGCAGTATGCGAATGGCAACGTACTGAGGTTGAATCTGCCAACAAAGTACTCGGTAAACTTTCAAAGCAAACAGAACGTGACAGGAGAGTTCCCCGTTCAAAAGGAAGTTCAACAGTGTCTGAAATCACGCAAACCCTATGTGAGACTATTGGGACTGACGTGAGCATCAGCAAAGTGCGCAGGATGTTGCGCGGTGTCGGTTACTAAGATCGAACTGTCATCCACAAGCGGAGAATCATTCTGATTAATGCCACATACTGATCAGCGTGGTGTAAGGAACGTCGATCTCGACTGTAGAGCAATGAGAAATTGTGATGAACGGAAGAATCGCAGTATGTACCAGTCTGATAGTCGTTCCTATACTTCAGGGGCCGCGGGTGGCCCAGTGGGCAACGTTCGTGACTGCCACGGAAAGGGCTTCAGGTTCGATCCCAGGAAGGTACGAACGCTCGATCCACTAAATATCCGCCGTGCGTTGGATGGGCACGTTAAGCCGTCGGACCCCGGGTACTAACCCCCGGTAATAAATAAGGGCGTCTTCCTCCCCCTTTCTACTTCGCTTCCGTGTCACTTTCCTATCGGGCGCTCTAGCCCAAATCTCCTAGTTTCCTGTTTCTAAGGGTTGTTTAAGACCTGGGGTCAGACACTCCCTTCCTAAAATCCTCTACATATGATTATGATGATGTTCCTATACTTCAGTTCACCCTGAGATGACACTTCAGTTTATGGTACAAGAGCCTACGCACTCACTGAGCCTTCGTGGAAGGCCGAGAGTTATGTTCATCCGCGTCATTCCCCAATGTGTCCTGCTGTTAACAGTTTTCAATCACTTCCCCCATCAACTCATTGGCATCTTTGTCTCACAAACACTGCATACCTACGCATGCGTGTGTTGGTCTGATTTTAAAACCTAATTTCTGAAAGTAGATCATTTTTAGATTTGTCTAAAATAAGTATATATACTTATAAGTGAACAGCTAGAACAATAGAAAGTATGATTCTGGGCAATAAATGCATTGGTTTTTACGGAAAACCTTGGGAACTACTTTTAGTCGCGGCGATAGGTTTCACATACCTTCCCCTTGAGTGTCATCTTTGGGTGAATCGAAGTATAGTTGTGGTAGATGCCGAGAGAAAGGTACCTTCTGGGATGTATCGTCTTGACAATGAAGTTTGGCTTAGGCACGCGGAAGGTATGGAGCCTTTTTTCGTAGTTCGGCTTTGACCAATTAGTCATTTTGGGCAAAAGTATGAATGCTGAGCTCTACCTAGACGTTCTGAACAACTATGCACAGCTAGAGTTGTGGCAATGCTTTGGGAAAGGCCTATACCTCAAACAGCCGGGCAATGCACAATGTGATACTTTTCGTGTTGTTGCAGATTGGTCTGAGGACATGAACACTGAAATGTCGGACTGGCCAGCCCAGAGTTCTGATCTGAACTCTATAGGAAATCTCTAAGACGATTTAGATCATCGGGTGCGTGTAAAAAGTGATCGTCCAACAAACAAAGCTGAATTGGTTAATGCTTTGAAGGCGGAATGGCGGATTATATCGACGAAAAATTTACAGAAAACTGGTAAAGAGTATTCCACGAAGACTAGAGGTCATCATAAGGGCCAAGGTTTCAGCACACAGTATTAAATTTTCTGTAAATAAAGATTATTTGCAGATATGTAGGTGTCCGAATATTAATAGCAGGGAAGTGTGGTATGTCTATGGAAATAGACATACATAATCCGTACGTTTCAGGTAAGTGTTTCGAGAAAAGAAAGGCGCTGAATATAACCTAAACTCGATATAACGGATTTAAAGCCATGAAATACAATATATTATCAAAAGTATTCGGACACTATCCAATATTTGCGTAAGTGCAAAGAACAGTTGCGTAGGAAGGTGCGCTGTGAATGGGGAGGTAAGTATATAAAGCTGAGATGAACTGTCGTGTTATCAGTGGCCGCGGGTGGTCTAGTAGGCAACGTTCGTGACTGCCACGGAAAGGGCCTCAGGTTCGATCCCAGCAGCTACGAACGCTCGATCCACTAAATACCCGCCGTGCGTCTGATGGTCTCGTTAAGCCGTCGGACCCCGGGGTACTGCCTCTCCGGTAGTAAACAAGGGCGTCTTCTACCTCGCTTCCGTGTGACTTTCCTATCGGTCACTCTAACCCAAATCTCCTAGCTTCCTATTTCTAAGGGTTGTTCAAAGCCTGGGGTCAGACACTCCCTTCCTAAAATCCTCTACATATGATCATTTGACCGTGTTATCAATAGAGCCGCGAATGGCTTAGTGGTTAACGAATGTGCCACTGATGGAGCGGACTCAGGTTCGACCCTAGGTGGTGATATTTGTTAACAATCGCTGAATATCCGCCGTGCCTCGGATGAGTACGTAAAGCCGACGGCCCCCTGTAATGACCCCCTGGTTACAAATAAAGATATCAATTCCTACATTTCTCTCTGCCTTATATGTGCAACACCGACTTGTATTGTGGGGCCATCTACTGTCGTCAATCTGACTTACAACTGTTTTGACTTGTTCTCATTCTCCATAGGATGTAACAGATGTCTGGATGGAGTCTAAACCTTCTCTATGGACTTAAGTCGTACATTAAATTGGATAGTTGACTCAGCGTTGGTGTTCAGTTGCCGCGGGCAGGGTACCGCATCCACGGCATGTCGAGCATAATTGAGTTGGAAGCGGATATGCCGCGTGGACATGAACTTTCCGAGTTCCAGCTTGGGCTGGACATAGGATGTCATTTGAATAACGTTTCTACACGGAGCATTGCAGCTAAACTAAACATAACAAAATCGACAGTAAGGGACGTCGTGGTGAGACGGAAGAGGGACGGTGCAACTCAACTGCAGCAAAAAAAAAAAAAAAAGAAAACAGAAAAAGAAACGTTTAAGAAGGCCGCACGAACTGACGTAACATGACAGAAGAGCCATGGTAAGAAATGTTAAGCAATATCCTCTGCCATTTCAATCGCTGTTGAAGTAGGAAAAGCTTGTAATGGCTCGGTTAGTACCATAACTATCCGCAGAGAGTTTCACAGTGTGGGTTATTATGGTGGAGCAACAGGGCACAAGCCACACGTCACTACCATGAATGCGAAGCTACCATTCGTCCGAAAGGGGTCCGGGTTCGAATCCCGGCGAGGCATGGATGTTGTGTTTGTCTTACGGCACTGGCTCTCTCCCTTCCCTGGAGCCAGTGACCCTAAATTAAGGACGGGCGACTGCTTATAGCCCATTGAGTTGTTCACGGTGGTCGTTAAACCTCCAATCAAAAAAAAAAAAAAAAAAAGCCGCCACTAGCAAAAATGGCTTTTTCTCGCATTTATAAATCTATTTAAGATGAGGTATCACTTCTCTGTTGATTTGACATGGAAATACACTTTATTAACTCTCCGTTTCTGATTAAATTAGTTTACTTTATTACGCACATTTTAATTTTGCTCGGTTACGGATAACAGTCACGTGAATTGTGTTTCGAAAGAATCTTGTTTACGTAGGGTGAAGGACGATAGGGAGACATCGCCGCTAAGTCACTAGATAGACATCGCTGCTAATTCTGGATGCACTGCGAAATTTTCTTTAATCTTACTCAAAATCTCTACACTGCATGGGCTCTAAAGCCATTTTCGCACGAACTTGGAGGAAGTTTCAGTCTTTCATTCCGGAAGCATGCTGTTTCAAGACGAAGAAAGTTAAATTTAAGGATGTTTGAAATTGTTTCAATCTTCCTCGCAGATTTTCCGCCTGTCCAGAGTTAAACTGGGTCGTCGGCACCTTCTCAAAATCCTCTTCTGACTAAAAACCTAGTATTAAGAATGATTGTACTGAAAAGTGTTCTTTTGTTGCGAATAATAAGAAGAAGCAAATTTTCCGCTAGTTTCTCCGCGCTGAATAACATCTTAATGCAAAAAGAAACTATTTTCTTATTCTCAGACTAAATATACATTTCAGGTACACGGACATTCTTTCTATTATAGCAACAAATCGCTTCCCTACTTTGAGGGGTGTGGAAGAAATTTTTCCTCTAAGTTCTTTTTCAAATCGTGCAAAGTTTGTCGGCTTCTTGAATGGAGCTCTTTTCGGTGACGCATGACTAAGATAGCAACCGAAAAATACCGAAGGGTTATTAGAAAACCTTAGCACAATTTGAACGGAAAGATGCAAAAACGTGATGGGAGCAACAAAGTAATATTTGCTTTTGTTATCTTCGTAAAAAATGGTCCTTTGTACTTAATAAATGCCTTTCTATTACTTTTCTGACACAGATGCGATAATCATTGAGAATGAAAAGAAAAGCAGGTCTCACTGTAATTTGCATTACTGACTGTACCCAATGACAAAGCGCGTATTGCGAGCAGTGACCTATAGGCGTAAATTGTCCATAGCACACCGAAGTTATGAAAATAAAAGAGCTGAATGCTGGTGAAATCTATTTTCAAATCAAAATATTCTGCCTTACCACTTCTAGATTTGCCAGCTGTTTTTGTACTTTCGTACAATGTATAGTTCTTACACTATTAAAAAAATTCTACTTAAAAATGAGAACCTGAACCTACTCGTTTTTTTTAAGTACAATCGTATCGTAAACGAGTACATGGTATGCTCAAATATAAGGAACCATACGTACTTACAAATAACTGCGTCAATAAATATAAATATAATCTCGTATTACTTCATTTTAGATATTATAGATTTCAAGAGAAATTATTTAATAAATGTGTAAAGTGACAGACATAAATAATAAGTACAACAAAGTCACTGATCAAAAGTAATTTAATTATGCATAAACTTTCTAGTTGTACGTTTTTACATTAGCTATATTTGTGTCAATCTCATAAATAATATATTGTCGCTTCATTACTATATTTGTCATAAAATTGTGCGGTCCATTTGCCCAGCATGTGACAACGAGTATATCCCAGATGTGCCATCGAATGATATACTTCCAGTTGATTTTATGAATAAATGAGTATATATCGAATACACGTATTCCAAACTTGCAATTGAGCCGTGAATGGCTGAGTGGTTAGCAGTTCAGACTACCAATGCAAGGTCCTCAGGTTCGTTCCTTGGCTGATCTTGCGGAAGTGGTGTGATTTGCTAACAATCACTGAATATTCGCCGTGCATCGGACGAGCACGTTAAGTGACGGCCCCCAGGTTGGACCCACTGGTTAAATGGGTATCTTTTCCTATGCCCCCCCCATGAAATTCTCTCACCCCTCTATGTGCAACATCGTACTTGTACGGTGGCGCCATCTACTGTACTCTAACCTCACTACCAACTGTTCTGTCAAAGTCGCTAGACTTGCTCTCATTACTTCCGTTTCTGTGTCCTGCCCAAAAGGCAAACTCGCTGTAGGTGGCTGGGACCTAAAATCTACTAACTGTGGACGGAAGTCATACAAGAAAGTGACTCATACTTGCCTGGGAGAAATATTGCCAAACTTGCAATCAAACTGCGGATGGCTTAGTAGTTAGAGATTCAGACTGCACATGGAGGGTTCCCAGATTCAAACCTAGCCTGGTAGTGTGAATTTCTAAAAATCGCTGAATACCCGCCGTGCATCGCACGAGCACGTTAAGTGAGGGCCCCCGGGTAGGAATCCTCGGTTAAAGTTCCTAAGCCCCTCTAATTTCTCTCTGCCTTCTATGTGCAAACTCCTATGCTTGTATGGTGGCGCATTCTGGTGTGCCCTCTCTCACTTACAAACTACCATGTCAGAATCGGTAGATTCGCTCTAACTTCATTCAGTCAGGGAACAGAAAATTAATGAAGTTAAAGCACATATATTTGAAATACACTGACGGAAAAAAATCCCAACACCACGAAAAAATAGTTGTAGAGGAATGAAATGGCGGCAATACATTTGTATAGGTAACATATTTAATCGATTAAGGTTTCAAGATCACAGCTTATTGTAAGCGCGAGAAGAGCCATTTTAAATGTGAAATGCTGGTACATTAATAACCGGTGTAACCGCCAGAATGTTGAATGCAAGCACGCAAACGTTCATGCATTGTGTCGTACAGGTGCTGGATGTCAGTTTGTGGGATGGAGTTCCATGCCTGTTGCACTTGGTCGGTCAATACAGGGACGGTTAATGCTGGTTGGGGGTGACGCTGGATTTGTCGTCCAATGATGTCCCATACGTACTCGATTGGTGAAAGATCTGGTGATCTAGCAGGCCACGGCAACATGTCGACACTCTGTAGAGCATGTTGGGTTACAACAGCGGTATGCGGGCGAGCGTTATCCTGTTGGAAAACACCCCTGGAATGCTGTTCATGAATGGCAGCACAACAGCTTGAATCACCAGACCGACGTACAACTGTGCCGTCAGGGTGCGTGGGATGACCACGAGAGTGCTCCTGCTGTCATAGGAAATTGCTCCCCAGACCATAACTCCAGGTGTAGGTCCAGTGTGTCTCGGCCGCAGACAGGTTGGTTGCAGGCGCTCACCTGGCCTCCTTCTAACCAACACACGGCCATCACTGGAGCCCGGGCAGAACCGGCTTTCATCAGAAAACACAACAGATCTGCACTCCGTCCTCCAATGAGCTCTAGCTTGACACCACTGACGTCGCAAACGGCAGTGGTTTGGAGTAAGTGGAATGCACGCAACAGGGCGTCTGGCTCGGAGCTGTACTTCAAGTAACCGATTTGTAACAGTTCGTTGTGTCACTGTGGTGGCAACTGCAGCTCGAATTGCTGCCGCAGACGCGGTACGATGCGCCACGGCCATACGCCGTACATGGCGGTCTTCTCTCTCAGTAGTGCCACGTGGCCGGCCGGAACCCAGTCTTCTTGAGGCAGTACCTTCCCTTGACCACCTCTGCCAGCAATCATGCACAGTGGCTACATTCCTGCCAAGTCGTTCTGCAATATTGCGGAAAGAAAATCCACCTTCTCGTAGCCCTATTACACGACCTCGTTCAAACTCCGTGAGCTGTTGATAATGGCTTCTTCGTTTTCTTAAAGGCCTTCTTGACTAACATCAACACACTACGTCGAATCTCAACGATAACTAACGCTCACGAACGTTACAGCGCGTATTTACAGCAAACCTGCTTTGCATGTTCCGAGGGGGCGCTACTAGCGCCACACGTATGCGCCGAGCGCGAAATCTGCATAGACGTCATCTTACAGATGTACTCTCACCGCCTACCAACTGTCGTTTATCTAACACAAACCCTTCTTGGTGTTGGGATTTTTTTTCCGTCAGTGTATATGGATTTGTTAGTACATGTATTTGAAATATATGTACTCAAAACTGAGTACACATATTTCAAATTAGAAATACCAGATACACTCACAATTGATTTCCTGTATGTACTCAAAAATGAGTACGTGTCTTTTCCAAAAATGAGACACAAGTACTCGGAGCTATTATAAGCCTAGAATGTACTCAAAAACGAGTACATTTTGCTTATTTCTAAGTACCAGAATATCGAGGTAGACGTGCTGGTCAACAGGTTTGTCCACCATAACCAATGGGCCGAGATCATACCACGAAAAATACCCCCACACGAGTACACTGCCAGCTTCAAACTTGATCGTAGGAACAGTACACTGTGGTAAATAGAGTTCCCCTGGCTGCCGCCATACTCACACACGCCCATCAGATTGAAGGATCGTGCATCTGGATTCATCAGTCCATCGGACCCATTTCATTTGAACTACGGTCCACGATAATTGTTCTTTACACCATGCTAAACGACGAGTGGTATTCCGAGTGGAGATGAAAGGCTTATGAGCAGCCGCACGACCACGGTAACCCATGGAATGAAGTTCCCTGCGAAGGGCATGTTTACATACCGAGGTTCTAGCATTTTTACTCACCTGTACACTGAGGTCATGTGCAGTAGTACTCTGTCGATTAGCTGAAACGACTCTCCTGAGGCTTCGGCGTCCTCTATCACTGATTTTCTTTAGTCTGCCGGTACGTTTTGCTGCTTCAGGCATGCCACGTGCCTTCCATTTATTCAGTAAATCCAAAATAATTGACTTGGGTATGTTTAAACGCCTCGCGGTTTCTCTTATAGACAACCCACTAATATAACACCCAACAATCTTTCCTTTCTCAAAGTCAGTTCTCTCCTGCCGCGACATTTTCACTCAGACTCGCAGTGAGTTATGATCGCGGTCAGTTGCAGGCTTGTTTTTATACCGTTTGCAGCTGTACCGCGCATCTTAACAACGCAGCAAATCCGTTCATTTGCTTTTAAAGGGGTGTCCGGTGACTTGTCAGTATAGTGTATAACACGATGAAGTGTAACCTGTAGATATCCTAGACCAAAAGTTACCAATCCGCTTCACTAACACACTTGCGATTCAGCTTTTCTTTCTGTCTTGAGGTCAGATTTTAGCTTGCGCGTGCACAGACGTACTTTCGTAGCTACATCGTATTTCATCGGTGTCAAGGCCGTTTCTTACGTTCTTCTAAATCTGAATAATAATAATAAATATTATTTCTGAAACACTAAACAGTCGAAGTACTTACTATTGCCGCATACATACATATCATTAAGCAGTTCTCTGGAATTTAGAGGTTGTTCCTCAAAGAAAGACCATCTGCCAAGTAAACATTTATGGGAATCATGGAAGAACAGGCATTTGTTTATGCCCAGCGCCATCTTGTGACGTCATACTTCGACGACGTATAAGCAACTCTGAGGTCTATAGTAGTCTCATGCCCTTAGTTAGGGCCACTAGTTTCAGAAGGGACAGAGCTAGTGCCATCGGATAAGCATAATCGAACCCAGGTTCGTCTCCAGCCAATCATCAGAATCCAGTGCCTCTACAACTCGGACACCCGCGCTGCCTTTCCAATTCCTACTCAGAATTTTGATAACTTCTAGTGCGTATAATACGGCTGTAATTTGTTGTGCGGTATGTGGTGCATCATGTCTGATTTCATTCCATAGAGGATTTCTGCATTCAAGCCCACTTCCGGCTGTGCATTTTTTCATGTCTGTCTCATGAGCTGCTTTCTTTTTGTAGAGTTTAACGACACCCATGATTATCTAAGACTTTGAGGAGTCATCCGTCCCTAATTTGGGGCGGCTGGCTCTAGGGGTGGGGCCTTGCTATCGGGCAAACGCGGCGCCCTTGTCTCATAAGGGGATCAATATTGGGTCACACTCGGAAGATTGGCCAGAAGTCTGCGCTTCTGGCTACACAGAGCCAGGGGTTGCCACGAGCTGTTTTCACCGAATCTGAAAGGGAATTATTGGCCGTCCCGGTGGGAGAGTGGTCCGAAGCTCGGTCCTCTAACCATTAGCCCGAAATGGGACCAAGGCCCGAATCGCGGGTGCGGCATTAATGGGGCGTTTGCCTTATTGCACTGGCTCTTTATCTCTCACTGGAACCAGTGGACACAAATTCGGGACAGGCGAAGGCTTGTAGCCCATTGATTTGCTCACGGGGGTCGCTACACCCCCCCCCCCCCCAAAAAAAAGACTATTGTGTTATCATCAAACAGAGATCATTGATCTTTCCACGTTTATAAGTGAGTCACGGAAAAATTCTCATTGGCCGCCACCATTTCCGGTGGCGGCCAATGAGAATTTTTCTGACTCACTTTTAAACGTGGAAAGAGCGATGACCTCTTCTCGGTGGCGGCCAATGAGAATTTTTCCGTGACTCACTTATAAACGTGGAAAGAGCGATAACCTCTGTTTGATGTTCCTGGTCCACGTCAAGTGTCTGTATTGATTATTCATTCGTATTCTAATTATTTGTTCCGTTGCTGCTTACCATCTTTGGTGAATCCCCAGCATTGTGCGGGGCTCCTAGAAGCAACCTGACAAATTGGTTTGGCAGTTAGTGTGTGTGTGTGAGTCTGGAGGAATTCGAGGCCACTGTGGTGCAGTGGAAGCATATCCGGCGCGTAACTGTAAGACCCTGGGTTCGTATCCCGGTGGCGGCCAATGAGAATTTTTCCGTGACTCACTTATAAACGTGTTGAAAGAGCGATAACCTCTGTTTGATGTTCCTGGTTCACGTCAAGTGTCTGTATTGATTATTCATTCGTATTCTAATTATTTGTTCCGTTGCTGCTTACCATTTTTGGTGAATCCCCAGCATTGTGAGGGTCTCCAAGAAGCAACCTGCCAAATTGGCTTGGCAGTTAGTGTGTGTGAGCCTGGAGGAATTCGAGGCCGCTGTGGTGCAGTGATGGAAGCATATCCGACGCCTAACTGGAAAACCCTGGGTTCGTTTCCCGGTGGCGGCCAATGAGAATGTTTCCGTGACTCACTTATAAACGGGGAAAGAGCGATAACCTCTGTTTGATGTTCCTGATCCACGTCTAGTGTCTGTATTGATTATTCATTCACCTTCTAATTATTTGTTCCGTTGCTGCTTGCCATCTTTGGTGAATCCCCAGCATTGTGCGGGGCTTCAAGAAGCAACCTGCCAAATTGGGTTGGCAGTTAATGTATGTAAGTCTAGAGGAATTCGCGGCAACTGTGGTGTAGTGGAAGCATATCCAGCGCGTAACTGGAAGAACATGGGTTCGGTTCGCGGTGGCGGCCAATGAGAATGTTTCCGTGACTCACTTATAAACGGGGAAAGAGCGATGACCTCTGTTTGATGTTCTTGGTTCACGTCAAGTGTCTGTATTGATTATTGTGTTATCTATGACACCTTTGTTGTGGTTCTACCAAGGTATTTAAGTGGTGATAAAACCAAAGTGTAAACATTTATATTTATTGCTGGCAGTGATTACCACCGGCGTGGCGCAGTTGGTTAACGTGCAGTGTGGGAGGCTGGCGTTTCTGTCGGGTGTTCGAATCCCGGTTCTGCCGGCCATCTAGTCAGCGGTTTTTCCGTGGTTTTCCTCTGACTCCCTCGCCTTGGGGACGCTAATGTGTAGATGGTTCCCTGTGAAGTCAGCCTCGGACGCACTTTGTCCCTTAGCCCCAGGCAGCACAGGAATGGCAAACCGGCTATATTAATTTGCCAATAACCCTCAAAGTCGCATAATCGTCTTTGCGTGATTCAACCAGTCATTGAGCTGACATTGATTTATCTTCCCAATTATTTGGATTACACATAGATCCCACGAAGGATATGTAAAAGGGAAAATTCTAAAGGAGCAAGTGTAAGGGCGCGAAGTGAACGTTTCATATGTTTTTATTTTAAATAAAATAACTCTAGGAATTAGCGGTTTGGTGCGTGAAGGATATGCTCAAACTTTTCATTTTATCTCCGCAATAACGAATGAATAAATTACTGCGTGGCGAGTTTGTAAACGGAAAATCTTTTATCCCATACCATTAATATTTCCTTTTTGTTTTTGAATTTCTTCATGTTCTAGGGCGGTAATTTCAATATGTACCACATTTTTTATGCGTGGCTCAAGAATATGCGTTTCCCCCGAGGGAAAGAAAGGTTCTTAGTAAATGTGTTCCTTTGTTTTTTTTCTATACTCGTGGGAAATGTTTATTTCGTACGTGAAAAAAAATGAGAAATGAAAAGAAATGTAACAATTTCCATTCGATTCTTGAAATTTTAGAAAGAAACGGAATATCTATGTGTTGTAAACAGTTGTTTCTGTTTAAGCAATAGTTTTTTGTCCAACATACATAATTTCGAAACAAGAAATACACTTTAAGAACAACTTCAATTTTCTAAAAACTTTCAGAAATATCTTCATACAATTTCTTATGCGAGTATGCGCTGGTGCTTTTTTCAAAGTGGTTGTATCAAAATATTCTCATTATTTAAAACATGGAACCTTTCACGTTTCAAGCAAGCAAATAATGTTGCATTATTTAATATTCCACCAGTTCAAATAGGCCCCTAAAAGTGTAGGATTACATTACACATATGTGATAATTATAATGGAAAGTTTTATGATTGAAAAAGGATTTTAAGCCCCACATTCGTATGAAACGTGCATTTTCGAGCTATGAATAACTAAACGAAATGAAATGAATGCGGCGCAGGTATATCTCGAAGGATGTTGAAAGACAGGCAGGTTTTTTAGTTTAGAGGTTTAACAACCACCGTGAGCAACTCAATTGGCTATTAGCAGTCGGCCGTCCCTAATTTAGGGCCACTGGTCCCAGGGAAGAGATAGAGCCGGTTCCTTAAGAGAAAAACAACATCCATGCTTTACCGGGACTCGAACCAGTACCCAGAAGCCAGTGCGTAGACCACTGTGCCACCAGAGCTTCCAGAGAAGTTACAAAACAGCAAACGTATCCTACACAGGACTTTTCCTAGGTCGTGTAGGCAACTTGGATCCTGATCACTCAGCCGCCGAAGCATGATAAATGAGCTAATTTATCAGTGTGCAAGACATTTTTTGAAAATGTTAAGGCCGCCCCGGTGGCGCAGTGGTCTATGCGATGGCCTGTGATCATTCGTCCGAAAGGGGTTCGGGTTCGAATCCCGGTGAGGCATGGATGTTGTGTTTGTCTTACGGCACTGGCTCTCTCCCTTCCCTGGAACCAGTGACCCTAAATAAGGGACGGGCGACTGCTTATAGCCCATTGAGTTGCTCACGGTGGTCGTTAAACCTCCAATCAAAAACAAAAAAAAATGTTAAGCGAAAAATTCCAAAATTTGTACTTAGATCGTATTGCTAAACCTACTTATTCAAAAAATAAATCGGTCGAGCGGCATTTGACTTAAAGCAGAATGGGACAAATTTTCTTAACGAGAAACAATTCTTGAACGTAGTGAATTTATGACTCCGTAATCAAGACTTACTGGGGATAAACATATATGTATATATATTTTGATTGGGGTTTAACGACCACCGTGAGCAACTCAATGGGCTACAAGCAGTCACCCGTCCCTAATTTAAGGCCACTGGTTCCAGGAAAGGGAAAGAGCCAGTGCCGTAAGACAAACACAAGCTGCATGCCTCACCGGGATCCGAACCCGAACCCAACTCGGACGAATGATCATAAGTCAGCGCTTATACCACCAAATAATTAAACAGATCCAGCGGGTATTTCGATTTGAAAAAAACCCCTTCAATGTGGGTTTTCGTGAATATAAATTACATCTGACTTGATTGGACGTGAACTGTTTCATTGAATCCACTGCTGTCTACGCTTAACGTTGGTATATAATACTAACTTTTTATTCGCGGTAGCCACATTGTTTTAAAACTGTTCATTTTGTTCACAGCTTTCTAACTAAAGGAAGGTACTGATCCGCTTCCTGCTGTTTTGCGATGGCAGCTCATACTGTAGCACTCACAGATTGAAATTAGACACTTATCTCGTTGCCAGATGATTCCATCAGATTTTTTTTTTTTTTTTTTTTTGATTAGAGGTTTAACGACCACCGTGAGCAACTCAATGGGCTATAAACAGTCGCCCGTACCTAATTTAGGGTCACTGGTTCCAGGGAAGGGAGAGAGCCAGTGCCGTAAGACAAACACAACATCCATGCCTGACCGGGATTCGAACCCGGACCTCGTACGGACGAATGATCAGAGGCCAACGCCTTAGACCACTGCGCCACCGGGGCGGCTCCATCAGATTTGGACAGCTGTCTCCTATGCTGTTAAGCGGAGATTTGCTTCCAGCGTATCATTTAGTTCAGGTAGGACTCGGTTCACCCTGCTTAACTTTTGGCACTCGCATAGATCCCGATTGGAAAGGGCGATGAGTACCCGATCTTCTGGACACAGATGGTCTTGACATTATAATACAACTTACATTGTAATAAAACTATAATACTAAATGATTAAACTATGGCTTAAAATTTAAATAATTAAACAGAAAACGGAATACAAAATACGATGAGAAAAAGCAATTGATTTGAATACCAATGGCCTGGAGGTCAAGACTGTCTTCCTTCCACCAAAAAAACCTCACTTTTGCAACCCATGGATCAAGTAGAAACATCCACCATCAAGGCTTAATACTTACGGACAACACTCAAGGGGATTTCTAAAGCTGTTCAAGTGCCCGATAATGCCACGTTGAAAGACTACTAGAAGACTACACTCCATGACACTGAAATGTTGGAGATCCCTTTCATGCTGTCGTATTTTTTTTGTTTTTTTGTTTTTTGATTGGAGGTTTAACGACCACCGTGAGCAACTCAATGGGCTATAAGCAGTCGCTCGTCTCTGATTTAGGGTCACTGGTTCCAGGGAAGGGAGAGAGCCAGTGCCGTAAGACAAACACAACATCCATGCCTCACCGGGATTCGAACCCGGACCCCTTACGGACGAATGATCAGAGGCCAGCGCCTTAGACCACTGCGCCACCGGGGCGGCCATGCTGTCGCATGACTTCTAGTAGTCTTTCAAAGTGACATTATCGAACACTTGAATAGCCTTAGAAATTCCCTTGAGTATTTTCCGTAAGTAATAAGCCTTGATGGTGGATATTGCTCCTTGATCCATGGGTTGCAAAAGTGAGGTTGTGTTTGGTGGAAGGAAGACAATCTTGACCTCTAGGCCATTGGTATTCAAATCAATTGCTTTTTTCCCCTCGCAGTTTATATTCTGTTTTTTGTTTAATTATTTAAATTTTAGGCAGTGGTTTAATTATCTAGTGATATTCACTGCCGGAAAGTGAAAAAAAACACCGAGAAGGAATTGGCGGACGATCATGAAATTTACATATGTCAATTGGGTCGAGTTTACGTAGGTTTGATGTTAATTTCGGGACCAACCGGTGAGCGCTTACGCCACAGCACGGCATAACAGGCAAATTATCATCAGTGGTATTTAAGGAGTACGGCGAAGTGAATGTAATCAGTCGTCGGCGTACGGACACGTGCGAAGATCCTGAAGAAGCTGCAATGCCTGGACATGGAAGACGTGTACGATTTCAGCAGTTATCGGACTTTGAGCGAGGTCGTCTAGTCGGACTCCCCGAGGCTGGGTGGTCGTATCGTCGTATTGCGGAGCGAATTGGACGGGAAGTATCGGTGGTGGTGCGATGGTGGCGTAGATGGTCCGAGGAACATTCCCACACGAGAAGACGTGGAACCGGTAGTCACAGACGGACTGATGAGCGGACCGATCGACGCATAAGAAGAGCGGCGTTGTCAAGCAGAACATCCACTGCGACGCAAATCCGAGCTGCCGTTGCACCTGACGTGACTGTGCGAACAATCCGTAACCGTCTACTGGATGCAGGACTACGTGCACGTGTGCTTCTGGCATGTGTACCTCTGACTCCAGCCCACCGTCAGGAACGGCTGCAGTGGTGTCGCCATCGTCTGCACTGGAGAACGCAATGGCGATCTGTCGTGTTCAGCAATGAAAGCAGATTCTGCTTGGAAACCTCCGATAGCCGTATGCGTGTTCGCAGACGCACAGGGGATCTTCTCCAGCCTTCTTGCATCCGCCAGCGACACACAGGGCCTACACCTGATCTCCTGGTGTGGGGAGCGATTGGTTATCGCTCCCGTACACAACTAGTGTTTGTACCGGGTACGTTAAACAGCACCTCTTACATCAACAACATCATTCATCCCGTTGTTGTGCCATTTGTAAGGTCGGTCCATCGTGGTGTTTTCCAGCAAAATAATGCACGCCCACACACGGCACGTGCAAGGCAACATGCACTTCAGGGTGTGAGACAACTTCCATGGCCTGCACGTTCACCGGATTTGTCCCCCATTGAGCACTTGTGGGATTTTATGGGACAACGACTTATCCGGTCTCCACGGCCAGCCACGACCATCCCCGATTTACGCGTCCAGGTTGAGGATGCTTGGAACTCAATACCCCAAACTTACATTCAACATCTGTACGACAGACTCCATGCCAGAATTGCACAGTGTGACGCAGTTCATGGCGGTTCAACCTCGTACTAACCATGTTACATGGAAATGTTATTTTTCAGTTTACCAGCAAATACAGCTGTATTTTGCCATAATGTTTTGATCACGCTATCCTCTGTATTCCGTTATTATGCTGTATAAATTTCGTTGGTATCAGACGTCTCCTTCTTGGTGTTCTTTTTTCACTTTCCTCCATTGTAGTTTTATTACAATGTCGGAACTATCTGTGTCCAGGGAATCGGGTGGGTCAGGGCTCATCATCCCCTCCAATCGTGATCTATGAGAGGCGCAAAATGAAGTGGTGTAAACTGAAGCGCGGTAATCCGAGGTCTACCTGTATTGTTATTATTAATGAAACATAATAAGACAGTTGGGGAGAATGCCTCTTTTTTACCTGTTTGTTATTTGAAATGCTTTTAAAATAATTTTTAAATTTAAGGTTTGTGACGTACTGCGGAGGTAAAGCACGTGTCAAGACGACAAATCTTCAGCGATACATTCCATCTGTGTAGCTTAGTTGGGTGAGCAACTTACACCGGAGTGAACGGCAGCGGACAAATTTGTGTTTTAATATTGGTGCCCGAACGTAATAATGGAATGGATGTACTGGCCGTAGGGTTCTTTAAAAACACGTGTGATGTTTTTCCACACATCATCTAGAATTATTGAAAATTCGTTCTTAGCTTAAAAAAAAAAAAAGAGGGAGTTGATATGACGTACTACGGAGGTAAAGCACGTGTGAAGACGACAAAGCTGCCGCAATACATTCTGTTCGTGTAACTTTGTTGGTAGAGCAGCTTACTCCGGAGTGAGGGAGTGCGGCTTCGATTCCCTCACGGACAAAGTTGAGTTTTCAGAGATTCCCCCATCTCTTCTCTGTTCCTTTACATATGTGACGCAATCTTCAGCTTATTGCTGTCTCTGAGAAACCTCGCCGGCAAATCCCGATGGCGCACTGGGAGGTTGTTTACCTGAGAAGCTGCGGTCCTATATCAGGACGTTTCAAACCAGTTGTGACAAGTTCTTTTTAAAAAACAGTCTTTCCAGTAGCTGCTGATGATATTATATTAACTTAACTGTGTGTTTGACGAGTGACATTCGCCTGCAAAGGACCAATAAATAAATACTGGGCATAGTAAGTAAGTAAGTCTTTTTAATTTACCTGGCTATTATTATGCTGTATCTAATTGGCTCTTTCATGTGCAATCAAGTATTTCAGAACAGTGAAGTGAACCTATCCGGGAGTAGGCCAAGTAATTCAATAAGCTTTACAGTGGAGCAAACTACTGCACCAGGTTTTTGCTTCAGACAGAAGAGTGAATTACAGTTAAATTTCTGTTCGGGTATTATTGGGTGTGTGCAAAAGTTCTACCGTTTCTGTACTAGATGCAAATTGCGATTGGAGTAGTTACGTCACAGATGACGCTGCGATGACGAATTTTCGGCCAATAAAGCGTGGAGCAATAGAACATATAGAGGCACTAGGTTTGTCCGAGTAAGTAATTTGTAACGGAAATCGCGGACGGTGTAATAACGGAAATCGCGAACTTTCTCAATGAGTTCAGACGTGCACACTGAAATCAGGCACCCGAGCCTTTCGTTACTTTCCAAATCTTCCCGCCCATCCTTGAAACGTGCATGCCATCGGAATATTTGTGCACGAGATAGACAATTAGCTCCATATACATCACGCAACAATTCAGCTGTCTCAGATGCAGTTTTACCAATGTCCGAACAGAACCTTATATTTGCTCTCTGCTCCATGACTGAGCAGTGACAATTGTTCTTCCATCGAATGACACCATGCACAGCGTAGTCTTCTGCGCAATTCTCACGCAAACGCTGTTGCCACTGCATAGCTGATAAATAACTTATAGAAAAAACATGCCTTCACGACCCGTGCGTTTTTTAAAAAGATTTTTTTTTTAAAAATCAGTCTCATTACTTAATTCCCACACTGTGTAATTGCGACTATTCTTAGTTTAATGTATGTAGTCTTACAGAGCTGAATAGCGTTTTTAGTTTTCCTTATGAAAGGAGACGGTTAACATTTGGCAATGTTTCGGAGTGAAATGCATACATATTATTTGCATGGATGTTTCAAATTGTTTTTTTACCTTGGAGTTCAGGCATTTATGCTCTTTAGCTGTCTGAATGAAACAAAATGTTGCACTCATTTCTTATTCGGATTAGTAGTTACGGTAATTCCTCTCTCTCTCTCTCTCTCACACACACACACGCACACACACACACACTCACGCTGTAACAGACTGCTTGAAATATTTCGTTTAATTGTAACAACCGTCTTTATCCCCCCCCCCTTTTCAATTTCAGAGACAAGGTCTACACCCATGTGTCAGAGAGATTCTTATGTCAGGAAAAATGAAATTTAGATCCTAAAAAAGGGACCCTAATTCGAGATAGAAACAAAATAGAAAATAATTTTCAGTTTAGCGAATGTATCAAGTTCTATTCAGCAATGGTGCTGCGATAACCCAGACGATCTCGATTAGCTAGAAAATTTTCTACATTAATTTAAATCATTTAGACAGGATTTTTGCGGTCTACTATTTTTCCTACGTTTAGCAGACATTTCTGTGGATAACTACAAAATTAAATCTGGCCACCCCGGTGGCGCAGTGGTCTAAGCGATGGCCTCTGATCATTCGTCCGAAAGGGGTCCGGTTTCGAATCCCGGTGAGGCATGGATGTTGTGTTTGTCTTACGGCACTGGCTCTCTCCCTTCCCTGGAGCCAGTGACCCTAAATTAGGACGGGCGACTGCTTATAGCCCATTGAATTGCTCACGGTGGTCGTTAAACCGCCAATCAAGAAAAAAAAAATTAAATCTGACCTCAAGGTAGAAAGAAAAGCTAAATCCCAATTGTGTTAGTGCGGGGTATTGGTTTTGGTCTACGATATCTCCAGGTTACACCTCATTGTGTTGTATATCATTTTAAAGCTCTCATCAATAGCAGGTAACTCCCCTTTGGAGGGGTCGAGAGGACGCCAAATTTCGCTACGACTCATACTTTACTACTGGAGGGAAAGATGCATAGCATCAAAATGTAGTTTTGCCTCCCGGTGGCGCAGTAGTCTAAGCGATGGCTTCTGATCGTTCGTCCGAAAGGGGTCCGGGTTCGAATCCCTGTGAGGCATGGATGTCTTACGGCACTGGTTCTTTCCCTTCATTGGAACCAGTGACCCTAAATTGGGGACGGGCGACTGCTTATAGCCCATTGAGTTGCTCAAGGTGGTCGTTAAACCTCCAATAAAAAAATGTAGTTTTGTAATGGCTTTTCTCACATTTAGCATCAGGATGTACGCAGATTACAATAAGGCATTGTTACGTTTATGTAAAACGTGATGAAATAATGTTCGCCGCCCCGGTGGCGCAGTGGTCTAAGCGATGGCCTCTGATCATTCGTCCGAAAGGGGTCCGGTTTCGAATCCCGGTGAGGCATGGATGTTGTGTTTGTCTTACGGCACTGGCTCTCTCCCTTCCCTGGAGCCAGTGACCCTAAATTAGGGACGGGCGACTGCTTATAGCCCATTGAGTTGCTCACGGTGGTCGTTAAACCGCCAATCAAAAAAAAAAATTAAATCTGACCTCAAGGTAGAAAGAAAAGCTAAATCCCAATTGTGTTAGTGCGGGGTATTGGTTTTGGTCTACGATATCTCCAGGTTACACCTCATTGTGTTGTATATCATTTTAAAGCTCTCGTCAATAGCAGGTAACTCCCCTTTGGAGGGGTCGAGAGGACGCCAAATTTCGCTACGACTCATACTTTACTACTGGAGGGAAAGATGCATAGCATCAAAATGTAGTTTTGCCTCCCCGGTGGCGCAGTAGTCTAAGCGATGGCTTCTGATCGTTCGTCCGAAAGGGGTCCGGGTTCGAATCCCTGTGAGGCATGGATGTCTTACGGCACTGGTTCTTTCCCCTTCATTGGAACCAGTGACCCTAAATTGGGGACGGGCGACTGCTTATAGCCCATTGAGTTGCTCAAGGTGGTCGTTAAACCTCCAATAAAAAAAATGTAGTTTTGTAATGGCTTTTCTCACATTTAGCATCAGGATGTACGCAAATTACAATAAGGCATTGTTACGTTTATGTAAAACGTGATGAAATAATGTTCGCCGCCCCGGTGGCGCAGTGGTCTAAGCGATGGCCTCTGATCATTCGTCCGAAAGGGGTCCGGTTTCGAATCCCGGTGAGGCATGGATGTTGTGTTTGTCTTACGGCACTGGCTCTCTCCCTTCCCTGGAGCCAGTGACCCTAAATTAGGGACGGGCGACTGCTTATAGCCCATTGAGTTGCTCACGGTGGTCGTTAAACCGCCAATCAAAAAAAAAAAAATTAAATCTGACCTCAAGGTAGAAAGAAAAGCTAAATCCCAATTGTGTTAGTGCGGGGTATTGGTTTTGGTCTACGATATCTCCAGGTTACACCTCATTGTGTTGTATATCATTTTAAAGCTCTCATCAATAGCAGGTAACTCCCCTTTGGAGGGGTCGAGAGGACGCCAAATTTCGCTACGACTCATACTTTACTACTGGAGGGAAAGATGCATAGCATCAAAATGTAGTTTTGCCTCCCCGGTGGCGCAGTAGTCTAAGCGATGGCTTCTGATCGTTCGTCCGAAAGGGGTCCGGGTTCGAATCCCTGTGAGGCATGGATGTCTTACGGCACTGGTTCTTTCCCTTCATTGGAACCAGTGACCCTAAATTGGGGACGGGCGACTGCTTATAGCCCATTGAGTTGCTCAAGGTGGTCGTTAAACCTCCAATAAAAAAATAATGTAGTTTTGTAATGGCTTTTCTCACATTTAGCATCAGGATGTACGCAGATTACAATAAGGCATTGTTACGTTTATGTAAAACGTGATGAAATAATGTTCGCCGCCGCGGTGGAGCAGTGGTCTAAGCGATGGCCTCTGATCATTCGTCCGAACGGGGTCCGGGTTCGAATCCCGGTGAGGCATGGATGTTGTGTTTGTCTTACGGCACTGGCTCTTTCCCTTCCCTGGAACCAGTGACCCTAAATTAGGGACGGGCGACTGCTTATAGCCCACTGAGTTGCTCACGGTGGTCGTTAAACCTCCAATGATAAAAAAAAATAATGTTCAGCGATAGTTAATTTTATAGTTGAGTAACAATGAAATTAGCTATTTTTGCGTCACTTCATGCGACAGGATGCGGAAAGATCAGATTTCAACAATGGTTTTGACAATGACGCATCGTTATTCATTTTCGCTACTGTGACGTATATTCTAAATTAACTTTCCTTTTTAGTTTCTTTCCCTATGTAAATCTTGAGTTTGTTCTGTTATTCTTCACTCTTAACGTGATATCTTTCTCTCAAACGAATACGTTTGGCAACACAATTGAGGTTGAATGCACGTGACGTATGCCTGAGTTTTGATAACAGCAAGAGATAAAAACGACGACTGATCGATTGCTTGAGAGCGTTGTAAGAGAGAGCGTTGGGTTGTAAAACTGATTATTGATAGGAGTGTTGTGATAATGTGTGGTGTGTGGAGCGTTCACTACAATATGCGATGTAACGATGTGTGTGCTACATCCTGAATAAAGCATCTTTACCGAAAGTTGACTTCTGTTATTTACATGTTTCGTCTGGCCGTTAAGGTTTCTTTCATTTAGGAACTATTTCTTAGTATGTTGATGTGTTAAAACAACGTAGAAGTAGAAAATACTTTTACGCTATACTACATAAGTTTTTTATTTGGAATTTACTTTATTACTATCTGGTAAGATGCATAGAATCAAAACAAATGATGATTTTTATTTTCCTAGTGGAAGAACTGAACAATAAAACACTCATCTTTCGACAGACATGTTGCCTTCACATCGTCAAGCCAGAAAATACATTTCTAACCAACTAAATCATTTTTTTATTGAAGGTTTAACGACCACCGTGAGCAACTCAATGAGCTTTAAGTAGTCGTCCGTCCCTAATTTAGGGTCACTAGTTCCAGGGAAGGAAGAGACGACTTAGTGCCGTAAGAGAAACGCAACATCCATGTCTCACCGGGATTCCAACCTGGACCTTTCTCGGACGAATAGTCGGAAGCCATCGCTCAGACCACTGCGCCACCGGGGTGGCTTTTGAACCACTCCGACACGAATAAAACATTTAAAAGCCATTCAAAGTCACTGAAACCCGGTGAAAACAACAACGCCGCCCCGGTGGCGCAGTGGTTTAAGGCGCTGATCATTCGTCCGTAAGGGGTCCGGGTTCGAATCCCGCTCAGGCATGGATGTTGTGTTTGTCTTACGGCACTGGCTCTCTCCCTTCCCTGGAACCAGTGACCCTAAATTAGGGACGGGCGACTGCTTATAGCCCATTGAGTTGCTCACGGTGGTCGTTAAACCTCCAATTAAAAAAAAAAAAAAGAAGCAGATTTCTAGAGTCGATAGAACATCATGAAATAAAAATAACTACTTTTTCCCACTAGCGGATGAAAAGTATGCTACTGAAATTTACGAATTGTGGATTTAAAGTTTCTCGTAGATGAAGGAAGATATGAGAGACAAAGGGATTTTCAGATCAAGCGGTTAGAAGGAGGGATATAGAGGAAAACACTATATGCTTTTACGCCACCTAGCGGAAGAATTTTGAATAATGGAAAAGATAGAAAATATACGAAAAATATTTTTCATAGCAAAAGCTATGCAAAGGAAAAATATTTTTTTAAATACGTTTCCTAGAAGCAGTGATAGCGAGAAAAAAGTTTTTAATATTTATGCACCTAGAGGGAAAAGTGTGCATTATTTAAACAGGATAATACTCCCCATCCTTACTGTAGCGAATGGCATACAGTAAAAAAAGAAAATTTTCAATACGATTGTTAGAAGCGGAGACACAGCTGCAAAAAATATGTGCACACTAACATTACCTAGCAGCAGAACGGTGAACGTAAAAAAACACGAGTACAGTGAAAGTGTTCCACAAGGTAAATGCTATTCGGTGTTAAAATAACTTTTTAAATTGGACTTTTAGAAGCAGAAATATCGAGCAAAACATATTAAATATTCGCGCCCCTAGCTGGAAAGTCTTGCATTGTTTCCGGTAGAAAATGCTCACAAAAATTATTCGTAGTTGGTAGTATTTGACGAAAGAAGTTTTTTTACAATCGGGTTTTTAGAAGCGCAGATATTGTTGTAAATATACTGTAAACACAAACGTGAGATTGTGCCCTCTGGTGGCAAAGTTGCACTTTCAGAAAAATTAGAAACATAAGCAAAACATTTCTCACCAGAAACGTTCTCGGATGAAGTAACTGTTTTTCAAATCAGACTGTTAAAGCCATATATATCGAGAAAAATATGATATATATCTACACATCCTTTCGGAAAAACTATGCATCATTTTAAGGACAAGATATTTTGGAGAGGTATTTGGTAGTGTGAAGCACCTGACGACGACAGAATGTTTTCCATCGAGTTTCAGAAGCGCAGGTATTGCTGCAAAAATATCAAAAACATAAATATGCACTTAGTCACCGTCGTGGTAAAACCGTGCTTTACCAAAAATTAGAAATTAGAAATTGTAGAACATTTCCCATCAGGAGTACTATCCGATGCAAAGAGAATTTCTGAAATTAATCGTTTAGAAACAGAGAGATCGGGTAAATTGCAATTTACCTTTACTCTCCTTAGCGAAAAGACTACATATTACTGGAAAAAGAAACAGTATCAAAATAACCTCCGTCATAAATGGTATCGAAACGGAGAAAGAAGTTTTGCAGTCGGGTGGTTAGAATAATGATATGGGATAAAAAGTATTTTGATTTCGATAGCATCTGCATTTACGCACTCTAGCGGAGAAGTTGTGCATCAGAAAAGTCCAGAAGCAAGAATCTCTCTCTCTCTCTGTCTCCCCCTCTCTCTCTGTCTCCCCCTCTCTGTCTCCCCCCCTCTCTGTCTCCCCTCTCTCTCTGTCTCCCTCTCTCTCTCTGTCTCCCTCTCTCTCTCTCTCTGTCTCCCCCCCCCTCTCTCTCTCTCTCTCTCTCTCTCTCTCTCTCTCTCTCTCTCTCTCTTCCCTCGCTCTTCTCTCTCCTTTCTCCTTTCTCCTCTCTCTCTCTCTCTCTCCCTCTCATCGTTCTCACATTTTGAGCTTTCCGACGTAAAATGAATTTTTCAAATCGGACTAATAGTTGCAGAGATATGGTGTCTACAGACGGACGAACGGACGGACAAACTGATACTATAAGCAAATCCTTTTTGACAAAGACCTGCTACAAAAAAGAGGTTTCGTGAACTAAATATTAGGTACTAATATAGTGCCAGTTATTTATATAACAACAACGATAAACAAGTCGAGCATACAGAAATATTTCTTCAGCTGCATCGGTTTCTATTCTGCCGCTTCTCGTAGTCACGCCCTCTAAATATTTGTACATGAATGAGAATGTGAGGATGAAACAAAGTAAAAAAAAGGCTTTTTTGTTGAATTTACTAAAAGCAAATAAAACCTAATAACTGTAACATCTTTTATTGTGGTCATCCTGCAGTTACATATACTTTTTGTAGTGATCCTCTAGCTTCTTGATACCATCAGAGAAAGTTTTTGACTGTCCCTGAATCTATATATGCACCACTTGTTTCAACTCTTTATCATTACCAAACTTCCAACCACGTAATGCTCCTTAAGCTGACGGAAGAAATGAAAATCGCTTGGTGCGAATTCCGGACTGTAAGGTGAGTGTGGAAGAACCTCAAACTTGAGGTTTTGAATTGTCGCCATGATTTCAACCGCAGCATTATCGTGATGCAAATAACAGTTTCGACAACAGTTCTCTTCTTTTGTGGCGATTGCATATTGCAGCTTTTCCTCAAGCATTACTTAATACAATCCGAAGTGGAGTTTTTTTTTCATTCTAAAGGTAAAGGAGTCACACCCTGCTGACTTTCTACCAAACATCCCATTTCGATTTTATTCTGACCGGTTGTGTTACTTGCCACATATTTGTTTGAATAAATGAAGTGAACTGAATCAAATGCAAAAATCAGGGTTTCCGAACCAACTGTTTGGATTTGTGGTATCGTGTATGCATATCATATTGTTAGCTTTATTCAATGACTTGGAACATTGGTCGAGAAGTAATTATACAAGTGTTTGTTCGAAAGAGGAGAACCAAAGTGAGGAAATAAATGATGTGTTCTCATTTACATAACTGTTTCAGCAGTCAGCTAGCATGAGAGGAATTTCACTTATTTGTTGAAGTCATGGTCTTGCATCAATGAGGAAATAAAAGTAACAGTCTTTGCAACTCAACGAACTCGTCCTCGGTGTTTAATAACAATCCTGATGAAACAGTCGACCAGCCTTCTTGTTTAGAGTTTGGCCCATGTAAGAATGAGGCAAAGAGAATGGGTAGCAGATAAGGAAGGTTACAAGTAAAAGGCGGAGCCAGCGGAAGTCGAAATGCAAAGCAGATTTTACCTTTAGTAAAAAGAGATTTAGGCAGGGCGAAGGTGTTATTAACGCGCAGTGTGACTGACTAGATTCTTGAAGCCGAGAAGTTAAGCAGCATTTAACAGAACCCCGGGGACTAATTAGAAATTTCATTTGTTCAATGCTTAATTTCAGCAGTTTTCACCGAGATACTTTTTTACAATTCCTTTTTTTTTGGGGGGGGGGGGAGTTTCGTAACATAAGTTACAAAAACTCGAAGGGGAGTAGTAGCAACTGTGCCGCAACCAACAACGTAGAACCACGTCATCTGTTACAATTTTACGGCACTACCTCACTAGTTCTACGTCTTTAAAGTACTCAGCGAAGAACAGTTGACATAGCCCTTCGTTGTAGATTACGGCACAGTTGCTACTGTGCCCCTTTGAAATTTTTCAGATATAAAATTTTTAAGAAATAAAAGGATGGAATGTTTTACTTTATTTACTTGAAAGCAACTTATATTTTATACAATTCATAGTAATTTGTGTAAGGCGCAGTATCATCGTTGTCAGTAGTTATTGCTGAAATTGTTTCTGAAGGAATCGTTCAGCAGAAACAATTTTTCAAACTCCTTAGTTGCCTTGTTATAAATTTGGCGATACGTCTTGTAGAGATGAGCTCGGGCTCGGACGGGCTCAGAATTCATTAACTACCGAAAAACCCGGGCCCGGGCTCGGAATTACACGTCTTGAATTTCATTACTGTAATTAATTCAACATGTGTAATTCCGAGCCCGGTTAAAATATGCGTGTTGAATTTCATTGTGGATTTGTTACCATGGTGGAAGGAATTTCAATTTTCTAAGCTAGCAAGGATTAGTTTAAGAAGGTCTGGTATCGAAAAACTGGGAATAAATCACATTCCCATTTTTTGTATTTCATTAAAAATCAAGAATCTTATCTTTAAAATGATGCAGTAATTTCCAAAATTGTACAGTTAGAAGTATTGTTATTTATTTTTTAAAATTTCCTCACTCCCGCGATTTTTGAGATGACGTTGGTTTTTAGTTCAGCAGGTCGAGTTTTAGAGAAAAGAAGATCAAGTTGAAGCGCTGAGGCATTAGATGCAATTCTTTCTCTCTCTCTTTTTCATGATGAACTTGATCTGGAAACTGCACACACATATGATAATATTGTGATTATTATACTATTAAGCGAAAAGCTTTGTTAATGTTAAAATAAAATGCAGAATAATCTGGTCTGGAATGCTTTTACGTTCCTTTTTTTTTAATTTTGGGAATTTCCTTACATGCTTTTTTTATATTCTACTACATCACTCTAAACTACCTTTACCAATTAGCATATATGTAAACTATATTTCTAAGATTGGTTTTCTAGAGTCAAAATTTCAAACACTTGCAACTGTCTGTACGGAATTGTACGTTTTATAATGCAATTTGTTCAAAATAAAAGTAAATTTAGAAATAAAAAAAAATAACGAAAGGGATTTTTGTTTCTAAACGATTTTCTTATTTTCAGCTTTTACCAAAATTACTGATTCCCCTGATATGGTCGAAGGGCACGTTGATTATTTATTTATTTTCAAATTCACATTTTAGGACATTTGGCTTTATGCGTAGTATTTCTAAAAACATATTAATATTGTGAAGTTGATTAACTGAACTAAACTTTTTAAACTAATGATTTTTAAACTAATCCTTGCTTGGGCCAAATCTTTGGCCAGTGTATAATGCATAAATGCAAGCCTTGATAAGCAAAATTTTCCAAGAATCCGTGCCAGAAAACACATGTAATCAAAGAAAGTGGGCGGGGGCCGGGCTCAGCAAACACATGTAATTAAAGAAAGTGGGCCGGGCCCATGCTCAGCAAACACATGTAATCAAAGAAAGTGGGCCGGGGCCGGGCTCAGCAAATACATGTAATCAAAGAAAGTGGGCAGGGGCCGGGCTCAGCAAACACATGTAATTAAAGAAAGTGGGCCGGGGCCGGGGCCGGGCTCAGCAAATACATGTAATCAAAGAAAGTGGGCCGGGTCCGGGCTCAGCAAATACATGTAATCAAAGAAAGTGGGCCGGGTCCGGGCTCAGCAAACACATGTAATTAAAGAAAGTGGGCCAGGGCCGGGCTCAGCACATACATGTAATCAAAGAAAGTGGGCCGGGTCCGGGCTCAGCAAACACATGTAATAAAAGAAAGTGGGCCGGGCCTGGGCTGTAGGCCTTTGGACCCGGGCTGGCCCGGGCTCCAGAATGCATCGGCGGTGTAGATTCAGAATGCATCGGCGGTGTAAAGGCTTGAGACGTAATACATTCATTATCCAGAGAAATTGTGAAGACTGGCGATGTACATTGGTATTCCATACTCGGTGTGAAAATTTGGATCAATGACATCAATCTCCATCCGTTCTTGCTGTTCAGGCTCAATTTGTGAGGTTGAAGTGAAAGGTTGTGGCTCTAGAGTCGAACTCAGGTGAAACGCACCTTGGTGCGCGAACTTTTGAGGCTCCCTACATTCCCGTTACCGGTTGATGACTTAGCGGGCCTTTCCGGATTCCCCTTTTTCTCTTGTAGCTGTTTTTTTAACTTTTGTTGGTTCTTATAGTAATTTTCCCTGATTTTCGCAGCATCTCTAAATTTCCGTCACCATTTTTTTTTATTTAAAAAATAAATAAATTATAAATTTTAAATCCAGTTTATTTCAGTTTATCACATACGTCCGTTAGCTCTGACCGTCAGCTATGGAATGCGGGGCTGAGGTCATCACTATCATTATCTATTCACCAGTCATCAACCTTAAAACGGCGTGTGGCGAAACAAAATCACGCAAAATTTAGCTTAATTTTTTAACGCTACGGTATCGAAGGGCTAAGGGGTGGAGGATTGAAACTCCTTTTGTTATAAATGAGACTCTATAAACTATCTAATGATGTATTATTTATTACTCTACGATTTATAGTTTCGAAGATATAAGCGTTCAAAATGTGACATGTTTTCGTTGTATCCATGCTTCCGATGTTACCCCTTACCGGGCACGGAGAAAGACGTAGTTCTACGTCAAAACATTCTCATTTAGTCTGACTGTTCACTTTGCAACTAAATTACCATCGCATACAAGGGAAGGAATGAGAACGATCAAACTAGGTCGAGAATTTTAGCCTTGCCTTCCACTATAAAAATACATGTACCGACCGGGGAACACCTCATAAATTCCGTCATGAAAAAAATTCCGTTAGATCCTGTACGAAACAAAGCTGTTCAAATATGTTTTGGAAAACGAATTATAGTCGTGATCAAATTTTAACAACAATTTAGCGGTGTAAGAATTTTAAAAATCCCCTCAGTTTAAGCGAAGTGTAAAGCCACGCTCAAACGGGGGTGCTGTTCCAGATAATTATTTTCCTTTTGAAAATTTGGTTTTGACAAAAATTAAAAAAAAATTGGGAGTCTCATGAAGACCTCATTTTGAACTAAATCCCCATGGAGATCGTTCTGAATGTTGAACTGTATGTACACATGCAACAAATAAGTTTTTCTACGTAAAATTAAGTTTTATGTTTATTTGGTCACTGATAGCCTACTGCGCAATGGTATAGGTACCTTCTTCTTGAGCAGACGTCTTTATTTTTATTTTATTTTTTTGTCTACCCATTATTTTGTCCTATGAGCCACCGTTTTGACCTATGAACCTACACTGGAAAATGTTTTTTTCTTTTAGAATAAATGTGGGTGGGACGCCGATTTCAGAATATCCCTGCAGGAGAAACCGTTTGTGTTATATGTCAGATATCAATAAGGGTGTAGGAATGATGGGCCATCACAACGGGTCCTGGTGCCTCCTTCAAAATCAGCGTCTACCGATCCTACCCACTCCTGGATCGCCACAATTCCGACGAAATATTTCTTCGATCAAGACACCAAAGCGTTTGTCAATTTTATTTGGCATAAGTTGCACTGAATTAATGCCTCCAATCTTTTTCTCTCTCTACCTCAAGCCTATGGCGACCTCAACCTTCCCAACGTTCTTTTGAAATAACGCACATATCGATTCACTCTCTTTCCCCAAGAGCTTTCCAGCCCTCCCACTCCTGGTACTGACATTCTCAGCTCTGTCATTTTACCCCGAAACCCATTTGTCGCCTTTGATCTTTTCATTAAAATAGTCCTCTATCCACTCATTCCTCTCAATCTTCCTTACCTCAACGCGAAGCCCTAACCCTCTGGGATGCTCTTGTCTCAATTCCGTTTCCCTCACACTTCCAATAATGGTCGCCTCGATGAACTTCCCTTTTTCTCTTATATGCTTCATACCCGTTCTCATACCTACTTTCACTACTCCTCCTGGCTTGCCCATGGAGTGGTGAAAGCTTCCCAACTTCTTTATCACGATCTAACATGAAAATCCATTCCCAAAATTTCCCCTTTACTTCAACAAACACTCGAAAACCGAGCCAACCTTACGCTCCTGCAATGCTCCATGCGCCGACTCTTTCCGACACTGGTGAGCGGAACTGGCCTTATACATCGACCTTCGGCTCCGCTACTTGTACCATTTGTTCTGTTTTTGAATGATGGTCAAACGCTGCCACATGCCATAACTTCGAAATTACTCTACCGACACCTCCTCACGAATTATAATTCTCCGATGCCAATCTCGCAGATCCCAACCTCAGATCTTGCTTCCATCTGGATGAAGGTCCACAGTTTCATCGCCTCACCTAAAGCAATAGATTTTCACGTGCATGGTCACCTTCCAAAGCCCATCCCATTACATCATTTTTGGCACTTTGCAAGCTCAGACTGCATTTACTGGTCAACAACAGCCGACATCAGTCACATCCATTCTACACGCCTGATATTACAGCCTCTCTTCCCTCTCATGTTTAGTGTCTCCAGAAAAGTCTGCCAATCATCTCACCCAACGCACGACTACTTTATCCGTAGCCAGCCTGCAATTACAGCTAGCCACAATAGGATTTGTGCGTTTTTCTTTACTCCAGCAAAATACCCAATCTATTTGTTCCACCACAAGAATTTTACAACTAACACTCCTGTATTATACAATAATTCAAGACTTAAACTCTGCAAGATGTTTAAAATACAAGTATCTACACTATCTACCAACAAGTAATTGGACACCCCTGCAATTGACGATATCGGCGGTCTTGATAAACGTCACGGCCGCCGCCGTTAAATATCGTGTGGGAAACAACAGCACAACCAGTAGCATGCAAGTGCCACGTAGTTCGGAGCTCTCTGATTTCGAGAAAGGTGTAATCGTCGGGTATCACAGAAATGGCCGATCCATACGTGACATATCCAGCAAGTTGAAGTACCCAAAATCGACAGTGGCCTACGTGATTGGCAAGTGGAAGATGAGAGGTGACTGTCGGAATCTGCCCCGACCGGGGAGACCCACAAAACTGGGAGTTAGAGAACGACGGGTGCTGGCCAGAGAAATTCGGAAGAACCGCACCAAATCGATGGGCCACATCCGCGAGAAGTTTCAACAGGCATCCGGGAGTGTTCTTTCGATGAATACCATCCGTAAGGAAGCCCATCTTCTCGGTTATCATGGACGTGCTGCCGCCCACAAGCCTTTGATCACCAAGTCCAATAGCGCTGCTCGGCTAACGTGGTGCAAAGAACGTCGACAGCGGACCGTTGAACAGTGGAAACAGGTTCTCTGGAGCGACGAATAAAGGTTCACCCTCTACCGTTCGGATGGCAGGTTCTGGATTTGGCGTCTGCCTGGAGAACGCCTCCTGCCGGAATGTATTGCGCCAAATGTGAAGTTCGGCGGCGGTGGAATTATGCTATGGGGGTGTTTCTCCTGTCATGGCACGGGACCCTTGGTCGCAATTCCTGATAGACTCAACGCCGAGACCTACTGCACTATTTTGGATGACCATGCGCTTCCTACGTTGTGGCAGTTTTACAGGGTGGACCCATGTTACTTTCAAGATGACAATGCCACCTGTCATGTTGAGAGGTCCACCATGGCTTGGTATGGTGACAGTGGGGGTATCGAATGGACTGGCCTGCGCAGAGCCCGGACCTTAACTCTATCGAGCACTTCTGGGACGAGTTGGAGCGTCGACTTAAGGGGTTCCATCACCGTCCGAAATCGGTTAAGGAACTGACCTGTCTTCTCCAAGTCGAGTGGAAGAAAATACCGCTAGCCGTCGTACAACGCCTGGTTGAGAGTATGCCCCGGAGGGTCGCAGCTGTAATCGCCACTCGTGGAGGCTCCACCAACTATTGAAGGGGAATAAACTTCGTTTTCCTTTGCTATCACAGGTGTCCAATTACTTGTTGGTAGATAGTGTATATGTTCACTGCTCCAGACCGAATTCGATAAAGTTTTTACTTCCGGCAAAATTTCCGACTTCTACAGCAAATCGACACCTCATGAACAATGATTTCAGGCCATTCTAAATAGAATGGTAAGTTGATATGTTCACCAGCACATTATACACTGCTGGACAATTGCTAAGGATGGATCATAAACGGTTATATAGTGCATAAAAAAGTAAGTGTGGTTGGATGCCAAGTGAAATAAAATAATTTCAGAATGCCAGGACATTACAAGAAAGACACTTTATTGTGCTCTGAAATCCAGAAGACTTTGGAACGTGTTCAAGGGACAAACAAGCCATTTTGTGCAGAATACGTAAACGTGAAAAAAATGCAACTACCGTCCGCAGGCGTTCCGGCGTAAGATGTCAATACGGGATATGGCCACCATGGAGGGCGATGCAAGACTCCACACGTCGTGTCATGCTTTGCGCAACATTATCAAGCAGCTGTTGGGGTAATTTATCCCATTCCTCTGTCAGTGCACGGATGAGGGTGTCCTTGTTTATTGGAGGGCATTGGCGACCATCAAGACTCCTCCCCAAAGCATCCCACACATTTTCAATGGGATTCAGATCTGGAGAACGTGCTGGCCATACGAAGCGTTCAATATCCTCGCTGTCAAGACACTCCTGGACAGCGACTGTTCGATGACATGTTGCGTTGTCGTCCATGAAAATGAATCTATCACCGACAGCACCACGGAACATGCGAACATGAGGTAGCAGAACATCATTAATGTATCGTTGTCCAGTCATAGTCCCAGTTGGAAGCACATAGAGGGACGTACGGCCATTGATCATGATGCCAGCCCATACCATGACACTACATGTCGGATATCGGTCCCTCTCCTGTATGTTTGCTGGACAATATGCAGCAAACATACAGGAGAGGGACCGATACCACTATCACGCCAGATCAGTTGTCGTCGACAATCAGACGATAGACTGTATCTACTCTCATCTGAGAAGAGGACAGCAGACCAGTCGTTATCAGTACAATTGCGATGTTGATGGCACCATTGCAAACGGGAGGTACGGTGACGTCTGGACAATGGGATGCACACAACAGGACGGCGGGCGTATAGTCCTCCTTCATGCAAACGTCTGGCGACAATTTTTCGGGAGATCCGCTTGCCAGTAGCAGCCATAAACTGATTTGCTACCTCACTAGCTGTGCTGCGCCGGTGTCTTTTTGTTGATAGCACTATGTACCGATCTTCTGCAGGTGTCGTACTGCGAACACGACCTCCCCCGTGACGTTTGCTACACTCTCCATTTGTTTGAAATGATTTCCAAAGCCTTGAAACAACACTGTGGCTGACGTCGAACTCCCTGACAACATCTGTTATTTTTCGCCCTTCTTCAATCTTGCCAATAATACGGCCACGCGTAAAATAATCTAGGTGATGTCGGGAAGACATACTGAAAATTGCAAGTTCGTCAATTGATTCTTTCCCTTTCAACTTTGCGTTTGAACAACAACGGTCAATACGCGTCAAATCCTTTATATCTCTTATCAGCGCTATGACGTCACGAACAAGTTCGGCAATCCAAAATTTGCATACGCACAACACATCTTACTGTATCCAGCACTTATGCTAATTTCCAAATTTTCCTGCCTTCCATTTTATGGTTGCTATCGTTGCTATTGTCATCCGTCCTTAGCAATTGTCCGGCAGTGTATATACAACCTACTATTGGTTTACTGCTGTCAGTTTTCTTACTAGCTGAACTCCCTAATATTTGAAATTTTCAGGAACTCACCCTTCACATTTGAACTCTCTTATAACGTCAACTTCGAAACACTTTTTTTTATTTTTGCACGCAAATAGTCGTTTGTTGGCAGCACTGCTGACAAACTTGTATATAGTTATTTATACATTGTTGTTACCGTGTTATGTTCTTTTCTTTTAATGTTTTGTGCATGCGTTGTTTTTGTTAATAAAGTAATGTTTGAACTCCTTCAAGATTGCAAAAGAAGCATAGGGCCTACCAATGACCCTGGGTTCCAGGTCCGAGGTCTGACTGCAATTAGCTTTAGCTTAATTAATTTAGAACAGCGTGTTGTCCCCTCGGCATTTTTCTCTCATAATTTTGCGATGCCATTTCTTAGAGCCAACGCGCAACACAAATAGAGAGAAACGTTTTCTTTCTTTTTCTTTAAGGAAGTAACTTTTCATACAGAAACGTAGCTCAAATGAAATTATCGGTTATTATTTATAAGTATCGAAATAAATATTTGTTCGTTCCAAAATATGCAGAAGAAATAGAAACCGAGAAAGTGAGCCATTTCTCGAGTGGTGGTTCACTAGAAAATGACCCAGTGTCCCGGTAGGCCAATCCGTCCCTGAAAGTGTAGAAAGGTAGTATGTTTAATAGAAGTGAAAGAGTTCTACTCTTTTAGCTGTGTTCAACCCGGAAATGAAGTTTCTAAAATAATGGGTTATTTTTCAAACAAGTTAGTAAAAAGACGGCATTCTTTTAATTAAACAAAATAAAATTTACTAATACGATTTGTTATCGCTGTTTTATTTTTTTATTACAGAAAATGCATCATAAATATCCAAGTGCTATAGTGTATAGCGCCGTGAGCAGCTGCTGTATGCTGCACCGATGGAGCTCTGAATAGCGAACACAATTAAAAGCAACAATCAAATTAATTTTGAAAGATCGTTTATTATGTATCGGGTAAGCGTTTTTTTTTCAGCTTCAGTAATTACTAATCACTTTTTAATAAAGTTGCAGAAGTTTTTGTTTTGTTTCATTTCGTTTCGGGGTTTAACTACTACTGTTCGTAACTCGTAGGGCTACAAGTAGTCGCCCTTCCCTAATTTAGGGTCACTAGTTCCAGAAAGTGGACAAGCTAGCGCCATGAAACAGGCGCGCCGCCCAAGCCTTATCCGGGACTCGAACTCGGGTCCCATCTCGAACAAATGGTTGTGGCGCATGTTCTAATTTAATCTTACATTTTAGTTCCTGTCTTCTTATGTACTCTTAGTTCATCTTTGTTCAACATTTTGCAGTCTGATCGCCACGTGTTTCTCTCTCGATGAATAAAAAGAAAACGCCGAACAAAGATTGCAGGTAAGATGCGCTTTCAGTTAACTTCCTTGAAAGTCTTCGGCAACTGAGTTTCTTGAAATCCTGATCTTGAACAGTGTGTTGTCAATGGAGTCTACTGCCTGGAAGTTTAGGAAAAAATTCTTTAGAAGAGACTTTGAATAATGGCTCGACATTAGAGTCTGTTGAACCGAAGGCCTAACCAATAGATGGCTCTCTTTGAAATGCCACCTGCAAAAAACTGCTCGCCGTTTGAGGGAATTGTGACGAAGACTCAGAAATAATTCTTGAAACGTAGGCCTTCACAGTAAGTTGTTCGCATTGAAATCTGCTTATCTTTACAAAAATAGTATAATCATACTAGGAATCCGAATTTAAGCTTTTGCACATCAACCAGATGGCTTTTTCAAGGAAGATAGCTAGTTAGCTGTCTACCTTCCTTGAAAAAATCTGGTTATACTATTTTTAGTATTGTTGGTGTATAGTTCCTTATCACTAATTACTTTATGCTTATTTTTTTCGTTCAATGCTCTGACGGCTTAGTGGTTTTCTTAAAATCTAGGTCTTGACCAGTGAAGCACCGGTTTCAAGAAACTCCTGCATTCGTTTCTGATATTGCGACAGCAAAAAGCTGACTTTGTAGAGAACGTTTTCTGAAAACGTTTACTAAACCCTTGCAATTTCAACTCAAATTGAAGACTGGCAGTTACTCAGATCATGCGTGCTGTTATGAATACGAGTCATTATTGCCAAAAGCCAAGCTTTGAGAGCAACTGATGATTAATGCAACTTAGATGCGTAACTTTAGTCCTAACCGAGTATTCATTTCTCATAGCGGAAAACATACGTTTTATAAAATATTTTTCCCCTTGGATTCCTTGCACAAGCCCACGAATGTCCCCCACCGTGATAGGTTACGCGCTTCAGGAAATTTCTGACTCAGATATGCGGAATGGGCTGAGCTGTTCCTTACTACGCACACCGGTTACTGAATTAGAAACTTTTATGCAGATGTACTTAAACGTCACTTACGCAGCTTATATGCAAATACGTGGTCACCACGTGATCCAGGCAACTATTTAAGACTTCGGATCGTCAGTAATCGTTAGTAGTGTTGATCTCAACTGCAAAAACAAAGAATCTTTCAGAGTTCGATGGGTGCCTGGTCTAGCTGGAGCGACGATTCAGAGCTGACTGGTTCCTGAAAGCTGAGATATCCTGGATCTTCAATCAGTGAAAAAATAACCACATTGCTTGTCTAAGAGGCGTAACAGTGGCGCAATGACAGCCTGTAAGGAACGATATCTCTGTCGTCTGGGAAGGCTTGTACGAAGAAATAGGACTTCCTATGTGAAACGATTGATTGAAGCATTCCATGAAGGATATTCCCGATCCATATCTCAGCGAACTATGTGAATTGGATCGAAGATAATTGGTATTGGTACAGTGGTGTCAGGAACACCGTGACAAGATACTAGAAGACTGAAAAAAACACTGTGGTTCGACGCGTCGAGGTACACCTTGTTCTGTACCGACGGTAGGCAGAGAGTTTGACGAGAGCCCCATGAAGCAATGGAGCCATCTTGCCTTGTAAACACAACTCAAGGTTATAGAGGTGGTGTGGGACACGTTCTGTTTGTACGGAACGGGTCTCTTGATATTGATGGAAGGTCCTCCAAGAATTATTAGAACAATGTTGCCGATCAAGTCCATCCTACAATGTTGGCTTTTTCAGCAATTGACGGCTGTTTCACGAACGAAAATCTTCCGTCCATCGCGCAAGACGTGTTCAGCAGCGGTTCAGCGAGCATGAAAGAGACTTCCAACATCTTCCCTGTGTACCGCAAACCCCGAATCGAACCACATTAAGAATGTATGGGAGACGTCAGAAAACCAGATCCTGGAGCAAAGTTTTCTTCGTCAAATCTGAGCCAGTAAAGGGAGTGTCTGGTGAACGCTTTGTAGTTGCTGTCGCTGTAGATGCATTGCAACGCCTTGTATAATTTATTTCAAACAGCATGCGTTCTACGGGGTGATCATTTTATTACGCAACCTGGCATTCAATGGCGCAGAACAGGGCATTTGGTTGTTATAAAGGGAGAAAGTGGTGCCGATAGATGGCAGTACAATGCTACCGAGACAAGAAAGGTAGATGCGTGGTTAGTTGCGTTATAGACCAGCGAGGAGAACGCTGTGTTTGCGGAAGTTGCTGACGGACATTACAAGATGCCATTTTCAACGGCACAACGGGTATTTATTGTGGAAGTGTATTTTCAACAGCAATCATATGCACACTTACAGAAGCAATTTAATCGAAAGTATCCTGACGTGCCTGTGTCCAACAAATCAACGATTATGCAAGTCATCAGCCGTTTTCGAGAGACTGGGAGTGTTGGTGACAAAAAGAAGGCGAGGAGGTCTCATGTGTTAACGGAAGTCAAACTCGAAGAGGTTCCGGCAGCATTACAACATTCGACAACGATGAGTTTGCGTAAACTGGCGGCACAATAACAGATGTCGTATGGGAGTGCACACAAGGCCACAAAGAAATTATGTCTCCGTGCGTACCGTATCCATTGTGTACAAGAACTCAAAGAACCGGACACGCACCAACGAATTGCGTACTGTAGGGGGATAACGACATTGGTGAGATGTCAAGGAATAGGCCTGTTGGATAAAGTGTTTTTCAGTGATGAGGCGTATTTTCACCTTAGTGGATACGTCAACAGTCAGAACAACAGATATTGATCGACAGAAAACCCGCATATGTTTCACGAAACGCCGTTACATGCACTGAAAGTCGGGTGTGGTGTACGATTTCACGACGACGAATAGTGGTGTACGATTTCACGACGACGAATAGTGGTGTACGATTTCACGACGACGAATAGTGGGGCCCATATTTTTGGATACGGCCTTCAATAGCCAGTAGTACCAGGACATCATTATGCAATTTGTTTCACTTCTGGAAGCAGACGAACGTTACTGTTACCTGCAACAGGACGAGGCAACGTGTTATACGTCTCGTGACACCCTGCAGTTTCTTCACGACATGTTTGATGACCGCCTGATTTCAAAAGGTTTGTGGCCCTCCAGATCACCTGATTTATCTCCACCAGAATTTTTCCTCTGGGGGTATCTCAAAGGTTGTGCATACCGACAGAATCCACGTACTGTAGCCGAACTGAAGTGGCGCATTGCCAACGAGATTATGCCTATCAACTGTACGCTACTACGCAAGGTGGTATCGAACATGGTTAAGAGGGTTCGCACCTTCCTTGCAGCTGCGGGTGAACATTTCGAGCACCTCCTGTGAACAAGTACGTATGTCATTTGTTGTCGGTATCTCGTTTTCCTATTAAACCTATGATATATCCGTATTTCACTGGTTTTCACCATATTGAACCCATTCTGAATGCCGCGTTGCGTGATAAAATGATCACCCGGAATTCGGGCTGAAGAAAGTCCAACCCGGTATTGAATAAAAGTTTCTGGAAAAACAAAGTAGAGCAATACACACCAACCGTGTTATATGTAGGATTCAAGCCCAGTAGAAGCAGGCTAAAATAATTTGTAGCCTACGCCCTAAAGACTACACTACCGGGGCAATGTCTGTAACCGTAGCATGACTTAAACTCTCATCTTATTTTTGTTTCCTGCTAATAGTTTGTTTTTTCTGCCTTCGAACGAAAGTTTTTCGAATAGCCATGCAAGACATTTATTCGTTATATTCCTCAGGTATTGTATTTTGGAATATGTATCTCATTAACTGCTTTGAATTCAAGCAGGCGAACTCTCGTTTTCCACTGAACTGAACAGATGGTTATTCAAGCTGTTTAGTGTAAAGTTTATATTCAGAGACTATTCTTACAAAAGGGTACTGAAAAATTTGTTCTTTAAATTTTAATTCCACGTTTTCATTAAAAAAACTGCAAGAGAACTGTAAAATTTGAGCTAACAAAATCTTTCGAATTTACGAAGCTGGTATTAAAAAATCAAACAAACGCACAGGATACTACTGGTTATGTGCTTTTCATCTGTGCACCTTCCTGTCGAGGGAAAAATGTGATTTATATTGATTTTTAAGCCAAGGAATTAAAAAGTCACAAAGTCTATTCTACAAATGCGCATATTCTCTAACGATAAGGACTGTCGGGATAGAATGAGTTCGGCGATGAAAGGAAAGAGTCTAAGGAACACAAAAAGCAAACACTTTTTTTTTTTTTTGCTTAAGTGTAATACAGTTTTATAAGTAGTTCCTTCCTTTATGACCTAATCCTATCGAACCTTTGCACCGACGTCAATCTTGACGTCACGGTTACTTCCGGGTGGTTAAGAGAAAGTTCGGCTGCTAAGGTTCCCATAGGATTAACATGGGGAAGCGATTTCTGGGCCCTCTGTCACTCGATTGTTTGAAATTTTAGAAATGGTTAAAAGTTGTGTGGCGTATGGGTGCTTCTCAAAGTCCGAGTAAGGTAGTGGAATTTCCTTTTATCGCTCTCCAACGGCAGAAAAACGCCTGATTATTTGGAAGATTGCCGTAAATCGGAAGGCATGTTTGTCTGGGCCATATGACAGGATCTGCAGTAAACACTTCATTTCAGGTATCGTAAATCTTCATATTTTAATACTTTAATAGTCGAATTTATATCGGTACCTTTTCTTGCTCACTCTTATGTATTATTTTCAAGTTTTTACGTAAATCCTTGTTATTCTGCTTAAAATGCTCTGAATGCATGACGGATTAACTTTGCTGTTGAATCGGAAATTTCTAAGATTTCGTGAACTTTCAAGATTTTGTACTGTTACTGATTTCTAAATACTGAAACAGATGCCTTTTTTCTAAACCGAAATTTAAGGATATACGTCGACAGAGAATTAGAGGGTACTGTCATACATTATTGTGTCGCCCATTTCTCTAGATCTGTTTTCTTTTTTTTTTCTTTTTTTTTTTATTTGGTGAAAAAATAGTTCCTTTTTCGGAATATGATAAGTCGGTATTTTCCATACACACTAGAAGCAGTCAGAAATGTAACAACTTACCTTAGACCGGATAAGACATTTTTCGTGTTCAGTCTTCAGAATTAATACATTTCTAACCCACCCATTGGTAAAATATTCATATGCATCAAGGCTTTTATAATCTTTTGGAGCTTTTTCGGTATAACACGAAAAACTGCCTGTTAAATGGTTATAAATATCGTGATAGTTCAGATCAGGGAGGTCCGCAGCAACACAAACTTCCAGATCATAAAAATATCTTTCAGGTATGTCATATGGATTTTCTATGCCATTGTTTCTAAGCTTTTCCACTACATTAAGATGGCAAACTTTGTCAGAAAGAACAGTTTTTTTAACTCTATTTACAGCAGCAGCAGCCATTGAAGAGCATGGAGAGAGACCAGCTCGGGTACTTTCTAACCACCCGGAAGTCTAGCAAACAGTTTTCTGACGTCATGTGCAAAGGCTCTATACTACCTGTTTTGAGAAATTGATTCCTATTTTTTTCATTACATGTGAAAGTCAAGATAAAGATTCACCAAGCAGCAGGGTGAGAATGAATGATGATACAACTATATCTGTTTCCTCTAAAACAGAGGTGGAATAAAAAAAATCTGTAAAATTTTATCATGTATTTCATTTCCAGAAATAAATTATTGTTATTATTAAATCGCTTTCTTCTCTAGATGCCATTAAGTGTGTATTTGCATTTGATGGTTGAAAATTTTAGTTTTTGAACAATTATGTAGAAAAAATTCATGAAAAATGTCTTTAAGATTCTGCATTTGGGACATTTTAACAAATGATATGGGCCTTACCCCTGAACATTTGGTTGTATGTTTTACCTTTAACACTCTTTCTCAGATGAATTAAACATAATGCATAAAAATATTGTTACGACCCACCCCTGCCATTATTTAGTAACTAATGGGCGTGGCGGATGTATGAGATTAATTAGGTATTAATTATGTTCGAGGCTTAATTGGAGTTTAAAAGTGTAAACAGCAGAGAAAGTTTTATCTGGGGGATAGGACAGAAAGGAGGCGAAGCATTCCCTCTGGCTGGGTGGTCTAGACTTCCTAGCGCGCTGTTAGGTCAAAAATATCAGGGCGCAGCTGACGGCCAGTCTAAACAGGAAAGGGGTACATTTCGAAGAGGGCCACTTGTGTAAATGAATGAAGATGGGGGACAAAAGGTTTAGCTAATAATCGTAAATTTGTCGATTATTTGGGGCATTTTCGAGAACAATTGCTCTGTGTGTGTGTGGTCCGTGCAGAAAAATAAGATTACGCACTTAGCATGAAAATAAGGAAGAAAGTTCAGTTGTCTGTACGGTCTCCGATGTGAAAGGCTGGATGCCTTGGATCTGCTATATGAATTGGGATAAATGAAGCAGCGAATCTCCCTGCATTTGGTAAAAAAAAAAGGGGGCGACAACTCGGGGCAGCCGAAGATGCCAGTTTGCCATAAAGACAGCGGAATGCCTAAATCCGCGTGATAAAGCAGCAATTTCTAGGCTAGGAGCCTAATGGAAATTAGCGACTGGCTGTCCCAATAAAAGCAAAGTTACAGAGGAATTAAGAAGTCTGCGAGTGGACAGTGGTCATTCCAATGAGAAGGGAAGCCAAGCGAAGCTCGGGTTCGAATGCCAACCATTGCGGTGTGGAATCATCATCCCCATTCATCCCCTACTGTGGAGGAAGTAAAGAGTCGCGCTTATCTTACGAGACGAAGCGAGGCTCCCTCAACAAACGTCTGGATGTGTGTGTGTATGATTACGGTAGCGCCAGGGGACGCAGCTCCTGCAGTGAAATCTTCCATGTAAAAAGGGAGGTGTGTATTACTTTACTGGTGCAATCACAATTTGGATTTATTCTTGACAGCATCCATGTAAGTAGAAACGTTGTGTTTTTATTGTTACATCTGCTACGCAATTAAGTTAAGAACTGAACTGAGAAATAGTAAGACCGAACTGTGGAATTTAAGCTCATTAAAACTATCTCGCGGGAACTAACTTAGGTCCAAGTTGACCCAATACTTATGTTCAGAAGACAGCTAAATTTTATTCTTATGTGTGCCATTGTTATGTTTTATAGCCAATTAAATGTTTGTTTAGGCAGTCAGCGCAGTCATAGAACACATTATTTATGTGTACGCATGTGATTGGTTCAAATTGTTTAAGTGTATGTGCATATAATACAGTTTTCGCGCCAAGAACTACGTCGAAGGACCTCAGAGGAGAAATATACTAATTGCTCGGCTACGGTTGTTAAATTGATTGACCGGGGTGGGATAATTACCCACTGTCGTAACATTTTGGTGGCGAGCGGTGAATGCTTAACCTAGCTCGGCTCGGTACCGTAACAATATAAACACAGAGGTCGGTCTAAAAGCAATGTAGAGTCGGTCATAGAAGCATTTCTATAGCAGGTATAAAACAAATTTTTAGAGATAATCAGCCATCCTTTATATGTATATAGATGTCGTTCAGTATATCCACCTACACATTCTATACGTTTTATCCAGCGTGTTTGCCAGTCCGCAAAACCAGGTTGGGAAAATGCAGGTTCCTGAACTTGAAACCAGTACTTGACCTTCTTTATCAAGTGTTCATCCCAATCAAATGTTCTCCCAGTTAAAAATCCTTTTAATCTGCCATAAAGAAATAGCATCCTAGGGCACGGGATCGGGACTTCCAGGGTGAGACATTAAAGCCCAACTGAATCTTTGAATTGGAGAAAGAGCCAGGTGCAAGCATGCGACGCGTGGGGTTTTGCATTATGCTGATTAAGCTTAAGCTTTTGTTTATTTTAGATTTAACGACCACCGTGAGCGACTCAGTGGGCTATAAGCAGTCTCCCATCCCTAATTTAGGGACACTGATTCCAGGGAAGGGAGAGAGCCAGCGCCGTAAGGTAAGCACAACATCCATGCCTCACCGGGATTCAAACCCAGACCCATCTCGGACGAATGATCAGAAGCCATCGCTTAGACCACTGCGCCACCGGGACGGCTAATGTTAAGCTATACGCCTTTTAGGTGAGACGTCGTAGTTTTAAGGGCTCTCTGAAATTTCTTTAAGGATTTGCAATGTCTTTTTTTACTAATAATGGCATTTGTTTTCAATTGTGTTAAGGTAGTTAATGCCATCTTGGTCTCAAAAATCCGTCATCAGGATCCTGTTCTTTGTTAGAGAAAGCATGAGTTTTGTCTTAACCGGCGATGTTTTGTGGGTATAATATTACAGGTATGTAAAAGTTTCCGCCGTTTTAAGGAGACAGGAACAATCAGGAAACCAGTACACATTTATTCAACGAAATATTGGCCGTTAGCACCAATGACCTTTTGCCATTTTTTAGGCAACAAATGAATGCCCCAGTGTTAGAAGGACTCGGGTTTTGAGCTGAAGAATGCGGTGACGAAATTTTCCACTTATGGAACTGTGGTGAACCGCGGTTGGGCTAGGGCATGTTGCATAGAGCGAAACAGATAAAAGTCTGAGGGTGCGATGTACGGGTAGTAAGCCGGGTGCAGTAAAACCTCCCAGTGTAACTGTTTAAGGGTTGATTTCGTGGTGGCACCGACATGCGGTCTGGCATTATCGTGTAACAGGATGACTGGGCGGCGTCCATTACCTGTCCATGGGCGTTTTTTCTCGATTATGGCGTTCAGTTTCATCAAATGATCGCTATATCGTTGTGCAGTGATTGTTTCTCCCGGTATCAACAGTTTGAAGTGCAGCAGTCCAGGCATATCCCACCACACACACACAACAGCACCTTTTCCCCGTGAATATCCTATTTTGCAGCGGATGTTGATGGCTGTCCTAGGTCGAACCAGGACCACTTGCTTACGGGGTTGTCGCAATAGACCCATTTTTCACCCCGGGTGACAACCTTCCACAAGAAATTCTTCCCTTGAAACCTCTTCAGCAACGAAATGCAGATGCCTAATCCTTGACCAATATTACGCTCCGTTAAAGTGTGCGGAACCCACTTCCCAATCTTCTGGATCTTCCCCAAGGCCTGTAGACGCCGTACCACCGTAGATTGAGCCAGGTTCAAACGTTTCGCCAGTTGCGTGGTCGATTGTGTGGCATCCTCTTGCAAAAGCAATTCCAGCTCCTCGTCTGCAATTCCTGCGGGCTACCTGCACGTGGCTTGTCTTCCAAGCGTAGATCACCTTCCTTAAACCTGGCAAACCATTCTCGACACATCCGCTCACCCATAACCGTTTCCCCATACGCCTGACATATTGAACCGCATGCTTCACTCGCACTTTTCCCTAAAGTAAACATGAATAACAAACAGTGCCGCAAAAAGAACTTTATCGACCGCCATGCTTGGTTTCATGTACGAACTGACAGCACGGGTTGCCTGCCGGTTAGACCCTTACAGCGCTCGCTAGCGGGGCTGGCGGAAACTTTTGAATACCCCTAAGACATTGCTTGACTGACGTTTAGAGCAAGAGTTGTAATGCTCTTTACTATTTGATACGTGTATATAAACCTTACTGAACACTACATAAAGTCTCTACGTCCTAAGCACTCCACTTACAGTGAAACAAGAGCTACCCAAGAAAACGTCAATGAAAAGTTTCATAGAGTTCGTCTTTATTCAGCCAAAATTCCTTTGGTACTTCACTAATACAGAACTACAACTCACTTTTCAACAGTATTATTAACTTAATCTAATTACTGCGAGTTAATAAGCAGAAAACTTGGTTAACGAAAACACCAACACTAAAGTTATAACACACAGGCGTCAAGAGAACAAAATTCAAGTAGATCAACTTCAGAGTAACGCAGCTTCCACAAATGTAACATCACACCACCATACCACCACATTTTGGCTGCTGCTTCAACATTATAGAAAAAACTTCAGTTCTTATCTGTCGCATACATATGTCATGTTGTCAGACCTCAGAACCCAGCAAAAACACAAGTGCTGGGAAACTGCTCGCCACCAGCTGGCAGTGATGGGTCACTACTGGCTGAAATCTGCCGCTCACGGCCCGGTAGCGGTCTGTTGGTGGCAGCGCTATCAGTTGGCGAGCCATTGATGGCCCTGCAGCATCGCCGTGAATTGTAGACCTGCAAGCAAGTGCCACTAATGGCCCGTTGCTGGCAACCAATGCAACCCCAACAGCAGGTGGAAGCAAAAGGATGCGCATGCGCAGAAACAACACTTGCTGTGTGTCTCATGGTATCAGTCAGTTGAAAACGACGCTATTGCCATCGTGTTATTTTAGTGGATGTTAAGAAAAAAAACATATGTAGAGAGGCGAATTAATTTCCTAATGAAATTCCACGTCGACGAAGATATGAGATTAAGCCATGAAATACTAAATTACAGCCATGAAATACACCCACTCCGTTCCATGAATTGTTATTCATGGAAATGGAGTGAAACCGCTTGAAACAAATGTCCTGGAAATCCATTAAATAAACGTTTGTTGGAAAAAAAGAAAAGAATTATACGCGTACAAAATTTATTAATTATTCGAAAGAAAATAAAAACCCCAACGCTATGTGGATATAATGTACTCATCCATGGGTTGAGTACATAAGACTGGGAGGAATTCGCTTCAAAAAATAACGAGAAGTAAAATAAAATATATTTCCTCTTTGAAACAAATGTACCTTCGGACAACGGAAAGGAAAGATACAGCGTTAAAAATATAACAGAATGTGGCATTAACCCGGGTAAATATATATTCAATTCAAGTCAATTCATTTATTTTGCTGAGCGAAAAACAAAAGAACAGTACCACAGATGAATCAGTTGAAACGATGCCCAGCCCGAAAGCAGGGGGAAAAGGCCAGCCAGGACTGACAAGGTCCCATGCTCTCTAGATCAGTTTTACAATGAGGGCAGTAGTTTTAAAGTTTTAAATTACAAACAATAAAGGTATCATTAGGAGAATCAAACAACCAAAAAAAAAAAAAAAAAAACAGATCACATCTCGATATCCTTCATTTTTACTTTTTTGTTAGTACAATAATTAATTCAACAATCTCCTTTCAAGACGACAAGGACAGTACAAAACTTTGGAAAGCGACTCTAAGTATGTACACTCCTTGAAAATAAGTGAAGTTCCCTTAAGGTAAAATAAAAACTATCGTTACGTTGAAAAAATATTTATGAATTATATGAAACTGACTTTTATGAAAAATACCTCGCAATATTGTAAAATGAAAGAGGATGGAACCATTCGATTACACATTCCGCACGAAACAGGCAGCTTCAAGCACACGCTAGCGCGTGGTGAATTAGTCTGGTCGGTAGAGAGATCAGCTCCCACGCCAACGGCCTTGGTTCGTATCCACCCAGATCCAAACGATGTTTTTCGGGTCTGTTGAGAAAATTTCCCCAGCGCAGTGCTAGAATTCAGAAGTTTCGTAAGGGTAGAAAAAAGTTGTAGCTCTGGGAAACTGCGGTTATCCTTCATTTCTACTTTTTTTCTTATGGCTACTACTGGGAAATTGGCAGGGAAGATTCGGCAAGCCACCAGTAACGCCACGTGGTTGCCGGCTGCAACTACCGGCAAACTAGCGGACCATATTAGGCTAGCCATCAATTCTGGCACGTGCTTGCAGGGCCGCTGAAGGGCCACTTGTGACAGCTACTGCCTGTGATGGACAACTGATGGCCCTATTGCGGCATATGACAACTGATGGGGTGCCAACTGTTGGCCATCTGTTGGCCTGAACAGCTGGCCCTTCTGTTGGCCGCCCGGACATTTTATTGACGGTTCGGCAGAGGCAACATAGTGCTGAGCCAGCAAGACTGTTTTTTGCTGGGAAGTGTTGCCAACCTCATTCCGCGAGAAAGAAGATATAACGTCGAGGTTGAAAAACGCTAAAAGGAAATAAACTCAAATTTACATTGTAACGTACCAGGAGATGTGACGTACCTGCCAGAAGGACGCACACGACATAAAGGCAGATAGCAATTAGAATCAATGTCTGCGTAGCTCAGTTGGTAGAGCGACTTGTTCCGGAATAAGCGGCCTCGGGATCGAATCCCGGCGTAGACCAAAAATGACGGAGAAATTTACTTCGTTATAATGGCGCCCGAACTATCCGGATGACCCGACCGTTCAAAATCTCGCATTGGTGTGATGTTATTTCCACACCGTGAGATAGGAAAAATGTGAGCAGCACTTCGAAAGAAAAATAAGGGGGAGATGATGTAACGTACCAGGAGATGTGACGTACCTGCCAGAAGGACGCACACGACATAAAGGCAGATAGCAATTAGAATCAATGTCTGCGTAGCTCAGTTGGTAGAGCGACTTGTTCCGGAATAAGCGGCCTCGGGATCGAATCCCGGCGTAGACCAAAAATGACGGAGAAATTTACTTCGTTATAATGGCGCCCGAACTATCCGGATGACCCGACCGTTCAAAATCTCGCATTGGTGTGATGTTATTTCCACACCGTGAGATAGGAAAAATGTGAGCAGCACTTCGAAAGAAAAATAAGGGGGAGATGATGTAACGTACCAGGAGATGTGACGTACCTGCCAGAAGGACGCACACGACATAAAGGCAGATAGCAATTAGAATCAATGTCCGCGTAGCTTAATTGGTAGAGCAACTTATTCCGGAATGAGTGGACCCGGGTTCGAACCCCGGCGCGGATAAAAATGACGGAGAAATTCACTTCGTTATAACATAGAAAAAATAACTGAAAGTGAAAGTTAAATTTAGAGCATACGTCACAGATAAATCCAGGTCTCATCGCATGTCATGACCCCATTAAAAGCCTCAGATTACTGGTCGAAAAAATTTTCAAAATGTCAGCGCAGATTCGCTTCTTGATTGCATCAGTTGTAGAAAGCTTTGGCACCCACCTTGACCCAAGAGTTGAAAGCAACTGCCCAACACTTGCTTTTGACATTGAAGCCTTTTTATTATCTGATTTGTTTTTCTTGTTCTGCCAGCTTGGATCATTTGTTCAAAAGGGCTACATTATCGTCTGTCGTTACTGTTGCTGGTGTACCAGACCTAACCTTGTCGCTAGTATCAAAATCAATCTTTCTTCAGCGCTAAATTTATCTCTGGATATCGCTTCTGTCAATAGTTTCTCCAGCGTAAGGAGTTTTCAGTTTTCCATGATTTACAGTTGCTGAATTTCAACTGGTCGGCACAAGAACTCGATGATCGACCGTTGTCTGATTTTTACGCTTACTTCAGTTTCCATAACGTTCCACCTACAATACACACACACACAAGGTTTTCATTAGAGATATTTATCAACATATTAATAAAGAAAAACATAAACCAAAAATTATGTACATCTACGATTACACATTGAAGAGCCAAACGATTATAATCAGCGCGTCTTCACGAAAATCGAAGTAACTGCGGTAAACGACGGCGCGTGTGAAAATATGGAACTGTATAAATAGCACCGGATACTGAGCTTTCTTAATCAGTGTTGTTCGTCAGATGGGAAAGGCAGCGGACTTAAGCGGGCCCGACAAAAGCCAGATTGCAATGGGCAGACGATTGAGTCAACGCATTTTCGAGACAGCAAGCCCTGTCGGGTGCTCATGGTCAGCAGTGTTTGGCAGATTCAAAAAGTGGTTCGAGGGGCATTTTCCATACGTCAAGGCTTGTCGGGTGCTCACGGTCAGCAGTGATTGGCAGATTCAAAACGTAGTTCCAGAAGCATTTTCGAGACAGCAAGCCCTGTCGCGTGCTCACGGTCAGCAGTGGTTGGCAGATTCAAAAAGTGGTTCGAGGAGGGTAAAATCACGAACTTCCGGCAAGGTGTGTCCCGAGCACGGCGCATCGATGCTAGGAGGTGAGTGAAGGCTATTCCGTATGGTACGAGCCAACAGAAGGAATCTTGTGGCCAACTAGCCGGTAATTTGAATGCTAGTGACGTAATTAATGCGTTGTAAAAACAAACAGTACATCGAGTCCTTCTAAAAATGGGGATACGCTAGCAGCAGGCCACTTCGAGTGCCTATACTAATCTCGTTTCACCGTCGAAAGCGTCTACAATGGACACGCGAGCATCAAAACTGGACCTTGAATGATTGGAAGAAACTCGTTTCCTGGTCCCCCATATGGACGACCGGGCACCTTTGCTTCGTTTACCTGGAGAAATGTTGGCACCAGGATGCACCCTGAGACGAAAACAAACCGGCGGAGGAAGCGTAATTTTTTAAAACCCTGGGTCCAGTCATTCATGTGCAGGAAAATATGACATCTACCTCCTATCGAGACATCATTGCAGACCAGGTACATCCTTTCATGGCAAAGGTATCTCCCCGGCCCGTGCAGTGGTCTAGGCGATGACTTCTGATCTTTCGCTCGAGATGGGTCCGGGTTCGAATCCCGGTGACGCATGGATGTTGTGTTTGTCTTACAGCGCTGGCTGTCTTCCTTCCCTGGTACCACTAGCCCTAAATTAGGGACGGGCGACCCACTGAGTTGCTCACGGTGGTCGTTAAATCTCCAATAAAATAAAAAAGGTATCCAGACAGCACAGCCTTACTATTCAACGTAGGCACAACACTGAGCCACTTTCTTCTATTTCTAAAAGACAGTGGTTCAGTGTTGGGCCTAAATTAAGTTGCAAGACTGTGCTACCTAGGTAGTGCCCGTGCACCCTCAAGTAATGCCTTCTTTCATCACGATAATGCGTCATGCCACACTGCTTGGATAGTTCAGGAATCATTCGCGGCACAAAAAAGAAGACTTCCAGGAATTACTCTGGCCTCAAAATTCTCTAGACATCAATCCAATCGAGCATCTGGGGTTTGTGTTGGAACAACAAATTCGATCTGCGACGGCTCAACCACATAACTTATAAGTGTTAAGGATCTGCTGGTAACATGTTGGTGTCAGATACCACAAGGTACCTTCAGAAATCTTGTAGCGTCAATCCCTCGCCGGGTAAAAGCTGTTTTGGTGGCACGTGGAGGATCAACATCATATTAGGCAGGTGGTCATAACATTTTGGCTCTTCGATGTACTTTTTTATGAATGATCGTGCATTCTTTTTTGACCTAACCTAGTACAAACATGTGCTATATATCTTTTTAGCTCCATAACATAATAAATTCGCAAATTTAAGGCTAGTTGTCAACTTCTGCAACATTTTGTAATTAAAAATGGGTTACAGTTCATATGCGTTTGGGCGTACCTAAAAAAAAATTCATTTCAAAATACTATTAATTCTGAAAGCGTCTCGAATAAGTCGAGTAATGCAGTGTCTTGCAATTTCACTTTCAACAGGATAATTGCTCTGATAATAGCGCATTTTAAAACTCTGGAATTTTGTTAGCCAAACAAAATATAACATAAAATATTTTTCCGTTTTGTAAACGTAATGAAGTAGCGCGATGTGGTGGAAACAGTCGTGACTGACCTGTCCTCCTATGCATTCCACATCTTCGTCCATTGGGCATTGAGGTCTAGATCAAACGCTTTTATCGGCTGGGCAGCAGAAAGTCACGCCAAGAAGCCAAGAACAAGAGACCATCCGTGCGAATCAGGACGGACAAGAAACTCATTACAGAGAAAAAGAAAGTCGTTCGATTGCCTTATTTTAAATGCCTCAGCGACAATGATGCAGAAATGTATCGAAGTCTCCATTTGCACTAACTGTTTTTCCGCTGTTGTAAGTTTTGTTAATGCTCCAACGGATAATGTGAAGTCGACAGGAATGTCCATTTGCGCTTGTCGTAAATTAAAGCGGGAAATTCGCATTTCAGACGCTTTTCAACGTTTGAAACGCTAATGCATGGCAAAAATATAGCTTGCAAATCTACTCATTTTGGAAATGAAAATGGGAGCTATTCGGTTTTCGGGTTTCTTGATGTAGTAAAACCTCAGCGGACCCCAACATTTGTCCGCCATTGGGAGTTGTCGTCTATTGGGAAGAGTCCGCCATTCGGAAGGTTGATTTCTGGTCCCACCTGAGCTCACAATACAAAAACGAAACACTAAATACACAATATTGAGAACTTCGCACAAAATACACAATAAAGCGTCTTCATTAAATATATTTAATTTTGATTAAATGTTATATTTTTTTCTATTGCTTTACGCTGGAAAATAATACAAGGGAGAGTCAACTGAAAACCTTAAATAATTTTTTCTTACAATTTATTGAACAAAAGTTGATACACACCTGTATCATTTTTCAATGTAATCTCCATTTTGTGCAATACAAGTCCTCCAGCGCTTACAAAGTGCACAGATCTATTTGGTACGATATCTCAGCTCTTAAAGCTTCTGTTCCGAAATTTCTTGATTTCATCCGATGGGCCACAATAGAATTTCCGATGTGTTTTTCTACTTTTTCTGTTGCAAAATTTTCCTAATATCATAATATTTTTTGTCTTTCTAGTTTATAACATTTAAAAATTTTTTTTAACAAAATGCCCTCATTTTTTCAGAGTTCTCAGTGACACCTCCACTTTACCTTTTCATCATTTCTTTTATGAGGGATAAATAAAGTTCAGCTAAATTATAAATTCTGGTCTTCGTTTTAAAGCGGATTTACATTTTCAGAGGTCCTTATATTCAAAAATTGATGAAGTCATTCTCTAGTTCTGTTTCTCTGTGTTCAAGAATTCTCGGAAAGATGTACCCCGTTGGTATGAATTTTTTAGAGACATCGTAGATACGAAAGCATTCCGATATATCATTTATAAAATTTTCCCAAATCTGCAGTTTTCTCATTGCAGAAGTTCTTAGCGATTGTAATACATATTCATAAATTTTCTTTTTTCTTCTCTTCCGTAATATATGGAGGATGTATCAATTTAAAAAAGTTCATTTATTCTGTACTCTCACGGAAGCTTACAAATTTTTTTGACGGTTTGAAACTTCCAGTGCGTATTAATTCATTAATTACAGGAATAAAACACTTAAAGGTTGTCATTCAGCGGGAAAAGTTCCATTCGTTTGAATATGTTTAATATTAAAAGAATAACTAGAAAAGACTTTGAAGTACTTTTAAATATATTTACTACAAAACATCTAGAAGACTCCAGTAGCAATTTAAGAACAGCCGCCCTCGTGGCGCAGTGGTCTAAGCGATAGCCTCTGATCATTCGTACGAAAGGGGTCTGGGTTCAAATCCCGTTAGGCATGGATGTTGTGTTTGTCTTACGGCACTGGCTGTCTCCCTTCCCTGGAACCAGTGGCCCTAAAGTAGGGACGGGCGTTTGCTTATAGCTCGTTGAGTTGCTCACGGCGGTCGTTAAACCTCCAATCAAAAAAAAAAAAATTAGAAAAATGTCTTATTGAGATCACACTATCTGTTGATGCTTTATTTTTTAAAGTATTCGACCTCATAAATTTTCTTTTTTCTTCTTTTTCCTTAAATATTCAACAGATTAGATGTTAATTCCTGGTATTAAAATATGGATTTACTTTTATTAGCTTCTGACTTCTTTTCAGTGCTGATTTTAATCAGGTGCTTTAAACACACTGCTGAAATGCCATTAATGACTAATTCATTTTATGTGGGAGCAATATGCACTTCCATTTCCTGCCACATGTTGAACCGTGAGCGAAATTGTTGTAATACATTTGTTTGGCACGTTTATGTTATGTTCTTGCTAGTCTATGATGCGATCGAGGAATCTATGAATTGCGATGAAAAATTTCTCTCCCACTGTTTATGAAAACTGGATCAAGTATCGCTAAAATATTTATCAAGAAGTTTAACTTTAAGGCAATGAGAAGTCAAAAATGTATAACGAAGTAAATTTCTCCGTCATTTTTATCTGCGCCAATATTCGAACCCGGATCCTCTCATTCCGGAAAAAGTCACTCTACCAATTGAGCTACGCGGACGTTTTATTCTGATTCCTATCTGCCTTTATGTCGTGTGCGTCCTTCTGGCAGGTACATCATCTCCACCTTATTTATTTATTTTTTTTTTTTCTGAAGTGCTGGAGAAGGGATTCTCGTATTTTTCCTATCTCGCGGTGTGGAAATAACATCACACCATTGCGAGATTTTGAACGGTCGGGTCATCCGGATAGTTCGGGCGCCATTATAACGAAGTAAATTTCTCCGTCATTTCTGTCCACGCCAGATTCGAACCCGGATCCCCTCATTCCGGAATAAGTTGCTCTACCAATTGAGCTACGCGGACGTTTTTTATTCTGATTCCTATCTGCCTTTATGTCGTGTGCGTCCTTCTGGCAGGTACGTCCCATCTCCTGGTACGTTACATCATCTCCCCCTTATTATTATTATTTTTTTTTTCGAAGTGCTGGAGAAAGGATTCTCTTATTTTTCCTATCTCGCGGTGTGGAAATAACATCACACCAATACAAGATTTTGAACGGTCGGGTCATCCGGATTGTTCGGGCGCCATTATAACGAAGTAAATTTCTCCGTCATTTCTGTCCACGCCAGGATTCGAACCCGGATCCCCTCATTTCGGAATAAGTCACTATACCAATTGAGCTACGCGAACGTTTTATTCTGATTCCTATCTGCCTTTATGTCGTGTGCGTCCTTCTGGCAGGTACGTCACATCTCCTGGTACGTTACAAATGTTGGTTTAATACGCTTCAGGCATAGATATGATTTTTCGTGAGAATAATTCCATGGGGCGTTATGTTCAGAAGAGAATGAGATAAAAATTACTCCCGTGATAATCTATCATACGTGGCACGAGAGAGAGAGAGAGGATTCGTGAAAATTGAATAAAAAGCTCATGATTTCGGATGAAAGACCTAAATCAAACGAATATCCATTTTGAACAGAACTTGTTTCTTATTTTTAATGCGCATGATGAAAGATATGAGCAACGGTTTAATGGCAAAGACAGCAGATCTGAAAAGTAAAAACTTCAGTAAAAGGCACCACCCTTAAAATGACAAAATCCCAAGCTGCACTTGTCTGAGCCTCATCTAATGAAGCTGGAGATGAACAATTTTTCATATGTCAGGCTGCGCTGCATTGTTTGATAGGTATCCAAGGAGTCGAGGGCGTGACCTTCTGTTTCTAACTTTAGGAAAAACGTGATTTCGTTCTTGCTTATGACTCTGATCCTCACCCTTTTCTGGAACTGCAATTGAACTTCCTTTAATAATTTAATCCATTAGCGATAATTCATTTATCTATTGGACTGCAGTACGGTTGAACCGATCAGGTCATTGATGATAGATATGATTTTTTAACGATTATTATACACCTAGACGAGACGGTGCCAACTTAGGCCAATCGAAAAACTCGGAATCGGAATGAGAAGCAGTCAGAGAGCCTTATTTTGGAAATAGTTTCACATGATCTGGTAGCACAAACAGCTTTTTGTCTTCCTCGTTAGGAATTCATTTAAAAATAAAAGAAGAAGCCTAACATATCTGAGTATCTCTCGTCCGTACGGTAGCGCAGTTAATCGATAAAGAATTAGGGATACCGTAATGTACTTTGATGTTAAGACATGCCATTAGAAAAAGATCAGAAACCGTACCTACGTATTTCAGATCACATATAAATACACAGAACATGGTTCCAAACCTATGAATTCAATCCATGTAGGCAATTGTTTTCAAAAAGGAACCTCGATCGTAGCCGTAATCTTCTGATCAATCTCTGAGGCAAACTCATTTGCATTTTCCTCAACTTCTACCAATCGAGAACCATCAGTGGTTATTACACACTGGTATACAAAATAAAAGGATTATCTACAAAATCCTACATTATTAATCCTATATTTACACTACAAAATCCTACATTTAAGTATTTCGGATCACATATAAACACACAGAACATGATTCCAAACCTATGAATTCATCCCATGTGGGCAATGTTTTTCAAAAAGGAACCTCAATCGTAGCCGTAATCTTCTGATTAATCCCTACGGCAAACTCTTTTGCATTTCCCTCAAGTTCGGTCATTCCAGAACCACCACATATTGTTATAAACTGGCATCCAAAATTAAAGGATTATCTATAAAACCCTACATAATTTGCGATGAACGAAAGGAAATGCAATGAAATTTGACAGAAACTTTAATTGAGACATATTATAAGATTTACATAGTGCAGAACCTCGTAATTAAAACATAAACAGGAAATATGCACGTGAAAACAGGATGAGAAAAATAGCTGTTCTCCATTGTCGTTGTCCGAAACAGTCAGTAAGGCGTTTGCCTCTAACAGACATATACAGCTCGCAACAACTACCCACACTATTAATGAGACTGTAAATTAAGACTTGTGGAATTGACCGCAACTCTTCTAAAAGGGCTACTCGAAGATTCTGGAGAGTCCTATGTGGGGCTGGCGTTCTGCCACTCAGCTTTTTAAAGCATCCCCGACATGCTCAATAGGATTCACGCTCGGCGAATATGCTGGCCAATCCATTCGAACGATATCTTCTGTCTCCCAATACTCATTCACCAGCTGCGATCGATGAGGTCAGGCGTTATCGTCAATTAGGAGGAAATCTGATCCGACGGAATCCCTGAACAGACTAACATAAGGGTTCAAAATCTCATCTTTATATCTTCGGCCGATCACCGAGCCGCTCAGAAATATGTAAAAATGTGAAGGTTGGTGCGACCGTTTGTAATCATGCTTCTCCAGACAATAAAACCACCACCATGAAAACTTGACCTTTCACGGATATTTCAGGGTTTGTCTTGGGTCCCTGGTTCTCTTCAGGTTAGAGTACGTCGGGAATTTGTATTTAAACTGTATCGTTACTCATTCGTGAAAGGCACACGTGCCCAGTTGCCTGGGCTCCACATGCAATGTTGGCGACTTCATCTTAAACACTCCAGTCTAGAGGAAGAAGTTAAGAGAACACAAATCATAAGTTTCCTTTGAAAAGAGACCTCTCTCACACAACCTACAATAAGCTATAAATTGAGTTATTCTCGTGCCAGTGGCTGCTGCGAGCTCCAGAGTTAGTTGCCTACCTGTTATCTGCCGATGTATTCTTACTGTTGGAGCAGTATATCGGTCTTCTGCAGCAGTGGTAATCCTGGCACGGCCATGTCCTTGTCGACGACGAACCTCTCCTGTATAGTCTTGAGATGACATTTTGGGTATGCTTAATGCTTTGGACACTTCCGACTGGGATTCACCTGCTCCTATCCTACCAGCCACTCTCCACCGCTCTGAATCGTCGAAATGCTGTCGTCAAGACATTTTGAACTCAATCTAACAACACATGACTTCAAGAAGAAATACTAGTGCCATAAAAAGCGGGACGATATACCGCCTATGTAACACGATCCTGATTTGCGTATTCTGCCCTAATAGAGATGCATGTGAACATCGTTTCTCCTTCGGTATTACTATAATCACATAATCATCCAATTTCATTACATTTCCATGCACGCACCACGCGTTTCATGCGATTTTCCCTATTATCTTTTAATTTTAATTTTTCACATCAGTATAGAACTTTTAATTTTTCACATCAGCATAGAACTTTTAATCTTTCACATCAGTATTTAATTTTTTACATCAGTATTCTCTTGTGATCCAATTTTAATATTTTTGCTTTGGATATTTGCAGTCCAGTATTCTTTTATGCCTAATACTTTACATATAAATATTGACTGTATAAGTCTTGAAAAGTTGGTATTTGGGATGAAAAAGGTAGATTATTTGGCCTTCTGGAACGGATTAGGCATTTTACATTTAAATCCTATATCCAGTTAACAACTAATCCATACAATAATTGAAGACCTTACGGCAATAGTGGGATAACCCACATTTTGCAAAAACGGAGAAAATGAACTCTTACATGTCCAGGTATGTTATTCCAGTTACCGTGACCTCCGGCAACTGGACTAACATACATGGACATAGTGCTTGTCCAAGTATTAGTCCAATTACCAGTTCCCTTTAATTTAGAGTTCATTTTCTCCGTTTTTTTAAATGTGGATTAGTCCACTATTGCTGTAAGGTCTTCAATTGTTTTTCTGGAACGGATTAAAATCATTACAAGAAGTTCAACGGTAGTGGCATTAAATTGAAAAAAAGTAAAAATTGAAGTAAAGAGGGAAATTCCTCCCAGCCTTTGATGCTCACGAAAGTCCACAGACAACAAAAATAAAAAAATGAAATAAAAACTGCTATACAATAAGAAAGGCCGCAGAGAGAGCACACATTTCTTAAAAAACAGAGGCCGTATACAATTTCAGTTATTAATAATAGCCATCATTGAAATGAAGAACAACACAGAAAGTACAGGTTGAAATCTTGTTAACATTCCATTTCAAAGTACAATGTCACTGGTACACATGAGAATATTCATTATAGTCCCCATTACTTTATTTGCTATGATCTGAAGAACGCATCCCTTGCTATTGAATTAATACGTTTTGCTTAGATGAAAGTTGTGGTTTTATGCGTTTTACCAATGGGTTTCAGCGGAATAGAACGGAGGTCAAATACAGAGTTTCAGGAAGTACGCAAACACTTTCATCGTCGTACATTTCGGAAACCAGAGGTGGCAACATATGCAATGTCTGGCGGTTGCGCAGTACCTACCTCGAGCTCAGTTTGTGCCTACCAGTCAGCTAGTGAAAGTTGTAATAACGATGGAGCAGCTGAGATAACCAGTGACAGTGAAAAAACAGTGTGTTTTTATTAAGTTTCGTATCTTATTGCAGTACGGTTGATTGACTTCGACATCCAGACTAGAAGCCAAACGGCACATCAAACAAATCTTTTAGAGTGAGTGAGGTATGGATGTGGTGTTTGTCTTACGGCACTGGATCTCTCCCTTCCCTGAAACCAGTGGTTCTAAATTAGGGACGGGCGACTGCTTATAGCCCACCGAGTTGATCACGGTGGTCGTTAAACCTACAATAAATAAAAAAGATTTAGGCCTAATGAGGAAACTAGCGTTGTTAGTGACGCACACACTAACCACGACACAGAAGGTATTCCGCTACGAAATTGCATGGAGTAACCTTGCTTGGTGTCGTAGGGTGCTCACAAGGTACCTCTGCTTAGATTAAAGTAGGGTAAAATTTTACGCATCCAGGCAACGACATGAATCACGATCCTGGGAAAAACTCCGTACTTGTCTTTACCCCGTACAGATTTGTACCAGCGTAAAGTCTTACAGGTAGTTGGCATGGATGTTCTCTGCGAGGCTTTTTCAAAAATGTGTGATGAGAACATCACCATGGCATTGGAACAGTATAAGACGTTCCTAGAGGAGCACATCCCTGCATCGGCACTACGACGTCATGTACAGCGACCTTTCCTTATACACGACAATGTACGGCCGCACAAGACCACGACTGTTTTTTTTTTTGTTGTTGATTGGAGGTTTAACGACCACCGTGAGCAACTCAATGGGCTATAAGCAGTCGCCCGTCCCTAACTTAGGATCACTGGTTCCAGGGAAGGGAGAGAGCCAGTGTCGTAAGACAAACACAACATCCATGCCTCACCGCCATTCGAACCCGGACCCCTTTCGGACGAATGATCAGAGGCCATCGCTTAGACCACTGCGCCACCGGAGCTGCGACTGTTCGGGTGCTCAACGCACAGAACGGTTGGGTGGTGCTGCCCCTCCCACCGAATTCACCGGAATGAACCCGTGTGATTTAATCAGTTTCGGCCATTTCGAAAGGGAGGCGTTTGTTACTCGCTACAGCAACAAAAAGATTTGGATATTCGAAATATAAACATTTTCCACAGACGCTGGTACTTGTAATGGTGTTTGTGAACTTCCTATAGTTTGAAAACGCATAATTGATAATGAGAGGAACTACTAATAATTGCCCCTAAGTATGGTGATAATTACTCTGCTACTACAGGAATTATGGTGAGTTGAAGGTATTCACTTACTGCCCGATCGACCTAATAATTAACGAGCTGTGAGCAATTTTGGAATATGTGAAAGGCTTCCAAGGTATCCAGCTTCAAGGCTGAGTTGCGTTTGTAAATCAGTTTGCTTCTTCAAGCGGAAATCTTTGATTATTTTCATGATAGTGTTGAAAGACTTCTTTAGTTCACAATTTCTTAGGTATGCTTTGCGTTCTTTCGATCGGAACCACAAGGCCTTCAGGATCTGATCTGTACACTGCAGAGAACACTTGAATGCTATTTGGTAAATTCCCTATGAATGTTAATTTTCAACTGAATGTTTAGGTCTACACATACTCACTGTATTAATATGTTCGAGAATCACTTTAAAAGCGCCTCACTATGGTGGAGTGCCCAGAGGCGCAGTCTTTTCGAACCCCGAATGAGTCATAGGAGGAGTGCTTGTCCTATAGCGCAGGTTGGTCCTTTTCCTGGAACCAGAAGTCTTAAATTAGATCTACAGATCCGCAGCTTTGGATGCTCGTGGCTGTTGTTATAGCCCGAGATAAATAATTAAAACATGGACTTCGGAAGTTTTGAGGTAACTGTTTAGAACATAGAGCAAATTTTTCTCATAGTGAAACAGCTGTAGAAGTCATTGTGATGGCTGACTTAGAGGATTCAATTTATTCGTCAGGAATGTTCTCACGGATTCAATGACTGCTCTGTTGAATTCTCTTATTTTTGACATTTTATGACCGGACTGTGAACCTTTCCGTGAATCTAAAAAAACAACAACAGCTGAGCTATTTTTCATGAAACTAAATATTCTGCATCTAGTGGTTTCCAAGATAGTCTCATACCTTTCAAAGTTAATTTACCAAATTTTTACGAAAGGTTTATTTCTACACAAGGATTTAATTAGATACGTTCGTCTCCTGCACATCAATAAAAATAATGTTTATATCTTTTTAACTTTGCTGTGGTTTAAATGGTTAACTGATTTGCTAATAAATTAACTAATGTTCTGAAATAGCTTCTTTTTTTTTTTTTGAATTTAAATAACACTTCAGAAATAAATAGCCCAACGGCCAGATAGAAAGAAATTACAACAGTTTATTATCCAAGCAGCAGTACTTCATGATACCAATATGATCCATTGTCAGGTTATGATCTCGCTGGTATCAATACAGACACCATCGTGCATCAATGACACTTATTCGTGGTTGACGTACATTATATTGACAAAAGTCACCGGACACCTAGAAGAGAAATAGAACATAGCATTTATTGACATACATTAGTACGGTATCGGTCCAGCTTTGGCCTTAATGCATGCACTGACCCTTCGAGACATGCTTTCGACAAGGTTTTGGAACACAACGATAGGTATGCGCTTCCATTCAGTACATAATGCTGCCGCTAACTGTTGCTTAGTAGTAGGCCTTGGTTCCAAACTTCTTATGCGGCTCTCTAAATCATCCGATAGGTGCTCTATGGGATTAGGATCAGGACTCTGTGCTGGACAGTCTACACACGATACGGAATTATCGTCAAACCACGCAGTAACAGTTCTTGCTTTATGTCTCGGTGCATTATCCTCCTGCTACCAACAACGCTCGGTTCCATAGTATTGCCACAGAGTTGGTAGGGCATAATTTATCCAGGATATCGAGGTAAACGTGCTGGTTAACAGGTTTGTCCACGATAACCAATGGGCCGGGACCATACCATGAAAAACACCCCGACACGAGTTCACTGCCAGCTTCAAACTTGACCGTAAGAACAGTACACTGTGGTAAATAGCGTCCCCCGGCTGCCGCCATACCCACACACGGCCAACCGACTGATGTGTCGTCTATCTGGATTCATCAGTCCATTGGACCCTTTTCCATTGATCTACGGTCAACGAAAAATGTTCATTACACCATGCTAAACGACGAGTAGCATTCCGAGGGGAGATGAAGGGCTTATGAGCAGCCACACAACCACGGTAACCAATGGAATGAAGTTCTCTACGAATGGTACGTGTACATACCGACGTTTCAGCATTTTTACTCACCTGTACACTGAGGTCTTGTGCAGTACTCCGTCGATTAGCTGTAACGACTTTCCTGAGGCTTCGGCGTCCTCTATCGCTGATTTTCGTCGGTCTGCAGGTACGTTTTGCCGCTTCAGGCACGCCATGTGTCTTCCACTTGTTCAGTACATCCAAAACAGTTGACTTGGGTATGTTTAAACGCCTCTCGGTTTCTCTTATGGACAACCCACTAATATAATACCCAACAATCTTTCCTTTCTCAAAGTTAGTTGTCTCCCGCCGCGACATTTTCACTCAACCTCACAGTGCGAAGTGATCGCGGTGAGCTGCAGGCTTGTTTTTATACCACTTGCAACTGTACCCCGCATCTTAACAACTTAGCGGATCCGTTCATTTGGTTTTGAAGGTGTGTCCGGTGACTTTTTTCAATATAGTATATACACTGCCGGATAATTGCTAAGGACGGATGACAATAGCAACGGTAGCAACCATAAAATGGAAGGCAGGAAAATGTGGAAATTAGCATAAGCGCGGGATACAGTAAGACGTGTTGTACGTATGCAAATTTTGGATTGCCGAACTTGTTCGTGACGTCATAGCGCTGATAAGAGATATAAAGGATTTGACGCGTATTGACCGTTGTTGTTCAAACGCAAAGTTGAAAGGGAAAGAATCAATTGGCGAACTTGCAATTTTCAGTATGTCTTCCCGACATCACCTAGATAATTTTACGCGTGGCCGTATTATTGGCAAGATTGAAGAAGGGCGAAAAATAACAGATGTTGCCAGGGAGTTCGACGTCAGCCACACTGTTGTTTCAAGGCTTTGGAAATCATTTCAAACAAATGGAGAGTGTAGCAAACGTCACGGGGGAGGTCGTGTTCGCAGTACGACACCTGTAGAAGATCGGTGCATAGTGCTATCAACAAAAAGACACCGGCGCAGCACAGCTAGTGAGGTAGCAAATCAGTTTATGGCTGCTACTGGCAAGTGGATCTCCCGAAAAACTGTCGCCAGACGTTTGCATGAAGGAGAACTATACGCCCGCCGTCCTGTTGTGTGCATCCCATTGTCCAGACGTCACCGTACCTCCCGTTTGCAATGGTGCCATCAACATCGCAATTGGACTGATAACGACTGGTCTGCTGTCCTCTTCTCAGATGAGAGTAGATACAGTCTATCGTCTGATTGTCGACGACAACTGATCTGGCGTGATAGTGGTACTGCATATTGTCCAGCAAACATACAGGAAAGGGACCGATATCCGACATGTAGTGTCATATTATGGGCTGGCATCATGATCAATGGCCGTACGTCCCTCTATGGGCTTCCAACTGTGACTATGACTGGCCAACGATACATTAATGATGTTCTACTACCTCATGTTCGCATGTTCCGTGGTGCTGTCGGTGATAGATTCATTTTCATGGACAACAACGCAACATGTCATCGAACAGTCGTTGTCCAGGAGTGGCTTGAGAGCGAGGATATTCAACGCCTCGTATGGCCAGCACGTTCTCCTGATCTGAATCTCATTGAAAATGTGTGGGATGCTTTGGGGAGGAGTCTTGCTGGTCGCCAATGCCCTCCAATAAACAAGGACACCCTCATCCGTGCACTGACAGAGGAATGGGATAAATTACCCCAACAGCTGCTTGATAATGTTGTGCAAAGCATGACACGACGTGTGGAATCTTGCATCGCCCTCCATGGTGGCCATATCCCGTATTGACATCTTACGCCGGAACGCCGGCGGACGGTAATTGCATTTTTTTCACGTTTACGTATTCTGCACAAAATGGCCTGTTTGTCCCTTGAACACGTTCCAAAGCCTTCTGGATTTCAGAGCACAATAAATTGTCTTTCTTGTAATGTCCTGGCATTCTGACATTATTTTATTTCACTTGGCATCCAACCACACTTACTTTTTTATGCGCTATATAGCCGTTTATGATCCGTCCTTAGCAATTGTCCAGCAGTGTATATCAACGTTTGACAACCTATAATGTTATACTTCGGAAACTAGAAGTTTCTATCCGTAAATTTATTGGTATAAAAATATAAATAAACAAACAACACAGAGCTTTCGTACGTCTACCGGACGGCTTTCTCAAGGTCCTAAACTATAGCGTATGTATAATGCAACGTAGAATAAACATAATGAAATTCATTGACGTGTTTACAGTTTTGAAAACATTTAGCGAGCGCTATCGCGTTTTATACATACAAAACAGCAATCTTTTTTTTTTTTTTTGATTGGAGGTTTAACGACCACCGTGAGCAACTCAATGGGCTATAAGCAGTCGCCCGTCCCTAATTTAGGGTCACTGGTTCCAGGGAAGGGAGAGAGCCAGTGCCGTAAGACAAACACAACATCCATGCCTCACCGGGATTCGAACCGGACCCCGTTCGGACGAATGATCAGAGGCCATCGCTTAGACCACTGCGCCACGGGGTGGCCAGCAATCTTCAGATCAAGATTTAAAGGAGCGTACACTATATGCTTTAAGGCAGAAGCTGGAGAAGAAGAAATATCAAATATTATAAGGAAAGGTGTATCCGCAGGATATAGGCACAGAAGCATGTGTGGTATACTAAAACAAGCGCAGAGCGCCATGTATAGACAACAAGCAGTACAAAATATGAGTAAGCCCAAATGGGTAGGTGCTATTCCGTACACACCAAGGTTTTCCTATTTTTCATGAACTTGCTTAGAAATATTCTGTTGAAGATTGGCTTTAGGTCTCTAAAATCTGTTGGCGCCATTTTGAAAAATAGTATGGAAAACGACAGGGTAGACTGCGTGGGGATCTATGCCCTTCCCCTGCGTTATGAAGATGGAATAGTAAACTTTTATGTAGGATTGACTAAACGATTGAAAAGAACCAGAATTAAGGAGCATCTTAGGAATATAAAAGAGGAAAAGCCGGATACTGATATTGCTAGAGAGGTATTATACAATGCAGCCACACCTGTTTATCAAGAGGCAAAATGTATATCCACATACACCACCCAAAAAGAAGCTGCTGTGAGAGAATCTATCGAGATGCTGATGAGACCTAATGTCCACAATGAGAATGTATCATACGTGTATGGCGTATCTCCAGATAAATTATGTATAATTTAGTATTTCATTATTGTGTAAATTCGTGATCCATGATGCACGGGAGATATACACTGGAGAGCAATTGAATTAGAGACAGCTGGCGTTATGCTAATGTGGAGCTGTGGGCGGCCCTGTAAACGGAAACGACATGACGTATGCAGCGATCCGACAATATAAGGAGCGATACGACGGGAATCAGTAAGAGTCGGACGCAGTATGGGTAAAACGAAGGATCTAAGCGCATTTGATCTTGGGCAAATTGTCGAGGCCCGACGATTGGATCACTCCATCTCAGAAGGCGTGCAGGCACTGGGATTTTCACGAGTCACTGTGTCACGGGTGCACCGTGAGTACATCAAATCCGGTAAAACCATCCCTGCAAGAGCCAACTGCCGTGGACAACAGAGTGTGGATGAGCGGGGTCATCGTCGGCTAGCTCGCATTGTAAAAGTGGATAGACGGGCCACAGTGCAAGAAATCACTCGGCAATTTAACACTGGTACACAAAAACGTGTAAGCGGCCACACCATCCAGATCCATCTCCTCGCTATGGGGTACAGAAGCCATCGTCCCACGAGGGTACCTCTGCTGACCGCACATCACAGGGTGCAAAGATTAGCATGGACGCGGGAACAACGCCACTGGACCTTAGATATGTGGAAAAAAGTTGCCAGGACTGATGAGTCGAGATTCATGTTGGTACATGCGGATGGCACGATACGAGTACGGCGCAAACCACATAAAGCGATGGATCCTTCTTGCCAGCAGGGTACTCTTCAAGCTGGTGGGGGTGGCATTCCCGTCTGGGGACTGTTTACGTGGACTGAAATTGGACCCCTGGTACGTGTGACATCGCCCCTCACAGGTCAACGTTACCGGGATATCCTGGACGACCATTTGCTCCCGTTTTTGCGTTTTTAACATCCCACTGGGGACCTCATCCTGCAGCAACACAATGTAGCTCCCGAATTGTATCAGAATGGTTGGATGAACACTCCACCGACGTGACCTCGCTTTCTTGGCCAGCTAGGTCACCTGACCTCAGTCCCATCGAGCACATCTGGAATGCCATAGAGAGAGATGTTCCCCCTCCATCAAATCTTTGTGAACTGTGGGAGCTTGTTCAGGGGTCGTAGATTCGTATGGCTTCCCAACGCTTCCGGTGTCTTGTCGAGTCCATGCCGAGACGAATCGCCGCCGTCATCAGGGCGAAAGGTGGTGCTACGCGTTACTAGACAGGTATCTCTAATCCAATTGCTCTTCAGTGTATAAAACGCGATGGCGCGCGCTAAATGTTTTCAAACTGTAAACACGTCAATGAATTTCATTATGTTTATTCTACATTGTATAGGTGTATACGCTATAGTTTAGGACCTTGAGAAAGCCGTCCGGTAGACGGGCGAAAGCTCATTGTTGTTTGTATATTTATATTTTTACACCAATAAATTTACAGATAGAAACTTCTATTTTTCCGAAGTATATCTTTAAATGGTGTATTTTTGCTTTTGAATGAACCTACGTAGGTCATTTCAAAAGTTTAGCACACTGCGCAGGCGCTGCCTGTAGGATGGTGCAATCGCTCCAATCGTTGCGTCAATTGTGAGTCATACTTCAGTATACAAAGTTGTGTCTACGTTTGCTGACTAATTTGTTCTTGTTCCGAAAAATTCTGCCTAGAAAGGGAGAAAGAAAGTGAGTCAGGTCAGATCTCGCGTAGCGACCAGCAATCCTACATTAAAATATAAACTTTGCGAAGAAAATTTCCTACCGAAATTCATAAAGCTTTGTGTGAAGTTTGTGTGGTTAATGTAGTGAGTGGATCGTAGCATAATGTCACGGTGGGCTTCTCGTTTCCGCCAAATTCGGGAAAGCATCGAAGAAGATCCAAGAAGCGCCTGGCCATCAGATACAACCGACGGTACTTTTGTGTTTATCATCAACAGCATTTTGGAAGAAGATAGGCGGAAAACTTATGAAGAGATTGCATATGAACCAAAAGGTCTACCGCTTCAGTTTTCAGGATCCTAATTGAAAAATTACAGAAGTGAAAAGTGGCTGTCGAATGGGTTCCGCATACTCTGAGTAAAGATCAGCAAGCATTTCGCAAAGGGATCGCAGAAGAATTGCTTCAGCGGTACAAAACAGAAGGCGAGCAGGGTTTGGGCAGAATTGTTGCTATAGACGAAACCTGGATACGAGATTTTAAACCAGAACTGAAATCTCAGTCCGCTCAGTGGAAAAATCCAGAATCAGCTGGCCGGAACAAATTCCGCCGCCAACAATCTAAGGTTAAGCTATAATTTCCTGTATCGATACCGCAACCTTGGCTTGCACTAATGAATGATTTTCTTCACAAGAATGATGACGTATCGCTTGTGCACTATAGTTTTTGTGTTATTCAACTTTTCAACTTGTACACGGTCTTTGTTGGCAACATGTGGTCTCCGAAACCGCAAAGTATTGTATTTACCTCTGACTGTATATATATGTGCCCATATTCTGTGATCATGCACTCGACTTGAAGATGCCTTGAAAAATCTTGTCGTAATTTTTAACTCTTCAGTGTTTTTAATCTGTAAATAAATGTCATCTTTTATTTAGTAACACTTTGAGATTTTCATATATCGCGCTCAGACAGCGTGTTTTATATATTGGTGAAGGTTAAGCTGATGATGTTTATGGCCTATGACAAGGCTGGAGTGATAGCAACAGACAGAGTGCTCAAGAGAACCACTGTAACAGCGGATTACTACAGAAGTTATCTGCAAAATGTTTTGCGCCCAAAGATTCACCAAAGAAGGCCCGACATGCTCGAAGCTGGTGTCTTCATTTTGCACGACAATGCGAGGCTGCGTGTTGCCCGTACAGTAAGACATTCTGGAAAAGTATAAATGGGGGAATTGCTTCGCCACCCGCCGTACAGTCCTAACATGAGCCCACCAGACTATGTCTTGTTCCCCAAACTGAAGAAGCAACTCCACGGGAAATGATTCAGTCCGATTCAGGATGTTTCTAATGAGATGTCCCGAGTAATCCAACGCCTCAACAATGGAGGTGTCCTGACTGGAATACAAGACTTGCCCAAAAGTTGGGCTGCTGTCATGAAGCAACATGGAGATTACTTCGAAGGCCTGTAAAGGCATGTTGTGAAATAAATTGTTTTTTTAAAGAGACAAGCCTCAGTGTGCAAAACTTTTGAAATGACCCTTGTATAATTTTCTTTACTTGATGCTCCGGATCAGTAAAAATAGGTATTTGTTAAGCAAACTCTGATTGGCTTGAACAGCCAGTAAATAACAAGTCTTTACTGACTCAAATTTCAAAGTCTTTAATATCATCCAAAACTGGTTATTTTAAACAATCAACACACTTCACCATATCACTGGTAATGTGAAGCACTCTTCAGGTATTGCAAACTTGGTAACAGATTAACGTTGTAAGCTGGAAACAAAATAACAATCAACTTCTAACAAACTCGAACCTCAAAATGAGAGACTCAAAACATTTAACTAATAACCCCAAATAATTTACTGTGAAACAGCAGAATATATCCGGCAAGAAACAGCAGAATATATCCGGCAAGAAACAGCACTTTGATGAAAATGAACAAGGAAGCGTCTGATCGAAGGCAGCTCGAACGCCACCCAGCTCGAACGCCAGGGAACATACACTGTAAACATCGTTATGATCTCTGCTGAATACATACGCTACTCTACTCTTGACCTCAATTCAAGTTGTCACAAAGCATTCTTTCGAGGGAGAAATGTAACGTTAAGTTAGAAACCGTTTAACGAGAACGAACCAAAATTTACATACAATCGTGGCCAAAAGTCCTGCACCAGTAGACCGAAAGTCAATTTTTGATGTTTGAAGTCAACTTATACAGCGTAATGGTAAAGTCAGGAATACCTATTATACATCATTTTAAAGGAAATGTTATGCTGAAGTCAAATAATTTTACAGAATGTTATTACCAGTAATAGAAGTGAAGTTACAAGCAAAAATATGCAAGTGAGGAAACACAAACCCAGTTCTAAAAAAGCGTTCGTGCCCTCTAATCCACTACAACTTTCTCCGACGTCCGCTAGTGTGATATAAAAGGATGTAGAATTGTCTGCCGACTTAAAACGCAGCTGATTTAGTCAGTTGACGGAAGTTTATGCAGAATTCCTGGTGATATTTGAATTTCGGAATGCCTAAGACCCGAAAATTGGTCCTGCCTCTTCAAACCAGGGCAAAAATTGCTACTTTGCATGAATTTGGATTCAGTTGTCGTAAAATTGCTGTTAAATGTGGCTGTGATCATTTCACTGTCTTGCGCACCATTAAAAGAGTTGCAGAAACTGGATGTGTGGGAAACAGAAAAAGAACAGGTCGACCAAGGCTGTGTACTGAACGTGATGATCGCCTGTCGATTCGTCGTTCCTTAAAATCAAGGTTTAAAACAGCCACTGATTTAAGAAATGAGTGGGTGAATGTAGTAGGCATTATTGCATCTGCCCGTACAGTTCGTCGTAGGCTACAAGAAAATGGACTGACTGCACAAAAAGCTGCACGAAAACCTTTCCTTACTGAACAGCAACGGCTCAAAAGAATTGCTTGGGACAAGACACACAAGAATTGGGCTGTTGACGAATGGAAAAAAATTATTTTCAGTGATGAAACAACTGTTATTATTTCCGCTAATAATGGAAATAATGATCTAAGTCGTTGGGCTGGTGAAAGATGTAAGGCATGCTGCACCCAGCCAACAATCAAGCACCCACATTCGGTGATGTTATGGTCCTGTATTTCATCCAATGGTGTTGGCCGTATGCACACTGTTGATGGCACATTGAATGGATCAAAATATATGGATATTTTGGAATCCAAACTGCTACCATCTTCAGAAGACATGAGTTTGCGGAATTTTATCTTTAAGGACAATAAGGCGCCATGTCATAGGTCAAAGTTGGTTGACGAGTGGTTTAATCGAAAAGTTATGAGAAAACGTCAGGGGCTGGCACAGTCACCGGATCTTAATCCCATAGAGAATCTGTGGGTGAGATTGAAGCAAAAGATCCGTCAACAAGGACCCACATCCGAAATAGCATTAATTGAGTCTGTAAGGGCCGTATGTCACCGTGTTATCAACAATGGGCAACTAGGGAAGCTCATTATTTCCATGCCAAGAAGGTGCACTTTGTTACTAAGAAACCGTGGTTATCCAATTAAATATTAAAGCGTATTTTGCTTGTTGGTAAGATATTTCAAGTGTTCTTCAAGTTTCAATAAGGTACGGTACAGTAGTAATTTTACGTTAAATGCAATGTACACTAATTTCACTATTTTTTGCCTTTAATAACTAGACGCTGTAGTTTTGCTTGTAACTTTACTTCTCTTACTGGTAATAACATTCTGTAAAAATATTTGAATTCAGGATACAATTTCCTTTAAAATGATATATAATATGTATTCCTGACTTTACCATTACGCTGTATAAGTTGACTTCAAACATCAAAAATTGACTTTCGGTCTACGTACTGGTGCAGGACTTTTGGCCACGACTGAGTGTAGATACAGCAGCTAAAAAGGAAAGTTATATTAGAGTGTACGTCACAAACCTACTCGCAATCTCTCGACATCTTCACACATCTCCACTAGCTCTACTTCTTATACACTAATTATAGTCATTTTATGTTGTACTGACTGACTGTCAGTGTTTAACTGTAAAAGCTGTTTGGAGAACTAAGTGCTGTTCGGTGAGACAATATTTAATCAAGAAGCAACTAAATTTACAGCAGAAAACAGAAACTCAAGAGGAAGATTACTATGCGTCACACGTTCTAGTCTCCATTCTGACTACTTCAAATAACAGTTTTTCAAATGACAAAGCTTTTTAATGGGCTTTGTGTTCTTTATTATTTAAATAGATGTTACAGGCTTTAAAATATTAGGAATAACAATTTACTTACATAAGTTTTACCGATGACACTGATATTTATCTAAGTAAGATGGAATTATAAATTGAGCATATGTTTTTTGTTTATTCGGGAGTTTTACGACCACCGTGAGCAACTCAATGGCTATTAGCGGTAGCCTGTCCATAATTTAGGAACACTAGTTCCAGTGACGGGAGACAGCCAGGACCGTAAAATAAGAACAACATCCATGCCTCACTCGATTCGAATCAGGACACTTCTCGGACAAAACGCCAGAAGCCAGCACTTAGACCACTGAGTCCCGGGGAGCTTAAGAGTACGTGTTACAAGTGTGACTTTATTAAAGTTTCCAGGTGGCATGTTTCCTAGGTTCACGATGATCAAAATAAAAAATACACCATTCCTTACTCTAGTATAAGTCTTCCAATTCTTCGTTTCTTGAAAATTTATTCACTGAATTACACTGAAGTGCCAAAAGTCATGGAATACGTACCTAGTATCGTGTAGGACCTCCTTCAGCCCGCAAAATGCAGAAACTCGACGTGGCATCGATTCCACAAGTAGCCGGAAGATTTCTGGAGAGATGTTGAGTCATGCCGTCTGAACAGCCGCACACGGTTCCCTGGTACTTGCAGGTGCAGGATCTCGGGTGCGAATGGACCTTTCCACCACGTCTCATAACTGCTCTATTGGGTTCATGTCGGGTGTACGTTATGGTCACACCATCCGTCGGAACTGTCCAGAATGCTCCTCGAACCAATTTTGGACAACTTGGCCCCGATGACATGAGGCCATTATCCGTCTGGAAATTCCCATCGTTGTTGGTGTACATGAAGTCCATGAAGGGCTGCAAATAGTCACCCAGCAGAGCAGCAAAGCGATTACGATTAATGACGTGTTTACGAGGACCATAGGACCCAAATCGGGCCACGTAAAGACACTCCACACATGTTTGGAACCACCACCAGCTTGCACAGTGCCTTCTTGTCAGCTTGGGTCCATGGCCTCATAGGGTCTGCACCACACCCGAACCCTACCACCAGCTCGTAACAACTGATAGCGTGACTCATAGGACCACGCCACATGTTGCCAGTTTTCCAGGGTCCAATTACCTTGTTCACGAACCCAGGTGAGGCGCTGTGTTTGATGTCATGGTGCTAACAAAGTTACTCTGATGGGTCTTCTGCTCCCATACTTAATGGACGCTAAATCACGCTGTACTGATCTGATGGATATGTCTCTGATACCTCCTGCATTGAATGTGGATGTTATTTGAGCCAGTGTTGCTTGTATGTTAGCATGGGCAATCCTGGTTAGACGCCGCTGGTCATGGTCATTCAGCACCCGTGATCGGCCACTGCGCTGTCCATGGTTGGTGGTAATGAGGTATTCTCGGTACACACCTGACACAATGTGGATCAAGGAATGTTGAATGTTCGCACAACTTCCGAAATTGAATGTGCCATTTGTCTGGCTCCCGCTACCATGCCTCGTTCAAACTCCGATAGTTCACGTCGGCTTGTCATAATTCTACAGGCGGTTGCTCAACCTGATTCACGAGATTACACCTCACAGCTAATAAAAAATTTGGCGTGCGTCGAAGCCTTTATACGACTGCAGCGCCAGTTAAAAGTTTGCATACTGCTATCTCATGAATTTTGGCCCTTCAGTGTAATTCATACAGAAGAAACATATTTTATTCACCTGAAAAAGTCTTTCTTTTTCGATCTGACACCCAGGAATCAACAAAATTACCAGGTCTGTTTCTTTCTGAATGTAAATATAACGTTTGCTAATTTTTATTCAAAGGCGAGCTTCTGGCACGTGACGTTAATAACGATCTCTGCAACTTCAATTTTGGAATGTATTATTCTTCAAAAAAAAAAAAAAAAAAAAAATGGAAGTCGTTGAGTGGTCTAGGGCGCGAACTTCTGACTTCTCGTACTAGTGATACTGGATTCGGCACTCGAGGCATGATATAGACGTTGTGCTTTGCCTTTTGGTTCTGATTCCCTCCGTTCCCTGGAACCTGCGACTCTAGTTTTGGGGATGAGTGCCTCCTTAGATGCTCATCGGGATTGTTAGACCTCCGAAAAAAAAAGAATAATAAGTTGAAGAGAAATATTTTATTAAATAAATTGTAAACAAAATGTTATATTCTTCTGGATAAGTTGAAAACGAAAAAATATATTTTACTAAGTAAAATAATTTCCTGTAAAAAATGTACTTTTTAACACACAAACGTTGCTTATAAGTGGATGGGAAATATGCTTTTAAGTAATAATCTTTATGCATAAGTAAATCTTTTTTTTTTTTCGACAGGGAAAATAACAATATTAAAAAACTGCATTCGAAATTAAAGAAATTATAGTCGCATTAGCAGCTAATTAACACGCATACTTCAAGTTTGCGTGAGATATCCTAGGGTTAGCAAAGCAAGACCATCACTGAAGGGTGGCTAATTTGAATTAATTGCCCCAGTGGCCGAGTGGTCTGAGGCGCTGGCCTCCGGCCATTCATCCGAGCTTGGTTCAGGTTCCGGATAAGTCATGGACGGGAAGTTTGTCCGATGGATTTGTCCTTTCCCTGGAACCAATGGCCACAAATTAGGGCCGGACGGCTGCTGATAGCCCTGTGAGTAGCTCGCGGTGGGCATTAAACCCTACTTCACCCCTAAAAAAATTGACCTTTATGCTTTCGGCTGCTGTTAATGGAAGCCTTATCTTATAATACGTGCAAGGTTTTCAAAACGCGACTCAATCATTACAGAAGAGTTTTTTTTTCAACTTTCTGACCTCCTGGAGACTTTGTCAGCCTTAGATGCTCATGGATGTCGGTAAACACCCGAAGCCGTCCCCGGTGGCGCAGTGATCTAAGCGCTGGCTTATGACTTGTCGTCCAAGGGGGTCTGGGCCCTCAACCAAAAAAGAAAAAAAAAACCAACACCCGAATAAAATACTGCCTGTACATTCCTTTAAGAAAAGTAATGAGTAAACTACCCGCAGCCAATGAAAGTGCTAGAGAGAGAGAAAAGGAAATAAAAATTAAAAAAATAAAGCTAAGTAATTCATTTTCTTGCGTGTTTTGTGATGTGAAATACTGTCCCTATTTTGTGGCAACTTTTTTATGCCACATTTCAACTTTTTCTAATTACCGCAGGCACACTTCTTAAATTGAACACAGGCGTGCTTTCGGAAACAAGGGTATTTCTTAATTGCCTGCAGTCAGTAAGTCTGTTTTTTTTTTTTAATCTTTCGGTTACAGAAGGAATCAATAAGTGCTGCCAAGAAATAACGCATAACACGTAATCCTCTGTGACTTTTTTTTTGTGTGCTGTTTTGTTCTGGCGATCATGCTAATTTCCTTCTTAATGTCGAATGTCAATTAACAGAAAGACTCGAGCACTCGCCCGCTGCTGGTTTTGGTTGACGGAACGGAGCGTCCTATTTTTGAAAAAATTCAGCTCTTGTCATCTACAAAGGGCACCGTAATGATCCAGCGTCCTTGTGCCAATCGCGCGTATGAACGAATTATTGAGATCCATGCCTTTTGCTCACTGCAACAGGAAGTCGGAGATATCCGGCTCTTCGTGGTACAACTGTGTCGCGCTGTGAAGTAAATATGTTACGTGTGCGACAAGGGGATCTTAGTCTTCTGTATAAAAGGGACTCGGGGTCGGCTGAGAGTCAGTATCCCAGCAGCGGAGAACACAACAACAGTCCCCACAAAGCAAAGGGACTAAGAGACAATCAAGGTATGACAACGTTTTCCCTTTCTTCGGATTGACATCTCTACCGCAAATTGGATATGTGCATTTTTTTTTCTATCACTAAGGATACATTTTTTAAATTCTTTATTTTCATGAAGAATTTTAAATTTTATCAGTTGATTCAAACAGGATCACCATGAGACATGCTGGAGAGAAGGAAAATTTCATCACCAAAAGGAAAAAAATCTGATATTTACAATGGAACTCCCAGGAAAAAATAGAGAAGTTGTTATCAGTAAACATATATGCGACTATCGCATATCCGGTGCAGAAAGCAGTGTATAACGAAGTAAATTTCTCCGTCATTTTTGGTCTACGCAGGGATTCGAACCCGAGTACGCTTATTCCGGAACAAGTTGCTCTACCAATTAAGCTACGCGGACGTTTTATTATGATTCCTATCTGCCTTTATGTCGTGTGCGTCCTTCTGGCAGGTACGTCACATCTCCTGGTACGTTACATCATCTCCCCCTTACTTTTTTTTTTTTTTCGAAGTGCTGGATAAAGGATTCTCTTATTTTTCCTATCTCGCGGTGTGGAAATAACATCACACCATTGCGAGATTTTGAACGGTCGGGTCATCCGGATAGTTCGGGCGCCATTATAACGAAGTGAATTTCTCCGTCATTTTTATCCGCGCCAGGATTCGAACCCGCGTCCACTCATTCTGGAATAAGTTGCTCTACCAATTAAGCTACGCGGACATGTATTCTGATTCCTATCTGCCTTTATGTCGTGTGCGTCCTTCTGGCAGGTACGTCACATCTCCTGGTACGTTACAAGTGGTTCGAGATTTTGGATAACGGAAATCAGTGATGCAGAAATTCCAAACAGGTGTGGCCACAAGGAGAGATAATATCACTGTAATTTGCCAAGATGGGGCATGCGCAGTCAGTGATACGACAGGGAAATTAAGAAACATATCTCGTCTGCTTTCCTTCTGCTTGAATTCAGCTGGAGTTTTCCGCAGAGTGCAAAAATTTCCAGGGCTCATAATAATAATAAAACTTTTACCGACGACGACAAAAAGCCAATCTCTATACGCACTTTTGACATTAGTACTTCTTATGACGACAGTACTATTGTCCAAAAAATTAGGATATTTCAAAATCTTGGTTATTTATAATTAGTAGAACATTGCGCTTTGCCTAGCTCTCTGTGATAATTATTTCCAGCCGCCAGGTGGCCATGCATCTAAGATGCTAATTTTTCGTGGAGACGGTCTATTCAGGTCTCATGTAAGGGCGTTCTGTCTGTCCTAAGTTTTTTTTTTTGGTTATCGCTCTTCCTTCGAGCAAGTAATCATAAATCGCCGCGAACGCTTACGGAAAAATCGGAACAGTAATCATTCAACATCTTCCCTAGATAAATTTTGCATCTATTTGTAGAAAAAGCTGCTAATCGAGAAGCAGATTTAATGCCCCATTAGTAGTAGTTTTTGTGCTACTACGAATCTTGTAAGTAGTGTTACTGGATTCCGGATGCTTTATCCTGGAGGCAGAGGAATTAATCTGTTTTATCAGCAGGTACATCACATGAGTGTTAACAAGACCTCTTTGGTGGGAAGAGTTTTGGGGTGACCCACTCCAAATCAGCAAATATTTTAGATCGAGTGAAGGATTTTATTTATTTGCTCATTGATCAATGATTTTATATATGTTATGAATTGTTTAATGAATATTTTTTACAGATGGATCCGATGGGAACTGATTTGTCTGCAGTTCGGTAGTTGATAACTGCATTGCTACCGAACTGCAGTTATCAACTACCGAACTGCAGTTGATAACTGCAGTTGGGTAGCAATGATTCGGCAAATACGTTAGTCCAGAATATGACAAAGAAACAACTTAATGAAAAAGAATCACGTTTTCTCTTAGTGACCCGTGAAAAGACGCTATAATTTGTCTCCTTCTTAAGCGGCACTGACTACAGACAATTTTCCTTGACTTTAAGCAAGTTTGCTCTCAATAATGATCTTTATGTAGTGTGCGCGTGGCTAAGAGGCGCAGGGTAGCGCTAATATGTTTGTTGCCCATGTAAGATAACGAAAAGTATTTTGAGACACATAGGAACAACGGGTGAAGAATTCCCGGGAGAATTACTTCTTCGCAAATACATGAAAGGAATACGTGTATGATTTGTCGGCATATAGATGCTGTACATTTTTACTGTTTCGTATGTAGCCACCGTTCAGAAAGCTTCAAAGTTACATTGCTTTGGAACGGGAATCGAACCCGCATCTCCCAATAAGTTTGAACATGCTACCACCCTTACAGTAACTAGGACAACGAAGTTCCAAACAACTGAAGCTAAGTAGATATAGTGTAGGAATCCAAACAACTCTCCAAATTTGCGCTAGTCTAAACAATTTCGCAGCGTCGACGGCCTTTCTTATCTCTGTACGGATATAGGATTTTAAATCATAGGAACAACAGCAAGCGAATCCTCGTGACAGTTCATACAGCTCAGCTTACAGGCATTTCAGATCGCCTGTTCGGGAGTAAATATGTTATGCGAGCAGATCATTTGTTTGTTGTTGGAATGTTGCCAGTAAGTGGATAAAGATTTGTACGAGCCTGTCGAAGCTAATGAAGTCTCAATATAATTGACTAAAACTAGTTCAACACCACGGGTAATAATAGTACAGCAAATATTCCAAGAAACTCGAGTTTTTGAAGATTTAGGCATTCGTGCGCTTTGAAAATGCCAAGTAAAGTCATAATTGTATTATTAATGAGTCTTTAAGTATGGATAGCCCTAAAATATTTTACATTTATTACCTTAATTTCCTTTCTGTTTGAGGAATAGTACGGGTTATTCCATATAAATTTGACTTATTCGCAGATGAGGAAGAACAAATCAGATGTAATTAAAATATAATCCTAAACACAGTGGTTGATGTTTCAAAAGGGCAAATTCCCATACTCTCTTGCCAGGCGACAGAACGCTTTAGGACATAGTTTATTGGCCGTTGAGAATGATTTATAGTCCCTAGTAAATATCAGTCTTGTCGTTACTTTCCCTATTTGAGGCGCGTAACCCTAAATCAGACTTGAGAGAAGTTCATGGGCAGTTAAACCAAAAGCAAACGCTACTATATTTTATCATCGTATAAACGTTCCTTTACGTCTCGTTGTTTAGCTGTCTCCTTTAGTATTTAAGTCCAGATGGAGTTTTCTAACCCTTCTCGCAGTACACAGACCACAAGGAAGTGAAAAGACAAGGACAGCAGAACAAATATTGAACCAAAATCAATAACCTTCTGCCGTTGGTGCTCTCTCCTCCCCTAAACTGGTGGCCCTAAAATAGGGACGAGAGACTACTTAAACCCTAAACGTGGCCGTTAACTCCCCCCTCCCCTCCAAAAAAAGAGAGAAAACGAATGTTCAAATTTATTTATGGAACTGAAGGAGGGGAGTTTATGTCAGTCGTAATAAGCGACTCCTGTAGTTGGTGCAAAAATTTTAAAATTTAAAATCTTTGCAAATTTCAAAATCTGCAATTCCCTCTTAGGGTACAATAAGGGGAGAAACTAAAGTAATAGCAAAATTTTAACTGGTGGTTCCTTGCTGTTCAAAATTATCGCATCAGGGTCATTACCTGTACTTAGGAAACAGCATCTTCTATTGTGACGTGCCTGCCCGCAGGACGCACATGAGATAAAGACAGATAGCAGTGAGAGCACATGCCAGTGTAGTATAGTGGATAGCACTCGGAACCGAGAGTTGTGGGTTCGAATCCCGCCCCTGGCATAAAAATGACAGAGAAATCTACTTCGCCATATTGGCGCCTGAACTTCAAGGATAACCTGACCGACAGGTTTCTCGCCCTGGTGTGATGTTCTTTCCACACCGCGAGATTGGAAAAATGAGAATCCCTTTTTCAGTGCTTCGAAAAAATAAATCAGTGTGATGTTACATTCCACATGCCGAATTGTCTGAGATTTCTCAAATGCACGTTCTTCATCGGGTGACTGCCTACAGCGATACATAGTTTTGGCTGACCCGTGGGCCACGCCCCCAACCCTCTTTCGGGGGAGGGGGGGGTGGATAGATGTGACGTGCCTGACCCGCAGAACGCAGATGGGATAAAGGCAGATAGCAGGAAGAGCACACGACAGTGCAGTATAGTGGATAGCACTCGGAGTTCAGGAGCCGAGAGTTGTGGGTTCGAATCCGCCCGTGCCATAGATATGATGGATATATTTACTTCGTCTACCATACAGTATATAATAAAATATATGAGCTGTATGGCATAAGAAGAAACAAACTTTTGGGATACGTATAATGCTGCTGTTATTCATTTTTAAGTAATTCATCACGCTAGAAAAAATTTCCTCTCAGGTTGTAGTCTTCCAGTTATATAGTACATAAGTGGGCAGAAAAATGAATGCTTTTGTTGTGGGTATAAGAACTACAGCGTTTCAAAAAGATTTCAATTTCACAATGGTATGGTTCGAATATAGTGTTACGATATGCAGTAGTTTTCCGAAAGCGATTTAAGAACTTTTCACATATAAAAGAAAATGGAATTTCCAGTATTATAAAAATTTAGTGGCAATTTTGCCGACTTTTAAAGGTACATCACATCAGGAACTGTATATAATATCTATATCATGAACTAAGAATGTCTAAAATAGTCTTAAACGCAGTATTAAAGTAACTGCAAGAACTCAATTTCATTTTACAATACGGTTTTACGTCCTCTCCTCGAAGCACGTGTCGCGGCAATCGTACTTGGAACTTTCCTTTCAATCCAGGTATGTTATTTCTCTTACGTCGTTTAATAACGGTCTGTTTACTGTATTAATCACGGTACCTTCGCTAAGATATGGAAATGTCTTCAGATAGACTCTGTAGACATAATTCGGATTTTAACTCAGGTACGTAATTTCTTTTTTGATATTTTACTACCAGCCGAATCTTCACTATCCTTCGCAAAGTGATAGTGTTGCTTCCAAGTAGACTACGTAGTCGTACTTTGGACTTGCCTTTCAACTCAGGTATGTGTTCTCTATTTTGCTATTTTACAATTGGCCTAATCTTAATGGGCCTCCATGAAGAACAGAAACCAACTATCAGACTTAGATCAAATGGAACACGAGGAAAAAGAAACTAAACTTAATAATAAGAAAGACGCAGACGATTTAACTCCAAGAAGAAGCTAAAATATTGAAATGCCTGACCGAAAAAATTGACCCACGATTTTAATTAATAAGTATCATTTGTAAAAGTCAGTATGTTACTATTCCGAAAAGAAATTTTCAGCACTTTTAGATCTGTAGTAACGACCACACCTTTTTAATTTCTTGTATCTCATACCATAAAATTCAAAAGACTGATCGCAACATAGCCATATATTCTATAAAAATCTGACCGAAGTGTTTACAAGCCCCAAATCTTTTAGGTCTATTGATATTTTACAATAGTGGAACCTTTTTTCTCCCTTTGTTGGTTGATATAATCCAGAATTTGTGCAGGTTCCCTCGGCTTTGAAGCAAACAGAGCTTGAACAAAGACGTCCAGCGTGAAGTAACCACAGAAAATCTGGAGAAACATACAGTATATTTCCTATAAGCACCAGCAACAGCACATGTAGATAACTATAAACACTTTTCTTCTTTTCTATTCGTAGATTGTGATGTTTTTGTGGTTCTGTTTCTGTGTTTTAACATAAAAATCTTATTTCCTTATTTAGAACAATTTGTTAGTTTCTGCTCAACTTAATGTGTTATTAGGGACGATCAAATGTACAGGACATACTCGTATTACGACCTAAAATAGTTATAATTTCAACGAATAATATATTCATGGGGTAAAGCATGACTATTTTTGCCAGTTTAGATAGGGGTAACTTTGTGACTGACCGGACAGATCAAATTAAAACGTTTGGCAGGCCGTTCAATATATATATACGAAATTGTTATAATACCATTTTCAATAAATACGCTTAAACGTATTTATTGAAAATGGTATTATAACACTCTAGGTAGAAATCAGAGCACATCTAAGGTGACAGGGGGTCCTGGGGCTGGACAGCATTTTAGGGCCACAGTATTAGTGGCACATCTAGGATTTCATTATGGGTGGATGAATAAAAAAAAAAACAAGGAGAGAGCATTCCCAAAATAGGATGAGGAAGCCATAAAAATATCCCCGCCGTATTGAAGTGTGTATCCCATGATTTATGGACGAATCACTGGTATCAAGATAATGTAAAGATGCATGGTTCAAAAATGGATACCAGTTCAGTTTAGCTTTAACTCTCCCCCCCCTGCACACAGGGTTCATCTTGTTGAAATTGTATCAAAATAGTGGACAAAATAATATGATCCAAATATCAAGACTCAAACGAATTCTTAATGTATGAAAATTTCCCCCAACTACGGTTGTGTACCAAAAACATCTGTAATGTTTTGAAAGACTTGAGGATGGACTGAGGCGACTGCATTTTTTGCAGACTCCTCCTAAAAAGCGGAAAGAAATATAAAAAATTTTCACGAGGCAGTTTCTTTTAGTTTTTTCTATGCTATCTGAAAACAAAACTGTAGAACTCTGTCAATTCTTCAAGCATTCTGTATAATTCTTGGGTCCCTTGAAAATGCGGGGCCCGGGGATGTATCCCCCCTCTTAAATGGGTAGAAATCAAAATATGTGAAACATATTTAATTAATTTCTAAGAGCTTACAGTTAAGGATGAGACAAAGTACAAAGGATAGACAACACACGAAAGCGAAATTCAATGCAAATTCAGGAATGTTTCTTGCTCAGAGAGAGCTATGCGGAATCTAGACTACTTAAACAAACGAACCAACGCTTGAAAGCCCATTTTCTTTATAGATCTTGCCTCAAAAAGAAGGTGTGATAAAATTGCACCTCAGACCTTATTGTAGTACTGGAATCCACGAGGTTCGTACCTGAGAAAACCTAGAAGTTGTAGGTGCTGCTAAACTTTAAAAGAAATTTTAAAGCGCAATCTCATAAAAGAAGATGTATTGCTGCTTGCCAACCGCCAACTTGAATACACGCAAGACGTTTTCTGTATATCCGCTGACCAAACGTAACCCAAACTCCTTAAGTACACGCGAATCGACGGCCGTGTTCCAACCCTCTGCTTTACACGCCAGGTTTTAATTCCACCTAAGCGGCTCTGCCTGTCAGATTTCATTTCGGATGTTTAAATTTATAGTGCTTTCTAACATATTGTGTTTCCAGAACTATCTATGCAGGAAAAATTCAAATAAAAAGCATTTTGTAGGAGAATAAAAAAAAACCATGCATGCGGAAGAATAAAAAGAACATACGAAAAATGCAGAGCTGGGTAAAAAAATCTATAATTTAACAAATGGACTCTAGTTCGGGAATTTTGTTAATATTATTTATGTTCGTTTGTTAAGCTATAACTTGCTAATGCAGTTATTGAAAAACATATTTAATTACTAACATATTTAATTACATGAAGCATTTCCCGAAAGCAACAGACTGCAATGATCCCTGCATGTTTGCAGTACACTTTTTCAAAAACTATCTATGCAGTATTATTTCACATATACCTGTCATACTGCTTTATTAGGATGTCATTTTGCCTTGTTTTAGGTAAAGTTTGAGGAATTAAGATGAGTTGTGACTTCAGTTCCTGTAACCCCATTTCTCCTTAAGTTTACCAACCGCGAGGTTTTGTGTTTCAGTCTCCCCTCGCTTTTGGCAAGAAGCTGCTGGGTTTTGCAACCATTCGTTGCCGGAGGTGGAATTCGAACCCACATCTTCCTATTCCGGAGCAGCTGTTCTCCCAGTTGCACTACGCCGACAGGCTGCTTCATTGTCGATTTGACTCAGGCTTCACCTCAGTAATACGCCATCCACGTCATGTCCCGTAGTAAGTTACAGTTTCTCAACAGAAAGCCTTTGTTCGAAGTCTATTTCACTCTGAAAATGCTAAGCTTAGGAGCATCCAGCAAACCGCAGAGATCTAATTGCAGATTATATATCTAAGATTTAAGTCACACCACAAGAATAAGTTTATTATTATTTTTTTTAATTTCTACACAACATACATCACTGCCTCTTCTAGTTAACATCACGCCGCCACCCTGGTGGCGCAGAGGTCTAAGCCCTAGTTTCTGATCATTCGTTCAAGATTGGTGCGGGTTCGAATCCCGATGTAGCATGGATGTTGTGTCTGTCTTACGGCACACTGGCTCCCTTTGAGCCAGTGACCCTAAATTAGGGACGTGCTGCTGCTTATAGTCCATCGAGCTGCCTCACAGTGGTCGTGAACTCCCCCCCCAAAAGTCAACGTTACGATACAACAAACAGAAGTCATCGCTCTTTCTACGTTTATAAGTGAGTCACGAAAAAATTCTCATTGGCCGCCACCGGGAATCGAATTTAGTCGTATGTGAGTCTGGAGAATTCGAGGCCACTGTGGTGCATGTCCGGCGCGTAACTGGAAGACCCTGGGTTCGATTCCCGGTGGCGGCCGATGATAATTTTTCCGTGACTCACTTATAAACGTGGAAAGGGCGATGACTTCTGTTTTATGTTCCTAGTCCACGTCAATTGTGTGTATTGATTATTCATTCGCCTCCTAGTTATTTGTTCAGTTGCTGCTTACCAACTTTGGTGAATCCCTAGCATTGTGCGGGTCTCCAAGAAGCAACCTTCCAAGTGGTTTGGCAGTTAGTCGTATGTGAGTCTGGAGAATTCGAGGCCGCTGTGGTGCAGTGGTAGCATATCCGGCGCGTAACTGGAAGACCCTGGATTCGATTCCTTGTGGCAGCCGATGATAATTTTTCCGTGACTCACTTATAAACGTGGAAAGAGCGATGACTTCTGTTTGATGTGTTCCTAGTCCACATCAATTGTGTGTATTAGTTACGAAACAATACATTTTCTATTCTATTGGTGTTAAAAGTGGCTCAAACAATCGTGCTAAGACAATCGCTTGCTTACCTCCAACGCTAAGTTGACACCGGTAAATCTTCTTGCTGTCTTACTGGAAAGGAATACTCATTATTAGTGTAACATTTAAAATAAAACATTTTTACAAGAAGGAATTAACTGAAGACAAGCTGAACTTCACATAACTTAGCACAAACGGGATCTCAATCATCTAAGCCCAGTTTTGGCAGGAAGTCATTTTTTCAACTATGGAAAAATCGGTCTTCAAAATGTTTTCCACTAAAGTGTATTAATTCATGGAGACAATGATTCTCTGCATTTCGTCCATTTTAATGAAATTTATAAGTAGAATCTATGAGGCATATGACTGATTTAGCGCATCCCCGTTCTTAAAATGTGATTCATAAGTGGTGATAAATTTTGCTGCTTTTTACAGTAGCTGACTAAACATTTATTAAACTAATTTCTACGCGCAGTTGTTATTTCCGTAACTACGCCAACTGTAAAAGTTGCTTCCCTGAAGAAATGATGAACTACGCCTTACTAGAGTTTCCTAACAAATCACACACAATACGTACATTTATGGCCAAATCCTCCGAGTTTATTCTTTAGCGGAGTAGAACACAATTATAACATAAAATCTCAGACTTAATATAACTGTCAAAGCGTCGACAGCGTCTAAAATAGTACATTCGTAAACGTCGTTTGATATATACCAGCAGCCTAACTAGTCAGTCCTTTTTGTTGCATGGTCTCTGTGCTTAAATGAGCATGCACGACGTGACTGACTCTCTGTCAGTCATATCCCGAAAGGCGAAAACTTCATGGGAGTTCAGACTTGACGTTTAGTATAGAAAGCATTAGAAGAAGCAACCAAAATTTACATAAATCAGAAGTCCACAAAAATGGAAGATCTAAAACCCAGTGTACCTCACAAAACATAAAAGAAGGGTATATTTAACAAGACGGATATTTTAGAAAATGAATGAATATTTTTTCTCTATGCACTGGTATCTCAAAACCACATGTTGCATTTGAAATATTAAATTAATGAATCATTTTTACTTGTTGAAAACGTCAGTGTTGCCCTGGTGGCGCAAGCTTCTGACCATTCGTCCGAGCTGAGTACGGGTCGAATCCCGGTGAAAAATGGACGCTGTGTTTGTGTTACGGCACTGTTTGTTACCCTTTCCTGGAACAGATGTTCCTAAATTAGGGAACCGTGTCTGCTTATAGCCCATTGAGTACTCGCGGTGGTCATTAAACCTCCAAACAGACAAAAAAGTCAGAATTTGTGCTTTTGAAAATCCCCCCCCCCCCACACACACACCCATCGTCACAAATGAATCATAGAGCTTGTTATAATTTTGAGCTTGTGAAGTGTTCGTCAGTTAGCTGCCAATTTTACACAGGGAAATCATTAACCCTAAAGAGAGAAAGGCATAACAAACAGGAAAGGGAATACGCGCATCATTGTTATTATTTACAGCAGCTAATAGATGCGGAAGTTTTCTGATCTTGAGTCTTTTGAAGGAAAGTACTTAGCGAGAATTCTCCCATGTCAGATAAGATTTTTATGACTCACCAAGTGATGGACAAAAATATTTCCTGCAATTTGTTCTTGCTGTTTCAGCCCTCTTCTCTACGCATGTTCACTTGCGTTTGTTGAAAAAGCGTTAAGCGGGCAATTATGGGGTATCTTATCGGCATGCGACCACATTGCAATTAAGTGTACGCACTGAATAAAATTAGCGCGACGAACCCTTAAGCTAATGAGAGTACAGCCGATTGAACAACTGTGGTTCCTTCACGGATGAACAGTGAAATTATGTCTGTAAAAAGGGGATTATCTTGATTTAAACACACCTATGCCATCAAACGTGCATCTTCTAAAAATTCAATCACAGGAAACAAATTAAAATTATATCTTAAAAAGCAAACGTTTTAAGCTGAAAATGTTTGCGAAGAAGGTTCAACGTCCTGAAAAAATTAGATTAAAACGGAAAGCATTTCAAGAAGGGAGTTAGTAAATTTCAATCTTAATTTTTTTTTATTTTGGTGATAAACAATTGATGTTATTTGATTAAATGGATACCAATATTATTAAGAGACGTATATAATAAATTTATGTTTGGGCATTTTGGAATACCAGAAGTTATTTTCACAAAAGGTCAATTCGTGAACCACTACATCTTAGTTAATGGGTCGACCAGCAGTCTGCTTTGTTTTCTGCTCTGCTTTCTTTGTGTTCGATGCCAAATGGCCCTGTCTGGCTCCTGCGTCGTTAAACTATAATACCTCAGTCAATCTTACACCAAAATATCTTGCTTTTCTTTGTGGGTTTGACTACCACCACGAGCAGCTTTGAGGACTGCAAGCAGTCGCCCATCTCTAATTGGGGCTACTGGTTAGGGAAGGGAAATGAGGACAGGCACACCACCTGTGAGACAGGCACACCACCTATGCCTCGTCGGGACCTGGAGGCCAGGCTGAACGACTGCTCAGAAACCTACACTTCTGACCTCTTGGCCCCTTGTAGTAGCGCAGTAAAATATGCATGTTTGACATATTTTTAATTCTGTTGGAAATATAGAATTTCGTTTCGTAGCACATGAACAGTTGTTACCAATAATATGAGAAGCGATTCATAAAGCGCCAGTAAAAGTTAGTTTTAGATAGCAATAAGAAATGACTATCATAATAAAATGAAATCGCCCTTTCATAGCTAATTTCTAGTATTTTTGAAAACCACCATCTAGAATATTTCTAATCAGCAAAGATTAGAAATATTCTAAAAAATATTCTAAATATTTTCTTCTTGAGGCTAAGAATAATAATAATAAATAAAAAAACGTTTTTGAGTAGGGGTGACAAAACTCCACGGACCAGACTTGTCATGCATGTTTCTTCATCTCGCTTATGTGGTGGCCTCGTCGCAGCTTTTGGCCGAGATCTCCCTTATTGTATGGACTCTGAAGACTTAGCTTAGAAAAACCATACGAAATTCATGACACTTCCGTAGAAGTAAATGAGACACATGGCTATCTAATTTTTGTGGCTAGAATATCAAATCACTCGTACTGGGTGTTTGTAAGTAACTCTTCTTGCCCATACATTGAATATGATCGGTACCGATTCACTTTCTGCGAACTTTGATGTAGCTAATAAGTTCCCATCTGAAGCCTTAAGATGTCAGCCAATAGGAACCGGTCGGAGTGGGAAACGGGTCAAAAATTTCGGACCCGACCCGGACCCGTAACTGACCCAGACAAATCTGCTTTGATTCGAAACTCAATTTATATATCATCATCATCATCATCATTGTCAACCATTATCAATCCACTGCTGGACGAAGGTCTCCCCAAGTTTCCTCCACAACGGTCTGTCTTGTGCCAGTCTCCTCCATGTCACCCCTGCATACTTTCGAATTTCATCCACCCATCTCCCATTTGGTCTTCTTCTGGGTCTTTTCCTGTCCCTTGGAATCCAATCTAAAATTTCGGCTGTCCATCGATGATCTGTCCTTCTGGCAGTATGTCCAGCCCATTGCCATTTCAGGGATTTGACTCTGATCATGATGTCTTCCACTCTTGTCATTTTTCGGATCCACGAGTTCCTCTTCTTATCTCTCCTGGTTACACCAAGTATGCACCTCTCCATGCTTCTTTGAGTTGTCTGCAGCCTTTGTATGTCTCTTTTTGTTAAGGTCCACGTCTCTGCACCATACGTAAGCACTGGAAGGATGCATTGATCAAACACTTTTCTTTTAAGACATAATGGCATATTGCTCTTGAAAATTATGCTGTTTCTTCCAAAAGCTCTCCAGGCAAGTTTTGTACGCCGATTAATTTCTTCATCAATGTGACCCTCACTTGATATCTGCTGTCCAAGATAAACGTATGTGTCTGTTATCTCCAGCTTTTCTCCATCAATCGATAAATCTTCATTTCTTGTAAAAGCATTGAACATCACTTTTGTCTTCTGAAAGTTCATTTTTAATCCCACTTCTTTACTCTTGTCAGCAAGTTCCTGGATCATACTCTGCAGCTCTGATGGGCTAGTTGCAAAAATGACTACGTCATCAGCAAAACGAAGGTGGGTTAGATAATCTCCATTAATCTTTATCCCCTTGTTTTCCCAGCTCAGTGACTGAAAAACACCCTCCAATGTGGCATTAAAGAGCTTCGGAGATATGGTGTCACCTTGTCTCACTCCCTTTCCAATTTTTATGTGCGTTGTATTTTCAAACAGCCTAATCTTTGCACTTGCATTTTCATAGATGTTATTAATAATATTAATGTATGCATCTTCAATACCGCAGGTTTTCAGAGCCATTGTAACTGCTGATGGTTTCACCGAATCAAAGGCTTTTTCATAATCGATAAAAGCCATGCACAATGGAAGTTCATATTTCCTGAGAGAACTAATTTATATATATATACAAATAAATGTATATATTCATCCTAATAACTGCTTGATATTTAATAACTGAAATCCTTTTTTAACGATAAAATCTGGTTACTTGCTAAATTTTAGTGTCATTTTTAGTGCCACTATTTTGCGTAATCCAGAAGTAATGACTGACTATGACAGTGACCATGGAGTATATTACAAATGGGAATCATTATTTACGATTACACAAATGCATTTTTCTGAATGTATTTAGATTGTTCATTCATTCCACGCTTTGATGGAGGTGCGCATACTTTCATATGATCCGTTCGATTTTTGGTTCCATAATCTTTTATTACACCGTCGACATCTTTCTTTGTAAATATAAACTTTCAACATTTTGAACAAAAAGCAAGACCAAACAACACAGAATTATTTACCGCTCCTTAGTGAGACGAAACAATTTCCAGCATTCACTCTTCTCCTTATGGTTTTCAACAAGCACGTATGTGTTGGCCTCGATGCCTTTCTTAACCTCCTTAATATTAACTCATCCCTATTAACAAATAAAGAGTTAATTTCGACATGATATCTCATGGGAACGGGATGTTAGCACATCAGTCGAAAACCTCTGAATGCTCAATGTAAAAGATGCGATGTGAAAAGTAACTCTTAGTCATACAGTGAACTTCGCACGGAGAGTGAATCAGCTGAGAAGCAGGCGAATGGCGTTTGTCTGTACCTTGCCCTGGACAATCGCACTGCAAAAAAACGCAAAGGAAGTATCTTTTTACGATATGGTGTGTCTGACGTCGTTCGGTGGGTTCGTTGCTTTAAGAAAGAGACGACAATATTTTTGCATGGCAAATCATTATTCACTCCGTGGGCACCAGTATCGACTACAGAATTCCACAACGCGCATTTTTCTTTGGAAAATGTTTTTCTGTTTTCAAAAATAAAACGGGAATAAAACCGGGTCAGGAACACTTTGACCCGACCCTTTGGACCCTCAAGAAATTGCCAACCCGTTGACCCGTGACCCGTTTCCATCTCTGGAAGCGGTAGCCATAGTAAATAGAGTGCTAAGCCCAAATAATCTTTCTTGTACAAACATAATTCTGAATCGAAATGGTAACGCCCTTGTTCTGAAACTGTTTCCTCATACTGGTGATTAATGTACAAAGTAACCATAGCATGGTCGTGGTTACAAACTGTTTTCCATGATTAGTGTTTTTGTAGGGAGAGGTATTTGAAAAATGACATTTGCAAAAACAGTGGCACCAAAACTATTTGTTTTTTTCCCTCTAAATTAAATTAATAACAAGTCATTAAGTGGTAAATCTGATAGGCTGATAAACACGTAGCTACAGCTTTTTCGCTCGAGTTATTTCGAGGGCTTCCATTTTTCAGCATTTTCCACTATTTCAAATAAAAATTAATACAGGTAACTAATAGAAAGAGCCCTTCACAAAAAGTTTTAACGTCTTTACAAATGTTATAAATCCTCATTAAATTACTTATTAGTGTTTAAAAAATTCAACGAAATATTACTTTTAAAACCAGATTTGAAAATATAAATGTCCAAGGAATAATTGAAATTTCCTAATTATTCAACTTCCCAATATAGAGATTTTATCATCCGGTTTTTTGAATTGATGAAAAAAGGTAAAGTTAAAAAAGGAAAATATTATTTATGAGTATCTTCTTTGCTTTTCACAGAAAACATTTCGTTTGCCTTACAAAATTAGCAAACTTGGCAAGGAAATGTTTATATAAATTTTCAATAAAAATATTGAAATTTACGTACTAACAAAACAATATTAAAGAAATCAGAAAATTACGGAAATCTAAAGGAATTTGGTCTTTATATGAAACCTTTATTTCTAAATTGTTGCTTTTCTTTGCAGATGAAGCTCGACCTCAAGTATTTGCTTTTGGTTTTGGTAGTAGCGGCGTACTATGTTGCAGCTGAACCGGAACCCGATCCTGAGCCTGAGCCTGGTCACGAGTGAGTATATTTAAATATTTCCTTTCTCTAAATAAACCAACACAGTTACTCAAATTACGAAGCTCAATACTGTAACATTCTTGGAGCTTAGAATTAAAAGAAACCGCTGAATTAACTGGTTATCGCTCATCTTGATCGGTACGACGGTGTGGAGATGGCACCTTCGATAGATTAATCTTAAATACTCCAATATCTTCAGCTAAACTATGAGTGAGAAATTGCATCGAAGGAAGTCTATAATGAAAATCCATTCTCCTTGCTAGAGACGTGAATAATTTATTACTTTTATGCATTATAAGTTTTCCGTAAATAATCACTCTATAAGCATCTTATGCTCGGGGAATCAGCATCTTCATAATGCAGAGTCATTGACTCTACTGCGGGAGGAAGAAAGGCAAAATACAAAAGAGATATTAACTTCATCTCTCCCAAAACTCTATTCCAGACTTTCTGCCCGAGAAGTTGACGGTACTTTCTTTCAGGTCAATGGACCTCCCATGTTTTATCAAAGTAAATTCTAAAAACTCAGAGTTCTCGCAAAATGTAACTGACATTTGAGAGTCAAAATTTTATACAGAGTTAAAATACGTACTTATATCCAGTATCTGTAACATTGAAGCACACAAGAAAAGCCACTAAAACCTAGGTGATTTGTGAAATTCCAAATTTGTCTGTGACGCAGATCGAAGTTGCGCCTCTCCGCTCCGGAGCCAGTTATTCTAACCGACCAAACTACACCGACGGGATGTACCGCTGAAGATTTGTCGTCTTGACACGGGCCTCACCTCTGTAGTTTGTCACAGATTGTCTTACTGCAAAAAAAAATGAATGAATGAGTTTTTTATTTTCTGCAATGGGTTTGCAATTTTTGTAATGGTGGCTGATCGCGCAGTTCGATGTGAAACTCGGGCTCCTAGCCTATAACACTGTTGGGTTCGAATACAAAATCAAGACATGGATGCTTTGTGTGTTCTTTCCTTTCACCATGGGAAGAAGAATGGCCACTCAACTGAGCGTATTGCAAATGTGTGATCTCCGACAAGCTGGTATCATTCATCTGAACATGACTGTGACGGTCTTGTGATGTTATATCTACTGGGCTGAGGACGAAATGCTGACTCTTCCCCCTCTAGAAAAAAACAGTAACAAAAAACTAAAACCGTAAGGAATTAATTATGCGGCATTATGTATTCCCCAGGTGTGTGAACAAACAATCACTTTAATTCTGTTAACTAAATGAAGCAAAATTTTGAGTCCTTTTCTTAAGACAGACAATAATACCAGTACAGAGATTAAAATGATTACAACTGTGTACAATGTAACAGGCACTCTTTCAATCCCCTTTAGGAGGCATCCAATATTTAGCAAGGCTATATTTATTGCTCTGAAAATGCATTTTGTTATACAGTAAATACTTGATTAGCGAATACTGCATCGTCCAAAAGGCTATCCGCCGTCCAGGTGGCCAGCTGGTCAGAAGCGAAGGCTTCTGTCCAGTCATTCTAGTTGGGCCAAGGTTCGAGTCCCGTGTGAAGCATAGCCTTTGTGCTCCCGTCTGTCCCGACCTGAAACCAGTGGCAGCAAATTGTAGACGAGCGACTTCAGTCGTAAAACCCGGAAAAAATTTTTACCTTCAGGTGTTATTAAAATTCCATAAATTTTATACGCAAAGAGAAGAATTTAGGCTACCCTCACTGCTGTGAATTATAACATAGGTACCTGTATAGCGAATAAATACAACACTTCATTGTATAAAATAATATACAGCCTCGCAGTTAAGGCAAGACGCATTCACAGTTTCAGAGATCTAGGTCCTGGATGTGAAATATTTGAATCTTGTCACACACATTCCCTTTCATTATTACTTACCATAAAATTAAGTTTGCAGTATGCAAAGATATACCACCGTAACTGTATGTTATCCTTTAGCAAAGCAAAGTAAATAGGTTTTTTTCATATTCAAGGTACAATATAAAAATACAGTGCGGTAAGTTCAGTACCAAAACTACGAAATATAAGGTTAACAAACGGCGGTACACGCAAAACATTTTTCATAAAACAAACAGAATTTCTTAAGAGTTCTGGAAAAGTAGCTAGTAAAAATATTTTTCTTTTGTGCAACGAATTACTTTACGTTCTCTTAACTCTTTTTTAGTTTAGAAATTATTTTCATAATCTTAAATGTAATGATTTACTTATTGTTACTGCTTGTGAGGTCAGTGAATGAACAAAACTGAAGTGTAGCATATATAACAGCTTCTCTAAGTTCGTGTAAAATGTTATAGCGTATCATGTGCTAATGAAGTTGGTGAGTTAAAAAACCTGAAAAAAATTAATAGATTAAATAAACAATCACAAGTTAAACAGTGGTTCATTCATACTTACAAGATGAGAAGGACTTGGTCTTAGAAATCAATGATGAAATTAATCATAGAAATTAATTAAGAAAATCGTAATTAATTTATTTAATTAATAAAACCCTTTGTAAAATCGTAGCGTTTTTTATTACATGCGTTAAAAATTTTCAGTGTATGAAAAAGGAATTTTTTATTAAATGCGTTGATCGAAGATTTCCAGTATATGAAAAAGGAATAGCCTACACTGGAAATCTTTGATCTCTGAATGATGTACTAAGTAACATGGTTCCAGAGCACCCAGAAGCATGTATTCTCCAAAAGATGTCTTATTTTCGAAATTTAATTAAACATTTTTCTAAATTTCAGCTATGTGAAACAATCGCGCACCAAGCTTTTTTCACACGATTAACGACTAAAGTTAAAAGAGAAGATAAAAATTAAATCTTATATTTATAAAATCACAGTGTTTTAATTAAAAATGTACCATATTTATTTATGCGGCCTCAAAGAATTGATATGCAAATTTTACTATTCTCGTCATCTAAAACTATCAACATCAATCGCCATTTAATACTTTAGTAGCACACTTTTCCACATAATATAATCATTTAATACGTTTCAGTGAAAAAGAGTCGCAATTACCCTCCATCCAAAATGTAGGTAAATGGATTTGTAATAAAAACTCCAGAGCTCCACATAGGTAATTACATGTATTGTCGCACTGCATGAGGTACTTTGAAAGCGAAACGAAAAAAAAATAATAACAAAAGACGCGTTGGAACTAGAATATAAGAAAAATTGAAAGTGAGAACAAATAGATTAGTCATGGCTGATGACCTTGATTCCACAACAGAAGTTCATTTCCTTACATCTATCCAATTCATTTCAGAATCTACGGAAATGTGCTTGTAGCCACTGAACCGAAGCGGGGATCTGGCTTGATTGAATCACTGAACCGTTAAGCAGAACAAGGGAAATCCCGAGTGTTCAGTTCCATAACCTCTGAGATTCTCATTCCCCCTCACATAACATCGCATGGTCCGAAAATAGTTTAGAAATAGCAATTCTCTTTGGCACTGTTTTCAGTAGGACGTCTTATAATAACAGAAACATCATTGACAAAAGCGCCGAATAATAATAGCACGGGCGTTTATGTGTCGAGCACCTGAAGGGAGATCATTTTCTTCACTGCTTTGAGGACTACTGCGTAGAAAACGCCTTGATCTGAGTCAACTATAAGCAGTTATACGTAAGAAGAAAAAAAGGATCTTCGTGTTGAAAATATTAAACATCATATCGAAAAAACGCGCTCTGTTTATTTCCGACCTGCTAACTTTAACATAAAAAATGGTCTAAAACGGACCTGACGATGTTTTCTTGACTTTGTCACATTAAAATAGACGATAATTTAGCTCATTCGTGCTGACATATTTTTCTCGTTGGATAAAAATTCTGATAATTAAATTCGGCTATGAGTATTTCGCAAAATTAGGAGTTTTAAAATATTGGACAATGCTCTTAGTAGTCTTATACGATACTTTTCGTATGGTATGAACATAAGAAATGGAGATCATTTTCTGTGTGCATACCATACGAAAAGTATCGTATAAGACTACTACCGGAGACCAGACTACACACTCTTCTTTTCTTATTACGATTTGCATACGGACCTTTCAAAGGAATGCCCGCTAGTATGCAGCAAAATTTTGCAGTTTCGAAACATTTTACGCATAAGTAGTTTGTTCCTCAATGGAATGTTTTAAAAATGCTGTGATCTGATTTTTTTCTAGCCAAATTTGCTAAAAATATTTACATTATAAACGTTAAGAGATCGTTAATTCTTCAAAGGGTTGTCCAATTATGTGCCCTCAGCCAGGAGTGAGAGTCTTGAACATATTTTGAAATTCACATATTTGTTACCTTGCGGGAAGTAACATATTCTGACTTATGTTAAGGTATTCCAACAAAGTTAGATTTTGTTTTAAAAAGCTTTAAGAGTATTTTCACTTGATAGACTCCTGAGAATAAAATGTGTAAAAGGGTTACCTGTCATTAATTTTGTGTTATTTTCTCAGGGAAAGGGGAAAACTAGAACGTAAGAGAAAATACAACACCAATATCTCATCAAGTCTCTCTAAGAGAGATATCCGCATCCTAATTAGGTGGCACCTGGCGAAAAAGAACTTCGAAATTTTGCAAGCATTACCTCTGCTTGGAACTCGGAAGACATTTCAATATTTTGACTAAATTTAGTCGAAATAAATTTTGATGTTTTCGGTCTGATAGCAATTCGCACTACACTTGAGTGTTAAATAATTCTAACGAAAATTTTCCAGCAGGGAGAATGTTAAAACTTTTGAAAAGGTGAGTAATTTGAAATATGATCAAACATTTTGACATTTAAGGGAATTCTAGTGACAAAACATAAATTGTTGCTGCATTTCTTATGAATGCTTTATACAATCCGCGGGAAATTTTTTACTCAATCATGCCGCTTAACGTCAGTGGCTTTTGTATGAGAAATTGGGTGATATTTATGATGCCTTTTATTCTAAGCATTTTACTTCTTCAGTTAGTTTAAGTAAGGTGAAATTTAAACGCCCCCTTTAAACCACCAGTGGTGTCACGGAACATTTAGATAGCAGCGGTCAAAGCGCTGGCTTCTGACCATTCGTCCGAGATAGGTCCGGGTTCAAATCCCGGTGAAGCATGGATGTTGTGTTTGTCTTACGACACAAGCTCTCTCTATTCCCTGGAACCAGTGGCCCTAAATTAGGGACGGGCGACTGCCTATAGTCCATCGAGTTGCTCACGGTGATCCTTAAACCCTCATACAAAAAAAACATTTAGACAAAACTTTATTCTCATATCAAGTTATATCTAAATGATCAAACTGCTGACATTATTAGTACCCAGCTTCAAATTATTGTACTGTAAAATAACGCTTTTATGGAGACTAAACATTTCATTTGTAAAAATATTGTCTTCAGTTCCTTTGATTAATATTTTTGATTTTAATCTAAATTCCTTTGTTTTCTCCATTTCAGACACCATGGGAAGCAAGTAATTGTCGTAAAAGACGAAACAACTCACCATCATCACCACCACCATCATCACGACCACAAGCATGGGCACGACCACAATCACGACCACAAGCATGGACACAAACACGATCACAAACATGATCATAAGCATGGTCATCAGCATGGTCACAAGCATGACCATAAGCACGATCACAAACACGGCCACAACCATCAACACGGTCATGTTCATAAGCATGGTCATGATCACAAGCATGGACATCATCACCAACATGGTCACGATCATAAACATGGGCACCATCACCAACACGGACATCACCACAAGCACGGTCATGACCACAAGCACGGTCACCAGCACAAGCACGGTCACCATCACAAGCATGGTCATGATCACAAGCACGGGCATGATCACAAACATGGACACGAGCACCATCACAAACATGGTCATGATCACAAACACGGACACGATCACCACCACGCTCACAAACATGGGCATGACCATCAACATAAGCATGGACATGATCATCATCACAAACACGGACACCACCATGATCATAAGCATGGTCACCACCACGCCCACAAACACGGTCATGAGCACGGACATCAACATGGACACCAGCATGGTCACCACCACGGACATCATCACGACCACAAGCATGGTCACGATCACAAACATGGACATCAACATGATCATAAGCATGGCCATCAACACGGACACCACCATGGACACCAGCACGGGCACCAGCACGGTCACAAGCATGGGCATCAGCACGGTCATCAGCACGGACATAGCCACGGTCACCATCATGGACATAGCCACGGTCATCAGCACGGACATGGCCATCATCACGGCCACAAACACGGTCATCAACACGGACATCAACATGGTCACCATCACGGTCATCAACACGGACATCATCATGGTCACCAACACGGGCACAAGCACGCCCACGAACACGGACATGGTCACCAGCACGGGCATGGTCATCAACATGGACATCAACATGGACATCAACACGGACATGACCACGGTCATCATCACCATCATGCCAAATTTGGTGGTGGTCTTCTTGGTCATCACTTCCGTCGTTGAAAGCCCAGCAAAAGGATTGACATCCACTTCACAAAAGAATAGAAGGTCTTGGAGCTGGTTCCTCAGTCTCCTCGGAGCTTCATTGTTGTTCAAGTGAGTGCTTTTCCTTTCGGAGTATCAACAGAACACTATAAGATCCGCTGCACATACGAACATCTCATCAGGTGGTGCGTTCAAGAGAAGAATCTAGGTCAATGGTCAAGGCGAGATTATGTTTAGAAGCATCATCAATGGACAAATTCCTCCTTTTTGCAATTTCTGAAACATCCAAACCAGAAACAGGGTGCTTGACACTTGCAAAATTTGTGTCCCCAGGAAAGTTACAAAGTACTTTACTGCTGATGTACCTGCTTTTTCCTTTCGTCAGTGTATCGCAGTATTTAAACTGTCAAAATGGCCTTGCAGTAACGCCACGGACGTAACTGAAAATCTCTATTTTATTATTTTCACTGGACAAGTTTACTTTACATCAGCTTCACAAATAATTTTTCGTGACACTTATTTAATTTGCATTATTTCAGAAATTCTTTTGCACAAATCAATTTAATGAAGGGAATGAATGTTAGAAAACTTGCCTTTCTCTCTTTTTTCACGATTTTCATATTAAAACAACATTTTTAATGGAAATTCTTGTCTCGCGTTTTGAGAAATTATTTCAAAGTATCTGAAAATTAGATAGCTGGAAATATCAGATACCTTAAAGGAGCAGGGCAGAAATTATTGAGTCAAATCTGTCCTGATCATCAGTTTTCAAAGTCGCGTTAAGCACAAATACGAATCGCTTAATTTTAAAAGTTAACCTATTAAATCTTAGAAAATCGCCGCTTGATTTATCAGGGCTGCTTTAAATATTTTAATCAACTAACAGCTTTTTTCAGTATATAATCAGGTCTTGCAATAAATACCGCGATTCATATTGTGCAAGCTTATTTCATTTGGTATTAATTAATTCTAGGAACACTAAAATGTTCAGCTGTTTACACGAGCTTATTACGCTTGTTTTTTTTTATCGAACTTTAATACAAATAAACACCTTTTATTTTGCTATTCAGAAAATAACTTATAAGTTGAAACTTTGTTAAGTTAGGTAACTTGTTTAATTGTTAACGGCTTTTTGCAATTGGTGCAAAACGCTTAGCTTAACAAATGACAAGAAATATTTTTCTAAAAATAGGTTTTCCGACTTCTTCGCAATATGGTAACTCTTTTTTTCTAAGCCGAAATGTTGTCCAATGGGGAAATTATTTTCAATCCCCACAAAGGAAGTCAATTAATCAAAGCAGTAGCTTATATTATAAATTAATTAATTTGCTTTACTTACGCTTCTCAGCTTTCATATTAACCTAGAACTGAATTCATTTGGATTCATATCTATGACAAATACAAGAGCTTCTCTTATGTGGCCAAAATAACCCCGAAATAATCTGCGTTATGATATTTCCACGATTTAAAAAAATATAAGGTAGAGTTAGATCTATCTATGCTTACAATTTTCAGAAAATTTATTTGAAATAATTTAAAGAATTTTAGCTGATTTTCGCTTTAATGGTTTACATTTTTCTCAAATTCGAGTATGAAGTTATGTAACTGGGACATATATCTAGAATCTTTGTTTTATTGATAACACAGGTAATATCGGTAAGTCTCTTTTACTTGCTTATTGGAAAGGCCCGTAATAAGTGTCCAGTTGATGCATGCACAAAACAAAAGTATGTCTTGTTTTTAAAAAGTTTGTTGTTCGATGTTGCACAGTAATCTCTTTGTTACAAAAGCATTTTCGATATTTGATGATCCAAATAATTGATGTAGTAATATAGTGTTCTGATTTTTGTACTGCTCTTAAATCATACACGATCGCTAAATATTCATGAAAGTAAGTGCTTGATAAGTTTAGTATTAATTCATTCAGGTTTTTGGAGGATAAGAAACTTTAGCAAAGACTTTATCTATAGTATTATTGCTGGCAATGGATTATTTAATTTCTGTTTGCATGAAGAAATTATTACTGAAAAATGACTTCTATTTAATGCTTTTTCTGTTGTGACGGAATTTGTATGGATGCTTCAAAACATTGTATCATTATATATGGTGTAAATAAATGAAGAAGAAAGATATATTTGCATTTTGTCGTTTTTTTATCATGAAAATGAAATTAAACAAACATAATAAAACTTAAGGAAACGGTTTAAAAGCATATGTATTAACATATAAACTCCGTTGTTCGATGACATTAATGTATAGTTTAATCAAACTTTACCTTCGGAAAAAAACAGGAGATTTTGTTTGTTCAAGCATTTGAATTCTTATTTTTCTAAACACACAGTAATCATAACAAGTTGAATCTCACTAAACTTTAGGAAGTATTCAGAATACATTTCAAATAAGTATCAGATCTAGTATGAGAAAGATCATTCAAAGCATTCTAAACTGTGCAACCCTCATTTTCTAATAATTGAAGATTTTCAAGTCAATATATAGCATTTGATTCCGTGAAACCATCATCAGTTACAATGGCTTTGAAATACTGCGGTATTGAATATGCTTACATTAGAATTATTAATAACATCTATATGAAAATGCAAGTGGAAAGGTTCGGCTATTTGAGGATACAGCACCAATAAAAATTGAAAAGGGATTGAGACAAGGTGACACCATTTCTCTCAAACGCTTCAATGCCGCATTGCAAAGTGTCTTTCAATCATTGAACTGCGAAAACAAGGGGATAAAGATTAATGGAGATTATTTAACTCACCTTTGTTTTGCTGATGACTCAGTCATTTCTGCAACTTCCCCTTCAGAACAGCAGAGTATGATTCAGGAACTTGCTGATAAGATTAAAGAATTGGGATTAAAAATGAACTTTCAGAAAACAACACTGATGTACAATGGTTTTACAAGAAATGAAGATTTATCGATTGATATGAAAAAGCTGGAGATAACCGATACTTACCTTTACCTTGGACAGCAGATGTCAAGCGAGGGTCACATTGATGAGGAAATTAATCGGAGTATAAAACTTGGTTGGAGAGCTTTCAGGAGGAACAGTATAATTTTCAAGAGCAGTATGCCATTATGTCTTAAAAGAAAAGTGTTTAATCAATGCATCCTTCCAGTTCTTACGTATGGAGCAGAGACATGGGCTATAACTGAAAAAGACATACGAAGACTACATACAGCTGAAAGAAGTATGGAGAGATCCATACTTCGTGTAACCAGGATAAATAAGAAGATGAACTCGTGGATTAGAAAAATGACAAGAGTAGAAGACATCATGATCAGAGTAAAATCCCTGAAATGGCAATAGGCGGGACATGTTGCCCAAAGAACAGACCGCAAATGGACAACCGAAATTTTAGACTAGATTCCAAGGGACAAAAAAAGACCCAGAAGAAGACCACACGAGAGATGGATGAATGAAATTCGAAAGCATGCCGGAGTAACATGGAGGAGACAGGCTCAAGACAGACATTTGTGGAAGAAACTTGGGGAGACCTTCATCCAGCAGTGGATTGATAATAGTTGACAATGATGATGATGTTATAGTTAAGATTGGCCTCGTTTCCTCATGTCCGATGCAAAAAGCAGTCCTTCAAACAGTCATAAAACATCGGAGCAAATAGAAAACATGTGTAGATATGCACGCCACTCACGAAATATTTTGCATCAGAAAAAGTTGGGGAAAATGTATGAAGATTTTTTTATGCACTGCTTACGGCTCTCCAACAAAAAACAGTATTTTTACCAATCCCACAGCCAAAGGCGAAATTGTAGAGCGGAATGCATAAGCGTAACTAGGGCGGGACACAAGGGGCGGCCGTCCTGGGCCTGGCTCAAACGAGGGAGCAAATATCACTGCTTAAAATCTGATTAAAACTGGAATTGAAACTATGTATGTATATATATATATGAAATGTAAGGTCAGGTGATGCGTAACATCACAGCCTCTCCTTGACAAATGTCAACCCCGCCTTCTCGTGGTACATCCTGTTCCCACTAAAGGGGCTCTGACGACCGCCAATAGCGGTATAACTATACCATCGGGATTAGAGGAAATGCTATCCCACACTCACCAACCCGCTTGGCCAGCGTGGTGAGTTATGGCCAAACCCCTCCAAAATGACTCCACAACTTAAATCTTGGCCCTCAGTCTCCGGCAGCTGGAATGTACCTGGCCAAGGCAGCGGCCAGTGCGACATGAAGGCAGAGGGTGCTAAGAATCCCCGGAGGACCGGACTAGGCTGCCATCTGATGCTGACCTTGGCTACGTACAACGGACGCTCCCTATCTTCTGATTCAAGGCTTCTTGAATTGGAAGAGGAACTACAAAGGATCAAGTGGGACATCGTCGGGCTAAGTGAGGTAAGGAGAAAAGGAGAAGATCTCATCGAACTGAAAAGTGGACATCTCTTCTACTATGGTGGGACAGATACTGGCAGAACTAGTGGTGTTGGATTTATAATAAACAAGAAACTAAAGGATAAAGTTGTAGAAGTTGAAAGTTCCTCTGACAGAGCTGCACGACTCGTTATCCAACTCTCGAGAAGATACCAGGCTCAGATTATTCAAACTTATGCACCCACCACAAGTCATGCTGAAGAAGAAATTGAAGAATTTTATGAGGAAATTCGTGATCTAAATAATAAAGGTAAGCAGCACTTGAAGATAATTATGGGAGATTTCAATGCAAAAATAGGGCAACGGCAACAGAATGAAACTTCAGTAGGTAAATTCGGTCACGGCAACAGAAACCAGCGTGGAAATACTCTCGTAGAGTTTGCAGAGACAGAAGGGTTTTTCATCTTGAACTCCTTTTTCAAGAAAAAGCCACACAGGAAATGGACATGGAGGCATCCAAATGGGACGACAAGTGAAATTGATTTTATTATGTGTAACAAAAAATTCGTCATAGAAGACTGCAGTGTGCTAAACAAGTTCAACACAGGCAGTGACCATAGATTGGTGAGATGTAAGATGCACCTCAACACTAAACTCGAACGTCGCAAGCTCATAAGACAAACAAAATGTATTGACATAACCAATCTTAAAAAACACCATAATACCTTCAAATTGGAACTGAAGAACAGATTCTCTGCTTTAGAAGGCCTAACATCGGAAGAAGTGGATATTTCTGAAGTTAACAGAAAAGTAACCAAAGCTCTTATGGAAACAGCAACAAAATTAGCTGGGTCTAAGAACAAATTGCATGTGAACAAATTATCAGGAAAAACCAAAATGTTGATGCAAAAAAGAAGAGATATGAGGACAACTAAAGAAGATGTGACTTCCAAAGTGGGATATATAGAGCTATGCAAGACAGTACGAAAAAGTATCACTGAAGACGTAAGGAAATTCAACTGTGAACTAGTAAGGAAAGCAATTGAAAACAACCAAAGCCTAAAGATAGCAAAGGGACATCTCAGTAAGGGGAAAAAACATATTATGGCACTGAGAAAAGAAGATGGTTCTGTAACAAGAAATAGAGGCGAAATTTTGACAAGAGTGAAAGATTTCTACTCCACATTATATGAAAGGGATGATACATGTACTCCAGACATCATGAAAGGTACCAGTACGAGAGTTCTTCCAGTCCTTCCAGCAGAAGTTGCACATGCAATCAAGAACATGAAGCGGGGAAAAGCTCCAGGAGAAGATGGAATTACTGTAGACATCATACAAGAAGCAAGTGGAGAAATCGAAACAGTACTCGCCCAAATTTTCACTCGATGCCTTAATGAAGGGAAAATTCCTGAGGATTGGAACAACGCTACAATGATCTTGCTACATAAAAAAGGTGACATTGAGGATCTCAGGAACTACAGACCTATCAGCCTCCTATCAGTGGTTTATAAAATCTTCACTAAAGTTCTTTCACACCGCTTGAAGGTGACACTGGACATGGCTCAACCGAGAGAACAAGCTGGATTCAGGAGTGGCTACAGCACAATAGATCATATCCACGTACTGAGAGAACTAATTGAAAGAGCGAGGGAATATGAGCTTCCATTGTGCATGGCTTTTATCGATTATGAAAAAGCCTTTGATTCGGTGAAACCATCAGCAGTTGCAATGGCTCTGAAATCCTGCGGTATTGAAGATGCATACATTAATATTATTAATAACATCTATGAAAATGCAAGTGCAAAGATTCGGCTGTTTGAAAATACAACACACATAAAAATTGGAAAAGGAGTGAGACAAGGTGACACCATATCTCCGAAGCTCTTTAATGCCACATTGGAAAATGTCTTTCAATCACTGAACTGGGAAAACAAAGGGATAAAGATTAATGGAGATTATCTAACCCACCTTCGTTTTGCTGATGACATAGTCATTTTTGCAACTACCCCATCAGAGCTACAGAGTATGATCCAGGAACTTGCTGACAAGAGTAAAGAAGTGGGATTAAAAATGAACTTTCAGAAAACAAAAGTGATGTACAATGCTTTTACAAGAAATGAAGATTTATCAATTGATGGAGAAAAGCTGGAGATAACAGACATGTACGTTTATCTTGGACAGCAGATATCAAGTGAGGGTCACATTGGTGAAGAAATTAATCGGCGTACAAAACTTGCCTGGAGAGTTTTTGGAAGAAACAGCATAATTTTCAAGAGCAATATGCCATTATGTCTTAAAAGAAAAGTGTTTGATCAATGCATCCTTCCAGTGCTTACGTATGGTGCAGAGACATGGACCTTAGCTAAAAGAGACATACAAAGGCTGCAGACAACTCAAAGCAGCATGGAGAGGTGCATGCTTGGTGTAACCAGGAGAGATAAGAAGAGGAACACGTGGATCCGAAAAATGACAAGAGTGGAAGACATCATGATCAGAGTTAAATCCCTGAAATGGCAATGGGCTGGACATACTGCCAGAAGAACAGACCATCGATGGACAGCCGAAATTTTAGATTGGATTCCAAGGGACAGGAAAAGACCCAGAAGAAGACCACATGGAAGATGGGTGGATGACATTCGAAAGTATGCGGGAGTGACATGGAGGAGACTGGCACAAGACAGACCGTTGTAGAGGAAACTTGGGGAGACCTTCGTCCAGCAGTGGATTGATAATGGTTGACAATGATGATGATGATGATGATATATATATATATAATCTCTTAAAGTTGCACTAGAAAGTTGATCTACTCATCCGGGAACTGCGCACTGCAGCAAGATCTACCGGTGGAGTATATAAGTCAAATTCTCTAAATTCTATACACCTTCAACCAAGAACTTCCCGTAGAAATCCCTGAATCCCACTAAATTAATACACCCAAACTAAAACTAAAACTCTCACAATTCACATACAACAATAATAAAAATAATAATTTTAAACACTTGTGGTCGGGTACCGGGAGCCACTCATCAGGAAAAGACTCCTCCGGTCCCCGAACCCTGGTTCAGGTTTCATGCAGGTGTATTTGAAATATGTAGAGAATTTGACTTATATATATATAAATATAAGTTATTTTCCTTTGATACATGCCCGATCATAAATTTACATATGTTAATGGGGTCGAGTTGACGTAGGTGTGATGTTAATTTCGGGACCGACCGGTGAGCGCTTACGCCACAGCACGGCATAATATGCAAATTATCGTCGGTGGTATTTAAGGAGTACGGCTTAGTGAATGTAATCAGTCGTCGGCGTGCGGACACGTGCGAAGACCCTGAAGAAGCTGCAATGCCTGGACATGGGAGACGTGCACGATTTCAGCAGTTATAGGACTTTTAGCGAGGTCGTCTAGTCGGACTCCGCGAAGCCGGGCGGTCGTATCGTCATATTGCGGAGCGAATTGGACGGGAAGTATCGTTGGTGGTACGATGGTGGCGTAGATTGTCCGAGGAACATTCCCACACGAGAAGACATGGAACCGGGAGTCACAGACGGACTGATGAGCGGACCGATCGACACACAAGAAGAGCAGCGTTGTCAAGCAGAACATCCACTGCGACGTAAATCCGAGCTGCCGTTGCACCTGAGGTGACTGTGCGAACAATCCGTAACCGTCTACTGGATGCAGGACTACGTGCACGTGTGCATCTGGCATGTGTACCCCTGACTCCAGCCCACCGTCAGGAACAGCTGAAGTGGTGTCGCCAACGTCTGCACTGGAGAACGCAATGGCGATCTGTCGTGTTCTGCGATGAAAGCAGATTCTGCTTGGGAGCCTCCGATGGCCGTATGCGTGTTCGCAGACCCACAGGGGAGCGTCTCCACCCTTTTTGCATCCGCCAGCGACACACAGGGCTTACACCTGGTCTCCTGGTGTGGGGAGCGATCAGCTATCACTCCCGTACACAACTAGTGTTTGTACCGGGTACGTTAAACAGCACCTCCTACATCAAAAACATCATTCAGCCCGTTGTTGTGCCATTTGTAAGGTCGGTCCATCGTGGTGTTTTCCAGCAAAATAACGCACGCCCACACACGGCACGTGCAACGCAACATGCACTTCAGGGTGTAAGACAACTTCCATGGCCTGCACGTTCACTGGATCTGTCCCCCATTGAGCACGTGTGGAATTTTATTGAACAACGACTTATCCGGTTTCCACGGCCAGCCACGACCATCCTCGATTTACGCGTCCAGGTTGAGGATGCTTGGAACTCAATACCCCAAACTTACATCCAACATCTGTACGACAGACTCCATGCCAGAATTGCACAGTGTGACGCAGTTCATGGCGGTTCAACCTCGTACTAACCATGTTACATAGAAATGTTATTTTTCAGTTTACCAACAAATACAGCTGTATTTTGCCATAATGTTTTGATCACGTTATGCTCTGTATTCTTTTTTTTTTTTTTTTTTTTTTTTTTTTGATTGGAGGTTTAATGACCACCATGAGCAACTCAATGGGCTATAAGCAGTCGCCCGTCCCTAATTTAGGGTCACTGGTTCCAGGGAAGTGAGAGAGCCAGTGCCGTAAGACAAACACAACATCCATGCCTGACCGGGATTCGAACCCGGACCCCTTACGGACGAATGATCAGAGGCCAGCGCCTTAGACCACTGCGCCACTGGGGCGGCATGCTCTGTATTCCGTTATTACGCTGTATAAATTTCGTTGCTATCAGACGTCTCCATCTTGGTGTTCTTTTTCCACTTTCCGCCAGTGTATATATATATATATTAAAAAACCTCTTTCAATAAATCCATAAGCCAGGCATAATAAAGAGAACAAAGCAACAACAACTCTCAAATAAATAAATAATACTTGAACCACAAACCCTCAAACAGGGAAAAAGAAAATAGAAAAAAAGGAAGAATTTGCTAATATACCCAAGTTGCGCAGAGTTTGCAGATTACTAGGAGCATAGGCCTATTTAGAATATCAAAACTCTCTGTATGTAAAAATGCTACAATGAACAATGAACAAGTAAAGTATGAACAAATAACTTAAACCAACTTGTACTCATCAGGAAAACACCAAGTTGGTAAACGTGGCTTTTCGTATGCCAGCGAAAATTCCAACACTTAAAGACTCGCTGACAGTGTTTTCTAAGCCACAGAAAATAACCAAAAAACATAAACACACCTGGAACATTTAAAAGTCTGGAGTCCGAAAGAACCGCAGAACAACACTAAGCTACAGAAAGTAGTCGAAAAACACAAGCACAGAACTAACGCTTAAAAGTCTGGAATATTAAAGAACAGTTGTTATCAGAGCAACACGAAATCTAGAGATAAGCCTGCCAGGTCAAAGGTCACATTATATGGTCACGGATAAACAAAGCCTTATCTGAGGGCAATAGGTTGTTAAAAGTGCACTAGTGTAAGCTATGTAGTGGTTAGTAACATTGCTGCAAATGACCCATCAAACAGACTCGTATTTCCTATATTTTAAAATTGTAAGGTAATGTATTAATAATTTCTTCAATGTTAAATCTTGGGTCTAATCGCTTAACAAGTTGAGAAAAATAACGAATAATAAACTCAGTAAGATATTGATTACGAACCAAGATACTGAAAAAAATATTAATTTTCTTTTAATGTAAAAGAATGACTGCAAATTCTGCCAATTCTGAAATTATCGTTGATTATAATATTTCTATGTAATAATATCGACACATTTGAGGTCCAATGAATGTACATAACAGTGTCAAAATCAAAATTCCGTTTTTTATCGTAAAAACCGATCAAGACATTGTCAGTAATGTTGTATTTAAACTCAAAAATATGTAAGGTGTTACAATCAGAATTAGTCTTTTTCAGAACCAACTCCTTGGGATAGATATTTAGAGCGATCATCTGAAAAATTGGTACATTTATGACTAATATGTCATCTAAACTGCTGGCCACCCAAAATGCAACACCAAGAAGGAAGCATCCGATTGGCCTGAAATTCGCAGCATGCGTCGCCCGCGAGAGGACATGCAAACGATTAGCATAGCAGTGCATATATGCAAATCATGTGCGCCCGGCACGCCACCGAGAAGCACTATAAGAAGGGTGCACAGAAGGCGAGGTGTAAGTAGTGGAGGTGTGTTGTGCTGCCGGACCTGTGTGTGGGAAGCTTCCTGATGCCTCGTCGCAAAATACCGCAGTCATTCCAGCACATTTCGGAGTTCGACAGAAGACGAATAGTGGCTTATCGCGACAGCGGTTTATCGTACCGAGACATCGGCGCCCGTGTGGGACGACGTCCAGCCACAGAGAGGTGAGTATGGATTTCGTGGGTGCAGGAGGGACGGACGGACCGACGTGAGCGATTGCCGCAGACGCGGCATCCCACCGAAAGAGAGGATCGGTATGTTGTGCGGCGGGCATTGACGGCTCGCACCGTCACATCACGAACGTTAGCGCAGGAATTAGGATCTGTTGCGGAACAACCTGTGTCAGCACGTACCGCTCGACGTCGTCTGCAGGAGCGGGGACTTGTCGCACGGCGCCCATTGCTGCGATTACCATTGACGTTACACCACCGGCGAGTGCGGCGGCAGTGGGCCGTTGAACACCGCACCTGGACTACCGAATGGCACGACATTGTCTTCTCCGACGAATCCCGCTTCTGCCTGCAACATCACGATGGTCGGATTCGCGTGTGGCGGCACCGCGGCGAGAGACTGTATGACGCCTGCATTATGCATCGCCATACCGGTCGGTCGCCTGGCGTTATGGTTTGGGGCGCAATTGGAAATGACACCCGCACCCCTCTGGTACGCATCGCCGGTACACTCAACAGCCACCGCTACATCTCCTACGTTTTGGAGCCTGTAGTCCTCCCTTACCTGCAGGACCTGCCAGCGGCCACGTTTCAACAGGACAATGCGCGACAGCAGGTGGTACGCATCTTGCAACAATTCTTCACGGCCCACCAGGTGTCACTGCTGCCGTGGTCCGCCAGTTCTCCCGATATGTCGCCCATCGAACACGTATGGTCGCTGAGCGGCAACCGAGTGGCCCGGCCAGCACCACCCGCGGCTACGCCTGATGAACTGTGGCAACGTGTGGAAGCAACCTGAACCGACATACCCTAAGCTCACACCGAAAGCCTCTTTCGTTCGATGCCGCGGCGTGTAGCGGCCGTTATTGCCTTCCATGGGGCTACACGAACTATTGATGTCTGCGTGTTCCGCAAGTCGCACGGGCCTGTAAGCTCAATCGTTTCATCTTTGTATCTGTTGTTATGTGTCCAGTAAATCTGGCTTTGCTATCTCGTGTCCTTCTTGGTGTTGCATTTTGGGTGGCCAGCAGTGTATATACCTATAAACATGTCCTGTGGTCAACTCGAAATATTCGTTCACCGTTTCTTTATAGTGTAGAAGGTAAATATTGGCCAGTGATTCCACATCTCGTGTGTCATCGATCCACGGCAAACGTCGCTCTACTACCAGTGCCGAGGTCCGGAGGAAAAAGAAGTCACCTTTTCCGACCGGCTGCCCACATTGTTCCACCCGGCTAGCAGGCTCCAAGTCTCCCCTGTCACGTTCTAGCTCTTCCCCTTCAAAGTCCAAGGGTCCTCTGCCGACGTTTGAAGATTTCTCGACTCTGCTTACTAATGCCTCTCTTCTTTCAGAACTTGTCTCCTTTGAAGATATTTACGAGTTTCTCACGCATAAAACAAATCGGGAGGCTTCTCTCATCTTTTTACAGCAGTTTGAAGCAATTCTTCCCGAGATCTTCGACCAAGTAACCTCCGTCCTCAAATTCCTCCGGCATAATGCCAAACATCCCGACTAAGTCTTGTGGTGTCATCAATCGCCTCAACATTCCAAAAAGCTGCCACAGTTGCGCTTTATACGACGTCGGACTTACCCATTCAACGTCGCCACTCTGAATTGTAGGGAGTTTGCTAACGCTCTCGTTCTGGAAGATCTCTCGCCTCTTGGGGCCGACTTACTCTTTCTGCAAGAGATGAACTGCCACTCCTCGACACTTTTTCATAGATGGCGCACTTGGGACTCCACCTTTCACCATGCTTTCCGTTATTCTGTGCACGGTGGTACAGCAGGGGTATCAGTCTGCCATTTCCGCATTCCTTGAAAGCTCCTTCTATGATACGTGGTCGCCAGTGACCCCGTGGTTCGCTGTTACACCAAGTCCATTACATCTAACGGTGAGTTAAGACTCTGCATTAACTTTTTGCTGTTCTTTCGCACTGCGGTGCCCCGCCTGTGATCATTTTGTTCTTCCTTAAGCATTACTCTGTTAGCATCACGTTGTAAATTTGTCATTACTCATTCAATGTACATATCATCGCTTTTATCAGTTTGTATCATTCCTGTTCTTTTTTTTTTCTTTGAGACGATTCCATGTTGCTCGTCTCATCTGTTTTGTTACATTAAAGAGATTCTGAAACCACCTTTGGCCTTCATGCATGCACTGGCCCTTCGAGACATGCTTTCGACGAGGTTTTGGAATACAGCGATAGGTATGCGCTACCATTCAGTACATAATGCTGCAGCTAACTGTTGCTTAGTAGTAGGCCTTGGTTCCAAACTTCTTATGCGGCACTCTAATTCAGCCCATAGGGGCGCTATGGGATTAAGATCACGGCTCTGTGCTGGCCAGTCCACCCACGATACGGAATTATCGTCAAACCACGTCATAACAGTCCTTTCTTTATGGCTCGGTGCATTATCCTGCTGGTACCAACAAGGCTCGGTTCCATAGTATTGACACAGAGTTGGTAGGTTATATTTATCCAGAATATCGAAGTAGACGTGCTGGTTAACAGTTTTGTCCACTATAACCAATTCGTCGGGACCATAAAAATGAAAAACACCTCCACACGAGTACACTGCCAGCTCCAAACTTGACCGTAGGAACAGTACACTGTGGTAAATAGCGTTCCTCCGGCTGCCGTCATACCCACGCACGGCCATCAAACTTACGGTTCATGTATCTGGATTCAACAGTCCGTAGGACCCGTTTACACTTATCTACGGTCCACGATAAATGTTCTTTACACAATGCTAAACGACGAGTAGCATTCCAAGTGGAGATGACTGGTTTATGAGCAGCCGCACGACCACGGTAACTCATGGAATGAAGCTCTCTACGAATGGAACGTGTATATACCGAGGTTCCAGCATTATTACTCACCTGTACCCTGAGGTCTTGTGCAGTACTCCGTCGATTAGCTGTAACGGCTCTCCTGAGGCTTCGCCGTTCTTTATCACTGATTTTCTTTGGTCTTCTGGTACGTTTTGCTACTTCAGGCACGCCATGTATCTTCCACTTATTCAGTACATCCAAAACAGTTGACTTGGGTATGTTTAAATGCATCTCGGTTTCTCTTATGGGCAACCCACTAATATAACACCCAACAAGCTTTCCTTTCTCAAAGTCAGTTCTCTCCCTCCGCAACATTTTCATTCAACCTCACAGTGCGATATGATCGCGGTCAGCTGCAGGCTTGTTTTTATACCGTTTGCAGCTGTACCGCGCATCTTAACGACGCAGCAGATCCTTTTATTTGCTTTTAAAGGGGTGTCCGGTGACTTTTGTCAATATAGTGTATGTCATTGAGAAACTGACGATTGTAGAAATTCTGCAGTACCATGAAAGAACTTATTTTCCAGGAAAGTCCCACCAGTATCATCCGTATGACATCTAATGTCTCATATCTAATCTCTGGCTTTGGCAAACTCCCTTTTGAAGTACACTATCTCATCTAACGTATCCATACACTTGCTTGTTCACAAACACCCCGGTAATAGGAAACGAATTAATATCGAGATTGTCCACCTTTTGCTGCTATAACAGTCTCAGCTTTTCCCCTAGATTTTGGTACGTTGCTGCGGGAATTGCCTCCAAAATGACCTAAGAGCATTATTAGTCAGGTCGGGTACCGATGTCAGAAACTTCGGCCTGGCTTGCAGTCGGCGTTCCAATTAATCCCAAAAGCATTCCATGTGTTTGAAATCGGGGTTCAGTGCAGGCCAGTCAAGTACTTCCACACCCATCTCTTCAAACTATTCCTGGACGGACCTCGCTTTGTAGACGGGGGCATTGGTTGTTGATTCAAAGGTCCATGGAAAAACAGTCGCCGTACTGTTGGGAGAACAGAATTGTCGAGAATGTCACTATAAGCCGCAGCTTTAAGATTCTGTGGCACTGGAACTAGGAGTCCCAGGCCATACCATGAAAAGCAGCCCAAGAGTGTGATTCCTCCTCCACGAAACTTCACAGTTGGCACAACACAGTCGGGTAGATAGAATTCACCTGGCATCCACAACACCAAGACTCGTCCATCGGACTGTCACATAATGAAGCGTCGTTCATCACTCCAGAGAAAGCGTTCCCACGGCTCCAGAATGAATTGGTGCGGAGCTATACGTTACTCCAACCAATGCTTGGCGCTAGTCCTGCCAATGTTAGGCTTATGTGAGGCTGTCCATCAATAGAGATCCATTCTCCTCAGCTGTCGACGAACCAGTATGGTGCTGGCGTTGCTTTCAAAGGCATTTCATAACTCGGTGGTGAATGTTTTCAACCGAGGACAGGCGTTTTTGCCGCATCATTCGCCTCAGCACTCGGCGGTCCAGCTCTGTCACTTTACGTGGATTTCCAGGTCGTGAGTGCGCTGTTGTAACTCCTAGTCGTTTACACTTCAGCATAACATCCCTTACAGTTGACCGGGCCAGCTGCAGTAGGGCAGAATTTTCCCGAACTGATTTGTTGCTAAGATGGCATCCTATGATCGTGTCACGTTGAAGATCGCTCATCTCTACCGTACGACTAATTCTGTTGTACACGCTTGTCTATGATGTTTGCCAGGCCATATGAGTCTTTGTATACCAGTATGGTCCATGGCTGTGACGTATTTGAGCAAATCCGGATACTTTTAATCATATATTGTCGGTTCAGACAAGGTGCTACCTAAAACGTCCGCGAAATAGTGCGAAAACGCACAAACCGCTTACAATTTGGAATAGACACACTGCATTGCGCTGCATGTATCCCTTCTGATGAATCTGCCACGTAACAGCGTTGCGATTCTTCTTGTTCTATTTTTGTGCTGGATTGTTTGACGTTATAACGTAAGCCTTTTTCGTGTGCGAGATTGGCGTTACGCTATATCTAAAACCATGACTAAGGAAAATGTTTAACTAAATGAGAATACGATGCACTATTTTACGGCGAGACGAAACCTAAACAGAAGTCAACTTACGATAACCTTTTATTGGTCCAGCGAATTGAAGAAACCCACAATGTAGCCGCATATAATATCGTATCATCTTGCTTTTACACAGATCGAACATTTACACACATACACTGAGCAACTGCTGTATCGTCCTTTTTATCTAACGTTCTTATCACAATCATACGTCACTCTCTGTGACCTCAAAAGTGTTGCCATCTCCTTCATGTGAGAGCGAAGATACCACTTTAAGTTTGGAAAGTGCAAAAGAGAACAAACTCAAATTTGCATAAGAAAAGTTACTAAAAATGAAAGTTAAATTAGAATATACGTCACAACGTCGCGTTCGGTGTGTTTTGCGAATTGTTCGTGCTTTAAAACGGAGGATATGAAAGAACAGCGTGTGAGCATTAAATTTTATCACAAACTTGATAAAAGTGCTACAAAAAAACTCACAAAATGCTTCAGCAAACATTCGGTGAAAATGCTTTAGGTCACACAGTAACCTACATGTGATTTACCGTTTCAAAGATGGCGGCATGTCAATTAAAAATGGTCTTCCCGGACGGCCGTCGACCAGCACAACGCCAGAAAGAGTTGCGAAATTGCGTGAAATTATCGTGGAAGATCCAAGGCGGACGATTCACGATGTCTGTGAGATTGTTTTAATGACTTATGGCATATGTCAGCGCATTTCGTCTGATGTCTGCCAAGTTTCTGCCTCGATTGCTGAGAGACGACCAGAAGAAGCATCCCATGGAAATCTGTAGGGAACTTCAAGAACAGGTCAGAAACGATCAAGATTTTCTTTCCAAGACTGTCATTGGGGATGAAAGTTGGCTTTACGGGTATGACCTCGAAATCAAAAAGCAATCATCATAATGGAAGTCTCCTAGTTCATCGCTATCAAAGAAAGCTCGACAGGTGAAAAGCAACATCAGATGATGTTAATCTGTTTCTTCGACATGGACGGAACTATTCATAAGGAATTTGTTCCACCTGGTCAGTCTATCAACTTCGAACTCCACTGTGACGTCCTGTGCAGGCTAAGGAAGGACATGCGAACGAAATGTTCCTAGAAGTAGCACGCAGACAACTGGTTCCTCCACCACGATAACGCTCCTGCGCATATGGGGTGGGTAGTGGGCCAGATTTTGGCGTCCCATAAAACGACAGTTGTCCCTCATCCACCTTACTCGCCAGATTTAGCTCACTGCGACTTCTACCCGTTGCCTAAAAGGAAAATTAAACTAAAAGTGAGAAAATTTGATACCATAAACGAAATCCAGGCTGAATTGCAGGCGGTGCTGAACACGCTAACAAAAGATGACTTCCGTAAGGCGTTCTAAGCGTATGATGTCCGCTAGAATAGGTGTACATGTTCCAACGGAGACTATTTTGAAGGTGATGGCGGGCAACAAGGTGTGATGTAAGTTAATATTTCTTTTTAAATTCATTTCGCGGACTTTTGGATAGCACCTCGTAAATGTTAGTATGGCCTGAAACTTGTGTGGCATATACCCTATACATAATTGTACCAGGAAGTGAACTTTGACAGCCAGGTGGCGCAGTCGTCTAAGCGCTGGCTTATTAAAATTCGTTCGAGAAGGGTGCGGGTTTGAATTCCGATGAGGCATGGATGTTGTGTTGGTCTTACGGCACTGGCTCTCTCCCTTCCCTGGAACTAGTGACCCTAAATTAGGGACCTTCAATCAAAAAAAAAGGGGGGGGGACTTGGACATAAACTGGTTAATCGCTTTCTGAACTATGCCATTTTCTTGTTTCGTGCTAACTTTTGAAGGCCCGTGCATTTTAAATTAATTTATAATTTTTTTCTATCTCCATTAATTTGTTATGAATTTGAGACCAAGTCACTCTTCAGCTGTGTAAATATCCAGAAATGTATGCACATATCTTTTTACAGCAATTAACTATCGGATATTTTGTCAGCTGTTATTCGATTGCATTACCCATTTGTTCCGACTCTAACCTAAAGCATTCGTACAATTAGCGACTACTCGTAAATTTGATTTGCCTTCAGCGCATATTTACATCGAAAATATTATGTTAAGAATAACCGCTTCGTTGGAATTCTTCCACGGAAATATATTTCACTTTTGTTGCCGCATAATTGACGAAACGTAAAATTTACCCTTTTATAAACAACTCTTGTGAAAATTCTCCTTACAAGGGGGATAGTGCTCTCCCTACTTTTTTCGCATTTGGTCTTTTCAAATATTTACATGAAACATATGGTTTATAATAACTCAATAAATATTTAAATACGTTTGTTAAGTATCTGTGCTTATATTTCAGGAATCGATTATTAAAGAGCCTAGGTGCAAAGGGGAAGTCACAATCTTTATTCACCAGAGTTGAAGTTATCTAAATTAAGAATTTAATTCCTTGTCATATGTTGTGATAGAAAATGGCAATGCGGAAACTTCCAAGCAATAAATGAGAACGTACTGAATTAATTAATTACGTTTTGTTACAGACAGAGGAAAATATTAGTTTATCGTGCCTTTGAGGGATATGCGAAAATTTTGAAGTTTAATGATTTCTCGAGAAAAGTAAACTTTGCATTTTTTTAAGCAATACAAAGCCGTGCTCTAACGATCGTGAAATGTACATTTTAACTGAGTCAGAGCGTTGAGATAACTGTTAAAACTCCTTTTGGTTCCACATAGTCGACCACCTTTTGACACTAAGCCACGCTTGTCTTTCCAATAAATAACCCTGTTACTCAAAGAAAGTTTTATAGACAATGGTAGTGTGTCGTAGTTTCGTTTCATTCCGGGTACAGAACGAAAAACGAAAGAAATCCTTTAATTTGTATAACTTCGTCTCTTGCGTGAAAATTCATTTCAAAATTTTATGAAGCATCCATCCTTCTTTTCAGAAAAATTTGTTATTTTTCCAAAATTCGTTCCTACCGGTACACAGAAACGTATGATTTATATAAAATATAATCGGTTATTGATTATTAAAGATAGATCCAAAAACGTTAACTTCAATAATTTTTCCTTTGTGACAACGAAAAATAAAAAAATAAACCGTTTGGGTTATTTTGAAATCAAACTTAATCCAATGCAAAATGGAACAAAACAAACTAAGCACGGTGATAAGACCCCGGATTTCTTTCATAGTATACTGAAAGCCTGCAGATTCCTTATTTTTTTAAAAAAAGCCTGCAGATTCCTTATTTTCCAAGCACTGAAGTCCTGAATATTTTTAAAGTTTAGCTCAAGGAGCTAAAATTTTGAAAATCTACACTCAGGTGTATAACTTCACACATAGTACTTCGTCCAAGTCAACATTTTTTTTCGTTTTTGAGGAAATGATATTCCTCTTAAATTTCTGAGTTTTTTTAATCATAAACACGGAGACTAAAATTAAAAACCTAAACCCAAAGTACAGAATTCTAGAGAATTTTTAGTTCGCGTGCAGATGGCTACTAAACCATCAAAAATATATAGCTTTCCCGCTGGTTTGTGGATGGAATTTTTAACTTGCAAATTTCTAGACGTTCGATAATGCCACAAGCCTTTAAATTTTCAGGTTTGAAAATATAAGCCCTGGGGTGAAGGTCTTGAGGTAATAATACCAAAGTGAACGGGCCCAAGTTCACCTTAGCTGATGCAAGTCTGAACAGGATGAAGAACAGGCTGATAACATTAAATTTGAAGACAGTAGACTTTTGGTGATTGGAACAGTGGCCGTTGAAGACAATTTCTGCCATTAGGTGGCGCTGCCTCCCAATGTATAACCAACACAGTTTCTGCGTTATTTGAATGGCTTTATTGTGTTTGTTTGAAATCCACTACATGTTTAAAAACAAGCCGTTGTTTTTACACCAAAATGTAATCCATTTTCAATATGGCTTATTGTCCTTTGACGATGTGAACATCTTCTAAGAAAAAAAAATGCGGGAATGTCATTTCATGAGTTCCCGTAAGATCAGAGCTTGAAGCAATTGTGGTTGAGGGCAATATCCGGCAGGATTTTCAACCAAATGACAAGTCACCATCAAGTGTTGTTCGTGGTAAACACTTTGATTCTGATAATTACGTACCAAACGTGAGGTACGAGACTGAAGAGATATGCTGTATCATCTATATGCACTCACGGACGATGAAATTTGCACACCAAGAAGGCAGTATAGGATTGAACTGAAATTTTATGGACGTAATGTTACAGATAAATCATACACATGATGGCAAAAACAGAGCTGCAGGAAAATTACAGAGGGATGGATTCCAAGCAGTCCGGTCATTTTACATAGCGCGTCGTACCGCCTCGTGAGGCAATACATGCTGCAAGCCGGTCCGGCATGGAGGCGAATAGACGCCTGATGCTGTCCTGCGACAGACTGCCCCCACACGTGTTGGACGGTGTGCTGTAAATCCCGGATAGTGCGGCACGGCGGAAGCCAGCGTTTCAACTGGTCTCACACATGCTCGATAGGGGACATGTCCGTTGAGCGGGCATGACGTAGGCAGTCCTGGGCAACCCGAACCATGTGCGGGCGGGCATTATCCTGCTGGTATAGCGCACCTGGAATCCATGCCAAGAATGGGAGCACATGGGGCTGTAGGATCTCATCCACATACCTCTGGCCCGTCAATGATCCACGTACCACTACCACAGCCGATCGGCTATCGTAGGCAATGGCTCCCCAGACCATAATGCCTGCAGTGGTGGAGTCGTGGCGCTCCATAGCGAGGTTGGGGTTGTGCCGTTGACCCGGGGACCTCCACACCCAGACACGATGATCATCTATCCCCAAAACAAAGGGGCACTCATCGCTAAACACCACACGTCGCCAATCTGTGGCGTTCCACGTCGCTCTGGCCTGGCACCACTTCACACAGAGCCGGCGATGTTCCGGTGTTAATGGCAACACACGTAAGGGGCACTGGGATCGTAGTTTCGCTTCCGCGAGGTGTCGGGAAATGGTTAGTGGGCACACAGGAGCCTCTACATCTGCCTGTATAATGGACCGGGCCCTGGTGGGATCCATTCGTGCCTGGCGCACGATCCGTCAATCCTCTCTACCGGTGGTCCTCCTGATCCGTCCGGAGCTGCTCCACCGTGAGGCAGTGCTGTCACGTGTCCACTGCTCCCAACACAGTTGGACGGTATGGTCAGAGCGATCCACGTGGCGGGATATATGACACGCCGACCACCCTGCGGTTTTCAGCCCGATGATCAGGCCTCCCTCAAAGTCCGTAGTTGCGTAAATCGACGTCTCTGGCGTCTACCTGGCATTCTTTTCACTCTGTACCCTTGCTTGCGTGGGCCGGAGCTTTTTGCTTTCATGGGGCATCGACTACACGCCGGTTTATAAGGCTGCCGGTTCGTGCTTGCAGCGCCACCACAGGGTGTGCGGTCATGCGCACTCACACCAAACGTGGATCATTTACATACCAGCACGCACTCTAGCTATTTGCAAAGTTCCGCGGTCGTAGCCCGTTTTCTTCTAGGTGCGCAAATTTCATTGTCCGTGAGTGAAATTCCAAGTTATCCAGATTGTATGGAAAGTGCGTTCAGCAAAAAATAGCAAACGTGTTCTGGAGAGAAGGAATGATGCTGCTGATTATTGTAGTAGTGCAAAAAGTAAAAAAAAAAAAGAGTTAACATACCTGGATAATGCAGAATTATTATTTCATTTCATAAATAACGTCAAAGATGACTTTAATGACTGATTCAGACTCATATTACCAAGCATTATTTCATTAGTAGCCATGTTAGGCTTAGATTGCCATTTATTTCGTAGAAAAAGTAGTCAGTTTCAGTTTGCAAACTATGAAATAGTTTTGTGATAGATTAAACGAGGGCTGAGATTTTTAATAAATTGCAACAGTTGCTGTAGAAAAATTCCTTTGCCCAAATGCTGCGAGTGCAGAATGTAAATAAAATCCTTCCCTTCGAATGATAATAAATGCGAGTTCAGAATGTAAATAAAGTCTAACGTCGATAGATGGCTCCGCGTTCCGACTCCTTAATTTTGTCTTCGCTATTTTCGCTTAATGTTGCAGCCTGGTAGGTAGGTGATCAAGTTCAGCATTGGCTTGTGTAACAAGATTTAAATTGTTAAGTTCCTTGGTAATATGGAAAAACAGTGAGAATTTATCTCGTGACATTACAGAATTATTCATCACGAGATGCACAACATATCCCATGATGCCATGACGCTGTGCAGAACTTTAACCCTTTAAGCCGCCGATGTACCTGAACCAAATGGTGCTCAAAACTTTCCGACTCCCCAAACAGAAATGCTCACACTGCCGAAGAGGGTTTTACGAAAGCCAAGGTAAAACAATTCCGATTCCCCTCTCATCGCAGCTGTACCGACCACTAGACCCCTCTCATTACAGCAGTACCGACCACTAGATCTCTCTCATCTCAGCAGTACCGACCACTAGATCCCTTTCATCTCAGTAGTACCGACCACTAGATCCCTCTTATCTCAGCAATCCCTACCACTAGACCCCTCTCATAACAACAGTTCTGAGCAATAGACCCCTCTCATCTCAGCAGCTCCGACCACTAAACTCGTACCATCCCAGCAGTAGCGATCACTAGACCCCTGTCAACCCAACAGTATCAACCACTAGACCCCTCTCATCTCAGCAGTCCCTATCACTAGACCCTTCTCATCTCAGCAGTCCCTATCACTAGGTCGTTCTCATTTCAGCAGTCCCTATCACTAGGTCCTTCTCATTTCAGCAGTCCCTATCACTAGACCCTTCTCATCTCAGCAGTAGAGCAGTCCCTACCACTTCATCTCAGTAGGCCCGACCACCGGATCCCTCTCATCTCAGCAGTCCCGACCTGTAGACCTCGTCTCACCTCAGCAGTACCAGTATCTGTCACTCGTGCTAAGAGCTCGCTTCTAGTCCTTTATTCTCTGCTCCATAGTCCAAGACATGATGGGGAAGGGCAAGTCCCCTGACACAGACACCATCCCACAGGGAAGAAACAAGTGACTTAAAGACCTCTCTTCTTTCTTAGGTTCGTCGGCAATGCAACAGCCCTTTCAGCAGTCAGAACGGATTAGTGTCAATCGCCCTATCCCTCTAAATGACCACTTTGAAAAAAAAAGCTATGGGAAAAGTAAAGCTTTCTAATGCGCCGATTTACTCGTTCCAGACGCGTTCGACTCACTCCTTAGACAACGAATATATTCGTTCGGGCTTATTTCAAACCATTTTACTACCTCCCAAGTTCATTATTTCCAGCCAGTTAAAAGGCTGAGTTCAGAAAATGCCTGTTTTTTGACATGCCGTTGCCAACGCCCTTTGAGATTCTGAAGTCACGTTAAGACACTGGTCCTAAGGTAAAGAGCCCTCGTTAAAGACAAGTCTACTCACTTTCCTGGAGTTTCCGAAGTGAGACATATAACATAAGTAGAGTCGAATCGGAAGCGGACAATTACAGCATTAATACAAGTTTTGAAGATGACAATCCGATTTTTGGCGTAAATGTGCCAAGGATCCTTGTCACATTTACGCCAAAAATCGGATTGTCATCTTCAAAATTTGTATTATATGGCGTAATCCCGTATTTCTTTCATGATTTACAGCATTAAATTTAGCAAGAGATGCGTCATATCCGATGGAATCATACAACAAAAGTGTTGTCATATACGGTGCACTGTAAAAAAAAATCCTAAAATTTACGAGCCATTTCTCGTGATTTCTTTTGTGAATAAACGAAGCATATTTCTGACTTTTTCCCGTGAAATGAAGGGGGAAAAAACCATGAATTTTTGCCGGATGTTTCGTACGACAAGAAAATTCAAAATTTTCCGAAATCTTTCCTCAATGCCTTTCGTATATTAACGGTAATTTGCTGTTTTCAAGAGGTGTTAACGGAAAATTCTTAATTTTCAGAAAACTTTCCCCTCAATTCCTTTCGTACATTAACGGTAAATTGCCGTTTTCAAGAGGTGTAACGTACCAGGAGATGTGACGTACCTGCCAGAAGGACGCACACGACATAAAGGCAGATAGCAATTAGAATCATTGTCCGCGTAGCTTAATTAGTAGAGCAACTTATTCCGGAATGAGTGGACCCGGGTTCGAACCCCGGCGCGGATAAAAATGACGGAGAAATTTACTTCGTTATAATGGCGCCCGAACTATCCGGATGACCCGACCGTTCAAAATCTCGCATTGGTGTGATGTTATTTCCACACCGCGAGATAGGAAAAATATGAGCAGCACTTCGAAAGAAAAGAAAAATAAGGGGGAGATGATGTAACGTACCAGGAGATGTGACGTACCTGCCAGAAGGACGCACACGACATAAAGGCAGATAGCAATTAGAATCATTGTCCGCGTAGCTTAATTGGTAGAGCAACTTATTCAGGAATGAGTGGACCCGGGTTCGAACCCCGGCGCGGATAAAAATGACGGAGAAATTCACTTCGTTATAGAGGTGTTAATGGAAAATTCTGAATTTTCTGAAAACTTTCCTCAATGCCTTTCGTATATTAACGAAACCTTTCTGTTTACTTTTTCCGTATCCATATGACGGAAAATTTCTGGGAATAGGAGCGACCGGCGGGAATCCTTGAGGTTTTATTAACTATTAAATTTCAATCGTCTGTCGGAGGACGTGATTTTGAAGTTCTGTAGCGAGATCGGATATTGTAATTAGCATATCGCATTAAAATTTTGGTTATTGGGGCACCGAATATTCCTTCCCCTCTCCCCCATTTTGTGCACCAGTATTGTATAGTGTTACCCTACGAAACAGGGTACTTGAATTATTGTACAGGTGATTGTATGATGTCTATGTATGAGTCTGTGCACCGCTTAAGATAAAAGCTATCATAATTATCAAGAGTAAATTTCATCAAACAAAGATCTTCGCTCTTTCCACGTCTGTCCGTATTAAGTAAATTTCATATTTAGGAGTTTTGTGAAATAATATTATAAATCAGTACGTTTCACCTTTTTTTTAAAGATAGCACAAAGTCGTTGTCAGTTTTAAAAAATCTCAAGTTCCATACGTATTATTTTGCCTCGAAAAATCACCATGAAAAAAATACGCAATTTGTAATAAGTTCCCCTATAGAAAAAATAAAGTTATTACAAAACCTATTCAGAAAAATAATGAGTTCCAACAGAAAATAAAATGACTAATTCACCCGCATTAATAGCAAAAAACATTTCATCATTGAGCGATTACAGTTCTACCTGATAGGTTACGGTCTGTTACGTGTCTTACTGGCTCAACAGTAGCACGTGCGTCTGCAGTGGAAGCCGAATGAGGACGGTTCAATCCCCATCAAGGGCAAACAGAATGCATCTGAAAAAGTCTAAATAAAAAGTTTTGCGAAATTTCTGTACAAATACGGAAAAAACTAGAAAGTGACTTTTCTGAAATAAATGGAATTACTGACTACGGAAAACTACCAAAATACGGAAGTTTGAAAAACTGGGAATTTTCGAAAGGACGAATATAGGGGATTTTGTAGAGGTCAGGCACTCCATAAAATCCTCTACATTCGTACGTTCGTTTGTGCACACGCTTGGTAAATTGGTTGTGCCGATAGATCAGTTTTATCGTTTTCTCAATTCTGTGACAAGAAACTTAAATAAACAGTTGGACGAGGATATATTATGCATAAATTACCATGCTTCTAGTTACAGTAATCACCAAGTTCGTTATGCGAAGGCTCGAACGGATTGCGAAAACGTCAGAGGCGGTAATAATACGAAATCCTTCCCTTTTGGCGTTCTAAATTATTTGACAGGAGTTTATAAAAAATGTTGCATATCAGCCATGCAGATTTGTAAAACATGTTATGTAAATTACAGTAATAAATTTTTCTAAGGAATATTTCCCACGAAATTTACTTGCAAGCGAGACAAAGTCAGGGAAGACAGAAATGAACAACTCTATGCACCATGGGTGGGGTGAATGGCGAATTGGCTCCCATGACAGACTTAGGAAAGAAATGCGAAGCACACGAGCTTACCTTGCTCAGTCGGTACGTTGTGACGCATCATCTGGTCTTCCCAGTCTCTTGGCATCTCCGTGGAACACTGAAGATGACATAATTCAACTGGTTTTGGGGTAGTGCATCGCAGACGAGGGAAAAGGTAACAGAGTTCTGAAAAAGTGTCGCAGAGGTCGGCTGATGGCTGTCCAAGCTCTTCTGTACTATACCTCAGAAGTGCTCAATAATGTTAATCTGGGAACCATAAAGGTAAACTAGGAACGAAGTAACGAACACACCACTATGTGAGCTCGACGAGGTCGTGCATCATCATAAACAAAGACGAAAGTAAGACTTATCGCACCGAGGGAACATGCCACGTGATCCTGATGATGTCGCCGCAGTATACACTAGCGTTCATGTGTTCTCGACAAACATGCAGATCTGTGAGGACAGCGAACAAACGACAAACGAGCATGAGTTATCCGCCGCGGAACGGATGCACAAATTGACACAAATGTTGGCACTGGTGTGTTCTTGAGATTCTACAGACACGAACTCACCTGACTATCGTAATGTGATTCAAATATAGATTCAGTGCAGAATAGGACACTTTGCCACTCGCCCTGCAGCAATAGCTGTTGTCAAGGCCACTCATATTTCTTGCCGGGTTCACGCAGGCAGTGTTATTCGGTGCAATGGGCTTCTTAACGTACGTCTTCTTCCTGCAGTCGATTACGGACAACTTGATCACTTAACGTGCACCCTATAGTACTTCTCAGACCATCTCGGACACAGCGTCTTAATATGGTGGGTTTTCTGCTGGCGTTTATTTTAAAATACTGATCATGTCGGGCAGTAGTTGTCTTCAGACGACCATTTCTCGATCGTTCTGCAAGATGGTCCTGATCTTGACAACGCGCATAGACTCGACGTATCACATTTTCAGATGCATCAAGAGCGGTTACAACATGCATAGGTCATTTCAAATGTAATGCATACAAATGTTTGTTTTATACTCGTGGATACTGGAAGTATCTTAAGCGATAAATACAGACATTTGACGTGGATCAGGAGCGTGGAAAGAGCGATGACTTCTGTTTGATGATATTAATCGATGTCCCTCTACAGTCCTTCTATGTAGTCTCCCTGCTTCTGAATGACGGCATCGCAACGTTTTGGAAGCTCCACAATTCCAGTCAGGTTCCCTCTTTTGTTCTGCTGTTAGACTCGCTGGGTAACTGCTGCAGAAAGGTCCTCCAGGGAGGAAAATCGCTGTCCACGCATCAGTTGTTCGGGCTTGAGGAACAAGTCAAAGTTTGGTAGACTCATGTCTGGGTTATAGGGTGCGTCACGTAACACTTCCCACCTGTACTTCTCCAGAAAAGCTGTCACCATCTTCGCCATGTGTGGTCTTGCCTTTGTCGTACATAATGAGAGGCCCATCTCTGAGCAAGCCAGGTCGGTTGCTGTGCATTTGTATGCGCTAGTTTTGCAGGAAGTCATGGTAATAGGATACTGTGACACTTGTTCCACATCGTGCCCTATCTGTCATGATGACGCCACGGTTATCACACGCAAAGATGGTCATTTGCTTGACCTTTGATTGTGCCTATCGGATGCTCCGAATTCCCTAGATATTAGTCCAAACAAGCATCTGCAGTTTGTGTTGGCACAGCAAATCAGATCTTCCGTGGCTCAACCCCGTAACTTACAAGAGTTAAGACACCTTTAGAAATATTCTACTGTCTATACCACGCCGGGTAAGAGTTGTTTTGGCAGCACGTGGAAGACCAACATCATATTAGGTAGTTGGTTATAATGTTTTGGCAGTTCGGTGATTGTCATTTTCTTTTGTTATGAACAAAAGTAGATCCGCAAACTGCACTTTTCTGCACAACGACAGGAAACATAGATTTGATTTTAATTTAGTATTCCAAATGCGAAAGCAACGCTGTTGGACACTGTTGGGAGTTAGGATTCAGAGCGCAGAAAACGGCGTAGACTTCTTCATAGAAATCACTTTCCGGTGACAGATGGGAATTTATTGTGACTATTGATGAAGCATGGATCTACCTAAACGACTGTAACAACAAGTTAGTAAAATCATGCAACGTACTGATTATGATACGTTTTCCAACATACCAGAAATCATTACTCAAGTTATAACTCAAGTAATGAGGATAATGGCTGTGGAATAAATCTCGCTCCTGTGTTCTGACCTTAGACCCCATTTTCATGATATTCAACATAACCGGTTCAGTGTACCTCCGAAACAACATACCAAAGTTTTGTCGCAATAGAAGCATCTTTGCGTAACTTATGACGCATAAGAGCAATGGAATGGATCCCACTCCTATGTTCTGACATTTAACTCTATTTTGCCCATTTTCAACAAGATTCGTTCTCAGGTGGTCCCCTACCACATACTAAAATTTCATCGAAATCGAACCATTTCTACGCAAGGTTTGACGCATAAGGGCAACGGAATGGAACCCGCTCCTATGTCCTGACCTTTGACCTCATTCCGCCCATTTTCAATGGAGTTATTCCCCGGTTGGTCCCTACCACATATTGAAATTTCATCGAAATCGAACCATTTTACGCGAGTTATCGTGCGGACGGACATGATGAAGCATGGATCATCATGTCCGTCCGCACGATAAAGTTAAGACAGACATATAGACGGACAAAACTGCAGCATATACGTTTCTTCAACCTACGGTTGGAAACCGTTATAAAAGGTCGATTTACTATTGCAAAAGAGCAGAAAAAAGACCTAGGAACTTGGTGCCAAGAATCCAAAGAAAGTTTCAGTAAAGAATTCATGGTTATTGCTGGTTTAGCGTGCAATGGGAAATTAAAGTTAAGAACTGTTGAAAAGAATGTCAAAATCAATCCTACATATCATCAAAATAATTTTTTAACTCCTATATTTAAAGAAGAAAAACCATTCCTTTATCCACACAGGGGCCACGAATGGGTTCGTGACTGCCACGGAGGAATCTCAGGTTCGATCCCAGCAGGTACGAACGCTCGAACCACTAAATATCCGCCGTGCGGGTATTTAGTGGTTCGACCTTCCTATCGGACACTCTAACCCAAATCCCCTAGTTTCCTATTTCTAAGGGTTATTTAAGACCTGGGATCAGACACTCCCTTCCTAAAATCATCTACATATTATCTGATCTGATCCTTAACCCACAGAGCCTTCAAAGAGTAGAACTCCATCAGGATAAGACAACCAGTCATACATCCAGATCTACCACTCTATTTCTTGAAAAAATGACGAAAGAGACGTGCAACAAGTCTATACCTTTTGCTCATACTCCTTCTAAGTTCCCTGATGTGTCGCTAATGGACTATTGTGCCTTCGGACTGCTAGAAAGAGCGTTTTGTAAATGCAGATCTAAAACAATGATTGGATTATGGAAAGCAATGGAAGAGAAGTGGAATAAAATACTATTACCAATTCTAAGAAATGCCTTGTTGTCTTGGAAATCTATATGTAGGAAAGGGCTATCATATAGAACGTTCAAGAAAGAAGTAATTTTATTTTAAACATTAATTAGATTGCTGGAAAATCGTTCTAAGAATGTGTGAATATCCGTTATATTTTATAGCTGTAGGATAATGTATTGTAGAAAAATGTGAACTGATGTGCGTACACCAAAATCAACTCACTCATCCGAAGCTTAATCGTTATCTGGAGTGCAACAGTTTGTCCTCGGCATTTTTCCGACATTTGCCATCAATCTCTTAAAATCAAGGCCACCTGCCCTTTAGCACGATTTTCTGATAGCCTTGCAGTTATTTGAGAAATTTGCCATCGGTGAGCCTCTTCTCAGGATTTCTGATCTTCTGGTTGCATGAACATTCCGTTCCGCCGTTAATTTTCTGAATCTCTCTCCAGGGGTTTTTTCTTTGGGCGCCTTTCATCTTCTGAAGTTTCTGAACTTCTAACAGCATCCATTACGGGCTTGCCATAGTTTTCTTCCTTTCTTTTCTTTTCTTTTCAACTTTTTGAGGAATGGGAAAGAGTTATCTTCGAAAAGTCTAATTTTCAAAACTTACATTGTTTAGAATATTGTTTAAAACTACTGTAGTGTATCTGATTGTTTAAAACGTGTATATGTAGCTCAGGAAACCCTACGTAAAGTTTGTTTTTTATATTCACTCACTTTAAGGGAAACAGGAGTCACTCAAATAGTTCAAGAAAGAGTTACTGACAGTTCGTCTTTTATTCAACCGAAACTCTCTAGGCACTTCACTAATGAAGAACTTTTAGTTAATTATTTTAACAACATCTTATTAACTTGAGTTAGTAAATACAATAGTAGATTGAAAAACTACAACACCGAATTTATAACATCACTCGAACACGCAAACTTCACGTACAGGCCGTTTTAGCGTAAGACAGCTTACTCGAATACTGCACCGTACTTCGTCTGCTAGCTCCACACATGATATCCCATTCTTAGCTTGTCAAACATGTACACGTCATTCACTCTTCCCCTCAAGACTGCTGCCAACATAACATTCGGGGAGTGAGAAAATATAACGTTAAGGTTGAAATGCTAAAAACGAACGAACTCAAAATTTACATAGAGAAACACAACTAAAAATGAAAGTTAAATAAGAGAATACGTCATACTACGAACAGAAAGCAACGCAAAGTAACAACGCTTTACATACGAAGTACCAAATTTTGATCGTGAACGCACTCTTAACGATTATCTCGTACTGTGAATCCAATTTTTGAGTATTAAAATATGAACATGTCAGAGACCGAGACCCCCATGCTCAAGATGGGAGTTGTATGAAATTCTCTCTTCGATCAAAAATCAGGATTCTAACACCTAGGATTTCTGATACTAACACCTCAATATTTCTGCAACATGTTCACCTAGTGCTAATCTCTATGTTCCTGGAAATTCCATTCAAAGACTGATACACATCTCCGTTATGTGCAGAACGGGGAAGATGTGAAATTCACAAATTTGTCGGTCGGTGACGGAGATCGAAACCTCGCTTGCTCGCTCCAGAGCCAGTGGTTCTAACCGACTAAACTACACCGGCGTAATATATCGCTGCAGATTTGTCGTCTTGACGCGTGCTTCACCTCTGTAGTACGTCACAAAGGTTGCTTACAACTAAATAGCAGGATGTTGCTAAAACCAGCGTCAGAGATTTAGTAATTGTGCATTCGTATCAGAATGGTAAAGAGGTTTTGAACTTTTTGGTACCTCAGTTTGACATCCTTTTTATTAACGATGAAAAGTAAACATTTCAAAATACGAGATGCAAGCTATACGATCTCCAAACTCTTTTTTCAGCGAAAACTTTAATGGATTTATAAGGATAGCTTTTTAAATGTTTAGCAGTTTGTTGTGGAATGTTTTCATATAGCAGCACAATACGCACACCTCATATCAATCGTAGCACTTTCTCTAGCTGTACCGTGCCTCATATATTGAAAATAGTATCATTGAGTCATAAAGAACAAGTTTTGTGAGAGATACGAGCCATGTGAGGCACTTAACGCAAAATTACGAAGCTGTCGTTTCGAGGTTGCTATTTCCCGACGGAGGCGATGATTCTGTACGATTGATGATTGACATTGGATGAAATTGCAGTATCTTTACGCATATCTGTGAGCTCTGTCAATACGATCCTGCACTAAGATTTCATAGTGAGCAAAAGACAGTTCCTCACTGTCGTGCCGCTAAAGCTCGATAACTTTTCGTGAGGGTAAACATATCTCCCTCGCATTTTCCATGTTCTCAGAACTTGCGCTGAAAATCTTTTGAATACTCCAGACTACGAATTATAAACTTTGTGGCGTAAGATATCCCATCCAAACGCCAGCGGCTTCCGTATTTTTCCTGTGGGTTGAACATACTTCGCAAAAATGCTTACAAGGGAACGGTCCGAACCGATGTCGCTAGATGCACAGTGCTTGTTTTATATCATTTGACAGTACTGAAGGAGTAATGTATAATGACAAACGTTTAGGTGCTATGGAGTATAAATGATGAAGTCATAGGACATCAAAGAACACTGGCAGAGACAAGATTCATGGAATCTCCGTTACCCTTGCGGCCCGCATCGGAATTGTTTTTGTTGTTTTAAGCAATTGGCGTACATTACAAATTATTCATGAATGGATATACAATAAAGCGTGTTTGGTAATGGATATACCTTGCACTCATCTTTCATGTACGACAAAAAATATGAAGATCTTTAATTATGGAATGATAAACACAAAAGTAGTTCTCACAGTGAGCACATTTCATGAATGCTGTTTCCTCGAAATCTTCTCTAGCACATTAATCAATTAGGCCCGATTCAAAACAATACTGAAGAGATCTTTGGAAGTATTCAGGATGAGTAGTGACATAACCACACTTATAAAATACAAAGCGGATTAGGTTTCCAAATCGAGGCGCTGAAAACTGATACTGAACAAAAGACTGAAGACGGAGAAAGTGGTCTCTGTGCCAAAAGTTCATGTCTGATGTTACCAACACAGTGACCGTTATGAATTTAACCATACTTTTTATAGGAACGTCTTGCACTTAATTTTATAGAAAATAATTGTAAGGAGTTCTAATATAACATTCATAATATACATACATTACATAATACTGTATAATGGTCGTGAACAAGGGTCTAGTGGCCCCTTCCCCCCTGTTGTCCATAGCAGCTCAAAGTTTGGATATAAACATATCTTCTGATCCTCTCTCTGAACAACATTGGTTTTGCAATCTGCGACAACCACATGTCCGTTTCCTTGTTAGCTGCGGTCTTTCCCAGATACCCCAAAATGGACGTGAACCTTACATGCAACTATGGTGAAAAGTGAAGTTAATTTTCTTTATTGCCATGAATAATTTCTGAGTGAAAAAATTGAGTCCCGTGTCCTGAATTCACTTCGTAACTGATTTTTGCAAAACCGGGAAAGAAAGCATTTATTGTTCTGAAATCAATAAGTCACTATAATGATCATTTTATTGCCCGATTCAATTTTACCTCAATAACGAACGTAACATGGAAACTATGAACTTCAACAATTTTTATTTTAAATACTACTGAGGGATGAAGTTGCTGTAATTAGGATTCCTCTCATTTCGAACCACACCTTACAACAAACTTGATACCTCAGGAAATTGCTTTTTGTCTGAAGGTTTAACGACCACCGTGAGCAACTCGATGGGCTATAAGCAGCCGCCCATTCTTAATTTAAGGCCACTGTTTCCAGGGAAGGGAGAGAGACAGTGCCATAAGACAAACACAACACCAAGACCAACTATACAGATTTATTTAACAAAGCAAAAAGTAACATATAATATGAAAAAGTAAGTTGTCAGTTGGATTCTTCCAATGATTTTTCCGCCCCTTTTTTTCAAAAAAGTGATTGATTACAGCTTCATAATTTACAGTCTGTGATTTTGTTACTCCACTGTTGTTCCCTGTGAGATTTAAGTAACGCATACTATTTTTTGGCAACATTTCAATAGATAGGTAAAACAAAACATATGCACAGTGAAACTACATTTCTTAGCTATTTTTCAACATAAGAACCGAGATGCTCGAGACATTTATCCCAGCGTGGTACCAGTTTTAGTATACCTTGTTCATAAAAGTCCGTTTTCTGGGCGTATAGTCACTTCTTAGCAATTTTTCAACATAAGAACTGATTGATTTGATTGATTGATTGGAGGTTTAACGACCACCGTGAGCAACTCAATGGGCTATAAGCAGTCGCCCGTCCCTAATTTAGGGTCACTGGTTCCAGGGAAGGGAGAGAGCCAGTACCGTAAGACAAACACAACATCCATGCCTCACGGGGATTCGAACCCAGACCCCGTTCGGACGAATGATCAGAGGCCATCGCTTAGACCACTGCGCCACCGGGGCGGCCATTAAGAACTGAGGCGCTCGAGACACTTATCCCAGCGTGGTACCAGTTTTAGTATACCTTGTTCATAAATGTCCGTTTTCTGGGCGTATAGTCATTTCTTAGCTATTTTTCAACATAAGAACCGAGGCGCTCGATACATTTATCCCAGCGTGGTACCTGTTTTAGTATACCTTGTTCATAAATGTTCGTTTTCTGGGCGTATAGCCACCGGCGGACAACAGATTTGACTTCGTCAGCCGAATCGAAGCGTCGATCGCTCAGGAATCTTTTAAGGGACCAAACAGATGAAAGTCCGAAGGAGCCTGGTCTGTACGTTATGGTGGGTGCTGGAGCCCCTCCTAGCCAAATTGCATAATTCTGTCACGAACGTGTTATGCAACGTGTGGGCGAGAATTGTCGTAAAGCAGACTGATATTCGCAGCGTCTCTGTTGGATCTTTTGTCACGAAGGGAGCGACGCAACTTTGTCAATGTGTTAGCATAGGTTTTGGCATTCACAGTGGTCCCCGTTGGATTAAACCCCACAAGGAGAATGTCATGCATGTCCCAGAACACCGTCACGAGGACTTTGTGTGCAGATTGGGTTACTCTGACTTTTTTGGGTGGCGGGGAGTCCGAATGTTTCCTCACCATACTGGCCTTCTTTGTTTCGGCGGCGTTTTGGTACGCCCAGGACTCATCGCCCGTCTCTACACCTCTCAATAATTCCCCCACTTCTTCTGCATAACGCATCAAGTACTCCAAGGATGACATCATTCTCTGTCCATTCTCGTCGTTTGTCAAGTTCTTGGGCACCCATCGTGCACTGACCTTACGAAATTGCAATTTGTGATGCACAATATCGTACGCTACACCGTACGAAATGTTGACCATCTGTGCCAATGAGGGCAAAGGGATCCGCCCGTCACTCAGAATTGCCTATTCAATGCCTCTCACAGTGGCAGGTGATAACGCTGTTACAGGTCGACCGGAAAGTGGCGAATCGGTAAGGTTGCCACGGCCCTCTGCAAAGAAACTGCACCATCTGGAGATGTTCCTGCGGTCCAGCCAGTCACCACCAAACACTTCGACCATATCGTTTTTAAATTTTCGTCGGAGGTTTCTTTTTTGCCTACAAAAATCGGACTACACCGCGTTGCTCTTCATTCGTAGAGGACGTTAACAAACGCGACAACTTTGTGCCGTCGTTCACACTGTCTTCCATCACTGCGATACCTGATCCAGTCAAAGCGGTTTGTAACGTGGTATTCAAACTCGTTTTCTGCCAAACTGCAACCTGCAAAGAGAAAAAAATTGCTGTGCGTTACTTTTCGATCTTCCTTCGTACTTTTACACATCTAGTCAAAATTTCTGGTGCCGGCTGTCCTCTTCTGGTCATCGGAAATGCTTCCATTTACTCGATCTTCCTCGACCTCAGACTGCCCATGACTTGACCCATGAACCCGTACTGGGAAATCGTTATTTCTTTTAAGATAAACTGGCTGTCCCCTTTGCAAATATTAGCAACAAACAATATTATAGGGTAATGTTATTATATTAAAATATTAATTTTCTGTATAGACAATGATTGATACTCTTTGGTTTGAGTTTATGAGATTATCTTTAATAACAGCCCAAACGAAATGATAAAGAGTAAGAATCAAATATAAAATAACAGATAAGTAATGTTTTGTATCTATTTAAACATTTATTAACATATTTAATTAATTTCGGAAAATAGAAAGATATAGGCAGAAATATATAAACGTAGCTGAACTGGTTGTAAGTTATAAAATTTCTCTATACACGATGTTTGAGGTTTCTGTTGTACCACATGGAAAAATTTGCATTTTCAAATTTTGAAAGCTACGAACAGATGACATGGCAACATATGTGACTAAAAAGGGGTTGTGGTAAATATATTCCAACTCTATTTAGAGTTTGTCCTTGAGAATTATTAATTATCATAACAAAAGCCAAACGAACGGGAAACTGCCTTCTACGAAATAAAAAAGGTGTCAGAAGGTGTTAAATCTATGCGTGGTAACAAAACCCTTTTACCAATAGCTGGGCCACTAATTACTTCTAAATCTAAACAATTGTGGTGTAGTTTTCGTACTACACTGCTGGCCACCCAAAATGCAACGCCAAGAAGGACACGCGATAGCAAAGCCAGATTTACTGGACACATAACAACAGATGCAAAGATGAAACGATTGAGCTTACAGGCCCGTGCGACTTGTGGAACACGTAGACATCAATAGCTCGTATGGCCACCTCGGCTGGAAATAACGGCCGCTATACGCCGCTGCATCGAACGAAAGAGGCTTTGGATGTGGGCTTGGGGTATGTCGATCCAGGATGCCTCCACACGCTGCCACAGTTCATCAGACGTAGCCGCGGGTGGTGCTTGCCGGGCCACTCGGTTGCCGATCAGCGACCAGACGTGTTCGATGGGCGACATATTGGGAGAACAGGCGGGCCACGGCAGCAGTGACACCTGATGGGCCGTGAAAAACTGTTTCACGATGCGGGCGCGCATTGTCCTGTTGAAACGTGGCCGCTAACAGGTTCTGCAGGTAAGGGAGGACTACAGGCTCCAAAACGTAGGAGATGGTGCGGTGGCTGTTGAGTGTACTGGCGATGCCTATCAGAGGGGTGCGGGTGTCATATCCAATTGCGCCCCAAACCATAACGCCAGGCGACGGATCGGTATGGCGATGCATAATGCAGGCGTCATACAGTCTCTAGCCGCGGTGCCGCCACACGCGAATCCGACCATAATTCATTGCCAGCATCATATATAGTGGGATTATCAAAATCGTGTATTCGATTGATGTACGTATATAGATTCGTTGGGCTGCAACTGAGAAACACAAGCTAATTCAACATGCCCCGCATATTCTCCATCAAGTAACATTAAACGTTTATAATCATCAGTCACGCAAATCGGCAGTCTATAAGATGGATCTCCAATAATAAAATGGGAAAATGAATCCCAATTATTTATAATTCTGTCAACAACTTTCAAACGGATTTGATGATGAATCTCTTGAGTGTATGATTATCTTGAAACAAAAGTAAATTGAACGAAATAAACAATTATCATCAGGGGAAACTGGAATTCTTCTAAAATTACTGTTGTGTACTGTCATTTTTCACAAGATGATAACGCACACCTGCTGTATTCGAATTCGAAACTAAGACTGTTGTCTGAGTTTGGGTGACTCGTGTTTGTGCCTCGTTGTGGTTCGTGAGAAATCGAGGTGTGACATCACAACATAGCGCTGGTTCTTCTTTCCAATGGCATGCAACACGTCGTCGAAGTGTGACGTCACAACATGGAACTAAAACTAACGTTAACTAACATGTTAACAACGTGTGTTTATGCCCAGTCGCCATATTGTGACGTCACGAATTCGACGACGTATACGGTACACGAACTCGAAGAATATGCCCCAAAAGAGTTTGGGAAGGGAAAAAACATTAAAACTTTTGCGGGCAAATAAAAAATAGACGGAATCAAAAATCGCGACTTTTTAGATTTTTGTGCGCACCTACATAGCCACGGTTTTCATTAAGAAAAAAGATCATTAAAATCGGTCCAGTAGAAGTCCATAACTAAGGCCGAAAAGAAACGGCTTAGCCTTTTATACAGGGTGTTCGTAAACTGTTTTGACAAAAGAAGAGGGGTGATAGTACCCATCAAGACGAACAATATTTACAATGGAACCTAGGGTTGCATTCCACTCTGAGTGTCAGAAAAGAGTAATTTCGAAATACGTCCAACAAGCACAAGTCGTCACCTCAGACGTCATTTCTTTCGTGCCGGAGAAGTAGCACATCGCCAGAACATCACCGTCAAGCATTTACCGTATGCAAATTGCCAGAGAAAAGACGCAGCATCGACAGTTGCAGCTGATTGGATTATCAAGGTGCAGTAGACACTTCCTGAATGGCACATATCCCGCACGATGGATTAGACGAGGCGGACCTGTGGCATGGCCTCCATGCTCACCGGATCTAAACCCACTGGATTTCTTCTTCTGGAGGCACATGAAATCTTTGGTGTACGAGACGCCTGTGGACTCCGTGAAAGATCTCGTCGCAAGAATCGTTGTTGCAGCGGACAGGATAAACACGACACCAGGAGTCTTCGAGAGGGTGCGCCAGTCTTTCATTCGCCAGTGTGAATTGTGCAACGGCACCCGTGGCCGCCACTTTGAGCATCTACTTTGGGTCTGTCCCTGATCTCCATAAATCGGATTGTGCAACTTATGATGTCGTTGATTCTCTTTCTTTACACTGTTGAAGGTTGAACTTGGACATCTAACTTTACTCTTTTCTGACACTCAGAGTGGAATACGACCCTAGGCTCCATTGTAAATATTGTTCGTCTTGATGGTTACTATCACCCCCCCCCCCGCTTCTTTTGTCAAAACAGTTTACGAACACCCTGTATAATAAGATGTGGCAGAGATTTCGGAATTTCTCAACTGGGAATTTCTTTGTGCTCTGCGTCATTCGATGGATAAGGAATGAGAACGATGGGCCGTCACAATGGTTGCTAGTGTCTCCTTCTATATTACAAATGGAGGGTATTGCCGACCAATATTCCTGGGCTCCAAGTCCAACGACCAACATCGTAGGTAACTTTAGCTTAATTAATATACACTGCTGGCCACCCAAAATGCAACGCCAAGAGTGACACGGGATAGCAAAGCCAGATTTACTGGACACATAACAATAGATACAAAGATGAAACGATTGAGCTTACAGGCCCGTGCGACTTGCAGAACACGCAGACATCAAGGGTTCGTGTGCCCCCCCCCATGGCTGGCAATAACGGCCGCTACAAGCCGCGGCATCGAACGAAAGAGGCTTTGGATGTGGGCTTGGGGTAGGTCGGTCCAGGCTGCTTCCACACGTTGCCACAGTTCACCAGGCGTAGCCGCAGGTGGTGCTTGCCGGGCCACTCGGTTGCCGATCAGCGACCAGACGTGTTCAATGGGCAACATATCGGAAGAACAGGCGGGCCACTGCAACAGTGACACCTGGTGGGCCGTGAAGAATTGTTGCACGATGCGTGCGACGTGCGAGCGCGCATTGTCCTGTTGAAACGTGGCCGCTGGAAGGTACTGCAGGTAAGGGAGAAGTAAAGGCTCCAAAACGTCGGAGATGTAGCGGTGGCTGTTGAGTGTACCGGCGATGCGTACCAGAGGGGTGCGGTTGTGATATCCAATTGCGGCCCAAACCATAACGCTAGGCGACGGACCGGTATGGTGATGCATAATGCAGGCGTCATACAGTCTCTAGCCGCGGTACCGCCACACGCGGATCCGACCATCGTGGTGTTGCAGGCAGAAGCGGGATTCGTCGGAGAAGACAATGTCGTGCCATTCCGTAGTCCAGGTGCGGCGTTCAACGGCCCACTGCCGCCGCACTTGCCGGTGGTGTAACGTCAATGGCAATCGGAGCAATGGGCGCCGTGCGACAAGTCCCTGCCCCTGCAAACGACGTCGAACGGTACGTGCTGACACAGGTTTTTGCGCAACACACCCTAATACTTGCGCTAACGTTCGTGATGTGGCGGTGCGAGCCGTCAATGCCCGCCGCACAACATTCCGGTCCTCTCGTTCGGTGGTGTGCAGTGGCTGCGGCAATCGCTCACGTCTGTCCGTCCGTCCCTCTTGCACCCACTGAATCCATACTCGCCTCACTGTGGCTGGATGTCGTCCCACACAGACGCCGATGTCTCGGTACGATAAACCGCTGTCGCGATAAGCCACTATTCGTCCTCTGTCGAACTCCGAAACGGGCTGGAATGACTGCTGTATTCTGCGAAGAGGCATTAGGAAGCTTCCCACGCACAGGTCCGACAGCACAACACACTTCCACTACTTACACCCAGCTTTCTGTGCACCCTTCTTATAGTGCTTCTCGGCGGCGTTCCGGGCGCCCATGATTTGCATATGCCCTGCAATGCTAATCGTTCGCATGTCCTCTCGCAGGCGACGGATGCTGCGAATTTTAGGCCAATCGGATGCTTCCTTCTTGGTGTTGCATTTTGGGTGGCCAGCAGTGTATAACAGCGTGGTTGTTCCAGTGGCACTTTTGGCATGCAAGTACAGATACTTTCTCTACGTCATTCCACAGCAAACGCCCATAATATTAATACAAGGGGACCCTTTTTTTTAAGGAAATAACTTTTTAGATAGAAATAAAGCTCAGATGAGGTTAAAGATAAACAGTGTGCATAGGAAACTCCCTTTAGCCTGAAATAACTTGCGAACGGAGAGAGGTACAATTATGCAAGTCAGATAACGGTATAGTAAAGCGACTACGCCCGATCTAATGCAACCAAGGGCAGCGCCTCTCCTGGCGAAATGCGGAAGTTAGCCATTGCAAAAAGAGATAGAGCAAAATGTCCAATTACAATGGTGTAGGGCATCAATTATTTAGTACGAAACGACATTTGTTTCACACGGATAAGATAAATTATCGCCTGAATACCCTAAAATTTCCGAAATCGATGCGCGACTATTCCAATCTGCATATTCACATTTCGCAAATGTAGCCGTATGCAAATGCAGATTGTGACGTTGTACCATACCTACGGTATAAAAACCAGTATCAGGATGTACCCTGATCAGAAGTTTATGTCTTCGTACGCTGTGCGAGAATGGCGGACTTCACTCACTCTCAATATTGCGAGATGGTGTTTATTTACGACGACTGCCAACGAAACGCGGCGCTAGCTGCACGGGCATATGCTGTTCGCTTTCCAGCTGGGCCACATCCAAGTGCGGTTACCATCGCAAGTGTAGTGAGACGGCCCAGGGAGACAGGAAGCACTAAAAACCTTTCTCGCTCTGGCAGACCAGTGGGTGCAGATATGCGTATAATGGCAGAGGATATTTTGGCATATGCACTACCCCATCCACAAAGCAGTACAAGATATATCAGCAGAGCGAGTGGCTTAACACGGGGCCAAGTATGGCAAATACTGCATGCTCAAGGTGCACATCCCTATCGTGTCACTCCGCAGCAAGAACTGCTACCACAGGACAATGAGCGTCGATTTGATTGGTGCAACTGGGCGTTGATTAATGTTGAAGGTGATTCAGACTTTTTATCCAACATTCTTTGATCGGACGAGGCAGTGTTCCACCGTTGCTTTCACGAATGCAAATGTGTATCGTGGGCAATGACGAACTCTTCGAACATACTGGACATTAACTATTTATCACTGTGCTCCAGTTTGCCTTTTTTGTTTTGTCTGACGTCATCAAACTGTATTGACATAAGTAGGCATTTATGCAATAAATTGTGTGTATTTGCTCATACCTATGCCTGTTCCCTTCAAACGTTCACACAAAAGGTCGCGCATCGATTTCGGACATTTTAGGGTATTCATGCGCCAATTTATCTTATCCGTGTAAAACAAATGTTGTTTTGTACTAATTAATTGATGTTCTACAACTTTGTAATTGGAAATTTTGCTCTATCTCTTTTCGCTTTCGATTTGCAATGGCTACCTTCCGCATTTGGCCCCTAGGGGCGCTGCTATCGGTTGCATTCGATCGGGCGTAGTCGCTTTACTATACCGTTATCGCACTGGCATAACTGTACCTCTCTCCGTTCGCAAGTTATTTCAGGCTTAAGGGACTTTTATAAGTACCAAAATAATCATTCCTTCGTTTAAAAAATCCAGACAAAAAGATGCGAGAAAGTGGGCCATTTCTCAAGTAGTCCACTGGGAAGTGTCCAGGTGTACCGGTGGAGCGATCCGCCCATGTGTTCAGGGATCGATAAGCAGGAAAAGTACTTACAACATTTTAATAGCTATAATGTATTAGCTTTAATACTCTTTTGCTAAGCTAATTATTATGAATGAATAATGCTCTAAGCTTCAAACTAATGAATTCAAAAGGTTGTTGTTACTCGTTAATTATGAACTTAAACAAAGTCTCAACGCTGGTTATTTATATTAAGTAATCAAAGTCATAAACCTAACAGCCAGACAGAGGTCTGACAAAACTAAGAACTGAGAAAGACTGAACTTACTGAACAACTATTTATTTGAACGACTCTTGGTCAACTAAGGCACTCATATATCTTGTACATAATAATGAATAAACTTTCCTCTTATAGTACGCACACAACCAACACAACTCCAACACAACGCAACAACCTCTCAACAACCCCACTTCTCGATGAACGCGCCTATATACGAGCTACCACCACGTCATGACTTACACTCATTGCCAGATCTCATTCAGCGGGTGAAATAATATTCCGTTCAGTAGGAAGATAATTTACATAGTAAAATAAAATAACTAGAGATAGTAAAATCAAAAGGAAAGTGAATATAGAGTATACGTTACATCATCTCCTCCTTATTTTTTTTTTTTTCGAAGTGCTGCTCTTATTTTTCCTATCTCGCGGTGTGGAAATAACATCACACCATTGCGAGATTGTGAACGGTCGGGTCATCCGGATAGTTCGGGCGCCATTATAACGAAGTGAATTTCTCCGTCATTTTTATCCGCGCCGGGGTTCGAACCCGGGTCCACTCATTCCGGAATAAGTTGCTCTACCATTTGAGCTACGCGGACATTTGTTCTGATTCCTATCTGCCTTTATGTCGTGTGCGTCCTGCTGGCAGGTACGTCACATCTCCTCTCCTGGTACGTTACATAGCCTCCTGGTTGTTGCTGTACACTCTAGTAACGATTCCATTTTTCACACTTCACAAAGATTCGTTGGCATCACAACAGCATATTCATATTCGCATAAGCGGGGATGGCCGCCCCTGTGGCGCAGGTCTGAGCGATGACTTCTGATCATTCGTCCGAAACGGGTCGGGGTTCGAATCCCGTTAGGCATGGATGTTGTGTTTGTCTTACGGCACTGGCTCTCTCCCTTCCCTGGAACCAGTGGCCCAAAATTAGGGACGGGCGACTGCTTATATCCCATTGAATTGCTCACGGTGGTGGTTAAACCTCGAATAAAAAAAAAAACATTCTAGAAATCATTACTCAAGTTATGAGGATAATGGCTGTAGAATAAATCTCGCTCCTGTGACCTGACCTTTGACCCCAATTTTTACTGAGTTATAACACATAAGGGTGATGGAATGGATCCCGCTCCTATGTCCTGATCTTTCACCCCATTTCGCCCATTTTCAACAGGGTTCGTCCCCAGGTGGTCCCTTACCACATACTAAAATTTCATCGAAATCGAACCATTTTCACGCAATAATGATTTATGTAATTGTTACCAGTATGCTGCATAAGGGCAATGGAATGGATCCCGCTCCTATGTCCTGACCTTTGACTCCATTTCGCCCATTTTCAATAAGGTTCGTCCCCAGGTAGTTCCCTACCACATATTAAAATTTCATCGAAATCCAACCATTTTTACGCAAGTCATGACGCATAAGGGCAATGGAATGCACCCAGCTCCTATGTCCTGACCTTTGACCCCACTTGGCCCATTTTCAATAGAAATCGTCCTAAGGTGGTCCCCTACCATATAATAAAAGTTCATTGAAATCGAACCATATTTACGCAGGTTATGACACATAAGGGGAATAGAATGCATCCCACTCCTATGTCCTGACCTTTGGCCCCATTTCGCCCATTTTCAATAGGGTTCGTCCCCAGGTAGTCCCCTACCACATACTAAAATTTCATCGAAATCGAACCATTTGTACGTGAGTTATCGTGCGGACGGGGAGACGAACAAAGCTGGAGCATATACGCTTCTTCAATCTACGGTCGGAAACCGTAAAAAAATGAGCGAGGACGACAGTTCCAAACCAGATAGGATTAACGGAAGCTTGATCGTTGCCTATCATACACTCAACGGAGAAAACTTTAGAGATATCTACGTAATAGCGTGCTGGTCCTCCTCTAGCACGAATTACAGCCTGCATACTCAGAGGCATCAACTCCTGAGAGTTTCCGGAGGTAACGCCAGCCATGCCTGTTGCAGCATTGTCGACAACTCCGCTGATACATCGATCCAGGACCCATGGATCTGATGTTCCGCTTCACAGCATTCCAGAGAACTTCCACAAGGTTCCAATCCAGGGACCATGGGAACCAGTAGATGATTTAAAACTCGGATGAGTATTCCTTGAGCCATGCCTGTGTGGTTGCTGCCCGATGGGGTTTCGCATTGTCTTCTGAAACATACCATCGACCGCCGCAGAATGCACGAAGGCCATGAAAGCGTGTAGGTGATCAGTCAGCATATGTTGGCAGCGCTCAGCGGTTAAGGACATCTCCAGACACACTAAAGGACCTAATGTGTCCCATAAGAAGGCTTCCCAAAACATCACAGAGCTACCACCGCCTATATCAGAGCTGACGTGGCACGACGGGGATATGGCCTCATGCTGTCGACGTCATATCCTCACCCACCCGTCAGCTCAGTACAGCTCAAAACGGGATTTCTCTGGCTATATGACGCAACGTCACTCTGAGGAGGTTCTGTTAGGATGTTCCCGGCACCAGGCGAGGCGTAATGTCCGATGAATAGCAGTCAACTGTGGCATAGGAGTAGGGCATCTGCTCCCACAGCCCAAGGTGTGCAGCGTCAGCACCCTTTCCTCGCTGACGCTGATTGAACCTACGACAGTTAACCTGGATGGGATTTGCGCCACCTTTGCCAAGCTGTCGGTATGTACAAGCCTGGATAGTCTACATTGACCCCGGTTATCAATGGTGTGTGGTCAGCCATTGCTTGCTATCTGGGCGCTGGTACGTCCGTCGATGGTATACTCGCGGCACATCTTTGATTCCGTTGCTCTCGGGAGCCTTGGGGTTCTTACCGCTTGAGAGATAGAATGACCCATCTGTTTTGCGCCGAAAATGTATCTACCACCAAGTCGCTCAGATTACCACGTTTACCTATTGTTCGTCGATCGCGATAAACTCTTGGGAAGCTCTGATGTCAGCCTATTTATCGTATGCGTTCTGTTTCGGTCTATTCCACTCTGCGCTGGGGATGCCTATGTCAATTGCCCATCACCCCTACCTCTAATGTTTTGTTTTCTGAGTTTATATATCTCCTTTGACTATCATTCTGATCTGCTTTGGGGGATATTCTGGGTACTTGCACTTTTCATTTCAGTTTCCAGGCATGGGATATAGTGAACTCGTACAAGTGCATATTCCTGTATAAGGCAACTTCAGTTCCATATATTAGCAAGATAGCAAGACAGCCTGCGTCAAAATACACACTCAGTTAACCATCATTCGTCGTATTACTATAATCACCCTCAATTTTTAGCACGTCTTTTGTAAAAAAAGATCGTGCTTATGTTATGGGTTTGTCCGTCCGTCTGTATCCACGATATCTCTGCAACTATTAGTCCGATTTGAAAAATTCTTTTTGCATTGGGAAGCTTGAAATATGCGAATGATGATCCTTTATTTCGTTTTTTTTTACGATGTACAATTTCGCCGCTAGAGGGCGTAAATGCAGATGATGTCGAATTCAAAAATAAGTTTTAATCCACATATTTGCTTCTAAACATCCGATTGAAAAAAATCTTTTATATTTCGATTCCATTTAGGTCTAAGAGTATTTTAGATATAGCTACTTTTTCAAATTACGCATAGATTTTCCGCTAAGAGGTGTAAAAGTAAATTACATTTTCTCCGATAACTCTTCTTCTAAAACTCCGATTTGAAAAATAAATTATTCAGCTGATACACCTCCTGATGAAAAATCTTTTGCATATAATTTCAAATTTTTGGTGAAGAATGCTTTGGCCACCAGGGGGCGTAAGGGTTAACTTTTGCTTCTGATATATTTACCATAAAATCTCAGCTTCTAAAATATCGATTGAAAAAATTATTTCGTGGACTGATACCACTCCCATCGATAAAGCTTCTCGGAATATTTTCTTCTTAAAATATTCCACAGTTTCTCCGCCAGGGGGCGTAGATGTATATCTTATTTTTGTCAATATCTCTACTTCTAGGAGTACGATTTGAAAAATTCTATAACGAAGTAAATTTCTTCGTCATTTTTATCCGCGCTAGGATTCGAACCCGGGTCCACTCACTCCGGAATAAGTTGCTCTACCAATTGAGCTACGCGGACATTTTATTCTGATTCCTATCTGCCTTTAAGTCGTGTGCGTCCTTCTGGCAGGTACGTCACATCTCCTGGTACGTTACAATTCCTTTTTTGTTGGATAGTGTTTTCAGTGTGACATGTTTTTATACACTGCCGGACAATTGCTAAGGACGGATGACAATAGCAACCAGAGCAACCGTAAAATGGAAGGCAGGAAAATGTGGAAATTAGCATAAGTGCGGGATACCGTAAGACGTGTTGTGCGTATGCAAATTTTGGATTGCTGAACTTGTTCGTGACGTCATAGCGCTGATAAGAGATATAAAGGATTTGACGCGTATTGACCGTTGTTGTTCAAACGCAAAGTTGAAAGGGAAAGAATCAATTCACGAACTTGCAATTTTCAGTATATCTTCCGGACATCACCTAGATGATTTTACACGTGACCGTAATATTGGCAAATTTGAAGAAGGGCGAAAAATAACAGATGTTGCCAGGGAGTTCGACGTCAGCCACAGTGTTGTTTCAAGGCTTTGGAAATCATTTCAAACAAATGGAGAGTGTAGCAAACGTCACGGGGGAGGTCGTGTTCGCAGTACAACACCTGCAGAAGATCGGTACATAGTGCTATCAACAAAAAAGACACCGGCGCAGCACAGCTAGTGAGGTAGCAAATCAGTTTATGGCTGCTACTGGCAAGCGGATCTCCCGAAAAACTGTCGCCAGACGTTTGCATGAAAGAGGACTATACGCCCGCCGTCCTGTTGTGTGCATCCCATTGTCCAGACGTCACCGTACCGCCCGTTTGCAATGGTACCATCAACATCGCATTTGGACTGATAACGACTGGTCTGCTGTCCTCTTCTCAGATGAGAGTAGATACAGTTTATCGTCTGATTGTCGACGACAACTGATCTGGCGTGATAGTAGTACTGCATATTGTCCAGCAAACATACAGGAAAAGGACCGATATCCGACATGTAGTGTCATGGTATGGGCTGGCATCATGATCAATGGCCGTACGTCCCTCTATGTGCTTCCAACTGGGACTATGACTGGCCAACGATACATTAATGATGTTCTGCTACCTCATGTTCGCATGTTCCGTGGTGCTGTCGGTGATAGATTCATTTTCATGGACGACAACGCAACATGTCATCGAACAGTCGCTGTCCAAGAGTGTTTTGAGAGCAAGGATATTCAACGCCTCGTATGGCCAGCACGTTCTCCAGATCTGAATCCCATTGAAAATGTGTGGGATGCTTTGGGGAGGAGTCTTGCTCGTCGCCAATGCCCTCCAATAAACAAGGACACCCTCATCCGTGCACTGACAGAGGAATGGGATAAATTACCCCAACAGCTGCTTGATAATGTTGTGCAAAGCATGACACGACGTGTGGAATCTTGCATCGCCCTCCATGGTGGCCATATCCCGTATTGACATCTTACGCCGGAACGCCTGCGGACGGTATTTGCATTTTTTCACGTTTACGTATTCTGCACAAAATGGCCTGTTTGTCCCTTGAACACGTTCCAAAGGCTTGTGCATTTCAGAGCACAATAAATTGTCTTTCTTGTAATGTCCTGGCATTCTGACATTATTTTATTTCACTTGGCATCCAACCACTTACTTTTTTATGCGCTATATAGCCGTTTATGATCCGTCCTTAGCAATTGTCCAGCAGTGTATAATTTCAAAATTTTCAAGTAATTCATAGACTTTCCGCTAGGGGGCGTAGAGGTAAATTGCGTTTCCCCCTATATATCTGCTTCTAAATAAGCAGAGATATAGGGAGAAAGCAATTTTTTTTACGCCCCCTAGCGGAAAGTCTATGAAGTACTTGAAAATTTTAAAATTATATGAAAAACATATCACACTAGAAACACTATCCAACAAAGAAGGAATTTTTTAAATCGGACTCCTAGACTTAGAGATATTGAAAAAAATACGATATATATCTACGCCCTCTGGCGTAGAAACCATGTATTATTTTAAAAAGAAAATGTTTCCAAACGGTTTGTCGACATGAGTAGTATCGGTCAGCAAACGGCGTTTTTTTCAATCGAGATTTTTGAAGCTCCGATTTGAAAAATTCTTTCCTCACCAGATACAGCTCCTGATGAGAAATCCTTTGCACATAATTCCTAATTTTTATGAAAAAATGGTTTGGCCACCAGGCGGCGTAAACCTTAATTTCCGCTTCTCATGTATTTGCAGCAAAATATGAGCTTCTAAAATCTCGATTGAAAAAAACGCCATTTGTTGACCGATACTACTTATGTAAACAAACCTTTTAGGAACATTTTCTTCTTGAAATAATGCATGGTTTCTACGCCAGGGGCGTGGATGTATATCTTGTTTATGTCAATATCTCTACTTCTAGGAGTCCGATTAGGAAAATTCCTTCTTTGTTAGATGGCGTTTCCGATGCGAAATGTTTTTCCTAAACATTCAAAATTTTCAAGTAAATCATAGACTTTCCGCTAGGGGGCACAAAGGCAAATTGCGTTTTATGCGTTATTTCTGCTTCTAAAACTCTGATTTGAAAAATTGTTCCTGTATCGCATACAGGACCTGATGGAAAATATTTTTCACATAATTTCTAATGTTTCGTAAAGAATGGTTTGGCCACCAGGAGGCATAAGTGTTAATTTCTGCTTCTTATGTATTTGTAGCAAAATCTGGGCTCCTGAAAACTCGACTGAATTTTTTTTTCTTGGACCGATATCGCTCATATGGAAAATCATTTTGAGAATATTTTCTTCCTAAAATAATGCATAGTTTTCCCACCAGGGGCCGTAAAGTCACATCTTATTTTTGTCGATAACTCTGTTTCTAAAAGTCCGATTTGAGAAATGCTTCTGTGTTGGAGAGCGTTTCCGGTGCTAAATGTTTCTGATATAAAGTCATGTTTTTCATAACACACAACTCTGCAACCAGAGGGCGTAGCTCACGATTGCGTTTACAGCAATATCTGAGGGATTAAAAAACACATTGAAAAACTTATTTCTTCTGTCAGATACTGTTGTTTCCCATACCGGCTCCATTGACTTTGAATAGCTTTGATAAATTTAATTTGTGTCAGAACGGATTCAAAAGACGTGCTTATTACACCCGAAAATTCGGTGTCATCTTTCTTGTTTTTGCTCTCGACATTGTGTTCATTTACTGTTTGCTTAATTTTGGTTCCTATACTTCCAATGGAAAAACTTCTGTACACATTTTCTTCACAATTAATGCGTTCCCAACTATGAAAATTTGAACATCGATTAAAATAGCTTCATTTTATAACTTGGAATACTTAATATTTTCTAAAACATAACCATAATTATGCAATCCAACATTTGTTTGTCTACTGACGTCATCAAAGTACAAATCGCGCCATCTTTTCTCTGGTTTTAACACCACCAAAGGAAAAGTTATTGATTTTTAATATAATTATGGTTATGTTTTAGAAAATATTAATTATTCCAAGTTATAATATGAAGTTATTTTAATCGATGTTCAAATTATCATCCTTGGAAACACTAATTGTGAAGGAAATGTGTACAAAAGTTTTTCCATTGGAAGTATAGGAAGCAAAATTACTTGACGTTCAGCTTAACCGTCAGTGTTCTCAAAACGTATGAGAAAATTCGGGAAAGTGATAAACTGTTCGGAAGGAAAATCGAACTGAGAAGTAACAAAATTTGCATAAGAACAGAAACTCAGAAGGAAGGTGAAATTAGAGTTATACATCACAAGATAGAGAATGAAGCCCATTCTACAGCGCTTTTCCAGCTTTCCCCAAAAGTTGGATATCATGATGCTGTACCAGAGGAGCCCAACCATACATGTTATACTCGTAATTTATATCACTCCGAAAGGAACGCCTACTGAAGAAATTACGAAAGTCTTGTTAACACTATATATGTGCAATGATTTGACGTGTTTGGAATTTCCTCCAAACTGGATTGGCCTTTTACGGACTACTCCACCACTACTTTTGTCTTGTTTCATTTATTTAATTTCATTTTGTTTTATTATGATAAGTACACAGTTGACGTGGACCAGGAACATCAAATAGAAGTCATCTCTCTTTCCACTTTTATAAGTGAGTCATGGAAAAATTATCATCGGCCGCCACCGGGAATCGAACGCAAGGTCTTCGAGTTACGCGCCGAATATGCTTCCACTGCACAACAGCGGCCTCGAAATTCTCCAGACTCACAAACCACAAGCTGCCAAATATCACGACAGGTTGCTTCTTTAGAGCCCCACACTATGCTGGGTATTCACCAAAGGTGAACAGCAGCAACTGAACAAATAACTAGAAGGCGAATGAATGATAAATACACAGTTGACGTGAACCAGGAATATCAAATAGAAGTCATCGCTCTTTCCACGTTTAATAAGTCTAGGGAATTTCGAGGCCGCTCTTGTGCAGTGTAACCATATCCGGCGCGTAATTGGAAGTCGCTGGGTTCGATTCCCGGTGGCGGCCGATGAGAATTTTGCCGTGAGTCACTTATAAACGTGGAAAGAGCAATGACTTCAATTTGATTTTTTTATTATGTTTATTACTTTGCTGTTAACCATTTGTAGACCATTATTTGGCATAAACAGCTACAGATTGATTGAATTTTCAGTCGTATTTTTAATCGAATATTTTAATCATGATACGTTATAACAGCATTCTGTGTTAGTTGTTTTATTTGCTTTAAGAAAGCTACCTATTGGTAAAGAAAAACTTGGCTTCTGTACGTTGTTTAACGTAAACTGATAAGTGGATTTTTTTCCGGTCATTTCCTGACTTAGTACCCCGTGTTAATAAAGCCTTACGAGAATATCAGACTTGATTTCGTTGCAATTTGTTAAATCTTAATATCACAAAAAGTAAATGTATGCTTTTTACTGGCCGAAAATCTCGAGTTGAGGCTCTACCGGAAGTGATTTTGAATGATATTCTTTTGATTTTTCAAGATAGAGTTGCGTTTTTAGGTGTGTGTTTTTTTTCAGGAGAATTTAAAGTGGGATGCCCATGTTGAAGTTATTTCGCGGGAGTTGAGGTCTCGAATAGGAATTTCAGGTAGAGACTCCAGTCTACTGCCATTAAATATTAAATTAACACTCTATTATTCTTTTATTTATCCCTACCTGTCTTATTATTTGTTTGCTTGGGGTAGGACAATTAAATCTGACATTAATAGAGCTTCTTCTTTACAAAAAAAAATTGTTCGTTTGTTGAATTCACTGGAAAATGTGGAAATCTTGTTCAGTCGTTATAAAATATTGATCTTTGAGAGATTATACACTTATCGACTGATGTTGTTAATGCATGAACGTGTTTATGCCAACAAACATCTCAATTTAATGAATTTATGTTATCCTGCACATAGTTATTGAATTCGTGGGTATGACAACTTTTTAATTCCAAGGCTCGTAACTAATGCGCTGTATTTTAATATTAATGCTCATTTCCCCCTGCTGTGGAACGGGTTGCCAATTCATATAAAATCACTTGCCAGTTTTGTATCTTTTAAAAAAGAACTAAAGGGATATTATGTTAATAATTCAACTTGATTAATTTTAGTTATATCGTATTGCAAATGTGTGTATATAAGTTGAAAAATATGTAATTACTTGAAAATCCTCCAAATACGTGGCGTCAGTAAATAAATAAATGCGGTATAACGAAGTGAATTTCTCCGTCATTTTTATCCACGCCAGGATTCGAACCCGGGTCCCCTCATTCCGGAATAAGTTGCTCTACCAATTGAGCTACGCGGACGTTTCATTCTGATTCCTATCTGCCTTTATGTCGTGTGCGTCCTTCTGGCAGGTACGTCACATCTCCTGGTACGTTACAACGGCACTGGATATATGCTGTATATATAGCCAGTGCCGTTAATGCCCACCAGATGGAGACGTCTCAGTAGCTGAGCCCATCTTACAGATTTATGATGTCAGAAGCTGACTTAAAAAATAAATAAATACACATAGCACCGTGGATTGTTGGCCACCGTGGTGTAAAGCTAACGCTCTCGGCTAGATATCGAGAGCGGCGGCTGAAAACAATTTTTCGGTTGCTATGTGTTTCTGGAACGTGGAAAGAGCGATGTATTTATTTATTTATGTAATTATTTGACTTGATATTTTAAGGGCCAGTGGCTAGGCAGCCAAATATTAGCCTTTTCCCCTGGTTCCCTGCTATGTTACAATGGCGTTAACTGCATGTAACATGGCAAAAAAATAAATTAATTAAATCACGATGTGTTAATGTTGATTTTGGTGTATAGAAGATTCTAATATATTTGCTGTAACAACATCTCAACTGTGTGACAAAGCACTACGATAAATAAAATCCCTTTTAGGTCTAACACAACCGAGCAGAACCAAGAGCTATTTAATCAATAATTCCAATTTATTGGGCTGCTTACGAATTCTTCCCAAATTTGTTGTCATTCTCAGTAACTTCTTATTTTATGAGTATTGTCTGAATTCCTTGGGACAGAGTTTGGTGTTGCAATTGCACATGCAAATCTACGTAAATTAGAAATCTTAAACTGGTCCACTTCGAGCGGGTCTGTGATATCTCGTGAGGTTTTCCCCCTAGGAATCTGGCATTCAAATAATGACCACATAAATTCAGCCAGTCTTTCAATTTTTTAGTATTTGAAAAAGGAATCTAATTGGAGTTTTTAACTAGTATTTGCATGTTAAAACGACTGAAAAATGATGTTTCGAAGAACAAATTAGAAAGGTAATAGAAGGTGCATGTAGTATGAATAACATAATCACTGATATGTGTAACTTTCCATTGTTTTGTTCGTTACAAGATTAACTATATGTCTCCGTTGCCAAGAGCAATTTTGTCTGAGAAATCGACCACTTAACCAAAAAAGCTGCAATACTGCCCGCGTGTTCTAAGGAGGATAATTTTGATCCGAAATATTCATGTGCATGTGTCACGGTCTGTTTCGCATCAAGTGAGGGGAAAGAGGCGGCATAAATGGAAGGAGCTATTGGATTTAGAACCAGGTATTATTAACATGAAAGAAGAACATCATTTTCGTTCGGAAGTATTTATGCCAATAAGCGAGAAAGCCGTGAGAATTCAGGAGTTGTTCGGATTGGAGGCCGAGCCATGTCAGAATCGAGAAGGAAACGCAGCGAACGATGACAAGTAATCCCTGAGGGGAAATATGCATGCGAGGAAATAAACCGACAAAGAAAAAAAGGAAGTTGTTGTGATTGTCCGTTTGAGAGGCAAATGAGGGGAGAGGCTTGAAAACAGGAAGACAGAATGTAAATGAAAGTGAGGTAGAATCACTGGTTTCAAGGAAACGCTCTCTCAACTTCACAAGCGAGCATTTCATATCAGCGAGGATTTCCAAAATAACTTGCCATTCTTTCCCGTCCACTGATCTCGGCGTTCAACAGACTCAGAGAATTGTGAATGGAAAATTCGTTGCGTTTTGTGAAGTGCAATTTAAGCCATTTGGATCGAAACACTCAATGTTTAGAAAATGTATTGTTGAAATTATATGGAACAAAACTGTCACTGAATTACACCTAGTGGGCAGTCTTTGAACTTCCTAGAGGAAAAAAACTTGTTTCCTTACAATTTGGTGAGAGAAACACGTTTGTAATATTTTTAATTTTCTGACTTCAATCAAGTAAAATCAACATCTAAGAATTTAGGAAGAAGTGGAGATGGACTTCTGCTTTTAAATTTTTTCTTGCGGAAGTAATTAGACTGTAAATACAATAAACTAATGCTGGAAGACTGATGGCTTCAACAATGCCGATTTTTTCTTCACGAAGAAATTTCCAAACGCCCACGTAACCGAAAGGTCAGAAAATTTTCATCGAACAGCATCGGCTTAAAGGTATGTAGCTGAGATAAAAACAGCAAGGTCTCTGAGTCAGGCGTTGATTACCATAACGTCCGTGTTGTCGTCTCATCTGGTGAACTTCATACAGTTCTAGAATAAAAATGCTTTCAAAACTTACTATTTCAAATTTTCAAAGAACTGGCATCTCTTACATTAGTACAAGTCTCCAAATTCTTCGTTCCTTGACAATTTATTCGCTGAATTACACTGAAGTGCCAAAAGTCATGGGATACGTACCTAGTATCGTGTAGGACCTCCTATAGCCCGGCGAAGTGCAGCAACTCGACGTGGCATTGATTCCACAAGTGGCCGAAAGACTTCTGGAGAGAGGTTGAGCCATGCCGTCTGAATAGCCGCCCATAGTTCCCTGGTATTTTTAGCTGCAGGATCTTGGATGCGAATGGACTTTTCCACCAACGTCCCATAAGTGCTGTGTTGGGTTCATGTCGGGCAAACGTGGTGTCCACACGATCCATTAGAACTGTCCAGAATGCTCCTCGAACCAATTTTGGACAACCTGGACCCGATGGCATGGTGCATTATCCACCTGAAAAACACCATCGTTGTTGGGATACATTAAGTTCATGAAGGGCTGCAAATGGTCACCCAGCAAAGCAATAAAGCGATTACCGGTTAACGACGTGTTTAGAGGACCAGAGGACCCAAATAGCGCCACGTAAAGACACCCCACACATGTATAGAACCACCACCAGCTTGCACAGTGCTTTGTTGACAGCTTGGGTCCATGGCCTCATGGGGTATGCGCCACAAACAAACCCTACCATCAGCTTGTAACAACTAGTAGCGTGACTGATAGGACCAGGCCACATATTGCCAGTCTTCCAGGGCCCAATTAGCGTGTTCACGAGCCCAGGTGAAGCGGTGTTTCCGATGTCGTGGTGCTGACAAAGGCACTCTGGTGGGTCTTCTGCTCCCATACTCAATGGACGCTAAATTACGCTGCACTGACCTGATGGATATGTCTCTGGTACCTCCTGCATCGAATGTGGATGTTATTTGAGCCAGTGTTGCTTGTCTGTTAGCATGGACAATCATGGTCAGACTCCGCTGGTCACGGTCATTCAGCACCTTGGTCGGCCAATGCGCTGTCCACGGTGAGTGGTAATGCCTTCCATGAGGTATTCTCGGTACACACGTGACACTGTGGATCGAAAAATGTTGAATGCTCGCACAACTTCGGAAATTGAATATCCCATCCGTCTGGCTCCCACTACCCTGCCTCTTTCAAACTCCTGTTGTTCACGTCGGCTTGCCATAATCCTACTGGCGGTTGTTCAACCTGACTCACGAGATTACACCTCGCAGCTGATAAAAATCATGGCGTGCGTCGAAGCCTTTATTCGACGGCAGCGCCAATTAAAAATTTGCATACTCCTATCCCATGACTTTTGGCACTTCAGTGTATATAGACGACTTTAACCGTTCTGTTTTAAACCTTAAATTACACCGAAGAGCCGGAAATATTATGACCACCTGCCTAATATGATGGCGGTCCTCCAGGTGCCGGCAAACCAGGTCTTACCAGGCGAGGGGTAGACGCTACAATATTTCTGAAGATGTCTTGTGGACTTGGATTTAGAATGAAAAAGATGCGGATAAGCCTTTTTCAAGGTTCCATCAGATTTTCAAAGATATCTATGATAATATATTTACCCTATCTACACAAAAAAACAAGCAAAAAAAATTTCGAAAGCCATGGATGACAAATTCCCTTATTAATAAAATAAACAAAAACAAACTTTATTCTAAATTCATTAAAACTGGAAATCAAACTGATTTTGTTATATTATTTAAAAACTTTAGGAACAGTTTAAATATATTAAAATAACAAAAAAAAATATTACTTTAACACTTTTTCACAGAACTGCCTTAAAATACATGGCAACACTTAAATTACTTACTAGGTAAAAGTACTAAATTTACAGTACCAGAATATTTAATTAATGAGAATAACGAAAAAGTTCTACATAAAAATGAAATAGTTGCACCAATTAACCATCACTTCATTACAATACCACAAATAATTCAAAAAGAAATAGGAAAAGTTAACAAGGATTATACCTCATATTTAAAAGAATCTCACAGAATGAACACCTGTCATTTTTGTAATATAAATTATAACGAACTGTTAACTGAGTTAAAAAATATTAAAACAAATTCTACTCCAGGTTATGAGGACATTCATCCGAGGGACATTCATGCCATTTCAGACTTATTAGTGGAGCCCCTACTTGACATTTTTAACTTGATACTTACAACCGGAATCTTTCCTGACAAACTAAAAATTACTAAAATTAGTCCTAAATATAAATCAGGGAATGTAAATAATGTGAATAATTACAGGCCCATAGCACATATTTCAGTTTTTGCCAAACGTTTAGAAAAATTATTTTGTAAAAGGATAATATCATTCTTAGAAAAATACAGCATAATTAATAACAATCAATACGGTTTCCAACCTAATAAATCCACTGAATCGGCCTTATTATATTTGCAAAATTATATTCAAAAAATTTTGAAAAAAAGAAAATAACATTAACATTATTTTTAGACCTCACAAAAACATTTGATATTATTAATGATGACATTCTCCTCACAAAGGTAAATAATATAGGCATCAGAGGCATCTCTTTAACTTTACTTAAAAATTACTTAACAAATCGAATGCAATACACACAAATTGCTCAAAATAAATCAGCTATGGGGAATATTACCTCAGGAGTTCCTCAGGGCTCAATACTTGGCCCTATTGTATTCAATATTTACATTAATGACATTTTCTCTATTAATGCCACCTTATGTCTAACACTATACAATGATGATATTACTATTCTATTTTAGGGTGATAATATACACCAGATTATATCACTTTGCAATAATCAAATACCCAAATTTTATGACTGGATAACCTCTAATGAACTATTAGTCAATACTAACAGATCTAAGGCTGTGATATTTACAAGGCAGCGCATGAATACAGATCAAGACATATCGATATATTATGATAACAAAAAAATGATATTATTGATAACTTTACATATTTGGGAATTTACTTGTTTTTTTTTTTTTTTTTTTTTTTTTGATTGGAGGTTTAACGACCACCGTGAGCAACTCAATGGGCTATAAGCAGTCGCCCGTCCCTAATTTAGGGTCACTGGTTCCAGGGAAGGAGAGAGAGCCAGTGCCGTAAGACAAACACAACATCCATGCCAAACCGGGATTCGAACCCGGACCCCTTACGGACGAATGATCAGAGGCCAACGCCTTAGACCACTGCGCCACCGGGGCGGCGGGGGATTTTACTTGCAGAATGATTTAAAATGGAATAAACACGTTGATCTAATCTGTAATAAAATTTCTAGAAATATTGTAATTGTTAGTCACATAGTCCGCTGCCTTTCCTATCTGTAAAAAAAGAATAACACTTATTAATAGAGCTCAGTATCAGGTGTTATTTATACCCTTTATGACCTTCACACGCGCCGTTGTTTACCTTACGTTGCTTAGATTTACATAAAGACGCGCTGGTCATAATGTTTTAGCTCTTCGGTGTATGTCAATTTGCTAAAGCCCCCTAAATTTACGTTTTATTGTTTAATGAACCAAACAACTTCATATCTCGGAAGAAAATTAACTGGTCTGTGATCACCATCCTTTTTGTTTTCCATAGCCGTTTTTAAGGTTTGGATCATTGATATGATAATTACGTCATCACTTATCGTCAAACTCCCTTAAATTTCCTGGTACTTGTTTTGAAATCTGAATCATTAGCATGTTAAAAAATGTGTCATTTATGAAAACACTCTTTTGTGTTTTGCTAATACCATGTACCACCAACTATAGTGCTCTAGGTCTTTTCTATGTTATGTTGCAAGTAGTGTAATGTCTGTATGGTAAATACTCCGATGAACCAATACATTATGACCACTCCCAGACTAGAGAAGTGAGCGCGCCTGGCGACCGAACGGTGGTGCAGGTGAAGTTCACGGATAATTATATATACAACCCGTGGACCGGCTTTTGGTTGGTAGAGGGTCCGGAGTCAGAATGGGAAAAGCTGCCGATTTATCAGAGTTTGATAAAGGAAAAACAATGTGATGGCACGGTGCCTCGGAGCTACGATCTCTACAACGGCGCGGCTTGTGCGTTATTCGCGTGCCGCTGTAGTGAGTACGAATCAAACGTGGTGCATAGATAGCCAAACGACGAATCGTCGTTCAGCCGTTTTTCGTCCGCTGCTCATTGATGCCAGAGGGGAGCGGAAACTGTCGCGCATTGTTCACAGCGATATCAAATCCACAGTGCGACAAATCACCAGCAGCTACAACGGTGGTGATCAGAGTCGCAGCACACAGTTCATACATAGCAGCCTTCTAAGCGTGGGCCGGCGTATCCTAAGACACAGCCGGGTCCCCATGCTCACTGCATGTCATCGCCAGCAACGCATGAAATTGGCCCAAGATCATCGAGATTGAATGATGGATGATTGGAAGAAAATGGCCTGGTCTGATGAATCAAGATTCCTGGTGCATCACGTAGACGGCCGATACGCCGATTACCAACGAAAGCTATGGTATCTGGATGCACTGTTGGGCGCAAACAGGTCGGTGGCGGTGGTGATTTTTTCTTGGGACAATTTAGGCCCCATTATCCCAATAGCACAATCCCTGACATTGCTGCGGACCAAGTTTACCCATTCATGGCAACTGTGTTCCCTGCTGGTGATGGCCATGCTACACTGCCAAAATCGTCAAAGAGTGGTTAGCGGAACATGCTGCTGACTTTCTGTTAATTCCTTGCCCTCCAAATTCATCTGACATGAACCCAATCGAACATTTGAACATTTGTGGTTCGACTTGGAGACAACCCCGAAATGTTTGGAAATTGCAGGACCTGTTGTTGACCCCGACCCCGAAATGTTTGGGAATTGGAGAACCTATTGTTGACCTTATGGTACCAGATACCCCAGGATACCTATCGCCACCTGATCGAAACGATGCATCGCCGATTGGCCGCTGTTATGCGGGCTAAAGGGTGTACTACAGCTTATTAGGTAGGTGGTTCATCGGTGTATATGATCATCGATAGCAACTTCCTTTTCATCGATTTCTGATACGATTGTATACACAGCCATTTCGTCAGCAAATTTTTTCACAAAAATTCCATGCCATAAAATATTTTACAATAGGAAGATATTTTAAATCATTAGGTTTTTAACAATCCGGTCTTTGAATGTGAATTTTGACATCTGCAAATATCATTTCTTACCATTCAAATTCACTGAGTTAGGGCATTATTAAGGACATCATGTCATTGAAAAGTTAATAAAAAAGACTCCTTTAACGAATATTTTTACATTAACTGAACCTAATTAATTGTTGCCTAAACTTGATTCTACCGGGATTTTTCTTACTTGTCCGTAAGCCGATGTTCATGCGGTTTCCTTTTTCTTTTCTCTTCATTTGTAACTTTCGGGCAGCTAACTTCTACAACTCTTGTGAATAATTTGTTTTCGTTGTTATTTTAAATTTAATTTTGCTCATCGATATTGAATTTCATTGGTAATTCTTCGCTATTTTATTCGAAGAGACAAAGTCTAAAGTTATATTCTAAAACAAGACACCATCGAATGCATGGGAAGAGATTTTTAATTCAGAAACTTTGCACCACTTTTCTTACCGAAATCTGAGAGACGCTGAAAGCCCCACGTTGTATTCAGAGCGGCTTTTTTGGGGAGATCAACGTTTCAGTGCGGTCTGACCCAGCTCATTACTATGCATCAATTAAGGAGAAAAGTATAATAAAGAAAAGGAGTAAAAACTTATCCCTTACGGTGAAATAAAAAAATTCCATAAATTTCTGAAAGTAAAGCTCAATTCCCGCGAGAACTTTCTTCCGTTTTCCTCTATACAAAGTATTCTGCTTGGACGTATAATAAAAGGAAGCATCATAAATTCCGAACTTACCACAATTTATTTGCGACACGATACAAAAACTGTGTATAGTTGACTTGGGTATGTTTAAACGCCTCTCGGTTTCTCTTATGGACAACCCACTAATATAACACCCAACAATCTTTCCTTTCTCAAAGTCAGTTCACTCCTGCCGCGACATTTCCACTTAACCTCACAGTGCAATATGATCGCAGTCAGCTGCAGGCTGGTTTTTATACCGTTTGCAGCTGTACCGAGCATCTTAACAACGCAGCGGATCCGTTCATTTGCTTTTGAAGGGGCGTCTGTCTGTCTGTCTGTCTGTTTGTCTGTCTGTTTGGAGGTTTAAGGACCACCGTGAGCAACTCAATGGGCTATAAGCAGTCGCCCGTCCGTAATTTAGGGTCACTGGTTCCAGGGAAGGGAGAGAGCCAGTGCCATAAGACAAACACAACATCCATGCTTCACCGGGATTCGAAGCCGGACCCCGTTCGGACGAATGATCAGAGGCCATCGCTTAGACTACTGCGCCACCGGGGCGGCAGGGCGTCTGGTGCCTCTTGTCAATATAGTGTATATGACGAAGGCAAATGTACCTAATAAACTGGAATTTCTAGACCGATAGTTGTGAATACTTTCCAGAGAAATGACGGTATTTGATCTCCAATTTGAGAAAAATGTATTGTTTTAGAAATATGTTCAGAGTACACAGTCATTTATATTTATCCTTCCGTTTATTAAAAATCCAAAAACAAAATTACGTCGGCATATATTATTATTTGCATAAAATCAAACTCAATTTAAAATTGGATATATACGTCAGAAATGTCGTCTGTTATTTCAAGTCAGCACAAAGCCGTCTAGAAAACGCAAGGCCATGATATTAGAAAGACGAGTTCTCTCTTATAGTGACGTCACGCTGAAACCAAAGCTTCCGATTGGTTTCCAACGCTATCATGTGTGATGTCAAACACCACGCCGACGTATCAGTCCGTGCAGCATGAGATTGACGTCATAAATTGAGGGAACTCATCTTTCTAATGTCATGCCCTTGTGTTTTCTAGACGGCCTAGGTCAGCACCAGAAACTTCTAAAGAAATTTTCAAACACGAATGCAAATAGACCAGAAATATGCGTAGGCCGCCCAGGTGGCGCAGTGGTCTAAGCGATGGCCTCTGATCTTTCGTCCGAAAGGGATCCGGGTTCGAATCCCGGTAAGGCATGGATGTTGTGTTTGTCTTACGGCACTGGATCTCTCCCTTCCCTGGAACCAGTGACCCTAAATTAGGGACGGGCGACTGCTTATAGCCCATTGAGTTGCTCACGGTGGTCGTTAAACCTTCAATAAAAATTAATATGCGTAGATTGGATTCGTGTTCACTTTCTGCCGAAAAATGAATGTGCAGACGAAAAAGTTCCTCCTGCGATTTAATACACTAAATTTCTGACTTGAAAAATGAGCTTACAGAAATTAGGTAGCTGTTCAATTTGTTCCAGCTAATACGGAGGTCACTAATAAGTTTTCGCATTCTAAGAATTAACCTAAAGCCGTGATTTCATTTACAGTTTCGCGAAGATCTCTTCCGTACTTTCATTGCAAAGGTGCATCCTCTGAAAACTGTCATTAAAACACTGGCGTCATGTTTGTTTTGGGATAATCTGAGTTTGTTCTATGTGGGCAGCCACGGCCTCTTCTGCACTCTCAAAGTGATGTCCGCGCACCTTTTACTTTACGTTTGGGAACCGGAAAATGTTTCACGGCACTAAATCGGTGTTACATGTTGGGTGGTTTACCAACTGGAACCCAGACTCCTTCAGAATGTCCAGTGTTTCGTTGCGGTGTGGGCATAGGCATTGTTTAGTGTAACATCATTTCTTAGGGTCCCATTTTTTTGCCCTTCCATTCTTTGTCGTTTAGAATACTTTGGGCAGACACACGTTAGTATACAATTCTTTAATAACTGTCTTAGAATCCTCTAGGATAATCGTTGCAATATGTGGACTGGCCGAGAAAAATGTGGCCACCATCTTTCGCCCAACATTCTTGAGATGCTTGACTTCCACAGAATGATCGTGATTTTGAAACAACCAGATCGCAGATTGATGACTGATCTCGGGGTCATATTAGAATATTCAGCTTTCTTTACCTGGGGCGATGCCAAAGGCACAAGGAGAGCTGCCATCTGTAAAGCTTTGCATCATTTCACGACACCACTCATCTAGACTTCCTTTTGCGTCACCGTGAGTTGGTGGGGCGCCCAACAACAGCAAACTTCCCGTACACGTAAGTGCTTGTATAAGATTTCCGAAACCTGCGTAGAATGGAAGTGCACATTCTGCTCCATCAATAAGCAGGTCTTTCTTTATCAAAACTTTCACACAGCGGTATTTTCTTTGTGACTTCTCTAGGAGGGCGCACCTTAAATTCTTCATCTTTCAGGAATTTTATGCCTCAATGAAATTCCGTCAAACCACTTGTAAATAGTTGTTTAAGACGCTGAAAACTCTGGAAAGGTTCTCTGCAATCTTTTCAAGCTCTCCTGTTGAGTTAATCCACACATAAAATCATAAAACATAATTTCGCGAAAATGCCCACGCAACACCTGCATGATTGTGTTACACAATTACGGCGTGTAGGTCAACTGACTACTGTTCTCCCGTAGATAAACCTGACACGCCCTCTGTTGGCCTCCTCAGCAAATAAACAGTTGTTTTTTTCGGATGAAGAACGGAAAACGTTTTGTGTCATAGTTTTTTTGTATCAGTAAAATTTAGTAGTCACACTCGTACGCTTACAAAATGAGATTGCAGAGTTAAACAAACACTAAATTAGCGCTTAGGAAAGTTCTGACAAACTGAGCTCATAGAGATTAAATGGACACTAAATCACCGCCTAGGAGAGTGGTGAACAAATGCGTTTACACAGATTGGATTGATACTCGGTTTCCGCACAATAAGGTTGGATGAAATGCGTCTTCGAGATTAGCTAGACACTACATTAATTCCTAAGAAACTGTAGACAAAATGTGCCTATACTGATTTTACACCACATCAGAATGTTCGACTAGAAAAATGTTAACAAAGTGCGATCACTAGTATTAAATGACCTCTAAATTGCTACCTAGTAAATTGCTGATAAAATGCGTCTACGGTTAATAATATACTCGTGCTCAATTCATGCTCAGAGATGTGACACCAAAATGCGCTTGAAATGATAAGATCAGTGGCTCGCGTACCGCATGCGACTCCTGATATAAGTTTGTGTGTCCTACCATAATGTGGAGTATATCAGGTCGTTCGGAAAATAACGCCGATTTTCTGAGGTGCCACAATCAACTCGCCCACAATGCTTGCAGACCAACCCGCTCGCAGCGAGATTCGTATGAGTTGAAGGGAGACTCAAACGACACATACACGCCATAATCGATTGAGCTGCAGATCTTGCTACTCGTGTGAGAGTGGTCTGTACAACATGTTAGTGAGAAGTGAGTTGTGGGGGATTCTGCTTCATGAGTTCAAATTGTGTCGTAATGCTGAACAATCCTACCGCAATGTGGTCGAAGCATGGGGCAAGGAGGCAACATCTGAACGCACTGTTCGGCTGTGGTTTGAAAAGTTTCGTTTCGGTGACACGAGCCTACAAGATGAGAAGGGAAGAGGACGACATTTGGTCACTGATAACGACGCTCTGAAGTAAAACGTAGAGGTGAATTCTCTCGTCACAATCAGAGAACTCGCCAAACAGTACAATGTGTCGGTGTAAACTATTTCCGAACATCTCCCCCAAATTGGTAAGGTCAAGAAGCTCGATACGTGGGTCGCACACGAACTGACGAAGCATCAGAAACAACAACGGTTTGAGATGTGCAGTAACCTTCTGCTTGGCAACGAAAAGGAGCCCCTACTTGATCGCATTGTAATCTGTGATGAAAAGTGGGTGCTATATGACAAACGTAAGCGATCTGTACAGGGACTGAACCATGGTGGACCACCGAAACAACATCCTAAACCGAGGTTAACGCCAAAGAAGATTTCTCTGAGAGTGGGGTGGACTGACCACGGTGTCATAAACTACAGGTTTTTGAATGCTGGTGAAAGCATTACCTCAGTCACACACTGTGAAGAAATTGACCGAATGCACCATAAACTGTGTTCCAAACAGCCATATTTGTTGAACAGGAAGGGTCCTATCCTCCTCCATGATAACACGAGACCACACGTCTCACAAATGACGAAAGATAAACTACACGAATTGAGGCTCCCACATCCAGCCGACTCGCCTGACTTGGCACCTACCGATTTTCTCCTGTTCATGCATTTTAGCAATTACCTCCTGGACAGGACCTTCAGATACCGAGAGGAGGTCGAAATTGCATTCCGAGACTTTCTTGCATCCAGGGAGCCAGATTTCTTCCGGGCTGGCATTGAAGCACTTGTCACACGCTGACAGAGGTGTGTTGCTGCGGAAGGCACCTACTTTGAATAAAACAAGGTTTTGTGCTGTGAGGTATGTCTCTTTCATTTTTACCCTCCAAATCGGCTATTATTTTCCAAACGATCTGGTATGAACAAAACTGCTGGAATGTTGAGTTTATCTTCAATTTTATAAAAGCTGACTTTGAAGAGCTCTTGAACTCTTACGAGGGTCCTCAATACCTTCATTAGCTCCGATCCTACACTTAACCAACAGAAGGCATAGCTTTCACTTATGTACAATATACATGCAATTTCGTTCAGACAATAATAGATATTTCAAACCACCTAAGGCTTGCACTTCGCTGCGTGCTCATACTCAGTAATAAACATGTACACCGATGAGCAATTACATTATCACCACCACCAGCCTACAGAAATGAGCGCGCCTGACGACCGAACGGTGGCTCAGGTGAAGTTCACAGAGCAGTATATATAAAAACCGAGGTTCGACTTTCGGTTAGTAGAGTGTTCAGAGTCAGAATGAGAAAGGCTGCCGATGTATCGGAGTTTGGTAAAGGACAAATTGTGATGACACGGCGCCTCGGAACGACGATCTCGGAAACGGCGAGGTTTGTGGGTTATTCACGTGTCGCTGTAGTGAGTACGTATCAAAGGTGGTGCACAGATGGCCAAACGACAAACCGTTGTCTAGCCGAATATCGTCCGCAGCTCATTGATGCCAGAGTGGAGTGGAGACTGTAGCGCATTGTACACAACGATCGCAGGTCAACAGTGCAACAAATTACCCGCAGCTACAACAGTGGTGATCAGGCCAATGTGTCACATCCCACAGTTCATCGCAGCCTTCTGGCCTGGGCCGGCATAGCCGAAAACCCCACCACTGTTGTAGCTGCGGGTAATCTGTTGCAGTCTTGCCCTGATCACTGCATGTCATTGCTAACAACGGATGAAATGGGCCCAAGATCATCGAGATTGGATCGTGGATGATTGGAAGAAAGTGGCCTAGTCTCACGAATCAAGATTCCTGGTGCATCACGTAGACGGCCGAACGCGCATACGCCGATTACCAACGGAGGCTATGGCACCCAGATGCACTGTTGGGCGGAAATAGGCCGTCAGCGGGGGCGTTATGCTGTAGGCGATGTATTCTTGGAACACTTTAGGCCCGATTATTCCAATGGCAGACAGCTGTCAGGTATCTGAAGCATCGTTGCGGATCAAGTTCATCTAACAATAGTGCAAGAATGTTCAGATTCCTGACAGCTCTCAGGTATCTGAACATCGTTGCGGACTAAGTTCACCCATTCATGGCAACTGTGCTCCCTGCTGGTGATGGCTATTACCAATACGATAGTGCGCCGTGCCACACTGCCAGAATCGTCAAGGAGTGGTTCGAGGAACATGCTGGTGACTTTCTGTTAATCCTCTGGCCTCCAAATTCCCTTGACATGAACCCAATCGAAGATTTGTGGTTCGACTTGGAAAAGCGGGTTCGCGCTAAATCACCTCCACCTCGAGATTTACGGGAACTGGAAGACTTGCTGTTGATATTATGGTACCAGATACCCTAGAATATCTGTCGCCATCTCAACAACTTGATGCCTCGCCAAGTGGACACTGTTTTGGGTGCGAAAAGGGGTCCGACAGCTTATTAGGTAGGTGGTCATAATTTAATAGCTCATCGGTGTATTGGCTATAAATTTTCGCTCAACCCTCAAAACATGAGAACCGCACTTATGACTGAGCGGCCAGATACGTAGTCTTTTAACTAGGTGTTCGAATTGGGCCTGGGTTCGAGTCCGGGATGGGGTATGCGTGTGTGTTTGTACCAACGGTTCTGGCTCTCTCCGTTTCCTGGAACCAGTGGATCCAAATTAAGGACGGGAGACGGGTTGCAGTCTTTAGAGTTACTCATGGTAGTCCTTAACCCCCCCAGAAAAACATTACATCTCAAAATATTCAATATTTGCCCTCGAAGACACAGATGCTGGCCATCCCTGGGTTAGGCGGATGTTAAATTCCTGACTATAGGGATGTTATACCAAAATGCACTTTCACGAATTACATTGCTGTACATAGGGAATGCCACACCATGAAAGAATGCACGAAATGAGACGAAAGGCACCACACATCTAGAGAAGTAGGTGGAAAAGAAGTGATTTATTTTCTGAGGGATTACATGAATACGATGGGGAAAAATGGCATTATGTGGCCTGAGTCAGTAGGTCGTATGACCGCCATGATGGGCTAAAGATTCGGCAACACGACGTGGCATTGAATGCACAAGTCTCCGGATGATATCGCGGATCATTCTTCTTAGACAATTGTGTGCTTACAAAATTTGCCTACAGAGTTTAGACAGACGTCCAATTTCTATTCCGTTCCAAAAGTCCAAAAAATCTGTCGATTGGTCTGAATGGCGCAGACTCAGTACGAGGATATGACGTTGACGGAACTGATGATGGTGAGGTCAAACGAGGTGAAGTTATTCCGTCAAAACATAAGGCTCGATAGTCTGTTTCCATGGTAAAGGAATAACAAGAGGAATATCTTCGTTACAGCAATTATTGGTACAATTAAGAATGAACAGACTTTCGACAAACAGAGTGAGGAACTTAGAACAAGGTATAGCTAAGAGAGAAGTCTCATTCCATACCGGGTAATATACTCCTTCATTGACCAGTCGTGATAAGGCAGTAGCGCTGTTTCCGGGTTTAACATTATATTTATGTTCCGAAATCCTAACTTTAAGAGATCTGGTCGTAGACCCTATATATACACAGTCTGGGCAAGTGAGGTCGATTGGTCGTAAGGGAATGCTGTAAACACCATGGCGGGAATGTATTTTCACGGGATCACGATTCTTTCTGATGTAAGAGATCATATAATGTGTCTGAGTTCCAAAGTCTAAGTTGAACCGACGATAAGGTAAAGAGTCCACATATTTGAAATAGTTTTGTTCACGATTTAAAAAAGAATATGTTGATCTCCAAACATGTCAGATTACCTATTGAACTACGCAGACGGAAGAAAAGTCCCAACACCAAGAAGGGGTTGTGTTAGATAAACAACAGTTGGTAGGCGGTGAGAGTACATCTGTAAGAAGACGTCTATGCAAATTTCGCGCTCGGCGCACGCGTGTGGCGCTAGTAGCGCCCCGCGGAACATGCAAAGCAGGTTTGCTGTAAATACGCGCTGTAACGTTCGTGAGCATTAGTTATCGTTGAGATTCGACGGAGTGTGTTGATGTTAATCAAGAATGCCTATAAGAAGACGAAGAAGACATTATCAATAGCTCACGGAGTTTGAACGAGGTCGTGTAATAGGGCTACGAGAAGGTGCATTTTCGTTCCGTAATATTGCAGAACGACTTGGCAGGAATGTAGCCACTGTGCATGATTGTTGGCAGCGGTGGTCAAGGGATGGTACTGCCTCAAGAAGACCGGGTTCCGGCCGGCCACGTGGCACTACTGAGAGGAAAGACCGCCGTGTACGGCGTATGGCCGTGGCACACCGTGCCTCGTCTGCGGCAGCAATTCGAGCTGCAGTTGCCACCACAGTGACACAAAGAACTGTTACAAATCGGTTACTTGAGGGACAGCTCCGAGCCAGACGCCCTGTAGCGTGCATTCCATCTACTCAAAACCACTTCCGTTTGCGACGTCAGTGGTGTCAAGCTAGAGCTCATTGGAGGACGGAGTGGAGATCTGTTGTGTTTTCTGATGAAAGCCGGCTCTGCCTGGGTGCCAGTGATGGCCGTGTGTTGGTTAGAAGGAGGCCAGGTGAGCGCCTGCAACCAACCTGTCTGCGGCCGAGACACACTGGACCTACACCTGGAGTTATGGTCTGGGGAGCAATTCCCTATGTCAGCAGGAGCACTCTCGTGGTTATCCCACGCACCCTGACGGCACAGTTGTACGTCAGTCTGGTGATTCAACCTGTTGTGCTGCCATTCATGAACAGCATTCCAGCGGGTGTTTTCCAACAGGATAACGCTCGCCCGCATACCGCTGTTGTAACCCAACATGCTCTACAGAGTGTCGACATGTTGCCGTGGCCTGCTAGATCACCAGATCTTTCACCAATCGAGTACGTATGGGACATCATTGGACGACAACTCCAGCGTCACCCCCAACCAGCATTAACCGTCCCTGTATTGACCGACCAAGTGCAACAGGCATGGAACTCCATCCCACAAACTGACATCCAGCACCTGTACGACACAATGCATGAAAGTTTGCGTGCTTGCATTCAACATTCTGGCGGTTACACCGGTTATTAATGTACCAGCATTTCACATTTAAAATGGCTCTTCTCGCGCTTACAATAAGCTGTGATCTTGAGACCTTAATCGATTAAATATGTTACCTATACAAATGTATTGCCGCCATTTCATTCCTCTACAACTATTTTTTCATGGTGTTGGGATTAATTTTTCCGTCAGTGTATATAGTAAGGGGATTGATGAAGTTCAGCTATTTCATAAATTTGGAAGATCTCAATTTGACGAAGAGTATAAATTGATGAATGAGTAAAGGCTTGTCGTACCATGGAATAAAGTGCCGAGAGTTTATGGTTCATAGGTTGTACTCAGGACATCGGTACGATGGTAGTTGAGGGCCAAAATAAAAGAATATCATCATCATAACGGATATAAAGAAGTGGCTTGATAATTCTTTGTTCTATAACTTTGTTTTCCAAATGCTGTAATAGTATTTCTGCTAGGAGAGGGGAAAGTGGTGACCTCATAGGGGTAGCTTCAAGTTGTTGACAGATTTGACCATTAAACTGAAAGTGGGATCCTTTTTGAACTAGGCGTAAAACAGCAAGAACAGACCGAGCTTTAAGAAGGGAAATAGTTCCAAAGTTTAGCAATTTGTCTTGAATAAGGTCATGAACAACTGTAACATGTATATTTGGAAACAGTAAAACAACATCTCCTAAAGAAGCCATAAAAAAGGAGGCTTGAAAGTTTTTTTTTTTTTTTTTTTTGGTTGGAGGTTTAACGACCACCGTGAACAACTCAGTAGGCTACAAGAAGCAGTAGCCCGTCCCTAATTTAGGGCCACTGGCTCCAGGGAAGGGAAAGAGCCAGTGCCGTAAGACAAACACAGCATACATGCCTCACCGGGATTCGAACCCAGACCAATCTCGGACGAATGACCAGAAGCCATCGCTTAGACCACTGCGCCACCTGGGCAGCATTGAAAGCTTTGGCAGTCTGGTTATGTTGATTTTTTTATTTATAACTCTTTTTCTTTTTTTCATTAACAGTAGATAAAGCAGCCAGGTGTTGCCGCCCCGGTGGCGCAGTGGTCTAAGGCGTTGGCCTCTGATCATTCGTCCGAAGGGGTCCGGGTTCGAATCCCGGTGAGGCATGGGTGTTGTGTTTGTCTTACGGCACTGGCTCTCTCCCTTCCCTGGAACCAGTGACCCTAAATTAGGGACGGGCGACTGCTTATAGCCCATTGAGTTGCTCACGGTGGTCGTTAAACCTCCAATCAAAAAAAAAAAAAAAAGAAAGAAAGCCAGGTGATTATCTATTCGTCAAGTATTGGTTTGATTTTCTATAGTCTGTCCTTTAAATTTTGTTGAATTACCTACCTCAAAAATGTAGCTGTTTTAAAAATTTTAGCTTATCATCATTAGTGAATGATAGCTATCTCAAATACACGAACACCGAACCTACATAAAGGAATTTAGCAGAGATGCAATTGAAGTCCTCTCAGCATATAAGAAATTATTTGAGGGACATAGATTGAAACCCTACTGGGAGAGCAGAAAAACACTGACACACAATGATAACATCTGGAAAGAGAAAGAAATGGTTACCTAAAAAACAAGTGACGCAGATGGATAAAACGAAATTTAGACGTTCAAACAAGGAAATTTGAGGAAGAAATAAGTAAAACCTATTGATGAAACAATGGGAGCAAATTGGAAAGTACAATAAGGTTGGTGGTCTGTTTATGATATACGGTGAACTATATATATAGTTTACAGTTGACTGCGTATTTTTAGTTCATTATATACATTATGATGCTGTTCAATTTAAGCTCTTAACGTGGCTATGAATAAGTAATTATTCATATATATATATATATATATATATATATATATATATATATATATATGCGTAACATCACAGCCTCTCCTTGACAAATGTCAACCCCGCCTTCTCGTGGTGCATCCTGTTCCCACTAAAGGGGCTCTGACGACCGCCCATAGCGGTATAACTATACCATCGGGATCAGAGGAAATTCTATCCCACACTCACCAACCCGCTTGGCCAGCGTGGTGAGTTATGGCCAAACCCCTCCAAAATGATTCCACAACTTAAATCTTGGCCCTCAGTCTCCGGCAGCTGGAATGTACCTGGCCAAGGCAGCGGCCAGTGCGACATGAAGGCAGAGGGTGCTAAGAATCCCCGGAGGACCGGACTAGGCTGCCATCTGATGCTGACCTTGGCTACTTACAATGGACGCTCCCTATCTTCTGATTCAAGGCTTCTTGAATTGGAAGAGGAACTACAAAGGATCAAGTGGGACATCGTGGGGCTAAGTGAGGTAAGGAGAAAAGGAGAAGATCTCATCGAACTGAAAAGTGGACATCTCTTCTACTATCGTGGGACAGATACTGGCAGAACTAGTGGTGTTGGATTTATAATAAACAAGAATCTGAAGGATAAAGTTGTAGAAGTTGAAAGTTCCTCTGACAGAGCTGCACGACTTGTTATCCAACTCTCGAAAAGATACCAGGCTCAGATTATTCAAACTTATGCACCCACCACAAGTCATCCTGAAGAAGAAATTGAAGAATTTTATGAGGAAATTTGTCATCTAAATAATAAAGGTAAGCAGCACTTGAAAATAATTATGGGAGATTTCAATGCAAAAATAGGGCAACGGCAACAGAATGAAACTTCAGTAGGTAAATTCGGTCATGGCAACAGAAACCAGCGTGGAAATACTCTCGTTGAGTTTGCAGAGGCAGAAGGGTTTTTCATCTTGAACTCCTTCTTCAAGAAAAAGCCACACAGGAAATGGACATGGAGACATCCAAATGGGACGACAAGTGAAATTGATTTTATTATGTGTAACAAAAAATTCGTCATAGAAGACTGCAGTGTGCTAAACAAGTTCAACACAGGTAGTGACCATAGATTGGTGAGATGTAAGATGCAATTCAACACTAAACTTGAACGTGGCAAGCTCATAAGACAAACAAAATCTATTGACATAACCAACCTTAAAAAACACCATAATACCTTCAAGTTAGAACTGAAGAACAGGTTCTCTGCTTTAGAAGGCCTAACATCGGAAGAAGTGGACATCTCTGAAGTTAACAGAAAAGTAACCAAAGCTCTTATGGAAACAGCAACAAAATTAGCTGGGTCTAAGAACAAGTTGCATGTGAACAAATTATCAGGAAAAACCAAAATGTTGATGCAAAAAGAAGAGAGATGAGGACAACTAAAGAAGATGTGACTTCCAAAGTGGAATATATAGAGCTATGCAAGACAGTAAGAAAAAGTATCACTGAAGACGTAAGGAAATTCAACTGTGAACTAGTGAGAAAAGCAATTGAAAACAACCAAAGCCTAAAGATAGCAAAGGGACATCTCAGTAAGGGAAGAAAACAGATTATGGCACTGAGAAAAGAAGATGGTTCTGTAACAAGAAATAGAGGCGAAATTTTGACAAGAGTGAAAGATTTCTACTCCAAATTATATGAAAGGGATGATATATGCACTCCAGACATCATGAAAGATACCAGTACCAGAGTTCCTCCAGTCCTTCCAGCAGAAGTTGCACATGCAATCAAGAACATGAAGCGAGGAAAAGCTCCAGGAGAAGATGGAATTACTGTAGACATCATACAAGAAGCAAGTGGAGAAATCGAAACAGTACTCGCCCAAATTTTCACTCGATGCCTTAATGAAGGAAAGATTCCTGAGGATTGGAACACCGCTACAATGATCCTGCTACATAAGAAAGGTGACATTGAGGATCTCGGAAACTACAGACCTATCAGCCTCCTATCAGTAGTTTATAAAATCTTCACTAAAGTTCTTTCACACCGCTTGAAGGTAGCACTAGACATGGCTCAACCGAGAGAACAAGCTATATTCAGGAGTGGCTACAGCACAATAGATCATATCCACGTGCTGAGAGAACTAATTGAAAGAGCGAGGGAATATGAACTTCCATTGTGCATGGCTTTTATCGATTATGAAAAAGCCTTTGATTCGGTGAAACCATCAGCAGTTACAATGGCTCTGAAAACCTGCGGTATTGAAGATGCATACATTAATATTATTAATAACATCTATGAAAATGCAAGTGCAAAGATTAGGCTGTTTGAAAATACAACACACGTAAAAATTGGAAAGGGAGTGAGACAAGGTGACACCATATCTCCGAAGCTCTTTAATGCCACATTGGAGGGTGTTTTTCAGTCGCTGAGCTGGGAAAACAAGGGGATAAAGATTAATGGAGATTATCTAACCCACCTTCGTTTTGCTGATGACGTAGTCATTTTTGCAACTACCCCATCAGAGCTGCAGAGTATGATCCAGGAACTTGCTGACAAGAGTAAAGAAGTGGGATTAAAAATGAACTTTCAGAAGACAAAAGTGATGTTCAATGCTTTTACAAGAAATGAAGATTTATCGATTGATGGAGAAAAGCTGGAGATAACAGACACGTACGTTTATCTTGGACAGCAGATATCAAGTGAGGGTCACATTGATGAAGAAATTAATCGGCGTACAAAACTTGCCTGGAGAGCTTTTGGAAGAAACAGCATAATTTTCAAGAGCAATATGCCATTATGTCTTAAAAGAAAAGTGTTTGATCAATGCATCCTTCCAGTGCTTACGTATGGTGCAGAGACGTGGACCTTAACTAAAAGAGACATACAAAGGCTGCAGACAACTCAAAAAAGCATGGAGAGGTGCATGCTTCGTGTAACCAGGAGAGATAAGAAGAGGAACTCGTGGATCCGAAAAATGACAAGAGTGGAAGACATCATGATCAGAGTTAAATCCCTGAAATGGCAATGGGCTGGACATACTGCCAGAAGGACAGATCATCGATGGACAGCCGAAATTTTAGATTGGATTCCAAGGGACAGGAAAAGACCCAGAAGAAGACCACATGGGAGATGGGTGGATGAAATTCGAAAGTATGCAGGGGTGACATGGAGGAGACTGGCACAAGACAGACCGTTGTGGAGGAAACTTGGGGAGACCTTCGTCCAGCAGTGGATTGATAATGGTTGACAATGATGATGATGATGATATATATATACACACGTGTGTGATTATATGCACGGTATATGCACAGGCGCACATAGGTATTTTGGGTATATATGCGTGTTTGTGATGTACTCTATATACACGTGTTCATTTGTAAACGTGGTATGTCTTTATTCCTTTTTATGATAATACACATATACACTGAAATTCCAGTTTATTAGGTATACTCCTTATATAAATGGCTCACCCAACACGTTGCTGTTTTTCTGGTGGTTTAACGACCACCGTGACGAACTCAATGCGTTGTAAGCAATTTTCCGTCCACCATTTAGGGGCACTAGTTCCCGAGAGGGAGGAGAGCCAGTGCAGTAAGACAAATACACCATTCATGCCTCACCCGGGATTTGAACCCGGACACATCTCGGACGAAGGGTCAGAAGCCAGAGTGTCACGTCGTCTTATGTGTTGCGGTTACTCAAACAAGTAAGACGGCGTATGAGCGGGCTGTGCGTATAGTTAAATCAGACAGACCAGCTCGTCGAAAATCAGTTAGCGTTCGATGGAATGTCGCAATAGGTAAACCAGGCAGACCAGCTCGTCGAAAATCAGTTAGCATTCGATGGAATGTCGGAATAGGTATATCAGGCAGACCAGCTCGTCGAAAATCAGTTAGCGTTCGATGGAATGTCGGAATAGGTAAATCAGGCAGACCAGCTCGTTGAAAATCAGTTATCGTTCGATGGAATGTCGGAATAGGTAAATCAGGCAGACCAGCTCGTCGAAAATCAGTTATCGTTCGATGGAATGTCGGAATAGGTAAATCAGGCAGACCAGCTCCTCCAGCTTCAGTCAGCGTTTGATTGAGGGTCGGAATTGGTAAATCAAGCAGACCAGCTAGTCAAGCATCAGTTACAGCCGATTGAGGTTCGGAATAGGTAAATCAGGCAGACCAGCTCCTCGAGTATAAGTAAGCGCTCGATTGAGGTCGGAATAGGTAAATTAAGAAAAAGGAAATTAAAAAGGTTCAACGACTGTGTTTAATACTTTACAGAACGAAAGAGAAGTATATATTTTTTCATTTTTTAAGACGTATATTTTGTGTTATTTCAAATAATCTGAATATCCCATGCATGTTAAACAAGGAAGATGGCACCGAATATTCAGTTGTAATGAGCATGTCTTTTGAATCCTTTCGGACACGAATAAAACATTTCAAAGTTATTCGTAGTCAGTGCAACCCATTACAAAAAAAAAAAAAAAGAAAAAAAAAATTACACGGTATTTCTACAATCGATAAAACATGTATTAATACACTGAAGAGCAATTGAATTGGAGATACCTATCTAATAACGTGTAGCACCACCTTTCGCTCTGATGACGGCTGCGATTCGTCTCGGCATAAACTCGACAAGACACCGGAAGCGTTGGGAGGCCATACGGATCCACGACCCCTGAACAAGCTCCCACAGTTCACGAAGATTTGATGAAAGGGGGGTCATCTCTCTCGATGGAATCACAGATGTTCTCGATGGGATTGGGGTCAGGTGACCTAGCTAGTCAAGGAAGGGAGGTCACGTCGGTGGAGTGTTCATCCAACCATTCGGATACAATTAAGGAGTGATGGCATGGTGCATTGTCTTGTTGCAGGATGAGGTCCCCAGTGAAATGTTAAAGACGCACAAACGGGAGCAAATGGTCGTCCAGGATACCCCGGTAACGTTGACCTGTGAGGGACGTTTTCACACGTACCAGGGGTCCCATTTCAGTCCACGTAAACAGTCCCCAGACAAGAATGCCACCCCACCAGCTTGAAGAGTACCCTGCTGGCAAGAAGGATCCATCGCTTCATGTGGTTTGCGCCGTACTCGTATCCTGCCATCCGCATGTACCAACGTGAATCTCGGCTCATCATTCCATGCAACATTTTCCCACATATCTAGGGTCCAGTGGCAATGTTCCCGCGCCCATGCTAATCTTTGCACCCTGTGATGTGCGGTCAGCAGCGGTACCCTCGTGGGACGATGGCTTCTGTACCCCATAGCGAGGAGATGGTTCTGGATGGTGTGGCTGCTTACACGTTTTTGTGCATCAGCGTTAAATTGCCGAGCGATTTCTTGCACTATGGCCCGCCTATCCGCTGTTACAATGCGAGCTAGCCGACGATGATCCCGCTCATCCACACGCTGTTGTCCACGGTAGTTGGCACTTGCAGGGATGGTTTTACCTGATTCGATGTACTCACGGTGCACCCGTGGCACAGTGGCTCGTGAAAATCCCAGTGCCTGCACGACTTCCGAGATGGAGTGACCCATTCGTCGGGCCCCGACAATTTGCCCACGATCAAATGCGCTTAGATCCTTCGTCTTAGCCATACTGTGTCCGACTCTTACTGATTCCCGTCGCATCACTCTTTATATCGTCGGATCGCTGCATACGTCATGTCGTTTCCGTTTACAGGGCCGCCCACAGCACCACATTTGCATAACGCCAGCTGTCTCTGATTCAAATGCTCTTCAGTGTATTTAGCAATAGTCACAATTACTTTTTTCTACCAACTGTTAAGAAGCCTGTTACGAAAATTAAAAAAGTATGCACAAAAAGATTTTTCTTAGCTGAAAGAAAATATCAGAGACAAAGCGATTTTCAAATCAAACAACTAGAAGGACAGATGTAAAGGAAAACAGGATATAACTTTACGCCTGCTAGAAGAATAACTTTGAAAAATTGAAAAGTAAAAAGCATGCAAAAAATATTCTTCATAGCAAAAGCTATGATAAGGATAAAAAAATTTCAAATACATTTCTTGCAAATCGAGGTAGCGAGAAAAGGGTTTCAACGTTCTACCGCCTAGCGGGTGAACTGTGCATTATTTAAAACGGAAAATACACTATCTACCAACAAGTAATTGGACACCTGTGATAGCGAAGAAAAACGAAGTTTATTCACCTTCAATAGTTGGTGGAGCCTCCATGATAGGCGATTACAGCTGCGACCCTCCGGGGCATAATCTAAACCAGGCGTTGTACGACTGCTAGCGGTATTTTCTTCCCCTTGCCTTGGAGAATACAGGTCAGTTCCTACACCGATTTCGGACGGTGGGGGCACCCCTTTAGTCGACGCTCCAACTCGTCCCAGACGTGCTCGATAGGGTTAAGGTCCGGGCTCTGCGCAGGACAGTCCATTCGATTAACCCCATTGTCACCATACCAAGCCATGGTGGACCTCGCAACATGACAGGTGGCATTGTCATCCTGAAAGTAACATGGGTCCACCCCGTAAAACTGCCACAACGTAGGAAGCGCATGGTCATCCAAAATGGTGCAGTAGGTCTCGGCGTTGAGTCTACCAGGAATTGCGACCAAGGGTCCCGTGCCATACCAGCAGAAATACCCCCATAGCATAATTCTACCGCAGCCGAACTTCACAGTTGGCACAATACATTCCGGTAGGAGGCGTGTTCCAGGCAGACGCCAAACCCAGACCCTGCCATCCGAACGGTAGAAGGTGAGCCTTGATTCGTCGCTCCAGAGAACCTGTTTCCACTGTTCAACGGTCCACTGTCGACGTTCTTTGCACCACGTTAGCCGAGCAGCGCTATTGGACTTAGTGATCAAAGGCTTGTGGGCGGCAGCACGTCCATGATAACCGAGCAGATGGGCTTCCTTACGGATGGTATTCATCGAACAAACACTCCCGGATCCCTGTTGAAACTCCTCGCGGATGTGGTCCATCGATTTGGTGCGGTTCTTCCGAATTTCTCTGGCCAGCACCCGTTGGTCTCTAACTCCCAGTTTTGTGGGTCTGCCGGGTCGGGGCACATTCCGACAGTCACCTCTCATCTTCCACTTGCCAATCACGTAGGCCACTGTCGATTTTGGGTACTTCAACTCGCTGGATATGTCACGTATGGATCGGCCATTTCTGTGATACCCGACGATTACACCTTTCTCGAAATCATAGAGCTCCGAACTGCATGGCATCTTGCATCCGACTGGTTGCGTTGTTGTTTCCCACACGATATTTAACGGCGGTGGCCGTGACGTGTATCAGGACCGCAGATATCGTCGATTGCAGGTTGTCCAATTACTTGTTGGTAGATAGTGTATTTCTCATCATCATTGTCGCGAATGGCATACAGTAAAAGAAGACATTTTTCAATAGGATTTTTAGAAGTGGAGATACTACTGCCAGCAGAAATACTGACAGATACCGATTAGACATTTACGCCCCCTAACGGGAAAATTTCTCACTATTTTTGGCAATAAATGTGTGCAACGTGTTTTGGAAGTTAGCAGTATCGGGCTAAAAAAGGATTTTTTTGAAATCGGATTTTTCAGGCGGAGATATTGCTGCTAATATGCTGTTGTAAACAGAAACGTGAGCTTATGCCCTCTAGTGGCACTATCTGAATTAAGACAATTTTAAAATTATATACAAAACATTTTGCACGAGAAACAAATTTCGACACAAAGAATTTTTCAAATCGGACTATTAGAAGCAGAGATATCGACACAAATATAATATATGTCTACGCTTGTGGTGAAAAAACAATGCATTACTTTAAGCAGAAAGCGTTATGTAAAGGTTTGCCGTGGTGATTGATATCTGACTGCGAAGAAATTTATATGTCGAGTGTTTAGAAGCGCAGATATTGCTGCAAATGCATCAGCAATAAACATATGCACTTACGCCCCATAGTGGCGAAAACATTCTTTACCAAAAATCAGAAGCTATATGCAGAATATCTCCTAAAAGAGTTCTATGTGACGCAAAATGAATTTTGCCGCCCCGGTGGCGCAGTGGTCTAAGCGATGGCCTCTGATCATTCGTCCGAAAAAGGTCCGGGTTCGAATCCCGGTGAGGCATGGATGTTGTGTTTGTCTAACGGTACTGGCTCTCTTCCTTCCCTGGAACCAGTGACCCTAAATTACGGACGGGTGACTGCTTATATCTCACACTGAGTTGCTCACGGTGGTCGTTAAACCTCCAATAAAAAAAAATGATTTTTCAAATCAGAATGTTAGAAACAGAGACATCGGAAAATCGCAATTTAATTTTACGACCCCTAGCGGGAAAACTATGCATTACTCGAAAAACAAACTGCACACAAAATAGTTTTCATTATAAATGATATCGATTGGAAGGAGGAATGTCTTCAGTGGGATGTTCAGAAGCAATTATATGGAATAAAATAATTTTGAATTTTACAGTATCTGCATTTACGCCGTCTAGCGGCGAAGTTGTGCACCATAGAAAAATCTGAAACCAAAGACCATCGTTATCATATTTTAAACTTTCCAAGGCAGAAATAATTTTTCAAATCGGATTAATAGTTGTAGAGATATGGTGTCCACAGACGGACGGATGGACCAAGCGATAACATAAACACGTACCTTTTTTACAAAAGACGTGCAACCTCCCCCGGTGCGCCGTAGTGGTCTAAGCGATGGCTTCTAATCATTCGTCCGAGAGGGGTCCGGGTTCGAATCCCGGTGAGGCATAGATGTTGTGTTTGTCTTACGGCGCTGGCTCTCTCCCTTCCCTGGAACCAGTGACACTAAATTAGGGACAGGCGACTTCTTATAGCCCATTAAGTTGCTCACGGTGGTCGTCAAACCAAAAAAAAAAAAAAAAAAAAAAAAAGACGTGCTAACAAATGGCTACATTTGTTTTGTTCCATATCTTTCAAAAAGGGCGACGAAATTCTGGTTGTTCCTTAGATTTTCTTTGCAAAGTAAACAGAAGTTTTACTGAATTTTATGAAATGGTAATTCAATTATTTTTGCATGCAGTCATTCCACCTTAACGCATGTAAATTTCCAACAGAGGTAATGGTATCACAGTACCATGAGATACAACCTCAGAGAGAGTGAAACGAATTTTTAATTGGTTTGATTTTTGTTTCTCGTAAAAGGGTTGCGTTTTCTTCTCGAATTTTTTTTTAGAAATACCCCTTTATAAGAGAATAACAACTGTTTCCTTCGTTCTCCGTAAAAGGAAACGTTTTTGTGAGTATGTACAGAAAATAAAGGTACAGATATTTGGGACTGTTTAATTCTAAGAATGACCTTTTAAATATGATCGCATCAGCCTTGCCCACCCCAGGAAAAAAATCTTTTTATATATATTTGTAGCACGTCTTTCTAAAAAAAGCTAAGTATTTTGTAATATCAGTCTGCGAGTTCATATATGTGAACACAATATCTCCCGACCTGTAAATCGGATCCAAAATGTTCGTGAGGTTCGTGATTCATGAATTTTCGAATTACTACGCATTTCCGCTAAATGATGTAAACGTGTTTTCAAGCGCCAATTTGTCTTCAACCGTACTATAAATTTAATGAATTAATTAAAGAAACTACACTGCTGGCCACCCAAAATGCAACACCAAGAATGACACGAGATAGCAAAGCCAGATTTATTGGACACATAACAACAGATACAAAGATGAAACGATTGAGCTTACAGGCCCGTGCGACTTGCGGAACACGCAGACATCAATAGTTCGTGTGGCCCCCATGGCTGGCAATAACGAAAGAGGCTTTGGATGTGGGATTGGGGTATGTCGGTCCAGGCTGCTTCCACACGTTGCCACAGTTCATCAGGAGTAGCCACGGGTGGTGCTTGCCCGGCCACTCGGTTGCCGATCAGCGACCAGACGTGTTCGATGGGCGACATATCGGGAGAACAGGCGGGCCACGGCAGCAGTGACACCTGGTGGGCCGTGAACAATTGTTGCACGATGCGTGCCACGTGCGGGCGCGCATTGTCCTGTTGAAAAGTGGCGGCTGGCAGGTCCTGCAGGTAAGGGAGGACTACAAGCTCTAAAACGTCGGAGATGTAGCGTTGGCTGCTGAGCGTACCGGTGATGCGTACCACAGGGGTGCGGGTGTCATATGCAATTGCGCACCAAACCATAACGCCAGGCGACGGACCGGTATGGCGATGCATAATGCTGGCACCATACAGTCTCTCGCCGCGGTGCCGTCACACGCGAATCCGACCATCGTGGTGCTGCAAGCAGGAGCGGGATTCGTCGGAGAAGACAATGTCGTGCCATTCCGTAGTCCAGGTGCGGCGTTCAACGGCCCTCTGCCGCCGCATTCGCCGGTGGTGTAACGTCAGTGGTAATCAGAGCAATGGGCGCCTTGCGACAAGTCCTCGCTCCTGCAGACGACGTCGAACGGTACGTGCTGACACAGGTTGTTGCGCAACGCACCCTAATTCCTGCGCTAACGTTCGTGATGTGGCGGTGCGAGCCGTCAATGCTCGCCGCACAACATACGGGTCCTCTCGTTCGGTGGTGTGCCGCGGCTGTGGCAATCGTTCACATCGGTCCGTCCGTCCCTCCTACACCCACCGAATCCATACTCGCCTCACTGTGGCTGGATGTCGTCCCACACGAGCGCCGATGTCTCGGTACGATAAATCGCTGTCGCGATTAGCCACTATTCGTCCTCTGTCGAATTCCGAAACGTGCTGGAATGACTGCCGTATTCTGCGACGAGGCATCAGGAAGCTTCCCACGCACAGGTCCGGTAGCACAACACACTTCTGTGCACCCTTCTTATAGTGCTTCTCGGTGGCGTGCTGGGCGCACATGATTTTCATATGCCCTGCAATGCTAATCGTTTGCATGTCCTCTCGCGGGCGACGCATGCTGTGAATTTCAGGCCAATCGGACGCTTCCTTCTTGGTGTTGCATTTTGGGTGACCAGCAGTGTAAAAGCTGAAGAGTGGAGTAGCAAACATTTTTTTCACCTAGTTTCTAAAAAACTTGAGTTCAAAAGGCGGTATAAAGCACTTTAGTTAAACTTTGAAAAGAAATAAAACGATCTTATAATGCGTCAAGGGGAGTGTTAGAAACCCCATCTTTCCTAAACAAGGGTACTGACATCGAGTTTATTGTTACTGAATTGATCTGTTAATTAAACGCTTGGCGTCTGCATCTGCTCATTCAATGTTTCGCTTTTGTGTCTGGAATGTGTTAATCAAACAAGCGCAAGAAATTCGTGACTCCACTGCGAACAACATATTAATGCTTTAGGTCTGACTTTTAAAAATGCTAATGACCCTCCGCGCAAGCAGTCAACCGAGATTTCAAGCAAAACAGATGGAAAGATTAAAACAATGAATCGAAAGCCAAAGAGCAATAACACTATTTCACGTAAAGGCGTTACAACGAATAGTCGGTCGGTGACCTAACTGTTAGCAAACCAGCTGAGAACGTGAGTTCGAGTCCAAGGTATGTGTCTGGTCTTCGGATATTGCTCAGTCTTTTGCTTGGAACCCTAAATTTGCAACAAAAGACCCGTCACTAAGGATGCTCTTTAAAAATAAATAAATTCAAAAGCAGATTTCATTTATTTAGGATATTTGTTAAAATATTCAGCTAAAAATGCATAAATAACTATCGAAAGGTGATTAAACGCTTAATTCACTCCTACCGTGTTTAGAACGTCTTTTGACACATGTACCTTAATATTCGTCATATAATCCACGGTTTGTGTGTTAAAAACTTATAAATTTAGGTATGCGGATTATTCGCTGATTAACGCTGGGGTTATTGCCGCACTTAAAAAAAGTAACGTTTTTGCGACACTTCAATTTAAAAAATCCGTGATGTAATTGTTAGAAGAGATTGTATATTTGGAAACTTACCAGAAATATGTTAACACGTAACGAAATACGAAGATGGAGGACTTTAAACAGTTGGAAAGTTTTTTGTTTGCTTGTTTTGACAGAAAATACGATGCAACGAAAGCGATATTATTTGCTCTCGCGGGCGATCACGTGCTGTGGGAAGCTCACCGTCGCACACGTGGTGGGTGCCGCAGGTCTGACTACGAAAATGAATACTACGGAATCTAACTAAGGTAATGCTGAAAAAAATAATAATGTTTGCTCTTTTTCAGTTGAGAATAACATAAAATGATTTAAAAATGACAGTTATTTTTATGTAATAAGAATACAATGCCCCCTCCTTATTTTTTGGACTGCTGGGTCATCCCGTGGACCGCGATTTTTATATACAAAAGTTACAGTTCGAGATCAACATTGCGGATTATACGAAGAAAAAAACAATGAAATTCGTGCTAATAGACTGGTTTGTCTAATAGCACGAATTTTTATTAGTCGCCTCTCTCTATATCACTGCATTTATTTTCTTTTTTGTTTATGCAATTTAACAGCGACACAGTCTCATTGAAAGAGGGCGTAAGTGCACGTGCGTGTCTCTGTGAGGCTATTCACCTGAATATTTATTACGCTCCATGTCACTGCTTCTAAAAACCCAATTAAAAGTTTTCTTTTTTTCGTCCGATACCTTTCACTTTGACGAAAAAGGGCGAACTGGCCATGTTAGTGTGCGATGAAATTACCGTGCCAGTCTCACTGAGGATCGATTGAAGGCCGATTTCTCAATAATTATTTTAATAAATTTAAGTTAACTATCGTGTTGTACAGTATGTCTAATAAAACTACTTACAAATGCTGCCTTTGGAAAAAGAAAGTCATGTATTAGCATTAAAATAGGATTGATAGATTTTACGGGCCATGAACAGAACTGTACCGCAGATACCAAATGTTATGTAAATATTTTTCTAACACCGCTGCGGGAACAATTAACATCTAGTTACATGTCAGGATTCGGTTTCTAGTGGATCCGCATCAAAAAATCAAGAGCTGGAAAGCACCAGTGATTCAGATAGAATACTATTAATTTATTAATTTATAATCAGCATTCAGATAGGTACAATACAAATACTGCAACTTAAATATCCGAGATGCGGAGATTTCAGCATAAACTCAACACACTTTAGAATCCAACAGCGGCCAACGTCGAGTTTCTGTGAATGAACATTAACAAACATTACTATCAACAGCTCCGAAAAATGCTTTTCGATGTAGACCTACGTCTTTCTCCTCGCTGGTTAAAGGGTAATATCAGGAGCTCAGATGCAACGAAAATATGTCACATTTTGAACGCTTATATCTTCGAAACTAATAATCGTAAAGTAATAAATAATACATCATTAGATAGTTTACAGAGTCCCATTTATAACAAAACAAGTTTCAACCCTCCACCCTTTAACCCTTCGATACAGAAGTGTTAGAAAATTAAGCTAAATTTTGCCTGATTTTGTTTCGCCGCATGCCGTTTTAAGGTCGATAACTTGTGAATAGATAACGATAGCGATGACCTCAGCCCCGCATTCCATAGCTATCTGTCAGAGCTAACAGACGTATGTGATAAACCGAAATAAAGTGGATTTAAAATTTACTTATTTTTTAAATAAGAAAAATTTGGTGACGAAAATTTAGAAATGTGGCGAAAATTCAGGGAAAATCACTATAAGAATCGACGAAAGTTAAAGAAACAGCTAGAGGAGAACGAGAGGAACACGAAAAGGCCCGCTAAGTCATCAATCGAAAGGTCACGGGAATGTAGGGAGCGTCGAAATTCCGTGCTCGAGAATGCGTTTCACCAGAGTACGACTCCAGAGCAACAACCTTCCACTTCAACTGCTCAAATTGAGCCTGAACAGATGGAGATTGATGTCATCGATCCAAATTTTCACACCGAGCATGGAATGAAAATGTACGTTGTCAGTCTTCACAACTTCGCTGGATAATGAACGCATTACATCTCAGACTTTTACACCACCGATGCACTCTGAATCTAGAAAAGGACACTAGCTACAAGAAGAAGAGTACGTTAGGCCCGAGACGTATAGCCAAATTTATAACAAGGCAACTACGCAGTTTGAAAAATTGTTTCTGAAGAACGATTTCTTCAGAAACAATTTTAGCAATAACTACTGATAACGATGATACTACGCCTTCTACTTCTACTAACATCAATTTATAATCAGCATAAGTTACTATGAATTGTATATAGTATAAGTTGTTTTCAAATAAATAAAGTAAAACATTTCTTTCGTTTTATTTCTTAAAAATTTTACATCTGAAAAACATCAAAGGGGCAAAGTAGCAACTGTGCCGCAACGTAAGGCTACGTCAACTATCCTTCGCTGAATACTTTAAGAACGTTGATAGTGCCATGAAATAGCGACAGTTGACGTAGTTCCACCTTGTAGGTTGCGGCACAGCTGCTACTGTGGCCCTTTGATCGTTTTCTCCTTTTTTGTTTTTACCAAAGTGCAACTCGTGTTCCCCGGCCAACTTCTTTCTTTTATTTCGTTGTTTAAGGACCACCGTGAGCAACTCTAAGGATTATACCAGCCGTGCGCCCCTGATTTAGGGTTAACTAGTTTGAGAAAGAAGAGGCAGCCAGTATCATAAGACATACACACTACCCATGCATTTTCTGGGTCTGGAACACGGGCCGGGCCCTCTTGGACGAACGGTCAGCAGGCAGCGCTTAAACCACTGCGCCAGCGGGGTGGCTCTTATTTCTTTGAATAATAAATTCCGCCATTTTAGTTTCTACAATTGGGCTTCGTAAAAATAATATTAATCACAGTCAAAGAAAACTTTTATATTTTAACATTTTACATATATTTTAGTTTTTTTTAGAAATGTCTTTTATAATAAAATGATAATAAGATCGATTTTTTTTATTATTTTCTCCTCATCACTTTAGTGTATAAGAGGCAAATCAAAGCTGGTTAAAATTCAAAATCACCGGGACGATTTGATTGCCCCCAGTCCGCACTTTTTGGCCAATAGTTTCCCCAAGTTTCTTCAAGCAATGAAGAAGGGCTTTCCAGATAGAAATATTTTTGATTCTACAAGTCCGATTTGAAAAATGCATTTTTCATAGGGCATCATCTACTAAACCACCTCGGTGACGTAGTGGTCTAATCCCTGGCTTCTGACCCGGGTTCGAGTCTCGATGAGGCATGAATGGTGTGCATGCCTTACTACTCTGGCTCTCTTCCCTCCCTGGAGCCAGTAGCCCCAAATTAGGGAGGAGAGACTGCTTATAGCTAGGGTTATCATATCTTTCGAGTTCAAAACCAAGATATAGGAAGAACAAAATCTTACATGACTGGGACAGAGTTCTGAACTGTTATTCTAAAAGATATAATCAAATTGCCACGATACTATCATAAAATACTTAGATCGGTATAAACTCTATCATCTCTAAATCTCTTATTTTTATGCAAACAAATCGAGTCATAAAGCTGGTGTAGGAAAGATGATGGCAATATGGCAGCTATTTTTATAATTGGCTTACCTAGAAAACTGAAATCAACTCATGGAAAGTACCGTACTTCAATATCATACTAGCAAAAGCATGAGCATCAATGTGAACCCATGAAATATACACCGACGAGCCATTACATTATGAACAGCTACCTAATAAGCTGTAGGACCCCTTTCAGCCCGTAGAACAGGGGCTATTCGGCGAGATATCGATTCGATGAGGTGGCGATAGGTATCCTGGGGTATCTGGTACCATAATGTCAACAGCAGGTCCTCCAGTTCCCGTACATTTCGGGGTGGTGGTGATTTAGCGCGAACACGCTCATCCAAGTCGAACCACAAATGTTCGATTGGGTTCATGTCAGGTGAATTTGGAGGCCAGGGTATTAACAGAAAGTTACCAGCATGTTCCTCGAAACACTTGACGATTCTGGCAGTGTGGCATGACGCATTATCCTGTTGGTAATAGCAATCACCAGCATGGAACTCAGTTGCCATGAATGGGGGAACTTGGTTCGCAATGATATTAAGGTACCTGACAGCTGTCAGGGATTGCGCTGTTGGGATGATGGGGCCTAAAGTGTCCCAAGAAAATATTGCCCACAGCATGACACCGCCGCCGCCGGACTGTTTCAGCCCAACAGTGTATTCAAGTGCCATAGCCTCCGTTGGTAATCGGCGCATCCGCGCTCGGCCGTTTACGTGATGCACCAGGAATCTTGATTCGAGAGACCAGGCCAATTTCTTCCAATCATTGACTGTCCAATCTCGATGATATTGGGCCCATTTCATGCGTTGTTGGCGAAGACATGCAGTGAGCATGGGGATCTGGCTGGGTCTTCGGCAACGCAGGCCCATACGTAGAAGGCTGGGAGGAACTATGTACTGTGTCACATTGCCCAGATCACCACTGTTGTAACTGCGGGTGATTTGTCAGACTGTGGCCCTGCGGTCGCTGTGAACAATGCGCGACAGTCTCCGCTCCCCTCTGGCATTTCGCGTTCCGACTCCGAACACTCTGCTAATCGAAAGCCGGTTCTGGGGTTGTATATAAACAGCTCTGTGAACTTGACCTGCTCCCCCGTTCGGTCGACAGGCGTGCTTATTTCTCTAGGTTAGGGGTGGTCATGACGTAATGGCTCATCGATGAAATTCACTATAGTTATAGCAAACTTACTGCTAAAAACACGAAGCTTTTCTAAAAGGGGTTTGTTATTTTATTTGTTTCATAAATTTCAGTGTAGTGAAGTTCAATATTTACTCTGCAGTACATTAGACCTTTCCTTGTTGATTCGGCCATTCTAGTTTTCATCCGTCCATACATTGTTCACCAGAGAAAACGATCTTTCAACAGTCTTTCTGTTTGAAGCCGAACATCCGTTTTAAAAATATTCATCCTGTGTGTCGGATACCTGCCACTACAGCAAACATTTGCTTATTTTTCATACTTTTAAAGATGCAAAGCCTTTTCACTAGCGGAAGTAATTTCATATTTTTATTGGCAACCTTGTTCCCGCTTCTAAAATAGCATTCAAAGAAAATTCCATCTGCATCAGATACCATTCTCTAAGACGATCATTTTGTTATTTATCGTAAACCGTTAGTTTTTCAAAATTTCGTATATCAATAAATGTTTGACAATTACTACACTGTGGCTGTCTCTCTTAACACCAGAAAATTCGGTGACATTCCTATCATTTAGAGTAACAGCAACTGGGTGTGGAACGAAAACGTACGTGAAAGTAATGAAGGAAGACATATATAGGGCAACATCTGAATTTTGTTTGGCATAGAATTATACATGAACTTGTAAGAATCTGAAACCTTTACAATTGAGAACCACAATTTCGATTGGCTTGGACGTAAGGAAGTTTCGTTTCACTTGGCACAGGAAATATTTTCGTCACGTGTCACATTCTAAGATTTCAGGGCCCCCGGAAAAAGAACGACATCGATAAATTACAGCTAAGACAATATATCAGACTTTTTCAAGAAACTGAATAACTAGAAAGGACCATAATAGTCGGGAACATCAGCCTGCGGTCACAAAAAGTTAGGGGTATTGCGTATGCAAAAGGAAAACGTGGTGATATGTAAATTTAACGACTACTGGAGATCGGTTACCAGCGTGGGTTGCCACGTCGTGTGTAAATTAGCATCGTGCCAACACAGCTCGTGGTGTGCGAGCTCCGATAAAAGTATCCTGCTATAAGTGGAAAACGGATCGTTTCACTGCTTGGTGTAGAAGTTTGCCTTCCGTGTGGGATTAATTGGAAATGATGTGCAGACAACGTTTAAGCGTTGACAACAGAAATGGCTGTTGGCATGTTACAGATCGATGTGGCTTCTGCTTTAGGTGTTTCGCAATGTAGTAAGTCGACCACCCACTCACAAGATTTCTACGGCATGGAAATGTTGCAGATTGATCCCGGAGTGGTCGCTTGAGGATAACCAGCAAGAGGCAAGATCGCTACCTGACAGTAAGTGCTAGCAGAAGTCCTAGTATTACTAGTAGCCAACTCGGGGAACCATTTGGAGCTGCTTCTGGTGTCACAGTATGTACTCAAAGGGTACGAAACCGTCTTCACAAGTACGGACTCAGAGCAAGGAGGTCGCTGAGGTGTACAGCATTGACATCAGCTCATTGTCGTCAAAGATGTACTACATGGGTCCAACAGTACATGCCATGGAATACAGAATGGCACCATGTACTTTTCACAGACGAATCCCGTTTCAGTTTTTATTCTGATACTTGACGAGAACATGTGTGGAGCAGATCTCTCACATGAGCGAAGCCACACTACGTGCAGTTACATTCGGGTGCAACAGCGCATAATGTGGTTGTCATTTCTAGTCGGGGCAGGAGTGTGTTTTAATGGCCGTAGTTCCTTGTACAATGTGTTCGTCAAGGCATCATGAACACCTCAGTGTACCGAAACGAGATCATTGTACTCATTGTGACACTGTTTTGCGCTAATATTAAACATGCATTCCGTTTTCTCGATAACAATACAACCAGTCAATGTGCCTGGAGCGTGCTTCAGGAGCTAGAAAATCATGGGATTGAATCATTACAGCTGCCTACCAGGTCTCCAAACCTTACTCTTATTGAGAGCATTTTGGAAGCTGTACAGCGACGTCTGGATAACCACGTTCCATACCCCAGTACACTGGAAGACCTCCTAACGTGTTGCCTGTAATATGAGACGAGCTGCCCCAGACACTCATCAATAATGTCATCGTACATATGTCTCGTAGGTGTTCCAACGTTCTACGACACAGAGGTGCTGTTACCAGGTACTGAAATCAAGAGGTCTACGAATTTATCATTTTGTCTATATTACAGTACTACTTTGTTGCGTGCAGAAATTGCACAATATATTGTTTTTGTACACGAACTCTTTACCGTTTGTGTTACGTAACCTCACTGGTGTTATTTCAGTGCGTGTTATTTGAGTCAGATACACACATCCTTCATTTTACGCAATATCCCTAACTTTCTGTGACCAGTGTATATTTACAAAATTATTTGAAAAGATTTTTTGATTCCTCTAATAAACCGTTGTTAAATGAAATTTAGCACAATGTACATTGCACGCATTGACCATTTTTTTCTGGTTACATAATTAGACGATGATAACCAGAATGGAAAACTGGGTTGTCAGGATATAACTACAACAAGATTTCTTCCGTTCAGCTTCCCGTCATGTTGCCTGGGTGTTTGCGTGGATGTCATAATTGTTCTTTTATAAGGTCTGAATCAGAGACATTCGTCTTTCAGAAGCGGGTTATTCATTCCAACAAATTTATCAAACCGAATCCTTTATCTCGATGAAGCAGTGCCTCGATCTAGACTTTGCCACGCAATCTACGTCTTACTTCCTGCTAAACTGGGTTGCGAATGTTTCATATTGATTCTTATTGGGCCTGATATTGCCTTCGCCTCGGGTTCCCTCGCGCTACGAATATGAGAGGACCACTTATTTCCACCTGATATCCGCTATAGTCCCCGTGCGTCTTGCGTGCAGAAGATCGTTGAACAAACAAGGCAACTCAATCCAAAAACCTTTCAGAAAACGCAATCGCTCAGACTGTAAAACGTCAATTTATGTGCAGAAAAAAGAGAAACCACAAACACTTGTTTCAAATCTACATGTACAACAAAAGCAAACTAAGTGCTCAGTAATAATTAGTTTTCCTTCGAGTTGTTCAAGTCAGAATATATTTATCCGTGTGTGCACGTGTGTAAAGAGAGAGAGAAAGAATAAAATCTCGATTGATCGTTCTATATTTAACACTTTCTCACATTCCACGCTCTTTTTGTTGTTAAGGTTTTCGACCCATAAAACTATTGTTTAAATTTCTACATTAAATCTTCCCAATCTACATGTTGCTTTAATGTGGGCGGACACCCTAAATAATTTTTTGTTCATTTTTTAAAATATCGTTTCAATATTTGGAGCACAAGAATTTGAGCATCTAATTAGTAATATTAGTTAAAAAAGGTTATAAACTGTGCAACTGATTAATTTTAATTAATTAATTAATGGTATTTTGTAACACTAATAACTTGAGAAATGTTTGATGCAGAATAATAATTATTTTTCTAAACAATAAAACAAGATACTTAGTATGCAATGAACTACAGTCGTAGTTCTGACACAATTATTCAAATTGATATAATTTTTTTCTGAAAATGTAATAAAAAAAATTGGAAGTACTAAGTTCGATGTCACATATCTCCTAATGTATTTGCACCAAAGCAAAACCTTTAGTTTATTGTACAACAGATATAATAGAGATGAAATACACCCCAAAAAATTGAGATTGAACCATTTTTTTAAGTTATGATAAAAAATGGAACTTTCTAAAACTTTCAGAACTTTCGTGGGGTGAATCTTCAAGATTAAGAATGATTTAGAAAGTCTCTGGACAAGGTAGACCTCAAACGTTTCCTGGAAGACATTGAACAAGGTATCCGATGAATGGTTTCGAAAAACGTCCCGACACTGTTACTAGAGAAAAGTTTCGATAAAATCTCAGTACAACACTGCAACGACAGCAGGAATTTGGAAAACTCCAGTGCAAAGAAACATACGAAAGAACAGGAAAACCTCTGGGGAAATTCAGTCAGAAAAACGGTTTGGAAGACTTCAGAAGATAGTATCTCGTCAAACTTTCTAAAATACTCCTAGAAGATTCCTCAAACTTTCTGGAAGACTTCAGAAGATAGTATCTCGTCAAACTTTCTAAAATACTCCAAGAAGATTCCTCAAACTTTCTGGAAAACTTCAGATCATTGTAGACGACAAACAATTTCGAATAATGCTAGGACAACGAAATCAACAAAAGGTTTCGTCAAGCCACAGGACAGGATAGACGCCAAAAGATCTCGGGTAAACTTCAAAACTAAGCAGCCAATGGAAGATTTCGATAATACACTAGACAAGACAGATGGCGAAATATTTCAAATGAGATCAGACCTACGTAACAGATGGAAAGTTGCGACAAACTACGGGACCAGAATGACATCACCGAGAAAGCTTAGAACTAAGCAGCCTATGAAATATAGTACACTGTGACGTATATTCTAAATTAACTTTCCTTTTTAGTTTCTTTCCCTATGTAAACCTTGAGTTTGTTCTCAGTTATACTTCACACTTAACGTGATATCTTTTCTCTCAAACGAATACTGTTGGCAACATAATTGAGGTTGAATGAAAAGGTATCACGTTAAGTGTGAAGTATAACTGAGAACACACTCAAGATTTACATAGGGAAAGAAACTAAAAAGGAAAGTTAATTTAGAATATACGTCAGAACACTCAATGCACAAAACATTAAAGATGCCTATGTAATAGCGTGCTGGTCCTCCTCTAGCGCGAATAACAGCCTGTACACGCCGAGGTATTGATTCCATCAGATGACGAAGGGTTTCCGGTTGTAATGCCAGCCATTCCTGTTGCAGCATTGTCCACAACTCCTCCCAAGACGTCTGTCCAGGATCTATGGATCTGACGTTCCGCTCCACGACATCCCAGAGCGGTTCTACAGGGTTTAGATCCGGGGACCTTGGGAGCCACTGAATGGTTCCAAACTCAGATGAGTGTTCCTCGAGCCATGCCTGGTGGTTGCGGTCAGGTGGCGCATTGTTTGTTCAAGCAAACCATCGGCCGCAGGATGCACGAAGATCATGAAAGCGTGTAAGTGATCAGCCAGCACATGCTGGTAGCTAGCAGCGGCTAAGAACCTCTCCAGACACACTAAGGGACCCAATGTATCCCATGAGAAGGCTCCCGAAACCATTACAGGGCCACCACTGCCTCGAACAGGGCTGACATGGCACGATCGGGTAATGGCCTTATGCCCTCGACGCCACACCCGCACCCTCCCGTCAGCTTAGTACAGTTGATAACGGAATTCATCTGACCACACGACGTGGCGCCACTCTGTAGGGGTTCAGTTTTGATGTTCCCGGCACCAGGCGAGGAGTAATGTCCGATAACGAGCAATCAACAGTGGCACACGAGAAGGGTGTCGGCTTCCTAGCCCAGAGTATGCAGCATGCGCAGTACCGTTCTCTCGCTGACAATGCTTGGGCGTCCGACATTTAACATATGATATGTGCCGCTGTTGCCAAGAGGTTGGTCTGTACGAGCATGCATAGTCTACGTCGACTCTTGGCATCAATGGCGTGTGGTCGGCTACTGCTTGGTCTCTGAGCACTGGTACGTCCGTCGATGGTATACTTGTGGTACACCCTCGATATGGTTGCCCTCGGAAACCCCAGGGTTCTTACCACTTGGGTGATAGAATGACCCATCTGTCTGGCGCCAACAATGAGTACACAATCAAAGTTGCTGAGATCACCACGTTTACCCATGTCCGTCGATTGCGATACACTGTTGAGAAGTCTGCTGTCCGCCTATTTATCACATGCGTTCGTTTGCGGTCTGTTCTAGAGTTGAGCTCGGGCCCGGGCTCGGACGGGCTCAGAATTCATTAACTACCGAAAAACCCGGGCCCGGGCTCGGAATTATACGTCTTGAATTCCATTACTGTCATTAATTCAACACGTGTAATTCCGAGCCCGGTTGAATCACACGTGTTGAATTTCATTGTAGATTTGTTACCATGGTGGAAGGATTTTCAGTTTCCTAAGCTAGCTGCCATTGCAAGACAAATTTTGCTTAGCAAGACTTGCATTATGCATTGTCCAAAGCTATGGCCCAAGCAAGGATTAGTTTAAGCAGGTCTGGTATCGAAAAACTGGGAAAAAATCACATCCACATTTTTTGTATTTCATTAAATATCAAGATTGGGCCATATCTTTGGCCAGTGTATAATGCATAAATGCAAGCCTTGATAAGCACAATTTTCCAAGAATCCGGGCCCTGGCGGGCTCGGGCTCAGCAAACACATGTAATCAAAGAAAGCGGGCCGAGCCCGGGCTCTAGGCCTTTGAACCTGGGCGGGCCCGGGCTTCTAAAATTGAGCCCGAACTCATCTCTAGTCTGTTCAAGTCTTCGCGGGGGATGACCATGTCAACTGCCCATCACCCCTGTCTCTAATGTTTTGTCTGCTGGGTGAATTTCGACAAATTGCAGGATATTACAAACGTCTAAATATTCGGAGAAACCTCATAACCAAATAACCGATGAACGGTTTCGATCGACAACATGACGAGACCGGAATTAAACGATTCCGGAGAAACTCAAAACTAAGTATTTATTGATTCGAAAAATCAGCGACAAGGAGGCAGCTTAACATTTAAAAAGATTCTAAGACCAACTGGCTTTAAAACGTTTCATAGAACCTAAGAATAAATTTTTTAGCAATGTGTTTCGATAAAGCAATATTTCTGCTTAGCTACGAATATCGTGCATTTATTTAAAATTCTTTTAAATTTAACTTACAAAATTGAACTCGTTGGTATGTGAAGTAAATGCATAATTGAAAGACTTCCCATTGTTAGATATTTCAATTATCCCTTAAGGCCGATGCCAAACCGACGTAGAATCTTTGTGTACGCAGATGGCAAATTTTCGCTCTGGAAAAACTTATAAAAAAGAATGAGGTACCTGCTCTAAAATGAACGTTATTTGGTGCTAAAAATAACTTTCACACAATCTTCATGCCATAAAGTAGGAAAATTTATTTTAAAAAAGTAAAACCGTTTTTCAGAAAGAGAGCGGCATACAAAGAAATTCAATAATCCCTTTCTTCGTATCCCCTTTTTTTATTTGGAAGCTTGTAGGTTTTCTTCAAAAGTGTGTTACTTCACAACTGTCGTAGATGCTTCATATCTTCGTGAAAACGTTAAAACAGCGATTAAGAAGAGAGGCCGAAAGAAACGAAAGCAAAAATGTCCCTTCGAGGGAAATTTGAAGGCAGTCATGAGACATGTAAATGGTTGTTCACATACCAGCAAAAAAAATATGAACAAAAATAAAAAGTAGAGAATCAGGGCACATGATAACGTAATTGCTCATAGGATCTCAAAACTAATTTGCTACGAAACATGTCATTGAGGAAGTTTCAGGAAACTTCAAATCGTTTACCGCATCACTAGTTTTAATACTTCCCCGCTTGAATTGATGGAAAGCTTTTTGAAATAGCATAACTTAATTTTGATCTGATTTGGAGCCGATAATGAATCGGTATTCCGTTTTAGAGCACTATGATATTCCGTTTCAGAAGTGAAAACAACTGACTCGTCGTGCCTACGTTCTTCATAAACTTCTTAACGGTAAAAATGCAAGGAAGAAAATGTAATGGCATTGCTCAGAATGTGAGGTTAGGTACGAAAGTCAGAGAAAATTGTCACGGTGTACTGCGCAGATTGATGCTGAGCTTTACTAAAGAATTACTGCCATTATTAGGAAATCACTTTCATTATTATAAAATTACTTCCATCATTGCTTCCTATGATACGTAGGCAGACACGTGTTCAAACAATCCGTCCTGAATCCTTTGATCAGCTTCCTGGAAATTACTGAAGCTGTTGGAGTGTAAGGTTTTGAACAAATAAACAAGTGCAATCAAACAGCTGTTTACAACGCTAAATCATGAATGAAGAATCCGTCGCGAACTTAGATCGTCGTAAATCGAAACATGGATTCTTCTCATCAATTCCAAGACTGTCAGAGTTAAAATTTTCCAGATTTTGTCAGCATAATAAAATATTAGTGCAACTTAGTTAACCACTTAAAAACACATGTCATCTTTAAAGCACGACACCACACTCACCATTGATAAATCAACACATGAGGTTTAAAAGACATTTACTAAAAAGGTAAAAGCTTGATCTTTCGGTCTCACTCTGAGACCATCATCAGACAGATTTACACAAGATATTCGCTCTTAAATATCTCAACAATGAGCTATCGGTGACGGTTAAGGTGGTTCCACCTAAAATCTCTGTCTTATGTTTCCAATGGTAACATTTCTGTACATATTTTCTTCGCAATTAATGCATTCCCAAAGATGAAAATTTGCACATCGATAAAGCTAACTCTAAGTTATAGCATGGGATATTTAATACATGCCAAAACATAACCATAATTATATTAAAAATCAATCATTTTTCTTTCAGTAATGTTCAGACCTTTTAATAGATGGCGCGACCTGTACATTGATGACGTCAATAGACAAACAAATGTTGGATTGCTTAGTTATGGTTATGTTTTAGCAAGCATTAAGTATCCCATGCTATAACTTAAAGTTAGTTTTATCGATGTGAAAATGTTCATCATCGGGAATACACTAATTGCAAAGAAAATATGTACAGAAGTTTTACCATTGGAAACATAAAACCGAGATTTTAGGTGGAACCACCTTAATTGCATGACGGGTCCTTGTTAGTAGCGCCCTCGGCAAAGTAAGGAACAAAGTATTGTTGACGTAATACATACTTAAACGGGTGGTTGAGTAACATTTTCCGCATTATTCCTTCGTTGTTTGAATAGTTTTTTCCATACCGACGGAATTTCACAAGGTAGGTGATCGTTACAACACTGCGGTCCTCTGTCCAAAATACACAAGCTTTCGGTTAAGAGCAGGGAAACCAGATTTGTAGGAGTTACAATACTTTTAGATCTCTTCCAAATCGGAAAATCCGTACCACTAGGAGTCGTGCGAGCTAACGATGTAGAGAGAGCACCCATTTTTATATTGTAGATATGTTCCTTCAAACGGATCTTTAAACACCGCCTTGTAGATAAATGTATGACGTGGGTGGCTCCTTATTGTCCACTCAACCACCCGTTTAGGTATGTATTACGTCAACAATATTTTGTTCCTTATTTTGCCGAGGTTGCTACCTACAAGGATCTGTCATGCAATTAACCGTCATCGATAGCTCATCATTTAGATATTTAAGAGCAAACATCTTGGGTACATCTGTCTGATGATGGTCTCAAAGTAAGACCGAAAGATCAAACTTTTATCTTTTTAGTAAATATCTTTTAAACCTCATGTGTTGATTTAGCAATGGTGAGTGTGGTGTCGTACTTTGCAGGTGACGCGTGTTTTTAATTGGTCAGATTTTGTCAGTTATAACGCTTCAAAATGCAGCGACTCCCCTTCTTTTTGCGGGGTTTAACGACCACCATGAGCAGCTTGTCGAGCTCTAAGCAATCGTCTGTCCACAATTTGTGGCCATGGCCGCGGATGGACGAGTGGTCAACGTTCGTGACTGCAACGGTAAAGTCTCAGGATCGTTCCCAGTAGGTTCGGACGATCGAACCGCTAAACATCACCATGCTTTTGATGGGCAAGTTAAGCCGTCGGACCAAGGGTACTGCCCTCCCCGGTTATAAATAACGGCGTGTGCCTCCTCCTTTCTACCTGGGTCCGCAGGTGGACTAGTGGTCAACGCCCGTGACTGCCACGGAGAAGACCTCAGGTTCGATCCCAGGCAGGTACGAACGCTCGAATCACTAAATATTCGCCGTGCGTCGGATGGGCATGTTAAACCGTCGGGCCCCGGGTACTAGCCCCCCGGTAATAAATAAAGGCGTCTTTCTCCCCCTTTCTACATCGCTTCCGTGTCACTTTCCTATCGGGCACTCTAGCCCAAATATCTTAGCTTCCTATTTCTAAGGGTTGTTTAAGACCTGAGGTCAGACACTCCCTTCCTAAAATCCTCTACATATGATCTGATCTGATCCTTTCTACCTGGCTTCCGTGTGGATTTCCTATCGGGCACTCTACCCAATTTTCCTATTTTCCTACTGTTTTAAACTTTGAGTCAGACACTTCCTCCCTGAAGTCCTCTACGTAAATCTTAAACAAATCTTGCATCCACATGTATGAAGCACTATAAGACACAATTTATTTAAATTAATCTTTCAGGTGCCCACAGCGGCGTAATTTTTTGACATTTTCAAAAACTCACCGTGCATTAAAACTCAGTTCTGAACTTCATAAACCAAGCACAATACGTGCTTGCTTCAACGGCTTTCTCGCCCATATAAATCCACTTTCGTGCATCATTTTCCTGTGATCAAACACGAAAAACCGAGAGTCACGGACATACACTTTGTCGGCCGCCATGTCCTAGTCTAACTAACAGCAATGTTGGCGGTCGGGCAACACATTTCGTTGGACTCAGTGTTACTACATCCTTCTAAGCACAGCACTAAATTCTGTCAAACATTCAGCAGCTTAGCTTTTGCATTCCCCTTCGTGAGCGCCGGAAACATATGATACACCTAATAAAATAAATAAGAAAGCAAATTGCAATAGGAAATATATTCTTGGGAAATTAATGAGTACATCCATTTTATTGGATATCAGAAAAATGATTTATGTAACGAACCTTACTCAGAAAAATGCAAATAATTATTTTCGCTAATTCATTGTCAACTGCCAGAAAGTTGGTTGTTACCATGCTTTGCCCTGGAAGGACATCCTCGCTGCCTCAGTGTCGCAGTTGTGTAAGCGCTGACTTCTGATCATTCGTCCGAGATAGGTCTGGTTTTGAATCCCGGTGGGGCATGGATGTTGTGTTTGTCTTACGGCACTGGCGCTATCCCTTTTCTGGAACCAGTAACCCTAAATTAGGAACGGCGCTGGTTATAGCCCATCTAGTTACTCATGGTGATCGTCAAGCCCCCCAAAAGGATATCCTTGATATTCGTTTCAGATTTTCTCCAAGGCTGTACATCTCAGAGCTCTAAACAACCGCGAAACGAAGAAAGGGTGTAGTCAGAAAAACATTACGCTGGGTTAGGAAGCAGCTCAAACACCAGTTCGCTGAGTATTCCTTGGGTCCTAACCGTGGTGTGTGGTTTGGCGTTGTCTTGCTGGAGAAGTAGTACTTTCTGTCTGGAAACGCTGGAGCGTCGTAGAGCGCATGTTCTCCAGCTGTGCTGAATACATGTCGAAACTGGTGAAACGTCCACGAGAAAACAATTTTTTAAGGACAGCACACCCTGAAAACTTCACCCAACACTTTCTTCGTTTCGAATTTACCTCTTTTCGGGACAGGAAGTGGGAATCACCTTAATTGAAACACTTTCCTGACTGTTAGTAATGTTGAAGGTTATAAATTTATAATCGCAAGTAAACATTCGCTTGAGGAAACGGTCATCTCATGCATTTACGAAGAGCTTGCTGCAGTCCTCTCTCCTGCGGTTGGCTGTTTAGTAGTCAGTTCATACCACACACACTCAAAACTCCCTCGGCCGGCCTGAGAGCGCAGTGTTCTAAGCTCTGGCTCCTAACCATTCGTCCGAGATGGGTCAGAGTTCGAATCCCAGTAAGGCATGTATGTTCTGTTTGTCTTACGGCGTAGCTGCGACTGCCCATCGAGTTGCGCAAGGCAGTCGTTAAACCCCCAATCAAAAAAACAACTCCTGGCTACATTTTCAATCCGTTGCAAATGGCGTGCTATAATTGCTTATGAGCAATAGAGAGCCAGCATGTGCTTGTCGACCGATACTCTACAACAGCGAGGCACATAATGTTGCATTCTACGGATATTGAGCGTGTCAATCGTGGCTTTCTTTGGAGGCTCGTGTTACCACCCTTAATCTTCTTTATCCAAGCTTGAGAAGCAGTAATGCAGAAACAATTTGCATATTTCTGTGTCTACTTTAGTAGTTTTTAATGTTTTTGGGTAGTTTTAGGGGCATGTGATGATTGGGTTACGACCTCTATGAGCATTTGAGGCTATAAGCTGTTGCCCATCTCTAATTTAGAGCCCCAGGCCCCAGGAAAGAAAGGCAATCAGCAGTGGAAGAGCAGGCACAACATCTATGCTTTACCTTGGGATTCGATCCCAGTAGTACAAAAGGTCCGAAGCCCACGCCCTAAACGGCTCGAACTATGGGAGACTTTGAACACTTAATTCCCTATGTGCAAAGAGTTTTCAGAACTGGACGTCGCCCCGGTGGCGGAGTTGTGTAAGCTTTGTCTTCTGACCATTCGTCAGAGATGGGTCCGGGTTCGAAACCCGGTGAGGCATGGATGTCAGTTGCTCGTGGTGATTGTGAAATCCAGAAACAAACAAAAATCAGGTACGTTTGGTTCTTTCGGGATTTAAAGAGTACCGTGACTAAATCTAATGCTAGTAAGCAGTCTCCCATTCCTAATTAAGGGCCAATTGTTCCGGAGGAGGGGCAGGTGTAACATCTACGCCTCATAAGGGAATCGAACCCGGGCCTATCTCGGACGAATGGTCAGAAGCTAAGGCCTAGGATCACACAGCCGCCTGAGTGACAAAAAGGTGTTTGTTGTAGGTACAGGTGAAAAAAGGGTTTTGCTCTAACTCAGGGTATTTCATATTTTACCTTGATCCTGTCCTCAAAGCTAGGCAAATTCGACGCTGTTCTCGTCGAAAGTACAAACGTTACCTAGCTTAAAGCGTCCAAACGTTAGAATCACGTAGTGTTATGTACAAGCGTAATTCAACAGTACTTGCAAGACGATTGCTATAGTTGAAAATCATTAGTTCAATGTGAAAAAACGACCTGCAAAACACAAAAATGTAAAAGCTAAGTGTGCTTAAAAATGTGAAATCAAATGGTCAGGATTTTCAAATTCGCCATTTATTACAAAGGACGTTTAAAACGATAACAACGTTACTTTGCTTTCGAGATACAGAGCATTTTTACACATTTTTAGAACGCTTTTGATAAGAAATTACCGAAAATAAAAGAAATTCAAAGAATTGAAACTGGCAACAACGTGTTAGATGAACACGAAGGAAACAACTGTGCAGTTAAAAATCGTCTGCTACGAAAATGGCGCAGGTAAACAAGCTGTGGATAGAAGGTTATGTTTTTGCTCTTTACGTAGAGAAATATTCGTATTCTGTAATCAAAGAATGCTGTAAAAATCATGGAATTAGCGTTTCTGAATGAAAAATAAGCAATATTATTAATAATACAGCGGAAAATCGTCAAGCACAGCTTTTAATAGGAAAAAGCACACCAAACAAATATTTAAAGAAGGTACGTACTTTTACTACTATTTCAAAAGTAAAGTCTCTGGTCGTAAAACAAAATCTACCGATCGCTAAGACGTTAGACAATCTTTGTATTAACTGTAAACAAGGTCATAAATAAAAATTTGAATCTGAAAAAGGAGAAACGTAAAACATGATGTTCAATGCCTTTTGCCTTAGCACGTGGCTGAGGGCAGAACACAGTGTAGACTTCTTTATGAAAACCATTTAGCCGGAAACATGGAAATTTATTGTGACTATTGATGAAGCATGGATCTACTTAAACGACTGTTACAAGAAAGGTCGATTTACTATCACAAAAGAGTAGGAAAAGGACTTTCAAACATGGTTCCAAGAATCCAAAGAAAGTTTCAGTAAAGGATCCATGATAACTGCTAGTTTCTCGAACAATGGGAAATTAAAGTTAAGTAAAGTTGAAAAGAATATTAAAATCAACTGTACATATTACCAAAATAATGTTTTAACTGCTATATTTAAAGAGGAAATACCATTTCTTTATCCGCAGAACCATCAAAGAGTAAAACTCCTTCAGGATAAGGCTACCAGTCATACATCCAGATATACCACTGTGTTTCTTGAAAAAATTAAGAAAAAGACTGGTATGAAGTCTGTAGTACCTTTTGCTCATTTTCCTTCAAAGACCCCTGATGTGTCACCAATGGACTATTGTGCCTTCGGACTGCTAAAAAAGAGCGCTTTCTAAATGCAGAACTAAAACAATGATTGGACTATGGAGAACAGTGGAAAAGGAGTGTAATAAAATACCAATTTTAAGAAATGCCCTGTTATCTTGGAAATCTAGATGTAGGTTCGTAGTCCAGAGAAAGGGATATCAGATAAAATATTTATGAACGAAATAATTTTATTTTAAACATTAATTAGATGGAGCACTGGAAAATCATTCCAAAAATATGTGATCACTCTGTATTACGAGATCCTAGCTAACTATCGAGATACTGTGAGACGACCGTAGCATTTAGAAATCAGTTTTGAATGGAAACTTAGCAACAACATTGAGGGAAAATCAACAAGAGGAATAGCACCAAAATTTCGCGTGTAATAAGAACCTGTTTTGTCAAGGAAAAGACTTCCAGGTATGGCCTACAAATTCCCCAGACATCAATCCGATCGAGCATCTCTGGTTCGTGTTGGAACAGTAAATCCGATCTCTGGGGCTCAGCTACGTAACTTACAGAAGTTCAAGGATTGGTGGTAATGTACTGGTACAAGATACCACGAGACACCTTGTAGTGTCACATGTCTCGCAGGGTAAGAGCGGTTTTGGCAGCACGAGGTGGACCAATATCGTATAAGCCAGGTGACCATAATGTTTTGGCATTTTGGTGTGGCAGAAAACGATCTTAATTCTTCTAGAATACATTTTACTTCATCTTTTATCCCCGTTTTTGCCAAGGAGATGTTATTGAAGGCTTTGGCGAAAATTCAAGAAAAGAACGTTCTTCCATTCTTCTAGAAGAATGGAAGAACGAATTTTCTAGAAAACAACGTTCCATTCTTCTACAAGAGGGTTCCATTCTAGAAAATAATGTTCCATCTTCTACAAGGGGGGTTCCATTCTAGAAAAGAACGTTCAATTCTTCTGCAAGAGGGGTTCCATTCTAGAAAAGAACGTTCAATTCTTCTGCAAGAGGGGTTCCATTCTAGAAAAGAACGTTCAATTCTAATGCAAGAGGGGCTCCATTCTAGAAAAGAACGTTCAATTCTTCTGCAAGAGGGGTTCCATTCTAGAAAAGAACGTTCCATTCTTGTTGAACAATGAAACCCTTCTTTGATGAAAAAGTGGAAAAAAGAAGTAAAACTAAGAGGTAACCAGGTTCATCCCCGCGAAAAGTAGAAATCTTCTTTTGCGAAAAAGGAATAAAAGAAGGCAGTTTTACCACAAAAACTTTTCTTGAAACACAGATATGTTAGAAAAGCACTAAAAACGAATAAGACAGCAAGGAGGATCTGGTTTTATTATCAGAAAGTTGCATTTTCGTTTATACCTCTCATAAAGGCCATTACACAGGATTAAAATATGCTCAAAAATAATGCCAAAATAGTTTGATAAAGAGCTTTCGCGAACCACGTGTCTGCAGTCAAGGTCACACACCCACAAAAAATAAAATTGGAAAGAAACACTCAAAACTAAAAACTCAAATCGAAGCATCTTTGCAGTACTTATGTTTTACCCATAAAAAGTAAGAAAAAATGCATACATGTAAGCAAATGAGCCACAGATCCATGAAGAGCATTTCGTGAAAAGTTTTAGCAGTTGGAAATTAAAACTATGCCAAATCGAAAAAAATTTCACAAGCCATAAAAGGCTCGAAAGTGCTGCCCAAAAGACGAACGTAAGTTAATTATAAAGATCAGGTTGCAACTGAGCGAAAACTCACCTCCGTTCAGTTGCGACAAGCATTACAGAAAAAGAAAGTTTTATCATGGAGCAAGGCAGCAGAGATGCACTTTTTAATATGAGCATTTCCAGCGAATCAGTTTTTCAGGACAAACCCCATTCAATAAAATTGCCTATTCGTCTTCGTTCCAGCACATTTACACTGCAGAAGGAACATGTTCCAGTTTCCCAATTTTCAATCACCGTAGCCCATGCATAAATATTTAAAGCAGACTGGTTTGGTTTTTCACTTACTTTTCTGCTTCGACAAAAATGTTAATTAGAAGCTAAAATAAAAAACATCGCATTAAAAGAAATCCCGTTATTGGAATGCGCCAAGATATAAAATTACTCAATTTTTTTACCCTTTTTTTCCAAACATGCTTCATCTAAGGAAGTCTTCTCAGAAGATGAGAAATATGAATTTCGGCTGAATTACATGCTGAAGATCCGTATGCGAATATGCAAAATTTATTTTGCTGTCGTTCAAATAAAAAATATTTGAGATTTAAGCCATTTTTTAAGTGTGATGACTTTTTGAACGAAAGCCTACAGGAAAATTATATCACTCATTTTTTAACTCTAAAAGTATTACAACACTCAAATCCAATAAGCACCAAAAAGGAACAACAGTGATTATTTCATTCTACTCAAACAAATTTAATTTTTTTTATTTTTCAAATTTAATCTTTTGCTTTCTATCAATTCCTGTCAGCGTTAAAGTTGTTTCGGGATTACAGTATTATATTAGGGGTATGCAAGAGTTTCCACCGTTTTAAAGAGAAAGGACACATGAAAAATCTGGAAATCAGTACACATTTATTCAACGAAATATTGGCCGTTAGCATCAATGACCTTTCGCCATTATTCAGGCAACAAATAAATGTCCCTGTGATAGAAGGACTCGGGTTTTGAGCTGTAGAACGCAGTGACGAAATTTTCCACTTCTGGAACTGTGGTGAACCGCTGTTGGGCAAGGGAACGTTGCATAGAGCGAAACAGATGAAAGTCTGATAGTGCAATGTACGGGGAGTAAGCCGAGGGCGGTAGAACCTCCTAGTGTAACTGTTCAAGCGTTGATATCGTGGTGACACCGACATGTGGTCTGGCATTATCGTGCAACAGGATGACTGGGCGGCGCCCTTTTCCTGTCCATGGGCGTTTTTGCTCGATTATGGCGTTCAGTTTCATCAAATGATCGCTATATCGTTGTGCAGTGATTGTTTCGTCCAGTTTCAACAGTTTGAAATACAGCACTCTATGCATATCTCACCACACACAAAATATCACATTTTTCTCGTGGATATCCTGCTTTGCAGTGGATGTTACTGTCTAGTATGAGTCGACCCAGGATCGCTTGCGTACGGGGTTGTCGCAATAGACCCATTTTTCAGCACCGGTGACAACCTTCCACAAGAAATTCTTCCCTTGAAACCTCTTCAGCAACGGCATGCAGATGCCCAATCGTTGACCAATATTACGCCCCGTTAAAGTATGCGGAACCCACCTACTAATCTTGTGGATCTTACTTAAGGCCTGTAGACGCCATACCACCGTCGATTGAGCCACTTTCAAACGTTTCGCCAATTGCGTGGTCGATTCTGTTGCATCCGCTTGCAACAGCGATTCCAACTCCTCGTCTGCGAGTTCCTGGGGTCTACCTGCACGTGGCTTGCCTTCCAAACGTAGATCACCTTTCTTAAACCTGGCAAACCATTCTTCACACGTCCGCTCACCCATAACCGTTTCTCTATACGCCTTACATATTGAACCGTATGCTTCACTCACACTTTTCCGTAAATTAAACATGAATAACAAACAGTGCCGCAAATGAACTTTATCGACCACCATGCTTGGCTTCATGTACGAACTTACAGCACCGGTGGCCGGCCGGTTAGACCCCTACAGCACCCGCTAGCGGGGGCTGCGAAAACTTTTGCATACCCCTAACAAATAACTGGTAGGTTTTTAGGAAAGTAGAGGTAAGTGGTAGTTCTAGATATTATAGATACAATGACGGATTTTTAGGAGATAGGGTGTTCAGAACGTGTATGTGTGCCGCATGCATTTAATAAAGTAGTAAGCTTTTATGGGGTAAATGGTAGTGGGAGATTTACGTTGTAGAATTTTAGGGTGTTCAGCCTGATGCTGCTGTGATGTATGCGTTATATTAGCAATGAGCTTTTAATGGATAAGTGGTAGTGTTTAAATTGCGGGTTTTTAGGTGAGGGGTTATTCAAGCCTTTGATTTATTATTATTGGCTTTTGGAGTCCACCAGATCCAATGTCTAAATCCGTAAACCATCAGTATGTGAAATGTGTTTTTGAGAGAATCAGAGCATCATACATGGTTTTTTTTTTATTAAAAACATTAAAAGCTGCTAATGGAAAGCGATGAACATAGTACATAGCTCCATGCCAACTTTCTTCTTAAACGCAGCATTTTGGGAAATTGTGTAGTTTGTTCTTAATTTGAAAGAGCCGAATCATGAAAATTTCATGGAATGTCTTAAGTCAGAGAATTCCAAAATTTTGATCTAGCAGAAATGAATGAGATGGCATTGGAAAGTTAGACCTAGTGATAGGTCTTCCTGCAGTGCTGTGGAAAACTGAGGGGGATATGACAAGGGCTGACAGCTGTTGAGACCGATGCCCATGACAATATCAGTAAACCAAAAGCAGGAATTCTACTGACTGATTGACTGACTGTGGAAAACTATCTGCAAAAAAACAGTAAGGATCTGATTGTTAATCAGAAGAAATACTATTTTCTCCAGAGCATCAAGAAGTTCTAAGTTGGTACGGGTCCACTATACCAAAAGTGGAGAAAAAAGGAGAAGCGGAGCAGAGAACTGTTTTTTCCATAGGCACGATCAGGGCGCATGTTGTGTACAGAGATGGAAACGGGTCATGCGTCAACGGGTCGAAAATTTCTTGCGGGTCCAACGGGTCTGGTCAAGGTGTTCCTGACCCGATTTTGACCCGGTTTTATTCCCGTTTTATTTTTGAAAAGAGAAAAATATATTCCAAAGAAAAATGTGCGTTGTGGAATTCTGTAGTCGATACTGGTGCCCACGGAGTAAATAATGATTGGCCATGCAAAAATATTGTAATTTCTTTCTTAACGCAACGAAGATTTCCACCGACCGACATCAGACACACTGACACCATATCGTAAAAAGATACTTCCTTTGCGTTCTTTTACAGTGCGATTGCCCAGGGCAAGGTACAGGCAAACGCCATTCGCCTGCTTCTCAGCTGATTCACTCTCTCCGTGCGAAGTTCACTGTATGACTAAGAGTTACTTTTCACATCGCATCTTTTACATTGAGCATTCAGAGGTTTTAGATTGATGTGCTAACATCCCGTTCCCATGACATATCATGTCGAAATTAACACTTTATTTGTTAATATGGACGGATTTAATATTAAGGAGGTTAAGAAAGGCGTCGAGGCCAACAAATACGTGCTTGTTGAAAACCACAAGGGGAAGAGTGAATGCTGGAAATTGTTTCGTCTCATTAAGGTGCGGTAAACAATTCTGTGTTGTTTGGTCTTGCTTTTTGTTCAAAATGTTGAAAATTTATATTTACAAAGAAAGATGTCGACGGTGTAATAAAAGATTATAGAACCAAAAATCGAACGGGCCATATGAAAGTATGCGCACTTCCATCAAAGCGTGGAAAGAATGAACAATCTAAATACATTTAAAAAAATACATTTGTGTAATCGTAAATAATGATTCCCATTTGTTATGTGCATACTCCATGGTTACGGTCATAGTCAGCCATCACTTCTGGATTACGCAAAACAGTGGTACTAAAAATGGCACTAAAATTTAGCAAGTAACCAAATTTTATTATTAAAATAGAGTTTTAGTTATTAAATATCAAGCAGTTATTGCGATGAATATATATATTATTTTTATATGTATATATATATAAACTGAGTTTCGAATTTATAGTTCAAAGCAGATTTGTTCGATTCAGTTACCGGTCCGAATCGGGTCGGGTCCAATTATGGGACCTCTGGGTCCGGGTCCAAAATTTCTTACCCGTTTCCAACTCTGGTTGTGTTTATTCACATTTATCAAAACTGAAAGACAAATATAATTTAATGACTTTTTAATGTAACGAATATAGATCATGATTCTTTATATTCACTAAAATTAAAAAAAAAATCAAGCCTTTTAAGGTGATACATGACATTTGAAACGCATGGTAAATATTTCAGTTCACGTTTACTAAACAGTCAATCAATTCATTGAAACAAGAAGGTAAATATAATTCAACTGCGTTTTTTTTTTTTTTTTAATTTCGAACACTTGTAATCTACCTCTTTGAAAACAGGAATTCGTCAGTGATGGAGATCGAAATCGCGTCTCCTCGCTCCGGAGTGAGTTGCTCTAACCGACTAAGCTACACCGACGGAATGTTTCGCTGCAAATTTGTCGTCATGACACGTGCTTCACCTCTGTAGCACGTCACATCACCTACCTCTAATTTTTTTTATTTTATTTATTTATTTTGTTTTGAAGCGAAGAAGGAACCTTTCATTAATTCCAAACGATGAGCGGAACGAACATCACACATCTTTCGAAGAACCTAACGACCCTTTTCCCCTTCGGGCGCTAATATGAAAACAGGAATTTGTTGGTGACGGAACAAAATTTGCGTTTCCTCGCTCCGGACTGCAGTGTTGCCATTCTACTTATTTATCAGTAGATCTACTGATTTTGATCCCAGTCTACTGATGAATTATCGTAATCTACCCATATAGCACCAGTGGCGTAACCATGTTTCAAAATCTGGGGCGGGTGGTCCGATCGCACATACATACGTAATATGTATACATACAGTATATGTACAAACTATAAAACTATGATAGATAGGGCAGAAATGTGTACTACAAAGTTGTAGAACTGACTTTGCTTATTAGGAATCGATATGGCTGTTTTACTAAGTACACATTATACATTTGCATTCTACGAAAAATTAGAATCTTACATTATTAAATTTAGTTGGTTCATATCGTAAAAAACTGTTGTAACGTATACTCTAGATTCACTTTCCTTTTGATTTTTACTATCTCTGGTTATTTTATTTTACTATGTAAATTATCTTCTTACTGAACGAGATGTTATTTCACCCGCTGAATGAGATCTGGCAATGAGTGTAAGTCATGACGTGGTGGTAGCCAGTATAAATAGGCGCGTTCATCGATACGCCAGAGAGCTGTTGTTGTACGAAGTGAGCTGTTGTTTATGTGTCAGAGAGCTGTTGTTGTATAGGGAGAGCGGTTGTTTATGTGCGTGAGAGCTTTGTTTCGTGTGTAAAGAGATCTTCGTTTATGTGAGAGCCAAAAGTTTACCAAATAAAAGATTGTCTTAGTAAGTACGTCTTTCTCAGTTCATAGTTTTGTCAGATCTCTGTCTGGCTATTAGGTTAATTTCATTAGTTGATTATTATTAACAACCAGCATAAGACTTTATTCATCTTAATTACTACTACAACATTACTAGCAGTTAAAAGCTTGTTCATTATTATTACTACACTACTAGCAGGAAAGTTTATTCATGATATAATTAACAAACAACAAGCATTAGAAGAAGCTGAATTCATTATAATTCAGTACCAGAAGCGATATATTCATTATACTGTGTATTATATCATTATATTCCCAAACAAATGAGGGGGGGGGGGTCCTTTACATTAGGGATGCCCGACTCTGAAAATCTGTGAGGGCTCTGACCTCCCCCCCGACCCCCATATCCCCCCAGGGTGGTTACGCCTATGTACAGCACAAAACGTTTCACATATGTAACAATAATGTTGCAATCTCTCATTTTCGTTACACTTTCAAAGATGTCTTACAATTACGTTTCAGCAACATCTAATTTCTGAACATTATTTTTTGTACATTACGGTTACGTTAAACATAGCATTCACCGATACTACTGTTTTATAGTTTCCATTGTACATAATTGCTATCTTGATGTTACATTCCGGCGATATTTAAGATTTTTGGTTTGGCAACGGCGTGGATGCGCATGTGCATTTACGCCATTTCACCGAAGCACTCTCGTAGTCGTATTTCCACGTGCTACTGGGATATTCTTGAGGGATACTGTCGTACTCGAGTTGGCTAGTTGGTTGATTAAATATTTCATCCTTTTTTCTGTGTGTGTGTAAGCAAGATCATCTGAAAGTAAGTAATTGTTTTGATTATTACAATTTTTAAATTCTAAAAAGTATTTTATAAAATCTAAGTAGATGGCTGTGTTGTATTAATATACTATAACAGCATGTTTTTTTTTACTTGCAGCTGAGAAATTTCATATTGGTAGGTATTTAGAGAAATGACAAATTTGATTTTCTTTCTTTTTTCGCTGAATTATAGTCTATCCCACATATATAATAGAAATTCGACACCCTCATTTGGGACCGATTTTTATTTCTTTTGTTATCAATATATCAACTCCGCCACTGTTCCCAATGGACAGTGGACTGCGTTAAACATGTGAAAACGCAAACAATTCGTAATACGACTGTTGATGCTTTTGCAACAGCTGTCGAGTGTACTATTTTTTATTGTGATTTTGCAAAGTTTATTAAAGCTATAATGTTTAACGTAGTAAATACGTAACAGTAATACACTGCCGGACAATTGCTAAGTACGGATGACAATAGCAACGATAGCAACCATAAAATGGAAGGCAGGAAAATGTGGAAATTAGCATAAGTGCGGGATACAGTTAGACGTGCTGTGCGTATGCAAATTTTGGATTGCCGAACTTCTTCGTGACGTCATAGCGCTGATAAGAGATATAAAGGATTTGACGCGTATTGACCGTTGTTGTTCCAACGCAAAGTTGAAAGGGAAAGAATCAACTGACGAACTTGCAATTTTCAGTATGTCTTCCCGACATCACCTAGATGATTTTACGCGTGGCCGTATTATTGGCAAGATTGAAGAAGGGCAAAAAATAACAGATGTTGCCAGGGAGTTCGACGTACGCCACAGTGTTGTTTCAAGGCTTTGGAAATCATTTCAAACAAATGGAGAGTGTAGCAAACGTCACGGGGGAGGTCGCGTTCGCAGTACGACACCTGCAGAAGATCCGTACATAGTGCTATCAACAAAAAGGCACCGGCGCAGCACAGCTAGTGAGGTAGCAAATCAGTTTATGGCTGCTACTGGCAAGCGGATCTCCCGAAAAACTGTCGCCAGACGTTTGCATGAAGGAGAACTATACGCCCGCCGTCCTGTTGTGTGCATCCCATTGTCCAGACGTCACCGTACCGCCCGTTTGCAATGGTGCCATCAACATAGGTGCATTTCACCAGCCCCCCACCACGGAATTTTTTAATTTTTCAGACACCATTCGTTTGTACCACGTATGAACCGGAATGAACTCGGTTTTTTCGTTTGAACCGCAAAAGTTTTGGAGATATTTAAAAAACAAAGTGGGGGCTGGTGAAACGATAGCCCCCACCATGGAATTTTTAAATTTTTTTTGCACCATTCGTTTGTACCACGTATGAACCGGAATGAACTCAATTTTTTTCGTTTGAACCGCAATAGTTTTTGAGTTATTTAAAAAACAAAGTGGGGGCTGGTGAAATGGTACCCCCAAAAAATAGATATTTCAAATTTCAGCATAGCCATTCGTTAATAAATCGTATGAACCGGAATGAACTCCATTTTCATCGTTTGAACCACAATAGTTTTTGAGATATTTAACAAATAATATTGAGAATTTGCATATAAATATAGGAGGCAGACCATTTCACCAGCCCCCCACCATGGAAATTCAAAATTTCGAAATAGCCATTCGTTAGTAAATCGTATGAACCGGAATGAACTCCATTTCTATCGTTTGAACCGCAATAGTTTTTGAGATATTTAACAAATAATATTCAGAATTTGCATATATACAGAAAGACCGACCATTTCACCAGCCCCCCACCATGGAAATTCAAAATTTCAAAATAGGCATTCGTTAGCAAATCGTGTGAACTGAAAAGAACTCCATTTTCATCGTTTGAACCGCAATAGTTTTGGAGATATTTAAAAAATAATGTTACAGGCCTATCATTTCACCACCCCCCTCATCATGGAAATTCAAAATTCCGAAATAGCCATTCGTTAGTAAATCGTATGAACAGGAATGAACTCCATTTTTATCGTTTGAACCGCAATAGTTTTTGAAATATTTAATAAATAATAGAATTTACATATACGCACAGAGACCGACCATTTCACCAGCCCCCCACCCCCATGGAAATTCAAAATTTCAAAATAGCCATTCGTTAGCAAATCGTATGAACCGAAAAGAACTCTATTTTCATCGTTTGAACCGCAATAGTTTTTGAGATATTTAAAAAGAATGTCACAGGCCTACACCATTTACCCCCCCCCCCCCCCACCCCTTCATCATGGAAATTCCAAATTCCGAAATAGCCATTCGTTAGTAAATCGTATGAACAGGAATGAACTCCATTTTTATCGTTTGAACCGCAATAGTTTTTGAGATATTTAACAAATAATGTTACAGGCCTACCATTTCACCCCCCCCCTCATCATGGAAATTCAATATTCCGAAATAGCCATTCGTTAGTAAATCGTATGAACAGGAATGAACTCCATTTTTATCGTTTGAACCGCAATAGTTTTTGAGATATTTAAAAAATAATATTGAGTTTTTGCATATATACAGAGAGACCGACCATTTCACCAGCCCCCCACCATGGAAATTCAAAATTTCAAAATAGCCATTCGTTAGCAAATCGTATGAACCGAAAAGAACTCCATTTTCATCGTTTGAACCGCAATAGTTTTTGAGATATTTAAAAAAGTATGTCACAGGCCTACACCATTTACCCCCCCCCCCTTCATCATGGAAATTCAAAATTTCAAAATAGCCATTCGTTAGCAAACCGTATGAACCGAAAAGAACTCTATTTTCATCGTTTGAACCGCAATAATTTTTGAGATATTTAAAAAAGAGTGTTACAGGCCATTTCATCCCGCCTCCCCCCCCTCATCATGGAAATTTAAAATTCCGAAATAGCCATTCGTTAGTAAATCGCATGAACTGAAAAGAACTCCATTTTCATCGTTTAAACCGCAATAATTTTTGAGATATTTAAAAAAGAATGTTACAGGCCATTTCATCCCCCTCCCCCTCATCATGGAAATTCAAAATTCCGAAATAGCCATTCGTTAGCAAATCGTATGAACTGAGAAGAACTCCATTTTCATCGTTTGAACCGCAATAATTTTTGAGATATTTAAAAAAGAATGTTACAGATCATTTCATCCCCCCTCCCCCCTTATCATGGAAATTTAAAATTCCGAAATAGCCATTCGTTAGTAAATCGTATGAACAGGAATGAGCTCCATTTTTATCGTTTGAACCGCAATAGTTTTTGAGATATTTAAAAAATAATATTGAGAATTTGCACATATACAGAGAGACCGACCATTTCACCAGCCCCCCACCCCCATGGAAATTCAAAATTTCAAAATAGCCATTCGTTAGCAAATCGTATGAACCGAAAAGAACTCCATTTTCATCGTTTGAACCGCAATAGTTTTTGAGATATTTAAAAAAGAATGTCACAGGCCAACACCATTTACCCCCCCCCTTCATCATGGAATTCAAAATTCCGAAATAGCCATTCGTTAGTAAATCGTATGAACAGGAATGAACTCCATTTCTATCGTTTGAACCGCAATAGTTTTTGAGATATTTAAAAAATAATATTGAGTTTTTGCATATATACAGAGAGACCGACCATTTCACCAGCCCCCCACCATGGAAATTCAAAATTTCAAAATAGCCATTCGTTAGCAAATCGTATGAATCGAAAAGAACTCCATTTTCATCGTTTGAACCGCAATAATTTTTGAGATATTTAAAAAAGAATGTTACAGGCCATTTCATCCCCCTCCCCCTCATCATGGAAATTTGAAATTCCGAAATAGCCATTCGTTAGCAAATCGTATGAACCGAAAAGAACTCCATGTTCATCGTTTGAACCGCAATAGTTTTTGAGATATTTAAAAAAGAATGTCACAGGCCTACACCATTTACCCCCCCCCCCCTTCATCATGGAAATTCAAAATTCCGAAATAGCCATTCGTTAGTAAATCGTATGAACAGGAAGGAACTCCATTTTTATCGTTTGAACCGCAATAGTTTTTGAGATATTTAACAAATAATGTTACAGGCCTACCATTTCACCCCTCCCCCTCATCATGGAAATTCAAAATTCCGAAATAGCCATTCGTTAGTAAATCGTATGAACAGGAATGAACTCCATTTTTATCGTTTGAACCGCAATAGTTTTTGAGATATTTAAAAAATAATATTGAGTTTTTGCATATATACAGAGAGACCGACCATTTCACCAGCCCCCCACCATGGAAATTCAAAATTTCAAAATAGCCATTCGTTAGCAAATCGTATGAACCGAAAAGAACTCCAGTTTCATCGTTTGAACCGCAATAGTTATTGAGATATTTAAAAAAGTATGTCACAGGCCTACACCATTTACCCCCCCCCCCTTCATCATGGAAATTCAAAATTTCAAAATAAACATTTGTTAGCAAACCGTATGAACCGAAAAGAACTCTATTTTCATCGTTTGAACCGCAATAATTTTTGAGATATTTAAAAAAGAGTGTTACAGGCCATTTCATTCCGCCTCCCCCCCCCCCTCATCATGGAAATTTAAAATTCCGAAATAGCCATTCGTTAGTAAATCGTATGAACTGAAAAGAACACTCCATTTTCATCGTTTAAACCGCAATAATTTTTGTGATATTTAAAAAAGAATGTTACAGGCCATTTCATCCCCCTCCCCCCTCATCATGGAAATTCAAAATTCCGAAATAGCCATTCGTTAGCAAATCGTATGAACCGAAAAGAACTCCATTTTCATCGTTTGAACCGCAATAGTTTTTGAGATATTTAAAAAAGAATGTCACAGGGCCAACACCATTTACCCCCCCCCCCCTTTATCATGGAAATTCAAAATTCCGAAATAGCCATTCGTTAGTAAATCGTATGAACAGGAATGAACTCCATTTCTATCGTTTGAACCGCAATAGTTTTTGAGATATTTAACAAATAATGTTACAGGCCTACCATTTCACCCCCCTCATCGTGGAAATTCAAAATTCCGAAATAGCCATTCGTTAGTAAATCGTATGAACAGGAATGAACTCCATTTTTATCGTTTGAACCGCAATAGTTTTTGAGATATTTAAAAAATAATATTGAGTTTTTGCATATATACAGAGAGACCGACCATTTCACCAGCCCCCCACCATGGAAATTCAAAATTTCAAAATAGCCATTCGTTAGCAAATCGTGTGAACCGAAAAGAACTCCATTTTCTTCGTTTAAACCGCAATAGTTTTTGAGGTATTGAAAAAAGGATGTTACAAGCCTACACCATTAACCCCCCCCCCCCTCACCATGGAATTCGAAATTTCATAGCCATTCGTTAGTAAATCGTATGGCCGCCCCGGTGGCTCAGTGGTCTAAGGCGTTGGCCTCTGATCATTCGTCCGTAAGGGGTCCGGGTTCGAATCCCGGTCAGGCATGGATGTTGTGTTTGTCTTACGGCACTGGCTCTCTCCCTTCCCTGGAACCAGTGACCCTAAATTGGGAACGGGCGACTGCTTATAGCCCATTGAGTTGCTCACGGTGGTCGTTAAACCTCCAATAAAAAAAAATCGTATGAACCGAAAAGAACTCCATTATTATCGTTTGAACCGCAATAGAGTTTGACATACCTACAAAAAAAAAAGGATTCAGAAAATATGGAGCCGACAATTCCCCCCCCCCCCCCCATGTAATTTCAAAATTTCAAAATGACCATTCGTTAGTAAATCGTATGAACCGGGAAAACTCTGTAAGAGCGAACGTGTCGTCACGTGACTTAGCGCCGCCTCCTACTTAAGCATCCGAGGAGCACGCGCAGCGGGCTCACAACAAGCAGAGAGTTCGTTTACTCTTCCCGGAAGTACACACTCTCTCTCTCTCTCTCACTCTGTTCGAGCGAACAAACGAAACCTCCCCCACTTTACTATATATATATCTGTGAATCGGGGAGGCAGAGCGACAACAGCTGGTTATACCGAAGTTTATCCACTTTCAGACATAATTTGAAAAGAACGCTTGGTTAACACATATACGAAACACTTATTCTTCATCAACTAGAATTTTGATGGCGGCGGATTACTCGCTCTTGAAAGTGACCTCGTTATGACTGGACCTGGCAAAGATCGTGGAACGCGCAAGATAAGGTGATCGAATTCTGTAGAAATCTCACCCTGCGTTGGCGTCCTAACTTAGGGTCTCCTTGACACTAGATATACCTCTATCTTATCGATGCTTCAGGACTAGTCTTCTAGCTATCCTTCTCTAATCGATGCTTCAGTGGACTGTACTAAGTCCGTAATTCAGTAGTATATCATCAGCTACTCTACCGGTATCCCTGACTCGGGTAGATTCCTTCTGTAGCGGCGACCTACTTCATCTAGGTCGGTGCCCGCTATTTCCCCGTGGACTCCGAGAGCCCACCACACCATCCACGCAAACGCGTTCCTTTCTATCGGAGGACTATCACCTTCGCTCTCCGAAGACAGACTGCTCCAACAGGTCCACTCGGAGCGACCTCTTCGCCCCCCCTTCACGCTGCTCCTTCTTCAAGGGCGACGGCGCTGACCTTCAACATGCTGCTCTCCTCTCGCGCCACGTGTCACCTCTCGCGCCCTTCACCTGCCCCATCCCTAGTCGTTTTCCGGGAATCGGGCTCCTAGACCTTTAAATCTACCTTGCGCATTCCTCGCTTATCCTCAAGCTATACATTATTGAGTGCCTCCTTCCGAGAAAGCAATCCTATCGTCGTAGTACATCCGTAGCAATACAATACACATTGTTATAACTATACAAAAGAGTATGTCTGCATTTCAGACTTGTATGCGCCTAGTGAAAATGAACAATGTATCTGTGAAAGTCACAGCGTCCTTGGCGATACTTTCAGTTCGTAGAACAAGTCCTCGCCCTTTCTAAGGCGTGAGAACCTGAAGTCTTTTGTCATACATCTCGCCTTCCTCCCCCAAAAGGATTAAACATATTTACGAATTCTCTGTCGCCATTTTGGGAACTTGCGATGTTTTCTTTGGTCAAAAAAAAACCACATAATGTTTATCATTGAAATGAATTAACATCGTTAATGTGTCCGTTCTTACAAACTCCATGTTTATTTTTTCAACCCCGATAGTTTTTGAGATGTTTAAAAATGTTCCACGATTTCAGCTGCCCCCACCCCCACCCCCGGACATTTCCTGTTTCAGAATAGCTATTCGTTAGCATCGTGTGAACCGGAAGGAGCTACATCTTTATCATTCGAATCTGGATAGTTTCTGAGATATTTGTATAAAGGGTAATGGAGGATGATGAAGAAGTAATTTATTTTCAAAAAGTCTTGTATTCGTTCCTGTCATTATCTTAAAGATCTCTCCGTTTCTAGCTTTGAACCGCAGCAGTTGAAAAGACATTCCAAAAAGAACGTGACGGTTTCAACATTTCTTTAATGTGTCTCAAGGACCAGAACACAAGAGAACCGGAAAATGCATGGCACAGTAAAACAGCCAAAATCTCGGAGCTGAAACAAACGACGCAATCCAGTCTGTAGTAAACATACAGTACAAGGCATCACAGAAAGAAAGGGAGCATGGCAGAGGCACAAAGCAGTCCGTTACATTACAATCGTGCGCTGTAGTCGGTGGCAGATACAACACGAGGCAAAGCACACAGGGAACAGTCACTGAGCAGAGGAACGGCTGAGCCAGCAAATAGAGAAAGCACCATACCTGGAACCAGGGAGCAACATGATGAGTAGAAAACCCAGGAACTATTAATTCTTCCTTTTAAGGAAAAAACGAAATTATTGGTGCAAAATTATTGCTGTCCATCTGTGGTTATTGGGCGCCATCCTCCGACAAAAAGAGAAATAATGGTACTAATGCCACATTGAAAAGAAAAACATTAAGGAAAAACTATTACTTTCTTTAAAATTGGCATTTTCTGTCTAACAGTGGCATAGCAGTTAGACATACTATACAAAACATAGCAGGGTAGGAAGCAACACATGACACTCCGGGAAAATCGGGCAGGGGGCATGCTTGAACCACAGAAAAACAGAAGCAGAACGAACGGTGCGAGGCAGTTGGTGATGGTCATGTAAAGCGGATGCAGGCAGGACATCGTAAGACAAAACACACAGAAAAAGGTCACAAAGCAGAATGATGAGGGGAAAAAAACGAGGCACGAGGGAAAACACTTCACAAAGAGGAGAACGAAACAACAAGGGCTCAAAGAGACAGGGAGAAACATAGCTAAGAAAACACAACAGAAATCAATCATCAAACAAAACCACACAGGAGCTAATCAGGTGGACACCGAAGAAGGAGACGATGTTGAGCATGACAAATGAAGTGGTCAAGACAACCATAGTAACATTCAACTTCCGGGTAAGAGCCCGAAAGGTGAAAAAATGCAAAGTAAAAAGCGCTAAGATTGTCAACCAGAGATGAGTAAACTGCCGGATCGTTGGAAGCAATAAAGTGATTAAGTGTAGCATCGTGAGAAGAGTCAAAGAACAATGGGAAAGCGGCATCTAGAGAAAGAGTCTGCGTAAACTCGGGAACAACTTGAAGGCGAGCAACAAGATCAGGCACAACAGAGGGACTGTCAAGAACGCGAGCAAAAGTGACGGCAGCAGGATCAGGAGCGGTGCCTTGCGAAGAACGATGAGGAGGAGACATAATCACAGCGGCACGCTTAGCGCGAATCTTGCGATTAGACCGATGACGACGCTTCTTATTAGGAGCAATACCAGTAGGGAAATGTTGACGAAGAGGACGAGACGACGTAGAAGGAACAACAGGCGGCGTCTCGGGATTCTGGCGAGGTGAATAGGGTACAAAGTCGGATGACACATGTAAGGTGGTAGCTGCAGGAACAACAGAAGCCGGGGAGGGTGGGGTTTCAAACGAGACTAGAAGAGGAGCTGTGCGAAAGAGCGGGGACAGACCATGGCGACCAGAAGGTGAAACAAAGACAACGGCACTAGAAGCATCAGAAGAGCCCCGAAAAGGTGAAAAGGGCGGAGAGCACACCGGAGTACTGGAACCAGTGGAGGAAAGATGAGCGTCTGAGGGTGGCGTAGCCGACGTACGCAGCGGCGATGGTGGAGCAGAAAATCCCGGGATCGAGATAGACGAGGTGACTTGCGAAAACAAAGAAGGCAGCACCTGAACAGGCGGAGAAGGTGCAGCAACAGGATGTGACAAAGCGCAAACATCAGACGATGAAAAAGAAAGAAATACAGACGAAGGCACCGAAACAGGAGCAGTAGATCCAGATGTACCCACAACAGACGATGCTGGCGAGGAAGGAAAAAGACCAACGGAGGCAGATGATGGAGATGGAGACTAAGAAGGTGTGAACTGATCAGGCGAAAGCGTGGTAACTGGAAGCGAAGAAAGAGGTTCTGTGACGGGAACTTGAGCAGCCGTTGAAGAAGACTAGGAAGAAATGAGGGGGCATTGCGAGAAATGGTGACCAGGCTGTTTACATGAGATGCAATGATAGGCAGTGAATACGTTGAATGCGACGTTGTGATGACAACAAATCACCAGAAAAGTTGTGGGGCAGTAAGAAACAGTCTGTGTCAGGGAAAAAAACTAAGTCTTGGCGGCGGAAGCCAAAATAAGGACGATCACCTTGATCAACATGGGCGGCGGGTATCTTGCGGATATCACCAAGAACGCGACCACACCGAGAAGGAAAAGCATGTAAAAACTCATCGGAAACGTCCGGAGGTACAGGTTACAAATTAAGAAAAACGGGAGAATGTGCAAGGAGGATAGGGACCAAGCTATGATCTCCAACGGAAAGGCTAGTCGATAGGACTTGAGGAACAAACTCAGGTGAAAAAATATATACAAGAATGGACTTAGGCTTGCTGGCAAAATGTGTAGTTGCACCGGAAGGGAGAAACGACAATGCAGACATACACTGTATAGACGTGCAACTTGACATTGGGTAAGGCGTCGAACTTGACACTTAAACTAAGAGTTGAAAGCATTGTACGTGTGCAATAAGCGTGGAACCTTGACATGAAATATAGGAGTCCAAGGCTGTCGCGAGGAAAGTCGGAGACGTTGAACACGGATCTGTAGCAGGATGAGGAGAAGAGCAGTCCTGGGACGCATCCAACACACTTGGAGGACAAGTCATCGAAGCAGCACATAGTGACGTGAGAGGGAAATAGAATTTAGAAGCAGAAGCACAGGCCATGGACAATGTGTAGAAATGCACGGCGAAGGGCACACAGATCCACTATAACAAGGTGGGGCACCAGGAAGGCGATCAGCATACCGAAGAAGGCAGCGCAGAGAACCACTGTCAATGGGTGGAACACAAGGAAGGTAATCCACACACCGGTGAAGGCAGCGCAGAGAACTATTAACGATGATTGGAGCGCAAACACGGAAGGCAAACGTAGACACAGCAGCAGGAAGGCTACTACATGCAGCAGACAGTTTTAGAGCAAAAAGTCAAGGCGAGTCACGATGGGCAGATTGTAAACAGGCCCAACGAAATGAATTGTAAACAGGCCCAACGAAATGAATTGTAAACAGGCCCAACGAGATGAATTATAAAGGAATATCGGCAAAATATGCATGTACCAACTCGAAAGAATGACTAGGAAGAGAGCGCAGACATTCATGCACGAGAGAAACACAAATTAATTCGGCGGTGGGCGCTAGATACAGGCGGAGCACAAAATGCAGAGCTCGAAAGGGCGTGGCCAGCAGAGCAACGTGACGGGATGCTGTGTGAGTCAAATATCGTACAAAGACAATTTTTTTTTTTTTTTTTTTTTTTTTTTAGATTGGAGGTTTAACGACCACCGTGAGCAACTCAATGGGCTATAAGCAGTCGCCCGTCCCTAATTTAGGGTCACTGGTTCCAGGGAAGGGAGAGAACCGGTGCCGTAAGACAAACACAACATCCATGCCTGACCGGGATTCGAACCCGGACCCCTTACGGACGAACGATCAGAGGCCAACGCCTTAGACCACTGCGCCACCGGGGCGGCGACAATTGTTTGGATGGGACCATTTCAAGAATGTTTGTTTTAAATTTAAGGGTGCATCTGCTTTGCACTTCCTTTCGACCGAAGCGTGTTAAAGTGGAAAAAGCCGCCCCGGTGGCGCAGTGGTCTAAGGCGCTGGCCTCTGATCATTCGTCCGTGAGGGGTCCGGGTTCGAATCCCGGTGAGGCATGGATGTTGTGTTTGTCTTACGGCACTGGCTCTCTCCCTTCCCTGGAACCAGTGACCCTAAATTAGGGACGGGCGACTGCTTATAGCCCATTGAGTTGCTCACGGTGGTCGTTAAACCTCCAATCAAAAAAAAAAAAAAAAAGTGGAAAAGTTTCCTGCACGTTCTTTGAAAACTAAAGGATGTACTTATACCTTCACTATATACATGTATCTGTCTGTATACGTTTATCTGTGTACCTCTAAGTCTGATTTAATATCAGCCTCTTTTTGCTTTGGGAAGCTAGAACAGTGAGAACGATGATCCTAGCATTTTAATCTTTATCTGATCCATAATTTCGCCGCCAAGAGCGAAATGCAAATTCCACCGATTTCAAAATATATTTTGCTTCATATCGTTGCTCAAAAATCAGATTGAAACACTTTCGACGCCTATTGAATGTACCATTTTTACGTACAGCTTATTGTATCTTAATATTACCGAATTTTTCTGTTACGACGAGCAAATGCGTACATTACTGTTTGTGAAAATTGCAACGCCAAAAAAGAATCGCACTATTCAAAAGAAATTTATATCACAGATTCCTCATGTTGCAGGAGATAACTGATTTTATTTTTAGATCTATAGAAGATTTTGTCAATTCAAATCTCAGTACTATTTGTTCAGTTGCTGCCTACCAAAGATGTTAGGCAGCAACTGAACAAATAACTAGTATACGAATGAATAATTAATACACACAATTGACGTAGATTTGGGACATCAAACAGATGGCATGGCTCTTTCCACGGTTTTAAGTGAGTCACGGGAAAAGTATCATCGGCCGCCAACGGAAATCGAACCAAGGGTCTTCCAGTTACTCGCTGGACATGCTACCACTGCACCAATTGCTTCTTACCATCTTTGAGGAATCCCCACCATTGTGCGGGTCTCCAAGAAGCAACCAGCCATGTGGTTTGGCAATTAATCACATGTGAGTCTGGAGAATTCGAGGCCGCTGCGGTGCAGTGGTAGCATGTCCAGCGCGTAACTGGAAGACCCTGAATTCAATTCCCGGTGGCGGCCGATGATAGTTTTTCCGTGACTCACTTAAAAACGTGGAAAGAGAAATGACTTCTGTTTGATGTTCCTAATCCACGTCGATTGTGTGTATTAATGCAGGACAATTACAGAGGCATCTGTGGCACGTAGTCCGGTCATCTTCAATAGCGCGTCGCACCGCTTCGTGCGGTGATACATGTTGCAATATGGTCCAGCATAGAGGCGAACAGACGCCTGATGTCCTGCTGAAGAGGGCCCACACTTGTTGGACGGTGTGCTCCAAATCCCGGATAGTGCGGCACAGAGTCAACCGGCGTTTCAACTGGTCCCACGCATGCTCGATAGAGGACATGTTCGGTGAGCGGGCATGCCATGGAACTGTATGGACATGACGTAGGCAGTCCTAGAAAACCCGAGCAGTGTGCGGGATGGCACTATCCTGCTGGTAAAGCGCACCTAGAATTCCGCCCAGGAGTGGGAGCACATGGGGCCATATGATCTCATCCACATACCGCTGGCCCGACAATGATCCACGTACCACTACTAGAGCTGATCGGCTATCGTAGGCAATAAACCATAAAGGCTCCCTAGACCGTAATGCCTGCAGTGGGGTAGGTGGGACGCTCGATAGCAAGGTTGGAATTGTGCCGTTGACCCCGGGACCTCCACACCCGGACACGATGATCATCTGTCCCCAAAACGAACCGACACCAATCTCTGAACACCACACGTCGCCAGTCTGTGGCGTTCCACGTTGCTCTCGCCTGGCACCATTGCAAACAGAGCCGGCGATGATCCGGTGTTAATGGCAGAACACGTAAGAGGCGCTGGGATCGCAGATTCGCTTCCGCGAGACTTCAGGAAATGGCTCGTTGGCACACAAGAGCCGCTACATTTGCCTGGGGAGAGGACAGGGTTCTCGTGGGATCCATTCGTGCCTGCCGTACGAACTGTCGATCCTCTCTACGGATGGTCCTCCTGGTTCGTTCGGAGACACCCGCCGTGCGGCAGTGCCGTCACGTGTCCACTGCTCCCAACACAGTCGGACGGTATGGTCAGAACGATCCACGTGGTGGGTTATACGGCGCGCCGACCGACCTGCTGTTTTCAGCCCGATGATCAGGCCTCTCTCAAAGCCCGTAAGTTGCGTACATCGACGTCTCTGGTGTCTACCCGGCATTCTTGTCACTCTATACTCTTGCTTGCGCCGGCCGGTGCTTTTCTCTTTCATGGGGCATCGACTACACGCCGGTTTATAAGGCTGCTGGTTCGTGCTAGCAGCGCCGCCACAAGGTGTGCGGTTATGCGCACTCGCACCAAACGCACCCTAGCTATTTGCAAAGTTTCGCGGTTGTAGCATGTTTTCTTCTAGGTGTGCACATTTTTTGTCCACTAGTGTACAAGAAGCAAGTGGAAGAATTGAAACTTCACTCGCCCAAGTTTTCACCAGCTGTCTCACCGAAGGTAAGATTCCTGAGTATTGGGATAATGGTACAATGATCCTGCTACATAAAAAAGGTGACGTTGAGGATCTCAGGACCTACAGGCTCATCAGCCTCCTATCAGTTATTTATAAAATTTTCAATTAGGTTCTTTTACATCGCATGAAGGTAAAACTGGACATGGCTCAAGCAAGAGAAGAAGCTGAATTCAGGAGTGGCTACAGCACTGAAGATCATGTCCATGTACTTAGAGAACTAACTGAAAGAACAAGAGAGTATGAACTCCCATTATGCAAGGCTTCTATTGATTATAAAAAGGCCTTCGATTCCGTAAAACCATCAGCAGTTACAACTGCTTTGAAAACCTGCGGTATTGCAGATGCATACATTAGCATTATTAATAGTATCTCTGAAAATGCGTTTGCAAAAGTTTGGATATTTGAGGATGCAGCACTAATAAAAATTGGAAAGCTAGTGTGACAAAGTAAAATCATATCTCCCAAACTCTTTAATCCCACATAGCAAAATATTTTTTAATTACTGAACTGGGACAAAGAAAAAAATATTTATGCAGATAATTCAAATCACGTTCGTTTTGCTGATGACGTTGTCATTTTTGCAACTACGACTTCTGAACCGCAGAATACGATCCAGGAACTTGCTGACAAGAGTAAAGAAGTGGAATTAAAAATGAACTTTCAGAAGGCAAAAGTGATGTATATTGCTTTTACAAGAAACGAAGATTTATTTATTGATGGTGAAAAGCTTGAGACAACCGATACCTACATTTATCTTGGGCAGCAGATATGAAGTAAGGATCACATTGATGAAGAAATTAATCGGCGTGTAAAACTTGGATGGATAGTTTTTGGAAGAAGTAAAATTTTTACGAAAAGTATGCCATTGTGTCTTAAAAGATAAGGGTTTAATCAGTTCATCCTGCCAGTGCTTACGTATGGAGCAGAGACATGGACCTTCACTAAACAAGTTAGTAAAATAATGCAATGCATTGAATATGATACGCTTTCCAACATACCAGAAATAATTACTCAAGATATGAGAATAATGGCTGTGGAATAAATCTCGGTCCTGTGCCCTGACCTTTGATCCCATTTCGATGATATTCAACAGAACCGGTTCGGTATACCTCCGAAATAACATGATAACGTTTTGTCGCAATCGAAGCATTTTTACGTAAGTTATGATGCATAAGGACTATGAAATAGATCCCGCTCCTGTGTCCTAACCTTTGACCCTATTTTGTCCATTTTCTATAGGGTTTGTCCCCAGGGGGTTCCCTACCACATACTAAAATTTCACCGAAATCGAACCATTTTTACGTGAGTTATCATGCCGACAGACGGACGGACAGACGGACGGAAAACGCTGAAGCATATACGCTTCTTCAACCTACGGTTGGAAAGCGTAAAAAAGACAAACAAAGACTGCAGACAACGCAAAAAGCCCTGGAGAGAATCATGCTTGGTGTAAACAGGAAAGATAAGCAGACGGACTCATGGATAAGGAAAACGACAAGAGTTGACGACATCATGACCACAATGAAATCACTGAAATGGTGAGGGCATGACATGTTGCTAGAAGAACGACCACCGACGGAAAACCGAAATTTTAGAATGAATTTCGAGGGACAGGAAAAGACCCAGAAGAAGACCCTATGATAGAATGATGCATGAAATTCGAAAGCATAGAGGTGTGTCATCGAGGAGACACGCTCAAGACAGACAATTGTGGGAGAAACTTGGGGAGACCTTCATCCAGTAGTGGATTCAAAGATGATGATATATATATATCATTGTAAACCATTATCAATCCACTGCTGGACGAAAGTCTCCCCAAATTTTCTCAACAACGGTCTGTCTTGTGCCAGTCTCCTCCATGTCACTCCCGCATACTTTCGAATTTCATCCACCCATCTCCATGTGGTCTTCTTCTGGGTCTTTTCCTGTCCCTTGGAATCCAATATAAAATTTCGGCTGTCCATCGATGGTCTGTCCTTCTGGCAGTATGTCCAGCCCATTGCCATTTCAGGGATTTTCTCTGATCATGGTGTCTTCCACTCTCGTCATTTTTCGGATTCACGAGTTCCTCTTCTTATCTCTCCTGGTTACACCAAGCATGCACCTGTCCATGCTGCTTTGAGTTGTCTGCAGCCTTTGTATGTCTCTTTTAGTTAAGGTCCACGTCTCTGCACCATACGTAAGCACTGGAAGGATGCATTGATCAAACACTTTTCTTTTAAGACATAATGGCATATTGCTCTTAAAAATTATGATGTTTCTTCAAAAAGCTCTCCAGGCAAGTTTTGTACGCCGATTAATTTCTTCATCAATGTGACCCTCACTTGATATCTGCTATCCAAGATAAACGTATGTGTCTGTTATCTCCAGCTTATCTCCATCAATCGATAAATCTTCATTTCTTGTAAAAGCATTGAACATCACTTTTCTCTTCTAGAAGTTCATTTTTAAACCCACTTCTTTACTCTTGTCAGCAAGTTCCTGGATCATACTCTGCAGCTCTGATGGGGTAGTTGCAAAAATGACTTCGTTATCAGCAAAACGAAGGTGGGTTAGATAATCTCCATTAATCTTTATCCCTTTGTTTTCCCAGCTCATTATTGAAAGACCTTTTCCAATGTGGCAATAAAGAGCTTCGGAGATATGGTGTCACCTTGTCTCACTCCCTTTCCAATTTTTATGTGTGTTGTATTTTCAAACAGCCGAAAATTTGCACTTGCATTTTCATAGATGTTATTAATAATATTAATGTATGCATCTTCAATACCGCAGGATTTCAGAGCCATTGTAACTGCTGATGGTTTCACCGAATCAAAGGCTTTTTCATAATCGATAAAAGCCATGCACAATGGAAGTTCATATTCTTTCGCTCTTTCAATTAGTTCTCTCAGTACGTGCATATGATCTATTGTGCTGTAGCCACTCCTGAATCCAGCTTGTTCTCTCGGTTGAGCCATGTTCAGTGTTACCTTTAAGCGGTGTGAAAGAACTTTAGTGAAGATTTTATAAACCACTGATAGGAGGCTGATAGGTCTGTAGTTCCTGAGATCCTCAATGTCACCTTTTTTATGTAGCAGGATCATTGTAGCGTTGTTCCAATCCTCAGGAATCTTCTCTTCATTAAGGCATCGAGTGAAAATTTGGGCGAGTACTGTTTCGATTTCTCCACTTGCTTCTTGTATGGTGTCTACAGTAATTCCATCTTCTCCTGGAGCTTTCCCCCGCTTCATGTTCTTGATTGCATGCGCATCTTCTGCTGGGAGGACTGGAAGAACTCTGGTACTGGTACCTTTCATGATGTCTGGAGAACATGTATCATCCCTTTTATATAATTTGGAGTAGAAATCTTTCACTCTTGTCAAAATTTCGCCTCTATTTCTTGTTACAGAACCATCTTCTTTTCTCAGTGCCATAATCTGTTTTCTTCCCTTACTGAGGGGTCGCTTTGCTATCTTTAGGCTTTGGTTGTTTTCAATTGCTTTCCTCACTAGTTCGCAGTTGAATTTCCTTACGTCTTTAGTGATAATTTTTTGGACTGTCTTGCATAGCTCTATATATTCCACTTTGGAAGTCACATCTTCTTTAGTTGTCCTCATCTCTCTTCTTTTTTGCATCAACATTTTGGTTTTTCCTGATAATTTGTTCACATGCAACTTGTTCTTAGACCCAGCTCATTTTGTTGGTGTTTCCATAAGAGTTTTGGTTACTTTTCTGTTAACTTCAGAAATATCCACTTCTTCCGATGTTAGGCGTTCTAAAGCAGAGAATCTGTTCTTCAGTTCCAACTTAAAGGTATTATGGTGCTTTTTAAGGTTGGTTATGTCAATACATTATGTTTGTCTTATGAGCTTGCCACGTTCGAGTTTAGTGTTGAGGTGGATCTTACATCTCACCAATCTATGGTCACTACCTGTGTTGAACTTGTTCAGCACACTGCAGTCTTCGTTGACGAATTTTTTGTTACACATAATAAAATCAATTTCACTTGTTATCCCATTTGGATGTCTCCATGTCCATTTCCCGTGTGGCTTTTTCTTGAAAAAGGAGTTCAAGATGAGAAACCCTTCTGCCTCTGCAAACTCAACGAGAGTATTTTCACGCTGGTTTCTGTTGCCGTGAGCGAATTTACCTCCTGAAGTTTCATTCTGTTGCCATTGCCCTATTTTTGCATTGAAATCTCCCATAATTATCTTCAAGTGGTGCTTACCTTTATTATTTAGATGACAAATTTCCTCATAAAATTCTTCAATTTCTTCTTCAGGATGACTTGTGGTGGGTGCATAAGTTTGAATAATCTGAGCCTTGTATCTTCTCAAGAGTTGGATAACGAGTCGCGCAGTTCTGTCAGAGGCACTTTCAACTTCTACAACTTTATCCTTCAGTTTCTTGTTTATTATAAATCCAACACCACTAGTTCTGCCAGTATGTGTCCCACGATAGTAGAGGAGATGTCCATTTTTCCGTTCAGTGAGATCTTCTCCTTTTCTCCTTACCTCACTTAGCCCGACGATGTCCCACTTGATCCTTTGTAGTTCCTCTTCCAATTCAAGAAGCCTTGAATCAGGAGATAGGGAGCATCCATTGTAAGTAGCCAAGGTCAGCATCAGATGGCAGCCTAGTCCGGTCCTCCAAGGATTCTTAGCACCCTCTGCCTTCATGTCGCACTGGCCGCAGCCTTGGCCAGGTACATTCGAGCTGCCGGAGACTGAGGGCCAAGATTTAAGTTGTAGAGTCATTTTGGAGGGGTTTGGCCATAACTCATTACGCTGGCCAAGCGGGTTGGTGAGTGTGGGATAGCATTTCCTCTAATCCCGATGGTATAGTTATACCGCTATTGGCGGTCGTCAGAGCCCCTTTAGTGGGAACAGGATGCACCACGAGAAGGCGGGGTTGACATTTGTCAAGGAGAGGCTGTGATGTTACGCATCACCGGACCTTACATTCCACACATATATATATATATATATATATATATATATATATATATATATATATATATAACGAACGAAGAGTTACATCCGCAGGTGTGGCAGAATTAACACGCATCCCATTGCTTGGAAAGACGACGCATCCCATCGCTGGGAAAGACGACGCATACCGTCTGGAAAAAGGAACTTTAGTTTCTCCTTGAATCATTTGGATATGTCAACATGAAAGTCACATGTTGACAGATCCGGGCTATAGGCTGGGTGGTGCAGAACCTCTCACCCTTTCCGTGCGAACGCATCCTGCATAATGTGTGCAACAGAATCACACCACGCGAAAGCATGCCAGGTCACCCATTCTTGATTGCTTTATGCAGCTTGTCCACTGTGTCGATGTAGTGGTTGGCATTGCTGTTCACGTGAGGCTCTTTAAAGTCCACCAACAAAAGCCCTTCAGCATAACCTCCCCGACCGAGTCCTGTGACTTGAATTTTATGTGTTTTGGTGATCCGGGATGTTTCCATTGCATGCTCGCTGGTTTGCTGGATGGCTCAAAGCCGTGGCACCGCGATTCGTCACCTGCCACTATGCGCGATATAAATGCATCACCCTCTGCTTTGTAACGCAGCAAGTGATTCAAACTCCAACCCATACATTCTTCCTTATGGTGGTCAGTCAGCATCCGCGGGATTAATTGTAAACATACTTTCCGATATTGCAGTATCTTCGTAACCAGAGTTTGAACTGTAACAAATGTCATAGCAAAGTCCTCCGTTTGCGAACGTCAGCCCCGACGACGGTTTTACATGCATTTCTTTCTCGTTGTGGGCGCATTGTTTGTGTTATTCGCACGCTCCCCGCCGATCAAGGTGATCGTCCTTATTTAGGCTTCCGACGCCAAGCCTTAGTTCTCTTCCCTGATATGGACTCCATTACTTCCTGCCCCACTGTTTTCCAGGTGCTTTGTGTTCATCACAACGTCGTTATAAACGTGTTCACTGCGTATCATTGCTTTTCATGTAAAACGCCTGGTCATTATCGCTTGCAGTGTCCGCTCACCTCTTCTTGTTCTTCCTCAACGGCTGCTCAAGTGCCCATCACAGAACCCCCTTCTTCACTTCCGGTCACCACGCCTGCGCTTGTTTCGCTTCCACCTTCTTAGTCTCCATCTCGATTGTCGTTGCCTTCCTCTGCAGGTCTTTTTCCTTCTCCACTAGCGTTGCCTCTTGTGGATACATCTGGATCTACTGCTCCTGCTTCGGTGCCTTCGTCTGTCTTGCTTTCTTCTTCGTCGTCTGTTGTCTGTGCTTTGTCACATCCCGTTGCCAACCTTTCTCCGCCTGTTCAGGTGCTGCCTTCTTTGTTTTCGCACGTCACCTCGTCAATCCCAACCCCGGGATTCTCTGCTCCATCATCTTCGCTGTGTACGTCAGCTTCGCCACCCTCAGACGCTCATCCTTTCTTCAGCCGTTCCAGTACTCCGGTGTGCTCTCCGCCCGTTTCACCTTCTCCGAGCTCTTCTGATGCCTCTAGTATTGTTGCCTTCCTTTCGATTTCTGGTCCCGTGATCGGTCCCCGCTTTCCAGCACAGCTACTCTTCTGGATTTGTGTGAAGCCTTACCTTCACCAGCTCCTGTTGCCCCATCAGTTGCCTCTTTGCTTGCGTTATGCGCACATGATCCAGATCTTCCTTGTCAGACTTCTCACTTGCTGTCGGTTACTCCTTCTTCACCACGTCCCTGTTGGTATTGCTTCTAATAAGAAGTGCCGTCGTCGCTCTAATCGAGAGACTCTTACTAAGCGAACCGCGGTCGCTCAGCCTTCTCTTCATCGTTCTTCAGGTTCCGCTCCTAATTCTACTGTTGCTGCTTACGCCGACCTTATTGGTACTCCCTCCGTTTCCACTGCAATTGTCGCTCGCCTCCAAGCTGTCCCTGGGTATTCGAAGATTCTCTTCCCAGATGCTGCCAACCCTTGTTCTTTGACTCTTCTTGTGACGCTGGTTTGGATCCCCTTCTTGACTCCCATGATCCAGCTGATTACTCGAATATGATCGAGGATATTCGCTGCTTCCTCCAAGTTTTCGTTGACCTCACGAGATCTTACCCCTGAGATATTTCGTTATTAAAGTTTTCTTAATTGCTACCTTGGTGATACTCAAAATCGCCTCATTGATCTGGTTCTGACCGATTAGTTTCTGTCTGCACTTGCATGATGTTTCGCTTCCTGCCGTCTTTGCCTTGCTGCTGTTCCGTCTTACTCCTTTGCATGTTTCTGGTATGCGTTGTACCCAACCTTTTTCTTTCCGTTGTATCCTATGTACCGCCATGTTTTCTCCACATCTCGGTTCTTTCAAACATCCGCCCGGTGCCTACTTCCGTGAACCCGTCACATCGTTTTGTTCACAGAGCTTCTTCCTGTGTGCATTGTTATGCGCGATTCTTCTCTTATACCTTTCGTCACTGTCCTGGATTGCCCTATGTTGCTGTTCGCACCCAGTTAGTTTTTTCAGGTGTTTTTCCTGTCTCGTCGAGTATTTGTCTTATGTCATGCCATGTGCCTCAGCATACCTTCTACTGTTGCGCTACGTTACTTGCTCATCCAGTGTGACTCATCTCGTCAGATACTTACCGTTATTGCTTTGCCTCATGCTAATTGATTGTCCCATACTGTTACCTACACCATGCCATCTTTGCAAGTGTTATCTGTTGCACCTCGTTTTCTGCTTTTCATGCTGCGCCCCGGAACATGAAAAGCAGCCTCCAGTTCGATGTATTCTCCATCTCCATGTCCGTCGTTCCTTCTGCTCAGTGACTGTTCCAGTGTGCTTCGCCTATCACAGATTGTCTTGTGCTGCTCGTTCAGCTTCGTTTATCTTTGTATGTCCTGATTGGCTTTTACAGACTGCTTTGTGCTGCTCGTCCAGTACCGTTATTCTTATTGTTTTATCATGCCATTTATTTTCCGTTCTCCTGTGTACTAGTCCTCGATACCTAATAAAGCAACGTCACGTTGTTTTTGGAATGTCTTTTCAACTGCTGGGGTTCAAAGCTAGAAACGGGGAGTTCTTTCAGATAATGTCAGGAACGAATGAAATACTTTGTGCAAAACAAATTACTTCTTCATTATTCTCCATTACCCTTATTACAAATATCTCAAAAACTATCAAGATTCGAACGATGAAGAATTAGGTCTTTCTGATTCACATAATGCTAAAGAATAGCTATCCTGTAATGGGAAATGTCCAGGTTGGGGTGGGCGGGGGAAGAGGCAGGTGAAATCGTGGGCTACTAACATTCTTTTTTAAACATCTCCAAAACTATTGCTATTCAAACTATGAAAATGGCGTTTATTCCGATTCACACCATTTACTAACGAATGACTATCTTGAAATTTTTAATGAATTTACATGGTGAGAGGGGGGGTGATGGTCGGTCTGGAATATATATATACATAAGTTCTCAATATTGTTATTTTTTTCTCAAAAACTGTTGCAGTTCAAACGATGAAAATGGATTTCCCCTCGGTTCATACGATTTGCTAACGAATGGCTATTTTGAAATTTTGAATTTCCATGGTGGGGGGGGGGGGGGGGGGGGCTGGTAAAATGGTCGGTCTCTCTGTATATATGCAAATTCTCAATATTACTTTTTAAATATTTCAAAAACTATTGCGGTTCAAACGATAAAAATGGAGTTCATTCCTGTTCATACGAGTTACTAACGAATGGCTATGTCGGAATTCTGAATTTCCATGATGAGGGGGGGGCTGGTAAAATGGTCGGTCTCTCTGTATATATGCAAATTCTCAATATTATGTTTTAAATATTTCAAAAACTATTGCGGTTCAAACGATAAAAATGGAGTTCATTCCTGTTCATACGAGTTACTAACGAATGGCTATGTCGGAATTCTGAATTTCCATGATGAGCGGGGGGGGGCTGGTAAAATGGTCGGTCTCTCTGTATATATGCAAATTCTCAATATTATGTTTTAAATATTTCAAAAACTATTGCGGTTCAAACGATGAAAATGTAGTTCTTTTCAGTTCATAGGATTTGCTAACGAATGCTTATTTTGAAATTTTGGATTTCCATGGGGGGGGGGCTGGTGAAATGGTCGGTCTTTCTGTATATATGCAAATTCTCAATATTATGTTTTAAATATTTCAAAAACTATTGCGGTTCAAACGATAAAAATGGAGTTCATTCCTGTTCATACGATTTACTAACGAATGGCTATTTCGGAATTTTGAATTTCCATGATGAAGGGGGGGGGGGTTAATGGTGTAGGCCTGTGACATTCTTTTTTAAATATCTCAAAAACTATTGCGGTTCAAACGATGAAAATGGAGTTCTTTTCGGTTCATACGATTTGCTAACGAATGGCTATTTTGAAATTTTGAATTTTTCCATGGGGGTGTGTGCAATGGTCGTCCCCCAATTTTCTCAAACTTTTTTTTTTTTTAAATCTATCAAAAACTGTTGGCCGCTCCGGTGACGCAGTGGTCTAAGCGACGGACTCTGATCATTCGTTCGAACAGGGTCCGGGTTCGAATCCCGGTGAGGCAGTAATGATGTGTTTGTTTAACGGCACTGGCTCTCTCCCTTCCCTGGAACCAGTGACCCTGAATTAGGGACGGGCGACTGCTTATAGCCCATTGAGTTGCTCACGGTGGTCGTTAAATCTCCAATAAAAAAAACTGTTGCGGTTCAAACGATAAAAATTGAGTTCTTTCCTGTTCATACGATTTACTAACAAATGGCTATTTCGGAATTTTGAATTTCCATGATGGGGGGGTGAAATGGTAGGCCTGTAACATTATTTGTTAAATATCTCAAAAATTATTGCGGTTCAAACGATGAAAATGGAGTTCTTTTCGGTTTATACGATTAGCTAACGAATGGCTATTTTGAAATTTCGAATTTCCATGGTGGGGGGCTGGTGAAATGGTCGGTCTCTCTGTATGTATGCAAAATCTCAATATTATTTTCTAAATATCTCAAAAACTATTGCGGTTCAAACGATAAAAATGGAGCTCATTCCTGTTCATACGATTTACTAACGAATGGCTATTTCGGAATTTTAAATTTCCATGATGAGGTGGGGGGAGGGGGGATAAAATGATCTGTAACATTCTTTTTTAAATATCTCAAAAATTATTGCGGTTCAAACGATGAAAATGGAGTTCTTTTCAGATCATACGATTTGCTAACGATAGGCTATTTCGGAATTTTGAATTTCCATGATGAGGGGGAGTAGGGAATGAAATGGCCTGTAACATTCTTTTTTAAATATCTCAAAAATTATTGCGGTTCAAACGATGAAAATGGAGTTCTTTTCGGTTCATACGATTTGCTAACGAATGGCTATCTTGAAATTTTGAATTTCCATGGGGGGGGGGGGGGGGGCTGGTGAAATGGTCGGTCTCTCTGTATATATGCAAATTCGCAATATTATTTTTTAAATATCTCCAAAACTATTGCGGTTCAAACGATAAAAATGAAGTTCATTCCTGTTCATACGATTTACTAACGAATGGCTATTTCGGAATTTCAAATTTCCATGATGAGGGGGAGGGGGATGAAATGGCCTGTAACATTCTTTTTAAATATCTCAAAAATTATTGCCGTTCAAACGATGAAAATGGAGTTATTTTCGGTTCATACGATTTGCTAACGAATGGCGTTTTTGAAATTTTGAATTTCCATGGTGGGGGGCTGGTGAAATGGTCGGTCTCTCTGTATATATGCAAATTCGCAATATTATTTTTTAAATATCTCAAAAACTATTGCGGTTCAAACGATAAAAATGGAGTTCATTCCTGTTCATACGATTTACTAACGAATGGCTATTTCGGAATTTCAAATTTCCATGATGAGGGGGGAGGGGGATGAAATGGCCTGTAACATTCTTTTTTAAATATCTCAAAAATTATTGCGGTTCAAACCATGAAAATGGAGTTCTTTTCAGTTCATACGATTTACTAATGAATGGCTATTTCGGAATTTTAAATTTCCATGATGAGGGGGGAGGGGATGAAATGGCCTGTAACATTCTTTTTTAAATATCTCAAAAATTATTGCGGTTCAAACGATGAAAATGGAGTTCTTTTCGGTTTATACGATTAGCTAACGAATGGCTATTTTGAAATTTCGAATTTCCATGGTGGGGGGCTGGTGAAATGGTCGGTCTCTCTGTATGTATGCAAAATCTCAATATTATTTTCTAAATATCTCAAAAACTATTGCGGTTCAAACGATAAAAATGGAGCTCATTCCTGTTCATACGATTTACTAACGAATGGCTATTTCGGAATTTTAAATTTCCATGATGAGGTGGGGGGAGGGGGGATAAAATGATCTGTAACATTCTTTTTTAAATATCTCAAAAATTATTGCGGTTCAAACGATGAAAATGGAGTTCTTTTCAGATCATACGATTTGCTAACGATAGGCTATTTCGGAATTTTGAATTTCCATGATGAGGGGGGAGTAGGGAATGAAATGGCCTGTAACATTCTTTTTTAAATATCTCAAAAATTATTGCGGTTCAAACGATGAAAATGGAGTTCTTTTTGGTTCATACGATTTGCTAACGAATGGCTATCTTGAAATTTTGAATTTCCATGGGGGGGGGGCTGGTGAAATGGTCGGTCTCTCTGTATATATGCAAATTCGCAATATTATTTTTTAAATATCTCCAAAACTATTGCGGTTCAAACGATAAAAATGAAGTTCATTCCTGTTCATACGATTTACTAACGAATGGCTATTTCGGAATTTCAAATTTCCATGATGAGGGGGAGGGGGGATGAAATGGCCTGTAACATTCTTTTTTAAATATCTCAAAAATTATTGCCGTTCAAACGATGAAAATGGAGTTATTTTCGGTTCATACGATTTGCTAACGAATGGCGTTTTTGAAATTTTGAATTTCCATGGTGGGGGGCTGGTGAAATGGTCGGTCTCTCTGTATATATGCAAATTCGCAATATTATTTTTTAAATATCTCAAAAACTATTGCGGTTCAAACGATAAAAATGGAGTTCATTCCTGTTCATACGATTTACTAACGAATGGCTATTTCGGAATTTCAAATTTCCATGATGAGGGGGAGGGGGGATGAAATGGCCTGTAACATTCTTTTTTTAAATATCTCAAAAATTATTGCGGTTCAAACCATGAAAATGGAGTTCTTTTCAGTTCATACGATTTACTAATGAATGGCTATTTCGGAATTTTAAATTTCCATGATGAGGGGGGAGGGGGATGAAATGGCCTGTAACATTCTTTTTTAAATATCTCAAAAATTATTGCGGTTCAAACGATGAAAATGGAGTTCTTTTCGGTTCATACGATTTGCTAACGAATGGCTATTTTGAAATTTTGAATTTCCATGGTGGGGGCTGGTGAAATGGTCGGTCTCTCTGTATATATGCAAATTCGCAATATTATTTTTTAAATATCTCAAAAACTATTGCGGTTCAAACGATAAAAATTGAGTTCATTCCTGTTCATACGATTTACTAACGAATGGCTATTTCGGAATTTTGAATTTCCATGATGAGGGGGGGGGGGGTGAAATGATAGGCCTGTAACATTATTTTTTAAATATCTCAAAAACTATTGCGGTTCAAACGATGAAAATGGAGTTCTTTTCGGTTCATACGATTTGCTAACGAATGGCTATTTTGAAATTTTGAATTTCCTTGGGGGTGGGGGGCTGGTGAAATGGTCGGTCTCTGTGCGTATATGTAAATTCTATTATTTATTAAATATTTCAAAAACTATTGCGGTTCAAACGATAAAAATGGAGTTCATTCCTGTTCATACGATTTACTAACGAATGGCTATTTCGGAATTTTGAATTTCCATGATGAGGGGGGGTGAAATGATAGGCCTGTAACATTATTTTTTAAATATCTCCAAAACTATTGCGGTTCAAACGATGAAAATGGAGTTCTTTTCAGTTCACACGATTTGCTAACGAATGCCTATTTTGAAATTTTGAATTTCTATGGTGGGGGGCTGGTGAAATGGTCGGTCTTTCTGTATATATGCAAATTCTGAATATTATTTGTTAAATATCTCAAAAACTATTGCGGTTCAAACGATAGAAATGGAGTTCATTCCGGTTCATACGATTTACTAACGAATGGCTATTTCGAAATTTTGAATTTCCATGGTGGGGGGCTGGTGAAATGGTCGGCCTCCTATAATTATATGCAAATTCGCAATATTATTTGTTAAATATCTCAAAAACTATTGTGGTTCAAACGATGAAAATGGAGTTCATTCCGGTTCATACGATTTATTAACGAATGGCTATGCTGAAATTTGAAATATCTATTTTTTGGGGGTACCATTTCACCAGCCCCCCCACTTTGTTTTTTAAATAACTCAAAAACTATTGCGGTTCAAACGAAAAAATTGAGTTCATTCCGGTTCATACGTGGTACAAACGAATGGTGCAAAAAAAAATTAAAAATTCCATGGTGGGGGGGCTATCGTTTCACCAGCCCCCCCACTTTGTTTTTTAAATATCTCCAAAACTTTTGCGGTTCAAACGAAAAAAACCGAGTTCATTCCGGTTCATACGTGGTACAAACGAATGGTGTCTGAAAAATTAAAAAATTCCGTGGTGGGGGGCTGGTGAAATGCACCTCATCAACATCGCAATTGGACTGATAACGACTGGTCTGCTGTCCTCTTCTCAGATGAGAGTAGATACAGTCTATCGTCTGATTGTCGACGAAAACTGATCTGGCGTGATAGTGGTACTGCATATTGTCCAGCAAACATACAGGAAAGGGACCGATATCCGACATGTAGTGTCATGGTATGGGCTGCCATCATGATCAATGGCCGTACGTCCCTCTATGTGCTTCCAACTGGGAATATGACTGGTCAACGATACATTAATGGTGTTCTGCTACCACATGTTCGCATGTTCCGTGGTGATGTCGGTGATAGATTCATTTTCATGGAAGACAACGCAACATGTCATCGAAAAGTCGCTGTCCAGGAATGTCTTGAGAGCGAGGATATTCAACGCCTCGTATGGCCAGCACGTTCTCCAGATCTGGATCCCATTGAAAATGTGTGGGATGCTTTGGGGAGGAGTCTTGCTGGTCGCCAATGCCCTCCAATAAACAAGGACACCCTTATCCGTGCACTGACAGAGGAATGGGATAAATTACCCCAACAGCTGCTTGATAATGTTGTGCAAAGCATGACACGACGTGTGGAATCTTGCATCGCCCTTAATGGTGGCCATATCCCATATTGACATCTTACGCCGGAACGCCTGCGGACGGTACTTGCATTTTTTCACGTTTACGTATTCTGCACAAAATGGCCTGTTTGTCCCTTGAACACGTTTCAAAGCCTTCTGGATTTCAGAGCACAATAAATTGTCTTTCTTGTAATGTCCTGGCATTCTGACATTATTTTATTTCACTTGGCATCCAACCACACTTACTTTTTTATGCGCTATATAGCCGTTAATGATCCGTCCTTAGCGCCGGCCCGGTGGCGTTGGCCTCTGATCATTCGTCCGTAAGGGGTCCGGGTTCGAATCCCGGTCAGGCATGGATGTTGTGTTTGTCTTACGGCACTGGCTCTCTCCCTTCCCTGGAACCAGTGACCCTAAATTAGGGACGGGCGACTGCTTATAGCCCATTGAGTTGCCCACGGTGGTCGTTAAACCTCCAATCAAAAAAAAAATGATCCGTCCTTAGCAATTGTCCAGCAGTGTATGATGATGTCACAAATAACTTTCAAATACGTAACAGTAATGTAACGAAGTTACAAATATCTTTCAAATACGTAACAGTAACATGAAGTTGGTATGTTGAAGTTACAAAGACCTTTCACTGTAACGTATCGGTAATGTTTCAAAGTTATGTAACATTTGAGGTCATTTTGACGTAACCGTAAGTTTTCTGAAACATTACTGTTGCATTGCGCAACCTATCTGAAAAGTCTTAATGTTTCAGTGCTACTTGCTTGTAACATATAAGAAATATTCCTTGATGTGTGGGTATTTTTTTGTGTGTGTGTGCTTTAAGACTACCTTCACACTCAGGGACATGCTGTCTAAGGATGTCTGCATTCTTTTTAGTATTCAACTTCTACTGATACAATCCACGAGACTCACCTCAGAACTGGTCTGAAGAGAAAATTCTGACGAAGACTAAAATTCTTCAACACCTGCTTGCTATTATTTTTTAAAATTCATACTTAATGTCATGTAATATTTTTTTTGTCATGTAATATTTTTTTTAATGTCATGTAATATTTTTTTATTCTAGATAACTAATTAGTCTGTTACACGAAGAGTTTCCTTAGTTTTGTTAAAATGCAGAATATTAGGAAAAAAATCAAAAGTACGAAATTTGGTTTAATGATACTTTTTGTTTAGTACAGCCTTATTTCACGTACTTTGGGAACATCTGGGTGTCATTTAGTAAAAAGTAAGCATATAACTCTTTGTTTTTAAGAGGCCAATAAAGGGGATCGATTCAACTGTGACTACATTAAAAAGCAAATTCCACGATTATTTACAGCAACATTAATTTTAATGATGAGCATTAATTTATAAAGCTCATCATCAGTAATATCTTATAAAGAAGTTAGTAAAATCATGCAATACATTGGTTATGATACGCTGGGCCGCGAGTGGCCTAGTTGCCAGCGTTCGTGACTGCCATGGAGATAACCTCAGGTTCGATCCTGGGCAGGTACGAACGTTCGAACCACTAAATACCCGCCGTGCGCCGGATGGGCACATTAAGCCGTCGGACCCCGGGTACTGGGCCCCCGGTAATAAATAAGGGCGTGTTCCTCCCTCTTTCTACCTCGCTTCAGTGTCACTTTCCTATCGGGCACTCTAGCCGAAATCTCCTAGCTTCCTATTTTTAAGGGTTGTTTAAGACCTGGGGTCAGACACTCCCTTCCTAAAATCCTCTACATATGATTTGATCTAAGCACCCCGGACAAAAAATTACCGAATGCTGTCATCCGGAGGAACAGTTGGAAACTGGTCAGGCAGAGAAAAATGCGTGTATATAGTGGAATGGAAAGCATTATATGTTACTTGTTACTTTTTCAGCCTTGTAAGACGTGCATGCCTAATCAGTTTTATTGTTGCTTACAGGTAATACCATGGGTAGAAAAGGTGACGTTACAGAGTGGCAAAAGGGAGCTATCGTCTTTGGTCGTGAACATGGTGATTCGCTGAGGGAGGTGGCGGAGTTCGTTGGCGTGTCCAAGTTCACAGTCAGTACTGTTCATTTAGCGTGGAAGGAGTCGGCCAGAGACAATTCCAGTCGGAGCAGCTGCGGCAGAAAAACGACCATGAGCAACCGTGATCGTCGATTATCAACAGCAGAACGGTTCCAAACCCGGCAGTAATTGCTGCAAGAGTACAATGCGGGACCCAGTCAACCTGTTTTCGAACGAACGCTTCGACAAGAACTGTATGGTGTAGGAATATTCAGTCGTGTAGCTAGGGTACGCCCCAACCCAGCAAAAACACAAGTGCTGGGAAACTGCTGGCCACCAGATGGCAGTGATGGGTCACTGCTGGCTGAAATCTGCCGCTCACGGCCCGGTAGCGGTCCGTTGGTGGCAGCGCTATCAGTTGGCGTGCCATTGATGGCCCTGCAGCATCGCCGTGAATTGTGGGCCTCCAAGCAAGTGTCACTAGTGGCTCGTTGCTGGCAATCAATGCAACTCCAACAGCAGGTGGAAACAACGGGACTGCGCATGCGCAGAAGCAACACTTGCTGTGTCTCTCATGGTACTAGTTAGTTGAAGACGACGCTATCGCCATCGTGTTATTTTAGTGGATGTTAAGAAAAAAATCCATCTGTAGAGAGGCAAATTAATTTCCTAATGAAATTCCACGTCGATGAAGATATCAGATTAAGCCATGAAATACTAGATTACAGCCCTGAAATACACCCACTCCATTCCCATGAATAACAATTCATGGAATGGAGTGGGTGAATAAAAAGAAAACATTTGAAACCGCTTGAAACAAATGTCCTGAAAAACCATTAAAACAACGTTCGTTAAAAAAAAAAAGGATTATACGCGTACAAAGTTTATTAATTATTTTAAAGAAAATAAAAAAGCAACGCTGTGTGGATATATTGTACATATCCATGAGTTGAATACACAAGACCGGGAGGAATTCGCTTCAAAAAATAACGAGAAGTAAAATAAAATATCTTTCCTCTTTAAAACAAATGTACCTTCGGACAACGGAAAGGAAAGATACAACGTTAAAAATGTAACAAAATGTAACATGAATCCGGGTAAATATATATTAATTCAACAATCTCCTTTCAAGATGACAAGGACAGTACAAAACTTTGGAAAGCGACTTTAAGTTGGTACACTCCTTGAAAATGAGTGAAATTCCCTTAAGGTAAAAAAAAACTATCGTTACGTTGAAAAAATAAATTTATGAATTATATGAAACTGACTTTTATGAAAAATGCCTCGCAATATTGTAAAATGAAAGAGGAAACCATTCGATTACATATTCCGTGTAAAACAGACAGCTTGAAGCACACGCGCGTGTGTGGCAAGTTAGTCCGGTTGGTAGAAAGCTCAGCTCCCACGCAAACGGCTCTGGTTCGTATCCACTCAAATCCAAACGGGCGTTTTTCCGGTGTGTTGAGAAAATTTCCCTAGCGCAGTGCTCAAATTCACAAGTTTCGTAAGGGTAGAAAAAAAAAGTTGTAGCTTCGGGGAACGGCGGTTATCCTTGATTTTTTTTGTGGCTACTACTGGGAAATTGGCGGACAAGATTCGGCAAGCCACCAGTTACGTCACGGGGTTACCGGCTGCCACTACCGGCAAACTAGAGGACCACATTAGGCTAGCCATCACTTCTGGCACGTGCTTGCAGGGCCGCTGAAGGTCCACTTGTAGCAGCTACTGCCTATGATGGACAACTGATGGCCCTGTTGTGGCATGTGACAACTGATGGGGTGCCAACTGTTGGCCTGAACTGATGGCCCTTCTGTTGGCCGCCCGGATATTTTATTGAGGGTTCGGCAGCGGCAACACTGCTAGCAATGGCCCAGTGCTGGCCCAGCAAGACTGTTTTTGCTGGGAAGCTGTCTGCCATACACAAGAAAAAGCGGCTGGAATGGGCGAGGGAACACCGACACTGGGTACACAGAACAGTGGCGACGCATCATCTGGTCGGACGAATCCAGGTTCTGCCTGTATTCCAATGATGGTCGATCCAGTGTCATGCGGAAGGCCGGAGAAGCCTTCAACGCACAGTGTGTGCAAAGGGCTGTTCAGAAGGGGGTGGAAGTGCCATGTTTTGGGGTGTACATCCAGTGCTGATGTGGGTCCCTTAGTTAACGTGTCTAATGGCATAAAAGTGGTGGACTACGTGAAACTGTTGGATAACGAGGTGTTGCCATATGTCCAGTTCCTCGAAGATGTCTCCATTCCAGATCCACGTTATTAAGACGACAACTGCACTGTCCACCGAGCTGCCACTGTGCAGGATTGGTTTGCAGAACATGAGATCGACGTCCCACATATCACCTGGCCCGCCAATTTGCCTGATCCCAATGTTGTAGAGAAAATTTGGGACATGCTCGAACGGGCCGTTAAGAAGCGACAACACCCTCCCAACTTGACTGCTATGCGGGACCATTTGTTCACGGCGTGGGTCAACTGGACATTAATGTCCTCCGCTCCCATATTGACAGCATGCCAAAGAAAATCAAGGCTGTGCTTCGAGCTCGTGGTGATGTAACCCCATATTAACCAATAAAATGAGCATTCCGTAATTTTCTGCCCGGTGTGCTTATGATACGCTTTCCAACATACCAGAAATAATTATTCAAGTTATTACTCATGTTATGAGGATAATGGCTGTGGAATAAATCTCGCTGCTGTGTCCTGACCTTTGACCCTATTTCGATGATGTTCAACCGAACCGGTTCAGTATACTTCCAGAACAACATGATAAAGGTTTGTCGCAATCGAAGCATTTTTACGTAAGTTATGATGTACAAGGGCAATGTAATGGATCCCGCTCCTATGTCCTTACCCTTAAGCCCATTTCGGCTATTTTCAATAGGGTTTGTCCCCAGGTTGTCCCCTACCACATACTAAAATTTCATCGAAAACGAACCATTTTTACACAAGTTATGACGCATAAGAGCAATGGAATGGATTCTGCTCCTATGTGCTGACCTTTGAACCTATTTCACGCAATTTCAAAAGGGTTCGTCCCCAGGTGATCCCCTACCACATACTAAATTTTCTTCGAAATCGAACCATTTTCCCGCGAGTTATCGTGCGGACGGACAGACAGACGGACAAAGCTGGAGCATATACGCTTCTTCAACCTACGGTTGGAAAGCGTAAAAAAGCGAATCAGGATGGTATTGGTATCAATTTTATTGCGGTGTTTAACAGAAGTTTGCGGAGAACTGGTATTATTTGAAATACCGGTGGATCTAAGTGTTCCTTTGTATTGAGATTAGGTCAAATACTACATTACATTTGTAAGGTGTTGCGTATGTCAAGCAAAAAAATCTAATCTACTAATTTCAACTGATTTTCGAGCTCTGGTCTACTGATTTCAAGCAAAAGTCTTTGGTAACACTGCTCCGGAGTGAGTTGCGCTAACCGACTAAGCTACACCGACGGAATGTGTCTCTGCAGATTTGTCGTCTTGACTCGTGATGCTTAACCTCTGTGGTACGTCACACCCAAGAAATTTGTACATGTATTTACCTTTTTTTTCGCTTTCCAACTCAACCGTAGGTTGAAGAAACGTATATGCTCTAGCTTTGTCCGACTGCCCGTCCGCACGATAACTAGCGTAGAAATGGTTCCATTTCGATGAAATTTTAGTATGTGGTAGGTGAACTCCTTGGGACGAACCCTATTGAAAATGGGCGAAATGGGGTCAAAGGTCAGGACATAGGAGCGGGATCCATCCCATTGCCTTTTTGCGTCATAACTTACGTAAAAACGCTTCGATTGCGACAAAACTTTATCATGTTGTTCCGGAGGTATACTAAACCGATTCTGTTTAATATCATCGAAATGGGGTCAAAGGTCAGGGCACAGGAGCGAGATTTATTCCACACCTATTATCCTCATAACTTGAGTAATGATTTCTGGTATGTTGGAAAGCGTATCATAATCAATGCGATGCATGATTTTACTATCTTGTTAATTTTTGCTTTAGTTGGTCTTGCAGGTGACGTTTAATCATCTGCAATAAACAAATAAGGGTTCACTGCTATTCCCACAGTTTCGTCTCTAGCTTTCGAAAGCTGCCTTTATCCTTATTTTTATTTCAAGGAGAGAATTTAGAGTTCACACGAGCATCTAAAGCAGCGTTTCCCAAAGTGTGGTCGGCAGAATCTTCAGGAAATTTCAAAAGAAAAATTATTGAAACAAAGAATTCATCAGGGTTCGAAAAAGCTTTCATCTGCGAAGAGTAAAAATTCGATGCAGATAATAAAATTTCTAAAAGTGACATCCTTGCGGACATCTAAGTAATTTAAGAAATTTATATTGGGATGTAAAAACCTGCCGCCGGGTGCTTTTAATGTTCGAATAGTGATGCACCGAACAAAATTATTTAGCTTGCAACCGATTAAAATTAAAAGCATCAAGCAGACGGAGGTGCTTTTTACATATCAAGCCAATTACAAGATGTGAGCAAAAAATAAAGTGAATGTTTTTACCGAAGACAGAAATTTAATAGTAGAGAAACACAAATTAATCCCCTTCAAAATAATCCCCCATGACACACACTTATTCCAGCGATTCTACCGTTGGTGGAAAAACCCATAAAAGCCCTGTTTCGGAATGGCTTTAGGACTCTCGGTAGATTCATTACCTTTGATGTATTCTACAGAGTCAAAATGTTTACCTTTTATAACTGCCTTAAGTTTCGGGAATGGCCAAAATTCAATCGGTGCTAAATCCGGTGAATAAGGGGTGGTGGTCAGGAGCACCTCAATGGATTTTTCAGCCAAGAATAGGATGACTGGCAGAGCAGTGTGGCTTGGTGCGTTGTCGTAGTGAAGCATATATCCACTGGTCTTCTCCAGCCTCTTGCGATGGACTTCAGTCCACAGGCGTTTCAGGATTTTCAAGTAACGTGCAGCATTAACAGTGGAAACACATGGTAGGAATTCCGAATGCACCAATACTTCGACATCGAAAGACTGACGTGTTTTCATGGGTCTTGGGGAGGAAGGGGTTTTCCACTTAGAGCTTTGGGCCTTTGTTTAAGGGTTGTAACCATAGACCCAGGTTTCATCACCCGTCACAATTGTCCGTAAAAGGTTTGCAGCTGCTGTTGCACGTTGAAACACCTCAGACGAAACTGTGATACAATTGCTTTTCTGGTCGTCGATCAGAAGACGAGGGATGAACTTGGCACTGACATGTTTCATTTCAATTTGTCAGTGAGGATGGCTTGAAGACAACCAAACCACAGACCAGGCTCTGCTGCAATTTTTCTGGAGGTGAGGCGTCGGTTCTCCCTGATCATAGCGGAAATTCCCATGACATTGCCGTCGGTTACCGCTGTTGATGATCTTCCACGACGAGATTCATCTTCGACGGAAGAAGTGCCTTCTTTAAATCTGTAAAACCACTCAAATACTGTCTTTTGGGTGACAGCACTTTCACTATAAACAGTTGTCATTTTTTCATGGGTTTCTCTCAGCGAATATCCAAAGTGGAAACAGAATTTCATGTTTGTGCGTCGCTCGAACTTCGACATCCTGATAGCGTTGAACAAACAAGAAATACGCCTCTACACTCTTTCGCTGTCCGGGGGACTACTGGTATTTGCTGCAAAACCGGTTTCTGGCCAGGCGACACATACAGGAGTCAAGAGTTAATGACCGCTTACTTCAGACACCTCTCTTTTGCTTTCGCATCCGCAGCAAGGACGGCTCGACACATCTTACTTTTTGATCACCCCTCGTAATTGGCGTAAGAAAGGAGTTGGGCTAAATAAATCCTAAGCGCGAATATTCCACCTCATTTCATTGTCTAACAAAAACACGAGTACAGTCAAATGTCCAAGCTAGGAAAATTAGATTTTCTAAACAACTATCCCCGGTCTTTAATACCTAAAAGTCGCCCCGGTGGCACAGTGGTCTAAGTAATGGCTTCTGATCATTCGTCTGAGATGGAATCCCAGTGAGGCATGGATGTTTGTGTTTGTCTTTCGGCACTGACTCTCAATGTGTTACTTGTCCAACACTGGCTCTCTGTGTACATTGGTCATTTAGCATACTGTAAAAACCATGTTTGATATGTCTTTGTTCACAATGTGTTACCTGATCAACATTGGCTATCTCTGTGTAAATTGATCATTTGGCATGCTGTAAACCTACTGTATATATCACTCATCGGACACTTAGAAGAGAAACACAACATAGCATTTATTGTCATACATTAGCACGGTGTCGGTCCACCTTTGGCCTTAATGCATGCACTGACCCTTCGAGACAAACTTTCGACAAGGTTTTCGAACACAGTGATAGGCATGCGCTTCCATTCAGTGCATAATGCTGTCGCTAGCTGTTGCTTAGTAGTAGGCCTTGGTTCCAAACTTCTTATGTGGCGCTCTAATTCATCCCATAGGTGCTCTATGGGATTAAGATCAGGACTCTGTGCTGACCAGTCCGCACACGATAAGGAAGTATCGCCAAACCCCGCCGTAACAGTCCTTGCTTTATGGTTCGGTGCATTATCCTGCTGGTACCAACAAGGCTCGGTTACATAGTATTGCCATAGAATTCGTAGGGCATAATTGTCCAGAATATCGAAGTAGACGTGCTGGTTAAGTGGTTTATCCACGATAACCAATGGGCCGGGACCATACCACGAAAAGCACCCCCACACGAGTACACTGCCAGCTCCAAACTTGAGAACAGTACACTGTGGTAAATAGCGTTCCCCCGGCTGCTGCCATACCCACACACGGCCATCATCATACTGATCGATCGTGTAACTGGATTCATCAGTCCATAGGACCTGTTTCCATTGATCTACCGTCCACGATAAATGTTCTTTACACCATCCTAAATGACGAGTAGCATTCCGAGTGGAGATGGAAGGCTTATGAGCAGCAGCACGATCACGGTAACCCATGGAATGAAGTTCTCTGCGAAGAATGGTACGCGTACATACCGATGTTCCAGCATTTGTACTCACCTGTACACTGAGGTCTTGGGCAGTACTCCGTCGATTAAGTATAACGACTCTCCTGAGGCTTCGACTTCCTTTATCACTGATTTTCTTTGGTCTGCCGGTACGTTTTGCTGCTTCAGGCACGCCATGTGTCTTCCACTTATTCAGTACATCCAGAACAGTTGACTTGTGTATGTTTAAACGCCTCTCGGTTTCTCTTATGGACAACCCACTAATATAATACGCAACAATCTTTCCTTTCTCAAAATCAGGTGTCTCCTGCCGCGACATTTTCACTCGAGCTCACAGTGCGATATGATCGCGGTCAGCTGCATGCTTGCTCGCGCGTGGGTGCTTAATACAAAGCTATACGTATGTCGCCATTAAATACATTCAGTTAATAGCGTGCAGTTCGTTTGATGACACGTGTATTTTCATTGTTTGGGGTTAACGTGTATCCTCGATTGACAAAAATGGGTTAGTGGCTTAAAAAAAAGAATAGTAGTTCTTTGAAACGTAAAAATAGTGATGAACGAAAAAATCTTAAAATTCCCCAAAAGTAGCTAAAATTAACTAAAGATTACATTTCAAGGAGGAGGGGGGCTAAATCCTGCCGGTCCTCATATGTGTAAGCCCGCTTATAAATCACGCGAATCAGGGGTTATTTGGTAGTGTTTTTTTCCTGAAAGGTGGTGGGGTGTCATCACTCACTGGCTGATGAGAGTGACCGGTGAGAGATGACTCCCCCTCCCCTTCCTCCAAGAAAAAACCGCAACCAATCAGTAGGACAGTTGGTGTACGGGGTAGGATCCAAAGTTCCGGGACTTGGCGTATAGATCCTTACCTTGAATACTTTAAAACACCGATGCATAACCACCTTCAAAATAATCCCCTTGGGCGACGATGTACTTTTGCCAGCGCTCGTAAAACTTCTGGAAGCATTGCTGAAAGCCGTGTTTTGTAACCACTCGTAATGCTTCCTGCGTTGCTGTTTTTATCTCATTAGTTGACACAAAACGACGCTCCTGCAGATTTTGTTCCATGAGTGGAAAGAGGTAACAATCACAGCGGGATAAGTCGGATGAATACGCGGGATGTGGAAGCACATTAGTGCGATTTCTGTCGAGAAACTCCATGACCAGTAGGGGCCGATGTGCAGGCGCTTTGCCATGGAGAAGGTACCATTGTCCATTTCGCCACATCTCCGGCCGTTTACGACGGATTGACTTCCGTAAGCGACTTAAAATGTCCAGATAACGTCTCTTTTTAACTGTTGTGCCCTCAGGAATAAATTCGGAATGGACAATGCTGTGAGAATCAAAAAACACCTCCAGCGTGATTTCCCCTTTGCTGCAATCCTGCCTGAATTTCTTTGATCGCGGTGAAGACACTAATTTCCATGTTGAAGAAGCACGCTTTGGCTGAATATCAAACAGGTAGTATACCATGTTTCCTCACCTGTGATGGCGTTATCCAAAAACGTAGGATAGCTATCGGCTTTGTTGATTAATTCACCCGATATCTGCATCCGTTATCTTTTTGTTCGGAGGTCAAAAGGCGAGGAGCAATGTGCTGACACACGCAGTGCCTGTTAAGATCCTCCATCAAAATGAGCTGGCACGTGGTCACCGATAAGTTAGTTGTGTTAGCGATTTCCTCAATGGTGCGACGACGATCCTGAGGAACACACTGCGCCACCATCGTAATGTTTTCCTCACTCCGTGCAATCACAGGTCGACCAAAGCGCTCATTATCTGCGATGTATTCTCGGCCATCTTTGAAACGCCGATATTACTCCTATAATTTTGTTCTCGTCATCGTAGAGTGGCCGTACACCTTCGAAAAGATTTCTGAGGTCTCTGCAGCTGTTTTACCCGAACGCTGACACAATTTAATGTTACAACGTTGTACTTCAAAAGCCATGTTTCTCACATCACAGAAGACAGACGACTAACCACAGCAATAAACGACTGCGCGTGCGTTCCAATCACGTTCCATGGGCCAAACCATTGTGACTACAGAGGGGAGAGATAGCGGGATGTATTTCAGACACCGTAACTGCGTTGTCAGGCGCTGTCCCCGAACTTTTGGATCCCACTTCGTATATTTATATTTCCGTTGTATTTGCATCAATATCTGCCCGTCTGAAAACTTGAATGAAAAAATTCTTTTGTGATAAGATACCGTTCAGCCCCCAAAACCTTTGGGAAATACCTTCTGCTTAAAGATGCATAGTTTTTCCTCCAGGGGGCGTAGTACTACGTCTTGTTTTTCTGGATATCTATGTTTGTAAATGTCCGATTTGAAAGAAATACTTTCTTTGTCGGAGATCGTTTCTGGTACGAAATGTTTTCCATGAATTGTTCTTAACGCACAAGTTTGCCACTAGAGGGCATAAGTTCACGTTTCCGTTTACAGCATTTTTACAGCAATATCTGCTCGTCTATAAACTCGATAAAAAATATCCTTTTTCGGACAGATATTACTAACTACAAAAAAATTTTGTGCGCATTATCTGCCCAAAAATATGCAAACTTTCCCCGCTAGGTGACGCAAATATTTCATCCGTGTCTCTTGATATTTCTACTTCTAAAATTCCGATTTAAAAAACACTTTTAACGCGGGGTACCATTTACCGCGTGGTACGCTTTGCATGCATTCGCGGGTTTTTTTCAGTTCACAGTTGTGGCGCTGGGTGGTGGTAGTTTATACTTATGTTTGCAACGGTATCTGCGTTTCTAAAAATCCTGTTGGAAAATCTCTTCTTTTACTGTATGCAGCTCGTTACTGTAAAAATGGGGAGCATTGACCTCTTTAAATGATGCATAGTTTTCCCGCTAGGTGACGTAAATGGCAAAACTTTTTTCACTATCTCTGTTTCCAAAAGACATATTTGAAAAATTATTTTTCCTTAGCCTAGCTTTTGCTTTGAAGAATACTTTAACATAATTTTTACTTTTCCATCATTCAAATTCTGCCACCAGGGGGCATTAGAGTATATTTCTATTTTAAACAGTTGATTCGATTCTAACAATCCTTTTGAAAAATCCGTTTTTGGTAGGATTCTCTCCATTCTGAGGGGTATTTTTAACGCATTTTCTGCTCTAAGTAACACAAGGATTTTCCGCTAGGAGCATAAGACATAACATATCATGTTTTCCTACACACCTCTTCTTATAACTGTTCCAATTTGAAAACCCCATTGTATCTGATATCTCCCATCAGCTATGAGAGGTTTTTTGCGTAGAATTTGTTAATTTTCGTAACACGCTTTTCAGCTGCTAGTAGGCATAAGTAGCTATTTCTATTTCTATTTCTAGATATTTTATCGATTGCAGAAATCTAGTTGAATTTTTTTCAACCGATTCCATTTGCTATGAATAACCCTGCTTTCACTACGTATTTAAAATTATGTATAGTTCTTCCTTAGAAGGTGTAAATTGTGTATTTTCTATTTTCCTGAATTCTTAAATTTTCTAAAAATTTGCTTCGAATTATATATTTCATGTTTAAAATGATTCAAAAGAGGCGTGCTCATTACCGTCGAATATACGGTGTAATCTTTTTTGTTTACTTTTGCCAATAATTTGACTTTAAACAAATCATTATTAAAGGGTAGGGCTAGGATTTTTTTTTTTTTTTGATTGGAGGTTTAACGACCACCGTGAGCAACTCAATGGGCTATAAGCAGTCGCCCGTCCCTAATTTAGGGTCACTGGTTCCAGGGAAGGGAGAGAGCCAGTGCCGTAAGACAAACACAACATCCATGCCTCACCGGGATTCGAACCCAGACCCCTTACGGACGAATGATCAGAGGCCATCGCTTAGACCACTGCGCCACCGGGGCGGCGCTAGGATTTGTATGACCTACAAATTGCTAGAAATGCTCTATAACATGCGTTTACGGCTAAAAACTAAAACAAACGCTCTATAAAACGAAAAAAAAAATACCTAACAAAAGCACATTTAATTTTTTTCTTTGCAAAACTAATTAATTAAAAAAAGAAGAAGAGGTGCATGAAACAAAACAAAAAGAATCTTAAAAAAATATAATTTAATCTGTTGACTGTTGCTGTGTGAACCGAAATTTTTTAATTTATTAACGAACATATGAACTATGAAACAAAACAAAGAAGAAATACAAATTAATTGTTTTACAGTTTCTGTGCTAACTACATCGATGAACCATTAGGATACCCGTAGCCCGCAAAACAGCGACCACTCGGCGAGGCATGGATTCGGTGAGGTGGCGATAGGTATCATGGGGTATCTGGTACCATAATGTCAATAGCAGGTCCTCCAGTTCCCGTACATTTCGGCGTGGTGGTGATTTAGCGCCAACCCACTTTCCAAGTCGAAACACAAATGTTCGATTGGGTTCATATCAGGTGAATTTGTAGGCCGAGGTATTAACAGAAAGTCAGCAGCATGTTCCACCACTCCTGGGCGATTCTGGCAGTGTGGCATGCCGCATTATCCTGTTGGTAATGGCCATCACCATCAGGGAGATCAGTTGCCATGAATGGGTGAACTTGGTTCCCAACGATGTTCAGATACCTGACAGCTGTCAGGGATTGTGCTATTGGGATAATTAGGCCTAAAGTGTCCGAAGAAAACATCGCCCACAGCATAACACCGCCGCCGCCGGCCTGTTTCCGCCCAACAGTGCATCCAGGTGTCATAGCCTCCGTTGGTAATCGGCGTGTCCGCGCGTGGCCGTCAACGTGATGCACCAGGAATCTTCATTCGTCAGACCAGGCCACTATCTTCCAATTAGGTGGCGACGACACACGGTTGGACAACAGTTTGTCGTTTGGCCATCTGTGCACCACTTTTGATACGTACTCACTACAGCTGCATTTGAACATCCCACAAGTCGCGCCGTTTCCGAGATCGTAGTTCCGAGGCGCCGTGCCATCTCAATTTATCTTTTAGCAAACTCCGATAAATCGGCAACTTTTACCATTCTGACTCCGAACACTCTATTAACCGAAAGCCGGTCCCCTAGTTGTATAAACACTCATCGTCAAATATAGTTGCACCCAGAAGGTCGTGTCGGATCGCAATTCTGTTCGAGAGGAAGGTAGAGGTGACCAGGAACAATACACGATTAAGCATTGAGACTGATATGCGCAACATTTATTGAGCTAAACGCCAATAAGTAGTGTCTCTCAGCCTGGCGTCGGGCCCACATGTTTGCTCACAAAGCATGCCAGACTTCTCGGCATGGAGGTGCATAGGGCCCTAATAGTGTCCTGCGATAAGCCATCTCATGCAGCTTGAATCTTCTCACGCAGTTTCTGCAGATTGTGTGGTAGGTGTGGAGTGTGGATAGCGCGTCCAATAGCATTCCACACATTTTCAATCGGCGAAAGGTCTGGCGATGCAACTGGCCATGCCAGTGTGTCAGTACCCTGAGGGCAAGCTCTCGAGACAGCATCAGTATGCGGACGAGCGTTGTCCTGTTGGAAAGTCGAACTGGAGTGAGCGGACAGAAAAAGTAGAGCCACTGGTTGCAGGACCTCGTTAGCGTAACGTTGGGCTGTCAAAGTGCCTGTAGTGAACACCAAAGGTAATCGGGCATCGGCGGCAATTGCACCCCACACCATGACACCAGGCCTTCTGGACGTGTGACGCTCGACAACAAACCGTTCATTTTGACGCTGACCATGGTGCCTCCACACATGGATTCGGTGGTCGTCTCCTGCAAAACAAAGCGGGACTCGTCACTGAAGATCACCCGCTGCCATTCTGAGTGGCTGCATGAGTGTGTGGCACGACACCATTGCAGTCTTTGGCGAAGATGCAATGGTGTTAAGGACAGTCGTCGTAACGGTCTGCGTGCGTGTAATCCTATGTAGTGCAGCCGTCTGCCAATGAGGCTGGCGCTAATAGGACGATGCATGGAGCGCACCACTGCTCGCTGGATATCCGCAATCGTGGCTGTTGGGTCACTATGCACATGTCGGACAACCCGTCGGTTCTCCCTCTCCGTGGTGCGTCTAGGTCGCTCACATCTTTCCTGTCCCTGCTGCGTGCTTTGTTGTATCTACTGCCGCAAACAGCGTGCTATGTTGATATCCACACGACCGATACGGCGCGCAATACGGCGATAATATCATCCCGCTTCCCGGAGCCCTACGATGCAGCCCCTCTCGAACTCCTCCAACTCCTGGAATTGCTTCCGAACGTTTATCCGAGGCATAGTTCACTTACAAACGATGCAACCAACACAACAGCACGAGTCATAATGGCAAGCACGTGCAATGGGACGACCTTATGTAGCCGGTCAGGCACAGCGCTACGACCCCTTCTTGCTTGGGTCACGTGCGCGTCCGTGCGTGATACTTGAATCATTTGCATGTCTCACGATGTCAAACCTACCCATCAAGTTTCATTCCTGTCGGTTGCTTCCTTCTGGGTGCAACTATTTTTTTGACGATGAGTGCATACTGCTCTGTGAACTTCACCTGCTCCACCGTTCTTTCTCCAGGCGCGCTCTTTTCTCTAGGCTGGGGGGTGGTCATAATGGAATGGCTCATTGGTGTACATTTTACAATAGGATCTAACATTTTGAAGTTTTTTTTATTCGTTTTTTAAGGCCATTCCCTAGAATAAGCAACCACTATAAGCAACTCTAGGAGCTATATATAGTCTTGGGTTCCTAATTTGGGGCCACTTGTCCGGTACCCTACGGCAAGCGAATCGCCTATTCCTCGTCCGGGCCTATAACGAAGTAAATTTCTCCGTCATTTTTATCCGCGCCAGGATTCGAACCCGGATCCCCTCATTCCGGAATAAGTCACTCTACCAATTGAGCTACGCGGACGTTTTATTCTGATTCCTATCTGCTTTTATGTCGTGTGCGTCCTTGTGGCAGGTACGTCACATCTCCTGGTACGTTACAGGCCTACTGAGACGAAACAACAGAATCCAGCGCTTAGACCACTGTGCAACCGGGCAGCCCTATATAGAGTTCAGTGGCTGTTTTAACAACAAGAAAATAACAACAAATTAACTTTAAAACATTATAGATTCAGATTGATTGCAGTTCTTGGGCAACGTAATGAGAAATTGTAAACTCCTATTGCCGGTGCGCCGTTGTGTGCCGCAGCTAAATAATGGTAGATTTCGCATAAATTTGAGTACAATGCAAATGAAATTCAATTAAAATGACAGAGGAAAAAGAAAATGTTTTGGCGTTAAACTTCCGGAACTGACTGAAAAGAAGGAATCAATTCATCGATAGGGCTTAATGGTGGAATATGAATGAATAACTAAAATATGTCACATACTGGACAAAGAAGAAAAGGTAATAACAGATAAACAATGGTAGCACGTCAAGCACATGACAAACTCAGTCCAGAAAGAACGAACAATAGAAACATGAACAAAATCGAGTACAAAAGCCTCTGGAGCGTCATCAATAACCAGGTAAAATCACTTGAGTTTCATCTGGCTGAAAAGAGGCTAAATAAAAAATGACAGGCAAAAGACTTCTGGTATGAAAGAGCACATACGTAAAAACGGAAGGCATAGCAACTAAATAAAATATATAGATTTCAAACTACACTATGTAGGCGAAAACATTCGTACTCCTCCACGTGTGCAAATATGCATGCATTTGCAGAACCAGACACGCACGCGCGGGATATATTGGGTGCTATATACACACACCAAATCACATCCTTCTGCTTCGGATCCAAATGCTTTCATAATTAAGCTACGCCGGCAAGAGTTTATCACTGCCATTTGCCGTCTTGACATGTGCGTAACCACAGAAGTACGCCATATACACTGAGGTGCCTAAAGTCGTTGCGTAACAGTATGCAATTTTTTAACTGGCGCTGCCGTCGTATAAAGGCTTCGACGCACGCCACGAGCTTTGTCAGATGCGAGGTGCAATCTCATGAGGCCGCCCCGGTGGCGCAGTGGTCTAAGCGATGGCCTCTGATCATTCGTCCCAAAGGGGTCCGGATGCGAATCCCAGGGAGGCATGGATGTTGTGTTTGTCTTACGGCACTGGCTCTCTCCCTTCCCTGGAACCAGTGGCCCTAAATTAGGGACGGGCGACTGCTTATAGCCCATTGAGTTGCTGACGGTGGTCGTTTAACCTCCAACCAAAAAAAAAAAAAATCTCATGAGTCAGGATGAACAACCGCCAGTAGGATTGTAGTAAGCCGACGTGAATTTTCGGAGTTTGAATGAGGCGTGGTACTGGAAGCCAGACGGGTAGGGCATTCAATTTCCGATGTTCTGCGGACATTCAACATTCCTCGATCTACGGTGTCACGTGTGTACCGTGAATACCTCATGGAAGTCATTACCACCCATCGTGGACAGCGCAGTGGCCGACCACGGGTGCTGAATGACCGTGACCAGCGGCGTCTGACCAGAATTGTCCATGCTAACAGACAAGCGACACTGGCTCAAATAACATCCACATTCAATGCAGGAGGTACCAGATACATATCCATGAGGTCAGTGCAGCGTAATTTAGCGTCCAATTAAGCTTCGCTAGCAACGTCTTGTTGCTACTATCCTTTATAACGAAGTAAATTTCTCCATCATTTTTGTCCACGCGGGGCTTGAACCCAGTCCCCTCATTCCGGAATAAGTTGCTCTACCAATTGAGCTACGCGGATGTTCGTTATCGCTGCTATCTGCCTTTATGTCGTGTGGGGAGGCATGTCACATCACCCCCCCCCGAAAGAGGGCCGGGTGCATGGTCCACGGGTCAGCCGTGACCATGAATCGTCGCAGGCAGTCATCCGCTGTAAAACGTACTTGAGAACTCCCAGTCAATCTAGTGTGTGGAATGCAACGTCACACACATATATTTTTCGAAGCGCTGGAGAAGGGATTCTCTGATTTTTCCTAACTCGCGGTGTGGAAAGAACATCACACCATTGCGGGATCTTGAACGGCCGGGTCATCCGGAAAGTTCGGGCGCCATTATAACGAGGTAAATTTCTCCGTCATTTTTGTACACGCCGGGGCTTGAACCCAGGTCTCCTCATTCCGGAATAAGTCACTCTACCAATTGAGATACGCGGACGTTCGTTCTGACTGCTATCTGCCTTTATGTCGTGTGCGTCCTGCTGGCAGGTGTGTCACACTTTGCATGTGCATTGGTTTTGGTTAGAATGAGCACACAGTATGAGTTCGACTGTGCATTCTAGAACAGTATGAGAGTGTCCTTAAGGTGGTTTTGTGTTAAGCTCCCATGATACAATAAGCAGAGTAGAACTGCGTCCTTAGATGGTGTGGGTGTAGATAATTTAGTCTTCTTGTAATTCACTAGCTTTTCAGCAGGTCTGTTTTTTTAAAGGACGTGTTTATGTTATCACTAAATCTGTACGTCTGTGGACGCCATATCTTTGTGCACCTGTTAGATTTGAAAAACTCTTTTTACATTGGGAGGCTTGAAATGAAACAAAACGATCATCTTGCTTTTTTAACTTTCTCCAATGAAGAACTTCGTCACTACAGAGTGTAAATGCAGATGTCGATTTCAAAATGCATTTTATTCTAGTTATTGCTTTCCAGCATCTGACTGAAAAAGAAATCCTTTTTTCCTTCGATACCATTTAAAACGAGGTTATTTTTTTGGAGACAGCTGCTGTTTTAAGTAATGCACGGTTAGCTCTGCTTCTAAAAGTCTGATGTTTCTTAAGTCGTTTTACCAAATATTTCTGCTTCTAAAAGTCCGATTTCAAACATTTTTTTTGCGTTGCATAGAAATTATGGAAAATAAATGTTATCTTACAATTTCCATTTTTTTGAAAAGAACAGTTTTGTCCCTAGGGACGTAAGCGCACCTTTTTTCTTCGCAATGTATTTGCAGCAATATCTGTTCTAAAAATTCTATCGAAAAAAATATTTTCTCTTCCTCAGATACCACTGACGATGGAAAATCTTTTGCGCATACCTTCTGGTCATAATAATGCACAGTATTTTTTTCCCCAAGGGGTGTATGAGTATATCGCATTTTTCTCTATATTTCTGCTTCAAACAGCCCGATTTGAAAACTTCTTGCTTCACCAAACAGCATGTGTAAGGAATACACAGCGTAAGATTTCTCATTTTTCGTAACGCATAGTTTTGGCACTAGAGGATGTAAACTTATGTTTCTTTTTACAACATATTTGTATATCTGCGGGTCTAAAACCCCAATTGAAAAAATTCTTTTTCAGTCACATACCGCTAACCATGAATCAAATTTATGCCCAAAATAATACAGAATTTACCCGCTAGGGAGCGCAAATGGGTAACTTGTTTTTCCGGATATCTTTGTTCCTAAAAGTCAGACTCGAAAAAGTAAACCAGGTAACATTCGCTTTGTGCAAGATTTTGCATGTACGCTTGGTTTTTATGGTGAATATTTTGGACGCTATAGGTGTCGGCACTTTTGTTTGTATCCCCGCTTTTGTAAATCCTACTGAAAGAAATACTTCTTGTACTGTATTGCCATTCGTTAGGACAATGATTGGGAAATTATCCTCTCTAAATAATGTAATGTTCTCGCTACGGATATATGAAAAGGCCGTTCCATGAAAACAGATAATTCTTTTTTTTTTTTTTTTGAAGTGAGAAGGGGGAGGGGAATAGTCACGCAGACGACTAACTGAATTAAGGAATTATCTATGGCAGCAGTTATTAGCAGCGGCAGACGATTCTGGTTTTGTTATTGCGCAGTTGTTTAAGGTATTTCGCCATACAGCGATGGAGGTGAGTGATTCAGAGTTAAGAAGTGAAATGCGTTGTGCGATAAAATTTCGCTATCGTTTGGGTAAAACGGCCTCAGAAACAGTTGATTTAATGAAGAAAGCTTACAAAGATAAATGCTTACAAGATAAAAGTCAACGATTTTTAGATGGCATCATGATTTCAAAAAAGGGTGTTTGTCGGCAGAACTCGCTCCTAGGCCTGGTCGACCTGAAAGTGTTGTTACGGAGCGTATTGTTAACACTATTTGGGCAATCCTGCAAGAAGATCGACGAATTACGAGTGAAGACATAGCGGCATCAACTAATATTACAAAAACGTCGGCATTCCGCATTACTACGCGACAGATTACTGCTGCATTGGGTGTTCCAGATGGGTTAATAATCACCTGACGAGAGAACAATTATTAGCCAGAGTTCAGGTGTGTCATAAGTGGAAACAAATCATTGAAAAGAATCCAAACTTTCTAAACACAGTAATAACTGCAGATGAAACATGGGTCCCCTATTTCGACCACCTCACGAAGCGCACAGCGAGTGTCCGGAAATACACAGGCTTGCCTCGTCTGGAAATACACAGGCTTGCCTCGTCCGGAAATACCCAGGCTTGCCTCCTCCGAAAACAGTCCGCCAAACCAAATCAGCTGGGAAGGTGATGATGATAATTTTCTTTGATCATAAAGGTGTACTCTACCAGCATGCCATTCCTCCACAAATTGCTGTCAATGTTGAGTATTACATTTCTGTCTTGAAGCGTCTGCGACGACACATATCGATTAAGCGACCGAAACTTTTGGGCAAGTGGACCCTACACCATGATAACGCCCACCCACATGTGGCTGCTTGTGTGAAACAGTTTCTTACGAAATGCGGTATTGAAATCATGCCACAGCCTGCCTTCTGGTGAGGCTTCTGACCTCGCCCTGTGCGATTTATTTTGTTTCCAACAATGAAGGAGACGTTCCGTGGCTCAATATTGAACATAGATGCCGACGTTATTCAAGTTGTACAGGGGTCGCTAAAGCAGCTTCCACGAAATGCCTTCGCCACATGCTTTGAAAAGTAAACTGAACGATGGGACCGTTTGCGTATCATCAGAGGCAAGATACTTTGAGAAAGAATAACGTATATTTTTCTGTACTTATATTTCTTCATCTTGTGTGATTTTACTCTCTGTTTTTACTCCGTTGTATTTAAAAATCCGTTTTGAAAAATTATTTTTCCTTCTCGCATAGTTTTTGCTATGAAGAACACTTTGCGCGTATTTTCTACTTTTCCATTTTTCACAATTCTTCTGTATGGGGGCGTCAACGCATATTTTTCTATAGAGGATTATCTTCGATTCTAAAAATCTCTTGAAAAATAACTTCTCTTTGTGTGATACTCTTCGTTATGAAGACTACTTTGCCGTCATGTTCTCCCTTGAAAAACAAACAGTTTTACCACTAAAGCGAATAAAGTTTAACTTGGTGAAAATCCTCCAAATACGTGGCGATAGTAAATAAATAAATAAATACATCGCTCTTTCCACGTTCCAGAAACACACAGCAACCGAAAAATTGTTTTCCAGCCGCCGCTGTAGAATTAAAATACAGAACTCTCGATATCTAGCCGAGTGCGTTACATTTACACCACGGTGGCCAATAATCTACGGTGCTATGTGTATTTTTTAAGTCAGCTTCTGACATCATAAATCCGTAAGATGGGCTCAGCTTAAATCCGTAAGATGGGCTCAGTAGCTGAGCCCATCTTACGGATTTATGATGTCAGAAGCTGACTTAAAAATACACATAGCACTGTGGATTGTTGGCCACCGTTTTGTAAATGTAACGCACTCGGCTAGATATCGAGAGTTCTGTGGTTCAATTCCACAGTGGCGGCTGAAAAACAATTTTTCGGTTGCTGTATGTTTCTGGAACGTGGAAAGAGCGATGTATTTATTTACTTAAAGTTTCACTTATTTTTCAATCTCTTCTGATTCGGATATGTTCCACTATGAAAAATATTTTGGGAACAATTTGATTACAGCCGCTAGTGGACGACAGTAGATATTTCTGTTCGTGGATATTTTACCGATCGTAGAAATCCGTTTTTTTTTTTTTTTTTTTTTGATAAACGGTTCGGTAAAATATGAAAAACTCTGCTCACATTGCGTATTTTAAATTATACTCAGATTTCTTCAAGAAGGCGTTAATGAATTCTCCATTTAAGCTGATTTTTTGTTCTAAATACCTGCTTTGAAATACTTTTCCTGAGTCAGAAAGAATTCAGAAGACGTGTCCATTACAGCCAAGAATTCCGCGTCATCTTTCTTGTTTTACACTACATCCACTTCTATTAATTGTTTCAGACAAACATGACGCCATGTGTTTAATTCGACGTTCTAATACGTTTTTCTTTTCAAAATATGCATATTCTTTTGACGGATAACCAATAAACTGTACATTAATATTTTCTGATTCCTGAATCATGATTAGTTATCTGCCATAAAAACGAAATTTCCCAAAATAGGTTTTACTGGTGGTGATACTGTGCTCACAAACAGACAAAAAATTATATAAACACCCCGGGTTTTGACACACATGTGTAAGTCAAAAGACGAGCTGAAATGCATTTTAGGTACAATGCCTGTAGCCAAAAATGCTCAAAGCTGTTTGTAGAAACGCTGTGACAGGTGTATTCCGTTCGTTTTCTCCTAAATTATTCAGGAAGGAGTCTAAGGAAAAATTGCCTTAGTTGTCATTCATGTGTGAAGAGGAGGACAACAGGAAAGCCACGCGACCATTACCATTTACGCACATTTGGTGATGAGATTAAAACGATGTCCAACGTTTTCCTCTTTAAGAATTAGTCAGATTAGCGTAACACATCGTTTGTTCTTCGCAACTTTCCATTTAAAAATTGCTTTATCAAATCCGAGTGCATTCTGATTTTTAACTTCATTGCAGCTTTATTAGCACATAATGTTTGCATGAAAATACACTTTTCAAGGAACTGAAGAAAAAAACTTGTCACGTATTGCGATTTCAGGTTTATTTATTCTTTTGGTTTGAAGTCAGCCATCGCAGAAACGCTTTCGCTATATATTTAATCAGGAGATTTATTACATATGTTCAAAGCTCTTCTAATTTAATGTGATTAAACTGTTCTAAGGAACACAAATTCAAGATCACTAGAAGTACATTCCTAATTTCTTTCATGCACTATTTCGTGAAAAGTTTAGAATTTTAGGAACTCATGTTTTAAAAGGAATCGAGTCCATTCTTGACGTTCACAACATACATATGCATGTATCAGGAAATCCGAAACACTCGAGATCGATCGATGTTGGTGTATTGAACAAAAATCCCAGCATAATAATCCGTTTAGCCCTTTTTCTAAATATTCGAGGCTTTTTTAAGGTAAAAGCACTTTTAAGCTTTACACGAAGAAAAAGTATCCTACTCTTACATCACAAAGGCATGGAGATTATGTGATAACAAAATCAGATCACATTAGGGATTAAGGTGCCATATTTAATGCATTCTTCAACTTCAATGGAAATGTTAGCGATATTTCATTTAATTTCATTTAATTTTTAGTTTTAGTTGTCGCATCAAAATACATGTCATATATTTATATTACCGTAATGTGACGTACCTGCCAGCAGGACGCACACGACATAAAGGCAGATAGGAGTCAGAAACAAACGTCCGCGTAGCTCAATTGGTAGAGTGACTTATTCCGGAATGAGGGGATCCGGGTTCGAATCCTGGCGTGGACAGAAATGACGGAGAAATTTACTTCGTTATAATGGCGCCCGAACTATCCGGATGACCCGACCGTTCAAAATCTCGCAATGGTGGGATGTTATTTCCACACCGCGAGATAGGAAAAATCAGAGAATCCCTTCTCCAGCGCTTCGAAAAATAAATGTGTGTGACGTTGCATTCCACACACCAGATTGACTGGGAGTTCTCAAGTGCACGTTCTACAGTGGATGGCTGCCTGCAACGATTCATGGTCACGGCTGACCCGTGGGCCATGCCCCCGGCCCTCTTTCGCGGGGGGGAAATGTGACGTACCTGCCAGCAGGACGCACAGGACATAAAGGCAGATAGGAGTCAGAATGAACGTCTGCGTAGCTTAGTTGGTAGAGCGACTTGTTCCGGAATAAGCGGACTCGGGTTCGAATCCCGGCGTAGACCAAAAATGACGGAGAAACTTACTTCGTTATAGTAACAATTAATGAATGTTGAGACAACTGGGAAGAAAGAGGAAAAAGGCAGTTTGGCCTGACATAGTCCTCTACTACTTCCTCCGCGATATCGCTGTGCACTGATTGTTTCGTCCGGTTTCAACAGTTCGAAGTACAGCACTCCGTGCATATATCCCACCACACGCACAACAGCACCTTTTCCCCGTGGATATCCTGTTTTGCAGTGGATATTGATGGGTGGCATGGGTCGACCCAGGAGGGCTTGAGTACGGGCTTGTCGCAATAGACTCATTTTTCATCCTCGGTGACAACCTTCCACAATACATTCTTCCCTTAAAACCTCTTCAGAAACGACATGTTGATGCCCAATCGCTGGCCAATATTACGTTACGTTAAAATATGCGGAATCCACTTACCAATCTTCTGGATCTTCTCCAAGGTCTGTAGACGCCGTACTACCGTCGATTGAATCACTTTCCAACGTTTCTCCAGTTGCGTTGTCGATTGTGTGGCATCTTCTTGCAACAGCGATTCCAGCTCCTCGTCTGGGAATTCGTGCGGTCTACCAGCAAGTGGCTTGTCTTCCAAGCTTTCATCACCTTTCTTAAACCTGGTAAATCATTCTCGACACATCTGCTCACCCATAACCGTTTCGCCATACGCCTAACATATTGAACCGTATGCTTCACTCGCACTTTTCCCTAAATTAAACATGAATAACAAACAGTGCCGCAAATGAGCTTTATCGACCGCCATACTTGGCTTCATGTACGAACTGACAGCACGAGTCGCAGGCCGGTTATACCCCTAGTTATTGGGGGCGGCGGAAACTTTTGCATACCTCTGATATACTACATAAATAAATAATCCCCTGGTGGATGAAGTTCTCTCCAAGTTTCTTCCACAACGGTCTGCCTTCTTCTGGTCTCTCTATGTCACTTCCACATGCTTTTGAAGTTTATCCTTCCATCTCCCATGTGGTCTGCTTCTTGGTCTTTTCCTGCCCCTTGGAATCCAGTATAAGATTTCGGTTGTCCATCGGTGGTCCGTCCTTCTGGCCATATATCCAACCCATTGCCATTTCAGGGATTTTACTCTGATCACGATGTCTTTTACACTTGTCATTTTCCTGATCCAGGAGTTCTTTTTTCTTATCTCTCCTGGTTACGCCAAGCATGCATCTCTCCATGCCTCTTTCAGTTGTCTGCAGCTTTTGTATGCATTTTTTACTTAAGATTCACGTCTCTGTTCCATGCGTAAGCACTGGAAGGATGCATTGATTAAACACATTTCTTTTGAGACGTAATGGCTTTTTTTTCTTATCTCTCCTGGTTACGCCAAGCATGCATCTCTCCATGCCCCTTTCAGTTGTCTGCAGCTTTTGTATGCATTTTTTACTTAAGATTCACGTCTCTGTTCCATGCGTAAGCACTGGAAGGATGCATTGATTAAACACATTTCTTTTGAGACGTAATGGCATATTGAAAATTGTACTGTTTCTTCCAAAAGCTCCCCATCCAAGTTTTATATGCCGATTAATTTCTTCGTCTATGTGACCCTCGCTTGATATGTGTTGTTCAAGGTAAATGTAGGTATTGGTTATCTCCAGCTTTTCCACATCCCTCGCTAAATCTTCATTTATTGTAAAAACATTGTACATCACTTTTGTCTTCGAAAGTTCATTTTTAATCCCATTTCTTTACTCTTGTCAGCAAGTTCCTGGATCATACTCTGCAGCTCTGAAAGGCTAGTTGCAAAAAACCGAAAGTGAGTTAAATAATCTTCATTAATCTGTATCCCTTTGTTTTCCCAGTTCAGTGATTGAAAAACAGTTTGCAATGTGGCATTAAAGAGTTTGGGAGATATGGTGTCATCTTGTCTCTCTCCCTTTCCAAATTTTGTTGGTGCTGTATCTTCAAATATCCGAACCTTTGCACTTGCATTTTCATAGATGTTATTAATAATACTGATGCATGATTTAAGGAGAAGGCTTATTAAGTGCTATATTTGGAGTACAACTTTATATGGGGCAGAAACGTGGACAATCGGGAAGAAAGAAGTTAAAAGGTTGGAGGCATTTCAAATGTGGTTATGGAGAAGAATGGAAAAAGTAAAGTGGATTGAAAAAATTACCAATGATGAAGTGTTGCAAAGAGTTGAGGAAAAAAGGAATATTCTAAAGACCATTAGAAAAATAAAATATAACTGGGTAGGACATGTGTTAAGAGGAGACAGCTTATTGAAAAGAATGATAGAAGGAAAAATTGAAGGAAAGCAACAAAGAGGAAGGAGACGACTAATGATGCTTGATGATATCATGGGCACAGGAAGCTATCAAGTATTGAAGGAGGAAACACGGAACAGAGAAAACTGGAGGAAGAGAACTTGTTGAGTTACCGTTGGACCTGTCAAGGGACAGAACACTAATGATGATGATGCATATTCAATACCGTAGGATTTCACTTCCATTTCAGGAGCCCACTTCCATTTCAAGGATTTTAGGTTGATCATCAGGTCATCAACCCTTGTTATTTTCATGATCCATGAGTTCCTTTTCCTATCTTTCCATGTTTCTGTTGAAGGTACGCAGTTACTATTAGCCCTACAGACTCTCTAGCTGTTAGAATACACTAACCGAGTAAGACTGAATTTGCAACACAAGCTGCTAAATGAGACCGAGACACTTTAACGAGAACAAAAATTAGACTTATCTATAGCTTCACATGTTTACAGTTTATGAAATTAAATGTCCCTTCAGTTTGGGAAGGTTTAGTACACTTTCCGGTACATTTAGTGTAAATAAAAGTCATAAATAATTTAGAGTCGTTTTAGTCCTTTGGAATAGCAGTATAAAGCTGTTTGCATGTAGTAACATTGTTCAATGTTCAGTTGAACTAACAAAAGACACGTACAAAAACTTACTACTTGAAGCTTGCCTTAACATTGTTATAAAAATATTGTACACTTACTCTTCTGCTCGACACCTCTGCGGACTACTGGAAACAGTCACTCGTAGCAGGAGCTGAAACCCTCCACTGGGCACTGGAACCATTACTGCGAACAATATACTGACAAGAGAACAGTTCATACACTTCAGCCCATGAATCACTCAAAACACTTGAAGCTCACCCTCAAAACTGTCTCATGAAGGTTTGTCTTTTATACTGATTGACGACGGTGGTCAACGTCACAAGTGTATGCGTCTTTGCATAAACGCTTTGGTTTAAACGGGCGGGGAAGCACAGCAGGAATATAACCATTTCCAACAGTTTCATGCACCTCTCCATCTTTCTTTCAGTAGTTTTCAGACTCTTTACGTATATTTTAGTAAAGGTCCATATATGTGATTATGAGAAAGAACTAGAAGGATACACTGACTATTTTTCTTTTAATCATCATCATCATCATCATTGTCAACCATTATCAATCCACTGCTGGACGAAGGTCTCCCCAAGTTTCCTCCACAACGGTCTGTCTTGTGCCAGTCTCCTCCATGTCACTCCTGCATACTTTCGAATTTCATCCACCCATCTTCCATGTGGTCTTCTTCTGGGTCCTTTCTTGTCCCTTGGAATCCAATCTAAAATTTCGGCTGTCCATCGATGGTCTGTTCTTCTGGCAGTATGTCCAGCCCATTGCCATTTCAGGGATTTAACTCTGATCATGATGTCTTCCACTCTTGTCATTTTTCGGATCCACGTGTTCCTCTTCTTATCTCTCCTAGTTACACCAAGCATGCACCTCTCCATGCTGCTTTGAGTTGTCTGCAGCCTTTGTATGTCTCTTTTAGCTAAGGTCCACGTCTCTGCACCATACGTAAGCACTGGAAGGATGCATTGATCAAACACTTTTCTTTTAAGACATAATGGCATATTGCTCTTGAAAATTATGCTGTTTCTTCCAAAAGCTCTCCAGGCAAGTTTTGTACGCCGATTAATTTCTTCACCAATGTGACCCTCACTTGATATCTGCTGTCCAAGATAAACGTACGTGTCTGTTATCTCCAGCTTTTCTCCATCAATCGATAAATCTTCATTTCTTGTAAAAGCATTGAACATCACTTTTGTCTTCTGAAAGTTCATTTTTAATCCCACTTCTTTACTCTTGTCAGCAAGTTCCTGGATCATACTCTGTAGCTCTGATGGGGTAGTTGCAAAAATGACTACGTCATCAGCAAAACGAAGGTGGGTTAGATAATCTCCATTAATCTTTATGCCTTCGTTTTCCCAGTTCAGTGATTGAAAGACATTTTCCAATGTGGCATTAAAGAGCTTCGGAGATATGGTGTCACCTTGTCTCACTCCTTTTCCAATTTTTATGTGTGTTGTATTTTCAAACAGCCGAATCTTTGCACTTGCATTTTCATAGATGTTATTAATAATATTAATGTATGCATCTTCAATACCGCAGGATTTCAGAGCCATTGCAACTGCTGATGGTTTCACCGAATCAAAGGCTTTTTCATAATCGATAAAAGCCATGCACAATGGAAGCTCATATTCCCTCGCTCTTTCAATTAGTTCTCTCAGTACGTGGATATGATCTATTGTGCTGTAGCCACTCCTGAATCCAGCTTATTCTCTCGGTTGAGCCATGTCCAGTGTCACCTTCAAGCGGTGTGAAAGAACTTTAGTGAAGATTTTATAAACCACTGATAGGAGGCTGATAGGTCTGTAGTTCCTGAGATCCTCAATGTCACCTTTTTTATGTAGCAAGATCATTGTAGCGTTGCTCCAATCCTCAGGAATTTTCCCTTCATTAAGGCATCGAGTGAAAATTTGGGCGAGTACTGTTTCGATTTCTCCACTTGCTTCTTGTATGATGTCTACAGTAATTCCATCTTCTCCTGGAGCTTTTCCCCGCTTCATGTTCTTGATTGCATGTGCAACTTCTGCTGGAAGGACTGGAAGAACTCTGGTACTGGTACCTTTCATGATGTCTGGAGTACATGTATCATCCCTTTCATATAATTTGGAGTAGAAATATTTCACTCTTGTCAAAATTTCGCCTCTATTTCTTGTTACAGAACCATCTTCTTTTCTCAGTGCCATAATCTGTTTTTTCCCCTTACTGAGATGTCCCTTTGCTATCTTTAGGCTTTGGTTGTTTTCAATTGCTTTCCTTACTAGTTCACAGTTGAATTTCCTTACGTCTTCAGTGATACTTTATCGTACTGTCTTGCATAGCTCTATATATTCCACTTTGGAAGTCACATCTTCTTTAGTTGTCCTCATCACTCTTCTTTTTTGCATCAACATTTTGGTTTTTCCTGATAATTTGTTCACATGCAATTTGTTCTTAGACCCAGCTAATTTTGTTGCTGTTTCCATAAGAGCTTTGGTTACTTTTCTGTTAACTTCAGAAATATCCACTTCTTCCGATGTTAGGCCTTCTAAAGCAGAGAATCTGTTCTTCAGTTCTAATTTGAAGGTATTATGGTGTTTTTTAAGGTTGGTTATGTAAATACATTTTGTTTGTCTTATGAGCTTGCTACGTTCGAGTTTAGTGTTGAGGTGCATCTTACATCTCACCAATCTATGGTCACTGCCTGTGTTGAACTTGTTTAGCACACTGCAGTCTTCTATGACGAATTTTTTGTTACACATAATAAAATCAATTTCACTTGTCGTCCCATTTGGATGTCTCCATGTCCATTTCCTGTGTGGCTTTTTCTTGAAAAAGGAGTTCAAGATGAAAAACCCTTCTGCCTCTGCTAACTCTACGAGAGTATTTCCACGCTGGTTTCTGTTGCCGTGACCGAATTTACCTACTGAAGTTTCATTCTGTTGCCGTTGCCCTATTTTTGCATTGAAATCTCCCATAATTATCTTCAAGTGCTGCTTACCATTATTATTTAGATGACGAATTTCCTCATAAATTAATACATAATGATAAATTGCTCTTGAAACTGTGCTGTTGCTTCCAAATGTTCTTCAACCAAGTTCCTTTATCTATATGATATTTGCTTGATATTATTGTCTATGGTAGCTTACTTCTACATCTGCTCCATCAATCGCTAAATCTTCAGTCCTTGCAAAACCGTCTTCTTTACTCTTGTCAGCAAGTTCCTGGACCATACTTCTTAGTTGCGATGTGTGTGTGTGTGTGTGTGTGTGTGTGTGTGTGTAGTTAGATAGATCAGATCAGATCATATGTAGAGAAATTTAGGAGAGGAGTGTCTGACCCCAGGTCTTAAACAACCCTCAGAAACAAGAAGCTAGGAGATTTGGGCTAGACTGCCCGATAGGAAAGTGACACGGAAGCGAGGTAGAAAGGGCGAAGAAGACGCCATTATTTATTACCGGGGGCCAGTACACGGGATCCGACGACTTAACGTGTCTTTCTGACGCACGGCGGATATTTAGTGGTTCGAGCGTTTGTACCTGCCTGGGATCGAATCCGATGTCTTCTCCGTCGCAGTTACGAACGCTGACCACTAGGCAACCCGCGGCCCAGGTAGATAGATAGATGGGCAGTCAACATGGATATCTCCTGTGCAGAGTGGAACAGATGCAAACCAAGCGCAGCTGATTAACAGCAGGACAGCAGGGCTTCCGAACAGTGTATCACCATCGACGAGCATGGGTAAACCTGAGGATCTAGACGACTTTGATCGTGGACGCATTGTCGGCACAAGACAGATGGGTTATTCCATTGCCCAAGTGGTAAGAGCCCTAGGGTTCCCGAGGGCAACTGTATCGAGGGTGTGCTGCGGGTATACCATCGACGGACGTACTAGTGCCTAGAGAGCAAGGGGTGCCCGACAACACGCCATTGATGACCGTGGTCGACTTAGACTATCCAGGCTCGTACAGGCCGATCGCTTGGCAACGGCGGCGCAAATCACATCTATGTTAAATGTCTGATGCCCAAGCAGTGTCACCGAGTGAACGGTACGGATCACGCTGCCATACCCTTAGCTACCGGCGCCGATGCTCTACTCGTGTGCCACTGTCGACTGCTTGCCCCCGATGTTACGCCGCGCCTTGTGCCGGGAACATCAAACTGGACTCTTCAGAGTGGCGCCTTGTTATGTGGTCAAATAAATCCCGTTTTCAGCTGTACCGAGCTGCCAGGAGAGTGCGGGTGTGGCTTCGACAGCACGAGGCCGCGGCCCGATCGTACCAGGTCGGCTCTGTTCAAAGCGTTGGTGGCTCTATGATGGGTTGGGATGCCTTCTCATGGGTCACATTTTGCCTCGTAGTGTGTCTGGAGAGGTCCTTAACCTCTGCGCGCTACCAGAATGTGCTGGCTGATCACCTACACTCTTTCAAGGCCTCCGCGCATGTTATGGCAGATGGCCTGTTCCAGGAGGACAGTGCGCCCCCCACCGGGACGCAACCATCCACTCACATCTCAACAAACATTCATCTCCGTTTGGAACCATCCAGTGGCCCCAGAGTCACCGGATTTAAACCGTGTGGAAGCTTACTGGAAAGTCGTGGAGCGGATCATCAGATCCATGGATCCTGTACCGACGTCTCGAGCGGAGTTGTGGACACTGCTGCAAAAGGCACGGCTGGCATTACCTCCGGAAACAATCCGGCATCTAGTGGAGTTGATGCCTCGGCGTGCACAGGCTGCTATTCGCGCTAGAGGAGGACCAATGCCCTATTAGGTAGGTATCTCTAATGTTTTTTTTCCATTGAGTATATACAGCGATCAGCCAAAACATTAAAACCGCCTACCTAATATAATGTAGGTCCTCCTCTCGCCACCTAAAGAACACTCACCCGATGAGGCATAGATTTAACGAGATGTTGGTAGGTGTCTCTTGATATTTGGTACCATGACAACAACAGAAGATCCTGCAGTTCCCGTAAAGTACGTGATTCGGGTGATGCTGTCCGTAACCGTTTCTCCAACTCAAACTACAAATGCCCGATGACCCGCGAAATTTTGGGCCATGGCAATAAATCGAATTCTTCTTCATGTTCTTGGAACCATTCGTAATCCTTCTTCGCAGTGTGGCATGTAGCATTGTCTCGTTAAGAACCTCACCTCCGCAAGGGAATACAGTCGCCATAAAGGGTTGCACTTAGGCAGTTACGATGTTCAGGTACATGACAGCTGTCAGAATTCGCTCAAGTACATGACAGCTGTCAGAATCCCCAAGAAAGTATTGATCAGACCATCACACTCCTTCCAGCCGCCTGGATCCGTTCCACAGTGCATCTAAGTGAGAAGACTTCCTTGGGTAAACTTCGCACACGAGCTTGTTCGTCGACATGGTGTAACAGCAACCCGGATTCGTCTGACCATGAGACCCCCTTTTAGTCTTCTATGGTCGAATGTCGATGATTACGTGCCCACTACAAGCGTTGACAACGGTGAACGGCTGTGATCATAGGCACACGAATGAGTCTGCGGCTGCGGAGATCCATAGCCAAGAGATAGTACGAACGGTGGGTTCGAACACATTGAGCCCTTCACCACAATTGAAACCATGGGTAATGTCAGCCACAGTAGCCCTCTTGTTGCTGCGGACAAGACAAGATAGCCTGTACTGACCTCTAGCATCAATGAGGCGTGGCCTGCCCTTGCCTTGTCTACGGCTCAAAGTGTCACCTGTTTCGGACTACCTTTGATAGGTAATAACTACTGTATAGAGTGAGAATCCTAACAGCGTCGCTGTTTCGGAGATGCTCTTACCAAGACGTCTTGCCATAACGATTTGAACTTTGCCGAAGTCAGATAAATCCTGAGATTTTCCCTTGTCGAGACGACACGAAATACTGACTGAGAGAGCTCCGACACAGGTATTACAGAGGTTGAGCCAAACGTTTTGCAATATTTGGATCACTTTATGTCTTCATACGTACCTTTAAGATGAAAGCTGACTAGCATTCAAAGTATAGCACCGTATTTAGCCATCTGTCTGCCAGTTCTTCGATTCCGCAGTGGTGGAGTTCTTGTCCTTCGAGGCAAAGGACTCCTTCACCCCAGCTGCCACCTCCTCTTGGTTGTCGAAGTGCCGCCCATGAAAGAAGTGGGTCATGGACCGGAACAAGTAATAATTCGATGAGGAAAGGTCTGGATTATATGTTGGGTTTGGCTTCAGCTCGATGCCCTCAAGTTCCTGGATTTTTGCCAGGGTCCTTCGCGCGGTATGAGGCCGAGCGTTATCCTGCTGTATGAGATAGCGCTTTCTGTTCATCAGAGCCGGGTATTTCTCCTCCAAAACAGCATACATCCGCTCCAGCTGTTCAGAATACATGTTGGCGTTGTTGGTCAGACCGTCTGGAACACATTCGTAACGGATTATCCCCTCGAAATTCAACCAGACGCAGAGCATTACCTTGTGCTCGAAGCACCCACGTTTGGAAATAGGTTCTGGAAGCTGGCGCGGGCTCAACCACTGGCGTTGTGTGTTAGGATTACGGAAATAGACGCACTTTTCATCGCACGTCACAATTCTCTTGATGAAACGCACATCTCGAGGGTTTTCTAGGAGTTTCGTGCACACTTCCACTCGGAGGGTTGCTTCAGCTGGCGTCATTTTGTGACGTGCAATGCGACAGCTCCTGTAGACCTTGCCGAGGGCCTGAAGGTAACGAACCACTGTGGTCTGTGATATGCCCATCTCATCGGATAATCCCCGAGCGTTGGTTGTCGGATTTACCTCTGCGACCTGGCGCATTACCTTCGAATCCACGGTTTACTTGCCTACCTGACCTTGGATGATCGTCGAGGTTTCTGTCACCTGAGCGTAATTTCTTGAACCATCTGGTTGCTGTGCAGTGATCCCCAGAACCTTCCGCTTTCGCATGACAAATGTTTCGCTTTGCTTGAGGAGCGTTATGGCCAAGTTGAAACTCGTAAAGCAAAAGTTCCCTAATTAACCGGTTGTGGCTGTTCATCTTTTAGGCGTCCCAACCACAGACAGAACGACGACATGCAATGCTGTTTGTTCACAGCAAGGACTACCATTTTATATCCCTTTCGACTGGCTGCAGTACGCGATTTGAACTAGTTTACACACGTGTCATATCCGCCGCATATATATATATATATATATATATCATCATCATCATCATTGTCAACCATTATCAATCCACTGCTGGACGAAGGTCTCCCCAAGTTTCCTCCACAACGGTCTGTCTTGTGCCAGTCTCCTCCATGTCACCCCTGCATACTTTCGAATTTCATCCACCCATCTCCCATGTGGTCTTCTTCTGGGTCTTTTCCTGTCCCTTGGAATCCAATCTAAAATTTCAGCTGTCCATCGATGATCTCTCCTTCTGGCAGTATGCCCAGCCCATTGCTCGTTCGTGATTGACGTAGTGTTGGTGGCTAAAATATTTTATGCGTTTTAGTGTGGAATACCTTGTCCCTCACTCACCTGTTGCGTGGCCCGGCTGTCTAAAGGTACTGTGTACGTTTTGAGCTACTTTTCCTAGCGTTCTCATCCTCATATTAGTTCATATTCATCCGTTTTCTTATCGTTTGCTCGTTTGTTTACGTTTGGAAGCTGCCAACATGGCGGCTTCCGGTATTTCGTTATCATCTACGGGCGTCACACTTCCCACGTCAGTGGAAGTTAACGTACTCTCGTCCTCAGATGTGTCTGTTCAGATGCCTTCCCAGCTTTCTAGTACTCCTGCACCGGTGCCTTCACTGGACTTGGCTGCGCTTTCTTCAGCTCCTGCATCTGTCTCGGTGCCCTCCCTGGGTACTACTGATTCTACTGCCTTGCCTTCGGCCTGTGCTTCTCTTCCCTCACAGCCTTCTGTGCCTGCCGGATCCGAACAGACTTCTCTTCCGAGGATGTCATTTGCCTCTAAAGTGCAACGAGGCGCTACTTCTGCGTCCGATTCCTCTCAACCAGATGGTCTTTTGCAAGCAACACCTATTATTCAGGTATCCAACCACAAGGTGAAGGTAACGATTAAAGACAATTCGCAGATTGGCCGTGAGTTCCATAACCTCCTGGATAGAGGTGTGCTCTTTCATGCTTTACCAAATACTCCATTGCCACGCTACATGGAAGCCCTCTCTGTACACGTGTCGTCTGCATCCATTGCAGGAATTCCCCGTACTCCTCGGGGTATTTCGGTACAGTTCAATCACAAGGATGATGCTGACTTTTTTCTAGCTAACGGACTTTCGATTGGGACAAACCATCTCATCCCGTCGCCTCTTTCCAAGAGACCGGTGAACATCACGTTCTATCCTGTTCCACAGGAAGTGCCGGATACTGCACTTCCTCTCCTGTCAGTCATGTTTGTAAAATTGTTGGCAAGGTCCGTCGCCTTTCTGACGCTCCCCGCGGAACTCGATTTGCACATGCTACAGGACCTCGCCGTCAGTTATTGGTCGTCTTTCCCACCGAGAAGGCCTTGGCGGAATGCCCTACAGAAGCTACTGTTGAAATTGGTGCACGAACGTACAGTTTCAAGATTTTCACTGCTCACTATTGTACACACTGTTTAACACAAAATCACACCACTGCCTCCTGTGACCGCGTTCGACGTGGACGTTCATCAAGTTCGCATCCCACTGCTGACCACATTGGTCTTTCTACTATCCCCACTACCGGTAGTTTGCCTGACGCGAATTCTTCGTTTCTCCGTCAGACGAACATTTCCGTCACGGACAATGCTGCCTTTCCTCCTCTCCCGACCCGTACGATTGTGCATCCACCTTCAAGATTGACAGAGTTGTCTTCGACTACAGATGTGTCTACAGCGGAGTGTTCCGATCCGGGTGTGTTGAGTGGTGGTTCGGCGGATCGGCAGTCTGGCTCTTCTCCTAGCCTCTCGGATATCGGATCCCCATTTACAACCTTGTCTACCGTACCCTTGTTGCAACATCTTCCTGAAGCCTCAGCTGTTGTACCAGTCTCCACTAAGGCAGCTCAGCTACGTACTACTTCTTCGGCGACGTTCGTTTCCTCGTCTCCTGACTTGGGAGGTGAGCCTGAACCACTAATGGATACATCCGCCTCAGCTTCTTCTTCGAAGCGGATTGGAACGTCCAAAGGCGCTGCAAAACAAAGTTAAAACAACTTTCTGTGCCACATTCTGAGGATTCATCTAGTATTCGCGAGGTTTCCGGTTCCGGTGTTTCTCGACCTGATGTTTCTTCAAACAGTATGCTTCTCCGCTCAGGTCCTGTCAATCCTCTCTCTGATGCTGAGGTTCTACAGGCAGTTGATACGTTTCCTCCAGTTCCTGGCCCACTGTCCAGACAGCAACTTTTACGTCTTTTTCAACCTGCACGTACGATTGTTGGTTCTGAAGAATTCCTTCACTCACCTGATCTGGACCTGTATGCAGCGGTAACGCAATTCGAAGCTTATGTGTCACTTTTTAAATCTCTGTGTGCCACCGATCCTCGGTATCAGCCTTTTTGAGACGTTACACGCGCCGTCTCGCCTCCTTGCAGGAGCTCGTTGAGAAGCATATATGTGATACCTTCTATCCTTTTACCGATGACCTATAGCTCTCTTCCTCACACCGATTACTTTTTGTTCTCTCAATGCTAGAGGATTTGCGAACCCGTTCGCAGATTCCCTGGTTTTGCAGACTTAGTGCATATTGATTCTGATGTTTTCGATGTGTGTTTTTACTGTGATTCACAAGTCATGTATTGTAAATTTGCTTTATTTGGGTGTTTGGCTGTGTTTCACAGGTAATGTATTTTAAATTTGCGATAATTGCGTGTTTTTGCTGTGTTTTCACAACTAATCGGTCTCGTTACTTGTGTGATCTCCTCATTATCTCATCATTATCTTATCTGTTGTTTCCTGAATTTGTGCCTGTTTTTAAATTACCTATAATTGTGAGTGTTTGCTGTGTTAGTGCTTTCCTCTATCGCGGATTATTATAGTGGTACGTTTGTTACCTTTGTTATTTTTATATAGTTGCTGAGGTCCTCAATGTTGTTTTGCGCTCTAACCACATTTCAGTTCCGTTCGGTTGATTTATGATAGCATGGTACATTTCATGCATTTGTGCACATGTGTTATAGTGTTTGACATGCCGTTAGGTCTTTCATTGTTCGTGTGCATATTCATTTCCTTTCTGTGTAACGTTGTGCTGCATCGTGGATATACTTACTTTCCGCACTGTTGTTTTCTGTACTGCAGCTTTTAATGAATATCCTATGTCTGTATTTCGTTATAGCAATAAACTGGGTACCACTATGGTACCCACAGTTACCGATACCGATACCATTGCCATTTCAGGGATTTAACTCTGATCATGATGTCTTCCACTCTTGTCATTTTTCGGATCCACGAGTTCCTCTTCTTATCTCTCCTGGTTACACCAAGTATGCACATTACCATGCCTCTTTGAGTTGTCTGCAGCCTTTGTATGTCTCTTTTAGTTAAGGTCCACGTCTCTGCACCATACGTAAGCACTGGAAGGATGCATTGATCAAACACTTTTCTTTTAAGACATAATGGCATATTGCTCTTGAAAATTATGCTGTTTCTTCCAAAAGCTCTCCAGGCAAGTTTTGTACGCCGATTAATTTCTTCATCAATGTGACCCTCACTTGATATCTGCTGTCCAAGATAAACGTACGTGTCTGTTATCTCCAGTTTTTCTCCATCAATCGATAAATCTTCATTTGTTGTAAAAGCATTGTACATCACTTTTGTCTTCTGAAAGTTCATTTTTAATCCCACTTCTTTACTCTTGTCAGCAAGTTCCTGGATCATACTCTGTAGCTCTAATGGGGTAGTTGCAAAAATGACTATGTCATCAGCAAAACGAAGGTGGGTTAGATAATCTCCATTAATCTTTATCCCTTTGTTTTCCCAGTTCAGTGATTGAAAGACATTTTCCAATGTGGCATTAAAGAGCTACGGAGATATGGTGTCACCTTGTCTCACTCCTTTTCCAATTTTTATGTGTGTTGTATTTTCAAACAGCCGAATCTTTGCACTTGCATTTTCATAGATGTTATTAATAATATTAATGTATGCATCTTCAATACCGCAGGATTTCAGAGCCATTGCAACTGCTGATGGTTTCACCGAATCAAAGGCTTTTTCATAATCGATAAAAGCCATGCACAATGGAAGCTCATATTCCCTCGCTCTTTCAATTAGTTCTCTCAGTACGTGGATATGATCTATTGTGCTGTAGCCACTCCTGAATTCAGCTTGTTCTCTCGGTTGAGCCATGTTCAGACAAAAGTGAAGATTTCAGAAGAACTTTAGTGAAGATTTTATAAACCACTGATAGCAGGCTGATAGGTCTGTAGTTCCTGAGATCCTCAATGTCACCTTTTTTAAGGAGCAAGATCATTGTAGCGTTGTTCCAATCATCAGGAATTTTCCCTTCATTAAGGCATCGAGTGAAAATTTGGGCGAGTACTGTTTCGATTTCTCCACTTGCTTCTTGTATGATGTCTACAGTAATTCCATCTTCTCCTGGAGCTTTTCCCCGCTTCATGTTCTTGATTGCATGTGCAACTTCTGCTGGAAGGACTGGAAGAACTCTGGGACTGGTACCTTTCATGATGTCTGGAGTACATGTATCATCCCTTTCATATAATTTGGAGTAGAAATCTTTCACTCTTGTCAAAATTTCGCCTCTATTTCTTGTTACAGAACCATCTTCTTTTCTCAGTGCCATAATCTGTTTTTTTCCCCTTACTGAGATGTCCCTTTGCTATCTTTAGGCTTTGGTTGTTTTCAATTGCTTTCTTTACTAGTTCACAGTTGAATTTCCTTACGTCTTCAGTGATACTTTTTCGTACTGTCTTGCATAGCTCTATATATTCCACTTTGGAAGTCACATCTTCTTTAGTTGTCCTCATCACTCTTCTTTTTTGCATCAACATTTTGGTTTTTCCTGATAATTTGTTCACATGCAATTTGTTCTTAGACCCAGCTAATTTTGTTGCTGTTTCCATAAGAGCTTTGGTTACTTTTCTGTTAACTTCAGAAATATCCACTTCTTCCGATGTTAGGCCTTCTAAAGCAGAGAATCTGTTCTTCAGTTCCAGTTTGAAGGTATTATGGTGTTTTTTAAGGTTGGTTATGTCAATACATTTTGTTTGTCTTATGAGCTTGCTACGTTCGAGTTTAGTGTTGAGGTGCATTTTACATCTCACCAATCTATGGTCACTGCCTGTGTTGAACTTGTTCAGCACACTGCAGTCTTCGATGACGTATTTTTTGTTACACATAATAAAATCAATTTCACTTGTCGTCCCATTTGGATGTCTCCATGTCCATTTCCTGTGTGGCTTTTTCTTGAAAAAGGAGTTCAAGATGAAAAACCCTTCTGCCTCTGCAAACTCTACGAGAGTATTTCCACGCTGGTTTCTGTTGCCGTGACCGAATTTACCTACTGAAGTTTCATTCTGTTGCCGTTGCCCTATTTTTGCATTGAAATCTCCCATAATTATTTTCAAGTGCTGCTTACCTTTATTATTTAGATGACAAATTTCCTCATAAAATTCTTCAATTTCTTCTTCAGGATGACTTGTGGTGGGTGCATAAGTTTGAATAATCTGAGCCTGGTATCTTCTCGAGGGTTGGATAACGAGTCGTGCAGCTCTGTCAGAGGAACTTTCAACTTCTACAACTTTATCCTTCAGTTTCTTGTTTATTATAAATCCAACACCACTAGTTCTGCCAGTATCTGTCCCACGATAGTAGAAGAGATGTCCACTTTTCAGTTCAATGAGATCTTCTCCTTTTCTCCTTACCTCACTTAGCCCGACGATGTCCCACTTGATCCTTTGTAGTTCCTCTTCCAATTCAAGAAGCCTTGAATCAGAAGATAGGGAGCGTCCGTTGTACATAGCCAAGGTCAGCATCAGATGGCAGCCTAGTCCGGTCCTCCGGGGATTCTTAGCACCCTCTGCCTTCATGTCGCACTGGCCGCTGCCTTGGCCAGGTACATTCCAGCTGCCGGAGACTGAGGGCCAAGATTTAAGTTGTGGAGTCATTTTGGAGGGGTTTGGCCATAACTCACCACGCTGGCCAAGCGGGTTGGTGAGTGTGGGATAGCATTTCCTCTAATCCCTAAAAAACAGACCGAACTGCACACACCTATAGCCATGTATGTTCGGTCTGTTTTTGTGCTCAAAAACAGACCGAACTGCACACACCTATAGCCATATATGTACTGAGCGAATGATTTAATTGTTTCATACGGACTTTGCTCTAGTGGTCGAATATACATGATAATCAATAAGGAGTGTGGCCCCCATTTTGGGAGAAACAGTGTTGAATCCCACGTGGCATCGAGGTAATCAGAGTTCGAATAAAGTCCTGGGGTATCGTGGAATATGTGATGTTGATCCGAGTCCAAAGTTCATCTTCATTTTGCAGGGGTGGTAAAGTACTCAATCGACGTCCAATCGTGTCCCACAGATGCTCGATGGGTGAGAGGTCGAGGGATCGTGCTGGCGACGGTAGCATTCGCACACCGTGTGAAGCATTCAGGCTGATCCGAGCGGTATGCTGCCGTGCGGTTTCCTGTTGAAAAATGGCGGTTTGGATGCCCTGCAAATACGGTAGTGCCACGGGCCGCAGCACCTCGTCAACATACCGGCGTGACGTCAATGTGCCTGTAATGCGTACCAGCGGTGAGCGGCTGTTGGCGCTCATAGCACTCCATACAATGATTCCACGTGGCTAGGACGTGTGGCGCTCTACAATGGCGAAGGAATCCACCCGTTGGCCACGTCGTCTCCAAACTTTCACACGGCGATCATCAGTGGTGAGACAGAACCGCGATTCATCGCTGAACACCACACTGTTTCATTCGGTACCCCACACAGCTCTGAAGAGACACCACGCCAAGCGGTGACGACGATGGCTCGCTGTTAAGGGTAGCCTTCGCAACGGACGGCTGGGCAGCAAATCAGACGCAGCCAATCTGCGCATCCAAGTCTCTCCGTACACTCCGCACAATGTCGCCCGTTGTGGCCTGTGGATCCGCTACGGCATGACGTCGGATGTGAAGATCGGTGCGGTTGGACGCCCGTCTCCGTGCTTCGGTCCCTTTACGACGTTGCACAGATCCTTCCTGGGACCTCTCTCTCCAAATGCGACCGACGGTTGTGGCATCACGTTGCGTTTCTTCCGCAATACGATGCAAGGACCATCCGGCGACACGAAGGCCTACGATGACACCTCGCGTGAACTCATCCGTTTGAAGAAAATTGCGTACGACGGCATCTTAACGGCATTGACACCCCGTTATCGTTCTCCAGACATGGTTACAGCAGAACCACTCACTTCTCGCGGCCGTGACGACGTCTCGACAGATGGCCTCACGTGCTGGTTGTCCGCTTGTATCCTGCGCGCCGTTTGTGCGACTGACCTACAAATGTAATCATTCGCATAACTTGTACGTGAACACCAACCCTGCAATTTGCATGGCGCTGCGTTCACGTCTTCGTGGTGTAGCATTTTCTCTGCCAGGCAGTATATATACACATATTTTAACAAATCTTAAAAAAATCTTGCATGAGACTATAAAAAAATAATGTAAGACTTCGGAATAGTACAGCTAATTTTTTAGTGCTTGGCAAATGTTGTCGCTGGAAAGTTATTTCACGTCAGTCATTTGAGATACACGTATAAATGCACCATTGCAAATACTCTCAGATGCTTAGTTTCGAAAGAAAGATTTTAATACTTGTTAGAAAAGGATAATTTGAGTTGCTGTTTCCCTGAAGCTCGAGATACAAAAAGGAGTTAAGTTTTATTCTTACAAGAAATACAAGGGAAAACGGGGAGTTATATTGCCTGATTCTTAGAACAGCTAAAAGCACAGAACAGTTGTCGATAACAACGTCTTTGTTGTTTTAATTTCTCATGGGGTTTTCGTCTGTTTTTGCAACAATATCATCCGTAGAGAAGCGTGTATCGAGGTTATACGTACATATATTAGATTATCGCTATTTTTATTGCAAAACTCTCTTGGTGGTAATACCTTTCGTAGAGGGAAAAGGAATTCTTTTCTCTTTTATCGCACATAGATCGACATCTGTGGCACCCAGTTACCCAGCTAGATTTCGAGAAAATCAGGAAAGAATAAATCTTGCTTTTTATGGCAGCCAAACAAACATACTTTGCAATCTGATGTCATTCCACGATTTGGATACCAATGACAAAAAATACTTAGTTCTTATTGAGCCGCCAGTTTGGAACGTAGGACTACGACTTGCAAATCGAAGAGTTGAAATGAGCTAGTCGAGTATGGTTTCAAAGCGTTTATTTAATTTATTATAGCCAACACAGGTCTATCATACGAAAAGTAGCTTACATAATTTTTACAAATAATGCTGAATACATTGCGAACACAAAGCAGATCGATACACGAATTACCCAAAGTGGTGCTGTCGAAAATGTTAACCCGTTCTCACGAAAACAATTTTTAAAAATTTTAGTTCAAACCACTGGGAAATGTCCTTCATATATTTGAATAGATCTCGTTGAGAGCTTATATACAGTATTTGAATAGATCTAGTCGAGAGATAATATATTTGAATAGATCTAGTCGATAGCTTCGTTTGACTCAGTCTATCTTGGCAACCGTGAGCGCAACACGCACAGTCGTGTTGCGCTCACGGTTGCCGAGATAGACTGAGTCAAACGCGGCGGCACACCTAGAAATATTGCATCATATCCCCCGTGCACAGGAAGTGATGGGAGCGTCGCGCGCGCGATGTATTGCGCTGTACGCGAATTGGACTCCATGCTCTTTACGAATATGCTAACACGATTAGTGTGCGGCACGTATATTTTTAACCCTATAATGATTTCAATAGGGACCTATTTTTGTCACAGGCGGTTGGCCATAAGTTGTCCCATACTATCCGCGGAGTTAGGCGAAGTCATACGTCAAAAAAAATGTACTGCTTACGATTCGTCTATATAGACAGATTTAAATATCGCATCTACGTGCAACTTGGAACTATTTGTTTTGTTTTTCGGGGTTTAACAACCTCCCTTCGACAGTTAATTTTATAAGGAGTTTCTTGTCCCTGATTTCGGGCGACTGGTTCCTTGGAAAGGACGGAGCCAATTCTATAACCGGTTAAAAATTTCCAATTATTTTTATGGAGAACAACAGAAAACAAGGAGCCCGACACTATCTCCTTAAAAAGAGTTCGAGAGAGTACCCTGGTACTCTTTATAGATAATTTAACCAATTCATCTTTTCCATGCCAAGGGAAAGGGCGTTACCTGCTGTTGACGAGAGCTTTAAAAGGATGTGTATCACGATAGGGTGAAACTTTTAGATATCCTAGACAAAAAGTTATCAATTCCCCTTACACTTGCGATTCAGCTTTTCTTTCTATCTTGAGGTCAGATTTTAGCTTGGGCATGCGCAGATAGACTTTCGCAACTACATCACATTTCATCGGTGTCAGGATCATTTGTTACGTTCGTCTAAATCTGAATAATATACAGGATGTCCACAAAGTCTCTTTACAACTTTGCACATTTATTACGGATACACTGTATGAGATATACAAACGTTGTTGAGCACATAAGTAAGAGCAAAGAGTAAACTTTTGTCTACTTCATTACAAAAACTCAATTTGCGCACCATTTGTTGAACATCTAGCCGAAACTCCAGTTCCAACCATCTGCGCTGCAGCCTACACTCAGTAATGGTCGAAATGGCATTATTGATCCTCGATTTCAGGTCATCGATGTCCTGCATTTTTGTTCGATGCACGATATTTTTCACATATCCCCATACAAAAATGTCCAGAGGTGTGACGTCGGGGGAACGGGGTGGCCATGCAATTGGACTATCCCGTCCAATCCACCTCCCAAAGAATGTTTGGCTTAAAAAGTCCCGAACGTGCCGTCCCCAATGTTGTGGCGCACCATCCTGTTGGAATATCACGCTTGGTTGAAGATCCTCCAACTGTTGCACAACATAGTCACGCAAAACATGAAGGTAAACATCTACCATCACTGTTTTCTCACTGAAGAAAAATGTTCCAAGGTTTCGGTTATGCATAACACCGCACCACATGTTCACTTTAGGACTGTCTCTCACAAGTTCCACAAACGCATGAGGATTTTCAGACATCCAAATCCTGACATTGTGTGTGTTTAACTGCCCAGAAACATGAAAAGTTGCCTCATCCGTAAAACAAACATGTTTGAGAAACTCGGGATCTTCACTGAGTCTATCCAGCATCGTTACTGCTAATTCGTTTCGTCGTGGTCTATCGTTCGCCTCAACTGCTTGTAACAGTTGCGCTTTGTAAGCATATAATCGTAGATGTCTATGTAGCACGCTATGTATCGTGGACCGGGGCATTTGTAGTTCTCTGGCAGCGGAACGAATGAACTTCTTCGGGCTTCGCGAAAATGAATCACGAACACGTTCGATATCATCATTCGATGTTCGTTGGCGGCCACTACGATCTTGATCCAACACGGACCCAGTCTCCATGAATTTCTGGTGCCATTGGCGGATACTACGACGAGATGTCGGGGTTTTTCTATACTTAGTCCGGAAATGTTGCGTTTGTGTATCAGATTTTGTTTTGATGAACCAAGCGACGCACTGCGCTCTCTCTTGTGGGGACCACATTTTCATAGAACCGCACCTGCTACGTCAGTGAGGGACCTATAGAAAAAAAAAACGATAATGCCAATTAATACTTTGATATTTACAGTACATTATACAACAAGTACCATGAACTTACATAGTACAGGGTGTCCGTAATAAATGTGGAAATTTGTTAAGAGACTTTGTGGACACGCTGTATAATAATAAATATAAATATTGTTTTTGAAAAACTAAAGAGTCGAAACAAAGGCGGTGCGTCAGGGGAGGGGACAGGTGGCATACGCCCCCAAACTTAAAAAGGCGAAAAAGTAATAACTAGTCGTTCGCCTTTTAAATGTTACAAAGCGTGACATGCACCCAGTGGAACAACGCTACGCAATAGTGAGAATTGTTATGACTGCTTTCCAGCAGTCATTCCATGCATAAATAGCATGCAGTCATTTGATGATGGTTTTCATCATCAGATAACTCCACGAGGTACTTTGAAACGTATATTTTTTTCATCCTCAAATAAACGGAAGCCTCGCACACCTCGTAGTTTTGGATACATTCGTCATGCAAATACACTGCTGGCCACCAAAAATGCAACACCAAGAAGGAAGCATCCGATTGGCCTGAAATTCGCAGCATGCATCGCCCGCGAGAGGACATGCAAACGATTAGCATTGCAGGGCATATGCAAATCATGTGTGCCCGGCACGCCACCGAGAAGCACTATGAGAAAGGTGCACAGAAGGTGGGGTGTAAGTAGTGGAAGTGTGTTGTGCTGCAGGACCTGTGCGTGGGGAGCTTTCTGATGCCTCGTCGCAGAATACGGCAGTCATCCCAGCACGTTTCGGAGTTCGACAGAGGACGAATAGTGGCTTATCGTGACAGCGGTTTATCGTACCGAGACATCGACGCCCGTTTGGGACGACATCCAGCTACAGTGAGGCGAGTATGGATTCTGTGGGTGCATGAGGGACGGACGGACCGACGTGAGTGATTGCCGCAACCGCGGCACACCACCAAAGGAGAGGACAGGCATGTTGTGCGGCGGGCATTGACGGCTCGCACCGCCACATCACGAATGTTAGCGCAGGATTTAGGGTGTGTTGTGCAACAACCTGTGTCAGCCCGTACCGTTCGACGTTGTCTGCAGGAGCGGGGACTTGTCGCACAGCGCCCATTGCTCCGATTACCATTGACATTACACCACCGGCAAGTGCGGCGGCAGTGGGCCGTTGAACGCTCACCTGGACTACGGAGTGGCACGACATTGTCTTCTCCGACGAATCCCGCTTCTGCCTGCAACACCACGATGGTCGGATCCGCGTGTGGCGGCACCGCGGCGAGAGTCTGTATGACGCCTGCATTATGCATCGCCGTACCGGTGCGTCACCTGGTGTTATGGTTTGGGGCGCAATTGGATATGACACCCGCACCCCTCTGGTACGCATCGCCGGTACACTCAACAGCCACAGCTACATCTCCGACGTTTTGGAGCTTGTAGTCCTCCCTTACCTGTAGGACCTGCCAGCGGCCACGTTTCAACAGGACAATGCGCGCCCGCACGTGGCACGCATCGTGCAACAATTCTTCACGGCCCACTAAGTGTCACTGCTGCCGTGGTCCACCTGTTCTCCCGATATGTCGCCCATCGAACACGTCTGGTCACTGATCGGGAACCGAGTGGCCCGGCAAGCACCACCCGCGGCTACGCCTGATGAACTGTGACAACGTGTGGAAGCAGCCTGGACCGACATGCCCCAAGCCCACATCCAAAGCTTCTTTCGCTTGATGTCGCGGCGTGTAGCGGCCGTTATTGTCAGCCATGGGGGCCACACGAACTATTGATGTCTGCGTGTTCTGGAAGTCGCACGGACCTGTAAGCTCAATAGTTTCACCTTTATATCTGTTGTTATGTGTCGAGTAAATCTGGCTTTCCTATCTCGTATCCTTCTTGGTGTTGCATTTTGGATGGCCAGCAGTGTAAACTAAATTATGGCTCTAATGGTAGTTGAACAGGAGCATTTTCGGAGAAACTATTTCCGTGAATAGCCCCCCCCCAAAAAAAAATATTTGGTAACGCTACGGCTTTGAGTCGAAATGCTTACTTCTGCTGCTGCCATAGTTAAATAAATATTTAGTATTATGACTCACATATCTTTCGTTGGTTTTACGACGATAACATTAATTAATCCACGTACTTAAGTACAGTAAATGTCAGCAGTTAGTAAACCTTATTGTTCGTTGTTATGAGTTAATTCCACTTAGCATGGTACAGGACTGTGTCCCGATATGGTCGTGAGTGACGCAAATAAATACATTGTTCCAGTCATTATCGAAAAGGATACCTTTAATCAAAAAGTCAATGATGTCCTCCTTTCCACTAATTGCAAACTTCTTCCTAAAAATCCTGTGGAAACCTTGAAATCATCTGTGGATCGCCTCAATAAGTTACAGTCGTTAAAGGTTTTCTTGGAAGATTTTCCCGTTCCTTCTTTCAACAACTCTCCTAGATTATTTGCCCAAATTAAATTACACAAAGCTAATGCTCCAATTAGACCTCTTGTGGAAAATACTCACTCTCCTGCTTCTAATTCAAGATTATCACTAATAACCACCCCTTCAATATCTCATCCACTGCTGAATTCATCTCTAGACTTCCAAACTCCATTGATGGTCATGCAAGTATGTTTACCCTGGACGTTGAATCTCTTTTTCCTACTGCGACTATATTTGAAGCACACATGCTTCTCATTCATAAATTCAAAGAGCAATTCCCCATGGACGGCACTTTAACCAAGGATTTGTATGATTGCATGTATTCTCTTCGTCAACACAGTTTCTTCGTTTTTAATTATCAATGCTATCAACAAAACCAAGGTGTACCGATGGTGTCACCTCTTTCCCCACTTTTGGCTAAAGTATACCTGCAAAATATTGAGCAATCAATAGTGATGCAACATGGCCAACAACCTACCTTATGGCACCGTTATGTCGACGATATTTTTGTCATCTGGCCTCATCCTAAAAAAGATCTATTGCAACTCACAAATTTAATGACTGAAAAATTCCCGTCCATTAGATTCACTATTAATGAAGAAATTGATGGCAAGATAAATTTCTTGGATGTCAGCATCTCAAAATGTAATAATCTTCCTTCCACTTCTGTCTACCGAAAACCAGTTTCTACCAATAGCATTATTACTTTCAGTTCTCATACCTTCCACCAATATAAACTGTCAGCCCTCAAGTCTCTCATTCATCGAGCGCATTTGGTTTGTAACACTGTAACGTACCAGGAGATGTGACGTACCTGCCAGAAGGACGCACACGACATAAAGGCAGATAGGAATCAGAATGAAACGTCCATGTAGCTCAATTGGTAGAGTGACTTATTCCGGAGTGAGGGGATCCGGGTTCGAATCCTGGCGTGGACAAAAATGACGGAGAAATTTACTTCGTTATAATGGCGCCCGAACTATCCGGATGACCCGACCGTTCAAAATCTCGCATTGGTGTGATGTTCTTTCCACACCGCGAGATAGGAAAAATAAGAGAATCCCTTCTCCAGCACTTCGAAAAAAAAAATAAGGGGGAGATGATGTAACGTACCAGAAGATGTGACGTACCTGCCAGAAGGACGCACATGACATAAAGGCAGATAGGAATCAGAATAAAACGTCCGCGTAGCTCAATTGGTAGAGTGACTTATTCCGGAGTGAGGGAATCCTGGCGTGGACAAAAATGACGGAGAAATTTACTTCGTTATAACACTGAAGTTAATCTAACAAATGAATTAGCACACATCCGCTTGATCGCTACTCAACATGGCCTTCCTCCTCTCCTGGTTTCTAAATTAATTCAAAATGCTAAGAAAAAACCAGTTGTTGCTCTTCAACCTATTTCACCCAAAAAGGAACTAACGTTTGCTGGCTCAATCCCTTTCCACGAACCTTCTGCCTACAAACTCATCAGTATCTTCAAAAGAGAAGGATATAGACTTGCCATTCGTTCTTCTCCTTCAATTTCTCTTATACTCCGTAATGACAGAGACCCAAGACCTCCGCTTTCCTGGCCTGGAGTGCATAAAATTCCGATCAAGACGAACGTTGGATTAACCGCGTACATAGGAAGTTCATTCCGGAAAATTCTCTCAAGACTTCAGGAACACAAATCTGATGTGAAATTTGGAAAACCTTCATCTGCCTTATCGCTTCTTACCGTGGCTGACACTTCTGCTATTCAACTTTGGTCCGATACTAAAAAGTTGGCTCCCTTCCAGAATCAATATGCTCTAAGGTTTAGAGAAAGTTTGGAAATTTTATTTTCCAAAAATTGCAACTCTGAGCTCACCATTTTCGTTCCTTACATCTGGAAATCCTCTATTGCATTACGTCACCCGGAGTTACCATTACAAAACTTACCTTTCCAATCTGGCAACGTAAACCAATCGTAGTTGCACTGATGAAGGCCATAGTAATGGCTGAAATATATTTGCATTAGACTTTTATACGTAACTTAGCGTGTTCTACACTACCTTCCTCTTAATCACTCGTTTTATTTCACACGCACAAAAATCTTGCCATGCGAAAAATGCATAGCATACATTATTTACAAAGAGTACCAGGGTACTCTCTCGATTCACGTAGCATCAAAAAATTGAAGTACATCCACTGGGAAGTACCTGAGGAGATTTCAAAAACGGTAAACAACCAACCGGACGTCCGCCATATTGGCCGCCATCTTGTTCCTTTGCGTGACTAAGCGCAAAGTTGAAAACGGTGCACACTGCTTTGCTGGCGTACATCCGCACGGCTGGCATCTCGTCGAAGGCCTGAAAACGTCGCCCGCTTTCCAGTACAACCACCCGGGAAGGGCCGCCGGACGCAAGACACTCCTTCGGTAGGTCGTCCGAAGGCTAACCACCGGTTCCAAACTAAGGCCATTTGTTGCGTCGCTCCTTTACATTGAAATTTTGTGCACGGGATTTACTTTACTGCTGTAGCGAAAGATGCATAACATCAAAATCGCACCTGATACGTGTGCTAATGCGGTCAGTGATTCAATACAGTCACCTCCCTGTAATGGTAAAACGGGTTTAGATCATATTAATACACGAGCAACGAGCCTTATTTCACTAGAATGTCTAACAGTGTACAGTAAATACAACATCCATGCCTCATCCGAAACCAACTCGGATAGTTGACAAGAAGTCCGCACCTCTGACCACTAGGCAATCTGCTGTTTTGCCCCCAACTGTTCTATTGTGTCAAGTGAACGAAAGTTGTTTTGTGTCATGTCTACACTTTCACACATGAAATCCATAGAAAGAATTTAAATGAATGTTGAACGAACGACGAGGACAGCTCATAATAAAACTCTTCACAGTATTTCGTTCACTTCTCAAAACCTTTTTGAATCTCTACGTTCATTTTCTAAACATGTGCAATTGTCCATTTTCAGGCACCTTACGAAGAGCAGCAGCAGTGGCTCCTTTCACTTTTTCACACAAACTGTATTTCCATTAGAGGTCTTAATAACTGTGACGTAATCTCTATTTAAAGTTTGCCGCACATTACGAAGTGCAACAGAAACGCAGGAAAGAAATTATTAACAGGTATTTCCAATGAAATCCCGCATATTACATCGGAAACGCGTCGGAATTCTTGCTTCGGAAATGACCAATCGCGGAAAGCTTAGCGTGACGTCACAAACATTTATAGCTCAGTTGTTGCTAGTGGGGAAGACGTGTATTATAAAACATGAACAGTTCACATTTATCAAAAATGAAATTACCAAGCAGTTGTTGAATTAATTTAATTTCGCTCTGTTTTATACCCATCGTTTTAGTCGGGTTGTGGCTAGTGGTGTATTAAAATGTTATACTATTTTGGGCATACTACCGCAATTAATTTAAACAGACATGAACATATAGGTCAAATAAAACAATTGATACATGCACTATACCACAGATATTATTCCACCTCCGATATTAAAATAATTTCCTCTATGCAAGAGACCTGTTGTTTCGAATCGCCAGCAAGACTTGGACATTGTGTTCGATGTTGTAACCCTGGTTCTCTCTCTTACCTGGAACTGGCAGCTTTAAACTAGGTTAAAGCGTCTTCTTTTAGATGAAGATGCTCAAAGAAGAGGTTAAGCACACACTCAAAAATGGGGAAATCTTTATCTGTTTTGATCTGATATATGAGAACGTAACTAATATTCTACTAAGTGAAAGCCGCTGAACAATAACGGGGATAAATAAGATATGTACAGTTATTTTTTTAATAACCAGGTATTCATTTTGTTTGTGATGTCCAAATGTGAAAGTATGTTTTATGAACATTACTACAATAAAAAAAAGGATTACGTCATACAATTGTTGCGTCACACGCTGACTTAATCCGCAGTTCCCATTTACGGAACACCTTCCCGAAAACACGAGAACTAAGCGTGTCGTCACGAATATTTCTTTCTCAGTTGTTGCTTGATGACGTCACCTGCACGGAAACACGAAAACTAAGCGTGTCGTCACAAATATTTCTTTCTCAGTTGTTGCTAAGGTGATGACGTCACCTGCACGGAAACACGAAAAACTAAGCGTGGCGTCACAAATATTTCTTTCTCAGTTGTTGCTAAGGTGATGACGTCACCTGCACGGAAACACGAAAAACTAAACGTGGCGTCACAAATATTTCTTTCTCAGTTGTTGCTAAGGTGATGACGTCACCTGCACGGAAACACGAAAAACTAAGCGTGGCGCCACAAATATTTCTTTCTCAGTTGTTGCTAAGGTGATGACGTCACCTGCACGGAAACACGAAAAACTAAACGTGGCGTCACAAATATTTCTTTCTCAGTTGTTGCTAAGGTGATGACGTCACCTGCATGGAAACACGAAAAACTAAGCGTGGCGTCACAAATATTTCTTTCTCGGTTGCAGTTTTTTTTTATTGGAGGTTTAACGACCCCTGTGAGCAACTCAATGGGTTATAAGTAGTCGCCCTTCCTTAATTTAGGGTCAATGACTCCAGGGAAGGGAGAGAACCAGTGCCGTAAGACAAACACAACATCCAAACCTCACCGGGATTCGAACCCGGACCCCTTTCGGACGAATGATCAGAGGCCATCGCTTAGACCACTGCACAACATCAGTACAAACAGAACATTAGTAAATACACCGATGAGTCATTTCATTATGACCGCCACCAGCCTAGAGAAATGAGCGCGCCTGGAGACCGAACAGTGGCGCTGGTGAAGTTCGCAGAGAAGTATATATATATATATATATATATATAACCCGAGAACCCGGCACCGAACAGTAGAGTGTTCGGAGTCACAATGGTAAAAGCTGACGATTTATCGGAGTTTGATAAAGGATAAATTGTGACGGCACGGCGCCACGGAACTGCGATCTTGGAAACGGCGTGGTTTGTGAGTTGTTCACGTGACGCTGTAGTGAGCACGTATCAAAAGTGGTGCAGAGATGGCCGAACGACGGACCGTCGTCCAGCCGCGTGTCCTCCGCAGCTCATTGATACCAGAGGGAAGCGGAGACTGTCACGCATTGTTCACAGCGACTGAGGGGCCACAGTGCGACAAATCATCCGCAGTTACAACATCCTATGCTACAAATTACTGCTGCATCGTGTGTGTTCTCGATTGGTACCTCATCACCTGACGAGAGAACACTTGTTAGCCAGAATTCAGGTGTGTTATGAGTGGAAACAAATGATTGCAAAGGATCCAATCTTTCTAAACACAGTAATAACTTCCGATGAAACATGGGTCCATCTATTTCGACCCCCTCACGAAGCTGGCAACGAGTATCTGGAAACACACAGGCTCGCCTCCTCTGAAAAAAGTCCGCCAAACTAAATCAGCTGGGAACGTGGTGGCGATCCTTTTCTTTGATCATAAAGTCTACCAGCATGCCGTTCCCCCACAAATTACTGTCAATGCTGAGTATTACATTTCAGTCTTGAAGCGTCTGTGACGACACATATCGATTAAGCAACCGGAACTGATGGCCTAGTGGACCAACCTACACCATGACAACGCCCGCTCATATGTGGCTGCTTGTGTTCAACAGTGGTTTACGAAATGCAGTATTGAAATCACGCCACAGTCTGCGCGTAGTCTTGACCTCGCCTCGTGCGATTTCTGGCTGTTCCCACATTGAAGGAGAAGTTCCGTGGCGCAACATTCAACACAGATGCTGACGTTATTCAAGCTGTACATGGGTTGCTGAAGCAGCTTCCACAAATTGCCTTCCCCACATGCTTTGAGAAGTGGACTGAACGATGGGACTGTTGCATATCATCCGAGGGAAGATTCTTTGAGGAAGAATAACATATATTTTGCTGTACCTATATTTCTTCACATTGTGTGATCTTACTCTTAGTTTTTATGGAACAGCCGTTGTATATATATGTAAATCGATATGATATAAAGAAGATACGATAATGTTAACGATTCATATGTGACAAAAGCGAAGCATATTTACTGTATTTGAAATTCAACATCATACTAGTTAAAATATATAAATAGCATTTACCGAAAATAAAGCATTTATTCACACTTGAAGAATGTCTTCAACACACGCAAACAGTTTAAACGCAAATCACGAGGTACGCTGGCCCTAAACGAGGGCCGTACCTAACAGGGAGTAGAATAGGTTCACCCCCCCCGCAAGTCAAACAATTTCCCAGAAAATGCACACTGTTGTAAATCCTCTGAAAAATTGCTTTCGGCGGTTTCTGAAAATTACTTTTGTATTTCATTGTATGCATTACCTTGCTTTTTTCTGCATTTCAGTTTTTAAAAAAGCAAGGCCGTTTTGTCGAGCGTTACCCAGTGCAAAGACCTTTGTTCGTTTCTTTCGGAGTTCAACTACCATCGTGAGCAACTCCCTGGGCTATAAAGCAGTCACCCGTCCCTAATCTAGTGCCAACTGGCTCCAGGTAAGACAGAGAGCCAGTGCTGTAAGAAAAACACAACATTGATGCCTTTATGGGGTTCGAAACCAGACCGATCTTGGACCAACGGTCAGAAGCCAGCGGCTTCGGCCACTACGCCGTATGTGCGGCAACGGTCTTTGCACTAGTATCTAAACAAATTTGAGGAAGCAATGCAGCCCATGAGCCAAAACCCAGCAACAGAAAAGCTTACCGAAGAAGATGAGTGGTGTTACTAGTCAAATTCCCTTTCGAACTCCTCGCGTAATGTGTAAATGTTGTGTAAAACGTGGTGCAAGGGATTTTAAGTTTTCCTCAAACTTCGGATAACCGAAGTTTAGGATTAAAATTATTATAGTGGCATATGGAATTCCCGCTTAGTAAGATTATTTTTACGAAAACCTAAAATTATTAACATGTTGTCATCATTAATAAAATATCATAAAGTTGATGAAAATATTAGGGATTTTCTTACACAAATGCATTTCATAGATTTCACACGATTATTTTCTCTGAGTTGTGAAATTTTGCGCAGAAGAGATAATATTTTTTAACAGATTTACGGATGTTCATTGATAGAATGCGAAAGCATGAAAATCAGGTAGAAAATTAGCAAAATCAATAGATTTTGAAGTGCAATTATTTGGAGGAAAATTTCACACATTAGAAATCTATATGAAACGTCATTAAAAAATTTTAGGGATTCAAATGAAAATTGATAAGAGGAGTGATATACACTGAGTGGCCACTTTATTATGACCACCTGACAGTTTCAAGCAAATGAGCTATGGCTGCACGTTGTTTCCCCCAGAGGGCGAGGCTAGTATAAAAAAGGAAAGCGTAGTGCTTGCGACAGTAGTAGAAGTGCTTTTGGGTGACAAAAATGGTAAAAAATGCAATCTGACGGACTTTCAACGTGGGATGATTGTAGGAACTCGGAGCCATGGAGCGAGTAACACCGAAACCGTCGCATTCGTGAAATGTTCCAGAGCAGTTGTTGTTAAAGTGTTTAAAGGCTGGACTGTCAGCCAAAAAACTGGGTCTCTACATGCAACGTGTGGTCGTCGTCGACTAGTGACTGCTCGGGCGGAACGGACAGTGTCCAGACTGGTAACAGACAACAGAAGGGCAACAGTACAGCAAATTACAGACTATCTTAATTAAGGATCCCCTCAAATGATCTCTGCACGCACTGTTCGCCGTACACTGCATCGGATGGGATATGACAGCCGAAGGCCTGTTCGAACACTTTTGCTGTCTGCAGTTAACAAGAGAAAACGTCTCCAGTTCGCACATGAGCACAAGGACTGGGCAGTCGATAATTGGCAACAAATTATGTGGTCCAATTAATCATGTTTTCAGGTGCACCATGCCGATGGCCGAGTGAGAATTTGACGAAAACAGCACGAAAGCATGGACCCCAAATTCATTGCTACAACCCTTCAAGCTGGTGGAGGCAACGTTATGGTTTGGGGAATGTTTTCCTGGCATGCTTTGGGCCCTTTAATTCGTGTTGATCGATGTCTGACTGGCACATCATATCGAAACATCGTTGCGGACCAAGTGCATCCTGTTATGTGAATGGTTTATCCCAATGACTTTCAAGAAGATAATGCGTCCTGCCATAGTGCTCGTATTGTACAGGATTGGTTTCAGGAACATACCGGGGAGTTTACTTTGCTTAGGTGGCCCCCACAATCTCCAGATCTCAACCCCATTGAGAATTTGTGGGATGAAGTTGAACGAGCCATCAGACAGCTGGATCCACAACCCTGCAATCTCACACTCCTGGAAAGTGCTATTCATCAAGCATGGTCTCAGATTCCACAAACCACCTATCAACATCTCGTGGAGTCCATGCCACGAAGAATCGACGCAGTATTAAAGGCAAAATGTGTCCCAATGAAGTACTGACGGGGTGGTTATAATAAAGTGGCCACTCAGTGTGTAATCCTCCTCTTTTTCTTAGAAAATTAGCTATTTCTGTTGCATTTGGTTTTAATTTTCTTTCAAACTTTTTCGTCTTAAGAAGAAAACATAAAGCAATAATTTTGAAAATTTTCTTAGTGGATTGAATGAATAGATGAATGTTGCCGAAACTCTGATATTTTAATATTATCCGACGCTGCTTTTCTCAACCATACGAAACCTGATGAAGTTTGACTTGTGCATAATAATATGAATTTGTTTAAAAAGAGTTAAAAACAAAATTCTTTTGTAATCTCTTTTCTGTGCTGGTGTTTTAGCATGCAGATTGCGTAATTCTCGAAAAGCAGCGAATGACCAAGCGTAACTAACTGTAGCATTCGGTAAATATGATGTAACATCGTGGGCAAATGATCTTGGTAATTATTTATAGGAATTTTGGTTTTGCTCAAATGCTATTCTATTGGCGAGATGAAGCCCGAAAATCTACCTTTTTCATAAATCTCATTATGTTCAAAAGCCTAATGTAATTTAGTGCAATTTTCCTTTGAGCTCGAGCACTTCTCTGAAATTACTAACATAGAGCTTTTTATGGTTTAGCTGCATGGAGAAGAATACACATTCGTGAGCTAAGGAAGCAGTCAGCACAACTGGTTTTAGGCATTACCTCAAATCACGTGACTGTAATCAACCAATAGGAAGTTTTGAGACTCAAAAATTAAGGACCTCATAACATGGACGAGCGGGCAAATAGTAATAACCGTGTTAGATGAATTTTTAAACATCCAAAAACTGAAAGTTGTAACCAATTTTGCTTACTTAAAATTTACATACATAATCGGTTTATGGCGACTGACGTCGCCTTCTGATCTCCTAGAGGTTTTCTCCATCTTTCTCTATCTAAGCACCATTCTTCCATCCGGCCATTTTGACTAGGTGCTCTCTTTTTTCCATCAGACCATGTTCTTCTAGGTCGGCCTCTATTTTTTCGTTTGTTTGATTTAAATTCCATGGCAATTTTGGGCAGTCTTTCATTGATCATTCTTATTAGATGACCAAACCAATGCAATTGTCTCTTCTGTATGTCTTCTAAAATTGTTTCTGTCACTTCCATCAAATTTTTAATTCTTTCATTCAACACTCAACATGATATTCTTAAAGCATCCATATCTACAGCTCTTACTTTCTTTCTATCCGCTTCTGTTAATCTCCAGGCCTCCAACCCCATATAGTAGATGCTCTTTACAATATTATTAGAAATATCCCATTTCCTTTTTCATGTTAGTTTTTCACTCCACCAGATTCCATTTAGGCGTTTAACAACTTTTTCTTCCCTGTGGAATGCTATACTATTTCTTAATTCCATTAAATCTCTACCTTCTCGGGTAATTTTAACATCTAGGTAATTATAATGATCACATCTTTTAAGTTCTTCGTTATGTTCTAGCTGTATGTTTGTTTCACTACTTACATTTTTGTTATATTTAAATTCATAGTTAATCCCCATTTTTCATATTCTTCTTTTATTTTTCTAGTCATATACTCCAAATCAAATTTACCTTCTGCAAAATGTAACTGATCCTTAGACTTAATATTTATTGCTGAATAAATGCTTCCTTCACACCAACATTTTTGCAACTGTCCAACTTTAATGTCCCTGTTGAATGATATACTGTCCACAGAAATATTTATAATGGCCATGGTTAATAGTTTTTCCCACATGTATAAGAAAGGAATAAACTTTTTAAACAGTTCACCGTATGTTTTCGTGATGTGACACAGAAATAATGTTTAGTTATTGCTTTGGAAAATAGCTTGTAAAAATTAAACAATGCACGACCTACTACTTTTTCTTTTGAGTTCGTTTCTGGGAGAGACGCAACGAATAGAAGAAAAATGGCCTGTTCCACTTCTCTACGTGACTGTTGTTCGTCCGGATTGGTATCATTTCCTTTAAAACTATTTCGCTATAATTTGCCGCAGAGCGATTTAATTACTAGCTGAGCTAATGTAATTCTATTTCTCATTACAATATGAAAAGGAATGTGCTAAAATTAACATTGCAAATTATTTTTTAAACATATTGTTTGAAGCGTAGTAAAGGTTTTTATTCATCGACTGCAAATGTGAAAGCACAAAAAAAAAAAAAAAAAAGAGAACACACACAAAGAATTAAATTTCAGCATTGCTTCTGTTAGAAAACGAGATGTTTCCAGCATTTTAAAAGTATGATTAACTACGATGTTGATGCAAAGCGACTTCAGAAAAGATCCATAATAAATTCATAAACGGCTGTTCCTAAATATGTAAATCCTTATGTGCGTAATATAGAATACAATAGTTCATCACGTTTTTTTTACTGTGTTGTGAACAGCATACACAGCGCATATCATTTATGTTAATTTCTTTTTTCTTCTCTTACATTTATAGAATTTAAAAAGTGCTTGGGAGATTGAGAATCTAAACGGGTTTCGGTTTTCTCTTCTTGTGCTTATTTTTAAGAAATGAATATATTCTCTTTTCTTCTTTCGGTCGCCTGAAATGAAACGTTTACTTACAGAATGCTTTTGTTTGCTTTAAAATGAACCAAAGGGTAAAATTCATCCAAATTTGTGGAAATATTTCAAAGTTTCGTCTTTATAATGAGCGCAGTTTTTCCGAAAACCAAAAGAAATAATTCCCATTTGACGTCATTACACGAAAAAAACCCAACTAAATATTTCTATAAATGTTTTTTTAAATCCCTTTAATCTGAGTTAAGGGTTTGCAGTATAAAACAAAAAAACAAAAAAACAACAACAACAGATTATTGAGCAAATAACACTTTTGGGTTTGGGAGTTTAATGACCACCGTGAGCAACTCAATGGGCTATAAGCAGCCACCCGTCCCTAATTTAGGACCACTGACTCCAGGGAAGGGAGTGAGCCGGCGCCATAAGACAAACACAACATCCATGCCTCACCGGGAAACGAACCCGGACACATCGTCAGAAGCCAGCGCTGAAACCACTGCGACACCAGGCCAACCGCACTCAAATGTGCCCTTTTACTGATTTGTTTTGTACATACTTAGGCTGAAAAGTGCATTTCTGAATCCGTAAAATTCAAAAATGGAAAAAGAAAAATAGCATTTGTATAAGTGTAGTACATTAATGTGAAATGGTATCAAAATACATTGTAAGTAACACAGAAAGGCCAATATATGTCTGGCCGTAAAGAGTTCACATCTATACATTACCTTCTGAACTTACCTAAGTGTGTTCACATTTCCCCCCTCCCCCCACCCCCAGTGGCGAAGTGGTTAAAGTTCTGGCTGATCATTCATCCGAGATGGGTTAGAATCCCGGTGAGATATGGATGTCGTGTTTGCCTTACGGCACTGGCTGGCTTCCTTTCCTGGAAGCAGTGGCCCTAAATCAGGGACAGGAGACTGCTTACAGCCCACTGGGTTGCTCACGGTGGTCGTTTACCCCCCCCCTCCAGAAAAAAAAACAAAGAAAAAGGAAGTGTTCACTTTATTGATTCATCTACTGTATAATTACTTCGCGTTTTACTTTGACACTTCTGAGCCGTATGCCGAGCTAAAGCATTTTGTCTTTGCACTTCTAGAGTCTATTCATCTAAAGAGTGACGATTGGCATTGGTTTCTAAGCAGACTTTCATTGCCTGTCGATGTAGGCATTTTATTCATCTGAAGCCTGACCAGTGGCATAACCAGAGGGGGTGAAAAGGGCCATACGCCCCCCCAAATTAATTTCTGGTTACGCCACTGAACCTGAGAATTGCCATTGAATTTCTAAGCAGGCTCGTATAATTTGACGACATTTCTTTCATCTAAAGCCCGACAACTGCGACTGAGAATTCTAAGTATGCTTGCATAGCATGTTGACATTTCTTTCATCTGAAATCTGGGTATTTTCATTGGCTTTCTAAGCAGGCTGGTAACTCTTGTCATTTCTTTCATTGTGTCCAAACAACACAGAACTATTGCAGAAAAATGGATAGCAGAACTCAATATTCAATTGGAAGACCCCATTTCAACAAAAAACATTACGCAGAAAACTTCACAAAGCCAAAATCCGCGGAAACGAGGCAATTGCTAAACCTTTAATCATAGAAACCAACGCTTCAATGCGAAAAAGATGATGTGCTGAGTATATAACCTGGACATCTAAGTACTGGAAACGTGTGATATAACCTGATGAGTCCTCATTTACACTGTTCTCAGCAGTAGGTCGGGTTTATGTAAGGAGAATGCACAAGGAAGTGTACAATTTGAAATGTGTGGTTCCAACTGTCACACATGGGGGTGGATCTGTGATGATTTTGGCGGGCATTTGTGACGGGCATGTCAATCCACTTTACAGCAGTCGCATTATGGAGTCCCACAGGGATCGATTTTGGGACCATTTTTATTCAATTTATGATTTAATGCTATACACTATATTGACAAAAGTCACCGGACACCCCTTCAAAAGCAAATGAATGGATCCGCTGCATTGTTAAGATGCGCGGTACATCTGCAAATGGTATAAAAACAAGCCTGCAGCTGACCGCGATCATATCGCACTGTGAGGTTGAGTGAAAATGCCGCGGCGGGGGAGAACTGACTTTGAGAAAGGAAGGATTGTTGGGTGTTATACACTGGCGTGCAAAAATTAAGGACGAGACGGTTTTTCGAATGTAACGTCGTGCAGAAGTGCTCCACATCGACTCAAATCATACCATAAGATTCCCAAGATGTAAGAATATGGGACAAGTGAGCAAAACCGTCCAAACAAGGAATCCAAAGGATACAAAGGCACTTTGTTGAAAAGGTAGCTTCGAGCACAACTGGACAGAAGACAGAAACGTCCATGTGACAGGCGGCTGCCAAGAAAATTCCAGTCTTTAGTAGGGGATATGATCACCCCTGACTACGTTGCAGGATTTACAACGTCTGTCCATGCTGAGGACGAGGTTGTCAAGGAGATGTTGAGGCATCATCGCCCATTCCTCTTGTAGCGTCAATCGCAGCTACGGAATCGTTGCTGGCGGCTAGTGACGGCCTGCCAAGCTTCTCCCGAGAAGGTCCCACACGTGTTCCATTGGATTTAGGTACGGGGACCTTGCGGGCCAATCCATGCGTTGAATATCTTCACTCTCCAACAGCTCTGCGACAGCCACTGTACGATGAGGTGTAGCATTGTCGTCCATGAAGAGGAACTCAGGACCCACAGCACCTCTGAACAGACGCACGTAAGGCAGGAGAACCTCGGTACAATAGCGGACACCAATGACTGAATCTCCTTGGAAGATGTGGTCGTCAGTACCGCTACCAAGCTTGATACCGCCCCAAACGGGAACTCCACCACCTCCAAACCGGTCCCTTTGGATGATGTTGGAGGTGTGATTGCATGTTCCCTGCTCTCTCCAGGTGTGTATACGTCCAGAATCGCTCGTCCGACTAAATCGGCTCTCATCCGTAAAGAGAACTCGACCCCATTGCTGATGTGTCCAGTTCTTGTGTTCTTGGCACCACAGAAACCGCCGTCTCCGATGAGCAGACGTTAATGGCACACACCGTACAGATCGTCGTGCAAATAGACCAACTTTGTGCAGCCTCCTGGCCACGGTAAAACGCGATAACGGACGTCCAGGTGTCTGTTGCATGTGCCTTGCGATTTCTCCAGCTGCCTGCAGTCTGTCTCTTCTCGCCTGTAGGACAATATACGGGTCGTCCGCCGCCGTGGTTGCTAGTGAACGACCACTGCTAAACTCTCGGACAGCTGTTCCTGTCGTTTGAAATGCTCTCCAAGCTCGCGAAACGATGCTGTGAGCGATCCCGAACACCTCGGCCACACTATTCACACTTCGACCTCCTTCCAACTTCCCAATGACGCGACCTCGGGTAAAGTCATCCAGATGTCGTCTACTGGATTGTCTGTTGGCCATATCATACGGTGGACGCAACTCGATGTCGTTCAAACCGATGTACACCGTGCAGTAGCTTTCACCGAATTGCTGAGCGTACACTGCCCGTGTGCTTTATACCCTTCTTACACTCCCCCTCCTACGTCATGCTTCATATATGCGCATGCCCTACCGTACCGGACCTTAGTCTATCTCCTGAGTTGTCTTTCGGTCTGTTCTGCTTGCTCGTTCCGCTGTTATGCTAATTTATCCTCTTCGTCCTTAACCTTTGCACACCAGTGTATTAGTGGGCTGTCCATAAGAGAAACCAAGAGGCGTTTAAACATGCCCAAGTCAACTGTTTTGGATGTACTGAATAAGTGGAAGACACATGGCGTGTCTGAAGCAGCAAAACGTACCGGCAGACCAAAGAAAATCAGTCATAGAGGACGTCGAAACAAACCTCAGGAGAGTCGTTACAGCTAATCGACGGAGTACTGCACAAGACCTCAGTGTACAGGTGAGTAAAAATGCTGGAACCTCGCTATGTACACGTACCATTTGCAGAGAACTTCATTCCATGGGTCACCGTGGTCGTGCGGCTGCTCATAAGTCTTTCATCTCCACTCCGAATGCTACTCGTCGTTTAGCATGGTGTAAAGAACATTTATCGTGGACCGTAGATCAATGAAAACGGGTCCTGTGGACTGATGAATCCAGATACAGGATCCATCAGTCGGATGGCCGTGTGTGTGTCTATGGCGGCAGCCGGGGAAATGCTATTTACCACAGTGTACTGTTCCTACGGTCACGTTTGGAGCCGGCAGTGCACTTTTGTGGGGGTGTTTTTCGTGGTATGGTCCCGACCCATTGGTTAACGTGGACAAACCTGTTAACCAGCACGTCAACCTCGATATTCTGGGTAATTATGCCCTACCAACTCTGTGACAATACTATGGAACCGATCCTTGTTGGTACCAGCAGGATAATGCACCGAGCCATAAAGCAAAGACTGTTACGGTGTGGTTTGACGATAATTCCGTATCGTGTGTGTACTGACCAGCACAGAGCCCTGATATTAATCGCATAGAGCACCTATGGGATGAATTAGAGCGCCGCATAAGAAGTTTGGAACCAAGGCCTGCTACTGAGCAACAGTTAGCGGCAGCATAATGTACTGAATGGAAGCGCATACCTATCTCTGTGTTCCAAAACCTTGTCGAAGGGATGTCTCGAAGGGTCAGTGCATGCATTAAGGACAAAGTTGGACCGACACCGTACTAATGTATGTCAATAAATGGTATGTTCTTCTAGGTGTCCGGTGACTTTTGTCAATATAGTGTATTTAGCGTAATATCAGAAAACGACGTCACACTATATGCAGATGACACAACATTACTTTTTAGGTGACACAATAAAAATGACATCATTTCTAAAGCTAACACTCACAGCTATACTCAAATTGGCTAACTACTAATGAACTGATAATTAACACTTCTGAAACTAAAGCTACAGACAGAGATCTGAATGGGGCCATACTATAAATTTATTATTAGAAAATAAAATAGCCTAATTGATATAGTACCACGTTTTATTTATTTAGGAGTGAATTTTACCCCTGACTTACGATGGATTAAACACAGAGAGATACTTTCGAATAAATTATCTAGAAATATTGGCCTCTTTAGTACAATATTCACAACTCTTTTAGTTAAAACACTAATTCTCTTGTATTACTCATTAATTCAGACTCACATTAAATATTGCTTTTTATCTTGGGGTCAAACAACTAAAACAAATTTGAATAAATTACAGGTATTACAAAATAATTATATTAGATTATAATAGACATATTTTCAAAACGAAGAACTACTATGACTACACACATACATCTACAGCTACATCCTCCAAATGATTTCACCCGAATGATTTCTGAATACTAACAATACATAAACTTTTCTATTATAACCTTGTAAAATTCATGTTTCAGAGACTTAAGAACAATTTGCATATAGATTTAGTTGAAATTAATTGCAATAGACACAACTACTAAACAAGAAACAGATTACCGCTTCTTCCAATACAGCTTAAAACTCAGCTATTAAAACAAAGTTTAAACTATGCTGGTCCAGATTCTTGGAATTCATTGCCTTTGGATTTATAAAATATTCATAACTAAATTATCTTCAAAAAACTTAAAAATGCCTACTGAGTTAAAAAATAAAAGATTTTTTTTAATTCAGTCCTAGTAATTATACTAACTCTTTACTAAAAATAATTCATGATAAGGCCAAACTCACTTCTCTCATACTTTTGAAGGAACTAAGGGCTATGTCAGGACTCCTAAGAGGCCTTTTCTCTTGTTCTCTTTGTTTTTTAATAGCATTTGTATACATAACTTATGGTGATATTCCTATATTATGTAACAGCATAAATAAATAAATAAGTTAAAAAAATTAAAACTACATGATTTAATTTTTAGAAAGTCAGCGTTAAAGACACTTGTTTCATCCAAGCATATCCATTACTTTGAAATGGTTTATTATGCAACGTGGTGAGGCGATGATTTAAATAGAGCAAATACTGAACTGCGAGCGGTGGATGTAAGCCTTCGTCATAATGAGCACAAACTGAGCAAACAGACTTATTAAATGCATTGCTTGTGGAAGCAGCCAAGTTCCCTTCAGAACCCCTACTGAAATACAGCAAACAGGTAGAATTATGTGGAGTAGTCACGCGGCAAAATCGTGGAAAAGTGTAATAATTTCCACTATATCGAGCTTAAAGACACAGCAATGCATTCTGGTGTTACTTTTGCTGGCCTTCCAAAACTAGCAACAAAAGCTGAGCTCGTGACATTTAGAGGAAACATGCGAAGATAAATCTTGAAGGACAGGATGCATTCCAAGCTATCATCAGAACGCCCACAGAAAGCTATGTAAAAATAACTAGAATGAAGTTTATTGAACCAAAGTTTGAACAAATTAATTTTGAAATGTGAAGTCATTGACGCTTAAACACTTTGTACTTAATTGTCACTGAGTGGGTGAGCTGAAAAAGCAAAGGAAAACCAGGAAATTCTGGTTATCTTTTTCACATCCTGCACTTGGAATTCATAGGCTGTCACTTAAAGTCGCCGCTTCCAGGGAAGGGAGAGAATCGGTGTTGTGAGAACGCATGCGATATTAATGATCTACTAGGTATTCCTTTTTGATTGAAGGCTTAACGAACACGGTGAGCAACTCGATGCGCTGTAAGCAGTCGTCCGTCCCTAATTTAGCGTCACTGACTCCTAGGAAGGGACAGAGCAGGTGCCGTAAGATAAACACAACATCCATGCCTCACCGGGATTCAAACCCGGACGCATCTCGAACGACTGATCGAAAGCCAACTCGTGGACCACTGCGCCATCAGGGCGGCAACTAGGTATTCAAACCTGGGCCTAGCAGAATAGAGTCCAAAAGTTCGAATTCTTACAGCACTCGGCGAAATTCAGTTTTCTTTACAGAATAACAGAACAAAGCAGATTGCTATATGCTGACGACACCGTCCTGTTGGCAGAGAGCAAAAGTGAGTTGCAGAGTATGTTGTCCCGGATGTACGAAGTTCGCATGAAATTCAAACTGAGTATAAATAAGAAAAAACAACTAAATTATGGTTTTTGAGCGAGGATCTGTTAGTACTGAAGGTAATATAAGTCTAAATGGAACAGTGATTGGCCAGGTGAATGAGTTTGTGTATTTAGAAAGCATGTTTTACAGAGAGAACAAATTGGATGGTGAAATTAGTAGGCGAGTGAGTTCTTTTTAGAAAGTCATAGTTGCTTTGGGAGGTTTTCAAAGAATGATGAGGTTCTCAAGGGAGTCCCGCATGGCTGTGTATGAAAGTGTAATTGTTCCTACTCTGATGCATGGCAGTGAAACCTGGGTGCTACAGAAGAAACATTGGAGTCATTTGTGTGCTGGAGAAATGCGTTATTTACGGGGGGTTTGTGGCAAGACGCGTTCTGATTGTGTGAGGAATGAAGATGTGTTGCAGTTGTGTAATGTGAGGCAAAATGTTGTTAGCAAGGTGGAGATTAATATGCTCGATGGTTTGGCCATGTTTAGAGAATGAGTGATGAGGTGGTTACTAAGAAAATTATTTTAGTCCAAGTTGCAGGAAGGAAAGGCAGAGGACGGCCAACGAAGTCATGGGAATATCAGATTCAGGAGTGTTTGCATGAGAAAAAGATTATGAGTATGAAGTATAGAAGGTTTTGTGTACGACGTGTGATAAACTAACAAATAAAAATAAACTAACAAATTGAAAGCTTGCAAAACTTTTTGACGTAGGACTACGTCTAAATCCAGGGATAGTATGGGGCGATTACGGCCGTCCGTATGTAACAAAAGTGGGTGCCAACTGAAATCATCATAGCGTTAAAAATACGAGCCGACACACTAATCATGTTAGCATATTGTAAACAGCATGGAGTCCAATTCGCATACGACGGAATACATCGTGCGCGCGACGCTCCCCTCGCTCCCTGGGTGTGGAGGAAATAATGCATTATTTCTGGGTGTGCTACCGCGTTTGACTCAGTCTATCTCGGCAACCGTGAGATCAACACGACTGTGTCTGGTATCGTTTTAAAGCTCCCGACGAGATCTATTTAAATATTTAAAGAACATATCACAGTAGTTTAAACTAAAATTTTTAAAACTTGTTTTCGTGTGAACGGGTTAACATTTTTGGCAATGCCTCGGAATTCACAGAACGAACGCAAGCAAATGTGGAGAAAATCAAAACGAGAGGCAAGACCAAGTGATAAGGAATGTAAGAAGCCGAAGAAGACAGAGCACTACGTTAGGTAATTCGTGTATCGATCTGCTTTGTGTTCGCAATGTATCCAGGATTATTTGCAAAAATTATGTAAGCTACTTTTCATATCATAGACCAGTGTTGGCTATAACAAATTAAATAAACGCTTTGATACCATAATCTACTAGCTCATTTCAAGTCTCCAATCCACAAGTCGTAGTCCTACGTTGCAAACTCACGGCTCAATCAGAACTGAGCCTACCTGTATGTTTTTTTTTTTTTCAAAACATAACACAATTCTTTATCCTGCGAAGGAACAGTACGTTTCAGTCTTAAAGACCACATAAACAACTAGTGGAAAGATGCATTAAAACATATGCAGTTCCAGGAAAATTAAATGAAGCAGAAAAATGCACACGGAGTAGAGGAATCAAACTGCTTTTTATATTATTTCACTGCTATTCACCTGCTGAATTTCGAGATATTCAAAGAATAAGTCAGCATAATAATGTTATAAAATTTACATAACTGGCAATGAAATACCGAAACAGCAGGCGCGAATGCGTAGAAATCGTGGTATTACTATTATTTCAAAGACAATGTTTAGTTTATCTGCCGCGATTAATATATGTAAAGTTTAATCAGCCATGGATATTTTTTTTTATTGGAGGTTTAACGACCACCGTGAGCAACTCAATGGGCTGTAAGCAGTTGCCCGTCCCTAATTTAGGGTCACTGGTTCCAGAGAAGGGAGAGAGCAAGTGCCGTAAGACATGCACAACATCCATGCTTCACCGTGATTCGAACTCAGACCCCTTTTCAGATAAATGATCAGAGGCCATCGCTTAGGCCATTGCGCCACCGGGGCGGCCACCCCTGAATTGCCGGAGGTCTATAAGTTGAGTTGCTCGACACTACTGTCTCCAGGGAAGAGGGAAAAACCAGAGCTTAGAGTAGAAACTATCCCCGGCGTCATGGAAGACTTGAGTGAGTCACCCATTCAGAATTTAAAGTTTCTAGCTCTTTGGAAAGGAAAGAGTCAAAAGCTAGAGGAGGTCATTCATAATTACTTGCTCCGGGAAAGGTTAAATCCCTATTTTATATGCTAACCAATCACAGAAGCATTCAAAATCGGAAGAGGTCGCATATTTCCTAATTCATTGTTACTCTCATTTGGGAAAAAGAAAAAAAAACTAGAACTTGCAAGCTAACAAATCTTTAACAACCACCAAAGACTAGAAAGACTCATCCTTTCTTAATTTCCTTTTACTGGCTCCAGAAAGAACAGATCTAGTTTCCAGAAACACATCCTTATATAGCTGTGAAATTCACAAATTTGCGGGTGACAGGGATCGAACGCGCATGCTTCTGCTCCGGAGCCGAATGCTTTCGCAATTAAGCTACGCCGGCAAGAGCTTTTTTTTTTTTTTTTTTTTTTTGATTGGAGGTTTAACGACCACCGTGAGTAACTCAATGGGCTATAAGCAGTCGCCCGTCCCTAATTTAGGGTCACTGGTTCCAGGGAAGGGAGAGAGCCAGTGCCGTAAGACAAACACAACATCCATGCCTCACCGGGATTCGAACCCGGACCCCTTCGGACGAATGATCAGAAGCCAACGCCTTAGACCACTGCGCCACCGGGGCGGCCCGGCAAGAGCTTATCACTGCTCTTGGGTTGTCAGACAAGTTCGTTCGGGTTTGCTTTTTTCCAATTATTGGAATCCTTATTTTTCATGAAAAAGTTTTCACAAATCAGTCAATAATATATTCTTCTTCCTTGTTCATTACCACTTGCCAAAGTTCCACTAGGTTGTCAATGGCTCGACGCGGTAGAAATCCCCGGGCTTTGACTCAAAGAAGTCATCGAGCAACCTATTCAGCTCGACGGCGTTGTTAAACGATACGCCTCCTAGACTGTTGGAGAGGGCCAGAAAAGGTGATAATCTGAGGGCGCTAGATCAGGAGAATCCGGTGAGTGCGGTAGAACTTTCCAACCGAGATCTTGAATAGAAATTTTGGTCAGATTAGCAACGTGAGGCGAGCGTTGTCGTGTTTAAGAAACACATCTTGCCGCCGGTTGGGTCGTTTAAGCTGAATCGCCTCGTTGAGCCGGTGCATTTGCTGAACGTAAGGCTGCGTATTGATCGTGGTGTTCTTTTCAAGCAATTCAGAGTGGATTTCACCTTCCGAATCTCACCAAACGCAGATCATGCTCTTGCGTGAATGCAGCTCGGCCTTGGCTCGAGGTGTTGCTTGCTTGTGAGGACTCAGCCTTTCTTTCCTCTGCTTCATATTGACATAGAGACACAATTTTTTATCGACGGTGACGATGCGGCAAAGAAATCTCTGTTTGTGTCCACGAGTAGCCTGGTGTCGGGCGAGCAAGTGTCGGCGATAGTGGAGCGCTGAAGTTTGTCTCTTGTGTTCAGAGATTGTGGCACCGATGCACCGAGTTTTTGGACCTTACCCATCGAGTGAAAGTGACGGGCGACGGCATCGTGAGAGCATCCCATCTGCTAGATCAATTCCTAAGTAGATTGAATTGGATCCTCGTGGATGAGCTCATTCAATCCATCCTAATGGAACTGAACAGGTCTGTCGCAACGCGGAGAGTCTGTGAGGTCGAATTTCCTCTTCTTGAAGCGTGAATATCATTTCTGAGCGGTTTTGTCAGTAATAGCGCCTTCTCCATACACAGCTCAAATGTCTCGAGCAGCTTTGGAACCTTGATTGAAAGCGAACAGAAGCAGATGTCGAAAATGCTCATTTCTGTCTACTTGGCACTCCATCTTCATATGGTTAAAAAGAGTTAAACCAAATATAATTTCGAAACCGATGGACAAAAGTTGTTCAGGAAGAATAGAGCTACAAAAAGTGCTCAAACTATTGTTCGTGTTCCTTCAAATAACATTCGAGAAAACCGAACGAACTTATCTGACAACCCAATACTTGCAGTCTTGACATGAGCTTCACCTCTGTAGTACATCACATATATCCCCCCTTGAGAAAGGCAGGGGCAGGAAATCGCAGGTTTCGGGTCCGCCGTTTACCATGCTTGAAAAAACTCTCTGTAGAAGAAAGAATTCTCACTAATTCCACACGGTGCGTGGAAGAATCATCACACATTTTTCCAAGCGAAGAAGGAATTCTCATTCATTCCAGACGATACGTGGAAGAAGCATCACACATTTTCGAAGAACCCAAATGCTAGAAGATACATTTCCACAATCGGGCGTCACAATCCTTCCGCTCCGGAGCCGAATAATCTACCAATTAAGCTACATCGACAGAATTTATCGCTACAACTTTGCCGTCTTGACATGTGCCTCACCTCAGTAGTAATGTATCACATAGTAATGAGGTGCGTCTGTTCGGCTCTGACAGTCTGATTTGCGTACGAAGAACGCCAAGCATCATCAACTATTATACCAATGATAAAATTTTAAGAAGGTGATGATTTTACAAAGTTGTTTTTTTTAATTTTGGATGAAACTCTAATCGCAGCTATCTATTTAGATATTCTGGACAACTACCCACTACCAAGAGTATAGCGAAATGACGCTGAGTCTTTCTGAAGCTTCCGGGACGATCGCATTTCATGTCAAGAGGTACCACTTTTGTGATTTTCCATCGAAACGTCTTTCAACAACATCTTTTACTTGGTTTATGTTATATCTTTATAGAGATTTGTGAATATTCAAATGAAACCTGAATCCCTAATATCTTTGTTATTTTTGGGGCCATTGCATTTTGTGTTTCCTGGAGGGAGGAAGACTCGCCGGCGGAAAGGACGTGATTTCAAACTCGAAGTACAGAATTTAATAATAAAAAAACATGATTATTATTATTATTTCCAATAATTAAGGGAAAATTTAAAATGTATAACTAGAAGCAATTTTTTTTTATTGGAGGTTTAACGACCACCGTGAGCAACTCAATGGGCTATAAGCAGTCGCCTTTCCCTAATTTAGGGCCACTGGTTCCAGGGAAGGGAGAGAGCCAGTACCGTAAAACAAACACAACATCCATGTCTCACCGGTATTCGAACACCGACCCCTCTTAGACGAATGATCAGAAGCCATCACTTAGACCACTGCGCCACCTGGGCGACACCGAAAATTAAATCGTAAAGATCTTGAAACGTTCTGTATTTCATTTTAGACATTTTAAACCGTATTGCATTATACGTATTTTACACTTTACTTTTCACCCTATTATGTACATGTATCCCAAAAATCACGGAAAGCGCGTACAATAAAATATGTATCTATCTCGTGTAAGCATAGTGCAATACTTCATTTGGGGTTTTCCTTTCTGTTGATCTGGAGGATGCACCGAAAACGAAAAAACTTATAAGATTGAAACAGAAATAGTTACAACTACAATTATTTTATTGCACACATTTAAAACTTAGTCATGTGAAAATGCAATACACCAGGAGGAATCTGAACATATTGGTTGTAAGGCGATTCCCCCTATCAGATGTAAGGAAATGAATAAAATATATAAAGGCAAATAACATGGTTATAACAAAAACGCCACTCTTAGCAGCATAGCTTAGAACTGTAATTAAATGATAGGATTGAGATTCATTATGGAAATCAGGATGATTTACAATGTAATTTCGCAGAGACCAGGAAAACGTTTTGATATTTTCCAGAGATCTGATGCTCTCTGGGAGATTATCCAAAGGATAATGGCTTTGTACAATATGCTATTTAAACCATAATTAAGTCTAACAGACGGTAGACATAATTTCTTGATAGCAACAGATCTGGTGAAGACAGCATAATCCAGATATTTGATGTCAGATTGAAAAATAGGCAGTTTAAGGTGCATTATTAAAAAAAACCATGATACCTAGTTTCAAGGTAAACATTTCATGAATTTTTTAGAATATTTAGTTTTATAAATAATGGTTTTGAATGTGACAAGTAATATGTGTTCAGCATATAGCGAACAGATTTCTTCTGTGATTTGAGCAACCATAACTTATTGTTTGCACTTATATTTGAATACCAGGATTCCAGACAATAGAAGAGATGGGTATAAATAAAGGCATAGTAAAATGTTTTTAGGACATTGGTAGGCTAGAGATGCTTAATTTTACTAAGCAGGCCAACCTGTAAGGAAACTTATTTTGAAACAAAATAAATATGCGTATTCCAGTTAAGGAATTCATCAAACCAAACGTGAATATACTGAACTTTGTCCACAATTTTAAGTGGGATATCATTAATCCTGACTGGAAAGTTATTTATGTCATCCCTTTAATGAACATTTCGGAAATATACGGAGTTGGGTTTTAAAATATTAAGTGATAATTTGTTAGAGCATAATCAATCAGATAAATTTGATAGATCATTATTGACCATTACCTGTAGCTTATGCAAATTACGACATTTTTTGAAAAATGACGGTGTCATCAGCGCATAGCAAAGCATGAGTTGATTGTAGGCACATGGGAAGGTCATTAATAAGGCACTACACATAAAATATCAAGTAAATCAGAGTTTATATTATTTACAGAGACGTACTGTTTGCGATTAGAGAAATAGCTCATTAAGAGGGAAAGTATTTTTGCCACGAAAACCGTATTTGGGTAATTTACGTAGCAAAATATCATGATTTACCGTGTCAAAAGCTTTTCGGAAATCAATAAAAACACAAATAGTATAACAACTGTCATCTAGTGCTTATGAAATGAAGTTTGACAGCTTAGCAACAGACATTGCAGTAGATCTGTTTCTTTGAAAACCGAACAGATCCAAAGAGAGCATACCATGGTTGTGTAAAAAATCAACCATTCTGCTATGAATAGCCTTTTCAAAAAGTGTACTCTAAATAAGTAACAAAGATATCGGTCTGTAATTACAGGTATATTCCCTATCTCCTTTTTTAAAAAGAGGAATAACCTTATCGATTTTCAGACTGTCCGGAAACTGACCTGAATAAAAACTCAGATTAATAATATATGTTATAAGTGGTACCAAAATGGAGACTGCGTCTTTTATGACTCTGCTATTAATATTGTCTGAACCGGCGCTACTTTTTAGGGACAAGAAAGTGATGATATTATAAATTTCAGTATTATCCACGAGGCATAGAAACATTGACAAAGGGACTTCCCTAATTTTGCATAAAGAATCATAACCATATGTCGTTTCTTTTTGAAAGCGACAGGAGAATCAAAGGAAGAGGAATTCACACCAATCTTATAATTCTCCAGCGTGTTCTCCCTGTGTAAATACTAAGTAAGATATCTCAGCGAAATAACCAAAACTTCCAAAATTGTCATAAGCGGTTGACTTGTCGGTGCATTTATTGTTCTGAAAACAACAGAATTCCGAAACCTGTTGTTCATCTTCTAATGAAAACTGAAGTAGCTCATGAACGACAATCAAGGTGTTCGGCCTTAATTTAATCCTGCAGGTGCTTATCAACTGGTTATCCGGCGAATGGCGAGGCATTTACTTCGGTTTTATTGAATAGCAGCAAGATTTTGCAAACTTTTATTTATTATTAATACTACCTTGACTACGTGAAAGAGTACAAATTATAAGCTAAGTACAAATACATGCAATGATTGCTGCGACGTTAAATTTAATGCTAGGGACGAAGGTGTTGCGCAAATTAGTGCGCCAGGGAGCACCCCACGTGGCTGCACATCTGCTTCACATTATTAAAATAATACACAATAGGTTTATCCTGTCCGTGTGCCCTGCCATAGAAACAAGGAAGTTTTGTGCGACATTCGTCATACCCGTCCGCTTCGACTTCGCGCTATAAAACTGCAAATATCTCACAACGTCTCTTTGTTTTATTGCTGTGTTTATGGTGGTTGTTAGCCTTCTTCCCAATAAAAGGACTTCTTTCTGTCATCACCGGTTACTTCATGGTTAATGGAGTCGACGGAATCGGTCCATGTTGCGAAATCATTATGACGGTTACATTGCTTGCAATCTTCTCTCGAGAATGAATGACATAAAATTGAAAGAATTGCAAGATATTCAGAGAACACATCCCTATCATAAATCATCCAGGTAACCAGCCGTTCGTAAATGAAAATCCTTTTATAGGGAGAATTCGAGATAGCGATAGAATACTACTTCACTTCCGTGTCACTTTCCTATCGGGCACTCTAGCCCAGATCTCCTAGCTTCCTATTTCTAAGGGTTGTTTAAGAATTGGGGTCAGACACTCCCTTCCTAAAATCCTTTATATATGATCATTTACTAGCGATATAATATTACGAATCTCAAAGGGAGTAAGAACAAAAACAAATTACGCGTTTTACTTTACATAAAAGATATTTTTAATAAGTGTTCGTCGCCCCGGTGGCGCAGTGGTCTAAGCGATGGTTTCTAAACATTCGTCCGAGATGGGTCAGGGTTCGAGTTCCGGTGAGTCATGGATGTTGCGTTTGTCTTACGGAACTGGTTTTTTCCCTTCCCTGGAACCAGTGGCCCTAAATTAGGGTCGAGCGACTGCTTTATAGCCCAATGAGTTGCTCAGGGTTGTCGTTAAACCCCAAATCAAAAATACAGGTAGGCTCAGTTCTGATTGAGCCGTCGGTTTGGAACGTAGGACTGCGACTTGCAGATCGGAGAGGTGAAATGAGCTAGTCGAGTTCGGTTTCAAAGCGTTTATTTAATTTGTTATAGCCAACATAGGTCAATCATACGAAAAGTAGCTTACACAATTTTTACAAATAATGATGGATACATTGCGAACACAAAGCAGATCGATACACGAATTACCCAGCGTGGTGCTCTGTCTTGTTGGGCTTCTTATGTTCCTCATCACTTGGTCTTGCCTCTCGTTTTGATTTTCTCCACATTTGCTTGCGTTCGTTCTGCGAATTCCGCGGCATTGTCGGAAATGTTAACCCGTTCACACGAAAACAAATTTTAAAATTTTTAGTTTAAACCACTGCAAAATGTTCTTTGTACCTTTGAATTGATATCGTGGTGAGCTTTAAAACGATACCACGCGCAGTTGTTTTGCACTCCCGGTTGTCCAGATAAACCGCGATATTGTCAAAAGTGTTCACCGGTTCACTAGAAAACAATTTTTAAAAAGTTTAGTTCAAACCACTGTGAAATGTTCTTCATATATTTGAATAGATCTCGTCGAGAGCTTTAAAACGATACCACGCACAGTCATGTTGTGCTTACGATTGCCGAGATAGACTGAGTCAAACGTGGTGACACACCCAAAAAATATTGCATCATCTGCCCCGTACCCAGGGAGGAAGGGGAGCGTCGCGCGCACAGCTCCGTCCCTAAAACGAGATGGAGTGATATTTAGAAAAAATGTAACTATGTGAGGTGCTCACAGAAGTTCTGATATGGCAGGGATGAATGTGTTGGGAATGCCATCAGAACGACAGTTACCCAGAAGGACACACGATTTCTGTTGAATGTTAAAAAATACTCTAAAAATTGACGAACTTGGGATTTTGATGGTGCCAAAAGTTGCTCGGAGGAAATAGGCTGGTCTCGCTGGAAAGAGAAGTTCTAGAAGTTTTGAGGGATATTTAACAATAATATACTGTATACTGTATGTGACTATGCCAAGAAAAGTTAGAATTATTCACACCGAGGAGCAAGTAAACCACGCCGTTCCGTTGCTAATTTAGGGCCACTGGCTACAGTAGATTACCTTTTTCCTCCGAGCAACTTTTGACACCATCAATTGATATGGAGAAACACAACTACACGGGCCTTATTTGGTGAGCCCAACGTGGCTCAAGCCCATATTATTATTATTATTATTTATTATAGCCCATTGCCGCTATTATTTAGGCCCGGCCCGGCACGTTATGAGCCATTTTATATTACTTTGTCTTTCTATTGCATTTTATTAAATTTTGAAAATTCAGTAATGACATGAGATGTTATAGAAAATATTTAGTTGAATGTAAGCCTAAAAATATTAACTATGCCAATCATCGAAGAACTTTAAAAGAGAAAAAAAAAATCCTAAGCAAGTTCAAAATCTCCCTTTCTCTGAACTACCAAGCGGTAACACTACAAAGGTCGATCCCCATACGAATTAGGGATAGGAGAAACAATCGATGTCGTCCCTCTCACTCATACAAGCACACACATACCCCACCCCACTGTAGACACCCATCTCTCCGTCCTGCACTCCACACACACTTGCTCGGGGTCCAATTTTTTTGTTGTGAACAAGCCTCAGAGTGTTTTTGCCACCTACAAATGGTAAAAACATTGTGAATGCCTCTCCTTGCCTCTGTGATTAAGTCCTGGGCTATGTCATGGAATTACGTAAAACCAGTAAAGCTGTTAAACACGCCAGGATATGGGGAAACACGACTTTTCTCTTTCTTTACCATTGCGATAGAAAGAATGGGTCAACTTGGCTCGGCTGTAAGTGTCTGGGAGAAAGCCCGGCCCGTTACTTCGTGCTCTAAACTGAAAAAAGCCCGACCTGTCCCATGCAGACTTCTAGGTTGTAGGGAAGGAGGGTGTCAGCGGCGTCCGACAACGCACCACTGATGCTTCATCCGGGACTCAAGCCCAAACCCAAGGCCCATTTCTCTGACCAGTCGGCCACAGCGGCGGCCTTAAATATTGGAATATTCAGTTCTTATTTTAAGCCTCCCTGGTTGACCAGTGGTCAGAGGAGTGAAGTGTGTGTTGGTCGCTTCGCCGGAGCGGTGCCCTACATTACAGTTCGACGACTCGCTATAGCTTCTGACGGCGATCAAGGTCAATATGAACTACTTTTTAGTAGTTCCGCATTTTAGAAAAAGAAAACAAAACTGATCATTGCAGGTATGTCTTTCATAATCAATTCTCCATAACAAGAAAAAAATAGCTTCGTTGTTCCTGTTTTTAAAAACCGTCCACCAAAGTCATTTCGTCAGTAAAAGTTTTTAGTGGTAAGAATGTGTCAGTCGTTTTTTCGTATCAATGAGGAAGTTGCGGCCTAGCATTTTGACACAAAGTTGCAGTTAAGTGCGTGACAAAATGACCCGCCCTTGAAGTTGTTAACTAACCACTGTACAGTTCAAATTCTTGCGTTTCACACGATCACCCGTTGAAATCGCAAGCAATGTATGAAATTAGAGTTTCGCCACTAAAACAGACATCAACAATGACGACTAACACTGATCCAGTGAACCTTATCGTGAAAACAATTTAGGTAGATGCTGAAGGTTTCTGTCGTATTACTATTAAATAATTCATCTATTTCTTTTTTTATTTCATAATCAGAATTTTTTCGTAATTTTGTGTCTAGCCATCCGTGCGATCATTATGGGTCATCCGCTAAGGCTTTAGGGAAGGTGGGGAAAAGGACAGGAGGCCTTTAACGCATGTTTTTGAAATCGTGACAATGCAAGGTAGATGAAAGAATTTGGTTCCCCATTTAATTGTATTTCGGCGTGACCGGGAGAGAAGGGGTGATATCGTAAGCGGAAATATGAAGTAATTCTACGCTGGTGTTATAACGAAGTGAATTTCTCCGTCATTTTTTTCCGCGCCAGGATTCGAACCCAGGTCCCCTCATTCCGTAATAAGTTGCTCTACCAATTGAGCTACGCGGACATTTTATTCTGATTCCTATCTGCCTTTATGTCGTGTGCGTCCTTCTGGCAGGTACGTCACATCTCCTGGTACGTTACATCATCTCCCCTTATTTTTATTTTTTCGAAGTGCTGCTCTTATTTTTCCTATCTCGCGGTGTGGAAATAACATCACACCATTGCGAGATTGTGAACGGTCGGGTCATCCGGATAGTTCGGGCGCCATTATAACGAAGTGAATTTCTCCGTCATTTTTATCCACGCCAGGATTCGAACCCGAGTCCGCTTATTCCGGAACAAGTCGCTCTACCAATTGAGCTACGCGGACATTTTATTCTGATTCCTATCTGCCTTTATGTCGTGTGCGTCCTTCTGGCAGGTACGTCACATCTCCTGGTACGTTACATCATCTCCCCCTTATTTTTATTTTTTCGAAGTGCTGCTCTTATTTTTCCTATCTCACGGTGTGGAAATAACATCACACCATTGCGAACGGTCGGGTCATCCGGATAGTTCGGGCGCCATTATAACGAAGTGAATTTCTCCGTCATTTTTATCCGCGCCAGGATTCGAACCCGAGTCCGCTTATTCCGGAACAAGTCGCTCTACCAATTGAGCTACGCGGACATTTTATTCTGATTCCTATCTGCCTTTATGTAGTGTGCGTCCTTCAAGCAGGTACGTCACATCTCCTGGTACGTTACAGTGTCCAAAGGTGAAGCATAATCAACAATAATGTTAAATTACAAAACCGAAAGCACAATGAAATAGGCTCTTCATTTTACATAAATATCTTAGGGAGAACTAAATGTGCAGTACAAATCACATAAAAAATGATGAAACAGGAAAAAGTACCAATTGTTCAAAATGGTGAAAGATGCAGCCTCGACAAAACAGTCTCGACGTCATAGGGAATACGATACCTTCCTTAATAATCCTCTGCCTCTTCCGACTCCTCTGTCTCTTCCGATTCCTCTCTCTCTTCCAACTTCTCTGTCTCTTTCGCTGTGTCTAATCCTCCGTCTTTTCCGCTGTAACCAATGCTCTGTCTCGTGCGACTACTTTGCCTCTCCCGCTGTACCTAATCCTCTGTACCTTTCGTTGTGTATAAACCTCTATTTCTTCCGACTCTGTCTCTTCCGCTGTACCTAATCCTCTGTCGTTTCCGATTCTTTGTCTCTTCTGCTGTACCTAACTTCTATCTCTTCCGACTGTGTCCCTTCCGCTGTACCCAATCCTCTGTCTCTTCCAATTTCTCTGTCCCTTCTGCTGTGTCTAATCCTCTGTCTCGTCTGACTACTCTGCCTCTTCCGCTGTACCTAATCCTCTGTCTCTTCCGCTGTACTTAATCTTCTGTCTCTTCCGCTGTACTTAAACCTCTGTCTTTTCCATTGTACCTAGGTTTCGTTACCGTACGCTAGAGGAGGAATAAATTTAGACTTTCATGCCGAACCATTCTGTTTGTAATGACATATACAGACTCTTCGTTACAAGAAAGCCTATGTAAATTCCTTAAAATGTCGAATTATTTTCTGTGTTTTTCTTTCAACACTTCCCTGTACTGCACTTAAAATTTGCATTTTTTCCCCTCCTCTTTCCGAAGCATTACCAAATTCGCATGAAGACGTATTACACCACAAGTTGGATTAGTAACGTAATTTTGCAACAGTATTTACAACGGTACTTGTTAGCACAAATGCGCCGTACTCTCACTGTTTCTATGTTGCATCTCCAGAAAACTTGAAAATTACCTTGCCCTGGAGCGGAAATCGAAACCGCGTCTCCCGCTCACAGTTTTTTTTATTGGAGGTTTAACGACCACCGTGAGCAACTCAATGGGCTATAAGCAGTCGCCCGTCCCTACTTTAGGGTCACTGGTTCCAGGGAAGGGAGAGAGCCAGTGCCGTAAGACAAACAAAACATCCATGCCTCACCGGGATTCGAACCCGGACCCCGTTCGGACGAATGATCAGAGGTCATCGCTTAGACCACTGCGCCACCGGGGCGGCGCTCACAGTTTGAACATGCTATCCGTTACACCACACATGACAAGCAAGCGCCAAGCAACTGAAGCTAAGGAGATGTAGCTTAGAAATATGAATCCCCTTCAGATTTCCATTTAAGGCACAGTACTATTACACCACCCAGGACAAGGAAGTTCCAAGCAACTGAAGCTAAGCAGATGTAATTTTGAAATCTGAATCCCCTTCAGATTTCCATTTAAGCATGGTACTGTTACACCACCCAGGACAAGGAAGTTGCAAGCAACTGAAGCTAAGCAGATGTAATTTTGAAATCTGAATCTCCTTCAGATTTCCGTTTAAGCACTGTACTATTACACCACCCAGGACAAGGAAGTTCCAAGCAATTGAAGCTAAGCAGATGTAATTTTGAAATCTGAATCTCCTTCAGATTTCCATTTAAGCATGGTACTGTTACGCCACCCAGGACAAAGAAGTTGCAAGCAACCGAAGCTAAGCAGATGTAGCTTTGAAATCTGAATACCCTTCAGATTTCCATTTAAGCATGGTACTGTTACACCACACAGGACAAGGAAGTTCCAAGCAACTGAAGCTAAGCAGACTTAGTTTTGAAATCTGAGAGCCGTTCAGATTTTGCGCAAGTCGAAGCTATCCCGTGCTTCCTCGTGGGGTCAACACAACCTTTTCTCACATCCAGGGTAGGATGTAGGTCACACGTCCCAATTATAAGCTACATGGAAACAGTGGAAATACGGCACATTTGTGTCAAGTCCATGTGTTTGGAAGAATTATTTCTTCTGGGAGATTCGTTTCCCACTTATATGTATGGAGTTTACAACGTATAAAACGTGTATTTCTTTCTTTACCCTACGATTTAAAAAATTCATTGTGTGGAATAACTGCGCGAGATATACAATTTTAGGCATTATTTTTGAAATCACAGTTGCAAACCTCCTCATCTCTGATCACAAGGTGAGTATAAGATAGTTCATGTTTACCCAAAGGCAATATTGTCGTAGCTTTATTTCTCGTGCCGAATTTGCATGATTGTCTTTAAAGTATGTCCTTTTATTCGGTGCTAAATGTGTGCTAAAACATTGCACACTGCTTGACATAAAAAATGCCACACCAGGAAGTATTTGTCTGAGCGCCACGTAAATTGGAGGGTATGTGTTGACATCTGGGTTATGTAAATGATTACTGTTGAGAACCAACCACGTGAAGGAGATAAAAGGGCAAAAGGCTCGGTATAGCTAAGTTTGGTCGTCCTCACTTGAGTTTATGGGCCATTTTATCAGAGTGGTCTGGGTGGCAAAAGCACGTGTAAGAAGGGAAAATGCTTGGGCAAAGTCATCGGCTATAGTACATCACACAAACACCTTTATTACATAGAGGCTTCACCATAGGGCAACGCAAGACTGGTTAGTCTCTGCATCGCATCGCAATTGAAACGCATAATTATGCAGCAACCGTCGGCCGAATATAGCAACAGTAACTGGAGGAAGCTAGCGCGAGTCGCCGCAGGTTTCCGAACGCCTCGATCGCCGCATTCGATGTCAAGTAGCACCATCCCCACTATCCACAAAGGACAAACATTCGATGAGGTGTATAGGCAGCTATGGACATTCCTATGTCAACACCGACTCTGAGTAGCAGATTGGCTGCCGCAATCTGCCAGCCACTGTGACGACTAGTACTCACTGCAGCTCGTCGTTGCGCAAGGTTGCATAGGTACTGTACCCACAGTGCGCGTTGGGACGAATGGAGACATGTATTTATGCACGAGTGCAGTCCTAAAATCTAGCATTGTTCAGTTATTGGGTTGGTACGAATGAAATGTCCTGCAAAGTTCCAGCACACGTGGACAGCGAGAACGAAAGAGTAGGACAACTTACCTAGGCAAATTAATCCATCTCGGCATCGACTCATAGTTGCCATCTGTCCGGCAAAGGCCATGATCTCGGAACGAAAAATGTCTTGTGGCTGGGATCCGAAGAAGTCATCAACTGCACGTTGAACCTCGTTGTCTGTTGTGAACTGTTTCCCGGAGGGGAACTGATCCAGGTGACGAAACAGAAGATAGTCTGGCGGAGAAAAGTCCAGGAAATAGGAAGGATGAGGCAGTGCTTCATAGCCTAAAGCACTTAGTATCAGCATCGTTCGTTGTGCGACACGAGGGCGAGCGTTGTCCTGGAGCAGAGGAACACCATGTCTGTTGACCAACGCCGGTTGTTTCTGCAGCAATTTTTGGTGCATCTGGTGTAATTCAGCAGAATGACATTCTTAAGTGATGGTTTGGGCTCTTGCCAAGAAACTCTGGTGAATTATCCCGGTGGTAAACCACCAGACAAGGAGCATCATCTTCTTGGTGCGTAGGGGTGGCTTAGGATGCCGTCCAGCAGGCAGTGCCTTGCTTAACCATTGTGCAGATCGTTTCCGATTATCGAAAATAACCCACTTTTCGTCGCAGATGACGATTCGATGCATTAGAGGTTCCTGTTTATTCCTGGCAAGCAGGGACGTGCAGACTTCCAAACGCCTAGTCTTGTTGGCAGTTGTCAATTCATGCGGCAGCCAAACGTCCAGCTTTTTTACCTTACCCAGCGCAGACAGACGCCGAACAACTGTCGTGTGGTGGACACATAGCTCTACCGATATCTCACGACACGTTTTTCAGGGGTCCGCTTCAACCACACGTAACACAACTTCGTCAGAAACAGAAGCAGGTTGGTGTCCACGTGCTTCGTTTTGCAGGTCCGTATCTCCGCTTCGAAACTTCACAAACCATCGCCGAATGGTTCGTTCGTTGGCTGTATTCTCCTCAAACGCTTTGTTAACGTTTCGAGCGGCAATTCCTGCAGAATGGGCCAGTTTAAATTCATACAGGAAGATGACTCTGAAATCTGGCGTCTGCATGTTTTCTTTGCAAGACACGTTATGGCCAAACAAACCACACTTGAAACTTGTTCTTCACACACGTACTATCTATTTATAGTAACTCTGTGACGTAATACCAGCAACACATGTGGGTGGTTCCATTCCCGCTGATGTCGGGGCCTGTCTCCATTGCTCGTTCGCTCACCTTTCATTCGCACCAACACAATACTTCAACGGGAAATCAAAATTTTCCACTGTGATGACTACTACTCACTGCAGCAATTCGTCGCGCAAGGTTGCAGAGGAACTGTACCTGCAGTGCGCGGTGGGACGAGTAGAAACAGGTATGTTTTGAAACTCTAGAATCCAAAACTGAATCGGATGAAGAATATTTCCAAACATCCCTTTTTTGAAGATCATACAAGTATCGTATATAGATATTTATAGTGTACATTCTGCACTTCTAAGTACAGAATATAGTTTCCAAAATACTGTTACACTACCTAGTGAGAAAATAAATGATGCACATGGAAAACCATTTGGAATGTGGATAACACTGACTACTCTTTGAGTTCACCATGTCAGAAGAAGTTTTCCCGTCCGACCTATAAAACCTGAGGGTATTAGCCTCCTACCGGTGAAGTTTTGTATAAGAAAAACAAGAAAATGAATGGAAATTTGCTCTCATGGCTACAGCAATCGGATGCAAAAATAATTTTTCAAATCAATTTTTAAAGCGTGTTCAAATGCAAATATGTGGCAAAGTGTTTGCGTGGAAATGTTGCATTTGAATGATCAAGCGGAATATGACTTGCACTGGTCACGGACGAAACTGTATCACATTAAAATAATTCTTCTAACTGGAACTCCTTATATTGATTGAAATATCATCGAACAAATTACCTAAGCTTACTTCAACCAGAGGGGCATGTTTTCATTAGAAACAACTGGAAACACGTGGAAAAAATTTCTGGTCGCAATACACAGGATACAAAAGACATTTTCTCAAATTGGAAGCGTAGAACTGGATACACCATGCTACGCAATATATTTATATCGTATATACACTGCTGGCCACCCAAAATGCAACACCAAGAAGGAAGCACCCGATTGGCCTGAAATTCGCAGCATGCGTCGCCTGTGAGAGGACATACAAAGATTAGCATTGCAGGGCATATGCAAATCATGTGCGCCCGGCACGCCACCGAGAAGCACTATAAGAAAGGTGCACAGAAGGCGGGGTGTAAGTAGTGGAAGTGTGTTGTGTTTCCGGACCTGTGCGTGGGAAGCTTCCTGATGCCTCGTCGCAGAATACGGCAGTCATTCCAGCACGTTTCGGAGTTCGACAGAGGACAAATAGTGGCTTATCGCGACAGCGGTTTATCGTACCGAGACATCGGTGCCCGTGTGGGACGACATCCAGCCACAGTGAGGCGAGTATGGATTCGGTGGGTGCAGGAGGGAAGGACGGACCGACGTGAGTGATTGCCGCAGCCGCGGCACACCACCGAACGAGAGGACCAGCATGTTGTGCGGGGGCATTGACGGCTCGCACCACTACATCACGAACGTTAGCACAGGAATTAGGGTGTGTTGCGCAACAACCTGTGTCAGCACGTACCGTTCGACGTCGTCTGCAGGAGCGGGGATTTGTCGCACGGCGTCCATTGCTCAATTACCATTGACGTTACACTACCGGCGAGTGCGGCGGCAGTAGGCCGTTGAACGCCGTACCTGGACTACGGAATGGCACGGCATTGTCTTCTCCGACGAATCCCGCTTCTGCCTGCAACACCACGATTGTCGGATCCGCGTGTGGCGGTACCACGGCTAGAGACTGTATGACGCCTGCATCATGCATCGCCATACCGGTCCGTCGCCTTGCGGTATGGTTTGGGGTGCAATTGGATATGACACCCGCACCTCTCTGGTACGCATCGCCGGTACACTCCATAGCCACCGCTACATCTCCGACGTTTTGGAGCCTGTAGTCCTCCTTACCTGCAGGACCTTCCAGAGGCCACGTTTCAACAGGACAATGCGCGCCAGCACGTGGCACGCATCGTGCAACAATTCTTCACGGCCCACTAGGTGTCACTGCTGTCGTGGCCCACCTGTTCTCCAGATATGTCGCCCATGGAATAACGTCTGGTCGCTGATCTGGAACCGAGTGGCCCGGCAAGTACCACCCGCCGCTACGCCTGATGAACTGTGGCAACTGGTGGAAGCAGCCTGGACCGATATACCCCAAGCTCACATCCAAAGCCTCTTTCGTTCGATGCCGCGGCGTGTAGCTGCCATTATTGCGCGCCATGGGGGCCACACGAACTATTGATATCTGCGTGTTCCGCAAGTCGCACTGGCCTGTAAGCTCAATCGTTTCATCTTTGTATCTGTTGTTATGTATCCAGTAAATCTGGCTTTGCAATCTCGTGTCCTTCTTGGTGTTGCATTTTGGGTGGCCAGCAGCGTCGATATTTATATATAATATCGGACTAGAAAATTGATACTTCCATCACCCTAACCGAATGTTTTAGCAAAATGTTGCACACTCCTGGGTAGCTTAAATGCATATATTTGAAAGGTGACGTAAATGTGTATTCGCGTGTATATATTTAACCAAGGCTGAAAGTTTGAGTAATATGCGTACATTTTCCCTCAGAAACTACACATCCAATGAGTCTCCAACCAATTGTTTACAAATTCGTCGGCACTGACGCATCGCTTGGAGGAAACACTAGACTTGACTCTTTCAAGAGAACAAGCTGGATTCAGGAGCGGCTATAGCATTATTACACAGGGTCATCATGGTAAATGTAGAAAATTTATGAATATAATATAACAATTAATTGAAACATGAATATACGTTTCATTGAAGCAAAATCTTGTACAATAGTTGATGCCCAAACACACTTCGTAATAACATGACATAAAAATACTGTGCCTCACAGAATTTAGAAAGAGCGTAAATGAACCATCTTCATTGCCAGCACTATCCACTGCAAAAATAATTTTTCGGGATACGACTTATAGATGCAAAGATAGCATTTTTACGGAGGAACAGATAAAGTGCAGAGATATCCTGTTTTTTACACTTTCCAACCGTAGGTTGAAGAAGCGTATATGCTCCAGCTTTGTCCGTCCGTCTGTCTGTCTGCTCGCACGATAACTCGCGTAAAAATGGTTCGATTTCGATGAAATATTAGTATGTGGTAGGGGACCACTAGGGGACGAACCCTATTGAAAATGGACGAAATAGGGTCAAAGGTCACGGCATAGGAGCGGGATCCAATCCATTTCCCTTATCCAACATAACTTGCGTAAATATGGTTCGATGTCGACGAAATTTTAGCATATTGTAGGGGACCACCTGGGGATGAACCCTATTGAAAATGGGTGAAGTGGGGTCAAAGGTCGCGGTATAGGAGCGGAATCCATTCCATTGCCCCTATGCGTCATAACGTTCGTAAATATGGTTCGATGTCGATGAAATTTTAGTATATTGCAGGAGACTACCTGGGAATGAACTCTGTTGAAAATGCGTGAAGTCGGGTCAAAGGTCAGGACATAGGAGCGGAATGTATTGCCTTTATACGCCATAGCGTGCGTAAAAATGGTTCGATTTCGATGAAATTTTATTATGTGGTAGGGGACCACCTGGGGACGATCTTATGACGTCACAATCTTGCGCTTACGATGTTGGCGCGCGGTCACGCCATCTGTCTCATTACGTCACGCATTGTGTATAGATCCTATTAAAGTTTTATGACGTCTCACTCTTGCGAGCAGATGATTGCGATTCCCATCTGCCTCATTACGTCACGGGTTGTGTGCGTATGTCCGTCCGCACGATAACTCGCGTAAAAATCGTTCGATTTCGATGAAGTTTTAGTATGTGGAAGGGGATCTCCAGGGAAGAAACCGTATTGAAAGTGAACAATACGGGGTCAAATGTTACACCTCATCGTACAGTGGCTGTCGCAGAGCTGTTGGAGAGTGAAGATATTCAACGCATGGATTGGCCCGCAAGGTCCCCGGACCTAAATCCAATCGAACACGTGTGGGACCTTCTCGGGTGACGCTTAGCAGCACGTCACCCGCCGCCAGCAACGATTCCGCAGCTGCGATTGGCGCTACAAGAGGAATGGGCCGCGATGCCTGAACAGCTCCTGAACAACTTCGTCCTCAGCATGGACAGACGTTGTAAAACCTGCAGCGCAGTCAGGAGTGATCATATCCCCTACTAAAGACTGGATTTTTCTTGGCAGCCGCCTGTCACATGGACGTTTCTGTCTTCTGTCCAATTGTGCTCGAAGCTACCTTTTCAATAAAGTACCTTTGTATACTTTGGAATCCTTGTTTGGACGGTTTTGCTCACTTGTCTCATATTCTTACATCTTGGGTATCGTATGGTAGGATTTGAGTCGATGTGGAGCACTTCTGCACGACGTTACATTCAAAAAACTGTCTCGTCCTTAATTTTTCCACACCAGTGTATTTTCATTTTAGTTGGGGGTTTAACGATCACCGTGGGCAACTCGATAGGCTGTAAGCATTCACCCGTCCCTTACTTAGAGCCACTGGTTTCAGGGAAGAGAGAGAACCAGTGCCGTAAAACAAGCACAACATCTACACCTTACCGAGATTAGAACCCGGAGCCATCAAAAGCCAGCGTTAAGACCACTGCGCCACCAAAGCGACCTGCTGAAAATTAAGAAAATTGAACCAAGGGAATGGCAAAAAGAATGTGAAGAGTGCGTAAGTAAATTACATAAATATTATGAATCCTTCGAAAATGCTTAATGCCGTCTCATGATTAAGAAGAAGGACGAGAAGCAGAACCTTTTAAAAGCGTCATGGATCGCGATTTTCGGTAGAGTTTGTTAATTATTAGTGTGTAACAGGAGAAACATTTTACGGCAAATCAAAAAACAAGCTGCAGTAATGACTGTGATTTACAACATTCTATCGTGGCATACCGTTAGAGCTCCGTCGCTTTACTGATGCCATCATTCCGTAACAATGCTTGGAATGTCCATTGTACTTTCCAGCAATTATTCAGACTTCGAGGTTTTCGGTTAAAGAACGCAACAAATTTCCATTCCTATCTTTCCCCTTCTCTCCATTTCTCTTTTTGACTTGTTGCAATTTTTATCGTTTCATGATGGTTTAACGGCCACCATGAAAATTCTAATGGCTATAAGCAGTTGCCTGTGCTTCGTTTGTGGCCAATGGCTGTTTGGAAGATAGCGCCACAAGACCACCTTTCCACGTCGCTTATTCTCAATGGTGCCATTTCTCCAATCACGATACACCTTAACCACAGCAGATGTGACGTGCCTGCCCCACAGGACGCACATGACATAAAGGCAGATAGCAGCGAGAATATACGTCTGCGTAGCTCAGTTGGTAGAACGACTTATTCCGGGATAAGGAGACTCGGGTTCGATGCCCGGTATGGACAAAAATGACGGAGAAATTTACTTCGTTATACACTGGCGTGCAAAAATCAAAGACGAGACGGTTTTTCGAATGTAACGTCGTGCAGAAGTGTTCCACATCGACTCAAATCATACCATAAGATACCCAAGATGTAAGAATATGGGGCAAGTGAGCAAAACCGTCCAAACAAGGAATCCAAATATACAAAGGCACTTTATTGAAAAGGTAGCTTCGAGCACAACTGGACAGAAGACAGAAACGTCCATGTGACAGCCGGCTGCCAAGAAAAATCCAGTCTTTAGTAGGGGATATGATCACCCCTGACTGCGTTGCAGGATTTACAATGTCTTTCCATGCTGGGCACGAGGCTGTCAAGGAGCTGTTGAGGCATTGCGGCCCATTCCTCTTGTAGCGCCAATCGCAGCTGCGGAAACGTTGCTGGCGGCTGGTGACGTGCTGCCAAGCGTCTCCCGAGAAGGTCCCACTCGTGTTCGATTGGATTTAGGTCCTGGGACCTTGCAGGCCAATCCATGCGTTGAATATCTTCACTCTCCAACAGCTCTGCGACAGCCACTGTACGATGAGGTGTAACGTTGTCGTCCATGAAGAGGAACTCAGGACCCACAGCACCTCTAAACAGACGCACGTGAGGCTGGAGAACCTCGGTACAATAGCGGACACCAGTGACTGAACCTCCTTGGAAGATGTGTAGGTCAGTACGGCTACCAAGCATGACACCGCTCCAAACGAGAACTCCGCCACCTCCAAACCGGTCCCTTTCGATGATGTTGGAAGTGTAATTGCGTGTTCCCCTGCTCTCTCCAGATGTGTATACGTCCAGAATCGCTCGTCAGACTAAATCGGCTTTCATCCGTAAAGAAAACTCGACCCCATTGCTGATGTGTCCACTTCTTGTGTTCCTGGCACCAGAGAAACCGCCGTCTCCGATGAGCAGGCGTTAATGGCCCACACCGTACTGGTCGTCGTGCAAATAGACTACCTTTGTGCAGCCTCCTGGACACGGTAAAACGCGATAACGGACGTTTTTACGATATCACGCGGTGGCGGTAACTCGACGTCGTTCAAATCGATGTACACCGTGCAATAGCTTTTACCGAATTGCTGAGCGTACACCGCTTGTGTGCTTTATACCCTTCCGACACCCCCTCCCCCGTACGTCATGCTGCATATATGCGCATGCACTACCGTACGGGACCGTAGTCTATCTCATGAGTAGTCTTTCGGTCCGTTCTGCCTGCTCGTTCCGCTGTTACGCTAATTTCTCTTCCTCGTCCTTAATTTCTGCACACGAGTGTAGCTACGGAAGCCGACGCCCTACTCGAGTGACACTTTTGAGGTTTGGCTATTGCTTGCTTTACCAATTCTGGGAATATTAAAGACTTTTCCTTAAAGAAACGAGAAAAAAAAATTGAAAGATCTAAATGAATAATGGTTCGTGGAAGGAAAATATAGAAAGTTTCTGGTAAACCATTAAAAATTTGAAATCTAAAAAATAATTTTAAATATAGGCATTAAAGTGCATGTTAAATAAAATTTAAAATTATAAAATAACGCTAGACAGTAAAATATTAATAAAAATAATATTAAGTGAAATATGATAATACTCAGCAAAATATGAGAAAATATATATATATATATCTGAAATAAATTAAAATGAATTGAAACAGAGCCGCGGGTGTCTTAGTGAGCAACGTTCGTGGCTGCCACGGAAAGAACCTCAGGTTCGATCCCAGGCAGGTACGAACGCTCGATCTACTAAATACCCGCCGTGGGTAGAATGGGCAAGTTAAGCCGTAGGACCCCGGACACTGGGCCCCCGGTAATAAATAAGGGCGTCTTCGTCCACCTTTCTACTTTGCTTCCGTGTCCCTTTCCTATCGGCACTCAATCCCAAATCTCCTAGCTTCCTGTTTCTAAGGGTTGTTTAAGACCTGGGGTCAGACACTCCCTTCCTAAAATCCTCTACATCTGATCTGATCTGAATTGAAATGTAAATATTCAAATAAAAAGGATATAATATAAATATATTACGCAAGATTTCTAATCGATCCAAATATTGTTTCTCAATGTGTTTACTATCTCTTCCTGTGCTATTTTGTAATTAACCCGTACTGTCTTTGTAAAAGTATGGGTTTTTTTTGTTTATTTCATTTTCTCTATATTTGTATTAACTATTCTATATGAACATCTCCTTAGAGCCTTCTAAAAGAGTGTTTCTAGGAAAATTGTATACAACCTGATTAGGTGGAAATTCCTGGTCGCAAAAGGGGAAGTGAGAGTTCTTTCTGAAAGAATAGAAAGAATGCTTTTAAAAAATTTCGAAAAATCTCTTTTTTGTTTTCAGAATCCTTAAAAATATTATTTCTAATAGGCTTAAAATTTTAAAGCAGTTAATCTAATTGAACTGCAAATGAGTTTTTCAGAACCAAAGTGAATGTAGTGCATGAATTGAATGAAATTATAGGCAAAAAAATAAATCCGTACCAATTCTTTATTAAACTTTCATATTCGGCCTTTTGTAAAGTCAGATATGAGAAATAAAATAAAGAAACAGAAAACGTGTATGTTAAAAGATCAAATCAGCTGTTGAAACGTTTTGCTTGAAATGCGCATTTTTACGGATAATTTGCTCATTTTATGCATTTATAATCACTAAAGTAAAAAAAAATGGCTGAAACACCCAATTGCATGTATAGTTCATACTCTAATAAAAAATACAACCGCATCAACACTCAAACTTGTTGGGGCTGCGCAAAAATGAGCATTTCAGTATATTAACTTCTTGGCACTTACCGATTCTCTTCAATTGTATAGTAACGTCCTAAAACCAGCAACTTTGAAATCGTAGACCGCGGGCAGAGCAGGCAGATTCCTGCTGACGACCGTCGAATCCGGGAATTCTTTCCCCACATGCGGGTTGCGACAACTCTTCCGCAAATCTTTCTTAACTCCTCATAGTCATTGATCACGTAAGTTGTAATTCGTAGTCCCACCCTCTGCTGTTTTACGTCGAGCTACAAAAAACGCCTTCATCAGGCATCCATTTTGTGTACAGCTGACTAAATGTTAAGCCAATCGCTTTTCTGAACCATTCAATCGTTCTATACTAGAATTCTTTTCTAGGTTACATTTTCTCCAAAAGTTAAAGCCATCAGCCATTAAAATCACGGGAAAAATTAAGTAAATAAAATTATTGATAAAAAAGAAAGTCGTATATGTGCTGCGTCAACTAAATTTCAATAACTCAGTAATTACCAACCATCTACTGCAATATTTTAATACCAAGAATGTCCGCAGCTCCTTAATTTGTAATGCCGTATGAACTCGATGCTTTCAAATAATCCATAGAAGCATACGAGATATGAATTAAAATTTTCTTCTTATTCCGGTTCTTCGTATCTTCAAATTAACGCTCATGCGGTTTGCGCAGATCTTCAAAGTGGGATCCCGTATTTCTCTTTCTTTTATTTTTCTCTTTTCGTCTTCCTTGCTTTATTTCTTTATTTTGCTTTTCCAATTTACTTTTTGTTAGCTACTAGAATTAAAAATAACTTACTATTTATGTTAATCTAATTATGCATTCTTTTCCTTTTTTTTTTCTTTCTGAGATTGGAAGCTGACATGCGTTTTGGAAATAAGCTATTAAACATTTTTTTTGTTACTAATTACATTCTCGTAGAATTTCGAAAATTCCAAATTGCTGTCTAGTATTTATCTCTTGTTTTACTTTAAAACAACTTTCATTTAAATAAAATGATATTAAAAAACAGATGCATTTTAATATTATTTCAGCTCAGGAAAATCCCTCTCACCGAAGAATGTTGAAGAAATTATTTCTTGCGATGAAAATGGGTGTATTTTTCGGTGATGAAATTGATAAATATAAAATACTAGATGAAAGCCCGTCAATAATGACGGGGGAAAATGAAATTTATGATACAGAAGTTTTTGTGTTAAAATTTATGATATTGAGATTTTGAGTTTCGCGTTAATAGATGGCGACGTTGGCTCACAGCTTTCTGAAAATTTCCCGAGCAGTCGGTTACGGAATTTGATACGACGGGCTGTCCATTTGTTATGCGTTTTGTAAAACCTTTAGTCCCTATTTCGTCAACATTTCCTTGTACACAACATTTTTCGTATACACCGACTGTGAACCCTGTATCAATTTCCCCTGTTCTTTTCCGTGAACTATTTTTATTTTGACGTCATCAGATCGTCGTACTCTTGACGTTGCCACATACAGATGGCTAAACACCGGTTCAGGTAGTGAACCAAAATTCCTGGTGTAAAGTTTTCGTATCTCTAAAGAGTTGACCGTGTGACGTAACGCATCTCTGACGTCATGTGAGAAGGATTTGGATTAGAAGGCGTCACACCAACAGCTGCGTTCTTTGTTGCTATGACAACAGAAGAAAGTGATATACGTGTGGACCGTGCGCGCTTAGGTGATGACGTCACCTACACGAAAAGCTAAGCATGACGTCACAAATATTTGTCTCTCGGTTGTTGCTATGACGACTTAAAAAGTGGCACGGAGGAGGAGGAGGAGGGCTGTAGCAAATTATATGTATATTAGGATATGTTTGAGGACATAACTTGTAAAGACAAGAGAAGATGCAATTTTACACGGAAATGTCCTTGTAGAGCCATGTTCACTTATTCCAGACTCTACGAACAGGGACTATAAACAAATATGCTCTACGAACAGGGACTATAAACACAGCACTTACTACTGCTGTTGGGCAAGGAGGGTACTCCCCCGACTGGAATAATGCTAAAATTCTCAGCTCAAATGTAACAAAAAGTACAATATTTGTGTCAGAAAGTTTACATATAATTTCATATGGTAATAAGTGTTGTAATATTGACTTGCCTACCTATATACCAAACCCATGGAGACGGCTGGTAACCCTCACATCTATCGAGAATGAAACCTAGATATAACTTTGACTTGTATAATTATTTTTAAACATTATATTTTGTGTTTTTTAAAGTTGGCAACACAGGAATGTAAAAGATACGTGTGACGGGGGCTTTCTTGTGATGTATATATATGGGATAGCTCCTCGTGATTCGTGGCACTTAGGCCTGATGATGGGGACAAGAGATCCCTGAAAGTACTTGCCTTTTTATTGTAAATAGTGTTTTTAATTGTAAATAAATGTATTTTAATTTGCAGTTGGAGACACGGTTTGAATTAATCGTACGTTTCGACAGCATGTGTATAGTAATTCTACAGTTTTCGTGCAAAATATATCATTGGAATTCCAGACTGTTTACGAAAATCTTAATGCTGCTACACATTTAACGTGCATCAGATGTATACCTCTTCGCGTTTTACCGAAAAGCAGAAAAATAGGATATGACACACGTAACTTAATCCAAAAATAAAAACAAAACTGTAACTTTTAGTTCGGCAATGAAACAAAATTGCACGGGTCGTTAGTGAAAGATTTAACAGCAAGTAAGATCACGTGTTCCTAATTGACTACCGCATTACCTACAGAATAATCTCTTGCTGACAGGAGTAAAGTTAATTGCCAATGAATTATGTGTTGGAAATTTTTAGAGTGGAACACTCTATATCCCCTATTCAGAAATTTCACAGCATACCCTGTGTACTTTGATGTTAAATTGGTCATTATATTCAGCATTTCCATTATGGAAAAACACCTATATACACTGAAAGCACAATTTTCTATGCACACATCTCCTATACATAAACCTTCCCCACCCCGCTACAATAACACACCAAGAAATGTAAATAGGTCAGATCCCTACCTGCTGTATAGCATACCTGCGATTTAGATGACGGGTAAACACAGCCACCTGAGTGAAATTCATCGTAGGCAGGTATCCGGCGGGAACAAGGTGATGGTGCCTACGAGCTCAGTTATAAGCAACGACCATTGTCCGTGCAAAGCTTGTCTAAACTTCTACAGGTCTCGCGGACGGGGGTAGAGGAAAACAACACCTCGCTCTAGAGCGTCCCAGACATGCTCGATCGGATTACATTCGAGAGATCTGGGTAGCTAATTCATACGGAAAATGGTGTCATCTTGACGAAATAGTTTTACCTGCTTATCGCGGTCGTGACTAGCTTTATCGTTTTGTAAGTATCTCTTATGACAACTGCATAGGGCAAACGTAAGGAACCAAGACATCATCCCTATAACGTCTAGCATTCACGGTTCCTCTTGAAAGCACATAGAGGTATGTGAGCCCACCTAACGAGAGGCCACCCCAAACGAACACGTTCCCACCATTATAAGTGTCTTTTTCACAGGTCACAGAAGAATGATAGCATGTCCCTCGTTATCTCCAGATCAGAGCACGCTTGGAATCACTCTGCAAAGAAAATCTGAACTCATCTGTGAAGAGTACCAATCGTCATTAGTTTTCAGTCCAAATGACGTGAAGTCTTGCTCGATTCAATCGCTCCTCCCTATGACGGGGCTTAAGGGGCAAGCAGATTGCTGGTCGACTAGTAGAAAGACTGCCTCCCTGAAGCCTTCTGCACACAGTGGAGAAAAATACCACTGTTCCTCGAGCCCCAGCAAGGTCAGATTGCATCTGTGTCGGAGTAACTGTCCTGTTCCTCCGCGCAGTCAATCAGAGATACCCATCATCCACAGATGTTGTAGCCCTAGGACTTCCTTCGCTGTATTTTGGGGAAACTGAATTTGCATTTTGAAATTGTCTCCACAGTTTGTGGATTACGGAAGGACTCACATGCAGCTATCTTTCAACTTTTACCTGACTTAACCTCCCTTCAGTCTTCCAATCGCTCTCCACCTCAGTTCATCTGTTAAATGATGTCTCGCAGCCATTACAACAAATCTTCTAGCTCAAAATACTTTCTTTACACTCCGCAAAGGATGTGAGACACACCTCTGCAACACAGCCTTTTTATGCTGCTGCTCATTTGCATAAACTGCCATAGCCACTGATTTGCACACGATACCCTGACTTCGTATTACATTTCACATCACATACCCAAGTTTCCTGCATTCCCAACTCTTTAACAAATAATCGCTATTTTTCTGTTCTTTCCTTAATTTATGAAAACCAGTGCTTTTCAGCTCTGAGCATACCGTCAAAGCATTATTCCAGCAGTTTACATACTGCTGAACTCATCATTTTTGTATATTGGACAAACAGATATTCCAGACTATTTCTACTGGTGACAACCAGTTGATCCTGAATGTTTCAATGCTGGACAACTTATTGAGATATCATTTTAACATTTGTATAAAAGCCTATACTGTAACTATCCTTCTTGCATCACATTTACTTTTATCATTGCATGAAGTCAGTTGATGCGTTTGTTCATTATGCAGTACTATCCACATCGTCCGTGTCCCTAAAGTGTGTGTTGTCTGTTTTTCTAAGCCATATCTACGTGGAAAAAGAAACAGGCAAAGGAAATTTGTGGATTAAACTGATAGCGCAAGTGGCAACAGCTGAACACTCTTAACATGTTGTAAAAGTAGTTAGTTAAAGTGGCATCTGCATCATCCGTCGTTAAACGTCAGTCTGGCTGTTGAGTGTGTAAAAATGAAAGCTCCTCTTACCAATTGCACCGCTGTTGTACAGCGTGCCGTAATAAGATTTCTTTCGGCAGAAAGGGTCAAGCCAGCTTAAATTTACCGAGGAATGGTAGAACAATATGGTGATAAGTGTATTGGGCAGAGAAAAGTTTTAGAAATACGTAGTAAGATTTAAATATGACATGGCAAATGTGACTGACAAAGTTCGATCACGTCTCCTGTCAACGACAAGAACTCAAGACCATGTCGATCTTGTGAAGTCTGATCTTCAAGAACACTTGCGGAATACAGTACCTGCTGGCTGACATGTTACAAATAAGTTATGGTTGTGCCTATGAAATGATGCGCAACAGCTTAGGATACCGGAAAGTGGACACGTGAGATCCGAAACAGCTATATGACTAACACAGACAACTGTATATGGAGATTTTCACCTAGGTTTTGTCGCATTATGAAGAAGATCCAGGTTAAGTGGAAAAGATTTTCTCACCTGTGACAAGATCAGGGTGCAGTATTTTGATCCTGATTACAAGAAATGAAGAATGGAGTGTTGAAACGCCCATCAAAAAAGTTCCAAGGTGTTCAGTCTGTCAAAAAAACCTTGCTAACCTTGTTTAAGGATATGCATGGATCTATTATGGAACGTTACCAAGAACACGGGCAAACTGTTAACAGTGCAAAATACTCAGCAGCTCAATTCACAACAAAAGAAGAGGTTTGTTTTCAAGAACCATTCTTTTACACCATGACGATGCATGCCCCTATACAGCATCTTCAACCTTGGCGATAATTCAAAAGCTCCAGTATGAGGATCTCCCACATTCACTTTGCAGCCCGTACCTCACACCAAGGGATTTCCGTCTGTTCGGTCCACTCAAAGGAGCATTACGTGCTTGGCCGTTTGGTAGTGATGAAGAACTAAAACAAGCTGTGTATGTGTAACGTTTTTTGTTTCGGGGTGTATCGACCACCGTGATAAACTCTAAGGGCTATAAGTAGTCGGCCGTCCCTAATTTAGGGCCAGGGTTCCACGGAAAGGAGACAGCCTGTGCGTAAGACAAGCACACCACCCATGCCTCATCAGGACGAACCATTAGAAGCTAAAGCTTAGACCACTGCGCATACTGATGAACAGTCTGAAAACTTCAATAAGACAAAGGAGCTTGTGGGTCGCTACAAAAATTCGAGGAACTGTAGGGAGACTACATTAAAAATAATGCTGCAGTATATAACTTTTTATAATTTTTGCTTTGTTATATACGACGGATTTACTTTCTTCTTGTTTTTTTTTATTGGAGGTTTAACGACAACCGTGAGCAACTCAGTGGGCTATAAGCAGTGGCCCGTCCCTTAGTTAGGGCCATTGGTTCCAGGGAAGAGAGAGGGCTAGTGCCGTAAGACAAACACAACATCCATGCCTCATCGGGATTTGAACCCGGACCCATCTCGGATGACTGATCAGAAGCCACCGCTTTGACCACTGCGCCACCGGGACTGCCAGAGTTACCTTCACTGTCTCGTTTACCTTCACGTCTGCACGATTAACATCTAACATTTACTACCTCACATCATAGGTGTAGGTGCAATGTGATTAAAAAGAGTTATCATCTTTCAGTTGGTACGTACTACAGAGTTAAAGCACGTGTCAAGACGAAAAATCTGCGGCGATACATTCCGTCCGTGTAGCTTAGTTGGGAAAGCAACTTACTCCGGAGTGAGGGGCAGCGGCTTCATCACGGAAAAATTTGTTTTCACATTGGCGCTCGAACGTAAAAATGGATCCACTGGCCGTTGGATTCTTCGAAAAATGCATGATGTTTGTTCAACACATCGTCTAGAATTAATGAAAGTTCGTTCTTCGCTTGCAAAAAAATAAATAAATAATTAATTAAGAGGGAGATGATGTGACGTACTACAGAGTTAAAACACGTGTCAAGACGACAAATCTGGAGCGATACATTCCGTCCGTGTAGCTTAGTTGGGAAAGCAACTTACTCCGGAGTGAAGGGGGCGCGAATTCGATCGCACTCACGGACAAATTTGTGTTTTCATATTGGCGCCCGAACGTAAAAATGATGTACTGGCCGTTGGGTTATTCGAAAAATGTGTGATGTTCGTTCCACACATCACCTAGAATTAAATAAACAAAGACATCGCTCTTTCCACGTTTTAGCAACACACAGCAACCGAAAAATTGTTATTCGGTCACCGCCAGGGAATTGAATCCACGGATCTCGCAAAATCTAGCCGATCGCGTTAGCCTTACACCACGGTGGCGAACAATCCACGGCGCTATGTGTGTTTTTCTGTCAGCTTCTGACATCATAAATCCGTAAGACGGGCTCAGTTTCTGAGATTTCTCCATCTGGTGAGCATTAACGGCACTGGCTATATACTGTATTAATTATAGCAGTTAAATCCAAAGGGCGAGATCCAATGTAAAAATCCTCCAAATAAACAAAGACATCGTCAGTAAATAAACAAAGACATCGCTCTTTCCACGTTTTAGCATAATATTCCCCGGCGGTGACCGAATAACAATTTTTCGGTTGCTGTGTGTTGCTAAAACGTGGAAAGAGCTATATCCTTGTTTCTTCACTGACGCCACGTATTTGGAGATTTTCACTTTGGATCTCGCCCTTTGGATTCAACTGCTATAATTAATATATAGCCAGTGTCGTTAATGCTCACCAGATGGAAACATCTCAGTAGCTGAGCCCATCTTACGGATTTATGATGTCAGAAGCTGACTGGAAAACACACATAGCACCGTGAATTGTTGGCCACCATGGTGTAAGGCTAAAGCGCTCGGCTAGATATCGAGAGATCCGTGATTTCAATTCCCCGGCGGTGAATTGAAATCACGGATCACACAGCCATCTTTCAGTGGCTGTGTGTTGCTAAAACGTGGAAAGAGCGAAGTCTTTGTTTATCTACTGACGCCACGTATTTTGGAGGATTTTTACATTTTCACCTAGAATTAACAAAAGTTCGTTTTTCGCTCACACAAAAAAAATATTAAGAGGGAGATGATGTGACGTACTACAGAGGTAAAGCACGTGTCAAGACGACATGTCTGCAGCGAAACATTCCGTCGGTGTAGCTTAGTTGGGCGAGCAACTTACTCCGAAGTGAGAGGGCGCAGTTTCGATCCCGTCACGGACAAATTTGTGTTTTCACACAGTGTGTGGAATAACACTTCTTGATCGGAATCAGAAACCACTATATCAATTCATGACCAGGTTGTGTGTATAACGTAAAATACTCGACTCTCTTTTCGCGCGGTGCACACTCAGAACACATTTGTTTCCGTTTCTGTGTTTCAGTTATGCTAGTCGCACTGACATCATCTATTAATTCACGTTATTTGACATTTTCAGACGTGAGAGGCCGAATCTTTCTGGAATTAAGTTTGCTTCTGTGATACCTACATTCAATTATTTGTTCGGGCAAGTTTATTTCTAAGACTTATTGCATTAATGTGTGATGAGATTTGCGAGGAAGTATGATTTGAGGTTCATTTCCGTTCGTTCATGAGCCAATTTGGGATTCTCTCGGAAACATTTTACTACCCTAGAAACAGACGTGAACATAAATTACTTTGCCTTTTGGTTTAAATGTACGTACTAGTGAGTGAGGAGTGGATTTTATGTAGCGCACTTACAATTCTTCCTTCCTTTCTTTTGTGAGACCCCTCGTATGCTAGAATTTATAGCGCAATTTGACAAGCTGTAGAAATTCTCTCCTTTCATAAAGTTACCTTAAGCAGTTTGAGCTTGGTCATCTGAATGCTATCTTAGAGAATAAGCACCTTTTCTCTTAGTTTTGCTTTAGCCATTTCTCAGCCTCCCTGAGCATTGCTTTGATTTACTGACTCTAGGGAAATAGGAGAATCAGATTTGGTGAACAGATTCAATTCAGAAATCTTGTTAACTAGGTGAACAGACTCAATTCAGAAATCTCGCCCACTAGGTGAACAGACTCAATTCAGAAATCTTGCTCACTAGGTGAAAAAATAAGTTTGCTGTTTTGAAGAGAAGCTATGTTTGTATACTGGGGACATCACCTTCAACACTTTAACACCCTTTCGACTATGTTTGACATTAAAAATGACACTGTCTGAGCTGTGTCTTTGTACCGTGAAACCTCCTAATAACGGTCACTTCCCGGAAAAGTAAACGCTTGCAGTGCTTTCTTCAAATGCTGAATGCTGAATAAAACTCAATATAATAATAGTCAAGTAAATAAATCCTGATGTAGACGATTTTAGAACAGCAGTATCTGACGTCTGATCTTAACCAACCCAAAAGGATAGCAATCTAAGAGATTAGGTTTAGGGTGCGATATACGAAAGAAAACAATAACAGTATTTGGCAGTGAAGTGTACTGCACAGTTATAAAGCTGTGCTGGTAAGCAGGAGGAGAACCCACAGGGACCAAACTAAAAGATACCGTTGAAACGGGAAACATTCCAGACACGAAGAAATACCCACGCTGTCCCTGGGGAACGACCGAAACATTCACACGAGCTGGATCTTTCCCCACGTAGAACTAAACTTTAATTCCTTTCTTTTCACTTAAATACACGATGGTACCAGCCGTAATCCAACGTATTCTGCCTTATATTCTTTGTCCCTGTTTTATCCCTTTCGTCGAAGTACCGAAGAAACTGCGTAAAATCCCGAGGGAAAGGGTGTCAGTTTAATCTCCCTTTAGGACTAATTGTGGTGTCCGTTGAACGCTGTTAAGAGATTTCGGAGGTTATCATTACTGTTGATCCAAAGGCAACTGTTCTGTACTAACCAAAATTTGCCGTTGCACCTAGGTTACCTCTGTTCGGAGGTGTCCGATAATGGAAGGAAGTTCCATTTTACCACCACAATAGAAAAAAGTGATCACAGTTAGTGTAATTATTGAAAAAATAAATTGGGGTTCGGAGTTGTACCTAAACGGTGTTGAACCAGGCCAAATATACGTGGAAATTCGACTTTGTTGGCATTTATTTATCGTATATCAGGGATATACAAGATCTGACAATTAAGTAATGAGACTGGGTCAAAAAAACACATTTACTTGCACTTTTAATCAACTACAATGTGATCACCTTCGAAGTAGTTCACTTGAGCTTGCACTCACGTATTCCAACAGTGCTGCCTTTGCAGGTAGCAGCTGTGGAACTCATCAGCTGAGACACTGTTCTAGGCCAGCGTCACAGCCTTTCAGACGTCTGCTACTGTGTCAAAATGGCATCCTTTCACAACTGATTTCAGTTTTGCAAATAAAAAAATGTCGCAGGGAGCCATGTTGGAGGATGCGGTAGTGTTACATTTCGCCGTTCTTCTCGCTGTAGTTCTGTGAGATTTTTTTGAACCAATTTCGCACAAATTTTTCTCATTCCCAGATCTTCAATCAGCATTCGGCGAACACTTTCGCGATTCATGTTCAGTTCTTCCGTTATCATTCTCACTGTCAATCGCCTATCACGTCGCACAACTTCACTCACCCGGGCTGTGTTGTCCTCTGTCCGTGTTGTTGTTGGTCGCCCACTCCGGTGTTCGTCTTCCACATTGGTTCTGCCCTCACAAAACATTTTGTGCCAGCGGAAGACTAGTGCTCTTGACATTACCTCTTTCCCGAAAGCCTGCTGCAGTTTTCCGTACGTTACCGCCGTATTTTCACTGAGTTTCATACAAAAAAAAAAAGATCGCATACCGCTGCGCAATATTCCGCGAGTCTATTTTCCTGACGAGGAGCACACACACAACTTCACGAGCCAAGCAGATACTACACACTGAGGCATTCCAGGGTGCTGCCACTTGGACTACGGGTTGGGGAAAAACCAATGTCACACATATATGTGACGTACGAGGCTGTAGCGTTGCCACAGCGTGCGCGACAAAATCAGTCTCATTACTTAATTGTCAGACCTCGTAGTAACTTAAACATAGCCGGCCCGGTGGTCGAGTAATCTGAAGTACTGTCCCCCGTTTATTCGTCCCAGGTGGGCTGGGCTTGAGCCCCGGATAACGCATCATTATATGTTTGCTCCATGGTGCAGTCTCCTCCCTTTCCTGACACCAGCGGCCTCAAATTAGCGACGGAAGACTGCCATTCAGGTTGCTTATAATGATCGTTAAATCCAGCAGCAAACAGGCAATTTAAACATATCAAATTAACTCTTAGAATCACGTGTTCTGTTCCTAAATGTGATCGAAATTTGGGAAAATCAGCGGAGTCATTTTTCTGTATAGTTCATTTTTCCTTTTGTTTAACGGTCCCAGTAACCATTGACGGGCCACCCCGGTGGCGCAGTGGTCTAAGCGCTGGCTAATGACCATTTGTCCGTGAAGGGTCCGGGTTTGAATCCCATTTAGGCATGGACGTTTGTCTTACGGCACTGGTTTTCTTCCTTTTCTGGAACCAGTGACACTAAAGTAGGGACGGGCGACTTCTTATAGCCCATTGAGTTGCTAATAATCATAAAACAATAACATCAAAGGCTACACTGCTGGACAATTGCTAAGGACGGATCATAAACGGCTATATAGCGCATAAAAAAGTAAGTGTGGTTGGATGCCAAGTGAAATAAAATAATGTCAGAATGCCAGGGCATTACAAGAAAGACATCTTATTGTGCTCTGAAATCCAGAAGGCTTTGGAACGTGTTCAAGGGACAAACAGGCCATTTTGTGCAGAATACGTAAACGTGAAAAAATGCAATTACCGTCCGCAGGCGTTCCGGCGTAAGATGTCAATACGGGATATGGCCACCATGGAGGGCGATGCAAGATTCCACACGTCGTGTCATGCTTTGCACAACATTATCAAGCAGCTGTTGGGGTAATTTATCCCATTTCTCTGTCATTGCACGGATGAGGGCGTCCTTGTTTATTGGAGGGCATTGGCGACCAGCAAGACTCCTCCCCAAAGCATCCCACACATTTTCAATGGGATTCAGATCTGAAGAACGTGCTGGCCATACGAGGCGTTGAATATCCTCGCTCTCAAGACACTCCTGGACAGCGACTGTGCGATGACATGTTGCGTTGTCGTCCATGAAAATGAATCTATCACCGACAGCACCACGGAACATGCGAACATGAGGTAGCAGAACATCATTAATGTATCGTTGGCCAGTCATAGTCCCAGTTGGAAGCACATAGAGGGACGTACGGCCATTGATCATGATGCCAGCCCATACCATGACACTACATGTCGGATATCGGTCCCTTTCCTGTATGTTTGCTGGACAATATGCAGTACCACTATCACGCCAGATCAGTTGTCGTCGACAATCAGACGATAGACTGTATCTACTCATATCTGAGAAGAGGACAGCAGACCAGTCGTTATCAGTCCAATTGCAATGTTGATGGCACCATTGCAAACGGGCGGTACGATGACGTCTGGACAATGGGATGCACACAACAGGACGGCGGGCGTAGTATAGTCCTCCTTCATGCAAACGTCTGGCGACAGTTTTTTCGGGAGATCCGCTTGCCAGTAGCAGCCATAAACTGATTTGCTACCTCACTAGCTGTGCTGCGCCGGTGTCTTTTTGTTGATAGCACTATGTACCGATCTTCTGCAGGTGTCGTACTGCAGACACGACCTCCACCGTGACGTTTGCTACACTCTCCATTTGTTTGAAATGATTTCCAAAGCCTTGAAACAACACTGTGGCTGACGTCGAACTCCCTGGCAACATCTGTTATTTTTCGCCCTTCTTCAATCTTGCCAATAATACGGCCACGCGTAAAATCATCTAGGTGATGTCGGGAAGACATACTGAAAATTGCAAGTTCGTCAATTGATTCTTTCCATTTCAACTTTGCGTTTGAATAACAACGGTCAATACGCGTCAAATCCTTTATATCTCTTATCAGCGCTATGACGTCACGAACAAGTTCGGCAATCCAAAATTTGCATACCCACAACACGTCTTACTGTATCCCGCTCTTATGCTAATTTCCACATTTTCCTGCCTTCCATTTTATGGTTGCTATCGTTGCTATTGTCATCCGTCATTAGCAATTGTCCGGCAGTGTATAAGGAGTCGACCGTTCCTCACTTAGGGCCACTTGTTCCAGAGACACACCCAAGGCAGCATCACTTATTCCTCATCTCGGACTCAGAACTGGCCCAGTTTAGACAATTTATGCAGAACGCAGTTTCTCTGAATACTAGGCCACACGGGCGGCGTTTTTCATGTGCTATACTGGTGTATACCGTATTTTAACAATTTTAGCGGCCGATGAACCTGAACCAAATAGTACTGAAAATTTTCCGCGCTCCCCAAACAAAAATGTTCCCATATCGGTCGGGTTTTCCAAAAATGACAGCGAAGCAATTCCTTACTAGTTGTCAATTAAGCAGTGCTGACCATAAACCTGTCCATTATCAGTTAATACCCCTACTAGGAGATAATCAATCAGAAAGGATTTGTGTTGATCCTCTCCCCATAAAGGACCACGTTGAATAACACAGCTAAGATGAGCAGGTTCACTTCTTAGTGAACGAATATATTCGTTCAAGCTGATTTCAGCCCTTTTTGTTAAGCCCGAGTTAACGCGTTCCAGTCAATTCAAGGGTTAAAGTTTTTTCTTTGGAAAAAAGATTCTTATCCTGAAAAAAGTGGTGTCAAAATTTTGAGTTTTCATTTGCTGCAATTCAAAAGATCTTGTATTTAGGTACTTTAGGTAAGCTATGCTAAGATCATTTTTTGCATCCATTGCACAGCTAAAAGCAAAAACTGTTATTTAAAATGTTACACTATGAATGCTGCTTTCCATAGGTAAAATATGAGAGTTGTGGCCAGGCAATTCTGAGTCTAAGCGATTTAGTCGCCTCAGGGGTGCCAAATTAGGGATGAGGTACTTTCTGCAATTTTAGGAAGATCAATTGGGCCATCAAACCCCGAAAACGACGTAAAACTTAAAACCGAATGTGTTTTTGCTTGTGTAGGTAATTTGTGAGGGGCGCTTGGTCGTAATTTCTGTTGTGATAACAGCTTTTCGCTTAGAGAGAGATGGAGTTGCAAATATTTGGTTCTTAAAAATCCATCATGTTTTCAAATTTTTGCTATTCTCATTTGTTTTGCACAGACTTAAAAAATTTGGAAAATTACGATTTAGGATAACTACTCGGAAAATCACGATTTATAAAAATTACTTTACAAGACAGAAATTCAAAAGAAGGCCTTTTCAAACACATGCATTATAAACGATCCTTTATTAAATAAAGTGCTCAAAAATCTTTTGACATATAGCTGCACATCCATTCCATACCGTCAGAGCCAGCCATTTTGCTCACTGGTGGCGCAGCAACCTAAGCACTAGCCGTTCGTCTGAAGTGGGTCCGTGTTCGACTCCCGGTGAGTCATAGATGTTGCGTTTCTCTCACGGCACCTGCTCTCTCTCTCTCTCTCTCTTCCCTGGAACCAGGACCCTAAATTAGGGTTGGACGACAGCTTATAGCCCCCTTTGAGTTGCTCACGGTGGTCGTTAAACCTCCAAAAAAAAAAAAAAAAAAAAAAAAAAAAGAATTCACTGCACCCAAATGTGTTCATTCGGGAAATCAAAATCGCGTCGAATCAATATTATATTTTTTCTCTTCGAGATATTTCTTTCCGAGATGAGAAAACACTGCCTTTTTTCCTGTTAAAAAAACATAGTCTCCCTTGAAACACTTAAAACACATTTTGTTCCTTTGAATTTGAGTATCTGCTTGTCTTCCACGATGATAAAACTGTGATTATTTTTATATTCCGTCTACTGAGTGTTTCACTGCAGGGACAGAATGTAAATCACTCATTTGCTTGCTACCGCGATGGAATTTAATATCACCATTGAACACAACGGAAATAATCTGCAGTTATGAGTTTTTTATTGTGAATATAGCTTTATGAGGTACTCACATTTTTGAGGGCAACCTTCCATGGACTCATTAAAGATTTTTTACATACTGAAAACCTTTCAGGATGCAAAATGATGAATAGGTTTGTAATAAGAAAAAAGAAAACATAAATCTTTAATGTCATATAATTTTGATGAAGCAGAAAAATCCCGAAAGCCTGTTAAAAAAACATTTCGAGCTCGATTATGCGGTCGGAAATGAAGCTTTTCAAAAATATGGTTGCCGCTTCTTTCACATGCTGTCAAAAATACATTTTCATTATCTTGGTAGAATGCAGATCAGAGTTTGCTGTTGCACCTTGAAAACTTAGAACTTAAAAAAACACTTTCTTGTTAGCTGTATTTCCTGTAATTTTTTTTCAGGAAAGGATGCAAACCGGAAAACAATTTTGGCGATGAAAAACAAGTAGTTTCTATTTGTTGGCTGTTTAATATCTATGTTAATGCGGTATCTTGTGTTACGAGGTTATTGAATTTTAATTTGGCATCGGTTCCTTTACCTATTTGGCACTGGTAGCATAGAAATCGGAGTTTTCATTTAAATGCAGCTTTGCAGGTACTGAAACATCTCATGCAGGAAGGGCGCGTTTTTGTTTTGTTGTTTTTTATTTCCATAAAACGTCCTGACAGTATTTTTCAAGTAAATCGAAGTTCTAAGGTCTTTCGAGAACGCTCACTTTGTTGACGCCAGATTTTGTTTTAATTTTAGTTTCGAGCTCGATTATGCGGTCGGAAATAAAGCTTAGTTTTATTAACAGCACTGGAACTTTCAGTTGATGATTTTCCCTGAAGATAAGTAGTTCCTCGATAGGCTGCTCATCCAGTCACACTTAAGAATTCATATCTTGCGGTAAAGGAAAAAAAGTACGGAGGAAAATTAGCTCTACTCTTCCGTGGCGGATGAAAATGGCGGAAAACGAGAACTGAGATGGAGAAAAGTGCAAATCATTTCCGACAGAAATTTCCCAAAGTTAAAAGCTACGGAGGAAAAGTACTCAGTGAGATCACACTCACTGAAATTATTACTTGAAAATTCCGAAACAACACCATGCCGTCCCAGAAATCTCGACAAATCATAGGTTGATTGAGAGAACGGTTTGTGTCACCAGACTCAAAATATTTCCTTAATCTATCGCCTTCATGGCGTTTTGTGGCCGGAAGCAAACAAATTCCTCATGGGCTAATAGAGACAAAAAATGCGACACTCACCTGTATTTTATTACCTTCTAAATTATAATCACGTTACTATTAGTGGGTCTCTAAAAGTTTTTTTTTTTTTTGATTGAAGGTTTAACGACCACCGTGAGCAACTCAATGGGCTATAAGCAGTCGCCCGTCCCTAATTTAGGGTCACTGGTTCCAGGGAAGGGAGAGAACCAGTGCCGTAAAACAAACACAACATCCATGCCTCACCGGGATTCGAACCTGGACCCCGTTCGGACGAATGATCAGAGGCAATCGCTTAGACCACTGCGCCACCGGGGCGGCCTCTAAAAGTTCAGATTAATGCAGTGGTGGACTGGTGATGCATGAACCGTCTGGAATCCATTTTATGTGGCCCACTTTGGAAAACATTGTTGAGGTATCCCATCCTTAAAGAGAACAAGTTAGTAAAATCCTGCAATGCATTGATTATGATACGCTTTCCAACATACCAGAAATCATTACTGAAGTTATTACTCAAGTTGTGAGGGTAATGGCTGTGGAATAAATCTTGCTCCTGTGCCCTGACCTTTGACCCCATTTCAATTACATCAAACAGTAGTGGTTCAGTATACCTCCGGAACAACATACTAAGGTTTTGTCGCAACAGAAGCATTTTTAGTCAAGTTATGAGGATAATGGCAGAGAAATAAATCTCGCTCGTGTGCCCTGACCTCTGACCCCATTTCTATGGTACTCAACAGAACCGGTTTAGTATACCTCCGGAACAACATGATAAGGTTTTGTCGCAATCGAATAATTTTTATGTAAGTTATGACGCATAAAAGCGATGGAATGGTCCCCGCTCCTGTGTCCTGACCTTTAACCCCATTTCGTTCGTTTTCAATAGAGTTCGTTCCCAGGTTGTCCCCAACCACATACTAAAATGTCATCGAAATCGAACTATTTTTACGCGAGTTATCGTGCGGACAGACAGACATAAGGACAAAGCTGGAGCATATACGCTTCTTCAACCTACGGTTGGAAAGCTTCACAAGTTAGTAAAATCATGCAATGCATTGATTATGATACGCTTTCCAACATACCAGAAATCATGACTCAAGTTATGAGGAAAATGGCTGTTGAATAAATCTCCCTCCTGTTTCCTGACCTTTGACCCCATTTCGATGATATCAAACAGAACCGGTTCAGTATACCTCCGGAACAACATACTAAAGTTTTGTCGCAATAGAAGAATTTTTTCCTACGTTATGACGCATAAGGGCGATGGAATGGATCCTGCTCCTCTGTCCTAACCTTTGACCCCATTTAGTCCATTTTAAATAGGGTGCGTCCTCAGGAGGTCCCCTACCACATACCAAAACTTCATCGAAATCGAACCATTTTTACGCGAGTTATCGTGTGGACGGACAGACGGACAAAGCTGGAGCGTATACGCTTCTTCAACCTACGGTTGGAAAGCGTAAAAAAACGGTATGTCAGCCTCACCGTTTACTGTTCAAACATTTTTTCAATGCAAGTTAACGAATCACCATTGTTTTTCGTATTGAGGCAATAATTAACATTTTATAAATTTTTCTGGATCGCAGAGCCGTTGTACAATTTAATTTAAGAACAAATTTATTCGTTGCTGAGAAGCAAAAGACAAGGCAAATTTCATGAGAGAGACTGTCGGAGGCTTTATTCCATTCTTATGAATTGTATAGCGATAACTGAATTCAATAATAGTAGTAGTTTCCTGGCTTTTTTTTTTTTCTAGTTTGGGGGTTTAACGACCTCCGTGGGCAACTCGATTGGCTATAAGCAGTTGCCCGTCCTTAATTTAGGACCACTGATTACAGGGAAGAGAGAGAGCCAGTGACGTAAGACAAACGCAACATCCATGCCGCACCGAGATTCGAACCCGGACCCATCTCGGACGAATGGTCAGAAGCCAGAGCATGGACCACTAAGCCACCGGGATGGCCTATCGCTTTTAGCGCCGGAAATCCAAATCTGCCGAAAATAAATTTCTTCTTTCAAGAATTAATCCTTAAGAAAAAAATTACGAAAAGATCGCTTAAAAAGCCTGAAATTGTTCAGAATTGCATGAATTTCAGAGCAAATTGAAAAAGTGACAGAACTAAAGAATGCGAAAATTATTTTTTATTTAATTAGTTTCAAACGGGAAATATTGGAATTTATGTAGCTGAAACAGCCTTTTCAGAACTGCAGTTCAAGAATTCGTGCAACAGTAAGACCCAAAGAGTAGTAAATCAGAAGCAGATCCGGTTCAAAAGAAAAAAATACATCAGCATATGAATATAAAAAGCGGCAACCCAAAAATTTAACTGTAGGTTAACCTCAATGCATTAACTACACAATGCATTGCGAGTTTCTATCCCCGACTATTGATAGCATTTTTTATTAGATTGCATTGATTATTCAACTGTAATTGGAAAAAGCAGGCCGAGGTAGTGGATATCAGCCCCAAAGAACGAGGTTTAAATTTCGATGTCGAGAAAGGGGAAGCGTATGTGCAAAAAGCAGTGTTAGAGCTCAACAGAACATTTGCTACGTAGATTTTTTTTTGTTGTTTGTTCTTCTGAAGCCATCAAAGGTATAAACACACTTTCCCGTTTTGGTATAACTCGGTTTTCTTCTGCAAGAATACTGAAGTACAAGTTTACATATACACTATATTGACAAAAGTCACCGGATACCTAGAAAAGAAACACAACATAGCATTTATTAACATACTTTAGTACGGTGTCGGTCCATCTTTGGCCTTAATGCATGCACTGACCCTTCGAGACATGCTTTCGACAAGGTTTTGGAACATAGCGATAAGTATGTGCTTCCATTCAGAACATAATGCTGCCGCTAACTGTTGCTTAGTAGTAGGCCTTGGTTCCAAACTTCTTATGCGGTGCTCTAATTCCTCCCATAGGTGCTCTGTGGGATTAAGATCAAGGCTCTGTGCTGATCCACGCACGATACGGGATTATCGCCAAACCACGCCGCAACAGTCCTTGCTTTAGGGCTCGGTGCATTATCCTGCTGGTACCAACAAGGCTCGGTTCCATAGAATTGCCACAGAGTTGGTAGGGCATAATTGTCCAGAATGTCGAGGTAGACGTGCTGACTAACAGGTTTGTCCACGATACACCACCCAAAACACCCCCACACGAGTACACTGCCAGCTCCAAACGTGACCGTAGGAACAGTACACTGTGGTAAATAGCGTTACCCCGGCTGCGGCCATACCCACACACGGCCATCAGACTGATGGATCGCGTATATAGATTCATTAGTCCATAGGACCCGTTTCCATTGATCTACGGTCCACGATGAATGTTCTTTACACCATGCTAAACGACGAGTATCATTCCGAGTGGAGATGAAATTCTTATGAGCAGCCGCACGACCACGGTAATCCCTGGAATGAAGTTCTCTGCAAATGGTACGTATGCATACCGATGTTCCAACATTTTTACTCACCTGTACACTGAGATCTTGGCAGTACTCCGTCGATTATTTGTAGCGACTCTCCTGACGGTTCGACGTCTTCTATCACTGATTTTCTGTGGTCTACCGGTACGTTTTGCTGTTTCAGGCACACCATGGGTCTTCCACTTATTCAGTACATCCAAAAACAGTTGACTTGGGTATGTTTAAACACCTCTCGGTCTCGGTTTCTCTTATGGACAATCCACTAATATAACACCCAACAATCTTTCCTTTCTCAAAGTCAGTTATCTGCCACCGCGACATTTTCACTCAACCTCACAGTTCGATATGATTGCGGTCAGCTGCAGACTTGTTTTTATACCGTTTTCAGCTGTACCGCGGATCTTAACAACGCAGCGGATCCGTTCATTTGCTTTTGAAGGGGATCCGGTGACTTTTGTCAATATAGTGCATGTTCTTTTCTTTTCTTGAGTTAGCATACGATCATCGGCTCAAAATTTGGCGGCCCCCGGAATTCTCCCGGTATCCCGGCTGCCCAGTCCGCGTCTATATTAATGTATTGTTCACACGCAGAATTCTTGTTTTAATGTGATTGCAGGGCCGTAGCTACCATAAGGGCAGAGAGAGTGGTTGCCCTCCCAGAATGGTCATACCTAGGACGTAAATTTGTACTCTGAACGGCGTAAAAAATAGAAAAGCACAGCGTATGAATAATTTACTGAAAATTGTACCTGAAAATAAGAAAGCTATACAGTTCAGTATTTTTCTAAAGACTTTAGTTCGCAACATACAATATTACGCCCAACTAATCAGAGTACACAGCAACATACACTGTGAGGTGTTAACCACTCATAAGCATGACATTGTCAAAAGCAGTGGATGAAGCCATATAAAACATTATGGAAATATGCCTAACCTCCATGGCCTCTCCGAACACGCCATACTCACACAGCACAGAATATTTTGTATGTGTTACAAGTACGTAGCACTGAAACATTAAGGCTTTTCAGATACGTTTCGCAATGTAACGGTAATGTTTCAGAAACCTTACGGTTACGTCAAAATGTCCTCAAATGTTACATAACCGATACGTTACAGTGAAAGGTCTTTGTAACTTCAACATACCAACTTCATGTTGCGTAATTGAAACATATTTGTAACTTCGTTACATTACTGTTACACGTATTTGAAACATATTTGTGACATCATTATGTTACTGTTACGTGATAATAGGGGCTTTTGTAACAAAGGAAGCCGTCCACGACCGTTCCCAGCCATTCAGATGCTGCCTCAAGGACGGATGTGGTCGATTCCTGGCCAATCATGACGTCAGTCGCAGCCATTTTCCCCACGTGATCTTTCCGACCCTCTTTTGTTTGCCATTATCTCTTTGTGTTCAACCATAACATTTTGTGTGTCACGTGGTCTTACCGAACATGTTTTGTTCGCCATTTTTTTACCTTCCCACATGGTCTAACGAATATCTTTTGTACGCCATTTGGTTTTTCCCCATCAGGAAATTTTACGGTGTGACTTCACAACGCTGGGGAAATGTTTTTTCCAAGGAAATACAAAACCTCGAAGAGCATCCTAGTCCAGCGAGTTTCTAGGCAGATGCGTTATACCCACTCGACCACAACCCCTGTCCAGCTAGTTTCTAGGCAGACGCGTTATCCCACTCGACCACGGGTCGCCTCGTGCGCACAGTCTTCTGTAAGAACTAACAAGAAGGCCAATGCTTCGCGAATACGTTATTTAATAGAAACGCATTATTTTTTCCACGGATTATTTTATTTTTCTGTAGGAAATATAAAATGATCCGTGGGCAGACGCATTATACCACTCGTCCACCGGTCGCCTCGCTCTTACAGCGTTCTGTAGGAACTAACGAGAAGGCCAATGCTTTGCGAATACGGTATTTAATAGAAACACACAGTGCGTCAAAGAATTTTTAAAACTGGCGCTAGATTTCAGCCTACGGTGGCGCCACCAGTGTAATCACGAATGCGTTATAAACCGTGACCATCTGCTTGCTTTCTGCCAAAAGTACTGCGCAGTTGTTAAAGTAACTCAAACGAAATGGCCGTTCATTATAGAAGTAAAATTTTTTTCATGTTGAATTATTAAGATGGAACAAAGGGCTGTTATTAAATTTAACGCAAAACTTGGTAAAAGTGCCTCGGAAACATACCAAATGATGAAACAAGTTTACGGTGAGTTTTGTTTAAGTAGATCAAATGTTTTCCTGTGGCACAAACGTTTTTTGGACGGAAGAGATACGCTAGAAGATGATAAGCATACCGGAAGACCAAGTTCATGTAGGACACCTGAGATTATAGAAAAAGTGCTTGATTTCGTGGCAAACAATCGATGTGCGTCACTACGAATGATGGAAGAGTCTTTAAACAACAACAAAGAAACGATTCGAACCATCCTGCATGAAGATTTGGGTAAAACAAAAGTATCTGCTAAATTTGTTCCATACACGTTAACCAATGAACAAAAATCAAGGAGAAGTGAACATTGCAGAGACATCATTTCAGCCGCTGAAAATGATCTAAACTTTTAAATTGATTGTTACAGGTGATGAAACATGGTGTTTATAATATGATCCTAAAACAAAGTGACAAGGTGTGGAATGGAAGTCAAAAAACTCACCACAAGCCAAAAAAACAAGAAAAGTTCCATCAAAAATCAAAACAATGCTCATTACATTCTTCGATAGTAAGGGTATTATCAACAAAGAATATGTTCCAAGTGGACAAACAATTACTGGTGAGTTTTATTTAAATGTTTTAAGGCGTTTGATGGGCAGAATTCGTCGCATTCGTCCAGAATTTCGGGATGAAAACAGTTGGTGTTAGTTGCACAATAATACACCCAGTCACACCTCACTTCTTGCTCTTAGATTTTTGGCGAAAAATAACGTCTGTGTGTTGCATCATCCACCGTATTCGCCTGATTTAGCACCCGACGACTTTTCTTTATTCCCAAAACTTAAAATGACGTTAAAAGGGTGTTATTTTGATGATATTTCGACCATACAACAGCTTCGACGCGTGCTTTGGAGGCAATTCCGCAAAGTGAACTGGAACAGGCATTCGAATCATTATTAAATCGCTGTAACAAGTGTATTGAAACCGGAGGGACTTAATTTGAATAACAAACCAAAACAAATTATAATTTCTTGTTTCTATTTCATTTTACAGACCCAGTGTGAAAAATTCTTTGCCACACTGTGTACATCATTTTATTTTTCTGTAGGATGACGTAAATTTCTTCATGATTAATCAACGAAATTACAGCGTTCTGTAGAAACTAACGAGAAGGCCAATGCTTTACGAATACATTATTTAATGGAAATGCATTATGTTTTTGCACGGATCATTTTATTTTTCTGTAGGATGACTTAAATTTCTTCCTGATTAATCAACAAAATTACAGCGTTCTGTAGGGACTAACGAGAAAGCCAATGCTTTGCGAATACGTTATTTAATAGATGTGCATTATTTTTCTCACGGATCATTTTATTTTTCTGTAGTGTTGCCGCGAAAATTCTTCTAATTTCGGGCACATTGCTTTTGGTAAAGAAATACTCAAATTCGGGATTCAAATACCCAATTAATTGTTTTAATTATGTTAATTAATTAACATAATTAATTATGTAATTGCTTAATTGGACTAATTCGTAATTAGGTGCAAGAAATTGTATCCCAACCCAGGCCGCATAGGGATTCGCTGGGTTCTTTTCTTTTTTTTTTCTTTGCTTTCCCTTCGCGAGGGGAAGGAGATCTAAAACGCAAACGCTAGGCCAGGTGAAAAATTTCGCAAACGAAGCGAAATGTATTTTATTCTATTTCCCGGCATTCGAGAAGCAACAGCACTGCGAATTACATAATGCTTCCTTAACTTACAACGACGCAGTGGTGACTATACGGCGGAAGTCTAAGAAAGAATCTTAAATCTGGCAAGTGGGTAAGGCTAGGCAATAAATGTCACCCAGGCTCGGTGTCGGAGAACATATTTCAGTCGGGAATACGTGCCTTCGAGCAGGCTTAAAGCTTTAAAAAGGGTTTTCTCGGAGGCTCCAATAATAGAACTCAATAACGGGGTGACAGTTATGGCCAAATAAATTTTTAAAGGGCTTAGCTCAGCAGATGGTCAGCAGGCACGGAGAACATCTGCTCGAAGTAGCCACTGGCCGGCAGCAACTGGACGGCAGTCCACTTGCGAACGAAGGGGGGGGGGTCCAGAAACCAATGGAGGGGCAAGGGACGTCCTCACTACGTAAGGATACGCCTCGCAGCAGGGCTGTGAGCGAAAGCGATACTAAAATAAAGTAAAAAACTTGGAGAAATCGAGGCCGGTCGAGTGTTGTGGTCGGAGTGGGTTGTTGTTGTCATTTTTGTTGGAAGTCGCAGCTCGACGTCAGCGGTTGGCAAAGAAATGCCTAGCTGTACGTGGGTCCAGAAGTCGGTCGTCACTGAGTCAGGGTGTTAGATACCCCAGTAAATTAGAGGAAGAACCTATAGAGAGCTACCGGCTGTGTTTTATCCACGGAGGATACCAGCCAAAGGCCACGTGCAGAAGAAGACAAGCACTTTCCTCAACGCCGGATCGGTGCAGCACAGCAGAAGTTTTATTTAGGGTAAGACATCATCCAATTATTTCAATCCCTTGCATGCTGAGTATTTATTGAAAGTTTGAAATGAAATATTATTGCTCACTTCGTACTAGTTGGATTGATAGGGACGTTTGTAGTTCCATAATTCTCAGGCTAAATCATAATTTATTTTTGTAGAGATGTCTTATTATAACTTAATCAGGTCCCACCATTAAATTGTACCTAATTTAAGAATTATACACAAAATAAATCTTATATTTGCGTCTTTAAACAACGTCTTTTTCTTCTCGCTGCTCTGCAAATGAGTACGAGTGTCGGTGTTCTGGTTTAATTTAAAGTAATAGTTTTCTTTCTTCACAGATACCCCCATTCAAACATAAACCTGAAATGTTAGCTTTTATATTTTATTTCTTTGCGACAACCTCGTACGAGCTCGTATGAAACACAACGCTTTCAAGTCCCAACGATGATACTGGGTCGCCCATACTAGGAAACCCAATGTCATTGTTGCCATCTAGTCGATCGAAAATCATTAACCAAATTTATGCCCTCAAGTTCCCCAACGGGGCTTGGCGTGGTAACAGTAGGATGACTTAAATTTCTTAATGCTTAATCAAAGAAATGTACCTTTTAATCTACACTATCTACCAACAAGTAATTGGACACCCCTGCAATCGACAATATTTGCGGTCCTGATACACGTCATGGCCGCCGCCGTTAAATATCGTGTGGGAAACAACAACGCAACCAGTCGCATGCAAGATGCCACGCAGTTTGGAGCTCTCTGATTTCGAGAAAGATGTAAATGTTCGGGTATCACAGAAATGGCCGATCCATACGTGACATATCCAGCTAGTTGAAATTCTCAAAATCGACAGTGGCCTACTTGATTGGCAAGTGGAAGATGAGAGGTGACTGTCGGAATGTGCCCCGACCCGGCAGACCCACAAAACTGGGAGTTAGAGACCGACGGGTGCTGGCCAGAGAAATTCGGAAGAACTGCACCAAATCGATGGGCCACATCCGCGAGGAGTTTCAACAGGCATCCGGGAGTGTTCTTTCGATGAATACCCTGGTATGGCACGGGACCCTCGGTCGCAATTCCTGGTAGACTCAACGCCGAGACTCACTGCACCATTTTGGACGACCATGCGCTTCCTACGTTGTGGCAGCTTTACGGGGTGGACCCATGTTACTTTCAGGATTTAACTGAAGAATTCGAGCTTGGACACCATTATTTACACCCTTCATATTAGCGCCGTTATCATACCCCTGGCCCCTGCAGTCATTTAATTTCAAACCAAGCTTATCCAGGGCTACAAAGAGACGGTCAGAGAGTTGTTTCCCAGTAGATGACACAGTTTCTATAAATTTAATGAAGTGTTCCTCAACTTTAAAATTTTCTTCTGAAATATTAACAAATCTAACGACCAAAGACATTTGCTCCTGATGACTTAAATCGGGAGTGCAATCTAGTATAACTGAAAAGTACTTTGATTTCTTAACATGGTCTACATTTGATTTTGTTAGTTGAGATGCCATTAGACTAATGAGTTAATTCTGAATTTGGCTACCCAAATAATGGTCGTGAGTTTCGCTATTTTTGATGTGTCTTAAATGCACTTGTAAAACAGGGTCAAATTTTGCAATCATTTGTATCAACCCAAGAAAATTGCCATTGTTGGGTGAGTACAGAGTGTTGTTATCACCTCTAAATGCAAGGTTATGTTCAGCCAAATACTGAATAACATATAAAATGCATTTCAAGACTTCGCGCCAATGCTGCTTTTCTTGAAAATTGAGTGCCCTTTGTTTGTCGTCAATGGTGACGTTTTTCGCAAGTCTAAGCTCGCACTCAGTCCACCTTTTGATACATTCTACGTGATTTTGGGAAATTTCATGACTCTTCAACCTATGACTTAAATGTCTCCAGTCACAAAACCCTTCATGTTCTAACATGCCCCCATTTGTGTTTCCGAATAATTTACAGCAAAAGCAGAAAACTTTATCTTTTTTCTTTGAGTAAATCAACCACCTCCTGTTTACTGTTTCTCCGTTGTGTAAAATACGCTTATAGTGTTCTGGCAAAAAGTGCCGCTTCTCGTCATCACTTGGGTAAACATAGTTTATTATACAAATCGGGCCTTTTTGCAAGATTACATCAAACTGTGTGTTGTTTAAAACAGGCGGCCACCCACCTGGATCTGACAGTAGAAAAAATTCTTTACTTGTTTGAAATGATGAATCACATTCCTTCACATCAGACATTCGTGTAAGCTGGCCAGAGACACTTGCAACATTGTTCTCATTTGCTCTGACTTGAACCACATCCACATTATTATCACTGGATTCTTTATCTTCAATGAAATTTGAAGCAAACGCTGAACTGTTGGCCACAGAAACTGAAGCTGAAGGTAGCAAAAATGTGTCGAAAGCACCTTCCTGACTTCGTAAAGACATTTCTCATCTTTCCCTTTTCTTTGCTTTTGATAACCTGATTCGAATTTACGGAACTTTTCCCGTTCTCTAGACATTTCAACTCAACTCACTTGACGCAAACTCTATTCTTAAAACGTTTATTTAGTTACATTCGAAATAGAGAAGTGAACCTGGTATAACGAAGTAAATTTCTCCGTCATTTTTATCCACTCCGGAATAAGTCACTCTACCAATTGAGCTACGCGGACGTTCGTTCTAACTGCTATCTGCCTTTATATCGTGTGCGTCCTGCTGGGCAGGCACAACACCACAACGGTGTTGAAAGGTCTTAAACATATACTTATTTTAATTGTACATAGTTTTTTATCATTAAAATGTATCGTGCAGGAGACGGCAATTGTTTTCAATTTAATAGCAAGATGATTTTGGAGTAGGGCTTGGAAAAACTCCGTTCTCAGAGGAACTTTCGGTGACAGAGCACAAATGTCTAATTAGCTCTTCATCCCTAAGGCGTGTTCGGAAAGATCACGCAGGTTAGGCACATCAACATATTGTTTTACATACCTCCATTCACTGTTTCAGACAATTTAATTCCCACATATAAGGAGTCCACAACTCACAATGTAGGATATTCTGTAGTTTGGTTAGCTGGGCGTAAATAGTGTATGCGGCTAAATAAAGTATTTAAAAAAGATACTGAAGTATCATAAGTTTCTTTTTGAGTTAAAATGTTCCTTTATTTACATTCTGTTCATTATTTTTTAAGCTCCTCAAAGTATGAAATTACGCCCCTAGTATGACCATCCTGGAAGGGCAACTGCCCTCCCGGTAGCTACCGACTTGTTGTCAGGTTGTCTTATGAAGGGTTGTTGTGTTCATAAAAAAAGCCTCTCCATCTACTTCAGTTTCGAGCTCTGTTTGTGGCACCTTTTTATCTTTGCTTCAGTATTAAATTGCTGCCGTCAGCATCTATATTTCCAGTCAGCCTAAGAGTGTGCCACTGTGAAAGGAACGGAACTGCTACATCCGCTACGAAAAGTAGTCCCAGCCGTTCAGAGCAAAATAGCAGCAGAATTTATCAGGCAGGAAAAAACTCGATTTAAGGAAAATTTCCAAAATGGCACAGAGCGTTTTAGAAATAGATTTGGTATGAGAAGTTACTCAATTTACTACTCATCACACTTACGGCCGATGACTGTCCAGCTGGGAAATGTACGTGACGTAGAGACGGGAGTACGTAGTAGAAGGGATGGAAGACTTCTCTCAAGATTCTCTACATAGAGACAATAAATTTACAGTCGCGTAAAAGCGAAGGGAGTTTACCACGGCTTAGACAACAGTAGGAGGAGAGAGAAGAAAAGAAAGGGCGATGCTATGAGCTTTGGTTGGGTCTTAAAGCAATAAATTGGGTGAAGTGTTAATGTGGGAAAGAGATTTGGATTGATGCCGTTCTTGTGTTAACCCGGAGAAGCTGTGATTTAGCTCTTCTACTTTCAACAGTAGTACACCCTTCAGTTGACTTGGAGTACAGGAATAGCTCGCACCTAATTTGATGCCAGGGGTCAATGTTTCCAGTAAGGGAGTAAAACCAGCACTGTAGAGCAGCCGTACCACCCAGGTTTAAAGCGGGACTCGAGCCTAGGCAAGATGATTATCTAGAAGCCCGCGCTTCTGACCACTCGGGTAAACGTGGTGGTGTTTGTAAAAGGGAAGTTCTCATAGTCAAGAGACTACCGGACTAATCCTTTCACATAAAAAGATGTCTACGTTTCATTAACAGGCATTAAAGTTGACATATCTCAACTTTGATGCCTGTTAACGACATTTAGTCATCTTTGTGTTCTACTTCTTGCAGCCCTCCTTCGCACTACAAAACAAGTCTCACAATACCCGTTTTTTGTCCAGTTGACTAAGTGACGCAGAGGTTGCTTGGAAAACTCATTGATTCCTAACATGTCAAAGCTTTGGAATTATTCAACATAGAAGAAATGCCGTTTGGACATTGCAGCTTTCAGTTATTAAATTCAGTGCAAACGGAAGACTTCCAAACAAATCCAAGTTTTAATAAATTTATCATGGTGATATATGGTATTGTGATCGGCCCTTTATACAGTATCTAGCTCTTAAGTGAAAAACTGCACTGAAGAAAAGCCAAACTTCGAAATATTTTTTAAAATGCTTACATTCACTACTACATAGTTATGAAAATTCAAGAACGTGGGTCTTTAACCGAAATTATATACAAAGGAACCTCGTTTATACGTTTTTCAGGTGACCAAGTAAAATTAACGTATAATTGAAAAACAAAACGTATAAATGGAACAAGGAAAGTTTAATAATGAGGTCAATTCAGAATTTTTCGGTCGGCAACAGTTGATCTATAAATGAGAAAAAGGTATAAGTGAGAAATGTATAAATGAAGTTCTACTGTACTTCAGATTTATGCGTTTACATTTGGGTAAAGCAGGAATGAAACAGAGCAGCTATATCTTTGGTTAGTGTTTATAAATCCAAATCATCCTAAAGATGTGCAAAATGTTTAGTTTATCTAATATAGACCCACAAAAAGTGTAAAGCTAAAGACAGGTATTAAGTTTTTATTCAAGCAGAATAAAGGATTTTATTCGGTCCATCTTTTTAGCGTGTTTTTCGAAACAAGAGGACGTGTTTATGCTATCACTATTGCTGAACCCATGAAGATAAATTCAGGGATCATTCATTTTTTACACTTTCCAACCGTAGGTTAAAAAGAAGCACGAAGCGTATATGCTCCAGCTTTGTCCGTCTGTCCGCACGATAACTCACGTAAAAATGGCTCGATTTCGATGAAATGTTAGTATGTGGTAAGGGACAACCTAGGGACGAACCCTATTGAAAATCGACGAAATGGGGTCAAAGGTCAGAACATAGGAGCAGGATCCATTCCATCGCTTTTATACGTCATAACTTGCGTAAAACTAATTCGATTGCGACAAAACTTCATCATGATGTTTCGGAGATGTACTGAACCAGTTCTTCTTAATATCGTCGAAATGGGGTCAAAGGTCAGTGCACAGGAGCGAGATTTATTCCACAGCCATTATTCTCATAACTGGAGTAATGATTTCTGGTATGTTGGAAAGCGTATCATAATCAATGCATTGCATGGCTCTACTAACTTGTTTTTAAACAACTTCTAGTTCACCAGGCCAGAAATTTCGTCACTTCGGAAGTCATAGGTTAGATTCTCATATTTGAGCTACTGTTCCAATCATTCTCAAATGTATACATAACAAAATAATCTCCCGACGCTAGGTCGGGAAACAATGTCATCCGGTACAGAAATGATTCAGAAAATATTCCAGAAATTGCATTTAAGTGCTCATGTGGGGTGTTTATGGTTCTTAAATTATTGCAGAAGGTTCTATGAATCGGAAATAAAAGGGAATTTTACTCTTTTAATGAAAGGGATATTTTGTTCTATGACGATAGAATGAAATTCCACCATTACTTTTTTGTGTGGTTCAACTAAAATTTTGATTTCTGGAAAGATAAGTAAAAACGTGCCCGACGTAAATGCTAGCTAAAAAAATCCATTATTCAACATGAAAGTGGTTAACAAAATCTAAATTCAGAATTATGTAATTGTATTTCCATGAAATAACTCGACATCTTCAAGATACCTCTTTTCTTCTTCAGAAGTAGTGAATGCGTGTGACTATAGTTCTCATTTCCTCACACAGAGTAAAAACACAGGTAAATTAAAAGCGTTGGTCTTAATGAAATTTACAATTTACTGTGAGCTTCGGAACTCAAAGAATATAAAATCAATAAGCTGATCTTCAGCATCTGTAGAAAGTTCACCAATGAATCAGATGACCCTTAGCTGTTTCATTTTTTATATGAATCAGATGATCTTTAGTATCTGCAGACAGTTCGTCAATCAAGTGTACAATCAGAATTTAAATTTCAAAAATTTAATGTTAACTCTCATTTATTTATTAAAAGAGGAATATACTTTATTTTTATTTTCATTCTCAGCCGTTGAACACAAAATTTTAGAATTCGGCTCCAGCCAAATGTGAGTTTGGATAAATTTCATTAATACTTGAACAAAATGGTTTCTTACTGGTAGCAATTCTGAAAACGATCTAAAGTCATCACGCCTAGGATAGACAGCTTTATCCATCACATACATGCATATTATTATTAGTGTTGTTGTCAACTTTCTTGGGCGGTGCTGGATCAGCAAAGGCAGAGATATTTTATCTCAAGTTAGAAATTTAGGTTTTTCTAGTAATATGGCAAGTCTATTGCCTTTTACATTGGTATTGGGTGGAGTAGTCTCTGTGGCAATCCAAATTCTTCAAGGTATTCTTGAAAGTTATTAGGCACCACTGAGGTTTCCTAAATGACAGCTGGCACGATTGTGTTATGCTATTTCTAGATCCTATGGAATTCTAATCGTAGGTACTCGTACTCCGAAATTTTCTCAGACAAGTTCGTTGGATGTTTTCCGAAAGCGGAATCGCTACATTTACAAATTGTTTCTTTTTCAATTTTTGTCAACAATTACAGTACCAGGTCGATTGTGGTTAATGGTCTATGAAAACATTGTTTACATATGATGATTTGCAGTTATCTGTGCGTTTGTTCAGTTTAACTGTTCATAGCAGTTGGTTTCACTGTTAGTAAGTTAAAAATCATAGAAAACAACCTAACAGCCAAGGGTGCTACTATATGAACTAACACTGACTTATAGTAAGTTCACTGTCTTTATTTGATGTTATGGCACGTCGTCATATGCCGAGCACTTGAGCTAGGAATAGAACTTGTTGGCTTCAAATCAAATCACAACATCAAATACCTCAATCCAAAATTCACTTATCCTTAACAAATCATGATCTCAAAAGACCTTGATCATTTCGAATCGTTAGCTGGAACGAACTGCTCTCAGCGTTAACAGTCTCTCAACTCTGCACTTATCGTTAACAGTCTCTCAACTCTGCACTTATCGTTAACAAGAAATCTCTGCCCTAGCTTTAACAATCAATCCCTCAACTCTGCCCTCTATTTCTCACTTCTTCCATCTTGTGATTACCTTTTGTTGACCTCTGATCCACTGCCAGTGATGCCAAGATTAGATACTGCAGTTTACAAATTACACATCTAGGATGTGAAACTCTCTAAGTCTTCCGTCAGCAATTAATGGAGGTTTCACAAAACTACTCTTGTTGTTTCGCTTATGCTTCCGTGTCTGCTATTTTTTGACTAGAGATTTATTTTTGAATTCGTTTTAAAATCGGCGTTAGTCTTTCACCAGACAAATGAATCGAACGAGCTAACCATCCCGAGAGTGAAGTCAGTTGTTGCAGTGAAGCAACAAGACTAGTAGATCTACTGAAGTCTAGGCGGAGTTCTGTTACAAATTTTAGGACTGATTCGTTTGAATTTGTAGCGAACTTTTTCTTTTTGATGGGAAGTTTAACGACCATCGTGAGCAACTCAATGGGCTATAAGCAGTAGCCGTCCCTAACTTAGGGCCACTGGTTCCAGGGAAGGGAGAGAGCCAGCGCCGTAAGACAAACACAACATCCAATGCTCAGCGGGATTCGAACCCGGACCCATCTCGGACGAATGATCAGAAGCCATCGCTTAGACCACTGCACCACCGGGGCTTCAAACAACTCTTCTAACCTCAAGCTTCCTGCAAAATATTTGCTGAAACTTTCTCGGAATCAAATCTTCATCTCGGGATCGTAATCTTAATCGAAATCAGGATAGGGAAAATTTATTTGAGCTTATTTTAATGTACAAACATTTAAATCGATCAAATACGTAAAATTAATAGCTTACAGATGGCAACTCTTCCAGTGAATTTCTAGCGTTGTTCGGATGTTGTGACCTACTTTCACGAACATGAATCACGCGATGTAATAATTCTGCACCATTTCGCCTTAAATTCCAGCGTTTCGAACCGAAAGAAACGTAGTTCTGTGAAATTATGTGTAAAATTATTGTACTTTGGTATTTATAGTTTATTTTGTGCAGTTTAAATTTGAAAACATTGTTTCAGGAGAGCATTTATTCTGCACATGAAAAAACAATGGATGAGAGTCTTCTCTTAACAATGTCAAGGCAAAGAACTCGTCAGACAAATTAAGGTCAAACCTCAAGAAAAGAATATACACTAGATAAATGCTCTCGACAAAATGCTCAGTGAATGATACACATACTTATGTCGTCTCTGTAGTCACTACGTAAGACATAAACTAAAACCTGCCGGAATCTTAAGTGGGCCTGACATGTCTGTGAACTTAAATAAGCAGTATTTCATTGTTTTTCATCTTGTCAGCTTTTGTATCACGCATAGAAATCTCATATCTAGATATGAAATTGTCTTCGTTCGTGAGCTCAAGTAGCTAAAACATATCAGATGCGGCAGCTGTACTCTTAATAAAAAAATTGCGACCCCTTTACGTGGACAATTGTTATTCTTTTGTTGCTGTTCATGTATTTGTGTGGCAGCAACCGGTTTTATCTCCCCTTTTTCTTTTTTTTTTCTTTCTCGTACATTGCTTCTTTTCTTCGATATTTCGTTAGACATATTAAAACAAAAATCTGCTGTTAAAAAGTGGTGAAACAGAACGCAAGGTGCTGCACGAGTGGATTTATTTGACGTTACGAAATTAAGAATCCTTTGGTAAAATACATGTTCATAAAATTAGCAAGAAAGATGACACCGAATTTCAGTTGTAATGAGCACGTCTTTTGAATCCCTTCCGACCCGAACAAAAATATTTTAAAGCAGATTTTTAGAAAATCTAAAAATTCTGCATAAAAGAGAATACACTTACACCATCTAGGGAAAAACTGCGCATAATTTAACCCTCCTGTTCTGTTCGTATTTACTACCCGCCTGTACTGTTCGGGTCAATATGACCCATTTTAGAATATTATTATTTCTAGCAATAAACATGTTGCCTTAAGCTTTATTACAATAAACTTGATGTAATGTAAAAATGTTTTTTTTAATTAGAGCACAATATACTTGTTTTGTTCTCATTACTTTATTAACAGAATTTGCACCGCACACGTTTGGGGCTCAATGAAGAATCCACAGCAGAGGCGGCGCTTCGACTTTTACCCTGTACTCTTTTCACTATGATACGTGACTCCTCAGTTCTTGAAAGTTGTTGCCTCGATTCTATGTGTAGAGTAATAAGTGATTTCGCCAATTCATCCAACAATAACCTTGTTTTGGTGAGTTGGTTTTCATTCCATTTGTATATGGACTATTATGTAAGTAGTCTTTTGGTGAGTTTTGTTCTGTGGACTATTGAAGTCTATAGAATAAAAGCATTATAAGATCATGCATTATAACATGCTTGTCACTATCAAGCATGTTATAGAAAATTATCATTGGCCCGCGGTTTGTTTTTCTTTTGCAGGTTTACGAATTCAAAAGTTGATCATGAGTATCCACAATCTCTTTACTTGCATTGTAATCTAATATCACTTGTGATTTTTTGTCAGGTCTAATGCTAACTGCTTTTTCATGATGCAATGTGCTCATAAGAATAACGTTCTCGTTCTTTTTTTGGGATGTAGTTTACAACTCTTGCATCCCTTGTAAAATAAAAGGGTGAAGAGCTATGTACGTCTTTGTTTGTCATTTGTTCAGGAAGTTCTGGTTTGGTTTTTCTTACGGTGCCAAGCGTAAACCTTTTCCGTTGTAGAAGTTGGCCCAAATTGTATGAAGTGAAAAAGTGATAACAAGTAAGATTGTGCCCCCTAAGCTCATATGGAAGGTCATACGTTACTACATTTTTGGGATGTAGTTTACAACTCTTGCATCCCTTGTAAAATAAAAGGGTGAAGAGCTATGTACGTCTTTGTTTGTCATTTGTTCAGGAAGTTCTGGTTTGGTTTTTCTTACGGTGCCAAGCGTAAACCTTTTCCGTTGTAGAAGTTGGCCCAAATTGTATGAAGTGAAAAAGTGATAACAAGTAAGATTGTGCCCCCTAAGCTCATATGGAAGGTCATACGTTACCCAGGTAGCACAGTCTTGCAATTTAACGTAGGCCCAACACTGAGCCACCGTCTTTTAGGAATAGAAGACGGTGGCCCAGCGTTGGACCTACGTTTAATTGCAAGACTGTGCTACCTGGGTACTCGCATGCCCCAATTTTTCTCTGGCGTTGATCCTGTTTCTTTTGCAGTATAAATTTGTCTCTTCAGAACATACGAAGCTTTACTGTCGCCTAAAGAGTCCATGTTTTAATTCCGTATTTAACTGGCTTACTGGTAATATTCTGCTAAAAAAGGCAGTGGCCACGAAATGCAACTAATTGTTCATCTACAGTTACATTTTCAACAGGATATTCAAATTTTGGCAGAATTTCTACCCACTTTTCCCAGATCTATCACACAGCAGCAGGTTTATCCATGCACTTTTCCCTTGATGAGTGGATTTATTATCGATACGAATAACTCGAGATATTGTACAAAATGCTTCGAGTGACATTTCTGCGAGAAATATGTTACGACCAGTTTCTTTACCCCACAAGCTTTTAGTTCATTCTCCGTATGATTTGTAAACTCCAGCTAGTAACAATGATCCAATGTATGCTTGAAAATTGACACTGTCTGCATTTTACCATTGTGTTCCATAAACTCTTTTCCTCTTCAATATTTGTCATTTTTATGATTTCATTTTGAATTGTAGAATTGGAAACTGCCCCGAATGCACTTATCACATATGTTATCCTTGTTGTTGAATATGTTGTAATATTTTGGTACTATGCCAACTTTTTCAAAATTTCATTCCTTTTGACCTTGCAAGCACTGACCTGTCACGTACAGGACTTATTAACTCGTTCATAAGTTTGTTTTGCTTTCTAAGAATCTGAATAAACATGTTTAATAAAACCATAACTTGCAGCGGATATTATCTAACATTGTTGAAATATTCTAAACAAATCTGCCTGTTACCAATTTGGAAGATGTGAATCCGCTTATTGGTGTAAATATGACATGGATGTTAAGTCAGATAATATCCGAAAACTTGAAAATTTCGTCTTCTTGGTGCGGAAACCGAATTCGCGCCTCCCGGATAGCTCCCAAGTATTCTAACCACTACACCAGAACGTCCGAGTTTCAAGTTTCCGATTAATGTTTCGTCGTCGCTCCAGGACGACAAGATTTTCAAGTTTTCGGATATTATCTGACTTAAACATCCATATCATATTTACACCAATAAACGGATTCATATCTTCCTAATTGGTATTGTGCAATGGTGTAATCCCGTATTTTATTCATTGAAAATATGCGTGTTTTTAACTTTCATAAATAAATTATACTAATATATTTCGAATCGGGTCACACTGACCCGAAGGATACATTAGGAATAACTTAAAAAATATATTAAGGATACAGAAAGAAATGAAAATCTTTTTACGAAAGCAATTGCGTACTATTTAAAAACAAAATCATGAACAGTCGTGAAAATACATCCATGCATTATTTTATAATGAACAAATTAAAATTTTTTTCGAGGTTAAAATAAGCAATGTGAGCCGATTTTCTTCAATAACTATCAGATTTCTACAAAACCGTTTAAATATCCTCCAAAAGAAATGGCAACTTACTTCCACTAGCGGCTGAAAAGTATGTTAAGAATATTAACAAGTTGCGCGCAAAATGTTTTTTTTTTTTTTTTTTTTTTTAATTGGAGGTTTAACGACCACCGTGAGCAACTCAATGGGCTATAAGCAGTCGCCCGTCCCTAATTTAGGGTCACTGGTTCCAGGGAAGGGAGAGAGCCAGTGCCGTAAGACAAACACAACATCCATGCCTCACCGGGATCCGAACCCGGACCCCTTCGGACGAATGATCAGAGGCCAACGCCTTAGACCACTGCGCCACCGGGGCGGCAAAATGTTTTTCATAGCGAAAGATATCAGAGGCACAAGGGATTTTCAAATAGAACCATTAGAAGCGGAGATGTAGACGAAAACGTGATAGTACGACCCTAGTGGAAAGGCTGGGAATTACTTAAAGAAGAAAATGAGCGCAAAATACTCTCTGTAGTAAAAGAGTATCCTGAAAAGAAAAAAAAACCACATTTTTCTAAAGGATTTTTAGAATCGAATTAACTCTTTCAAATGCAAATATATGCTGATACCCCTGGCGGAAAAATTTTGGATAACGCTGGAAATAGAAAATATGCAAAAATATTCTTCATGGCAAAAGCTATGCTAAAAATATAATTTTTCAAATATGTCTCCTGGACGCAGAGATAGCGAGAAACTTTTTTCGACATTAACGCTCCTCAGCGAGAAAACTTTTTGACATTAACGCTCCTTAGCGGGAAAACTTTTTTAATCGGACTTTCAGAAGCAGAGATATCGAGAAAAACCAGCTTTAACATTGCGCCCCCTAGCGTGAACGTTATGCATAGTTTTGGAAAGGAAATATACACAAAATGTTTTCGTAGTGCGGTAGTATCTGACCAAATAAGGATTTTTTCCATCAGGTGTTTGGACGCTCAGACATTGTTGTAAACATGGAAACAGAAGCATGGATTTATGTCATCTAGTGGCAAGCATGCGCGCTAAGAAAAGGTTTTGAATTATATGCACAACATTTCGCCCCAGAAACTCTGTCCGACAAAGGAAGAATTTTTAAATATCACCGTTAGAAGCAAAGATACCGAGAAAAATAAAATGTGCATCTACGCACCCCTGGAGGAAAAAGTGTAAATATACTAAGCAGAAGTTATGCTCACAATATTTTTCGTGGTGAGCGGTATCTGCCCACAAAATGATTTTTTCAGTCGAGCGTTCAGAAGCTCAGAAATTGCTGTAAATATATCAGAAATATGCGTTTACGTCCCTAGTGGCAAAACTCTCTACTTAAATTGGAATTTATATGCAAAACACTCCGACACATAGCTTTATCCGATGCAAAAAGAATTTTTCAAATCGGACTTTTAGGAACAAAGATATCAGAGAAATCGTGATCTATCTTGGCGTCTCGTAGCGGGAAAGCTGTGCATTACTTGAAAAAGAAACTACCCGAAACAGTTTTCGTTATGAAAGGTATCGAACGGAAGAAATAAGTTTTTCAATCGGATATTTAGAAGCAATGATATGGAATAAAATCTATTTTGAGTTCGATAGCATCTGCATTTACGCTCTCTGGGCGCAAAATAATGTATCAGGGGAAGAAAACGAACAGGATCATCATTCTCACATTTCGGATTCCCAATGCAAAAAGAAGTTTTCACATCGGACTAATAGTGGAAGAGATATGGTGTCCAGAGATAAAAACGGGTCAACGGGTCAGCAATTTATTGAGGGTCCAACGGGTCGGGCCAAGGTGTTCCTGACCCGATTTTGACCCGGTTTTATTCCCGTTCTATTTTTGAAAAGAGAAAAATGCGCGTTGTGGAATTATGTAGTCGATACTGGTGCCCACGGAGTGAAAAATGATTTGCCATGCAAAAATATTGTCGTCTTTTTCTTAAAACAACGAAGATTTCCACCGACTGACGTCAGATACACCGACACCATGTCGTAAAATGATACTTCCTTTGTCTTCTTTTACATTGCGATTGTCCAGGGCAAGGTACAGACAAACGCCATTCGCCTACTTCTCAGCTGATTCACTCTCTCCGTGCGAAGTTCACTGTATGACTAAGAGTTACTTTTCACATCGCATCTTTTACATTGAGCATTCAGAGGTTTTCGATTGATGTGCTAACATGCCGTTCCCATGACATGTCATGTCAAAATTAACTCCTTATTTTTTAATATGGATGGATTTAATATTAAGGAATTTGAGAAAGGCGTCGAGGTCAACAAATACGTGCTTGTTGAAAATCACAAGGGGAAGAGTGAATGCTGGAAATTGTTTCGTCTCATTAAGGAACCGGTGAATAATTCTGTGTTGTTTGGTCTTGCTTGTTGTTCAAAATGTGGAAAGTGTTTAATTACAAGAAAAGATGTCGACGGTGTCATAAAAGATTATGGAACCAAAAATCTAACGGACCATATGAAAGAATGCGCACCTCCATCAAAGTGTGGAAAGAATGAACAATCAAAATACGTTTAAAAAATACATATGTGTAATCGTAAATAATGATTCCTATTTGTCCATGGTCACGGTTATAGTCAGCCATTACTTCTGGATTACGCAAAATAGTGACACTAAAAATGGCGCTAAAATTTAGCAAGTAACCAAAATTAATTATTAAAAAAAGATTAGTAACCAAATTTTATTTATTTTATTATTAAAAATATTCAGTAACCAAATTTTATTTATTCAAAAAATTCAGTCAACCAAATTTTATTTATTAAAAAAATCCAGAGAAACAAAAAATAATATATATATATATGTATATATATTATTTTTTGTTTCTCTTGATCAAAATTTTGCTTTGTTTTGCACTATATATATATATTGAGTTTTGAATTTATAATTCAAAGCAGATTTGTCCGGGTCAGTTAAGGGTCCGGTTCGGATCCAGTTATGAGACGTCCGGGTCCGAAATTTTTGACCCGTTTCCAACCAACTCTCATGGTGTCCACAGACGGACAAAGTGATACCACGTTCTTTTTTTTTTTACAAAAGACTTGCCAAAAAAAAATTATTTTTAAAAGCGCATCATTAAGAAGTGTAAATCAATAAAATAATATTAATCACTATGTAGCATTTAGCACCGAGAAATTAATGTGCTTTAATAAATAAATACATCGCTCTTTCCACGTTCCAGAAACACACAGCATCCGAAAAATTGTTTTTCAGCCGCCGCTGTGGAATTTTTGAATGGAAAACGTACGTCCGAGATTTGGGTGACATATGCATTTTCTAACTGTTAGCTTCTGATTCTTACGGAATGAATCAGATTCAGTAGTGAACAAATAGATATTAAAATAAAAAAATATATATTTATTATTGAAATAACATTTAAATTTAAATTTTCAGAATTCTGACCCGGGCCGGATTAAGAAGTCTAACGGAGCTATAGCCTTTTGGCCCACCATTACCAAGGGCCCAGGAGGCATGCCTGGGCAAATAATAGATAGATAGAGAGAGACGGGGAGGTTTATAAAATAGTTTTACTTTTGTCTCGTATGATTTCTACTTGGTCAGAAACAGAGGCTGGAAGACAAACAGATTTCAAATCAGTGATTCGCCAGGGAGCTTTCATGTCGCTCTGTACACTGGAGTAGGCGAGACAGTTTCATCTTTTTTACTACCAACCACCCATACCTCTCAATTTGCACTAGGAACCGTTAATGTTCGAAGTCCCCTTTGGCTTCGCATAGCATAACAAAACAGATGCACTAAGAAAGTATACAATGCTAAATCATTGGAAAGTCCAAGGCAAAATCTAGAAATCTTCAGGTTTAAACTCATGTTCTTGTGAGAACAATGGAAAATACAGTGGCTTGTTATGAAAACCCTGCAGATAATTTATTAGTTTGAAGAATGCACTACGTATTAATTATCACAAGTATATTGCTACAGTTTCGTGTTTTAACTGACTTGATAATGATTTCCCGTCATAAGTTCTTTGGTGGCCCACTCAAATGCCTTAGCCTAGGAGCTCACTCAAATGTCTTAGCCAAGGGGCCCACGAAGGCCTTAATTCTGCCCTGATTCTGCCCGATCCACAGGAAGGAACGTTTAGCGTACTCACAGTAACTATGAGGACAAAAATTGAGGACAGTATTTTTTTCTTTCCCATTTGAAAGGAGGTACAATGTGTTTCTTATTTTCATTGTCTATGGACTGTATTTCTAATTTTCAAAACGAAAACACTTTCTCCATCCCTTAATACTAGGGCTACTGTCTGTAGAGAGCCAAGAGAATTGAAACTTAAGAACAACTAATCATGTTTCACCTGGACGTAGCCTGGAAAGAAGAAACATAAAATTCGAGAGGCAAAACAGAATACGACAATGCAGATGAATATCGGCTCTATACTTTGCCACAAACGAGATTACTATTATTATTATTTGTTTGTTTTTATATGGCATGCAAGGCATTTGCAGTTTTTTTAATATGCTACGATATTTGGACTTTACAAAAAAAAATTACAATTTACCCTCCCTATCAGGGGCGTATTTAGAGGGGAGCAGGGGCCGTGACTCCTCGAAAGGGTTTCATTTTTCTAAAGTTTTTGGTTAAAATGCGACTTACCGCCTTAATTTAATAAAAATGTATAAACTTATATTAGAAAAAATTATTTACTTTTTTCTTTTATTTGTCATTAATTTTGTTCTGGTGGATTTCAAAAACTTCCATTTTTCGTCTCGCCCCGCAAAAAATTATATGTATGCACCAGCCCCCCATAAATGAACAAAATTTAATTCGCGGGCCAAGACAACGCCTAACATAAAGCTCTTTACACTAGAAATAGAAAATTTAGAAGTGAGCCTGTGACGTACCTGCCAGCAGGACGCACACGACATAAAGGCAGATAGGAATCAGAACAAATGTCTGCGTAGCTCAGTTGGTAGAGCTACTTGTTCCGGAATAAGCGGCCTCGGGTTCGAATCTCGGCGTAGACCAAAAATGACGGAGAAATTTACTTCGCTATAATGGCGCCCGAACTATCCGGATGACCCGGCCGTTCAAAATCTCGCATTGGTGTGATGTTATTTCCGCACCGCGAGAAAGGAAAAATCAGAGAATTCCTTCTCCAGCGCTTCGAAAAATAAAAAATGTGTGATGTTGCATTCCACACAGCAGATTGACTGGGAGTTCTCAAGTGCACGTTCTACAGTGGATGGCTGCCTGCAACGATTCATGGTCACGGCTGACCCGTGGGCCATGCCCCCGGCCCTCTTTCGGGGGGGGGAGATGTGACGTACCTGCCAGCAGGACGCACACGACATAAAGGCAGATAGGAATCAGGACAAATGTCTGCGTAGCTCAGTTGGTAGAGCGACTTGTTCCGGAATAAGCGGCCTCGGGTTCGAATCCCGGCGTAGACCAAAAATGACGGAGAAATTTACTTCGTTATAAGCCTACGATGTCTCAAGTAATTATAGTGGGACAGCCTAAAAATGCGTGAAAAAGATCGCCAATCAATTTTGAATGGGGATAGCTAATCCAAAGAGAAAAAGGAAGACTTTCACACTCAGGAAGGACAGAGAAAGTGCGACACAAAAGGGCGATTAATTTCTCGGTTAATTAAGAATCCTCAATTAACGAATAGTTCCTGGGTCAAAGTCATCATCTGACGAGTAAGCGTAATCTCCTTTGAGTTTCCCTTTGACGGGGTTTGATGAAGCTTTGGAAAGAGGATGTTTCATGAAGCGCCTTTCCCAGGCTTCCTTAACAACTCTCTAAATTGCTACGGAATATCCTAGCAGTTGAGAGATTCGAGGCACCCAAGGGGATTTCACATGTAACACGAAACATACCGTGCTGTTGTGACCTACTGGGTACTTTATACGGTAGGCACGTTCACAAGATACCCCTGATGGAACTAAGGTACTCATCATCAGAAACTGATGGAGGGAGGCCCTTGAGGATATACTGCTGGTACCGGGACGCCCAGTACCTTTTGAAGGAGGGATGCCTTGTAACGTACTACAGATGTAAAGCACGTGTCAAGATGGCAATCTGCAGAGATATATTCCGTCCGTGTAGCTTAGTTAGGAGAGCAACTTACTCCGGAGTGAGGGGGCACGATTCGACTATCCTCACGGGCAAATTTGCATTTTCACATTGGCGCACGAACGTATAAATGGATGTACTAGCCGTTGGGTTCTGTGACGTACTTCAGAGGTGAAAACATGTGTCAAGACGACAAATATGCAGCGAGATATTCTGTCCACGTAGCTCAGTTGGGAGAGCGACTTACTCAGGAGTGAGGGGACACGCTTTCGATTCCCGTCGCGGACAAACTTGTGTTTTCACAGTTCTTTGAAAAATGTGTGATTTTTGTTCCACACATCGTCTAGAATTAATGAAAGTTAATTCTTCGCTTACAAAAAAATAAATAAAGAGGCAGATAACGTGACGTACTACAGAGGCAAAGCACGTGTGAAGACGACAAATCTGCAGAGATATATTCCGTCCGTGTATCTTAGTTGGGAGAGCAATTTGTGACGGGGTGCGAGTTCGATTCCCGTCACGGACAAATTTGTGTTTTCACAAGCTTTGATTTTATCCTAAGTTGGGCGAGAAGAAGCAGTCCCTTGATCCTGAGTGGGAATTATTACGGGTGGAGTAGAGTAGGTATTTTAACATGTTTCATGAGACAGTATATACAGGGTGTTCGTAAACTGTTTTGACAAAAGAAGAGGGGTGATAGTACCCATCAAGACGAACAATATTTACAATGAAACCTAGGGTCGCATTCCACTCTGAGTGTAAGAAAAGAGTAAAGTTAGATGTCCAAGTTGAACTTTCAACAGTGCAAAGAAAGAGAATTAACGACATCATAAGTTGCACAATCCCATTTATGGAGATCAGGGACAGACTCAAAGTAGATGCTCAAAGTAGCGGCCACGACTGCTGTTGCACAATTCACAAGGGCGAATGAAAGACTGGCGCACCCTCTCGAAGACTCCTGGTGTCGCGTTTATCCTGTCCGCTGCAACAACGATTCTTGCGACGAGATCTTTCACGGAGTCCACAGGCGTCTTGTACACCAATGATTTCATGTGCCTCCAGAAGAAGAAATCCAGTGGGTTTAAGTCCGGTGAGCATGGAGGCCATGCCACAGGTCCGCCACGTCTAATCCATCGTGCGGGATATGTGCCATTCAGGAAGTGTCTACTGCACCTTGATAAGCCAATCAGCTGCAACTGTCGATGCTGCGTCTTTTCTCTGGCAATTTGCATACGGTAAATGCTTGACGGTGATGTTCTGGCGATGTGCTACTTCTCCGGCACGAAAGAAATGACGTCTGAGGTGACGACGTGTGCTTGTTGGACGTATTTCGAAGTTACTCTTTTCTGACACTCAGAGTGAAATGCGACCCTAGGTTCCATTGTAAATATTTTTCGTCTTGACGGGTACTATCACCCCTCTTCTTTTGTCAAAACAGTTTACGAACACCATGTATAATCTTCCAAAGTCACAGTATATCTGTACGGTGATCCGAAGAAGCGGGCTACATTTACAGTAGAGTGGGGTGTAGCATCTCTACAAATAGAAAAATGTAGTTGCAGCAGTAGCACGCTACAAAATAGTTTGTAGTGGAAAATTACGCTACAAATCGTGCTACTTTGAAAAAAAAAATATTCGAATCGCGTGACATTTCGGGATTTCCTGGAACATTACTGGCTTGAACGGGGGGGGGGGGGGTGAACTGTGCGCTGCCTACAACCACGAGACTGACTTGACCTGCTTTTGATAGTCAAGCTGTTAACCATTAAGTATTATCTTCCTCACTTTATTCAATTCACAGGGAAGTCTTCTCAGTCAGCCTGAGAAGGCTATGCGTACGAGATGATCTTGTTAGCGATTTTGTTGATGACAATTTTTTTTAATTAGTTCATTTATTTATTTGCTATGTTACACGCAATTAACTCCATAGCAACATAGCAGGGAACCAGTAAGAAAGGATAATGGTAGCCTGACTATCCCCTGGCCCACAAAATAAGAAAAATATCAAGTAATTACATTAACACAGACATTTGACGTGGACCAGGAGCATCAAACAGAGGTCATCGTTCTTTCCACGTTTATAAGTGAGTCACGGAAAAATTATCATTGGCCGCTACCGGGAATCTAACCCAGGGTCTTCCAGTTACGCAAGACCCTGGGTTCGATTCCCGGTAGCGGCCAATGAGAATTTTTTCGTGACTCACTTATAAACGTGGAGAAAGCGATGACCTCTGTTTGAAGTAATTACATATTTTTCAATTTATATACACACATTGGGATGTAAGGTCAGGTGATGCGTAACATCACAGCCTCTCCTTGACAAATGTCAACCCCGCCTTCTCGTGGTGCATCCTGTTCCCACTAAGGGGCTCTGACGACCGCAAATAGCGGTATAACTATACCATCGGGATCAGAGGAAATGCTATCCCACACTCACCAACCCGCTTGGCCAGCGTGGTGAGTTATGGCCAAACACCTCCAAAATGACTCTACAACTTAAATCTTGGCCCTCAGTCTCCGGCAGCTGGAATGTACCTGGCCAAGGCAGCGGCCAGTGCGACATGAAGGCAGAGGGGGCTAAGAATCCCCGGAGGACCGGACTAGGCTGCCATTTGATGCTGACCTTGGCTACCTACAACGGACGCTCCCTATCTTCTGATTCAAGGCTTCTTGAATTGGAAGAGGAACTACAAAGGATCAAGTGGGACATCGTCGGGCTGAGTGAGGTAAGGAGAAAAGGAGAAGATCTCATTGAACTGAAAAGTGGACATCTCTTCTATTATCATGGGACAGATACTGGCAGAACTAGTGGTGTTGGATTTATAATAAACAAGAAACTGAAGGATAAAGTGGTAGAAGTTGAAAGTTCCTCTGACAGAGCTGCACGACTCGTTATCCAACTATCGAGAAGATACCAGGTTCAGATTATTCAAACTTATGCACCCACCACAAGTCATCCTGAAGAAGAAATTGAAGAATTTTATGAGGAAATTCGTCATCTAAATAATAAAGGTAAGCAGCACTTGAAGATAATTATGGGAGATTTCAATGCAAAAATAGGGCACCGGCAACAGAATGAAACTTCAGTAGGTAAATTCGGTCACGGCAACAGAAACCAGCGTGGAAATACTCTCGTTGAGTTTGCAGAGGCAGAAGGATTTTCATCTTGAATTCCTTTTTCAAGAAAAAGCCACACAGGAAATGGACATGGAGACATCCAATTGGGACGACAAGTGAAATTGATTTTATTATGTGTAACAAAAAATTCGTCATCGAAGACTGCAGTGTGCTAAACAAGTTCAACACAGGTAGTGACCATAGATTGGTGAGATGTAAGATGCACCTCAACACTAAACTGGAACGTGGCAAGCTCATAAGACAAACAAAATGTATTGACATAACCAACCTTAAAAAACACCATAATACTTTCAAGTTGGAACTGAAGAACAGATTCTCTGCTTTAGAAGGCCTAACATCGGAAGAAGTGGATATTTCTGAAGTTAACAGAAAAGTAACCAAAGCTCTTATGGAAACAGCAACAAAATTAGCTGGGTCTAAGAGCAAGTTGCATGTGAACAAATTATCAGGAAAAACCAAAATGTTGATGCAAAAAAGAAGAGAGATGAGGACAACTAAAGAAGATGTGACTTCCAAAGTGGAATATATAGAGCTATGCAAGACAGTAAGAAAAAAGTATCACTGAAGACGTAAGAAAATTCAACTGTGAACTAGTAAGGAAAGCAATTGAAAACAACCAAAGCCTAAAGATAGCAAAGGGACATCTCAGTAAGGGAAGAAAACAGATTATGGCTCTGAGAAAAGAAGATGGTTCTATAACAAGAAATAGAGGCAGAAATTTTGACAAAAGTGAAAGATTTCTACTCCAAACTATATGAAAGGGATGATACATGTACTCCAGACATCATGAAAGGTACCGGAGTTCTTCCAGTCCTCCCAGCAGAAGTTGCTCATGCAATCAAGAACATGAAGCGGGGAAAGCTCCAGGGAGAAGATGGAATTACTATAGACATCATACAAGAAGCAAGTGGAGAAATTGAAACAGTACTCGCCCAAATTTTCACTCGATGCCTTAATGAAGGAAGATTCCTGAGGATTGGAACAATGCTACAATGATCCTGCTACATAAAAAGGTGACATTGAGGATCTCAGGAACTACAGACCTATCAGCCTCCTATCAGTGGTTTATAAAATCTTCACTAAAGTTCTTTCACACCGCTTGAAGGTAACACTGGACATGGCTCAACCGAGAGAACAAGCTGGATTCAGGAGTGGCTACAGCACAATAGATCATATCCACGTACTGAGAGAACTAATTGAAAGAGCGAGGGAATATGAACTTCCATTGTGCATGGCTTTTATCGTTTATGAAAAAGCCTTTGATTCGGTGAAACCATCAGCAGTTACCACGGCTCTGAAATCCTGCGGTATTGAAGATGCATACATTAATATTATTAATAACATCTATGAAAATGCAAGTGCAAAGATTCGGCTGTTTGAAAATACAACACACATAAAAATTGGAAAGGGGAGTGAGACAAGGTGACACCATATCTCCGAAGCTCTTTAATGCCACATTGGAAAATGTCTTTCAATCACTGAACTGGGAAAACAAAGGGATAAAGATTAATGTGAGATTATCTAACCTTACCTTCGTTTTGCTGATGACGTAGTCATTTTTGCAACTACCCCATCAGAGCTGCAGAGTATGATCCAGAACTTGCTGACAAGAGTAAAGAAGTGGGATTAAAAATGAACTTTCAGAAGACAAAAGTGATGTTCAATGCTTTTACAAGAAATGAAGATTTATCGATTGATGGAGAAAAACTGGAGATAACAGATACGTATGTTTATCTTGGACAGCAGATATCAAGTGAGGGTCACATTGATGAAGAAATTAATCAGGCGTACAAAACTTGCCTGGAGAGAGCTTTTGGAAGAAACAGCATAATTTTCAAGAGCAATATGCCGTTATGTCTTAAAAGAAAAGTGTTTGATCAATGCATCCTTCCAGTGCTTACGTATGGTGCAGAGACGTGGACCTTAACTAAAAGAGACATACAAAGACTGCAGACAACTCAAAGAAGCATGGAGAGGTGCATGCTTGGTGTAACCAGGAGAGATAAGAAGAGGAACTCGTGGATCCGAAAAATGACGAGAGTGGAAGACATCATGATCAGAGTTAAATCCCTGAAATGGCAATGGGCTGGACATACTGCCAGAAGGACAGACCATAGATGGACAGCCGAAATTTTAGATTGGATTCCAAGGGACAGGAAAAGACCCAGAAAAAGACCACATGGGAGATGGGTGGATGAAATTCGTAAATATGCGGGAGTGACATGGAGGAGACTGGCACAAGACAGACCGTTGTGGAGGAAACTTGGGAGACCTTCGTCCAGCAGTGGATTGATAATGGTTGACAATGATGATGATGATGATACACACATTTGCAATACGATGTAACTAAAATTAATCAAATTTCACTCTTAACATAATATTCCTTTAGTGCTTTTTTAAACGATACAAAACCAGCAAGTAGTTTTATATGAATATGCAATCCGTTCCATAGCCGGAGGCAATGAGCATTAATATTAAATTACAGCGCATTAGTACGAGCCCTCGGAATCAAAAAGTTATCATACCCACGAGTTTCATAACTATATGCAGGACAACAAAAATTAATTAAATTGAGATGTCTGTTGGCATAAACATGCTCGTGCATTAGCAACATCAGTCGGTAACTGTATAATCTCTCAAAGATCAATAATTTATAATGACTGAACAGGATTTCCACATTTTCAAGTGGATATAACAAACGAACGCATTTTTTATTTATTTTTTGTAAAGAAGAAATTCCGTTTATGTTACATTTGGTTGTCCTACCCAATAAGACAGGTAGGGATAAATAAAAGAATAATAGAGTGTTAATTTAATATTTAATGGCAATAGATTGGAGACTCTAGATGAAACGCCTATTCGAGACCCGCGAAATAACTTCAACATGGTCATCGCACTTTAAATTCTCCTGAAAAAAAAACACACCTAAAAACGTAACCCTATCTTGAAAATTCAAAGGAGTATCATTCAAAATCACCTCCGGTAGGGCCTCAACTAGAGCTCTTCGGCCAGAAAAAAAATATACATTTAGTTTTTGTGATATTAAGAGTTAACAAATTGCAACGAAACCAAGTCTGATAGAGAGATTCGATTCACTTATTTAAAAAAACTGAATTCACAGATACTTGTTGACGGTTTTTTTTAATTCCTTGGGCATATCATTTAGCCTCAAATGTAAGCTACTGAGTGTGATAAAATGTGTTACTATGATGATCAGAGCTAAGGTAGATACAAAGGTAAATGAGTTGTGTAATTTCTCTTGGTTTTGCTCTCAATGACATATGTAAAAATGTGCATGTAACCTTAGAATTTGCACTTTTAACTTACCCAAATGTAAAAAAAAGTAGCGAAAGTCGCTACTTTACGGTAAAAGTAGTTGTAGCTGTATCAAGCTATTTTTTTTTCAAGAATGCAGTTGTACGGATCACGGATCAAGAACCGAAGATTCGAAATTTTGAAGCACACACTCCAATAATTTCGATAGTATCTTATGATTACTGGGTCCATAAAACGTTTAGTCGCCAGCATGCAAACTCAACCGAACCCTGGAAGACGAGAAAAGACGTGACGCCATAGGTCCAACCGCCTTGAAAGGAGGAAGGAACAGTTGTTCAGATAAGAAAGTTAAAAGTCCTTGGAGCTATGCAATAACTCTATATTTCTTTCCGTTAGGCTAAATGTTAAATATGATGAAAACCTAAATCTCATACTCTGAACTGTAGGCCTTCTATTAGATTAATTTAACTTAATTTTATTTGATTTATTTTGACTTAATTTATGTCAGGCAGGCATTAATTTACTTAATGAATGGGGGCGGGAGGAGTCTTGCTTTAATAAATAACTATTTGCGTGGGTATCACACATTGATTTTATTAACTACTGCGTCTTAGTTATATATATGCGAGGAATTCAGCATTTAAATTAAGATGAATTAATTTGATTTAAGTTGTAATGAATTGGAGGCTTTTTTTATCTTAATTATATTTTAAGGGCCAAGCATATTTATGTAGTTTTTAATTTTTGTGGGATTCTTGCAAACTGCATACCTTATTTGATTACCAATGAATATTTAATTTTCATTTTTGTGGGAGGGTTGTAAACTGCATACATTATTTGATTAACAATGAATCTTTATTTAATTTTCATTTTTGTAAGAGGGTTGCAAACTGTATAACATTACTGATTAACAATGAATCTTTATTTAATTTTAATTTTTGTGGGAGGGTTGCAAATTGTGTACATTATTTGATTAACAATGAATCTTCATATATTTTTCATTTTTGTGGAATTCTTACAAACTGCATACAAAATTTATTTTACCAAATGTATTTTATTTAATTTTCAAATTTTGTGGGAGGGTTGCAAACTGCATAAGTTAAAAATTGCGGTTGCTCCATAGATAAATACATGCAGATGAGCTAATTTTGGCATGTGTTTCTTACTCTTAAATGCTGTCCTTTGCAATATAGTAACCTCTAAGAAGTGAAATAAAATATACTATTGTGTAACGTACCAGGAGATGTGACGTACCTGCCAGAAGGACGCACACGACATAAAGGCAGATAGGAATCAGAATAAAACGTCCGCGTAGCTTAATTGGTAGAGCAACTTATTCCGGAATGAGGGGACCCGGGTTCGAATCCTGGCGCGGATAAAAATGACGGAGAAATTTACTTCGTTATAATGGCGCCCGAACTATCCGGATGACCCGACCGTTCACAATCTCGCAATGGTGTGATGTTATTTCCACACCGTGAGATAGGAAAAATAAGAGCAGCACTTCAGAGCAGCACTTCGAAAAAAAAAAATAATAAGGGGGAGATGATGTAACGTACCAGGAGATGTGACGTACCTGCCAGAAGGACGCACACGACATAAAGACAGATAGGAATCGGAATAAAATGTCCGCGTAGCTCAACTGGTAGAGTGACTTATTCCGGAATGAGGGGATCCGGGTTTGAATCCTGGCGCGGATAAAAATGACGGGGAAATTCACTTCGTTATAATTGCTTTGGGTATGTTGTGCTTATAGAAGCCCTTTGCAATGCATGAACATAGATGAATATATAGGCAGTGCTTTGGCTTGAGTCTCTTCGCTTGTATAGCAGCTTTTCGCAAAGCGTAAAAAGTTTGCCATGGGTTTCTTGCACTTAAATGCTGCCTTTTCCAAAATAGTAACCTCAATGAAGTGAAATAAAATATACTATTGCCTTGGGTCTCTTACCGCTCATATAGCAGCCTTTTGTAATGCAGGAAGAAGAACCTAGGTGAATACGGAGGCAGTGTATTTGCTTGGGTCTCATACGCTTGTACAGCAGCCTATTGTACAGCAACTTGAGTCCAGGATCCACGTGGTGCACTTACTTTATTGCGTAGCTCCAAGGCTTGTGCATGAGTTGACCAAGGTGTGTCAGTGACACTGGAACAAAGATACCAAAAGAGTTGCTTCGAAGACTAAGGTTGGCGAAAAGAAATTCCGCAATCCACGATTACTTCACTCGGGAGTTAGAAGAATATTTGCTTCGTGCAAAATAACTACCAGTCACCCGTAAAGGGATGATCTGGATTTCGTAGCTGTAACGCAGCTGAGCCCTCACACCCCGACAAGGTACTTTTGAGGGAGAATGTGGTTGTAGCAATAGGTAGCTACTTTTAGAAAGTAGCTTTCCAATCATGGCGTTTTTGTAATAAAAAATTCTCAGAGAAGCGAAAACTTTTGATTCCCGGTACTATGGGTACTGGATTCGAATACCTTGTAAAACATTCACACTATATTGACAAAAGTCACCGGAAACCCCTTCAAAAGCAAATGAACGGATCCGCTGCTCTGTTAAGATGCGCAGTACAGCTGCAAACGGTATAAAAACAAGTCTGCAGCTGACCGCGATCATATCGCTCTGTGAGGTTGAGTGAAAATATCGCAGCACGAGAGAACTGACATTGAGAAAGGAAAGATTGTTGGGTGTTATATTAGTGGGCTGTCCATAAGAGAAACCGAGAGGCGTTTAAACATACCTAAGTCAACTGTTTTGGATGTATTGAATAAGTGGAAGGCCCATGGCGTGCCTGAAGCAGCAAAACGTACCGGCAGACCAAAGAAAATCAGTGATTGAGGACGTCGAAGCCTCAAGAGAGTCGTTACAGATAATCGACGGAGTAGATTATCTGTAATCTACTCCGTCGATTACAGGTGAGTTAAAATGCTGGAACCATGGTATGTACACGTACCATTTGCAGAGGACTTCATTCCATGGATTACCGTGGTCGTACTGCTGCTTATAAGCCTTTCATATACACTCGGAATGCTACTCGTCGTTTAGTATGGTGTAAAGAACATTTATCGTGGACCGTAGATCAATGGAAACGAGTCCTATGAACTGATGAATCCAGATACACGATCCATCAGTCTGATGGCCGTTTGTGGGTATGACGGCAGCCGGTGAAACGCTATTTACCTCGGTGTACTGTTCCTACGGTCAAGTTTGGAACTGGCAGTGTACCCGTGTGTTTTTTTTTTTTTTTTTTTTTTTTTTTTCGTATTATGGTCCTGGCCCATTGGTTATCGTGGACAAACCTGTTAACCAACACGTCTACCTCGATATTCTGGACAATTATGCCCCACCAACTCTGTGGCAATACTATGGAACCGAGCCTTGTCGGTACCAGCAGGATAATGCACCGAGCCATAAAGCAAGGACTGTTACGGCGTGGTTTGACGATAATTCCGTATCGTTTGTGGACTGGCCAGCACAGAGCCCTGATCTTAATTCCATAGAGCACCTATGGGATTAATTAGAGCGCCGCATAAGAAGTTTGGAACCAAGACCTACTACTAAGCAACAGTTAGCTGCAGCATTATGTACTGAATGGAAGCGCATACTTATCGCTATGTTCCAAAACCTTGTCGAAAGCATGTCTCGAAGGGTCAGTGCATGCATTAAGGCCAAAGGTGGACCGACACCGTACTAATGTGTGTCAATAAATGTTCTGTTGTGTTTCTCTTTTAAGTGTCCGATGACTTTTGTCAATATAGTGTATGTTGTGCTCGCTTTTGCAGCCCTGGTTCTCCTCCTTTCCTGGAGCCAACGGCCCAAAATTATGAAGTGGAGACTCCTTTTACTCTTTGGTGGCTCGTGATGGTTGTTCAACTCTTTAGAAAGCGGTGGACAATATTCAGAAGGCCCTTTTCCCTCCCATAACTGAAAATACTCAGAAATCAATTCAGAGTTTCAAAATATTAAAGTTGCTTATTTGATATGGATAAATTACACATGTTTTTTCTTTTTTGTTGGATCTTTAACGATCAACGTGAGCAAGGCATTGAGCTGTAGGCAATCACCCATCCCTGATTCGGGGGTCACTGTTCGATGTCATCCAGGCCTCACACGAGATTGCGGCACGGACCCATCTCGGACGAATGGTTAGGGGACAGCCCCTCGTCCATGTCTTTTTTACATATACAAACAACATTTCGTTCTTTTCCCGTCGATTACTTTCACCTGATACAAAGATCTAGCACCAGGTCAGTTGGTTCAATCCCTATCTCATCGGTGAATTTTCCGAGGCTTTATTGAATCACTACGTCAACCGCTTAATATCGTCTCTTATTTCGGCATTGTCTTTTCCGTGGTGCTCTATGATTGATCTCTGGCTTGCACCAAAATTTATTGAAAATAGCTTGTTCCTCTGAAGGGGTGCATTTATGTTTTCTAACAGTGACTAAGTTTAGTTAATGGCTGAGTAATTAGCGGAATTACATTGTGGAGGGTCTACGAACAGCTAAAGAGAGCTAAGTACAGGACGCAACAGAAAATGAAATCACAAAACTGTTGAGTAATGCTGAATTTTCAGCGCGTGTAGACGACGCTACTCTGCAGATGGGTTAAACCAGTTGATCTGTGCTCATTATTTTTCTGTTGGGGGATTTAACGACAACAGTGAGCAACTCCATAAACAATGAGAAGCCGCTCCTCCTTAATAAATTCTTACTAGTTCTAAGGAAAGGAAAGAGCCGGTGCCATAAGACAGGCACGCCATCTATGTATCACTCGGACAAACGATGGGAGGCCTACGCCGCGTACCACTAAATAACCGGGCGGCTGTGCTCATTTGGGCGCACCTTGAGTAGTAGTTTTGTTATTTGGGTGGTGTAACTACCACTGTGAGCCACACGATGGTCTATAAGCAGTAGCCCATCCCAAATTTAAGGCCACTGGTTCCAGGGAAGGAAGAGAGCCAGTGACGTAAACGAAGACAACATCCATGTCTCACCGGGATTCGAACCTGGACCCATCTCGAACGAATGATCAGAAACCAGCGCTTAGACCACTGTGCCACAGGCGTGGCACTCCTTGATCAGTAACGTGGACATAAAGCTAAACTAAGTCGCGTGCTTTTAATAAGTGGACTAAATAAACAGTGTGGTATGTAAGTGATTCCGTGGTCGAACAGCATTCCCACACGGTGTATCTGAATTCAAATCCCCAGTTCGAACATGTGAGGATAGTTTGTTCTTGGGTTCTACTTCCCGTCCTTCCCTGGAGCCAGAAACTTTGCTTATGTGTGATCAATTCCTTCTGGTCTTCGATGCTCATCAGAATCGTTAAACATTGAGAGACAAAAAATTAGTGAGCTAATTTTGAATTGGCTAAACTGTTTCACTAAATTGACGATTTCATCTTATTTATGTCACAAATAGTGAATCTGAAATGCGGCGATTTTTTAATTCATAGCAGTTTTAATGAGAAACGTGCAGTTTTTAAAAGATGTCGGATTTATTCATATATGTAAGAACGGTTCTCTCTCTCTTCGAAAGTACAGTCTGTTTTTTTTTCATTATTTTTTTATTAAGCAGCTTTTAAAATTTCCTCACTTGTTGAATTTCATCCTTCTAAGTGACGAACAACTGCGAACTGCGCGAATGCCAATATCATAAAATTTCGGATTTATCAATCATAAAAGAAAACCCTTCGTGACAAAAAAAAAATCTAATTGGAACGCCACTTTCCTTTTCCCGAAATTAATTTTATTGTCTCGGGTGCAACATTTATAAATTTATGAAGTGACTGAAAATTAATGTTAGCTAAAATTTATGGTTTCGTGCTGCTCATGAAAAGGCGAAAAAAATTTACAGTTATTAAAATGATATTGAGGCAGCACCCATTCAATATTTCCGTGACAATGTGAGTTCCCAGCCTGAAATTCGTTCTGAATTCATGCACCCCTATCCAAAAAGGTTCCATAATTTCGTGCGATTCCGAAAAGATTTATTTTTTATTAAAACAAAGCATCAGTTAATTTTCAAAGAAATGTCATAAAAAATATTTTTCCTATCCTGCCATAGCTAAATATTTATAAAAGTTTAAAATTCTTGCTGCCCAAATGGCAAATTCCTGAAATGAGTAGGAAATGTATAACACCTGAAACAATGAAACTCCACAGAGAGAATATAGTAAACGAAAAAAATATTAGTACATTCGTCTTTCCAAATATCAGTAAAGGATTTTAATTGCTTTGAGTTCCTATACCGGAAATATGTGAAAGTTCGGAAAGTTTTATTTAAATAACAAAGTAACTTTTGAAATTTTAATCAAGAAATAATTCGCTTCCTTAAAGAAGTTTTAAAAAATGCTGTATGCTCACAAAAATAATTTAAACAAAAATGTAAAAAATTCCGTAAATTTTAGCTTTTAAATCACAGTCAGTGTGCTAAACTTCACATTCAAGGTTTATGGAATTAATAGTGTTTTTTTCATGCCTGCAACAGAAAACTGTACTTTGAAGTAAAAAATCTCATGTGCTGTGACAAAAAACTTCAAGTACATAGACAGACAGACAGATAAAGTCTCCATTATCTTCGCGCCTTTAGGAATCTCCTTCAGCATATCAAAATCCGTGCTGAATTTCATTGTGTTAAGTGGAGAGTACTTATGCACGTCTTTTTGTTGAAAATTTCAAATTCAACATCAAACTTAAATATTTTTAAATTTTTTCTTGCAAAGAACAAAAAAAAAGTTATGGAAAAACATATTTGAAAAGGAAAAAAATATTGTGCACTAATAGAAAAATTATTCAAACGGCGTTAAGTCGGCGTGGATTTGGAAAATAAAATAAAAGCAAAAGTTCTTTCAAAACAAACCGTGTTAATTGGAGGAACTCGTAAAATATGTTTTCAATAGTGTGTATAATTACCGATTCGGCTTGGCATCTGTTTAAATCGAAGAGTATACTTTTTTTTTTTTTACTAATTGTGAGGTACTTTGTAAGAGATTTTAATAAGCCAGGTAATTAAGATGTATAGAAAGAAGCCCTAAGGATATATTATTGTGTAACACTTTCGGGGCAACAAACTAAGAGAGAGGACTCGGTTAATTCAAATAGCTGATCAAAACAAATATAATTCTGCACCATACTTACAATCAGCAAATCATTAAGAACAATGCAAATACTCCATTAAAAACGTTCAGGAAAGTGTCAGAGGTATAAATAATTAGAAATAAACACCAAAAGTACATGTTATACTCGGTAATGTAAGGATCGGAATTAGTTAAGAACAGTATCTTTCTCCGTTTGCTGCAGTGATCGCCCCCCTTTCAAACGAGACGCGTACACACTTCCGTTGTTCGACCACCGTTCGCGAGTGTCTGCCAGCGAAAGACGATTCAAAATGTGTTTCTTGTCAACACGCATAATCGGCCCAGCCCAAGCCATTGTTAGACAACAGGCCTCCGGTGAAAACAGCAAAAATAGGTATGGTAATTGACGAAAATTATCGGAAATTGTCGATCTGTTTCGTGATGGAGGAAGTGGACAGGCGGTTTCTGTGCTGCCGTGCCTTGCATTGCTGACTCCGTAAGTCTTCAGGAAATATGTCCGAAATGCCTGCTGATAGATCGCCGATCCCTATAAAAGGGAAAGCGCAGTCTTCATTCGCATCTCAAATCCACCAGCAGCAGCGAAAGGACAAACAGTGCCTCTTCGTCCTCCTTTCGCTTTCGACATCGGTGACGCGCAAAACCTTCTTAAAGGTTGACTGGTCCCCGTTCAATTGTGCTTGTGTGTGTGCTCCGCTGAGTTAGTTCGTTCAGCGTTACCCAGGACTTTGTTCGTGTGCAACCAAACCTAAGAGGTATGGCAACGGTTCTTAACTTTTGAAGTTTTTCGCAAATATCATGATTTTTTTATATAATACTTATTCTCAGTTTTTAAACTTTATCAATTAAAAGTATTTTAAAATGCAACTTCATTAGAAACATGGCGTAGGTATTATTTTAACGAGATATTCTGAACATAAATATTCTTCGTAAAAGAAGCAAACTCTAGATAATTGAATTTGCTTCTTTTACGAAAACAAAGAGCTGAATCTACTTTTTAGGTTAAAACAATAATTTTAAAAACTTCCTTGCCTACAAATAATGTAAAATTAATCATTTCGAGCTTAAGTATTTTTTGATTTTAAACAATATTAGGTGAATGTTCTAATAACAGTTCGATCATGTGAAGAATTTCGGAATCCATAATCCTTGATAATTTCATTGTACTTTACATAGTGAGTTTAATATAGCTTTGTCGAAAGTTGTGTTGGAACAGAGATCATTTTCCTAGAGAGGAAGTTACGTTTCACTTTAAGAAATTCGCGAAATATCTCAAAAAATAGTTTGCTTTGGAAACCAAAACCCTTTTAAGGAAAGTGTCGTTTTTTGTTGGCCGTATCTGAAAGACGCTTATTTGACAAATTGCTTAGCTATTAAAAATTGAGAAACCTAAAAAATATTTGCACGAAAAGCTAAAGATTAATTATTAATAAAATATTTCTTGACAAAAGCGTAAAATGTTAATATTTATTTAGGAGCTCCCCGTCTTCCTAAGCTCTATTAAAAGCGACATAATGTTATGCGGTTTAGTATTTGAGAATATTTTTTCCTGTGCGTCATTTAATTCCAATAATAATAATAATAATAATGCATTGATTTCATTGTTTGAATTGTAGTATCCATCTTTGCATTAACCATGGTTGCTCTTAAGAAAAAGTCTATGGCAAAGCTAGCTACATAGAAACTTAATGAGAAACTTAGAGAAAACTCCAGTTAGAGAACATGAAACTAAATTATCATTCGCATCCTGAATTGCGGTTCTTAATAATAGTAAAAGCCACAATGTGAGTGTTCTTTTTCTTATTCAATAGAGAAATACGAGCCGCCTCAATTAATAGCCACATTCTTAATCCGGAAAGCGTTAACTTTACCGATCCTAATATGCTGTTTCTTTGAAATCCTATGAGAAAACTTGAATCTGATTGACTACCTAATTACTGCTAAGCAGCATTTGAGACAACTTCTGTGCCTGTTGACGGGGTTTAATTGATAAACTGGCTTTGTTTTTTCGTTCGATAGGTGTTTAGAAAAGTTTCTATATTCTTAAATATTTAAAAAGATGAACAAAATAAGTAGGGAGATGTAGGTGCAGCAATGAAAATTGTTCTTATGGAAGCCTAAATTCTTAGTTGCCTTCAAATCTCAGTTTATAATTTTCACTTTGCGATTATGTTATAGTCTTTACAGTATAAAAATACACATACCTCAAGGAACTATTTTGCTTAAATTTTGCATCCTTTCAATATCAGCTGATTACTGCGTTTGCCTTAAAGCATTTTATGCTCTATCTGAGCAATGAGTAAAAAAGTATGATAGAACGTTCTGTTGTAATTCGTTCTAAGATTTGCAATTGAATATTATGCCATGATCTTTACAACATCACAGCTCTAAACTCGATAGAATTAAAGAATGTTTTCATATTTCATAAGGATTAAGAATACCGCTGTATACCCTCTTAATGGCATGCAATATTTTGCTATCGTATTTCTTGATCACTACAGTTCATTTCGTGGTCCAGGTATTGAATAAGACAAAAATTGTAGGATTTTACACAGTTTTTTTCATTTCTGGAATCTGTGAAGCCTTTAACGGGCTTTTCTGTAGGTAAACTCCCATTTTGATAAGTTAAAATATATGTTTTCATCATTTCTCTTAAAACATGGGACGATCTTTAAATTCTGCAAAGCAGCTTAGTTGGATCCGTTTACTGGAAAGCAACCGAAACATTTTGGTACACATCCAAAATGTAAGCCACCGTAACCGCTCAAAAGAACTGAGTAACAGTTAACAAGCTGCTACCAAGCCACCTGAAGTTCATCTCGTGAAAGAAAAACTAGATAAGAATTCAGTCTGTGAATACATGGAACAGCTTGCGTTTCTGAAGATTAGGCTTTAGACATGTCTGCAATGATTAGAATATTTTATTGCGCGCCGTTGCATATAGAATGAAAGCAGATGAATGTGAAAGGTATGATATGTTCAAAAAACAGAATCCAAAGCAAGTTTTACTTATGTTCTGCAAATTTCTCAATAATATTTCCCTTGTCGATGTCGCATATATATTTGTTTTCGGTAAGTCAATATTCTTACTAAATCTAGTAGACAGAGATTCAGGACAACTGGAGTGCCTGTGTGGCATTAATCACTTGGTAAGTAAAATGTTTTGCTTTATTTAATACGCCGTGATTCGGAAAAAAACTGCACGATTAGAAACAACAGGTAAGCAAAGGTAAGCTTGACTGCGCGAATTATGTTCCTCTGTTTTCAGACATTTTAAACGCTTAATGTGCAACTTGACAACAACTTATGAGAAAGCGTCCCCATTTGAATTCAAGTATGAGTATTCCAAATGATTAGAACCTAATTTCTTCATTTCCATAATTTTTTTGGTAATACCTTGAGATTTGAAAAGTTGAAGTATATTTTAATTAAAGTTCTTCATTTTTATTTCTGCATCCTTCCAGTGAATGAACCTAACGCAAAACAAATATTTTAATAATCTTTTACGGAAAAGAACACAGCAGGTTTGAAGCGCTAGCTTCCTTTACGAGTCCTAAACGTTTTCTTCTGCTCAAAAAGTTTTGCTATAATGGAAGGTGCTTTGATAGATTTTTAAGAAAACCTGAAGCCTACCTGTTTCAAAAAGATCACGACGTCGCAGAGTATTTGCTCTTTGTTCTCCTCTACTTTCCCTAAGAAAATGCTAATGCAATATGAAATTTTAACCCTACTTATTTTGAAAAGCACTACATATAGTATTTTCTGTATTTATTTGCATTATTTTCTACCCAGAACACATACTCAAATCAGTGCCTACTGAAGCTCATTTTTATCTTTCAAATCCACAGATGAGGATCAACATGAAGATTAGCTTGATATTCCTAGTACTTGCTGTGATCTACGTCAAAGCACATCCTGGGATTGACCACGAAGAACCTGAGCATGGAGGTCATGAGATGTAAGTTTTTAAAAAATTGTGTTAAGTACCTTTAACTTTGCTTCATAAGAAATTATACTTTTATCCTTTGTTCCCTGCTGAATTTTAATGGATTTACTAGCATTGCTAGTAAACGGAACAATAGGGTCTTATTTTCACAATTTAATCATCTCAATTATCTTAATATCCTGGAGACCACCACAGTGGCGCAGTGATCTAAGCGCTGGCTTCTGATCTTTGGTCTGAAAGGACCCGGGTCCAAAACCCGGATGAGGCTTCGGTGGTACGCTTGCTTCAACCGCACTGGTCCTCACCTGAACCAGCAGCCCCAAATAAGGGACGAGCTACTGCACATAGCGGACGGAGCTGACTCATGGTGATCGCCAATCCCCCAAACACAAATCTGGGTATGCCTCCAGCTGAAAAATCCTTTACCAGCCTTTTTTTCAAAAATCATTAAATTCATTATCCCATCATTTTCACTTTTATACAGTTTAATTTTTGTGACTTCATTTAAACGTGTTAATTTTGCTTTTGATAGAAATATATCAGAATCGGAGTGTGTAATTTTTTATGTAGGTGTATGTAAGTAATAGTTTTCACCTTCGAAGAAGCACAGCTATGAGTCTTTGTTAAATTTAAATGACCTGTGCCAGCTATTTCCATTTGGTGACAGAATATCACTAGTTGTTCGGGGAGTGGATCCCCGGAGTTTAAGCTGGCCATCTGATTAACTTCTTTTGCCTATAGTAAAGCGATTACCTTTTATTTCATGGTTAGCTTTCACGAAACAAAAGCAAATTTTCCCAACACGCATATTAAAAATTCCCATATTTAAAAATTAAAAGTATGGTGAGATGGTCACATCAATATTTTCTTTTTCGACAACCTGAGCAAACACTTTAAAGAAACTTCCTTAACTACAAAAGCAATAAAACTCAGAGTAAACTTAACTACAAGTTTTTAAGAGAAGGAAATACGACAGCTAATTTTAAAGAACAAGTTTTGTAATTCTATATCGCTTTACATTAAAATTTTAGAGATTGGAAATAGTTTTGCTAATAAACTGCTGAGGCGCTACACTTTGACTATTCGTCAGAGATGGGCCTGAGTTCGATTCCTGTGTGAGGCATGGGTCGTGTTTATGTCGGATGTCCCTAGCTTAATCACACGTCCCTGGAACCAGCGGCCCTAAATTAGGGACGCGTGACTGCCTATAAACCCTCTGAGTTGTTCATGGTGGTCGTTAAACCGCAAAACAAACAATAGACATAAATTTGCTCTTAAGAGCATCGTCAAACAGTCTCCTAAAGCACCCTGTGTTCACAAAACTCTTCAATGACAAAGCTAGTTTTAATTTTTTTGCGGAAATCAAAACTTTCTTGGAAGGAATATTTGTTTTTATGAAAAGATAAATTAAAGCTTTAATAAAATGCATTCATTATTGGGGGAACACAAAAAGTTTCATTTAAACAGATGCTCTTTCCACAATTTCTTCCCAGAATTACTGAACGGCTTCATCCAGAGAAATTGCAATGACGATGACAGTTCTCTATGAAAAGGATATATTAGCTTTCTGAAAGTAAGCACTTAAATAACTTCAAGTTTTCACGAAACACAAAACCATTCGAAGACTGTTTCTGCAATTCACAAGAAACAAGTTACTTCATTCCATGAATGCCACTTCGTTCTCCACGTAATATCCCTGTTTGTATTCCCTATGCTGTTTTTTTCACTTGTGACTTTTCTCAGATTTTTCTTCTTTTTTAGTTGAACGTAACACCAGATACCTTTAACCGCACTATAATTTTTCTTAAAGTAAATCAAGATAATTATCGAAAAATTTATATCCACGTTAAAACATACAGTATTTGAAACTTAAAATTGCAAATGCACTTGTAAAGTTTAGGTTCTTTGCTGGTATTTTCATGGATTTGTGTGTAAATTCTCGTCCGATTCTTTTTCTAGTGAGGAACGTGGTTATCATGGAGGCGGAGGCGGAGGCGGAGGCGGAGGAGACGAAAAAACAAGTGATTGTGATAAAGGACAAGAGCGAGCACCATCACCATCACCATCATCATCACCACCATCACCATAAACATGGACATGAACACAAACATGGACACGATCACAAGCACGACCACAAGCATGGACACGAGCACAAGCACGGTCACGACCACAAGCATGCCCATCAACATCAACATGGACATGATCACAAACACGGACACGAGCATAAGCACGGACACGAGCATAAGCACGGACACGAGCATAAGCATGAGCATGGCCACCAACACCAGCACGGACACGACCACAAACATCAACACGGGCATGAGCACAAGCATCAGCATGGACACCAGCACCAACATGGACATGACCACAAACATCAGCACGGACATTCCCACGACCATAAGCACGGCCATCAACATGGACATGAACACAAGCATCAACATGGACATGAACACAAGCATGGACATCAACACCAGCATGGCCACGAACACCAACACAAGCATGAAAACGCCCACCAACATCAGCACGGACACGAACACAAGCACGGACACGATCATAAGCATGAACATCAGCATGGACATGGACATGAACACAAGCACGGACACGATCACAAGCATGGTCATGAACACCAACACGGACACAAGCACGGCCATGAACACCAGCACGGCCACAAACACGGTCATCAGCATCAAAGCGTTCACAAACATGAACATGGTCATAAGCACGGGCATGACCACAAGCACGGACATGAGCACCAACACGGACACGGACACAAGCACCAGCACGGACATGAGCATGGACACAAGCACCAACACGGACACGACCACAAGCATGGTCACCAACATCAACATGGTCACGGACACGAACACAAACACGGCCATCAGCATCAGAACAAGCACAGCCACCAACACCAACATGGACACAAGCACGGACATCAGCACCAACATGGACACAAGCACGGACACCAGCACGGACACAAACACGGACACGGACACAAACACCAACACCAAAATAAGCACGGACACCAGCACGACCACAAACACATTATCGAACAGCACGGAGGCAGTGATGGTGGTCATGGCGGTTATGGACTTGACGCCAAAACTATCCACTGGGCTCAGGATTTCAGCCCCAAATTCACTTTCGATCATCAATACAGATATCAACCAGAAGTTGAGTTCGGCCATGGCGATCATGAATTTGGAAAATTCGCCGCCAGCTTTCCTAGCTTTCACAAACTAGAAGAAGGGCTCCACCGATGAATTCATCCGGAAGGAAACTATTTAAAATCCACAACGAAAAGGTATTTCATATTTGCTGAATTTTTATTTTAGTCATAATATCTGTTGTTGCTCTCTTTCTTTAAGTAAAATCTTGTGCAATTTCTTCGAAGAATGGTTTTGATGGAAAGTATCCTTGGAAAAGTAAATATCTACCCTTAGGAAAGGATAGTGTAACAATAATGAAAGGTAGATAGTGTGTTATCTGGGGCGTAGCTGGGTTTTGTTAATAAAGCTCATGTTTCCTTTTACCAATCCAGTGCATTACATTTCTTTTTTAACGGGAAGAGTTGGTGTGGCTTTTTCTTGTTAGAGGCGACCTTATTTCCCTGCGTAATATATTATCCTTACCTTATACCTATACGTATGACTCGTCAGTTGCTCGCTTTTAATGCTCGCATTTGGCATTTGTATCATTAATAATTCACCATTCCTCTCAGTGATTTTTCTTATATTTTTGGATCATTATGTATTCCGAATAAATAATTCTGATAATATACCTACTGCTTTTGTTTTGCCTTACGTAACAGGCGTTAGAGGCAATTGATTAATCCATACAATTTCCGTGAAAACTGCACGTTGTTGGGTGTATTAAAATCCAACTTCAGGAGGAGAAGCAAGAAAAGATATCTACTTCTGAATTATTTTTAATCCTCAAGCTTCAAATACAGAGAAATTTTACAGTGTGAATAACTGGAACAGTGTAAGCCACAGCATATGCATTATCTTTATTTATAGCACTGGAGTGTGTTCCATGTAGATTTGTATGAATCAAGAGGTTTAAAGGAAATCTTTAAAAGTCACGCAAAATCAATTTGTTTTCGTCGTGTTTGTCTTGCTTTTTCCCCAGGAATATACGTGTTAAGGAAGTGATTCTTTTTAGTCGTAAATCTTACTCATGTATATTCAGGGCACTGAGACTTGGCGAAACGAAGATTTGTTGAATTATTACATGCTCCACTTGCAAAGCTTAGTTTGTGATCAGACATAATCTGCTTGACTGCATCACAAGCGGGACAAGCCCAAACAACAGTGTGGACCAGGAAAGACGAATATTATACAGTTTGGTAAAACGTATCGCTTTCCACTCTCGCTTTTATCGTAATCTGTCTGTCTCTGTTTTCCTTTCTGTGTTTCTTCTTATACAGTTAACATTCTTCAAAATTTTTAATAAAAATTCTCTCTCGCCTTCTTTGTCATTGGGGGTCTGTTGTTGCCTTTGCCTCATCTTTATATCTCATTTTTATGGTATTTCTCATTTTTATTTACCATCTTCCTCTTATATTTGTTAATATTTTAGATTCATGTATTTTTCAGGTTGTTTATTGAAACAATAATCAATTAAATTATAAACGCTTAATACTAACACTTAGACGACTGCTAACTATCTCAAGGACCGATATAGCAGGAAATGTAACTTTATTGTTTATTCGGCTTCCTAATTGTTGACGTACAAATTGTAAGCACCAAAACAAATCCTCTTTGAAAAACTGAAAGAACTTCGTTGACTAAATCACGTTATTAATCTCGTAGATGAAACTTATGCAGCGTACAGATCATGCGGATAACATGAAGTCTACATTCAAACAGTAAATCATCATACGTTAGTACCACCGCACCACACGCTTTACACTTGTTGTGGCTTTTTATTTACATTTACCATCGATTCATTGTCAGCCATTCCATAAAGCACGTGGAAACTCGGTGAAGTTGATGCGCCGTTCAGAAACAAATATAACGGAGAAGTAACATAATTAATATAAGAACAGAAACGCATACAGGAAGGTTAAGGCAGTGTACACGTCACATTCTTTCACTTTATTTATTTCCTTTCTCTTTCTATTGCTGCTTATGTCTCTTTCTCACTTTTCTCTTATTCATGACTTTATTCTTTCTCACTCATTTTCTCAGTTTTTTCATCTTTCTGTCCCTCTCTCTCTCTCTCTCTCTCTCTTTTCTCCATTTCTCAGCTATCTCACAAACTCCATCCATTCTTCTGTACTCTTGCTGTTTTTATATAATACTTATCTTGCTTTCTTACTTCATCTGGGCATAGTTTTCACACCTTTACACTTTCTCTATTTGGAGTTTTGGCAGTCTCACCTTAACGCGTGACACTATTCCACTGTTCGTATCAAATACGAATAGAGAAATGGTAACAACTTTAAAATTATAGCTTTTTTATTTCCGTGGAAGAACAGCAAAACTGTTTAAAAGTACTTTAACTCCATTATTTTGAAAGATGGAGCTCTTTTAAAGTACCTTGATCACCTTCCTTTTAACAGCTGAAGGTTGTAATGTTCAAGAAACAAAATAACCTCTTTTGTAGATAGTATCCAGTTTGTGATACAACAAGAATGAATGCTTTCGGAAGGAGATGTGTAAAATGCATACTGAACTGGGAAGAACAAGTCAGTCTTCTTCAGAATGGTGGAATCTACAAGAGGTGGAATAAGGCTCCTGATTTCTCTAGTGCAAATGCTCATTGAAGTATCTGTAAAGAAGATACTGTTTCACATCTGTTTAAAAAACCTGAAGGGAATTTGTAAGCTCAGAGACCTTCATTAAACAGACTTCTCCTTTCTACCTGGCATCGATGTATTTTAGGACTGCTTTTGTTCATAACCCCAAATGTGAGAATACAGCATTTAAAAAATTGGGTTGCTTTTCCTTTTTCATGTAATAAATTCGAATAGTACTTGTCCGTGATGAAAGCCTACTTCAACTACCCTTAGGTAAATTAAGCTACTAGAGGAGCATCTTGGACAGCGGTAAACCTCTGTAAATAAAAGTCACAGCATCCACACCTTTGGAAAGATTGAACTCGTTCTGTTATTTCCGTCTGGTGTAAAAGTTCTTGCAACATCAAATTTTGCAATGGGAGCAATGTGATTCTGGTAAGGTGGAAGAAGTAATAAAACGAGGCAGTATTTTAATAATCTTAGGAATAAAATAGCTTCGTATAAAGTATAGTTTGTAGTATTGCATGATAATGTAAAAAGTTCAGTTTTTGATGAAAGATCTTGCTTTGATGTTGACACAAGGCTATGAAAAACAACCGTTTTTTGCTCAAAGGTAAGTTTCCGTTTAGATTTTCTAATGATTTAACCAGCTCATTCGCGTGGTGTCTGACCAGAGGAGTGGCTTCTGTCTTTTTCTGAAGGTGATCTCTCTTTGATGTATATAATAATATTTTACAAAGATATTGGCTGTATTTAAATTGTTTCCTACTGTTATCCCTATGTAACATTAACCATATTAACTTCTCATCGGTTTTCTCTGTGGTGAAATCTCTGCGTTGCTGTAGAGAGCGAAAAGGCTGCTAATATATTTTCTACTTTTTGAAATATTAGGGAAGTTGATTATATAGAGCATTTAGCGTTTACAGCTTTTTCCTTTTCTCAGAAGTGTAAAAAATAATAGAATCATAATCTAGTGAAATACTTCAAGTGTAAAATTAAAGAGATTAACTGACAGTTTCAACTTGCGCATATGATATGAGATCATATTATGAAGCTTGTTCATGAGAAAGACCGGCTTGCCGATAATATTTCGATAAAATGCTTTACCCTGAACTTTTAAATTCCAGATGAATTATAAGACGTAATGGCATATACCATTGTCAAGTGCAACTTTAATAAGGTCGACGAAAACTATTTACTTTGAAACAAATAATTTTCTGTAGATATTACACACGGAAGCAGAAAATGTTTTCAGACTATCTCTGTTTTCTCGAGTCAAACAATTCCTCATTAATGTTTTCTTGAATCCCGCAGGATCTGAGAGTAATTAGAAGGAACTTGCCAGCATTGAAGAAAAAACTGAACTTACCAGCGTGCATCCTAAAAATATGTCACTTATTGCATTTTGTCCTAAACTAACTGGGTGCCACTGAAGCATCGCAAACTAAATTTAATCATAATTCACAATAGCTTCCATAATAGGAGCCTGTTAATGTATAAAGCACTCAGCACATACTGATCGTGAGGTTTCACTTAAAATTCATTTATGAAATGAATGAGCTAGGGTTCAGGAACTTTGCGGTGAAAACGTTCAAGCAATGTTACTTTTCCCGCTTGCTATAGAGAAAAAAATGCGACCCCCGGTAACAATTTTAGCCTCAAAATACAAGGCTTCCTTCCACAGCTTTCAATACATCCCGAGCACAATCAAACTACTACAGCTATGTAAATATTCTTGTTAATCGAATGAAGAACAAATACTGAATAACAATATGGCTTTTTTATTCTTTCGATGTGAAATTTCACTTGTTATTAATTGAATTTGTTCGAGAGCACTGCTACTCTTTGTGAATGTCACAACTTGAAAAACTCAGGAAAAATAATTTGCAGAAGGGCTTTCTTGTGTATTTCTTTACAGAAAGTGATAGTGCAAGAATTAGTATTGTGTGCTTTGTTCAATAAAGTAATCTACCAGGATTAGGAACGCTTCTACAAATATGGAGTTGCCCTAAAATAGAGATGTCATTCTAATAGCCTACAGATATTTGAATACGTTCATAGACGCATTGAAATGCAAACATCCAAAGAAATGTTATAGTCAAAGAAGGTCTCACTACTGTAGGAACTATTATGCGAGGCTTTTATAGCTTTAAAATAATATTTCATGATTTCACTGTCTGTTTTTTCAAGAAGAGTGTAATTCGGGAATTTCATGATTTTGTGTATATTATACAGATGCTCATGAATAACTGATATGGTGTTATTCAAGTGTCATGTGTTCTCCCACATTCTTACTTAATCTTTCTTTTCCTTTGCACTTGTAACTTGAAGCTGTTGTGTCCTTATACAATACTCATACTTTCCTCCTCTTTTCTTCCATAATGCAGCCTCTCGAAGAACTGAGAACGAGTTCCGCCATTTGTTTGGGTTCCTTGTGCTGTCTTGCGGTATTCAAAGACGAGCGCTCAGCAGAGGAATGAAATCAAAGTATTTAATGATATTTTAATATGTACAGTACTAATATTCTCCTGTACAGCACGCGACATCACTGTACAGCACTGTAAACGCTATAAATGCAAAGTTTAGCTATAAGAAAAATGTAATTGACTTCAATTGTACATTTTTTGTAAAGGAAATGCTATGTACAATTTTGTAAATGCTTCTAAAATAAACCATGTATACATTTTTTGAAGAAAAAATTCTTGTTTGTAATTATTTTCAATCTGACACAGTACTTATTCCAGAAATTGTGTTTCGTAGAAAGCAAACAATGTTATGAAATCGACCCTTCTCTGCCTATTGATGCTAATTTCCATGTTATACATTTCAAATAACAACAAATAACAGATGTGTAAAGCACCTTTAAGTGAAGCAGTAATTTTAATAAATAAGTCTGTGATAAGCTTTGGAACTTAAAGAAGTCTTCAGAAAGTTGAGTATTCTAGTGTGCAGGCATCTTGCTTCTCTCACAGAAGGACCGAGATTTGAATCTCTGCTAAGATATGGATATTGTTCTTGCCATTATTCACTTCCTCTCTCTTTTCTCCTCGGAGCTAGAGTCCCAAAATCAGGGGCGGGCCATCCTTCCTTAGCCTTAAGCGCTTATCGAGGTCACTATATACTCAGAAAGACTGACCTTGCTGATTCTTCAATGTGATAAACCAAATCCAAATAAGATAAGCTGTTGTGGCCATGACAGAACTCTTACAACTATTCTAAATACGTGCTCCATGTGATAAATCATGAAATCTCAAGCGTAGCCAGTAATCAAAAGGAAAAACGGATTCCAGTTTTCCATTTGGTTATTCGCCTATCTTTGATTTCGCATTCACATCTCATTTCTTTTGTTGGAGTTCTTAAAAATTATTTAAAACTGAAGAGTACATCAGTTCTGACCTATATCTACTTACTTGTTTCCCTTTGTAACTAGATTTTTTTCTAGTGTTCTTGGATAGAAGCACAATTGACCTGCACCAGCGTTCCTGAGAGTTAGTTCCTTCGATGATCCGGCTTTTCCATCTACAAGCAGACATAACTAAATGTGTAATTCCCATCTTTACCTTAAAGGAGTGTTCTGGCTCTTTTAGCTGAACTAAATTAGAAATGAGGGGTTTAATGACAGCTTACTCTGTTTATAATTAGGCAGTCTCTACATTTACACATTCAAATATTCCAGCTTCTTTTATTTACTGTCCTTTAACGTTAATTTATCGATAATCTATGTTGTCTAATTACTAAAACTCCTGCTATACTTGAAATTAAGTAATCACATTTTTTTGCAAAAATTGTGAAGTTTTCTGCCAAATGTTTTCTGAAATAGCTAATTGGATTTACATATATCATTAGCGCGCTTAAGTTAATTTATTTTCCTTCCACCTGTATTGACATTTCTGTCAACATCCACTAGCGTTTTACACAATACGCAAACTAAATATATGTGGTTATTAAGCGAAGCCCGTTTTTTAATTTGAAACCATTAACCACACTTTCAACTGCACCATCTTTCTTTTGAAATTCCGATTTAGTACAGGATTTAGATGAAATAAGACTCAATTAAAATCCAAGATCACAGTGGGAATACTTGAAACAAAGATACCTATGAACATGTACTGCAGAATCAAACGAGGCTGTCCAGGAAAGTAGTTCTACAATGGGAATGACCTGACAAAAGAAATCCGAAACAGAATTACACAACCTAGAGCCAGACTCAGCGAAATGAAAACAAGCTTTAGTGAAAAGAAACGAAACCTACAACTTGGACTGTAAATTCTGAAGTGTTACATTTACACTATCATACTGTATATACACCGAAGAGCCATTACATTATGACCACCTACCTAAAAAGCTGAGGGACCCCCTTTATCTCGCAAAACAACGGCCACTCGGCGAGGCATAGATTCAATGAGGTGGCGATAAGAATCCTGGGGTAACTGGTGCCATAATGTCAACAGCAGGTTTTCCAGTTTCCGTACATTTCGGGGTGGTGGTGATTTAGCGCGAACCCGCTTTTCCAAGTCGAACCACAAATGTTCGGCTAGGTTCATGTCCGGTGAATTTGGAGGCCAGGGCATTAACAGAAAGTCACCAGCATGTTCCTCGAACCACACCTTTACGATTCTGGCAGTGTTCCATGGCGTATTATCCTGTTGGTAATGGTGATCACCAGCAGGGAACACAGTTGCCATGAATGGGCGAACTCGGTCCACAACGATGTTCAGTTACTTAACAGCTGACAGGGATTGTGCTATTGGGATAATGGGGTCTAAAGTGTCCCAAGGAAATATCGCCCACAGCATAACATCGCCGCCGCCGCCGCCGTCCTGTTTCCGGCCAAGAGTGCATCCAGGTGCCATAGCTTCCGTTTGAAATCGGCGTATCCGCGCTCGGCTGTCTACGTGACGCACAAGGAATATTTTCGTCAGATCAGGTATCTTTCTTCCAATCATCCACGGTGCAGTCTCGATTATCTTGGGCCCATTTCAAGCGTTGTTGGCGATGACATGTAGTGAGCATGAGGATTCGGCTGGATCTTCGGCTACACAGGCTCATGCGCAGAAGCCTGCGATGAACTGTGTGCTGTGACACATTGCCCTGATCACCACTATTGTAGCTGCGGGTGATGTGTTGCACTGTGGCCCTGCGGTCTCTGTGAACAATTTGCGACAGTCTCCGCTACCCCCTGGAATCAATGAGCTGCGGACGACACATGGCTGAACGACGGTTCGTCGTTTGGCAACCTACGCACCACTTTTGACACATACTTACTACAGCGCCAGGGTGAACAACCCACAAGCCTCGCCGTTTCCGATATCGTAGTTCCGAGGAGCCGTCCCATCGCAATTTATAAATCGGCAGCTTTTCCCATTCTGACTCCGAACACTCTGCTAACCGAAAGCCAGTCCTCCGGATGTATATATACAGCTCTGTGAACTTCACGTGCGCTACTGTTCGGTCTCTAGGCGGAGGGTGATCATAATGTAATGGCTCATCGTTGTGTGTCAGATATGGATACACAGGCAGGAGTTAGTGAGAAACACATGAAACCTTTGAAATGCAGTGCTTTAGCAAGCTGTCAAAAACTTAGCTGGACTAGTAAAACTTGTCCCAAAAAGAGTTGGATATGGATTTTTTGGATTGGAGGTTTTAACGAACACCATGAGCAACTCAATGGGCTATAAGCAGTCGCCCGTTCCTAATTTAGGGTCACTGGTTCCAGGGAAGGGAGAGAGCCAGTGCCGTAAGACAAACACAACATCCATGCCTGACGGGATTCGAACCCGGACCCCTTACGGACGAATGATCAGAGGCCAGCGCCTTAGACCACTGCGCCACCGGGGCGGCGAGTTGGATATGACTGCCATATACAAAGACAATATAACAATTAATAATGGCTTATCGTGAACAGATCCTGAGAGGAGAAAACTATGTCGAACCATCCCAGTAGTCGAGTGGTCAGAGGGGAGGTTTCCGGTCAGTCGTCTTAGTTAGGATCGGGGTCAATTTCCTATGTGACATGAGCGCTGCGACTGGTCTACATTGCCGAGCGCTGCGACTGGTCTACCTTTCCCTGGAACCAATGGCTCCAAATTAGGGACGGGCGAGATCTTAATGTATTAAATGCTCATGAAGATAGTTTAAAGTTGAAATGGAAAAAAATAAAGTGCCGTTATCTTTCAAGGGTAGGTTAAATGAGATACAAGAAGGAACAGAAGAGGATGTGTAGATGACTTAGAAAATACACTGAACTAAATATAACGAAAATTTTTCACAGCCATAGGTTTAGAAGTCCATGATATTTGTTGGCTACCAACCATTCTTTAGGGAACGGCACATGCAGACGACGTCTGGAAATCACTCGCTTAAGTTTTTCACCTATGAAAATTTTTCACCTATCACAAACATAGTTTTAGAAGTCCATGATGTTTGTTGGCTACCAACCATTCTTTAGGGAACGGCACATGCAGACGACGTCTGGAAATCACTCGCTTAAGTTTTTCACCTATGAAAATTTTTCACCTATCACAAACATAGTTTTAGAAGTCCATGATGTTTGTTGGCTACCAACCATTCTTTAGGGAACGGCACATGCAGACGACGTCTGGAAATCACTCGCTTAAGTTTTTCACCTATGAAAATTTTTCACCTATCACAAACATAGTTTTAGAAGTCCATGATGTTTGTTGGCTACCAACCATTCTTTAGGGAACGGCACATGCAGACAACGTCTGGAAATCACTCGATTAAGTTTTTCACCTATGAAAATTTTTCATCTATCACAGCCATAGGTTTAGAAGTCCATGATGTTTGTTGGCTACCAACCATTCTTTAGGGAACGGCACATGCAGACAACGTCTGGAAATCACTCGATTAAGTTTTTCACCTATGAAAATTTTTCATCTATCACAGCCATAGGTTTAGAAGTCCATGATGTTTGTTGGCTACCAACCATTCTTTAGGGAACGGCACATGCAGACGACGTCTGGAAATCACTCGATTAAGTTTTTCACGGGGTATTATACTGCATGAAGTCAAATGCCTTAACGTAATCTACAAATATAACCTCTTTGCTTTATTGACGGAGCTGCTCCTGTAAATATTTGTTTTGATGCATCAGTTAGGGGTTTTGAGTTACCTACCAATCTAGAGTCTACCAAGTAGGGCACACAAATAAGTACTGAACTCAGAGTATACTTTCCATTCATAAGGCAAAGGTAAGAAATCATATTTTTACTGTGCGCATCTATTATGGAACAAAATAATTAATACGCATTTATTTTAACACGCAGTTAATAATTTGAAAGTCACGTTTCGCTTGTCACACTGTATTGTAATCACACGCTTAGGAATGTTTAAATGCATTAGGTCTGATGCGTTTTTCACTTAGATGCTGGAAACGAAGTTTACTTTTCCGTTTCTATAGCAGACAAAATTCTTGTTGTAACTTCTGCTTCACTATTGGTCATCCAGGAAACATTTTACGGTACGTAATGTAATGATCTATATTGTCTTCCTTTACTAAACCTGAAGCTACTAGAAAAAAGTTTGTTTGACTTGCATTTACATAGGCTGTGAAAACAGGAATTTTTCAATGACGGAAATCGAATTTCCTCGCTCCGGAGTCAGTTGCTCTAACCGATTCAGTTACAGCGAATGAAGGTATCGCTGCAGACTTGTGGTCTTATTACGTGCTCCATTTCTGTAATACGTCACAAAGTGGAGGATATGATATTAAGGGGAAATATACCTAGGGATATGATTACAGGGTTTACAGGGGATTATAATGTATGAGATGGCGAAACGACTGATCTTGAAATTAATTTGTGTGAAAACACAAATTTGTGGGTGAGGTGGGTCGAACTCGCACCTCCTCGCTCCGGAGCCAGTTGTTCTAACCGACTAAACTACATTGACGGAATGTAACGCTGCAGAAACGACTGATCTTGAACTTAATCTGTGTGAAAACACAAATTTGTCGGTGACATAGGTCGAACTCGCACCTCCTCGCTCCGGAGCCAGTTGTTCTAACCGACTAAACTACACCGACGGAATGTAACGCTGCAGAGTTGTCGTCTTGACATATGCTTCACCCCCCGTAGTACATCACGTCATCTCCCTCTTAATTCTTTTCCTTGAAGCGAAGAAGGAGTTCTCACCAATCTCAGACGACGTGTGGAACAAGCATAACACAACCTTCGAAGAACCCAGCGGCCAGTAGATCCATTTTCCAGAATCCAGCTCCAATGTGAAATTCACAAATTTTCCGGTGACGTATCGCATCCTTCCGCTCCGGAGCCGAATGCTTTACCAGTTAAGCTACACCGACGGAATTAATCGCGGCAACTTTGTCATCTTGACATATGCTTCACCTCTGCAGTACGTCATATCTGCTGGACATAATAAGGGAGTTCGATAACCATACTTCTTGTAGTATGATAGAAAACTGTAGAAATTGAGAAAAGAGGTGACAGATCTATAGGGTTGTTATTTCGTTAGTATTCTCTTGAAGGATGCAGTACTTTTACACCATTTTGTTGAAAGATAGAAAAAGTACTTTAATTACCTTCATTTAAATTTTTTCTTTCCATTTTTGTTTCAGCAGGTGGTAGCTAATATCACGGAAAAGAGTTCTTTCAATACAGTTTCCGAAAAATATGAGACATTTTTACGCCCCGTAGCAAGCAATCTGAGCAACTGGGAAATTGCCTGGTCACGTGATTCATGAACATTATATTTATGCTGTTTGATGTCTAAAAATATCCAGTTCGTCATCACGAAGCAAGACATGATGAGAAAGTAATTAAGTAATATATACGTCTCGGGAAGAAACATTTTACGTTAGAAGAAGCCAAAAACAAGCATGAAAACTCTTTGACGGCTGTCTTGGGGGAACATTTTGAAACTGAACTTTTGGAATTAAGTGGTCATTCCAAGTGCAAACACACGCAAACTCGCACTATTAAAATTTTACGTCATCTAGCAGAGGTAAGTAAACGTACATGTGTCACATTGCAGAGTCATTTATTTACACTCTAGTGGAAAGACTGAATCATGCAAAGCACAAACTGCGTGAAAATTGATATTTTTCCAGCTGCTCAATACAAATAAAAAATAAATTTACGCTTCCACGGGAAATAGTTTTGCAGCAGACATACGGGGTGTCCCGCTCGCTACCGAACTCGGTATTTCTTTAATAATATTAACACCAATGAAGATATTGCAACAAAATTTGAACTGGATTTACCTCATTTCGTGCGAAATGTGATGACATCACAATATGTGCTGGAAGTGGCCATCATTTGCGTCCAGACAGCATTGAACCCGGCCCACGATATTGTGGAAATTTCTTGCCAGTACGTCCACCGTCACTGCCTGAATTTCTCCGGTGATGTTTGCTTTCAAGTCATCTATGGCTCGCGGTTTGTGTTGGTAAACTCTTCCTTTTAGATATCCCCATAAAAAGTAACCAGGAGGCGTCAGATCGGGCGCGCGCGTTGGCCATGGATCCTTCGAAATGACGCGGTCGCCGAAAAAGGACTGAATTTCGGCCATACTGGTGTGTGATGTCGCTCCATCATGATGGTAATATCCAATGGAGAGTTCTTCGTCGTCCAATTGATTTACAAAGGTGGTGAAGATTTCCATATATGCAGCTGTTGTGATGGTTGTATCGAACAAGATGGGACCACTTATGCGGCGCCGGGTCATCCCACACCGAACACCAATTTTCTGTGAATGAAGGGGTTATTCATGTATCGCGTTGGAATTTTCACTGGCCCAAATACGGGAATTTTGAGAAATGACGTATCCGGATAGGTGAAACCACGCCTCGTCCGAGAACCACGTGTAGTCCAGAATGCCCGGATTTTCCTGAAGAAATGTCTGAAACCAACTACAGTATGTCACTCGTTTCACGTGGTCAGGCACTTTCAGTTCGTGGACCACGGAGATACGGTGCGCATGTAGCTTCGCTTTTTTCACAGCACGTTGGCAACAACCCTGTTTCCTGTGACAGACGGCGAAGTGACTTCCTAGGAGACGCAAGTAGTCGTACCCTTCACATTCTGGATCGTTTCCTCGGACATTTGTGAACGACCTCCTGCATGGTCGTCTAGTAAAGTCCCATTGGTTTTCAATTTCTTCGACAATGCCCAAATGGTGGACTTGCTCGGCGGATATCTGTCTGCAAGCCTCTCCAGGAATTGCTGTTGACAAGACTTTATCGATTCTGTTTTCCATTAAGTGCGAACAATAAACACTCGCTCCTCCAGAGTATACCGATACATTTTTAGACGTACGCGTACAGCCACGAGCACGAGCACTCACTATCAATAATCGTATTGGGTAGACGCGCTCAGAGAAATGGCATAATAAAGCAGCAGAGAGGCGCGTCCGGCTGCTGGCGGATTGCTCCTCCGTAGCGGCACAATTAGGAATGCGTCTGCCACTAAGGAGCACTCCGGCTGGCTGGCGGACAGCGCCGGGTTCAATGCTGTCTGGACGCAAATGGTGGCCACTTCCAGCACATGTTGTGATGTCATCACATTTTGCACGAAATGATGTAAGTCCAGTTCAAATTTTGTTGCAATATCTTCATTGGTGTTAAAATTAATAAAGAAATGCCGGGTTCGGTAGCGAGTGCGACACCCAGTACAAAGATCGTTCCATAAAAACTGAGAGCAATATTTCTTGAGTTGGCAACAGTGCGAAGGGGAAAAATAAACACTCAGAAGACTAACTGAATTAAGGAAGTATCTATGGCAATAGTTATTAGCCGTGTCAGACGATTGTGGTTTTGTTATTGCGCAGTTGTTTAAGGTAGTCTGCATTTCGCCATACAGCTATGGAGATGAGTGTTTCAGAGTTAAAACGTGAAATGCGTTGTGCGATAAAATTTTGCTACTGTTTGGTTACAACGACTCCAGAAACAGTTGATTTAATGAAAAATGCTTACAGAGATAAATGTTTGGGTGAGTCAGCGATTTTTAGATGGCACCATGATTTCAAAAAAGGGCGTTTGTCGGCAGAATCCGCTCCTGGGCTTGGTCGACCTGAAAGTGTTGTTACGGAGTGTATTGTTAACACTGTTTGGGTAACCCTGCAAGAATATCGACGAATGGCGTGCGAAGACACATCGGCGTCAACGAATATTTCCAAAGAGTCGGCATTCCGCATTCTATGCGACAAATTACAGCTGCATCGTGTGTGTTCCAGTTGGGTACCTCATCACCTGACGAGAGAACAATTGTTTGTCGGAGTTCAGGTGTGCCATGAGTGGAAACAAATGATTGCAAAGGTTCCAAACTTTCTAAACACAGTAATAACTGCCGATGAAACATGGGTCCACTATTTCGACCCCCTCACGAAGCACGCAACAAGTGCCTGGAAGCACACAGGCACTTGTAGTCCACCAAACCAAATCAGCTAGGAAGATGATGATGATAATTTTCTTTGATCATAAAGGTGTAGTCTATCAGAATGCCGTTCCTCTACAAACTACTGTCAGTGCTGAGTATTACATTTCTGTCTTGAAACATCTGCCACGACACATATCGATTAAGCGACCGGAACTGGAGGGCAAGTAGACCCTACACCATGATAACGCCCACCCACATGTGACTGCTTGTGTGAAACAGTTTCTTACGAAATGCAGCATTGAAATCATGCCACAGCCGGCCTACAGTCGTAACCTCGCCCCTTGCGATTTCTGGTTGTTTCCAACCATGAAGGAGAAGTTCCGTGGCGCACCATTCAACACAGATGCTGACGTTATTCCAGCTGTACAGGGGTCGCTAAAGTAGCTTCCACAAAATGCCTTCGCCACATGCTTTGAAAAGTGGACTGAAAGAACGACGGGACTGCTACGTACCATCCGAGGGAAGATACTTTGAGAAAGAATAACGTATATTTCGCTGTACCTATAGTTCTTTACTTTATGTGATTTTACTCACAGATATTATGGAACTGCCGTTGTATATCCAAAGATACAAAGTCCTTTATTTTCATGGTTGCAAAAATGTTTACAAATCTGACCTACTGCTACTGATGCTGTCTATTGGTGCTGTGACATCATGTTGTAGTAGTATCCAACAACAAACGCACGTCATTTTAAGCGTATTGGGCACATAAATGTTATGTTTGAAAGGATGTGCATAATTAGTATCCCTTTTTCCGTCACATTGCATCTGCGCATCTGTCAGTGGGATTTGAAGATTGTTTTTTATGTTTTAAAGCTCAGAAAATAAAAATGATTTTTTTTTATTTTATTTTATTTTATGAATTATTTTTCTACCTGTACATCAATTTTTTTTTTTTACATATATCACAAACGTAGTTTTGTATTTTGTACGTCTCTATTTCTAAAATTTCTCATCCGTTTCTCAACTTTGATATTTTGACTTCGAAAATTTACACTGTTAAAAATTTCCGTAAAAAAAGTCTTGTTGCCCGTGTATTTTTACGATCAAGGCTCGTTTCTGCAGTTTCAAGGCGATGCCCGTATTTTAACGGGCATGGAACTTAGGACAACTGTTTCAAACCGTAATTTTACGGGCGTTGCTAAGAGGCACGGGTGAGCCAATGAACGATAATGACAGAAAAGGAATGCGGCATGCGTCGCTTTCTGCTATTGGTCAGCGAGTCGTCACATGATTTTACGGTGGATGCTCGTTTTTTTTACCAAGACGAAGGAATGGGCGATATTTTCAAAAGTATGATATCTTTTAATATTTCTGAGACCGATATATTGAATCGAAAATATCTGTATTTAAAGATCAATATATCGGATTGATTTTTCGATATTTTTCAATACTTGTGATCTCAATAAGACTGATATTTCGGTTTATTCACTGCATACTGCATCAGGGTTATCACTGAATCCGATCCAATGTTGTGCTAAGTATTGGCTATTGGGAACTTGAGACTAATTGGCTGTTGGCTTGTTCGCACAAATCTCAGCCAGTACTAAATTTTCCTGCAGCTTGAAAATATAGCTGCAATCAAGTTTTGTTAATACCATTAAAATAGTGATATCTCAGAAAAGTACTGTATGTTACTAACTTCGTACCTTTTACAAGACGGCCGCTGTACTTGGAAATAAACATAGTGCGTTTATTTTGCCATTTCAGTCGTTTTGTTGTGTAAATAATTATTTCCGATAGCGGAATTGATATTTAACGTTTTTTTACAAGACCGACGCCATGGGTTTTACGACTTTAAAACTCGTTAAAAACTTAGTGCTTTTATTTTGCCGTTTTACGTTGTTTTGTTACGTAAATAAATATTTTCGACAGCGGAATTAACATTTTACGTTTTTATAATTCATAAAAATTCGCTAAAAATATATCTTGTATGCTGAGCTGGAAAGCCAACATCAGGGTTGTTTACATCGTAGCCATGGTAATGTAAGGGCGTATTTATATTATATATTTTATACATTTATGTAATGTAAGGTGGCATATATTTATGCCCACTCCCCCCGAAAGTGTTTAAATGTGTTTTATTTATTGTTAAAATGTGCCTTACATTGGAAACAAAAATGCTTAATTTAATAAAAAAATTCATTAATTTACGTTACAAATTTTTTTTTTCTATTCTCATTCTTTTATTTTGTCCTGGTGGATTTAATTTTTTTTCATTTCATTGGCACCCCCTCAGAAAAAATCTATATATGCCCCTTGTTGCATTTCTTAATGAAGGGGCAGAGCACAGATGGGATGAAAGTGGCCAAAGGGCAGGAAGTTGTCACATAAATTTACAGAACATAAATGCGGAAACTGTTTTTTTTAACAAAACATGTTATCATGATTCTCTGTACTTAACATTGCTACCTATGCAAGATTGTTGATACAGCGAGACAAAATTAGTCAAAAAAGCAATCATAAAAGTGTTGTGCACTTTTGTGTTTATATAACATCTGCACTCCCCTTCCACTAATGGGGGGCTGTGGCTGTGGATAGTATCAACTGTCACCAACGATATTTGAAGGTTTTGGTTATCATTTGAAAGTAAACAAATTAGATGTCAACTTTCCTGTTAAGCACACTCAACATCTTTTTAAAGAATATATATGAATAAAAAAACACACTTGAAATGGAATTTGTGGCAGAAATATTTTGCTACATAGAAGACCAGTAAAAAACAGGCAATTGGGTAAATAAGTCTCATTGATTTGATTATTCTACACATGTTAAGGTTTTTCCATTATTCGAAATGTTTATTTAAGTACAAAAGCGGAGTAAAACGCCTAAAACAAAATCAATGGGTTACTTCTGTCTGAAACATTACCCCCTTAGCCTGTAATCACAGCATATTATTGCAATTTCTAATGCAGAATGTTCTGCAAAGTCATAATATTGTTGAGAGGTAAATGGCTAGAGCTTTTTAATGCAATTTTGAAGAAGTTTGCACACATACATGAAAATATATTATTTCAAAGTTAGTGTGCATATACACTGTAGATACATATATAATTTTTTTTTTTTTTGTAAAAAAAAACAAAAAAAAAACAAACTGAAAATACAACAAACCTTGTTAACAGGTTTCGGCCTAATTTGCCCAGTGTTATCCATTTTGTCATTATGTCTATTTCTCTCTTGATAAAAACTGTGAACATATTTTTTTTTTTTTTTTTTGTGAAAACTGTTATTCTTAAACGGAATGGCATTAACAAAATTCTGTTGTCCAGAAAAGTTTTAATGTGCAGTGCTCTTGCTCATTTGATTTCTCTAGTGTTTCTTTACAGTATACAAAGTTACTTTTTTCAAAATTCTTTTCCCGCTAAAATCTAATAAATGTGCAATGTAAAAATTGCATTTGTACTCATAAATATGGGTTCTTGGTTTGATTACAAGGCAATACATTGTGCCAAATGTTTGACACTAGCTGTAGGAAGGGAGTTCTTAGACTACCATTAAAGACTATATTAATATATTAGCTGAAACAATGTTCAGATTATATGAATACCTTGCATTGCGCCCATCGGTTTTACATTTGATCAAGTTTGCAAAAATTGTATGTGATTTTATACCTGCTAAAACTGATTCAGCATCAATATCAGGAAAATTCTCATACAAAAAGATTACTTCTTCCTCAGAAACTGCTAGAAAACAGTCAAATTTTCAAAATAAGAAGCACTGTTCATTAAATGTGAAAATCCTCCAAATATGTGGCGTCAGTGAATAAACAAAGATGTCGCTTTTCCAGGTTTTAGCAATTAAATGTCATGAAATTTATTCAGTCAAGAAATCTATTTATTAAATGTCATGAATAAAATCTATTCAGTCATGAAATGTTCATTAAATGTCATGGAAACTATTCAGTATCTAAATAATCATGGAAAATGTGCCTACCAAGTGGTAAAATACATAAAGAAGTTGTTCCTGTCTTGTCTTTCCCGGAACCACTCGCCCTAAATTAGGGACATGTGTCTGCTTATGGTGAATCAAGCTTCTACACATTCGGGAACAACTTTAGATGCTCATGAAGATCAACACACACACACACACACACCACTTCACTTCAAGCATTTTTTTCCAGTTCTCAGTCCATTTCTTTGGATTTCTCATCTCCATTAAAAACTTGTACACAATAAATATCTGAAGTATTCTTTATCAAGTCTAAAACACCTGAGGAGCTATCTTCGATATCATATCATTTTTTTTTTTACATTTTAAATGCTCATTGGTGGAGTCTATCCTTAAAATTAAGGAAGTCAGCAGATTTAAATTTTTTTTTTACAGTTTTGAACTCAAATGGGATATAGCATTTAATGTTTCACTTATTAACACCAAAACAACACAAAAATAAGTACTGATTTGTCACCTCTAGTTATATTCAACTTGCTGTAGATGAGGGATTTTCTCTTTACATGCATATATATCACTAAGCTGTTCTCTAAGATCATAGGTTAGTTTCTTGATGAGAGCTTATCTGCTGGATTAAAGTTTAAAACTGATGGAAATACATTTTATTTACTCTTGATGTATCAAACATCTGCATTTACATTGATCTCAGCTCACAACTTGAGCTTCACTGACATCCATCACACACAAGACCATTTGTACTTCACATTTATTCTCTTTTTTCTCATGCAGGAATTCCTGAATCTGGTCCTCCCTTGATCTTCTACATTTTCTTCCTGTCACTTGTGCAGAATAAATTCTCCTAGTAATCATCTCACCACTCATTCTCCAAACCACCAAAGAATATTTGTCCCCACCTTACAAACAATATTTTGCTTCACACTACTCATCTACAAAACATCTTCATTCCTCACATGATCAAAACATATCTTGCCCCCACCCCCATAAGTAACACATCTCTACAGCTCACAAATCACTCCTATGTTTTATCTGCAGTACTCCACCTTCACTGCTGCACATCAGAGTAGGAATAATTACTGTACTTTTTCACACACAACTATTAGGGACTTTTTTGAGAACCTATCATTCATCATTTATTCAAAATCCTCCTGAAGCAGCTGTGACTTTCAAAGATGAATTTACTAGCCTACTAATTTCACCCCCTAATTTGTTTTCTCTGTCAAACATGCTTCCTAAATATGTAAATTGATTTACCTGGTCAATCTCTTTGCCATTTAGACTGATCTGTTTGATTTAATACTAACAATTCATCTGTCAAAAACATAACTTTGGGTTTTTTCTTTCATATACTAAGTTTGAAATTCATACAAACTTCATACATGTGGGACAACATACACTGCAACTCACTTTTGCTCTCTGCCAACAGGATTGTTTCATCAGCATGAGCAAACATAATTGAGTAACTACTCTCCACAGATAGCATTTACATAGTCTAATGACGACTCAACCATATGTGTCTCTTAAGACATAAAAATATTCTTTACCTTAAAAAATTGTTTTGGTAATAAGTAATAACTAATTATAATACACAAGCTTGGCAGTGAATGTGGGGAATAAATATCCTACCAGTTTTCTCAGATAATTTCTTAGAAACATCAGCTGAAATTTTTTTTTTCAAGAGCTGCTTTCTCCTGCTAAAAGGGAGCAATTTTATTTGTCCTTTATTATTATATTTTATAGCTTAAAACTATCTTTATGCAAGATTGCAGCTCTCAAGCTGTATTTTTAGTGATATGAAAAACACATAAAATATTGTTTTTCAGATCCTAAAACAAAAAATATATATATAGCAGAAAGTTTTGATGCAAAAATAAATAAAAATCATGCCACAGAAGTGAGCTTGTAATCTGCAGAAATGCTGAATATACGTTCCAAAACCCAAAAGGTGATTTTCTTGTTTCATGTGTGGGCATTGCTCGACGAGCAGGGATATGGTTTCTGCCAAGAAGTTTCCAAAAATCCCAATTGCAAAGGAATGTTTTCATGAGTTTTTCATCAATGTGAGATTATGAGAAATATGTATTTCCAACATTTCGAGAAAAGGTAAGTTGAAGCTTCAGTATGGCATAAATGACAAAAAAACAAAAGTACTTATTAATCCCAGCAGACTGGAATCTTAACCATCAATTAACATGGGAATAACTGAATTATAGAAAGAATAACTATTTTTATTGGGATGCCAAATGTCAAAGTTAACATTATATCAGCTTGCAAGGAAATGTTATGGAAAAAAATCTTTAAAAAAACTTTGTTATTGTAATTTTTAGAGCATTTTGTATACATTTATATTTTTCAGAAGGTGTGAACAATGTTTGCTATTTTTTTTATCGTTTAAGACAGAACACAATGTTAATGGAGTATACAGATATAATTACTTCTATGGTGTAAGCAAAAATAGTTCCCATGGCATAAGCAAAAAAATTAAAGTGCTTATAATATGTTTACAAGTGACATTTTTGTTAAAAACAGTAATTAGAGTACGAATAATTTGTGATGGCCTTTTCATAGAAAGCAATTATTTTTCCAGAAAGATATTTAAAAAAATGCTAACGATTATTAGTCCTCCATTAAAATATGATTATAAAAGTAAAAACATAAAAAATATCGTAATCCAAATTAATCAAGTATATATATTTACTAATTAATTAATGAAAGCCATACTAATTAATGTATGAAAAACATAAAAAAAATATCATAATCCAAATTCATCAAGTATATATTTACTAATTAATGTATGAAAGCCTGTCTCTCCTAGATAACAAAAAAACGAATGGACAATCAGAGGAAATAACATGCTGTAAGTGTGGAAAAATCAGCAGATCAAGACGAAAGTTGTTATGCTCATATTTTTACCAGATTATATAATTACTTCAGGAAGTTTCACTATGTATTAACAAGATAATTATCAAAGGATGATAAAAAAAATTACGTCTGATATATACATAGCCTGAATTACAACAAACTTTATACTACATAACTTGTAAGACATCAAGAAAACTCTCGAAAAGCTGTTTTGCATTTCCTTACCCAGCTGTTAAGATCTACATACTTTATCACTAACAAAAAAAAAAAAAAAAAAAAAAGAATGCTTCACTTAAAATTGTGTGTCATTGGTATGTATTTAATTTTGGTCAAAGTGCCAGTTTACTTCAAACATAATACTCATAGGCAAAAGAACAATCTGCTATCAACCGTTCGTTAAATTTGTTTTCTGGGTGCCTACTGTCAACTAATAGTTAAAATTTTCAACCATCGAGGTTTTCAACACAGCAGATATTTTTCCTTGTAAAGTTCTAGAAATTTTTCCTTGTAAAGTTCTAGAAATCGGAAGGTGACATAATATCATGTGAATCTCGATAATGAGATCGCAGTTTGATAGTCCTCAAGCAACATAATTTTCGTGACATGCCAGAGGAAAGAACACAGATTTCATTCCACAAGTTAAATCACATCAGCCATGGGCTGATATATTGAATATCACACCGATATAGTGCTTTTCTGATATATCGTAACTTGGATATCAATACTATATATCGAAATATCGGACAAAAATATCGATATTTAGAGATATTGATAAATATCGCCCATCCCTAACTGACGAACACGAAGTCACGAACATGTGCAGGAAAGACGCCATGAAAACATGTGAGTAGACACTTTTTAAAATTAAGTTTATTATGATATGTAAAAGTAACGAAATCAATTACACACATTTTTGTTTGATATTAAGCTCACGAACTGTGTACATATATATATATATGTAATTTTAAAAGTTTCACCACCAAACGAGCGTGGCTGAAGCATTGTCACACAGGAAAATCTATGTAGTAGCTAAGATTTCATTTGACTGGGGTAGGGGCATAACTCTCACATCCATATATGTTTTACTATCAATATGATACAGTGCTTTACTTTCTGTGCAAGTCTTTATCGCCAGGTATATACCTAGGATGTCGAATAAATTCGATCTGTACATGCTGATTTGGGAATTACGTAGGGCAGCATTCTTCGTATGTTTGTAGTCTGAAATGAATTCCATTTTGCAATATAACACGCATAAATATTGTCTTACCGTTTTGTGCTTTTTTTTTTTTTCACGGCATAGTGTTCAACTCCTGAATTTAGACAGAATTATTTCTAAAGCACAAACTGGCTGAACAATACTTTGTTTTTTTTTAAGACTCCTTTTCATTTGCTCATGTACTTAAGAACTTGTGAAGTATTATATTTGCACCAATGAATACAAAGATTAGCTATGGAGTACAGATATGTAGAGGCATATTCTTTAATGAAAAGTTTATTCCAGTGTGTTTATGTGGGTATAAAATATATAAAAAACACAAATACACACGTATATTTGCTAAAATTACATACACTGATGTCACAAAAATTGCACAAATGGCTAAAAAAAAAATCAAATAAAACTGGTCAAGTCATTTGTTTAGTATCAGTAAGATGTATGAGCTCATTTACTCTTGCAAAGTTCATCAATATTTTGAGTTTTCTTGCTTATGTACAAACAAGTTATCTTCAACATCCAGCTTATTTCAATATTTAGTTTTTATGGTGGTTAAGGATAAAACACTAGTTTCACATAAATATGTAGTTGTAAAAGGCAACAAATACTTAAGGCAGTGCTCGACAATGTTGGAAATTCTTTTTAAATTGGAATCCAAAAACTAGTCAGTGATTTCAAAGAACAAATGCTTTTCAAACCAACCAGAGTTAAAAGATGTCTCATAAGTTTTTTATTTGGCAATAGAAGATTACACATTTCTGCATTGTATGTGAATGAGTAACTAGTTCATTCAGTGGGAATGGGAAATACTGCCTTGTAAATGTTTGGAGAGTGCAGAGATGGACGATTATTAGCTGTTTAACATCAAGTTTCCAATTGTTTGCTCATTTTCTTATAATGAATTCAGTTATGAAAATTGGTCAGAGCTGTTCCCTGTAATTTGGTTTTCTCATAAAGTTTTTTGGTCATTGCTTGTGTTTTGTTTTTTCAACATAGAACAGATTGTTTTCACCCTGTAATGAGAAGTTCCACTAGTTCATTTTTCAGAAATTTCAGCTAAATATGCTAAACTTTACCACACATCCTACCAGCACTAGCCATAAATTCAGATTAATTTTGTTTTGAAAATTGGTTCACTATGTGACTCGGTATGGTTGCTAACAAATCCGCATATGCCCCCCTATTATTTTAGTGTAACCCACTTTGAGAACCATTGGTCTAGAGGATGTTCAAGCCGTACTGGTATCAGAGTTGGTTGTACATCAAGGTTTTTGGCTAGCAGTCACAATTTAACATATGGTTTGAGTCCCATATGAGGCATTAGTTTTGCCACCCTGGTGGTGCAGTGGTCTAAGCACCATCTTATGATTGTTTGTCCAAGTGGGTCCGGGTTTGAATCCCGGTATGGCATGGATGTTGTGTTTGTCTTACAGCACTGGCGTTCTCTCTTCCCTGGAACCAGTGACTCTTAAATTAGGGACAGGGACTGCTTATATCCCATTTAGTTCCTCACATTAGCCGTTAAAACCTTTAAAAAAGAAACCTGTTTTTTACATAACATAACAGCTTTGGCTTTCTCCTTCCCTAGAACCAATGGCCTCAATTTAGAGGTGGAAAAAAAGTTTCATGTGATGAAATGTCACATTTTCGTTCAGGAAACACATTTGTGATTCTCCCTGACTGCTACATGGTTTTGATTGCTTTTAGGAATACCATTTCACTTACATTCCTTAGTATATAATTATCAATCATTTTGTGACTATGGTATATTCAGTTAACTCATAGGCACCCCTAGCTTAGTTTTCAGCAGGAGGAAGCAAACAATGGAAATGTGCATATATACAAACCCCATATGCAAATTTCCACTGTGCCTTCTTTTTACCACTCAACACAAATTTAATGGGAAACCAGAAAAGCCAAAAAATATATTTTTTTTAATTATATCTATAATCACCTCATTATCACTTGTATACAGTAATATTTCACATATATGTCAGCGCAAACCAAAGCACGCATAAATAAGAGCGCAGCATAAGTAAAAGTTAGTGTAATTCCAGCCAAAATTAAGTTTAAAATGTAATTAACATGAGAATAACATGCAAAATAAGAAAAATATCAATGATTGAATTTACTTAGTTAAATTTAACACTTAAAAGCTTAAATTACTCAAAAATGTAAATTACATGATCTCAAAATTTTAATTACATACCTTGTTTATATTTATGGCTTTTTAAAGTTATGTGAAATTGAAGACTGTTTCTGCTGTTGCCTCTCATTGAAAACAGCTTTTTCAAGTTTGTTTAAACAGGAATGTGTGGCAATTAGATGTATCGGTGAGTTGTATGTAGTGACAGTGTTTCCAAAGCTTCTACTGCTTTTGTGACAGTCTGGGGATCTTTTATTAATTCTTCGTTATGTCTCTTCATCATCATCCTGAATTTCATTGGCTATTTCTTGAATATCCCTCAATTCCCCGATAATGCATTTTCATTGATTTCTACAAACTCTTTAAAACTACTGAATCCACCTGAAATGGCACTCCAATCTTCATCATTGGCAGATTATTCGGTAAATGTGTAGATTAGCGTCCTAAATTATTTTGTCGGAAACTTGTAATATTGACTTGTGAGTGCGACGCTGTGGTAGGCCTAACACATCACTACGGCAACGATGTGAAGATTTGCTTTGTTGAAAGGAAGATTCGCTTCGCCGTGCAATTCACGTGCGGATGACTACAAGTCCAAGCAAGTACCTTCTTGTCAGGAGAGCGAACCATGTTATACTCATATGCTACACAATATAGTTTGTTCATGTTTTGTAATTGTTTTTAAAGCAGACGTGAAATTTTTCATTCTTTCGCATATGATTCCCTGATCCGAAATAGAAAGTTTGGTAAATGTGTACTTTAGCGTCTAAATTATTTCGTCGGAAAAATGTAACTGTGTGGGAAAAGTGTGACATACAATATTTTAAGCATGCAAAATAATGGGAAAAGGTGCAAAAATATAGTATTTTTAGATAAAAGGAAATTAATTTTCCGAAGTATTTACCTGGGAGTGTGATGGTTTGGAAAAGTACGTGCGGTAGGCATAGGACGAGAGAGCGGCAACGGCATCAAGGTGGAGTCCGGTGAATGGAAGCTTCGTTGAGAAGGGCAAGTAACGGGCGTAAGAATTAAGAAGGAAGCGGTTTAGCAGTACGTAGTCATCGAAAAGTCTTGTAGGCATACGCAGAAAGAAAGAGGTTGAATTTGCGCAGCATTGTAAGTTTTTGTTTTTTTGAAGGGTAATTTTGAGAAAGCGGAAGTACAAAATCGTCAGTCATTTCGGATTTCGTCAGGGCTTAAAATTTCATTATCCGCCACAATACAAGAAGCTGTCTCCCTGCCATAGTGCGATATATGAATTGAAGAAAATTGTTTATTTTGAAAAATATCCATGTCACGAGGAAAAAAATGTGAGCTACGATGTACTGAATAACAGCAGAACTGCAAATGAAGTGCTTGAAGAAATCACCTACCTGTGCACATCTTCAAAACCAAAACAAAAACTTTGGGTTCAACCGGAACCAAAACGTCTTCCTCAAAACTTCTGTCGTACATAAATTATTTTACATTCCTTAATTTCTTTCAATTCGGAGACACTGTGAAACCACTAATAACGACATTCTGCACATATCTTTCTCAAAAATGAATAAAACAGGTTTGAACTACTTCTGCGCACGATTACACGACATTCTTCCGAAAAATATACCCTACTGCTGTCGTATTCTTCCGCGCATTTGCTACCAACTCGTACTCCGCTCCGTCGCACAGCACCTTCACGTGGTGGCCGTTAGCATCGCTTCAGCCTCCCGCACCACCTGCTATAAACCATCGTACTCGCAGGTTAATACTTCGGAAAAATTATTTCCTTTTTATCTAAAAATAATATAATTTTTCACCTTTCCCTATTATTTTGCATGCTTAAAAAATTGTGTGCATCGAACTTTTCACCCACAGTTAAATTTTTCCAACGAAATAGTTTAGGACGCTGAAGTACACATTTACCGAAAGTACTAATATGCTTTTCTATGTTGTACAGAAAACTGGGGAACTATAAATTTCGGTTTTGGTTTGAACAGATTTGCTGTGTCTCTGTACTTTTGGTTCTCCTGTTAATAGCTTGTTCGCACGCGAGTTTCTATCTTACTCATATGTATCTTTTGCAAATCGAAGAGGTTTTATCCGGTTTTTCCTGCCAACAACATACAGGATACAACAAAATAAAGGGTGGCTGCTGTGGACCTATTTTCTGTAGCGTATCACTACAACATTTATTGCTCTTCTGCCAATAACGTAAGTCCTCTTTCTCTTGTACCCGTCATTTCCACACAGCAACGAACCTTCCTTTTAACGGACCAAAGCTTCACATCTTCACTGGAGCGATGCATTATGCCTATCGCAGCTTCTCTTCACAGTGTCAGACTCACAGGTCCATATTACAATAAAAATCTTTAAAACACGTTTAAAATATGAAATATCTGAAAAAATATGAAATACATTAAAAAATGAAAAATATGAAGTTTTAACCCTTTGTCAATAAACACAGGAGGCTAGTTCCATCAGAGGCATGCATTCAGTCGCTGACTTTAAACATTTGGAGCAAAATTACATATGCTTCCAATTTATGGACCTAAAGCATAATATAATTAAATAAGTGATATTCTTCTGTCCTTGGCACTGCGTAACAATAATACAACTTGCAGTGATTAGCAGTGAAAAGCAACATGACATGCGATGACTGTCTTTTTTCTTGTAGTAGAAAATTATATTCTGAACTTCATTTTTAGATTTAGTTGCCCAGTCTGGCACCTAGGGCAACTAGATTATTTATTTAATTGCCCAGGTCAATGATTCACACGACCCAGGCATGGTATTTTTCAAACCCTGATATGTATAAGTAAAAATATATACAGTACATAATTTCATACATACATATTAATTAAAGCTTATATATTTCATTATTACTACTTTAGCAAAAACTTCCCATTACAAAAAAATTACCTTTGCTTGTCTCTGTGGGCACTATTTCACTTTTACAGCATTGCAATCTTATGCGTAATGAAAATTTCTGTAGTACATACTAACTTTTTAATGAAAAATTTGTAATGTTTTAAGAACAATACGTTGCTACAAATATTTTTTTGTCCCCCTTGAATTTCGTTATAACTAGTTTCGACTGTTATTCTTTTTTTACTGAATCTAGTAAATGCTGGCCAAGAAAATGAGAGTGAAAATATACCATGAACAGTTTCTTTGCTTTGCAAATGTAGTAATTAAAGTTAAATGTAAAAAAAAATTGATTTCATTCTAAATTTCTGCGAGTGAAATCTTTCACCTGTGTCACTTTAAGCAGGGCTTGGAAAATATCAGAAATGTTACATGCCCAGCTGGGTATATACATAAATTATTTACCTACCCAGGTAGTAAAACCTGGATGCCCAGGAAAATTTATATTTTAAGATAAATCAGAAGCCACTTTTTTTTTAAGTTAAAAAATATGAAATTTTTTTTACACGTTTTGTAATTCCTATTTTAAAGGTCTATTCAAAATGTTCAATATGCAAAGCATGTATTTCATGTTTTAAGATGATAGTGCTCAAATTGGTACAAAATGATACGATGAAATTGTTTTTTGAGAAATTTAAAGATTCTGCCGTGTTCTTTTCCTTTGTCGCTAAACACCTGATTTGTACATCAATAAAAATTGTTTCAGTATCTTCAGGTATTGCCAAGATATTATAAATACAACTATTTAATAGCTTTCCAAAAAAAAAAAAATTGTGCTCCAAAATGGTTTCCTTGTGGCAACACAACAATGAAAGAACATGTTTAATCACTGAAGTCATTTCTAATATTTTAGAAATATTGATATGCATTAATGTTCTACAATGACTCAGTTAGAATCAGGGTCTAAACAAGTGTTTCTTCTTTGGGTGGGGGTCTGAGATTTGAAATTATGCCCTATCAAGTTCAAAAGCTCTCATTTCCATTCAACTATTTTTTTCTTTTCTTTCTGATACCTTAATTATGGGGAAGCAATGTGATCTTTCAAAAGCAGTACTTCCAGTTTTTGACATAATTTTACTAAACATGTGAAAAGTAGGTAAATATCCAAAAATTAGAGATAGGAAACAAGACAGTAAAAGTTCTGGGAACACTGACAACACAGTGCTCAGTAGAATGTAAAATGAACCAGCACACAAGGCAGTGAATGTGAAAACAGGAAAAGCATGATTCAACCCTATGTCAAATGTAATACTAGCCAAAACCTACATGAAAAACCAACTTTGACACCATTGTGGATTGAATACCCTTATAGACGCAATGTACTCGGATGCCAGTTCGTAGTTCTGTTTGTCATTGATATAACATATAAATACAAGAATATGCCTGTACATATCTTTACTACATAACTGCCCTTTGTATTCATTCATGCAAATACTACATAAGTATGTATGTGCAAATTAAAATGTCTAAAAGAAACTAAGTATTGTTCAACCAACTGTGCTTTAGAAATAATTCTCCAATTAAAACATGTCTAAAAGAAACGTAAGTATTGTTCAACCAACTGTGTGTACAGAGTTCGTAAAGCCTAATGTTAAACAAATCTGTGTGTAACTGATGTCATTATTTATCATATTGTAATAAACCTGATTTTAAGATATGAAAATATCATTACTCACATTTAGAACTGAATTGATTCAGTTATAATGTAAGTATCCAACAATTTCACACTCACACTCTTCCACAAAAAACATGCATTTACTTGCACACTCTTCCACAAAAAACATGCATTTACTACTTGCACACTCTTCCACAAAAAATGCATTTATGTAAAAGTCGGTGACTACTTGCCGTGAGGCCTAACTGAATATGGCCAAACTTCATATTTACAGGGATTGCCTTTCAAATTGCAGCTTAAGTAAATACGGTCAAACTTATTTTTTCGGGTATAGCCCTTCAAATTATGGTGTAGCTCAATACGGTCAAACTTATTTTTTTATGGGCAATGCCCTTCAAATTATGGCGTAGCTCAATACGGTCAAACTTATTTTTTTATGGCCAATGCCCTTCAAATTACAGCGTAATTGAATACGGTCAAGTTGTATTTTTACGGGCGTTGCTCTTCAGATTATGGGCTTAGTATTTAGGATTCAGACCGTAATTTCATGGGCTTTTACAAAAACGGGCCAAGCCGTAGTTTTGTGGGCAACGGCCGGGCCCCCAGTTGCCGGCCGTTGCCCGTAATCTAACTGTGAAATTTTTAACAGTGCATAAGAAGAGCAGCGTTGTCAAGCAGAACATCCACTGCGACGCAAATCCGAGCTGCCGTTGCACCTGAGGTGACTGTGCGAACAATTCGCAAACGTCTACTGGATGCAGGACTACGTGCACGTGTGCCTCTGGCATGTGTACCTCTGACTCCAGCCCACCGTCAGGAACGGCTGCAGTGGTGTCGCCAACGTCTGCACTGGAGAACGCAATGGCGATCTGTTGTGTTCTGCGATGAAAGCAGATTCTACTTGGGAGCCTCCGATGGCCGTATGCGTGTTCGCAGACGTACAGGGGAGCGTCTCCACCCTTCTTGCATCCGCCAGCGACGCACAGGGCCTACACCTGATCTCCTGGTGTGGGGAGCGATCAGCTATCACTCCCGTACACAACTAGTGTTTGTACCGGGTACGTTAAACAGCACCTCCTACATCAACAACATCATTCAGCCCGTTGTTGTGCCATTTGTAAGGTCGGTCCATCGTGGTGTTTTCCAGCAAGATAACGCACGCCCACACACGGCACGTGCAACGCAACATGCACTTCAGGGTGTGAGACAACTTCCATGGCTTGCACGTTCACCGGATTTGTCCCCCATTGAGCACGTGTGGGATTTTATGGGACAACGACTTATCCGGTCTCCACTGCCAGCCACGACCATCCCCGATTTACGCGTCCAGGTTGAGGATGCTTGGAACTCAATACCCCAAACTTACATCCAACATCTGTACGACTGACTCCATGCCAGAATTGCACAGTGTGACGCAGTTCATGGTGGTTCAACCTCGTACTAACTATGTTACATGGAAATGTTATTTTTCAGTTTACCAGCAAATACAGCTGTATTTTGCCATAATGTTTTGATCACGTTATCTTCTGTATTCCGTTATTATGTTGTATAAATTTCGTTGGTATCAGACGCCTCCTTCTTGGTGTTCTTTTTTCACTTTCCGCCAGTGTATGTGGGTCTGCGGTGACGTAAACATCCCAGAGTGCCGCGCGCGAAAGAAAAGATTCTAGCGACAGAACTTACGCTGTTGTGGGAAAGATTAGTTGCACGTGTCAACGATACGATGCTATATCGAAGGAAGGTGTGCGTGCAATATTGCTCTGTAAATATTTGAATGGTGTGAAAGTTGCGGAAGCACTTGGAAAATTGCGAAACGCGTTTGATTACGGTATTATCGGACAGAGTACTTGCTATCAATGGTACAGGAAATTCTAGACTGGGGTGCACGGGAGCTGTCTGATGCGCCCAGAAGTAACTGAACCCAGTAAAGATGAAGGTGATACACTGCAAAACGTACTATCGAACAAGCCTGATGCAACAACCCACGGGGACTGGCATGGGGACTGAAAACCTTCCGTATGACCATCAACACCCGACTTCGGAAGTTAGGATATTCGTGTATACTGTGCAAATGGGTACCCCATGCTTTGTCTGACCACAATCGGATGTAACGCTACTCCATTGCTGTTGCTCTGCGTGAAAAAGATCAAGTTAGTAAAATCATGCAATGCATTGATTATGATACGTTTTCCAGGATACCAGAAATCATTACTCAAGTTATGAGGATAATGGCTGTGGAATAAATCTCGCTCCTGTGCCCTGAACTTTGACCCCATTTCGATGATATTCAACAGAACCGGTTCAGCATATCTCCGGAACAACATGCTGACGTTTTGTCGCAATAGAAGCATTTTTGTCAAGTTACGAGGATAATAGCTGTGGAATATATCTCACTCCTATGTCCTGACCTTTGACCCCATTTTGATGATATTCAACAGAACCGGTTTAGTATACTTCCGGAACAACATGATAACGTTTTTTCGCAATCAAAGCATTTTTACGTGCGTTATGATGCATAAGGGCAATGGAATGGATCCGGCTCCTATGTCCTGACCTTTGACCCCATTTTGTCCATTTTCAATAGGATTCATCCCGAGGTCGTCCCTTACCACACACCAAAACTGCATCGAAATCGAACCATTTTTACGCATGTTATGACGCATAAGGGCAATGGAATGGATCCCGCTCCTATGTCCTGACCTTTGACCCCATTTCGTCGATTTTCAAGAGGGCTCATCCCCAGGTTGTCCCGTACCACATATTGAAATTTCATGGAAATTGAACTATTTTTACGCGAGTTATCGCGCGGACGGGCAGACAGACAAACAAACGGAAAGACGGACAAAGTCAGAGCATATACGCTTCTTCAACCTACGGTTGGAAAGCGTAAAAACGGTAAGGCGTTTTGCATCGGTTGGCCACAAGTGATTAATATGGATCACATACTTGAAAGTTACGCGACAAAGAGCATGCCCTAAACAGGGGCAATCTCTACAGAAGATCGCTAAGTCTCCCCTTCACGGACGGAAGGCGATGCTGAGTAGTTGGTAGGATTTTCGCGGTGTGATTCACTATGAACTCGTACTGCGGAACAGTAACATTACGGCGGAGTGCTTACATCCAACAGTTGGACCGTCTCCATGCTCCGCTACAAGAAACGCGCTCAGCAGTGATTAATCGCCATGGAGTTGCTTTTCACCAGGATAATGCTCGACCACATGATGCTTTACGGATCCAGCAAAAATTGCACGAGCTGGAATTGGAAATATTGTCGGCCTCCCCCCCCCCTTATTCCCCGGACCATGCCCCGTCCGACTTTCATCTCTTCCGGACTTTGTCGAATTTTTTCGCTGAGAAAAACTTTGCTAATGACGATTACGTGAAACGTTGCATGGATGGCTTCTTCAAATCCTGCTCGCCGGATTTCTGTCTCAATTGGATATTTCAACTCGTAGATCGGTGGAGCAAGGTCATCAGTTCCAATGGTGACCACCTGGACGATTAGGTGAAGTGTTTCATAGGATTTTCTAAGGTTGAAATACATGCTTTTGTATTTTTCGGATACTTTCTTTCCAACCTGATAGTACGTACAAACCCTTATATGCCTCTGTACCAATATTTTCAACGCCATAAATCATTTCGGCCGCCCCGTGGCGCAGTGGTCTAAGGCGCTGGCCTCTGATCATTCGTCCGTAAGGGGTCCGGGTTCGAATCCCGGTCAGGCATGGATGTTGTGTTTGTCTTACGGCACTGGCTCTCTCCCTTCCCTGGAACCAGTGACCCTAAATTAGGGACGGGCGACTGCTTATAGCCCATTGAGTTGCTCACGGTGGTCGTTAAACCTACAATAAAAAAATCCATTCGTTATTTTTTCGGGTAATTTTGAGGACTAAACCGTAAAACATTTATGATGTTTTTATCGAGGAGGTTAGAATAGATGCAGCAAGCATGACGTCACAAACGTTAAGCTTTTTTAGCAGACGACGCCTAGTTGACTGCCACGTCCAATGAGATGTTGCGAGAACTTTTTCACTGTTGTGATAATGGGGAATAGAATCTTGTTTCGTTCAAATAACTTATACTTCTTTTATAATAGAATAGTGCTGTGCACTATTCCATTATAAAAGGAGGTGAGGCGGAGGTGCCGGCATTCTTAGACATGCGTAAATATAATAAGGTGAACAGATTTTTAATATTAACCGATAAATGAATGATCATTTGTTAGGTGCTCTTTATGTTAATTAGTTGCAGTAAACGCGTCGAAACGACATTTTCAGTGTAAATGTCAAAAATTTATATTGACTACCTTATTTTTTATGTCAAGAACTGCAGTTCATATATGTGACGTATACTTTAAATTAACTTTCATTTTTAGTTGCTTTCTCCATGTAAATTTAAATACATTGTCTTTTAGTATAGTGCCCATGTACGATACTGACGGAATAAAATAGTTAACAAAAGTAAGACTTCCTGAAACTTTGAGTGACCTCTGTTTCACTTCGAGAGGGAGAGAGTAAATAAGAAGAGGAAATCTTAAGATGTGCTCTCAAGACTACATACGTTTCAAATACACTGCTAGCCACCCAAAATGCAACACCAAGAAGGAAGCATCCGATTGGCCTGAAATCCGCAGCATGCGTCGCCCGCGAGAGGACATGCAAACGATTAGCATTGCAGGGCATGTGCAGATCACGTGCGCCCGGCACGCCACCGAGAAACACTTAAAGAAGGGTGCACAGAAGGCGGAGTGTAAGTAGTGGAAGTGTGTTGTGCTGCCGGACCTGTGCGTGGGAAGCATCGTGATGCCTCGTCGCAGAATACGGCAGTCATTCCAGCACGTTTCGGAGTCCGACAGAGGACGAATAGTGGCATATCGTGACAGCGGTTTATCGTACCGAGACATCGGCGCCCGTGTGGGACAACATCCAGCCACGGTGAGGAGGGTATGGATTCGGTGGGTGAAGGACGGACGGACGGACCGACGTGAGCGATTACCGCAGCCGCGGCACACCACCGAACGAAAGGACCGGCATGTTGTGTGGTGGGCATTGGCGGCTCGCACTGCCACATCACGAATGTTAGCGCGGGAATTAGGGTGTGTTGCGCTACAACCTGTGTCGGCACGTACCGTTCGACGTCGTCTGCAGGTGCGGGGACTTGTCGCACGGCGCCCAATGCTCCGATTGACATTGACGTTACACCACCGGCGAGTGAGGCGGCCGTGGGCCGTTGAACGCCGGACCTGGACTACGGAATGGCACGACATTGTCTTCTCCGACGAATCCCGCTTCTGCCTACAACACCACGATGGTCGGATCCGCGTGGGGTGGCAGCGCGGCGAGAGACTGTATAACGCCTGCATTATGCATCACCATACTGGTCCGTCGCCTGGCGTTATGGTTTGGGGCGCAATTGGATATGACACCCGCACCCCTATGGTACGCATCGCCAGTACACTTAACAGTCACCGCTACATCTCCAACGTTTTGGAGCCTGTATTCCTCCCTTACCTGCAGGACCTTTCAGCGGCCACGTTTCAACAGGACAATGCGCACCCGCACGTGGTACGCATCGTGTAACAATACTTCACGGCTCAACAGATGTCACTGCTGCCGTGGTCTGCCTGTTCTCCCGATATGTCACCCATCGAACACGTCTGGTCGCTGATCGGCAACCGAGTGGCCCGGCAAGCACCACCCGCGGCTACGCCTGATGAACTGTGGCAACGTGTGGAAGCAGCCTGGACCGACATACCCCAAGCCCAAATCCAAAGCCTCTTTCGTTCGATGCCGCGGCGTGTAGCGGCCGTTATTGCCAGCCATGGGGGCCACACAAACTATTGATGTCTGTATGATCCGCAAGTCGCACGGGCCTGTAAGCTCAATCGTTTCATCTTTGTATCTATTGTTATGTGTCCAGTAAATCTGGCTTTGCTATCTCGTGTCCTTCTTGGTGTTGCATTTTGAGTGGCCGGCAGTGTAGTTAAGAACGCTACATATATTCTACGAGTTGATTTTACGAAGGTACGACCCATGAACTAATAATACTTAGAAAAAATATTCTCAAGTCTAGTGTATGCATTTCCGATTATCTATGATCATCAGACATCAATAAACATGTCTGATGTGTAAAAACATCAGTAAATAAGCATCACTGCGAACCTTAAAAGTTTATTATATGTTACCTAATAATAGCAGTTTTTCCACTGACTAACACGTTGAAATTTAAAGATATCAAGCGGAAAACTCGATAAACAGTAGCTCTAACCTCACAACTCAGTGCAATGTCTTGATCTCAATCGTCTCACTAACATGGCGGCAGAGTCTGTGATGTCACGTTCGTGACTTTTCGCTGGTTCGGACCCTCTTACTCTATCTATTCTAACTTCCTTGGTTTTTACATTAAATTAGTGAAAATCGCTTCAACTATTACATTAACTTGAACAACACGCTATTGTCTTGAGCTGTTAAATACAGTATGTAAACTTGAACTTCAACACTAGGTTACTGTTACGTTAGTTTGACTGTAGAACACATAGGATTAGAGCTCGTTACGCTTCGAAATAACTATTAAGTCCTTAACTAGACATGCAGTATGATAAACTTCAGTATATGACCAAAAGTCAACAAGGAAATAAATGACTTACGTTTATATTCCAGTCCCTAATTTGCATGGCACGTCATAAAGTAGGTACCTTATAGAGCACACAGCTCAAATTCAGGCTGCTTAGTCTACATTCACGAACACTTATCCTCTGAATACTTTAACATAGGCACATCGCTAATTAATCGTATATCAACACTGACACAGCATCAAAGACTGAATGACACAGATTACTCCTGAAAGCTTTTTTTAACATATGATCGACATAACTTCAGTAACATTACGTAAAGAACATAGCCTGATACATTGATAACAAACTACATGAGTTAAAAACCTTACGTCTGCGATAAGTTCGAGTCCTGGTGAGGCATAAATGCTGTGTTCGTCTTATGGCGCTGGCTGTTTCCTTTCCCTGCAACCAGTAACCCTAAATTAGGGACGGGCGACTGCTTATAGCCCATCGAGTTGCTCACGGTTGTCGTTAAACCTCCAAACAAAAAAAGTAAGATTGCCATCTGATAACTAAAATAATTGCTTATTGAAGACTAATAATCACATTTCCTCTCAAAAACTCAACACATGCGCAATCTCTTGTTTGACAAGGTAATTGCATTTTGACCTGCTGTCAGGATTGCCAAACAAATTCCTTGCGAGAAAAAAAGTGGCGCTCAGACGGAGAAGCGTTTAACGAGAACTAATAGACAGAAACTAAAAAGAAAGTTAGAGTATACCTCGCAACTTTGCGAAATGGAGAAAAAAGAAATACTGGCGGTGATATAAAACCTGTCTTTGAAAGTCACGTCCTCGCAGGAGGTTAATGGTGATGTGCTGCAGGAACTGATAAATAAGACTATCGTATAATTCACAGTTGTCAAGTGACACAGAGAATTTCGTTGTGACAGGGAACCTTGCCACCATTCTGGACGAGCCTCCACATCCACCTCTGAGGAAAGTATCAACCGTGTGCGGGACTTCGTGATGCTAGACAAATGACTGACAGTTCGGTATATAGCTATGCCTGTCGCATTTCTTTTTTTTTTTTTTTTTTAATTGGAGGTTTAACGACCACCGTGAGCAACTCAATGGGCTATAAGCAGTCGCCCGTCCCTAATTTAGGGTCACTGGTTCCAGGGAAGGGAGAGAGAGCCAGTGCCGTAAGACAAACACAACATCCATGCCTGACCGGGATTCGAACCCGGACCCCTTACGGACGAATGATCAGAGGCCATCGCTTAGACCACTGCGCCACTGGGGCGGCCTGTCGCAGTTCAACCGGCTGTGTCGATTTAATCTTGATGAATTCTTTGAAGATGGAAAAGATCAGTGCGTGATGGGTGAAATGAATTTTGGCCTCCCAATTGACAGAATGGTGCAAAGCATTGGCTTCTAATCATTCGTCTGAGATGGACCAGGGCTCGAATCCTGGGTGAGGCATGGATGGTGTGTTTGTCTTACTATAAAATATTCCTTTCCATTCCCAGGAACAACTGAATTCAAATTAGGGACGGGTACTGCTTATATCTCAGCGATTTGCTCACTGTGGTCTTGTTAACCCCCCCCCCCCCAACAGAAAACCAAAAATTAATTTTGACAGAGGAGCAAAAGGCATGCCGAAAATGAACGTGCCACACCAACATGAACATGCTTCGGTTTCTGAGCTCGAATTTTTTCAATGTGTGAAGCATGGGTTCATCACTTTGACCAAAGAGACTGAAAAATTAAGGCAAATGTGTAAGCATGAATCTCCTTCCCCTAACAAAAATTTCCTTGTTGTTTCCTAAGCAGGCAAGATGATGCCGTCCGCTTTTTGGACGCCTCTGTGGACGAGTGGGCTGAGGCGCCGGCTTCAGACTATTCGAGTCCCGACTTAAGGTACGTGTGGTACGTCTGTCTGATGGTACTGTTTGTGTCCCATCTCTGGAACTAGTAGCCCTCAACAGACCCCGAAAAGAACAAAAATTCAGATTTTTGAGATGCTGAAGGCATCATCAGGATTGATAATTATATGGTTAAGGGCACAACAGTTACTGGTATATACAGGGTGAGCCAAATATCGCTGTGCACCTGACAAGACCATACACGTTCAGCAACTACAAGCCAACCTGCTACAATAAATGCTGGAAATGGCCCCCACTTGTGTGTAGACATGAAGTCACTCGTCTGAACATGTTCTCAAAGACACGTGACAGGTCCAACGGAGAAATACTGCTGATAACTATGGTGATGGTTTCCTGTAGTTCCGGCAGAGATCTGGGATTTTTCTTGTAAACAGAGTTTTTCAGTAAAACCCACAGATAATAATCTGGAGACGTGAGATCGGACGAACGTGGCGGCCTTATGTCTTTCGAGATGATTCTGTTTCCGAACACATCATTCAACAACGCCATGAAGACGTGAGCTGTATGGGACGTTGGCGAATTCTGCTGGAAGCAGCCATTAGCAATTTCCTCCTTTAAAATTTAGACAAACAATGGTGTGTTCATCAGTGTAGAACCTAGAATGGAAACTTTTAGGTACTATTGATGCATAAGATTTCCTCCTCGGTTAAGTGTCCGATAAATGGGTACAAGATATTGCCACAATACCTGGTCGCGTTTATGGTTCCTTCGAAGAATATGGGCCCAATTATGCGTCTTCGAGACACCGCACATCACACACTAATCTTCTTATCGTGTAATGGCATTTCGTGCATCTGATGCAGATTACTGGAAAACTACATCCAACTGTTTTGGCTGTTCACATATCCCGATAAGTGGAACAGCGCCTCATCAGAGAAAAACGTGGCGTCCAGAATATCCTCTCCGTTGTCATTACTGAAGTTCTTGAACCATGTGCAATATTCCACACGCTTATCGTAGTCTGTGTATTTCAGTTCGTGCACTGTACAATTTTTGTAAATGGTAGAGCTGCAGTCGCGCCTTCAGTGCCTTACGGGTGCTGCTGTACGACAGACACACTGCTTGTTGTGCCAATTTTCGAACAGATTTTTTTTTGGACTTTTAGTGATGCAAACGGAAATATCCTCCACCTTTTCCTCTGTTAACACTCGCGGCCTACCGCTTCTCGGAGCATCTCCCACTGATACGGTTTTACGAAACTTTTCAATTAACGGTCTCACTGCATTGCGATTGGGTGCTTTAGTATCGGGAAGTTTTTCTCTGTACTTACGTTTCACTTCGTCCGTATACTCACCTCCACTGCGGAACACATGTTCAATCAGAAACACTCGATCCTCAAGCGACAACACCATGTTTCACCGGCCACTGTCACCCCTCACTACTGTCTGATTCAATCACGGCCAGACGCCGGAAATACCGGCTACGTGATTCAAGGTCAGACGGCAAAATGCGCATAACCCCGCACTAAACACACGACCAATCTCCATTCACAATATTGCATGTACGTGCGCAGTAACTACACTTTATAGACTTCTTATTATTATTTCGTATCACAGTACGTCAGTGCGCAGGGACTTGTGGCTCATCCTGTACTACGCCAGCCTCGAAAAGAGCAAGGTCGTGCAGCCATCAAGGGAAAAACCGCTCGGAAAACTAAGGAGTGTCTTCCTGTTTCAATGCAATACACCCAGTCACACCTCAGACTACGAAGAACACCATACGGACTGCAGGATTTGAGTTGCTTCACACCCACCCTATACTCCGGTCTTGACCCTGGAGATATTTATCTGTTTTCTAAAGGAGCGCATGTACTTCTGACTCTGAGGTGGTCGTAGCTGTGGGTGTGCATTTGAAAGACCAAGATAATGAATGTTTTATCCATCGGGATCGAAAAATAAAAAGTTAGTAAAATCATGCACTGCATTGATGATGATACGCTTTCCAACATACCAGAAATCATTACTCAAGTTATGAGCAATATATCTGTAGAATAAATCTCGCTCCTATGCCCTGACCTTTGACCCCATTTCGATGATATTTAACAGAACTGGTTAAGTATACTTTCGGAACAACATAATAAAGTTTTGTCTCAATCGAAGCATTTTTACGTAAGTTATGACGCATTAGGGCGATGGAATGGATCCCGCTCCTATTTCCTGACCTGTGACTCCATTTCGCCCATTTTCAACAGGGTTCGTTCCCAGGTGGTTCCCTACTACATAGTAAAATTTCATTGAAATAGAACCCATGTTTATGCAAGTTATGACACATAAAGTCAATGGAAGGGTTCCAGCTCTTGTGTCCTGACCTTTAATCCCATTTCGCTCATTTTCAATAGGGTTCGTCCCCAGTGGTCCCCTACCACATACTAAATTTCATCGAAATCGAATTATTTTTACGCGTGTTATCGTGCGGACGGGCGGACAGACAGACAGTCGGACGGACGGAGGGACAGACAGACAGACAAAGCTTTAGCATTTGCGCTTCTTCAACCTACGGTTGGAAAGCGCAAAAAAGGGACAACTTTTTAGCATGTGTTAGAATACGAATTTTTTTAACGGTCTTCGGGTTTGCATTGATTGCATTACCGACCACCACAGTGCGATAGGGAATCTTAAATTATCCTGATCATGCCTTCATAATTAATAAAAGAATAATACCATTCATGAAACCTTATCGTTGCCCCTGTATAACTGATAACGAGATGTTTCTCAATAGACACGATACCTAAGTTGTTTACTCGCCACATGGCCTCTAATTTGCTTAATTATAGTTCAGTTTGTTATACATTCTTTCTTGAAGAATTATCATGCTTTCGGAGTTTTGTTTCATTAAAACTTCTCGTAAAATTGTTGTACAATATTCTTCTTAACGTAGCATTCCTGATTACTTTGAGCTTTATTTGACATAATTCCATTATACCATCATTGTGATTACAATAGGTATTAAGCAATTTCTTCTGCAGAATCTCAAAAAACTACAACAGAAGAAAAAAAAAAGAAAGAGCGGTGTATTAGGAGAACTACCGACTGGTTAAGACGTGGGCTCACGTCAGTTTTAATCAAAGATTAGATCCATTGCTTCTAACTCTCTCCAGGAACAATGTCATGTGTTTGTTAGGGAGTAAATAATCATCTCTGTTAAAAAAAATATTGTTTCTGAACTAGTTGTCTGTTCCCTTCTCTGTGGTGAAATATACGAAAAAAATATATTTATTGCAGCATCCTGTTCTGAGTGGTGTTTAGTGATAAGAGAGAGAAAGCTTTGGGTGGGACCCGTGCGACCAAATTATATGTCTCTGGATAGTTACCTCGTGTAATGTTCTTTTTTTACTTCCTTTCAACCTCCTCCAGCTTCTACATGAATGGTCAGCATTGGATGAAGAGGCGTGAGCAGTGTGTAAATAACATTTTGAACACAGCTCGGAACTTTAGCAAATTGACTTCAGACGTGTGGCAGTTATTCGCTCTTTCTTTTCGAATTCGTTACGTTTTTCATTAGCTAAGAAACTCATCGACATTTTATTTGTGAAAAGATTTCCGATCAAAAGTTTTCGATTGCTCTGTGTTTCTTCTTCCTGGTTTTATTTATTTCCAATGTACGCTCCAGTTTACTAAGGTTGATCTACGTTCAAGTGAACAAGTCGGAAATAAAACATGAATGAATTTACTTATCTGAACCGATTTATATGAACCCCTTCTGAGGTATTCAGCCACGTTACTTTAGCAACCTGATATTTCTTTTGTAGGACTACCTTGCCCACCTTTTGAGAATTCTGTGGTATCTGGGCACAAACAGCAAACAAATTATAAATGTTCTACAGTATTTACAAAGGGCGTTCCATAAAAACATAGATGCCTTCCCGGTGTCGTAGTGGTCTACGCGATGGCTTATGACCGTTCTTCCGAGTAGTAGGGTCCGGATTCGAATCCCGGTGAGGCATGGATGTTGTGTCTGTCTTACGGCACGGGCTCTCTCATTTCCCTGGAGTGAGTGGTCCTAAATTAGTGACAGGCGACTGCTTATATCCCACTGAGTTGCTCACGGTGGTCGTCAAATCTCCAATAACGAAAAATAAAAAACACTGAGAGTACTTTTTTTTAGTTGGCAACAGTGCGAAGGGCAAAAATAACAAAGCAGACGACTAACTGAATTAAGGAAGCATCCATGGCAACAGTTATTAACCGTGGCAGACGATTCTGGTTTTGTTATTGCGCAGTTGCTTAAGGTACGTGTGACGTGCCTGCCCGGCAGGACGCACATGAGATAAAGGCAGATAGCAGTGAAAGCACATGCCAGTGTAGTATAGTGGATAGCACTCGGAGCTCCGGAGCCGAAAGTTGTGGGTTCCAATCCCGTCCCTGGCGTAAGAAATGGTGGAGAAATTTTCTTCTTCATAAACGTCTGCATTTCGCCATACAGCTATATGGCCGTGAGTGATTCAGAGTTAAGAAGTGAAATGCGTTGTGCGATGAAATTTTTTCTATCGTTTGGATAAAACGGCTCCAGAAACAGTTGATTTAATGAAAAAAGCTTACAAAGGTAAATGTTTGGGTGAGTCAACAATTTTTAGATGGCACCATGATTTCAAAAAAGGGCGTTTGTCGGCAGAACCCACTCTTAGGCCTGGTCGACCTGAAAGTGTTGTTACGGAGCGTATTGTTAACACTGTTTAGGCAATCCTGCAAGAAGATCGACGAATGAAGTGCGAAGACATAGCGGCGTCAACTTATATTTCAAAAACGTCGGCATTCCTTATCCTACGCGACATATTACTGCTGAATCGTGTGTGTGTTCCAGATGGGTACCACATCACCTGACGAGAGAACAATAATCAGCCAGAGTTCAGGTGTGTCATGAGTGGAAACAAATGATCGCAAAGTATCCAAACCTTCTAAACACAGTATTATCTACCGATGAAACATGGATCCACTATTTAGACCCCTTCACGAAGCACGCAACGAGTGTCTGGAAGCACAAAAGCTCGCCTCCTCCGAAAAAAGTCCGCTAAACCAAATCAGCTAGGAAGGGGATGATGATAACTTTCTTTGATTATAAAGGTGTAGTCTACCAGCATGGCGTTCCTCCACAAATTATTGTCAATGCTGGGTATTACATATCAGTCTTGAAGCGTCTGGAAAGACACATATCAATTAAGCGACCGGAACTGGTGGGCAAGTGAACCCTACACCATGATAACGCCCGCCCACATGTGGCTGTTTGTGCTCAACAGTTTCTTACGAAATCCAGTATTGAAATGATGCGACAGCCTGTCTGCAGCCCTGACCTCGCCCCGTGCGATTTCTGGTTGTTTCCAAGAATGAAGGAGAAGTTCCGTGGTGCAACATTCAGCACAGATGTTGACTTTATTTAAGCCGTACAGTGGTTATACCTATATTTCTTCATTGTGTGTGATTTTACTCTCAGTTTTTATGGAATGGCCGTTGTACTTAAACATTCAATCACCTTTCTCACAGATCTTCCCAACGAGATCATAGAACGACTTCGCCTAACGTTAAATTAATTCTGTGAAAGTGTACAGGCAGGAAATTAATTAATTATCAGTTATTTATTTACCTAAATATATTTTCCATTCGAACAGAGGTTTGTTTCAAAAAGGTGATACCCTATTCGTAGAAACACTTTGCATACGGTCCGAGAGATAATGCGAAAATGAAAACTGTACAAATCGGAAATAAATTAGAAAATATTTTTTAATAAGACAAATTCTGTATTTCTGCTAAGATTTGGGCCACCGAGATGACACGATTTTCACAGAAGGACTTTGCCAACCTTTCAAGGAAATTCCGAAATGAAATTTAAATGATTTAATCTGTAAGTCTCGAATTGGAAATATTTATATACACTGCTGGCCACCCAAAATGCAACACCAAAAAGGACACGAGATAGCAAAGCCAGATTTACTGGACACATAACAACAGATACAAAGACGAAACGATTGAGCTTACAGGCCCGTGCGATTTGCGGAACACGCAGGCATCAGTAGTTCATGTGGCCTCCATGACTGGCAACGGCCGCTACACGCCGCGGCATCGAACGAAAGAGCCTTTGGATGTGGGCTCAGGGTATGTCGGTCCAGGCTGCTTCCACACGTTGCCACAGTTCATCACGGGTGGTGCTTGCCGGGCCACTCGGTTGCCGATCAGCGACCAGACGTGTTCGATGGGCGACATATCGGGAGAACATGTGGGCCACGGCAGCAGTGACACCTGGTGGGCCGTGAAGAAACGTTGCACGATGCGTGCCACGTGCGGGCGCGCATTGTCCTGTTGAAACGTGGCCGCTAGCAGGTCCTGCATGTAAGGGATGACTACAGGATCCAAAACGTAGGAGATGTAGCGGTGACTGTTGAGTGTACCGGCGATACGTACCAGAGGGGTGCGGGTGTCATATCCAATTGCGCCCCAAACCATAACGTCAGGCAACGGACCGGTATGGCGATGCATTATGCAGGCGTCATACAGTCTCTCGCCGCGGTGGCGTGCCGGACGCACATGATTTGCATATGCCCTGCAATGCTAATCGTTTGCATGTCCTCTCGCGGGCGATGCATGCTGCGAATTTCAGGCAAATCGGATGCTTCCTTCTTGGTGTTACATTTTGGGTAGCCAGCAATGTATTTCATATACACTGACGGAAAAAAATCCCAACACCACGAAAAAATAGTTGTAGAGGAATGAAATGACGGCAATACATTTGTATAGGTAACACATTTAATCGATTAAGGTTTCAAGATCACAGCTTATTGTAAGCGCGAGAAGAGCCATTTTAAATGTGAAATGCTGGTACATTAATAACCGGTGTAACCGCCAGAATGTTGAATGCAGGCACGCCAACGTTCATGCATTGTGTCGTACAGGTGCTGGATGTCAGTTTGTGGGATGGAGTTCCATGTCTGTTGCACTTGGTCGGTCAATACAGGGACGGTTAATGCTGGTTGTGGGTGACGCTGGAGTTGTCGTCCAATGATGTCCCATACGTGATCGATTGGTGAAAGATCTGGTAATCTAGCAAGCCACGGCAACATGTCGACACTCTGTAGAGCATGTTAGGTTACATCAGCGGTATGCGGGCGAGCGTTATCCTGTTGGAAAGCACCCCTGGAATGCTGTTCATGAATGGCAGCACAACAGGTTGAATCACCGGACCGACGTACAACTGTGCCGTCAGAGTGCGTGGGATAACCACGAGAGTGCTTCTGCTGTCATAGGAAATTGCTCTCCAGACCATAACTCCAGGTGTAGGTCCAGTGTGTCTCGGCCGCAGACAGGTTGGTTGCAGGCGCTCGCCTGTCCTCCTTCTAACCAACACACGGCCATCACTGGCACCCAGGCAGAACCGGCTTTCATCAGAAAACACAACAGATCTCTACTCTGTCCTCCAATGAGCTCTAGCTTGACACCACTGACGTCGCAAACGGCAGTGGTTTGGAGTAAGTGGAATGCACGCTACAGGGCGTCTGGCTCGGTGCTGTCCTTCAAGTAACCGATTTGTAGCAGTTCGTTGTGTCACTGTGGTGTCAACTGCAGCTCGAATTGCTGCCGCAGACGCGGTACGATGTGCCACGGCCATACGCCGTACCCGGTGGTCTTCCCTCTCAGTAGTGCCACGTGGCCTGCCGGAACCCGGTCTTCCTAAGGCAGTACCTTCCCTTGACCACCGCTGCCAACAATCATGCACAGTGGCTACATTCCTGCCAAGTCGTTCTGCAATATTGCGGAAAGAAAATCCACCTTCTCGTAGCCCTATTACACGACCTCGTTCAAATTCCGTGAGCTGTTGATAAGGGCTTCTTCGTCTTCTTAAAGGCATTCTTGACTAACATCAACACCCTACGTCGAATCTCAACGATAACTAACGCTCACGAACGTTACAGCGCGTATTTACAGCAAACCTGCTTTGCATGTTCCGAGGGGCGCTACTAGGGCCACGCGTATGCGCCGAGGGCGAAATTTGCATAGACGTCATCTTACAGATGTACTCTCACCGCCTACCAACTGTCGTTTATCTAACACAACCCCTTCTTGGTGTCGGTATTTTTTTTTCCGTCAGTGTATTTATATATTCCCTTTATAATTTATGAAACACGTTGGAAAGTATGCAAATGTATGGCAGTCCCCGGGCTTCTTCTGTGATTATGTAACGAATCACAATATATATTAATGATACATAAATACATAAATCTGGCATTCATTTCCGGCCAAGTAATATCGGCACAGCAGCATATAAGTTATCCAAGTTCTTATCTTTAAAATTATCTACCTTGGCGACTTCAAACGAAACATCTGTGAAAATTTCCATTGAGTTTGTTAATCGTCTCAAACTACACCATTGCGTGCGTAGATCAACTTATGCTATCCTTTGATTTTGTATTTATGTTCATTAATGTTCCGCTAATAGGAGCTCTGGAATCTCTAAAAGCAAGTGTTATAGAGCATCATTACAGCCAACTGAAATAAAAGAAACAACGAGACTAGTTGACATTTGCATAAAATAAAACTTTTTTACTTTCCGTGAACGTTTTATGAAGATACTAATGATCTAGCCATGGGCAGCCCCACTGTCACCTATATTATGCGAAATCTACATGCGTCGGTTTGAAAAAAAAACTTTTCAAACTCGTGAAATTTGGGCTATGGATAAGATATGTAGACTATACTTTCGTTTTATGGAACGGAAAAAATTCTGAAATTCCGGAATTAGTCAAACTTATAAATTCCACTGATCCTCACTTTCAATTCAGTACGAAAATGAAAATAACAGATGGCTACCATTCCTTGACGTCCTGGTTACCCGCTCAAATGGATCTCTCGCAACTACAATTTACTTTTTCGCTGTTTTCTGACCTCCACATGCCAAGTCCAATCACCCTTGGCAACAAAAACTCAGCACTTTTTGCAGCTGCACATATCGCGCCGTACGTATATATTCGGATAAAGACAGTTTGGAAAAAGAACGAGCCGCGGATGGCTTAGTGGTTAGTGTTTCAGACTATCGATGCAAGATCCCCAGGTTCAAGCCTGAGCTGATCTTTCGGAGATGGTGTGATTTACTAACAATCGCTGAATATCCGCCGTGCATCGGACGAGCACGTTAAGTGACGGCCCCCAGGCTGGACCCCACTGGTTAAATGGGTATCCTCTCCTATGCCCCCCCTGAAATTCTCTCCCCCTCTATGTGCAATATCGTACTTGTACATTGGCGCCATCTACTGTACTCTAATCTCACTACAAACTGTTCTGTCAAAGTTGCTAGACTTGCTCTCATTCCTTCCGTTTCTGTATCCTGCCCAAAAGGCGATCTCGCTGTAGGTGGCTGGGACCTAAACTCTACTCACTGTGGACGGAAGTCCTACAAGAAAATGACAAAGACTTGGAAAAAGAACTTGATTTCCTTAAACGTGTTGCACTACAGTGAGGATACAACCTTTCTATTATAGACAAGGCTCTAACAAAATCTCTGAAACCGAAGCCTATCTCCGCGTTAACTCATGTGTTGCGCCCATTACGAGAGAATTTTTCCATCATTCCATTTTCTCGTGACGTTGCCTTCAAAATTTCAAAAATTCTCAAAACCTTTAATTTTAAAGTGATTCTTAAACCCATAAACAAATGAACTTTTTAGGATTAAAGGACTGTGTTGAAGATAAAATCTCGTGGAGAATTTATCAAATTTCATGTGAATGTGGTGTTTCTTATGTAGGACAGACCCGTAGAGCCTGGCGTTTTCGATTGAAGGAGCACAAGCCTTATATCGGAACTGTCACCTAAAGAAGACATCGATGGTTAAACACTGTTACGAAAAGGATCGTAAATTTCTCTTAGAAGAAGCAAAACTAATCGACAAGCCAGATTGAACCACCGAACTTGATATTTTGGAAGCTTTTCATATATACAGAATTCTTCGCATCTTGTTATTGACATGGCATACACACCATTTCTATCAAGCGTGTGGAAGCAACTAACCCAAACCCGTGACTGTAAACACCATTTATGATGTCATGTACATTTTGAATATTTACGTGCTATTCGTCCTGATGAAGCTAGGCCAGAGCCCAGCAAATCCTTGGTCGACTTGAAAAAAATAAAATATTTGTGACAAAGGCTGTATTTTTTTAATATATATAATCATCACAAGTCTGTAGTCTCTGGTTTCAAGAACATAGCAATGTAGATTATAATTCCTGGTTCAATAATAAATATAGATTTCTCTCTGTTTTTAAGCCTAACATGTTGATTTTTTGGAATACATCAACTAGATAATTACAAGGATCTCTCTTTTTACGCTTTCCAACCGTAGGTTGAAGAAGCGTATATGCTCCAGCTTTGTCCGTCTGTCTGTCCGTCCGCCTCTCCGCTCGATAACTTGCGTAAAAATGGTTCGATTTCGATAAAGTTTTAGTATGTGGTAGAGGACCACTGGGGACGAACCCTATTGAAAATGGACTAAATGGGGTATAGGAGCGGGATTCATTCCGTTGCCGTTATGCGTCATAACTTGCGTAAATATGGTTCGATTTCAATAACATTTTACTATGTGGTCGGGGACCACTGGGTACAAACCCTATTTAAAATGGGTGAAGTGGGGTCAAAGGTCAGGACATAGGAGCGGGATGCATTCCATTGCCCTTATGCGTCATAACTTGCTTAAATATGGTTTGATTGAGACAAAACTTTGTCATGTTGTTCCGGAAAGTATACTTTACGGGTTCTGTTCAATATCATCGAAATGGGGTCAAAGGTCAGGTCATAAGAGCGATATTTGTTTTACAGGCATTATCCTCACAACTTGAGTAATAACTTGAGTAATGATTTCTGGTACGTTGGAAAGCGTATCATAATCAATGCATTGCATGATTTTACTAACTTGTTAAATATTTTCCTGGTCATCCGTGTGGAGAGAGTTTAAATGTTAACGCTTCTTCATGTGCGGATAATTTGTTTAGAGCTTATCTGCTGTTTAATAACATACAAAAAGAACTAAGAAAAGTGCTCAGTATGCTGGCATAACTATTTTTCATTCCGGTGTTAAAATGAATTAAATGGCGAAGAACTAATAAGCGCTTTTTAAGAATCAACTGGTCTTTCTCGTGAACGCCTGTAACATTGCAATAGAAAACACTCCATTTCTCTTCAACCATAAATTTTGAGAGAGAGGGTCTGGCTCTTAGTTTAATGGAATCAAAAGACTTAAAACAGGTGTAATGTCCCCAAGTAACGATGAAGTATATCTTCTTTACAACCTTATGTGACATCTTACGTCCGACTGGAAACATTCAATCCCATAAAAGAACCGCCATGGTTGTGAATGATCACAACATACTATCCCGCAAAGGCCTTCAGAAACATGATATCCTTCTTCTAGCAATAAGTTTCGGGATTATTATTTATCTGAGTCATATACCTTATGAGCTGAACTAAGTCAGAAGAAATAGACGTACGTCGTTCGTATAAAGGCACCATGTGAGTTGATATTGTTAGGATTCCCGAATTGTAGATTCGAATGGGATTTCCACAATGACGTCTATCCCAACAAAAGCAATTTTGAGAAATGCCATTCGCTATATTCACGTATTTTAAGTTCCTGAGAGTAAGTAAGTCGTATTTTAAATTGATAGAAAGCCTTCGAAACGTAGGTCATGAGGATTTCTTCTGAAAGTAAAAAGATATTTAATGCATACTTACGGGGTATGAAAATGTGTCGGGTTTTCATTGATCCGATGAAGGTGTTTGAAGCGATGTCAAGGGTAATAAGACAACGCACGCCTTAAGCGACTTCTTGAAAATAGTTGGAATTCCTGTAGGTTCAGATGTAAATCCCAAACAAGTTCGCAGTTTCATGCGCTTAAGGCTCTTTTATTCGGAGATGTAGTGATTCTTAGTATGCTTATTCATCGGTGGCTTGTTATTTAAGACTCCAGCTTCAGAAACCAATCTGCAGTAAGAAGAAATGCATATGCATTCACATGAACGGTTTGCTTTCAAAATAAACAAATTCATCTTTCATATTCAGTTCAGCGTTGGATTCGAAGTGAAAATATCGGAAATTATCCAACACAGATTCTGACGCAGAAAATATTTAGAACATTTCTCACTTCTTGACGTATTACAGTTTTGAATAAATGGAAATGGAAATGTACCAACAACACTTGTAACGAGGAGCTGGGGACCGACGAAAATTCTCGCTAAATCCGATTTGAGGGTGAAAAATACCACCATGTAAAATGTAAAAACATGCATACCCTTTCAGAGCTGTAGAATATGATAAAGACACTTGTTGTGTGAAAACACAAGTTTGTCCGTGACTGATATCGAAGCCGCGCACCCCCTCTCCGGAGTAAGTTGCTCTCCCAACTAAGCTACACTAACAGAATATATCGCTGAAGATCTGTCGCCTTGACACGTGCTTTACCTCTGTAGTACGTCACAGCTGACAAGAGTAAAGAAGACATGAATCATCATTGTCAACCGTTATCCATCCACTGCTGGATAAACGTCTCCCCAAGTTTCTTCTACAACTGTATATCTTGAGCCAGTCCCCTTCATGTCACTCCAGCATGCTTTCGAATTTCATCCACAAATCTCCCACGTGGTCTTCTTCCGGGTCTCTTTCCGTCTCTTGGTATCCAGTCCAATATTTCAATTGCCCATCGGTGGTTCGTTCTCCTAGCAATATGTCTAGCCCATTGCCATTTCAGGGATTTCATTTTGATCGTGATACCTTCCACGCTTGTCATTTTCCTTATCCACGAGTTCCTCTCCTCTTCTTATTTTTCCTCGTAACACTAAGCATGCATCTCTCCATGCTGCTTCCAGTTGCCAGCTGCCACTATATGTCATGCTCAATTAAGGTCCATATCTCAGCTCCATACGTGAGAATTGGAAGGATGCATTGATTAAACACTTTCCTTTTAATACATAATGGTACATTGCTCTTGAAATGTGTACCGTTTCTTCCAAATGCTCTCCACCCAAATGTGGTACGCAGATTAATTTTTTTTATTAATGTTCACTCGCTTGATATCTGTTAACCAAAGTAAATGTAGCTATCGGTTACCGCTTGATTTTTCCGATCAATCGCTAATTTCTTGTAAAAGCGTTGTACATCAATTTTGTTTTTCGAAAGTTCGTTTTTAATCCCACTTCTGTACTCTTGTCAGCAAGTTCCTTGTTCATAATATACAGCTCTGAAGAGGTAGTTGCAAAAATGCCTATGTCATCAGTAGAACGAAGGTGAGTTAAATAATCTCCATTAATCTTTATCCCCTTATCTTCCCAGTTCAATGATTGAAAAACATTCTGCAATGTACCATTGAAGAGTTTGAGAGATAAGCTGTCACCTTGTCTCACTCGTATTCCAATTTTTATAAAATGGAGTGCCAAAAGTCATGGGATAGCAATATGCAATTTTTTAAATGGCGCTGCCATCGTATAAAGGCTTCGACGCACCACACAATTTTTATCAGTTGCGAGGTGTAATCTCGTGAGTCAGGTTGAACAAACGCCACTAGGATTATGGCAAGCCGACAGGAATTATCGGAGTTTGAACGAGGCATGCTAGTGGATGCTAGATGGATGGGACATTCAGTTTCCGAAGTCGTGCGGACATTCAACATTCCTCGTTCCACGATGTCACGTGTGTACCGAGAATACCTCATCGAAGGTATTACCACCCATATTGGATAGCGCAATGGCCGACCACGGGTGCTGCATGACCGTGACCAGCAGCGTCTGACCAGGATTGTCAATGCTAACAAACAAGTGACACTGTCTCAAATAACATCCACATTCTGTGCCGGAGTTACCAGAGACATATCCATCAGGCCAGTGCAGTGTAATTTAGCGTCCATTGGGTATGGGAGCAGAAGACCCATCGGAGTGCCTTTGTTAACACCACGATATCGCACACAGCGCTTCACCCGGGCTCGTGAACACGGTAATTGGACATTAGAAGACTGGCAACGTGTGGCGTGGTCCGATGAGTTACGCTACCAGTTCTTACGATCTGATGGTAGGGTTCCGGTGTGACGCAGAACCCATGAGGCCACGGACCCAAGCTGTCAACAAACATTGTGCAAGCGTGTGGTGGTGTCATACATGTGTGGGGTGTATTTACGTGGAACGGTTTGGGTCCTTTGGTTTTCGTAAACACGTCATTAACCGGAAATCGCTTTGTTGCTCTACTGGGTGACCATTTGCAGCCCTTCGTGGACTTCATGTACCTCAATAACCACGGAATTTTCCAGGCGGACAGTGCACCATGTCATCGTGCCCAAGTTGTCCAAAATTGGTTCGAGGACCATTCTGGACAGTTCCGACGGATGGTGTGGCCACCACGTTCGCCCGACATGAACCCAATAGAGCACTTATGGACGTAGTGGAAAGGTCCATTCTCACTCAAGATCCTGCACCTACAAGTAACAGGGAACTATGGGCGCCTCTTCAGACTGCATGGCTGAACATCTCTCCAGGAGTCTTCCAGCCGGAAGACTCCTGTGGAATCGATGCCAAGTCGAGTTGCTGCACTTCGCCGGGCTAGAAGAGGTCCTACACAATACTAGATACGTATCCTATGACTTTTGGCACTTCAGCGTATTAAGCACTTACGTCAATAAATAGGAGCAACGAATCTATACTCCCCGTAGAAATATTTTCAGAAAACGAATCTAATTTTGTCTGCTTTGTTTTATATTTACGTTCCTTTCATTTTTACCGAATAACACATAATGCATTAAATACCTCGTCATCGTCGTAGGTTGTTGCTGCAAAGACATTTTTTCTGCACAATCTGCGCCACTTGCGTATGACGGTGACCGAGTGTTCTCCTCTTTGCTTTCTGCACTCATCTCAGCAGTGCTTTTCTATCGAAATTCTTCCACTAGCACAGCAAGATATCCATGCGTTTTTGAAATTTCATCCTGTGTGCCAACATTTCTATTCCTCCACGTAGCACATTTTCACTGCCTCGTTAAATGTGGAATTTAATTAAATTTTGTTGCTTTGCTTGTTAAAGGTGATCATCTTAGCTTTTCCCTCCCTTGTTAAATCTTTGTATTTCATTAAATTTCTTTCGTTAGAAACGATTAAATTAATATTATACCAAACAAAAATTATTCTCTTGCTCGTTATATCCAGGATCTCGTTAAATACGGGCTCGTTATACACGGGTTCTGCTGTATTTCAAATCGCGAGCTCTCCAAGAAAGAATCAAATACTGCGCAAATTTAAAAGTAGAAAGAACTAGGCTGTTTTGCTTTAACGTAACGAGAAATTGTGTTGATGTCATATTTTGCCCATAAAAAAACCGGCCCTACCATGCCAGAATAATGCGGCCAGCCGATACACTCGTGGGACGTAAATAGATTAGATACCTACCTCCTGTACAGCGCACCCGCGACTTTTATGATGGGTAAACATTGAACAATTTGATCGTGCGCAGATAGTCGGTGCGATGAAGATTTGGTGCTCCATCTCAGCGACTGCAAAACATCGTGCGACTGTCGCCCGTCTCTACCAGGACTTTATCAAAACCGGTAAAACTGGCAGCTACCGGGAAATGTGTTGACGTAAATGAGACGTTTATGCTTGTGGTGAGAGCTGCCTTTCCTGCACTGGAGAGGATAATATCGACCTTCAACGATGGAGCACCTACAAAAGTATGCACAATGACTATTAAACGTACAGTGGCGAAATGGGGCTATTTCTAACAAAACCCACGTCGATTATTCTTGTCATCAGCATGTCACCGTGCGATGAGACTAGTGTGTACAGAAACATCACCGCTGGGCAATGGGGCAGATTAGAAATGCGTAGCTCCGCCCAATTAATCGAAATTCCAGCTACAACACGCCAACAGGAGAGCACGTGTGGGGTGTAGATCACATGGTTACATAAAATCCATGTCATGTCGTAGTGTTATATGCCTGTGGAGGCGGTTTACGTTCTGAGGAATGTTTACGTTGGCCACGTTATTCCTATCGAGACCACCTTCACCACATAAGGCTATGTTAACTTACTAATTGAACACCTACACAGAACGTTAACCGCCGCCACCACGAACACCTACACAGAACGTTAACCGCCGCCACCACGAACACCTACACAGAACGTTAACCGCCGCCACCACGAACACCTACACAGAACGTTAACCGCCGCCACCACGAACACCTACACAGAACGTTAACCGCCGCCACCACGAACACCTACACTAATTTTAGAACGTACACCTACACTAACATATGGCTAACCGTTTCTCATAGCAGGATGTCTTCTTTCAACAAGACAACGCCCCGTCTCTTTGCTCCCGTTTGACGAAAGTCTGGTTGGAGAAACATTCCACTGAGTTTGTAACCCTCAAAATCGGTAACATCACCCGAATTTAATCAGCCGTCTTTCCCACTATTTCGTCCACCCAAGAGTTAGAAACCTCACACTCCCTTCCGTTTTTAGATATTTTATTACGACGCACCCCATTTAATGACATTCAAACCTCCGTCTACCTAAAACCCACTTGTTCGCCTACCCTTATTCCATATAATTCGTACACCCCACTTCCCTATAAACATAGTTCTATTTCATCTTTAATCCGTAGGGCTTATAGTCATTCTTCCACCAAAAGATCTTTAAAACTGGAATTACACAGGATTTCAAATCTAACAAAGATTTCCGGTTATCCCGGATATCTATTTACAAAATTGTTACGCAGGTATCAACGACGGATCTCCACAACGTTACAACCAATACGTGATGAAGTGACCATAAAATACGTGGCATCCATTCCCTACCACCCAACCATTGTACCGATCTTACAAAATTCATGCAAAAAATATAATTGTTTCTTTGGTATTTCTTCGGAACGTTTGTTCAATTTGACCAAATCAGACCGAGACCGGACATCAACCCTAGTTAAATACGGTGTTTATTCCGTACCACTGAACTCTATTTCAACTACCTCACAGTCTACTTCTTACGTGGGATCCACTTGTAGATCATTAAAGACAAGAATAACAGAACACAAATACAGTGTTCGTACACATGCCTCAACAACTTCTTTAGCACGAGAGGTACTAAAAAGAGAGCACTATCCTGACTGGGACAATGTAAAACTGTTATCGACGACCAAAACCAAAAATGGCCTGTTGTTTCTCGAGAGCTTGTATATTTATCATTTGAATGAACAATGTTGTAATGATGAAGTTCCATCCAATATACCAGCACCTTGGAGATACCTACTGAAAAACCAAGAAACAAGGTTAGACAACAATTGATTTTATTGTACATATATAAAACTCAGGAGAAAGAACTTTGACCTTCATTTTATATTTTTTATATTTATGACAACCATTATGTGTTTTTACCTTACATGTGATTTCAAATGTATGTATTTTATGACCTCATCCTGTTCCGACTTGTACGCATGCGCGTTCTCTGCCCATGACCACGCGTGTATATAACCACTGCGTTTCATGTGCACCTTGCGAGTTTTGGTGCCTGATGATGAACCTATAAGTCGTAGGTTCGAAAGATCTCGCAAGTTTTTAACATTAAACCTTTTAAACCTCAATGGAATGAGTTATTCGTGTCGTTATAATTTTTAACTGTGTATACTTTTGATACCGGTGATACGTCTTATCTTTATCTGAGTGTTGCAATTGGTTTGATCTAAAGTGTTCGTGCTTAGACAGCTATCTTCCTTATATGTACATCACCCGAACGCTTCCAACACCTGGCAAAGTCCATACCCACGGCGTGTTACTCTTATGGTGAGGGCGAAGGTGGGCCCATGCATTATTTGGTGGGTGTGTATAACACATTGTTCTTTCAGTGTATAAAAACGCCTTTTGTAGATTACTTTGTTTGATGTATATAAACATTTTAGAATACGCAAATGGTAAATGAACCTTGATGCGTTGACAACAATTGCCCTGGTAAGGGACAACACTTCTTGCTGTTACTGTAACCAAAGATATCCGTATTCATATCGCATGAATGAACAAAAGTATTCTGAGATTTTTGTGGTCTCAGAATATCACGCGAAGTGTTTAATCATTCGTAAAAAGTCCCTGTATGCGAAATAATATATTTTTTCTGTACAGTATCCCATTCCCGAACATTTCACTGGTGTATGATAGCTCATAGAGAAGAATTTTTGAACAAAATAAGCGAAATTCCTACAAATATCATACAATCTGACAATCTGCTACCATGCAAGCTACACGTCCAGGTAGCACAACCTAACGTAGGTCCAACACTGAGCCACCTGTTAAAACACAAATTTGACCGTGACTGAAATCGAAGTCGCGCACCCTCACTCTGGAGTAAGTTGATCTCCCAACTAAGCTACACGGGCGGAATGTATCACTGCAATTTGTCATCTTGACACGTGTTTTACATGGTAGCTCAGTGTTGGGCCTACGTTAAATTGCAAGGCTGTGTGCTACATGGGATGTGTAGCTTCCATGGTAGCAACTGATAATATTAACTGTTATGAATGAGGTAAATTCCTCGGAAAACTGTAAAATCCTGGAGAGGAATCGAACCCTCTTTTCCCGATTTCCTACTGAGCAGGATGCTCGGTAGGAAATCTGAAAATGAGCTGCTTCAGGGCTTATAACGTAATTTGTCTTTCCGCTGTAACTTCCCAGGAAAAACAGTCTTGATGGGCCAGCACTGGGCCATTGCTGGCAGCCAGCACTGCCAGCAATGGCCCAGCACTATGTTGCCGCTGCCGAACCGTCAATAAAATGTCCGGGCGGCCAACAAAAGGACCAGCAGTTCAGGCCAACAGCTGGCACCCCATCAGTTGTCATATGCCACAACAGGGCCATCAGTGGTCCATCACAGGCGGTAGCTGCCACAAGTGGCCCTTCAGTGGCCCTGCAAGCACGTGCCAGAAATGATGGCTAGCCTAATGTGGTCCGCTAGTGTGGCGTTAGTGGCAGCCGGCAACCACGTGACGTAACTGGTGGCTTGCCGAATCTTGTCCGCCAATTTCCCAGTAGTAGCCATAATAATAATAAAAAGCAAAGACAGCCACAGTTTCCCAAAGCTACATTTTTTTCGGCCCGTACGCATTACCGCAATGCGCTGGGGAAATTTTCTCAACAGATCGGAAAAACACCCGTTTGTATCTGAGTAGATTTGAACCAGGACCGTTGGCATGACAGCTGAGCCCGCTACAGACCGGACTAATTTGCCACGCTCGAGCGCGTTCTAAACTGTCTGTTTGGTATGAATGTGTAATCGAATGCTTCCCTCTTTCATTTTACAATATTGGGAGGTATTTTTCATAAAATTCAGTTTCATATAATTGATAAATTATTTTTTTCAACGTAACGATGTTTTTTCTTTTGTTTTTTTTAACTTTAAGGGAACTTCACTCATTTTCAAGGCGTGTACATACTTAGAGTCGCTTTCCAAAGTTTTGTACTGTCCTTGTCGTCTTGAAAAGAGATTGTTGAATAAATATGTATTTACCCGGGTTCATGTCACATTCTGTTACATTTTTAACGTTGTGTATTTCCTTTCCGTTGTCCGAAGTTACATTTGTTTTAAAGAGTAAAAGATATTTTATTTTACTTCTCGTTATTTTTAGAAGCGAATTCCTCCCAGTCTTGTGTATTCAACCCATGGATGAGTACACCACATAGCGTTGCTTTTTTTCCTTTCAAATAATTAATAAATTTTGTACGCGTATAATTCTTTTTTTTTTCCAACAAACGTTGTTTTAATGGTTTTCCAGGATATTTGTTTCAAGCTGTTTCAAGTTTTTCTTGTTATTCATCCACTCCATTCCATGAATTGTTATTCATGGGAATGGAGTGGGTGTATTTCATGGCTGTAATCTAGTATTTCACGGCTTAATCTGATATCTTCGTCGACGTAAAATTTCATTAGGAAATTAATTCGCCTCTCCACATATGGATTTTTCTCTTAACATCCACTAAAATAACACGATGGCGATAGCGCCGTCTTCAACTAACTGGTACCATGAGAGACACAGCAAGTGTTGCCTCTGCGCATGCGCAGTCCCGTTGCTTCCACCTGCTGTTGGGGGGTTGCATTGGTTGCCAGCAACAGGCCACTAGTGGCACTTGCTTGGAGGCCCACAATTCACGACGATGCTGCAGGGCCATCAATGGCTCGCCAACTGATAGTGCTGCCACCAACGGACCACTACCGGGCCGTGAGCGGCAGATTTCAGCCAGCAGTGACCCATCCCTGCCAGCTGGTATCCAGCAGTTTCCCAGCACTTGTGTTTTTGCTGGGTTAGTCCTTACGTCAGTAATTACGTTATGTGTGCTAAAGTCAATGTAATATTAGAAGGTACTCATACGCATAACAAGAAAGATGTCAATTGTAGTACTTACAAATACATTTATTTTGCTTGCATGGTTTGTACTCCACACTCACATCCGATTTATTGGCGTACTCAATATAGTATCAATGTTTTACTATCCAATCACAGTATAACAGCACGTTTATCATCAATAACATCAATCCCAAAAAACAACCGCTGCATTGCCTTTTTATCTATCATTCTTGTTCCGACCTCAGTGTGTTGCCAACATCATTCTCGTTTGAGGGAAAAGACATAACGTTAAGGTTTGAAAATGTCTAAGAGAACGAACTCAAATTTACATAGAAAAAGAAACTCAAAAGGAAAGTTAAAATAGAATATCCGTTACATGCTCAAGGCAACGTATTTACAACCAGCTAGTGAATTTTATGCTGAAATTCTAGCAGTACCCTGCGTAGCACGCACTGAACTAAAAGTGTGTCGTCCACGGCCAAGTTGGTCAATCCACTAAGCTGTACGCCAATCTAGGGGTCGTACTAGCTTCCTCTTTGCTGGAACCAGTGGCCCTAAGTTCGGGACAAGCGAATGATTACACATTCAGATGCTCAAGGTTGTAATTTAACTGCAAAACAAATACTAATAAAAGGTGCTAAAGGTCTCTATGCTAAACATTGGGTTTTAGAATTGTCGTTTACAAATAAAGTATTTCCTTTAATTGACTGTTATCAATTTGCTGTTTCCGTTCGTACTTCTGGTGTAAGTTCAGTAAGTTGTTTTTTATTACCTGCTCGACTTGCCCCACCCAGAAATAGTAAGCCAAGTGAGCCGAAATCACCGGAAACATAGAATATGAGGCGGATAATATATGATTTAATTTCCAGCGGTTAGAGCCGTTTGACGTGCTACAGGGCATAATCACGTGACAAATACCTTGTGTGACTCCTACGCTGTGCAATGAAATCAGACACATGGCTGCTCATGGAGTAATATACACGTCTCATGGAATTCTGGAGTACCTGTGGCCATGAAACTTTCATCTTGTCTCAAAATTCAGCGGCCTTTCGGGACGGGGGAAGAGTGGCTTGCAAGCATCGACCAATGAGATCCCATACATGCCTGATGGGTAACAGCTCGCTGCCATGGAAACATATGGACCGCTTGGAAGCACCCTCGAGTGTTGTTTACGGTGTGTGGCAAAGCGTTACCTAGCTGGAAAACGACCTTCATGATAACACTAAGAAATGGCAACAACACGCGCTGTAGAACATCATTCACGTACAGTCGGGCTGTTGCCGTGCCTGTTATGCGTATCAAAAGTGAACGGCAATTTTAACTAATGACACATTTATGCTCGGATACCCGATTGGCGAGCAGTGTGCTGCTTGTGGGCAACAGTTGGATCCTCCGTGTGCCCACATCTTCGCTAGATGCGGACACGACGATCATCGGCATCGATGCAGAATCCTGACCCGGTGCTGAACACGGAATGGTGCCATTCCTGTTGCCAAGTGGCTCTACTACGACACCACTCCAGCTGAGCTCGACGAACACACCGATCGATGCGTGCTGACTTCTGCCTGACTGCGTCGGAGCGACTGGAGATGCTTTGTTTTAACCACTATTAACAACAACGTCCAACTCTTCTAGTACTTCGATGACCATGGGCCGCGATTCAGCGAGTCGACAAACTAGTTTCACGGAGGCTTACGCTCCTCTCTCTCTCTCGCTCTCAAACGTTTCCAGCTGATGATAGTTATTTTTTTTTTATTTAACGACCACCGTGAGCAAGTTAATGGGCTATAAGCAGTCGCCCGTCCCTATTTTAGGGCCACTGGTTCCAGGAAAGGGAGAGAACCAGGGCCGTAAGACAAACACGACATCCATGCCTCACCGGGATTCAAACCCGGACCCATCTCACACCACATGGCTTTTGAGGCCCGTCTTTGCCCTTTTATCTCTCGCGAATCTCACGCGATTGGTTGCATGCTCGAATGATATGCATATCCATCCTTTGTGCAGACATCTTCCAAATTGCATGCCGATACGCCAACTTCTTCTCAGAAGCAAAATTTCATTATCGTGCAGTGTGTACTACAGGTAAAGGGTTCAAACAAACTTGAGTGTTGTGCCACATTTTTGTGTATATATCTAACGCGATTAATTCAAAGTTCCAGTACACGAGGTGTGTGTTCCAAAGAACCGGGACTACTTTTATAATTCAAAATACAAAACAGTGATAAGATAATCGATTGTACGTTCTTCAAAATACTCTTTTTCTGAGCAAACGCAGTGGACTCTTCGTTTAGCATTTCTGGAAATTTTCTTTTGAAACCATGCTTAGCTCCTCTGTTATAATCACGATGGTGCTGTGTGCACTCTCAAATCTTAGTCCGCTAAGATATTTTTAATTTTTTTATTCGAGGTTTAACGACCACCGTGAGCAACTCAGTGGGCTATAAGCAGTCGCCCGTTCCTAATTTAGGGCCACTGGTTCTAGGGAAGGGAGAGAGCCAATGCCGTAAGACAAACCCGACATCCATGCCTCACCGGAATTCGAACCCGGACCCATCTCGGACGAATGACCAGAAGCCATCGCTTAGACCACTGCGTCACTGGGGCTGCTTTTTAATTTTGGAAATAAAGAGAAGTCTGAGAGGGCCAAATCAGGTGAATAAGACGGATTGAGGTTTGATGCTTGGTTAGGAACTCACGAGTCGACAGTGGTTGAAAGTGCCTACGCGTTATCATAATGAAACAACCAGGAATTAGACTACCATTACTTTACACCGAATAATTGTTAGTATATGCGACTTTGCAGTGTGTTTGTTTCGCAACTGTTACTATGGTTACTCAGGTGCTAGTTGTAGGGACTACTCGGACGACACGTGGATGTCTGACACAAGACAAGCTCACGATATGCATATGGACTGAAGTTCATAACAGCTCCGCCCACCCAATGTATTGCAAAATTCTCCAGTCTACATTTGCAGGCTTTTCAAATCACTATTTTAAGATTTCCAATTGTAATTTCTGCCAAACAACAAAACCACAGAAACCACAATAAAATCCTTTAACCTAATACTAGCAAAACAATATTAAAAAATCCCTCAAAGCAGACTCAAACTACTGTATCAAGATATCCAAACTATCAAATTGTATATATTGTATATAGCCGAGCTCCTTCTAACGAGTTCTACAACAGCTGTTTGTTGTTTTGTTCGAAAAAGATAAAAAATAAAGATGTCAAATATGGGGATCGTTTATAAACGGATTCACAACTTTCAAATTTGTATTGTACAATGGTGTAATCCCGTATTTCATTCATTGTAAAAGAGTGAGTTTGAGCCATAACGTGGTGACAGCGATTATTAAGAGAACTTTCGTCTAAGCAAGAAACTTTCCGTTTTTATGTTCATGTGTGTGTGCTTTATGAATCTTCTTGAAGAAAGAAAATCAAAACGCTTTATCATGTTACTTTATTATTTAAAATATAATTATTTTCTTTTCCGTCTCCACTCTCCATAGCTAAATTTCTTAATGGGTTAGCTGTACGAATGACAGTTAATTACAGTAACTGTGCACTTTTGGAGATTTTTTCCTTTCGATTTGTGCGATGTATAACTTTTTAAAATACTCCATTTGTTCATAAATATTGTTAATAACGGAGAACGACAAATAAGACATGTTTGAAAAGCCTTTAGGATTTGTTTCAAAGCGTTTCTGTACATTCAGATAAAATAATCAATCATTAGATTGCAACACTTCTGAACTCCTTCGTTTGAACTTTTCATGGTAAAATGTATGCGAGAATTACGAAGTGGAGAATATTATTCAGACTTAATTTGATTTGCTGATCAACGCTGAAGTTGCGGAACGTGGCTGATGCTTCCTAAAATGTCATACACGTTGGAAGACAATTTAGTTATGAAGCTAGCTAATAGAACAGGAACTAACGAAACGAAATATGAATTAGTATCCTTTGCAGGCGAAGAGGAACGCAATGGATTTCCTTTACTTAGGGCATAATCCCAGTGAACTTTATCCACGGTCATTGTACAAACTCAGAGCTTCATCAATTAGCTAAAGATTTTCGATCTTCTCTGGATGGCAATTTATTTGAGCGCGTAGGATGTCACGAAATATGAGACGCCTATTTTGGAAATTAACTGATATCACCGAATTGTTCGGTTTGCTTTAATGAAGATTTTGGAGATTATTTCGTAGGATCGAGTGTGATCACTGCCACTTGTTCTTTTGATCAACGTTACGAACTTATCATTGCATTGATTGCCGAGCGCTGACGACAAGGACCTAGGCTAAACACTGTTTAGTAATGTATAAAGCATCTGTTTACAAACGCCTGCTTCACAGATGTAGTCATCATTACTAGCTTCTCCCTCATTATTTTGGACACTACGTTGATTGGCGATGACACTGTCTCTTAATAGCGTGAATATATTCCATCCGTGTGTTACTGTTTTCGTTGTAGAAGACATTTCCACAACCTTTTTAAGGCTTTTAAATGCTTCTTGAAAGACATGCAATTTTGAGTCTGCAAAATAAGGTAAGATTTCAAATATTTGAATATACTTTCTTGTTGAATTGGTAACTGGGTAATTCAGTAGCATTGTATATTTATGCAGCCACTGTGGTAGAGACAACACTGAGTTCAATCTAAGTATGTTTTCCGAAAATACAATACAAATAACTAGGACGAGTTTGTTTTGGCATTGTGACATATTGTAACGTACCAGGAGATGTGACGTACCTGCCAGAAGGACGCACACGACATAAAGGCAGATAGGAATCAGAATAAAATGTCCGCGTAGCTCAATTGGTAGAGCAACTTATTCCGGAATGAGGGGACCCGGGTTCGAATCCTGGCAAGGATAAAAATGACGGAGAAATTCACTTCGTTATAATATATTCTAAAATAACTTTCCTTCTTAGTTGTTTTTTTTCCTATGTAAATTTTAGTTTGTTCTTCTTTACACTTTCCAAACTTAAAGTGATATCTTCTCTCTCACAAGAATGAGGTTGGCAAAATTTTTTAGGTCAGAGTGAGTGACGTATGAATGTGATAAGAACGATAGATGAAAAGGACGATACAGCAGTTGTTTAGGGTATGTGTGTGTGTGTGTGTGTGTGTGTGTGTGTGCAGATGTTCGATCGCTGTTAAGAGATACGTGAATTGCAATATTAGCAGTGCTATATTGTGGATGTCATCATTCGTGCTGGACCAATAAAAGGTTATCGTAAGTCTGACTTCTGTATATGTTTCGTCGGGCCGTAAAAGCTTAATTAGGAATTATTGCATCGTATTCTCATTTAGTTTAACATTTCCTAAGTCATGGTTTTAGACATAGCGTAACACCAATCTTGCTCAAAAGACTTACGTTATAGCATGTCTTTTAACCTGATAAATACAGGGTGTCCATAAAGTCTTTCTCACATTACAAAAATCAATATAAGAAAACCCAAGTAAGTAAAATAAATTGGTTGGCAACATAATATAGCAATCCTCAAAGTTTTCTCTCTGTTCTTTAGGTGAGCACTACTGCTGAATAAGTGGAGCATTTCATCGCCAATGGCTTCCATGCAAGAAACAGCGGCGTGCGTGTTGTGGTTCCAGGATGCCAAGTCGGTGGTTATTGTCCAGCGTCATTTCAGAAAAGAGTACAGACGATCACCACCGGACCAAAAAATCATAAAAGCTTGGTATGAAAAGTTTAAGGCAGTGGGTAGTGTTGGCCATCTACCCCGAGCGGACCGACCACCGATTACACAAGAGACAGTTGCAGCTGTTCAGGAGACATTTTTGAGAATCCCCTGGAAATCCATTCGTCGTGCTTCACTGAAAACCCAGGTTCCCCGTGCCACGGTTCACAAAATTTTACACAAACATCTTCATCTGTATGCTTATAAGGTACAGATCTTTCAAGCTCTTCAGCCTGATGACCGGCCCTCCGTGCTGCATTTGTGACGGAGATGCTGCGGCGCATAGCTCATGATAGTGATTATCTGTACCGTGTCTGTTTCTCAAATGAAGCCACATTCCACGTCTCTGGTACAGTAAATAGGCATAATATGCGAATCTGGAGATCAGAAAATCCCCGTTATGTCATCGAACAACAGAGATCTAGCCCAAAAGTGAAGGTATGGTGCTGCCTGATGCATGACAGAATCATCGGACCCTTCTTGTTTACAGAGTCCACGGTAACATGCAACGTGTACCTGGACATGCTGGACCTTTTTGTAGCACATCAGTTGCATTCACTCCAACCTTCGGTTATTTTTCAACAAGACGGTGCCCCACCACATTGGTCAATAATGGTTCGCGAGTTCCTGAATGCCACATTTCTGGACAGATAGGTTGACCGCGATGGTTCCATGACATGGCTACCTCCATCGCCCGACATAACCCTTCTAGACTTTTTCGTGTGGGGTTATGCGAAAGACCAAGTTTATTCTAGCATTGTTCCAGACGTCGAGACGTTGAAGAGCAGAATAACGGATGTCATTGGTTCTGTCTCTGCAAAGATGTTAAACAAAACATGGCGTGAAATCGAATATCGCTTAGATGTCGTCCTCTGGACCACAAATGGCACCCATGGGGAGGTGTACTGACACTGTAAAAAAGCTTTACTTCTGCACTATCATTGTCGTGAAATCTGTTTCTTGTACCAGTAATAAATTTTTTTATATTAATTTTTGTAATGTGGGAATGACCTTATGGACATCCTGCATGATAAAATTCCTACTAGCAGCATTAAAATGTCTACCCGTTCGCAAAATAACTCTTAGTCGGATTTCAAAAATCCTTTCTCTCTTAGTGATCTTAAACTACAATTAGAAGAGTGCCGCACCGGTAGTCCAGTGGCCCGGGCTTGTGTCTAATCGTAAGAGATGGGTCAGAGTCCTAGATGAAATACGGGTGGTGTGGCTGCGGTTCCACGGCACGGGCTGCGTCCCATCTGTGGAACCACTGGCCCCAAAATTTTATTTTGGGTTTTAATGACCACCATTAGCAACTGTAGCCAGTGAAAGAAGGCACGTGTCATGAGCTGGCTTGGAGGGTGCTGTAGGCAATCTGAACACATAACACTCGTTGCCGTCATGGGTAAAAGGAGTGATTTATCAAATTTGCAAAACGGAATTATTATCGGCTTTCGGGCCGACGGCGGCAGTATTTCTGAAACAGCACAGTTTGTGAACTGTTCGCGTGCTGCTGTCGTTAAAGTGTATTGTGATTGGAGAAATGGCACCATTGTGAGTAAGCGACGTGGAAACTGCGGAGCACCACGTGCCATTGGTGTGAGAGGTGAATGTCGGTTTCGAAGGTGCGTGAGGGCCGTTCGACTCGCTACAGTGGAGCAACTCACCGGCCGAATGAACCAGCGGGCTACCGGATGTGTGTCTAAAACAACAGTTCAGCGAACCCTGCTGCGTATGGGGCTCAGATGCAGACGAATGGCCACTTTACCTATGCTAAAGGAGATGAATTGGCAGAAAAGGCTTGCATTTGCACTGCAGTATTGGAATTAGACCTCCGCTTATTGACAGAGCATTGCCTTCTCCGATGAGTCACGTTTTCTGCTTCATCGAACGGATGGACGTTGACGTATAAGGCGAGAAACATCGAAGAACAAGCACTCTTCAACCATTGCTGGTAGAATACAAGCTGGTACGGGCAGCGTTATGGTCTGGGGAATGGTTTCGTGGCATTCCCTGGGTCCACTCATACCTGTGGAAGACACTATGGCACTATGGACCGAATTCGTTATGAATCCATCCTTGCAGACCTCGTACACTCATACAAGCTGATTGTCTTCCTTGGGGCGGGTGGGATCTACCAGCACGACAATGCGACGTCTCACACAGCTGGAAATGTCAGAGAGTGGTTGGAAGAGCACGATGAAGACTTCAAAGTTCTTCCCTGACCCCCTGATGCTCCAGGCTTAAACCCAGTTGAGCATCTGTGGGACCACTTTGATCGTGTTGTTCGCTTTATGGATCCTCCACCACGCACCCTCCAACAGCTGTCAGATATACAGTTGTCAGCATGGCCCCAAATACCTGTCAACACCTACCAGCCCCTTATTGAGTCACTCCCAGCCTGTCTAGCTGCTGTCCGCGTTGCACCCGGCGGTTACTCTGGATATTAGCTGGTGGTCACAATAATGTGACTCGACCGTGTATATCCATAACAATTGGATATACTTGAAAGGTTTAACTAATTAACTACGTGCGTTAACGCTATAGTTAATTAAATAAACTTTTCAAGTATATCCAACTTGACGGACATGTGGGACTGACCGCTGTTTAACTACACAACAACCACAACAACATGATGGAAAACCAGCAGTGGTCCTCACAATGCAACGCTCACTTGGAATTTGAGAGACAAAATGGAGAAATTCCAGGAATTCTTTTATGCTGTTCTTCGCCCACCGACATCCATATTCCTCCCTTTTCTGCAGTTGTCGTCAAGAAATGCACTTACATGTGCATGAGGCCCACCAGTCTTCTTTTAGCTTACGAGTAGGTGGCCTGTTCTTCAACTATGCTGAAGACATGCCACCTTCCTCTTGTTGCTTAGTCCCACCGTCTTCCTGTTGCTTATAACGAAGTAAATTTCTCCGTCATTTTGGTCCACGCCGGGGATCGAACCCAAGTCCTCTTATTCCGGAACAAGTCGCTCAACCAACTGAGCTACGCGGGCGTTCGTTCTCGCTGCTATCTGCCTTTATGTCGTATGTGTCCTGTGGGGCAGGCACGTCACATGCTTCGGGTGGCGGAGGGAGTCTCTTACTCGCTTCTTGAGCATTTTATGTGTACTCTGTACCCTTTTTAAATAATTCTCCATAAAATTAATTTTCTTAACTTTTTCTTTCAAATTCTCTGGAAATTTCTTAATTTTTAGTAAACAAAGTATTGCAATAATTATATGTAAGATGAAAAAGATATTAATAAGAAATCTGGTAGATACGCAAAATATGCTTTATCCGCAGCTCAAATTCTGGCTCGTAATTCAAAACATTCGACAAGTTAGCAGCTGAATCATTCAAAGTCTTATCCTCCATTTTCGGACGTGGGCATTTCTTCGCGTTATTCTGAAAGTTTCTTGGCGATTTTTTTTTCAATTACAGCTCTCCTCTCAGCGCGACACAAAACAACTCATCAATGAAAAAAAAACCAACATAAATGCGTGCATTCGTCCCTTTTGTGTGTAGTCAGCCGAGAAAGAAGTTGTGCTATCCAGAATTCCAAATCTTGTGCGTGAAAATAAATTCTCGTTCTACCTCTTTATTCTTTCTTTACCCACACCGCGTTTCTTGGGAAATATTTTCCTGCTATTAATGGATTTCTGATGCTTATAAATAGCTTTCCGTTTTTCCTTTCCTATTTTCTAAAATGGATCTGATAAATATAAACGGATAAGTAAATGCAGCAAATACTGAATAACTTCCTTTTCCGTTTATCAATTCAACAAATTTAGTTTTTTCTTAAAAAAACTAACACATGCGGAGATCTTGAACTCTGTAAAAGATCACAAACTTAAACTAAGACAGCTATCGAAATGCAAAATAGTATTTTTAAAGACGAGAATAAAAAACAAGTCTGTTTCTTACCAGGAAAGTGAAATTTTCGGTATTTTTTAATTTATTAAAAATATGTAATACAAAAAATATTGCAAGTTTTAAAGGATCGAGCACAACGTAGGAATATGTATCATAATAATCAACAGATCCCGGAAGTAAAATACTTCAGTTTCCTCTTATGAACTATTTATTTATGAACATGATGAATAACACGAAAATAAAGATGTACCTCCTAACGTACCACTGCGGTGACGCATCAGTCAAATCCACAATAAAGCAGCAATAAGCCTGCCGGCGTAGTTCTGTTGGCAGAACAGCCGCTCCGTAGTAGAAAAACGTGGGTGCGCCAATATAACACATAACCACCAATGACAAAGGGATATACACTGTCGAGTCCTATTATTGTGTCTGCCTCCTACGTTTAACGTGAACAGCGCGTAGCCAATGAAAGAGGGCACGTGTCGTGAATAAGGTGTGCTGTAGGCATTCTGAAAACATATCACTCGTTGCTGTCATGGATAAAAACAGCGATTTATCAGATTTGTAAAAAGGGATGATTACGGCTCTCGGGCTAAGGGTGGCAGCAATTCTGAAACAGCGCAGTTTGTAAACTGTTCGCGTGCTGCTGTGGTTAAAGTGTATCGTGATTGGAGAAATGGCACCATTGCGAATAAGCGACGTGGAAACTGCGGAGCACCACATGCCATTGATGTGAGAGGTGAACGTTGGCTTTGCAAGTGCCTGAAGGCCTATCGACACGCTACAGTGGAGCAACTCACTGGCCGAATGAAACAGGGGCTACCGGAAGTGTGTCTGAAACAACAGTTCAGCGAACCCTGCTGCGTATGGGGCTCCGATGCAGACGGATGGTCCCTGCACCTATGCTAACGAAGGTGCATCAGCAGAAAATGCTTAAGTTTGCACGATACCATATCGGAATTGGATCTCCGCTGATTGACAAAGGATTGCCTTCTCCGATGAGTCACGTGTTCTGCTTCATCGAACGGATGGACGTTGGCGTATAAGGCGAGAAACATCGAAGAATAAACACTCTTCATCCATTGCTGGCAGAACACAAGCTGGTGGGGGCAGCGTTATGGTCTTGGGAATGTTTTCGTGTCATTCTCTGGGTCCACTCATACCTATGGAAGGCACTATGGACCGAATTCGTTATGAATATATCCTTGCCGACCACGTGCATACATACTTTATGATTGTCTTCCCTGGGGCGCATATGATCTTCCAGCACAACAAGGAGATGTGTCACACAGCTAAAAATGTCCGAGAGTGGTTGGAAGAGCACGATGAAGACTTCAAAGTACTTCCATGGCCCCTAAATTCGCCAGACTTAAACCCAATTAAGCATCCGTGGGACCACCTCGATCGCGTTGTTCACTCTATGGATCCTCCACCACGCATGCTCCAGCAGCTGTCAGATGCAGTGCAGTCAGCATGGCTTCACATACCTGTGAACACCTTCCAGCACCTTAATGAATCAGTCTCAGCTCGTCTAGCTGGTGCCATTTCTCCAATCACGATACATTTTAACCGCAGCAGCACGCCAACAGTTCAGAAACTGAGCTGTATCAGAAATACTGCCACCCTGGGCCCGAAAGCCGATAATTATCCTTTTTTTGCAAATCTGATAAATCGCTCCTTTTATCCATGACAGCAACGAGTGATATATTTTCAGAATGCCTACAGCCCACCTCATATACCGTCCAAGCCCGGTCATGACTCGTGCCTTTTTTTCATTGGCTACACGCTGTTGACGTCAAAAGTATAAGTGGTGATCACAAAAATGTGACTCGACTGTGTAATTTTACAACTGTAACCGGAACGGCGTTCGGGAGTTCTTACAAATTGCACATTGACGTGGCAAATAAAAATTTCTTAGTTACAGTACGATGCAATCTTCGTACTGAGGATGACAGAATACACATAAAATAAGTAAAGACGAAATTCTTACCTGTAGTTTTGTTATGAGTACAAAGATAAAGCGCATTAAATACTGATTCTTAAGCATGGAAACAAAAGATGTGTTTTCAGTCTTTCCATATTGTTTTTATTTTATTTTATTCCCCACGAAAATAGGGAGCAATCTTATTTTTGATGAATTATTTGATAGAGATTTTAAATAAACAACAATTCCTCATGCTGCCTTCATATGATTTACATAATACGCGCAACAAATATGATAACTCAGTGCAACAGAGCCACAAATGGCACAGAAATGGCAGCTGTAACGAATTATAATTTGATGACTTTGTGCAGGCTGCTCTTAATAAAAATTACTTAGACCAACTTTGACCACAGAAGCAACGCAGCCACCGTCTGGGTTAATTTAATAAACCTTAAATGTCCCACTTCTCTCAATCCCCATCTGCGAAAGGCAGACAACATTAACAGTAGATGGTCTAACAGAGGCATAGCTTCCCGACACCGTGTGTGCTTAGCCAGGAGATTACTAAAGCACATATGATAATAAGAGACAAGGCAAAGAAAAATATGGTTTTCCGCTTTTCCGTCGTGACTCTTCCTACAGTTATGAGCGACTGTTTGGCGACATGAAATTGCTGAATCCCGTAACACCAGAGAAAATTCATCACCCGGACAGCACTTGGTTAAGTGATAATATGCTTTCCACATTTTTTTTCTCTCTTGAAATTTCATAATGTGTACGGATAGAAATGATTAAAAGCACGGAAAAACATTTCTGGTTAGTTGAAAGAAATTTATTTAGAACAGGAGTGTTGTGTTGTGGCTTCCTATTTCGCTGCTTCATTCCTGGACCATTTTTCATGCGAAAATCAATAAACCCAAAACAAATTATTACTGCCTTTATTGCAATTTTTTGGTATTTACATTTCGCCAGATGAAGTATATTAGATGAATTAAATTTCTTGAGAGGAATCAATAATAGCGAGCAATCATTTTAGTTCGGCTACAGAATGAAGGCCTTGCCCTGGCCTCCAAATTCGAGAGATATCCATCCAATCGAGCATTGGTAGTTTGTGTTGGAACAACAAATCCGATCTGTGGCGGCTGAACCAGGTAACTTACAAGAGTTAAAGGATCTGCTGATAACCTGTTGGTACATTCAACTGCCCGTGCCATGACCCCACCGCCAGCAAATTGGTCCCTTTCCCTGATGTCATTGATATTTTAATGGGTTCCCCTTTCTTCCCAGAGAGTGGTTCTACGAGAATCAGTCTGTAAACTGAATCTGGAGTTATCAGTGAAGAGAACGTTGCCCCACTGATTCAGTGTCCAGTTTGGATGTTCCCGACTCCAGTTTAAACGAGCCCTCCTGTTCGCAGGAATGAGTGGAAGAGAAGTTACTGGACGTCTGGTATTGAGTCCAGTTTCCCTGAGCTTCCTGAAAACAGTTTGTCTTGAAACTCTTAGTCCTGGGCGGCGGCAAGCTCTGCAGAGAGTTGACTGGCAGACAACATCCTATGACGTCATGCAGTTATTGCAAGATACATGTCCTGCAGAGGGGCTGTGATTCTTGGACGACCTCGTACTGGTTGGAGTCTAACCTTTGCTGCGTCTTGGAACCTTCTCCAAAGCTCAGAGATGACACTTCGCGACATTCAGTGCTCTGGAGACTGCAGTCTGTGACTGTCCTGATTCGAGTCTTTAGATTATTCTACCCTGCAAAAAATGGTCAATGTGGCGCTTTTGTTCCATATTGCGTTCCTTATCACCAATGACGACAACTCTTGTCTCGAGGACTCCGAATAAATGGAATGAGACACTCAGGGTAGGGTAAGCTGTTTTTATGGAACTGCGAAAAATTTGCATATCGAACGTAAGTGGACGTTATTTGACCGCGCACTGCGATTGGTTTAGGTGTGTGACTAATCTACATACTGTGAAAAACAAGTTTGACTGCGACTGTCATCGCATCCGTGTCCCCTCATTCCGGAGTTAGTCGCTCTCCCAACTGAGCTAAGCGGACAGAATGTCTTGCTTCAGATTTGTCGTCTGGACACATGTTTTAACCTCTGTAGTACGTTGCATCATCTTCCTCTAAATTTTATTTTGTCTTTGAAACGAAGTAGGAATTTTTCATTAATTCAAGACGATGCGAGGAACAAACATCACACATTTTTCGAAGAACCCAGAGGCCAGTTGATCTATTCTCCACAATCGGGTGCCAATATGTAAACACAAGTTTGTCCGCGATCGAAATACGTGTCCCCTACGTCCGGAGTAAATCACTCTCCCAACAGAGCTACGTGGACAGAACGTCTCGCTGCAGATTTGTCGTCTTGACACATGTTTTCACCTCTCTAGTACGTCACAATACCAATGTCCGCTGGTCTATCGGTTTCAACCGTTTACCTTGTATGTTTTACCAATTATGCTTAACTTTTGGACACCAGTCTAGTTAGCTCTACAGTTTTCGAAATTGTCTCTCCAACCAGATTGGACCCACAACAAGCCCTTTATCGAATTCGGAAAGAGAATTTTTTTTTCATTGTGACCAACTTTGCTTACAATTATTGACGAGTAGCAGTCTTAAAGAGACTACTGTTTGTGAAAAGACTTAATAGAAGATGTTATAACGAAGTAAATTTCTCCGTCATTTCTGTCCACGCCAGGATTCGAACCCGGATCCCCTCATTCCGGAATAAGTCACTCTACCAATTGAGCTACGCGGACGTTTGTTCTGACTGCTATCTGCCTTTATGTCGTGTGCGTCCTGCTGTCAGGTACGTCAATTCCTACCCCCCCCGAAAGAGGGCCGGGGGCATGGCCCACGGGTTAGCCGTGACCATGAATCGTTGCAGGCAGCCATCCGCTGTAGAACGTGCACTCGAGAACTCCCAGTCAATCTAGTGTGTGGAATGCAACATCACACATTTTAATTTTTCAAAGCGCTGGAGAAGGGATTCTCTGATTTTTCCTATCTCGCGGTGTGGAAAGATCATCACACCAATGCGAGATTTTGAACGGCCAGGTCATCCGGAAAATTCGGGCGCCATTATAACGAAGTAAATTTCTCCGTCATTTTTGTCCACGCCGGGCTCGAACCCGGATCCCCTCATTCCGGAATAAGTCACTCTACCAATTGAGCTATGCGGACGTTTGTTCTGACTGCTATCTGCCTTTATCTCGTGTGCGTCCTGCTGGCAGGTACGTCACAATGTTTTAAATAGACTACAGATCACTTCTATTAAAACATAGAGTTCTATTAAAAACGTCTTTTATAAAAGACTTGTGAAGAGATGTTTCAAACAGACGACTGTTCACTTCTAATAAAACAGACTTCTATTAAAAACAACTTTTCACAAAAGATGTTTTAATAGTCTACTGTTTGTGCAACACTGAGAAAGAATCGCGCTGTTCAAAATGAAATTGATATCACAGATTTCTCATATTACAGGAGGTAACTGATTACATTTGTAGAGCTATACAAGAATTTTTCACTTCAAAACTCAGTATCGTGTGAAGCTACCTGCAGCAACAATAACAGCCTCTATACGATGTGGCATTGAATGGAAGGTGTCGTCAGATATAGTTCTGGTGAATAGCTTGGAAAACTCTTTCTATGCACGACCAGAGTTCATTTGTGGTGACAGGCGGAGGACCTTGACGGGCCAGTCGCTTAGTTACCATGTCCCAAACATGTTCGATCGAGGACATATCTGGCGAACGTGCAGGCAATGGAAGAAGCGATATCTACCGTGCATGGAAGAGGTCTTGGAAATTCCGGGCCACATGTGGCCGAGCATTGTCCTGCTGGAATATAGCTCCAGGACAACTCTGAAGGAAGAGTATTACCTTTGCTTCTGAAAGATCCCTGATGTACTGCTGGCTGTTGAAGGTTCCCTCAATTCGTATCAGGCGAAATCGCGAATTGAATCCAATGGCGCCCAAACCATGACGCTTGGCGTTCGGCCAGTAGGACGCTGCAAGGTGCCGTTCACCACGATGTCTTTGAACACGTATGCGATCATCATGGTGCATCAAATTGAATCGTGACTCATCAAAAAACACGACCTGTTGCCATTCTACGCGCCAATGTCTGTGTTCGAGACCAGAGATGGAATCGGGTCACGGGTCACGGGTCACGGGTCAACGAGTCGCCGGGTCGACCATTTTTTGCGGGTTAAACGGGTCGGGTCAAGGTCTTCCTGACCCGATTTCGACCTGGTTTTATTTCCGTTTTATTTCTGAAAAGAGCAAAAATATTTCAAAGAACCCTTCAGAGATCTTTGAAATAATACTTAAGAGCTGCAAAGTATGATCCAAGAACTTGTTGAGAAGTGTAAAGAAATGTGATTAAAATGAACCTTCAAAAGACAAAACTGAAGTACAATGCTTTTACAAGAAATGAAGATGTGTCGATTGATGGGAAAAGCTGGATATAACCGATACCTATCATTTACGTTGGACAGCAGATATCAAGCAAAAGTCACATTTATAAAGAAATTAATCGACGTATAAAAGTGGTTGGAAAGTTTTTGGATGAAACAGTACAGTTTTTAAGAACAATATGCCATTATGTCTTAAAAGTAAGAGTTAATCAATGCAGCCTTCTAGTGCTTGCATATAAAGCGGAGACGTGGACCTTAACTAAGAAAGACATAGAAAGACTGCAAACAACTGAAAGACACATAGAGAGATACATGCTCGGTGTAACCAGGGAAAATAAAAAGAGGAACTCGTTGATAAGGAAAATTACAAGAGTGGAAGACATGGTGATCAGAGTAAAATCCCTGAAATGGCAATGTGCTGGACATATTTACCAGGAGAATGGACCACCATTGAACAACCAAAATTTTAGACTGAATTCCAAGGGAGAGGAAAAGACCGGGAAGACCACGTGGGAGATGGGAAGATGCAGGAGACTGGCCCAAGACAGTCCGTTGTTGAAGAAACTTGGCAAGATCTTCATCCACCAGTGGATTGATAATTATTGACAATGGTCATGATGATGATGATTATTATTATATATTCTAATTCATAGTTCAAAGCAGATTTGTCCGGGTCAGGATCGAGTAGGGTCCAATTATGTGATGACCGGGTCCGGGTCCAAAATTTTTTACCCGTTTCCAATTTTGTTCGAGACCTCATTGTAGCCTGAGGCGTCTGTGGTTTATGGTCGAAGGAATGCGCAGCAATGGGCTGCTACCGACTGGTTCTCTGTTCAGCAGTCCGCGTCGAATTGTGCTGGAGGACAAAGAATGACTTGTGACAGTGCTCCACTGCAGCGCAAACACCGTCGATGTCGCTGAGCGATCGGTGACTGCCTTGCTGTAGTTATGTCTGTCATCCCGTGCAGTCGTGCGATTTTGAGAGTCCATTTACCCGATTTCTGTGAGTCTGAGCCTCGTCTGTCCGCTGACGACATGTTCACATCTTTGAATTGGCATTGCGTCCCGTACGTGTGGCGATTTTGCTGTAGGGGAATCCAACTTCAATCTTCCCAACAATCTTTCCTTGCTCAAAGTTCGTCAGGTGTTCATAATGCGACGTTTTTGGAGACAGGGCATAGTGAGACACAAGAAACACCCTTTCGGCTCTTCACTTATTGCACATCTCATTCAGCTACTGTTTAAACACAAGACCAGACAGTTCAGAGAGCACTGCTCCGAAACCGTATGCACATTTTCACTGACATTTTAATCATTTGCATGTCCCAACCTGTTGTACATGTCCTGTAAGTTTCAAGCTAATACCAGCAGTCCTTCATGGTGTTTGCAGTTTTCACAAACAGTAGTGTAGTGTCCTAGATCACGAGCACATGACCACGTATTTTGCATATACGCTGGCAAAATGCACGTAAACGTACATTAAATGATGTTAAATGTTTGTAAACGTCATGACGTTATGTATGACGTATGTAAACGTCATTACGTCATGATGACGTATGCATGTAAACGTCATACGTCATGATGACGTATGCATGTAAACGTCATACGTCATGATGACGTATGCATGTAAACGTCATACGTCATGATGACGTATGTATGTAAACGTCATTACGTCATGATATATGTAAACGTCACGACGTTAAATGTACATGTAAACGCCATGTACGTAAACGTCACTTAGTGACGTTTACCTACATCTGCATAAAGGTTTCTAAGTCAGTGGGAGGCGTGTGTAGTACTTAATTATCGGATGATGCCAGGGACAGTTAAGTGCTTTCTTTGAAATAATAGCAGAGAGTTTCGAATTGTGATCAACTGATTTTGTATTTTGGAAAGTAAACCGTTTTTGGATGTTGGCAAAGAGAATTTGTGTTTGATGTGATAGCGAAGAAGGTTTGAACGATGCCAAATACGAAGAGTGTTGAGACCTTAGAAAAGGAATTTGGGGAAGTATTCAAGATCATATGGTTGCTTAGAACAACGACAATAATGCGTAGATGATAACCTAAGGGAGAAGAGTGATTTCAAAGCAGAATCGGCTACTAAATTGCACCACTAGTGTAGTTATTTAATGAAATAAGCTTTGATCTTGAAGTAGAAGCTAACGAACAGCTGGGAGAGCTGAGGAAAACAAGGAACTTGCATTTAGATCACTACCTGCCTAGCAGAATATAAATGAGTACGATACTGTATGTGTGCACATCGCTTCTAACAACACTTTAGTTCGGACGATAGGTGAAAGGCAGGAAGTGCTTACTGTGAAATTATCGAGATATCTCTCATAGCTCCACAAAAAGACCGTGTAACATCACATATACTTGATTTTCGAGTCCACGGAGGAAAGGCTGAACGGTCATATGTTTGACTTTGGAATCTAATTTAAACAAAGCGCTTATCAGGTAATGAATTTCCCCGAGTATTGTACAAAGGATGGAAGGCTGCAGTTTACTCTAACGTAATCTCTCATTTACCACAAATTGCAGATTTCGATTCCGATGCAATTCAATTGTACCTCACGTAGTGGAGAATTACCTCGCTCTTTCGAGTTCTGGTGACTTTCACGATCGCCGTCTTGTTGCGCCAAAAGGGCAGCTTACAGGGGATAAATACTGCTCTACGCTATTATCCTTCAACTCTGCTACAAATTGCATTAAACGCTTTTACACTGCGTGCTGCTTCGGACGGAATGCACGCTCATACCGAAGGGAAGTTTCCGCTCCTGCTGCTATATATGTTAAGCAGAAGAGACAAGGGGATGATACTGAAGCCCTGCATGCATAACTCCAAGTAAACAGTTATTGTTTGTGGGTGCTTTACTTAGTGGAAACTAATTGCTCGAAGTCACAGTAAAGGAATTCTCACATAAAGAGAGGAACATATTGGGCCTTACTAGAAAAATGAAGCCATTTGATAGGCTGATTTTTGCTATTTCACATCCACATTGTAAAAACGTTTCTGAAATTCACCATCCACTTTCCGTCATAGCATATTTCTGATACAAACTTTTCCGTGAAATGACGGAAAGAAACCTGAATTTCACGGAATTTTCGTATCACGGGAAAATTCTGAATTTTCAGAAATATTTCCTCAATTTCTTTCTTATATTAACGGGAAAACTCCGTTCTCACTTTTTCCGTATTCATATGACGAAAAATTTCCGGTAATAGGAGAGATTCACGGGAATACTTGGAAATTTGATTAACTGTTAAATTTCAGTAGTCTGTCGAAGTATCTGATTTTGAAGTTCTGTAGCGAGATGGGATATTGTGGATAGCATATCCCATGAACTTTGTTTATTGTGGCACAGGATATTTCTCCTCTTCTCCCTCATTTTGTGCCCCAGCTATTTATTCCCAGCAAAAACAGTCTTGCTGGGCCAGCATTGAGCCACTGGGGGCTGCCAGCAGTGCCATTAGTGGCCCAGCACTATGTTGCCGTTACATGAACCGCCAATAAAATATCCCGGCCGCCACCACATGGGCCAGCAGTTCAGGCCAACAGCTGGCACCCCATCAGTAGTCATATGCCAGAACAGGGCCATTAGTTATCCATCGCAGTGTTTGGCTGCCACAAGTGGCCCTTAAGAGGCCCTGCAAGTATGTGCCATAAATGATGGCTAGCCTAATGTGGTCCGTCAGTGGCAGCCGGTAATCACGTGACGTAAGTGATGGCTTGCCGAGTCTTGTCCGTCAATTTCCCAGTAGTAGGAAAAAATTAGATAATAATAGTTGACCAAAGGCACACACACACACACACACACACCACTGCTTTTTTCCCCCAGCGAAACTCCTACATGATATCACGGCGCTGAGGAAATTTCCGCAACAACTCCGGAAAACCGGCCGATAGATCTACCTGGCATCGAACCAGGGACTGCTCGTTTACGGACCGGGTGGTCTGAGCACCACACTAGTTTGCCACGCTGCGCCGCCCGCTTGGAGATGAGCCTCTCTGCTACGCGATGTGAAACAACGGGTTCTCTTTTTAATTTCGTAATGTTTTGAGTTCGTTTTCGGAATGCATGTTTCATATAATTCATAAATTAATTTTTTCAACGTAACGATTTTTTTATTTACTTTAAGGGGTTTTATTCTTTACTCACTATCGAGTGTACTAACTTAAAGACGTTTTCCAAAGTTTTTTGATGTCCTACTGGTCTTCTTTTTTTTTTTTTTATTATTGGGGGTTTAACGACCACCGTGAGCAACTCAATAGGCTATAAGCAGTCGCCCGTCCCTAATTTAGGGTCACTGGTTCCAGGGTAGATAGAGCGCCAGTGCCGTAAGACAAACTCAACAACCATGCCTCACCGAGATTCGAACCCGGACCCGTCACTGACGAATGGACATAATCCAGCGCTTAGACCACTGAGCCACCGGGGCGGCCTTCTGTATTTGAAGGGCGAATGTTTAAAAAATATATTTAAACATTCATGTCACATTCTGTTACATTTTTAACGATGTCTCTTTTTTTCAAGATCCGAAGCTACATTTGTTCTAAATAGGAATGGTATTTTATTTTATTTCCGGTTATTTTTAGCAGCGAATTTCTCCAATCTTGTGTATTCAACGCATAGATGAGTACATTATATTCACATAGCGGTTGTTGTTTTTTTTCAAATACTGGATAATTTTGTAACGAAAATATCCATTTTGTACTCCTACAATTCTTATTTTTTCTCCAACACAACGATTTTTAAATGTCTTTCCGGGACTTCTGTTTGAAGCGGTTTAGCGCATGAAGATTATACAGAAATTATTTCTTGTTATTCATGGGGCTGGAGTGAGTGTGTTTCATGGTTGTTTGTATTCTCGATTCTTCGTGTGTTAGTGCAGAAATTTTGCTACGAAATGAGTTTCTATAAATACATGAGATTAATTGACTATTTCTTGCAGTTCATTAATTCATATTGCTTTTTTTTAACATCCACTAAATCAACACGATGGCGAGGGCGTCGTCTTCAACTAACTGGTCCCACGAAAGACTGTGAATGTGTTTCTTCAGCACATGCGCAGTCCCGCTGCTTCCACCTCCTGTTGGGGTTGTTTCCGTTGCCATCTACGGGCCATTAGTGGAACTTGCGTAGAGGCCCGTAGTTCGGGCGATGCTGCACGGCCATCGATGGCTGCCAACTGATGGCGCTGCCACCAACGAACCGCTACCGTACCGTGAGTGGCAGATTTCAGTCAGCAGTGAAATCTGCCACTCACGGTATATAACCCAGCAAAACACAAGTGTTGGGAAGCAGCTGGTGGCCAGCAGCTTTTTGTGTTTTTGCTGGGTTATACTGTATATTGTGTTATTATAAGAAACCGGGTACTTAACTTATTGTACAGGTGGTTGATTATACGATGTTTATGTTGCAATCTTTCGACCCCTTACAACAAAAGCTATTATGATTATCAAGAGTAAATTTTATACTTAGGAATTTTGTGAAATGATACTTTAAAGAAGTACAGTTTCCCTTTTTTTTTAAGATGATTGAATGTCATCGTCAGTTTAAAAGGATCTCAAGTTGCAAAGCATTTCGTTGCTTCGAAAAATCACGGTGAAAAATGCTCAATTTGTGAAAAGTCCTCCTACAGAAAAAAAATTATTACAAACCTATTTAGAAAAATAATAAGCTCCAAGGGAAAATAAAATTACTAAATCACTTGCATTAGTAACAAAAATAATTTTTCATCGACGCGCAATTTGTTTTTGGATGAAAATGAATTAAATCCGGAGTGTTTCTGGCTGAGTGGTTAAAAGCGCGCGTTATGAGGTGAGCCAACCCAATCGACGGGGTTTTGATTCTTTCTGCTACGAAAGGATTGTCTGGTGTAAGGGCTGAAAAAAGCAGGTTCTTTGACTTTTCTGTGTAATTTCAGTTTAAATACGGAAAAACCTGAAACGGACTTTTCTGAAATAAACGGAATTTCTGACTACGGAAAACCTGTGAAAATACGGAAATTGAAATAAACGGGCACTTTTAAAAACGGAAATTTTTGAAACAGACGGAGACCGACCGGCAACATTGCTGCACGTTCATTTCAGAAATTTTCCGTGAATTCACTCCACTTGTTTTTTACAGTTCAGTTCTGAAATGGTTTTTTTTTATTCTAAACGTCTTTCCCGACGTTGATCAAGTAAATCTCAAGTAAAAAAATTCGATGTAACGAAAATGGGTAACAGTGCGTCATTGTCAAAACCATTGTTAAAATATAACCGTGCCGCATGCTCTCCCATGAAGTTACGTAACAATATTTAATTTCATTGCTACTTATCAATACACAGGGTGTGTCTAAAGTCTTTCCATGATTACGATAAATCGTATAAAATGAGCCACGCTCGTTAGAAACATACGGTTTTCCTATATAGTTTACCTGAAATCCAGAGTTTTTTCCCGGGTCATCAGTATACCTCAACGTAGGCTCCTTCTGTTACACGGAGGACATCCAGTCGGTCCTCTATATCGTTTCATGTCTGCTGCAACATGTCATCTGTGATGGACACAAACACCACAGTTATTCTTCCTTTCAAAGTGTTAATACACTGGCGGAAAGTGAAAACAGAACACCAAGAAGGAACTGGCGGACGATCATGAAATTTACATATGTTAAAGGGGTCGAGTTTACGTAGGTGTGATGTTAATTTCGGGACCAACCAGTGAGCGCTTACACCACAGCACGGCATAATATGCAAATTATCGTCGGTGGTATTTAAGTAGTACGGCGAAGTGAATGTAATCAGTCGTCGGCGTACGTACACGTGCGAAGACCCTAAAGAAGCTGCAATGCCGGGACATGGAAGATGTGTACTATTTCAGCAGTTATCGGACTTTGAGCGAGGTCGTCTAGTCGGACTCCGCGAGGCCGGGTGGTCGTATCGTCGTATTGCGAAGCGAATTGGACGGGAAGTATCGGTGGTGGTACGATGGTGGCGTAGATGGTCCGAGGAACATTCCCACACGAGAAGACGTGGAACCGGGAGTCACAGATGGACTGATGAGCGGACCGATCGACGCATAAGCAGAGCGGCGTTGTCAAGCAGAACATTCACTGCGACGCAAATCCAAGCTGCCGTTGCACCTGAGGGGACTGTGCGAACAATCCGCAATCGTCTACTGGATGCAGGAATACGTGCACGTGTGCCTCTGGCATGTGTACCTCTGACTCCAGCCCACCGTCAGGAACGGCTGCAGTGGTGTCGCCAACGTATGCACTGGAGAACGCAATGGCGATCTGTTGTGTTCAGCGATGAAAGCAGATTCTACTTGGGAGCCTCCGATGGCCGTATGCGTGTTCGCAGATTCTACTTGGGAGCCTCCGATGGCCGTATGCGCGTTCGCAGATTCTACTTGGGAGCCTCCGATGGCCGTATGCGTGTTCGCAGACGCACAGCGGAGCGTCTCCACCCTTCTTGCATCCGCCAGCGACACACAGGGCCTACACCTGGTCTCCTGGTGTGGGAAGCGATCAGCTATCACTCCCGTACACAACTAGTGTTTGTACCAGGTACGTTAAACAGCACCTCCTACATCAACAACACCATTCAGCCCGTTGTTGTGCCATTTGTAAGGTCTGTCCATCGTGGTGTTTTTCAGCAAGAAAACGCACGCCCACACACGGCACGTGCAACGCAACATGCACTTCAGGGTGTGAGACAACTTCCATGGCCTGCACGTTCACCGGATTTGTCTCCCATTGAGCACGTGTGGGACTTTATGGGACAACGACTTATCCGGTCTCCACGGCCAGCCACGACCATTCCCGATTTACGCGTCCAGTTTGAGGATGCTTGGAACTCAATACCCCAAACTTACATCCAACATCTGTACGACTGACTCCATGCCAGAATTGCACAGTGTGACGCAGTTCAACCTCGTACTAACCATGTTACATGAAAATGTTATTTTTCAGTTTACCAGCAAATACAGCTGTATTTTGCCATAATGTTTTGATCATGTTATCCTTTGTATTCCGTTATTACGCTGTATAAATTTCGTTGGTATCAGACGTCTCCTTCTTGGTGTTCTTTTTTCACTTTCCGCCAGTGTATCTGCAGCTGGTGTTGCATAAACTTGATCCGTAATATAGCCCCATAAAAAGAATTCAAGAGGCTTAATGTCTGGGAATCTTGGTGGTCAGGGTATTGGACCGTCTCTGCCTATCCATCTGTTAGGCAATTCGTCATCTAAGAATTGACAGTCAGGTACACCCCAGTGCGGGGGCGCACCGTCCTGCTAGAACATTACCCATGATTGCAGCTCTTCCAATTGAGGTGCAACATACAGCTTCATCGTGTCGAGGTAAATACCCGATGTAATGGTGGGTTCAATAAAAAAGGACGGTCCAATTACTTTGTTGTGCATTAGTCCGCACCAAACATTGAATTTAGGGCTATCCCTCTGTCTCTCCAAAACCACGAGTGGGTTCTCTGAACTCCAGATACGGGCATTATGCGTGTTCACTTTACCTGAGGTATGACAAGTTAATTGGTCTGAAAAACATATCCGCTTCAGGTAATCATTATCTTCGTCTATTCGTTCAAAAATATCCATAGCGAATGTCGCACATCTGGGCCCATCATTATAGGTTCCAAGGCTTGAACAATTTGCAATTTGTATGCAAAAAAACGAAGCCGCTTTCTTAAATTGCGGTGCACTGTCTTCATAGGTATTCCCAATTTACTAGAGACATGACGAATTGATTTCCTCGGGCTTCGTACGAAATCATCATGCACGGCGTCTACAGTTTCCTCACTAATGGAAGGTCTTCCCCTTCTTGCACGGTCACCGACACTGCCCGTCTGTTTAAACTTTTGATAACAGTTCCTAATGCTCCTCACATCAGGCGGAGCTCTATCATTCTCACGCCTAAACTTCCGCTGCACTGAAATTGCAGATTTGGTTTCATAAAAACAGATAACACAATTAGTCTTCTCCTGCATAGACGCCATTTTGCCGACTGACGCTTTCAACAACAACCTGCGCTGTAGACGTGCAGCGCCACCTATTGTTCCAAAAGTTCAACGAACAAAAAACTTGAGAGCATGACCGTATCAATGTAACAAACCGTGTACGTCTAACTAACTCGGTTCTTTTATACGATTTATCGTAATCAGGGAAAGACTTTAGAAACACCCTGTATTTTACTTAACTATCGCCGAACGTTATTTCATCACGTTTCACATAAATGAAACCGTATCACTTTGCAATCTACGTAAATTGCAAAAAGCCTTTGCAAAATTGCATTTTCATGCTGTAGTCGGTGAGCCACCTAGGTTGATTCTCTGCAATATCTTGAAAACGGTGCTTCGTTGCGAAATTTGACTTGCTCTCGACTGCCCCAAGGTAGGATACCTGCCATTGACGAGAGCTTTAAATGATGTATAACCTGACGGGGTTGATTTGTCAAATGTCTCGAAAACGTAGCTTCATTTGGCTTCCTCTCGACCCTCCACTAACGTAGTTACCTGCTATTGACGAGAACTTCAAAATGACGTATAACACGATGAATATAACCTGTAGATATCCTCGACCAAAACTTTGCAATCCCTTTCATTAACACGCTTGCGACTCAGCTTTTCTTTCAGTCTTGAGGACAGATTTTAGCTTGCGCATACACAGATGGACATTCGCATCCACATCACATTTCATCGGTGTCAGGGTCGTTTCTCGCGTTCGTCTAAATCTGAATAATATATATTAATAACCATAATAATAAAAATAAATTTGTTTTTGAAAAACTAAACATTCGAAATAGTTAATACTCAAGAAACGCATAAATAGCCCATCAAAAACACAAGTGTTGGGAAACTCCAGCCACCAGCTGGCAATGATGGGTCACTGCTGGCTGAAATCTGCCGCTCAAGGCCCGGTAGCGGTCCGTTGGTGGTAGCGCCATCAATTGGCAGCCAGTCATGACCCTGCAGCATCGCCGTGAATTGCGGGCCGCCAAGCAAGTGCCACTAGTGGCCCGTAGCTGGCAACCGATGCAACCCCAACCCCAACCCCAGGTGAAAGCAACGGGACTGCGTATGCGCAGAAGCGACACGTGCTGTGTCTGTCGTGGTACCAGTTAGTTGAAGACGACGCTATCGCCATTGTGTTATTTTAGTGGATGTTAAGAAAAAGAAAAAAAATTGTAGAGAGGCGAATTAATTTCCTATGATGAAATGCCACGTCGACGAAGGTATCAGATTACGCCATGAAATACACCCACTCCATTCCCATGAATAACAAGAAATAATGTCTGTGTAATCTTTCGTTTTAACATACACTAAACCGCTTGAAACGAAAAGTCCTGGAAAAACATTAAAATAACGTTGTGTTGGTAAAAAAAAAAAAAAAGAATAATTATACGCTTACGAAATTTAACAATTATTTGAAAAAAAAAAGGCAACGCTGTGTGGATATAATGTACTCATCCATGAGTTGAATACACAAGACTAGAATGTGACATGAACGGGAAAATATATTAATTCAACAATCGGCTTTCAAGACGACAAGGACAGCACGAAACTTTGGAAAGCGCCTTTAAGTTGGTACACTCGTTGAAAATCAGTGAAAGTAAAAAAAAAAAAAAAGTCGTTACGTTGAAAAATATATTTATGAATTATATGAAACTGACATTTATGAAAAATACCTTGAAATATGGTAAAATTAAAGAGAGAATCATTCGTTACACATTCGGCAGGAAAGTGGCTCAACTTCAAGAAAATACTAGTGTGTGGCAAAACAGTCCCGTTGGTAGAGCGCCCTTGGTTCGTTTCCACCCAGATCCAAACGGGTGTTTTTCAGGACATGTTGAGAAAATTTCTACAGCGCCGTTCTGTAATGCACAAGTTTCGCAAGGCAAAAAAAGTAGTTGTAGCTTTGGAAAACTGCGGTTATCCTTTATTTATTTTTTTATGGCTACTACTGGAAAATTTGCAGACAAGATTCGGCAATCCATCAGTTACGTCACGTGATTGCCGGCTGTCACGGCCGGGAAACTAGCTCACCACATTAGGCTAGCCATCATTTATGGCACGTGATTGCAGGGCCACTGAAGGGCCACTTGTGGCAGCTACTGCCTGTGATGGATAACTGATGGCCCTGTTGTGGCATTTGACAACTGATGGCCCTGTTGTGGCATTTGACAACTGATGGAAGTGTCAGTGTTGGCCCGAACTGCTGGCCCATGTGGTGGCCGCCGGGATATTTTATTGACGGTTGGGTGGCAGCAACATAGTGCTGGGCCAGCAAGATTGTTTTTGCTGGGTAGCGTATTAAATCCGTTTATTTTTACGGCGTAATAAGCTCAAAGACAATGAGATACGCAGGATCAATCACATATGTCCTAGGCATTGCATATTGGTTAAAGAATTTGTTACGTAAATACAACATATTAATAGCAATGAAGTCCCCGACCCCATTATCACATATAATATCAAGCTGCAAGGAGAGACATTGTGAAAAAGAAAAGGCAGGTTTGTACACTATACCATTGGTATATCCTGACAACACGGAAAAGATATATATCGGAATGACAAAGCGATCCTTGGACACTAGATATAAAGAACATGTGTGAAGTGTCAACCAGGACATGCAGAATACAGCCCTCGTTAGAGAAGTCATGCATTCATCGGCCGCTCCAGTGTGGAATAGTATTAGAAGGATTGCCCCTTACACGAACTTTAAAGAGACTGCCATCAGGAAAATTATCGAAATCCTCTTCAGCAAAGTAGCATGCAATGATATGATCTCTACTGAACTACCAATGGTTTGGCATGTGTTATTAAAAGACGGGGCACGTCGCGAAGCGCCGTGTAATTACGTGCTAAAATTTCATGTAATATGCTCGTGATGTCACCCACGTTATTTTCAAAAATCATCTTTGTTCCTTAGATGTTCCAGTTCCCTGCATATTTATGTCTACCATTGCCTTCAAAAAGCCTTCCAGTGGAGTGCGAAAGCTTTGCGAATCTTTGTGCTTATTACGCCATAAGAATAAACGGATTTAATACGCTATATGCGTTTCTTGAGTATTCACAGTGTGGTGTATTAAAAATAACGTTATTCGAAATAGCTACTATTGCCGCCGCCATAGTTTAGTAAATACAGTCAACTCTGGATATAGTGAACTCTGTCATAGTGAACATTAAGCTATAGTGAACCTAAATCATTGGTTCCGACCCGCAATATCGGAAATGTACATTAAAATTTCCGTTTATAGTGAACCCTCAACTTCGGTTATAGTGAACCTAAAAAATAAAACTTCAAAGAAAAGAATGTACTTTTAACATGAAATTGTAACTTATTTCAAAACAAACCTTCTTCTAAAAACTTGAAAGCATGTCTTGAGAACAATATTGTAGGCCTACTACTTATTTCATTTCATTTATTCATTTCTCAGTTGCCACATATTACAATTCAAAATACAAACAATATAATCAATTACAAAAAATGTAGCAACCATAAGGAGGAGGAGGAAAAGGCCGTAAGGCCTGACATAGCCCTCCCACCCCTAGCACTAAAAAAAGGACACGAACAACAAATAACAATACAAAAGACAAGTCAAAGGCACATTGAATATAACTTAAAGATTAAATATATACATAAGTATATATAGATGCAAGGTCTATTCATAAGCCGTGAAATCAATCCAGCGACCAGATCAGGTCAACTCAGCACTAATTGAGAGACTTGTTAATAAAGTGATGCTTGAATTTTTTTTAAATAGGTCAAAATTGTTAATAGATTTTATGTCATAAGGCAAGGAGTTCCAAAGTTTTGGACCAGAATAATTAATATTCAATTTAATTGTTTCTGTCTGAAGGAAATTAGGTATGAGTGTTGATCGATTCCTGGTTTCATAAGTATGAGTACGAATATTTAATGATATTAAGTCATGGTATAAATCATTTTTAATTCTTCTGAACATTATTTTACCAAGATTATAGTCAAATAATTGTTTTATTGTAAGTATGTTATATTTATTGGGATTTACTTCTGACCTGAAGGTAAAGTTAGGTAAAGAATAATTAAGAGTTTTTAGGTCTATTAATCTTATATATCTATTCTGTAATACCTGTATTTTTTAAGTTATATTGTGTTGTTTGCCTCCATGTCAGTATACAGTAATTTATATGTGTTTGTATTAGTGTGTAATATAAAAGTATCATTATTATAACTCCTTAAGTGCATTGAAGGACAAAGGTAGGATTAAAAACCTCAGCAACATCAAGCTGGTGTTCCTGCCTGCCAACACCACGTCAGTTCTCCAGCCCATGGATCAAGGTGTGATTCGCAGCTTTAAAACCTATTGCAGAAGGGAAGTAACGCTTCATTCAATCCAAGCATTTGAATCAAAGCAGAACACATCAATAAATGTTCTGAATGCTGTACGTTTTGAAAACAAAACGTGGAGTGTGTCAACTGTCTCTGTACAGAACTGTTTCAATAGGTCTGGCTTGACTACTGGACGTATGGCATTCGAAGAGGAGGAGGATGTGCCTCTCAAGAACCTGCACCAGCATATCGGTGCGAATTCCACTGAAGCTGAAGATTTTATCGATGCCGACTGTGAAGTTATAACGAATGAAATTCCGTCGGATGAAGTTATTGCCGAGGCTGTGAAAGGTGGTTTCAGCACGGAAGAAAACGAGGCTGGAGATGACGAGGACGATAATGAAAAACGTGTTCCAACCGCGAACGAGGCTTTGGAGAGTGTCAGGACTGTGCTAAAGTTCCTAGAATGTATGGAAAATCTAGAATTGGGTGTAGCAAAAGCACAGACTCTAGAAAAGGTCATAGAGAAAATATTTATTAAAACTATTTGCACAAAGCAGCGGCACATAACAGACTATTTTCATATTAATTAAGGTAATGCAAAATAAATTTGGTTTATTTAATTTAATGAATATACCCTACGTACATAAAATATTATTTTTAGATACATATGTGCATATTTTATTTTCTTGCACACCATTCCACTCAATTCAGGTTAAGGGAAGACACTTCGGTTTTAGTGAACCTCGGACATAATGAACGAAATATTTGAGTCCGCAGAAGTTCACTATAAGCGGAGTGAGTGACTCACATATCTTCTTTCATTGGTTTTACGACAATAGCATTTATTAATCCACTTACCCGAGCACCCCACAATGGCAGGAATTAAAAACCTTGTTGTTTGTTGTTATGATTTAATTCCACTTAGCATGTACAATACTTGACTGTAGTTCCGTGTGGTCGTAAGTTATTTCACGCCCACAAAGATCTTGGCATGCGATCTTGATAACATAATCTATCTACAAAGAGTATCAGGGTACTCTCCTGATTTGTTTTATGAAAGTGAAGGTTATTCTCGATGCAGTGAGAACTCCTTTTAATATTATTCCAGAGTTATGTGCAAACGTTTGGAAATCCCAAGGCAACATACTAAAGATAAAGCATCAGCAGAGAGCCATGCTTGCAGTGAGTGCAGTTTTGTGCATATGATTTCGCGTTTCAACCTCAAAGTCTCGGTGAATCTGCTCTCCATCCGATTCGAACGAATTATTGCAAATGGTGAACAAATCACAGCTTCTCGTATTTTCACGGCGGATAAACAAAGAAAATGTACGAGGTTACTTGCGTTTTTCGATGGAAAAGAATTGTATGTTTCCCGTGAGGAGGCATTTATTTGGCATTTTACACTTTGTGAAAGATCAAAGATTTCGAGGCACCCTGTATCTTCAACAGAAGAATCCGAGGCTTCTATATACTTCAAAAAAAGTGAAAAAAAGAAAAGAGATTCTGCATATTTCATGCCATCCCTTTAGAGCGTCACTTAATGCTGATAATTTCCCCAAAATGGTTCTTGAGACCCATGCCAGCGCAATAATTTTCTTTGGCTAGCCTAAATTAAGAAGAATAAATCTGATTACTCATAAAATTCCGATGATGTAATTCAAGACGTTTTAGGTTAATACCGCTAAATATTAACACAAATTATTATCAACAGTTCAAATTGATAAGCAAGAAATGTAACTTACAACAATTTACAGTGGTGGCAAAAAATGTGGACACTTTTTGAAATTTTCATGTTTTGCAGCTTTGTATGCTTATAAGAAATGTTATTTGGCACCAAATGCAAATGTTTATATGTCTGTTTAAAGGAAATGTAATGCTGAATCTCTCTATTCTAAAAAAAAAATCAATTGCCGCTGCCGCCGCCGCGGTTTTAAAAAATTAACGACACTCGCGCTTTTTTGGCTCGCAGCGTAAAAAGTATTGAACACACAAATATGAAATACATATCGTTTGTAGAGAATTGCGTGGGGAACACGCTGAAATGAGCCGTTTTTCGATTCTAGTGATATTTGAAGAGCTATTGTATTTCAAAGTGAAGGTAAGCAAAAAAGGATCAGTTCGCGTTCCGGACACACGGACAGCAACAGAACCACAAAACTTTGTAGGTACGTAGGGCCACAGCCGAATGCTTGCACCTCGTCGCCCTTTTTTTGAATTTCGATTTGGTTTAGGAGAAATTAAATTTTTAAAATTCACGAAATTCTCTATTTCACGATCGGTTCCATTTTAAAAAACGCATATATGGGAAACTATAAATCGTAACGCATTGCAATTTTTACAGCATAAACTCACAGCTATGATCCCTCTTTTAGAAACAAAGTTTTAAAGAAAAAGTCATTTTCTGATTTTTAAGCATTTTTTCAAGACGCAAAGGAAAGGAACGAGTGGCTTATTCTGTCTTCAGTGTTAACCACACAGGAAAGTTCTCGTCCCGTGACCTGTTCACATGATGACGCAGATGTTTTTAGCACTCTCTTCTCATTGGGTGAAAGGACAGGCCAGAATCAAACTGGTAATGACGCAATGCTTAATGACGTAGCGATGCTTTTAAAGTTCGGCGTTTTCTGCCGGCATACGTGTATACCTATGTAAATATAGGCTTTCGCCTCGTATATGAAGACCAAAGAACGAAAATGCGAGTGTTTTCGTTCGCGAATTGTTCGACCACTTCTAAATGACCTAGAGATCTGAAAATTTGCATGCATATAGGTCTTAAGGTCTGTATACTTAGAAAATTACGAAAAAAAAAAGTCGGCTTTGGAACATTGTCTGCTTGAATTCTTCGCGAATTGTTTGACCACTTCTAAATGACCTAGAGATCTGAAAATTATCATGCTGATAGGTCTTAAGGTCCGGATACCTAGAAAAGTCCGAAACCACCAAAAAAAATGGCGGATTTGGAGCATTGTCTGCTTGAACTTTTCGCGAATTGTCAAACCACTTCTAAATAACCTAGAGATCTAAAAATTGGCATGCTGGTAGGTCTTAAAGTCCGGATACCTGTAAACGCACGAAAAAAAAACAAAAAAAAACAGTGCTTTGAAACACTGTCTGCTTGAATTTTTCTACCACTTCTACACCTAGAAAAAAGTCTGAAAGCCAAAGCATTCAAAAGGGTGGCTTAGCTTCAGTTTCAAAATGCTGATAGGTTTAAAGATAATATTGTCAGAATCACTTAAATGCTTTGAAAATTTCAAATTTTGATTTAAAATTACGGGGTGCCAAAGCCTGCTCCGTTTTATGTCAAAGCGTATGCATTGACGTCACGACGCTGTTTTAAATCGTAAAACAGTTACGGATTTTAAATTACTTTTCTTTCCCTTAATTGCTTTTCACTTTCTTTAATTTTATATTCAAAAAATGATTTTATTGATTCACCGTTCGGAGAACGGGCATGATTGCTAGTTCAATACAAAAAACAGAATGCAGATATATGCTGTACAAAAAAGTTATTCTTACTTTAGTCTAAAATAGAAACACAAGTGTGATTCAGTTAAGAAGAGGATTGTAAGGGCAAACCCTACTGGCCAATCACAGTCCTTGTTCTGGGGGCCAATCAAATGGCAGTAGCTGCAATACCTCTTGTGAGAAGCTGAGGAAAATTAGTTTTGCTGTTTGTTCTGTAGAAGAAAGACTGTTAGCGGTGTAAGTGAAACGTAATAGTAGATTGTGTGAATATTTTTAGTATTTCTTTAAATTTAACGTATAGATAACAAGTACAACAATGGCACCAAAGAAAAGAATTGATTGGCCACCCATAAAAAATACCAGGATTGTTTTATTACGTGAATCGGGTTTTTCTTATGCTGAAATTGCAAGGCAAGTAGGTGGCTCAGTCACAACATCTGGTGTACGGAAGTGCTGTTTATGTTATCAGGAAGCAAAGTCACTGGAAAACAAAATAGGAAAAGGCCGAAAAAAAATGCACAAAAGCTGTTGATGACAGTAGAATAAAAAGACTTTGTCTGAAGGACATAAAAATTGCATCTGAGCCTATCAGAGCTGAACTGTGTTCAACTGAAGTTTCTGTCAGTTCAAGAACGATAAGGAGCAGACTATCAGATATGGGACTAAGCGGTAGGATTCCAAGAAAAAAGCCATATCTGAATCAACAACAACGTAAGAAACTACTACAGTGGGCAAAAGAATGCATTGGATGGACAGACGATCATTGGAAGCAAGTTATTTGGAGTGACGAAAGTAAGATATCCTTATTTGGTAGTGATGGCCGAAAATACGTGAGACGTAGAGTACAAGAAGAGCTACATCCTGACTGTATAAAGGTCAATGCAAAAGAACCCAACAAGCGTTATGATTTGGGCATGTATGGCAGCAAATGGTGTTGGCCGCCTTCATGTACGAGCAATCGACGGTACGCTGAACGCAAGAAAATACATTGACACCATCCTGGAACCAAAACTGCTACCTTCCATCAGGGATCTCTTTCCCAACAATGCACCATTTCTTTTTCAGCAAGTTTCAGCTCCCTGCCACACAGCAAAAACATGCAATCAGTGGTTCACAACAAAGTCCATTCCATTGTTAACCTTGCCAGGAAACAGCCCTGACCTGAACCAGACAGAAAATGTGTGGCACCGTTTGAAAAGCCTTGTACGAATGAGACTTCCATCAAATAAAAGGCAATTAATTGAGGATATGATTGCTTCCTGGCACCACGTAATAACGAAGGCGGAGCTTTAAGCACTTGTTGGCTCAATAAGACGTCGCTGTGATGCGGTTTTAAAGAATAAAGGCTACCTTACTAAATATTGATAGTACATTGAAATCGTAAGTGTATTACAATATATTCAGCATGATTTCAGTATTCCCTGCATAACTTTTTTGTAATGTATATATTTGTATTCTGTTTTTTTTTTGTATTGAATTCAGCATTACATTTTCTTTAAATTGACATATAAACATTTGCATTTGGTGCCAAATAACATTTCCTATAAGCCTGCAAATTTGCAAAACATGAAAATTTCAAAAATGTCCACAATTTTTGCCACCACTGTAATTGCCCCTGGTTGTCGATGTACACTCGTAGCAGCGATTTTTCATTTCACAAAGATTATTTGTTATTACAGTAGCACATTCGCATATAAGGCAACTTCAGTGTGCATATACACTGGCAGGGCAGATATTCATGAGATACCTGGTTCTTTGGCAAAGCAACGCTCTTACCCCTCTCGCCAGTGAACCAAGCAACCGCTTCGATTGTACATAAGTAGGAAGGCATCACTGTATTCACCTAGACCGTAATTAGATATCAGTATGGATAACCGTCGTGAGTTAGCAGAGTTTGAAAGGGAGATGACTGAGGATGCCCGAAGCATTGGTCACTTTATTGCGGAAGTGGCACAGAAAGTGAAGTAGCTCCGTGCGACAGTATCAAGTGTGTATCGCGATACGCCGTTTTCGGAATAACGTCTCATCGTGGACAACGCTGTGGGCGGAGAAAGGTGGTGGATAAACGTAGCCGTTGACGTCTGTCTCGCATAGTGGCAGCGGACCAGGAAGCGAAAAAGGCACTTTAAAGATGGAGGTGCCAGAAACGTCTCCACCAAGACTATCAGACTATCATTAGCCACAATAGTCTATGGGAGCTGGTGATCCACCATAGGTAATGCTCCATACCCGGACTGTGAGCCTCAGCTAGGCGAAAGAACATGAGCACTGGTCCTAGAACGATTGAAGATGGGTCTCCTGGTGGGATGAGTTTCGTTTCCAGTTATTGCGGATCTGGCTGAAACCGCACGAAGCAATGAACCCTGCATGTCAACCAGAAACTGTTCAGCCTAGTGGATGCTCTGTTATAGTCTGGGGCGTTTCCAGGTGGCACACGTTGGGACCTCTCGTACATTTAGATGCATCAACGAACGGTCCACTCTACGGTGCCCGTCCTTGCAGGCCATCTGTGCCCGTTCGTGGTCATCATACACCCACAAGGCAATGAATATCTCCTACAGGACAATACGCCTTCTCACCGGATAGTGGTCAGTAGAGCATGAAGAGCATCACGCAGAAATTCCCACTCTGGAATGGCCTTCCCATTCACAGGACATGAACCAAGGCCCTCTAAAAAACACAAGGCCATGACATTAGAGAGATTAGTTCCTTCCGTATGTGACGTCGCTCTCATGTACAATGCCTGATACGTCGGTATCGTGTTTTACTTCGTACATTACAGTGTTGAAAACCAATCGAATGCCTTGGTTTCCGCTTGACGTTATTAAAAGAAGGAATTTATTTCTCTAATGTCATGGCTTCGTGTTTTCTAGACGGCCTTGCATGAACACTGTGGGAAATCTTTGGGATGCTGTGGAAAGGTCCGTTGATCTTTGGATCCTCTACACAGAAAAGTTGTTTCTGAAAGTTTCTGTCATTCCCAGCAAAAACACAAGTGTTGGGAAACTGCTGGACACCGGCTGGCAGTGATGGGTCACTGCTGGCTGAAATCTCCCGCTCACGGCACCATTGAGGTCATTTGGTGGCAGCGCCATCAGTTGGCAGCCATTTTTGGTCCTGCAGCATCGCCGTGAATTGCGGGCCTCGAAGCAAGTGCCACTAGTGGCCCGTAGCTGGCAACCGATACAACCCCAACACGAAGTGAAAGCAACGGGACTGCCCATGCGCAGAACCAACACGTGCTGTGTCTCTCGTGGTACCAGTTAGTTGAAGATGATGCTATCGCCATCGTGTTATTTTAGTGGATGTTAAAAAAAGCCATATGTAGAGAGGCGAATTAATTTCCTAATGAAATGCCACGTCGACAAAGATTATCGTCGGAAGAAAACTATATAAATCATTATTAATGAACTGTAAGAGATAGTCAATTACTCTCATGTATTTATAGAAACTCATTTCGTAGCAAAATGTTTGCACTGACACACAAAGAATCGAGAATGCAGACAGCCATGAACTACACCCACCCCATTTCCATGAATAACAAGAAATAATTTCTGTGTAATCTTTCGTTTTAACATACACTAAACCGCTTCAAACAAAAGTCTCGGAAAGACATTAAAAATCGTTATGTTGGAAAAAAAATAAGAATTATGTGGGTACAAAATTTATCAATTATTTGAAAAAAAATAAGAAAAAAACACCGCTATGTGGATATAATGTACTCGTCCATGGGTTGAATACACAAGATTGGAGAAATTCGCTGCTAAAAATAACGACAAGTAAAATAAAATATTTTTCCTGTTTAGAACAAATGTAGCTTCGGACCGTGGAAAGGAAAGATGTGTAACAGAATGCGACATAAACGGGTAAATTTATTAATTAAACAATCACCTTTCAAGACCACAAGAACAGCACAAAACTTTGGAAAGCACCTTTAAGTTGGTACATTCGTTGAAAATGAGTGAAGTTCTCTAAGGTAAATAAAAACAATCGTTACATTGAAAAAATAAATTTCTGAATTATATGAAATTGACATTCATGAAAAATACCTCGCAATATTGTCAAATTAAATAGAGAACCCTTCGTTTCACATCGCATAGGAAAGAGGTTCAGCTTCAAGCGAAAGCTCGTGCGTGGCAAACCAAGGTACTGGCTAGAGCGCCCGCTTCGTAACCCAACTGTCGTTGGCTCGGCTCCAGCCAGATCCAAGCGAGCGGTTTTCAGGACATGTCGAGAAAATTTCCCCAGCGCCGTGCCGTCATGCAGAAGTTTCGTAGGTGGTAAAAAAAAGTAATTGTGCCTGAAAGAATAATGAAAGAATCAAAGTGGAGATGGGCTGAACATGTTGGAAGACTGAAAGATGGACACAATTAATAACATGATGACAACCGAGAGATGGAAAGAGACAAAGGGGCGCAAGAGAACAAGATGGAGAGATGAGAGATGATCTTCAGAAATTTAGAGGTGCTAAATGATGGACTCTGGCTAAGGATCGAGTAGGTTGAGAAAGACTGGGGAGGCCTGTACCCTACAGTGGGTGTCAACAGGTGAAACAGAAGAAGAACAGCAACATCTAATCTGCAGTCCCTAAACTGGTTTGCGTACCGATACTTCACAAAAATCTTTGTTTGGGGTCCTTTCTGCAGAAAAAGCGCGATTGGTCCCATATTTTCTGGCGTAATAACGGTCTTTAGGCACAAAGAAAAAGAATTAATATAAAATGTACTAATGTTGAATCAATTACTGGCTTACGAAATCTCATAAATAAAGTTTTATGCAAATTAACAAAATGTTCGCTTTGAGAATGGGGCGCGACACAAAGCAATTTTTTGCAGAGGGCTTTTGAAGCATATATAAATTGGCATTTGTGCCCCAAAGTGGTAAAATGTGCGTTTGTAGAACATGCACGAAGGACATTTTTCATATTTTCGGTTTTGATAAGGATTTTTTCATTTGGAATTTTAGGTGTGTCTGTGTGGCCACAAACAGAAATACTATGTGTGCACCCTTAGTCACACGACACACATCGAGCAGGTAATCCATTTCCACCCAAACGCGTGGTAAGATATCTGAATCAAGTGCAGTGATCGTGGCTGTGATACGCTGTTTCAGCTCCACTAGATCAACAGGAAGGGGAGGGGCGAATACTTTGTCCTTTACGTACCCCCACAGGAAAAAGTCACAAGGTGTTAAGTCAGGACTTCTGGGTGGCCATTGGGTCAGTGGCATGTTGTAGTCCGCGGCTCGTCCAATCCATCGGACAGACGCTGCCATTTTGACTGACTAGTCACTTGACACGCGCGCTATCTCCTACGTCACTTCCCTCAGTAGCGGGACACAAACTTTATGAATATATCTACCTAACGGTTCGCAGTTGTGGTCCGTGTCTTCAACTGTTACTGTTTTACAGCATCTGGAAACTGTATACTTCTTTATGAATCACCATGTATGCTTTACCCGAAAAAACTGCATTATGAAAGTGCTTGCTCTTCAGCTAGAGAGCCCCGTTGCAGAATCGCGGAGTTGAGAGACGTACATCGCAGGTTTATTTTAGTCCTGCAGACAAAGACGATATCCCCAGAACTCTATTAAATCCTCCTGCATACTTCCGCATAGATGGATGCAAGCTTCCCGTCTTTCAAAATTTCCGAAAACGGAAGTCGGACAGAGTAAAGATTTCTCCCGTAATCGTAATTTTTTTCTCACGATGTTTCCTCGATGTTCCGAGAGGGGATCATCTGGTACTGTTGTTAAATATCATTTTATTGCACAAATGTTTAGGTTTCAGTTTGAAAATGGAAGCAACAATTTCCGAAAACGGAAGTTAGACAGAACCCTTCTAACGTACCAGGAGACGTGACGTACCTGCCAGAAGGACGCACACGACATAGAGGCAGATAGGAATCAGAATAAAACGTCCGCGTAGCTCAATTGGTAGAGCAACTTATTCCGGAATGAGGGGATCCGGGTTCGAATCCTGGCGTGACCAAAAATGACGGAGAAATTTACTTCGTTATAATGGCGCCCGAACTATCCGGATGACCCGGCCGTTCAAAATCTCGCATTGGTGTGATGTTATTTCCACACCGCGAGATAGGAAAAATAAGAGAAGCACTTCAGAAAAAAATAATAAGGGGGAGATGATGTAACGTACCAGGAGACGTGACGTACCTGCCAGAAGGACGCACACGACATAAAGGCAGATAGGAATCAGAATAAAACGTCCGTGTAGCTCAATTGGTAGAGCAACTTATTCCGGAATGAGGGGATCCGGGTTCGAATCCTGGCGTGGACAGAAATGACGGAGAAATTTACTTCGTTATACCCTGTAATCTTAAATTATTTTTCTCTCGATGTTCCCTGAGCTTTTTGTTTTCGCTAAATATCCCTTTATTAGATAACTGTTTGTGTTTATAAATTTTTTAATATCCCTTTATTAAATAACTGTTTGTGTTAAGAAAATTTTCCAGAAACGAAAGTTGGACAGAGCGAAAATTTCTCCCGTAATCTTAAAATGGATGCAAAAGCTTTTGACAACGGAAACAAAGATTTCACCCGTAATCCCACCCGCTGGTTTACCCTGCACTGTATTATTTTTAATCATCATTTAATTACATAAATGGTTGTATTTGAGATCAAAAATGGAGAAAAATGTTTTTTTTTTTTTTTTTATTGAAGGGTTTTTTTATTTTATTGGACCTGGTGGTACAGAGACATGACAAACAGACATAGACAGGAGACAGATGTTTCACATCAACAAGTACATATCAAACATGGTTTTACAGTATGCTAAATGACTAATGTACACAGAGAGCCAGTGTTGGACAAGTAGCACATTAAGAGCCAGCGCCGAAAGACAAACACAAACATCCATGCCTCACCGGGATTCGAACCCGGACCCAACTATGGCGAATGGTCATAAGCCAGCCTTTAGACCACTGCGCCACAGGGGCGGCATACCGGGAACTTTCTGCTATGGGGATAAGAGTTCAAATATGCGATAATTGACTTGGTATGAACGTCGAAGTTTTTATTCCTCACTAAAGCATTTTAATTAATTCTGTGAACTGCAGATGAAATTTCGTGCAGTAAGTTCAAATTAAAGTGATTTGGTTCTGATTATCACGACTAAGGAGAAGACGTAATGTTACTGGGAGGTTCCATATTTATTTTTCGTGACAAAATTAATTCAGTTCACGGTTCTTTCATCTGCTACAAACCGAAACATCGCATTACAAGCCAATAAATAAGACATGATGTCGTTGCTACTAGAAACATTACCCAGAAAGTTTTGGTGCTTTGTACCAAGGGACTGGTGAGAGAGATAATTTCGTTCCGTGGATACGTATTCCACGTAGTAGAATGTTGTGCGTGCCGAAAGCAAACGGAGTTTCATCCCATGACAAATTAGACGATACAAACGTTTCATTTGTTAAGCGTTCAGCTCAGAAGGGAGAACTTGTTAGAAACACTTCGGGAATAAGTGATTCAGCAAAGTACCGTTACTACCGAAACTACTTGTTTTCATATCTGCATCCACGTCTATGTTCACTTATAACCATATTCAGTGAAGAAGTGTAAATTCTCAGCCATGGCAAATTTATTTTCCCATGTGCGAATGTAGTTGCTCATACAGCATAGCCAAGAAAGTTTTGCCATCAAAGACAATATCACAACAACTTAAAAGCGGGTTAGCTGATGCTGCCAAAATAATCACTTTTATAAAATCAAGACTTACTAACTCTCGTTTGTTCTCCATTTTGCAAAGAAAAGGGCAGCAGGTATATTACACTTCTAACACGCACAGATGCTAGGCGGCTTTCCCGTGCCAAAATTGTTACTAGTCTATTTGGAATGAGATAAAAATTAGCTTTCTTCTTCACTGGCCATCTTTTTCTCCCGAGAGAGTGTACAAGGTGTACAAGTGACATGATATGGATGAAAAGGCTAACATATTTAGCAGACAACTCAAAAATTAACGAACTGAACGCATCATTACAGGGTACAAATACAAATATATCCAATGTAAAAAAGCACGATTAAAAAGCTAAAATTTTGGAACCACACAACTGATAACAGTACTAAGTGCTTTGTGACATTACATAACTTTTAACAGAAAGTTAATTATCTTTGAATCGAGCTGTCAAGAAAGACATGTAATCATCTTAATTTTTCAGAAGTGATTTTCAATGAATATTTTTCTAAAATTGCAATAAATTAAATTGGATTCGCAGCCCATTTTATATGTCTTTTACTGATAAATTAACAATGGATGAAGAAGAACATTTAATTGACATATCAACAGTTTTTTGGACTAGAAACATCATTCAAAACAGACTGTCTCAGAAATTTTTTACGAAAATTAAAAAATGAAATTCTATCTCCCAGTAAGAGGGCTTTTCAAATTCCCATACCATTTTCCACCACACATTTGTGAGAGAGCATTTTCACTTCTTTTATTGTTTTAAATCGAAATATAGAAATAAACTCGATATGAAACCAGATTTGTAATTGCCTTTGCCTTGTGTTGAGCCAAATATTGCAAACCTTTGTTCCAATGAAATAGTCCAACATCGAAATTAAATCTATGTATAATTATTATATTATGTTAAACATCTTCCAAATTGTGACTTATTTCATTAAAAATATTATTTACGTTGAATAGCAAAATTTGTAGAATACCGAAATTTAATATGAAGTTTTGTAGATATTTTTTTATGATCAGAGTTTTACAATTTTATACTATGACTCTAAATTTTAGAAGTTTCATAAATATAGGTAGTACAATTTTGTACTTTAAAATTATATTTACATAATATAAATTTTATTCTGAAGTTTTTTGTCATTGTTACCCTGAGGGTTTGCAACACATATTTTTGGTTGTAACGGGCTAGCCGAACAAAAACTTTTGGGAGCTACGGAAAAATCTGACTCATCTAGAAAATTATGTAAGAAATATGAGTCCATTTTAAATCTCATCTGAGCCTTATCTCAAGGTGTTAAACAGTTTCAGCATTTGAAGAGAAAAATAACTGAAAATTTTGAGAAGCGTCATGAATTGTTTCATTAGCTGCACAAGTTTGAAAATATTTAATTCAGGTGCAGGAACAAACCCAGGAAAATGTTCTCTTATAATTCGATACGACATTTCTCCCATGTCCTTCTTTTCTTTCGCTTTTTTTTAATCAAAAGAAAGAGTGTGAGATGGACTCCTTTCAAGCTGTATGGAGAAAAACTTTCAGAGAGCTTCAAAAATTTAAAATCTATTTACTGTCTCTACTCACAAACTGCACATGACTTTTTTTTTTTTTCATTCTAGTAACCAACCTAACCTGGAACGCATATACGACCTACGCTTATTCTAGCAAAGTGATATATTTTAGATTAAATTACCTTGGTACTACGTTTTGGAATAAAATTTAATGTTGAACAGCAAATAAGATACACCCTTTCTGAAGCGATATATACTAGGTACTTGTGTTTTCTTTATCTTTACAAGAACAGTTTCCTCTTTTTGCCTGCTTCTTGTCTAGCTTCCCATCAAAATTAATTTTTCTAAATAATTCCAGGAATCCACATAAAAAATATCTAAAAGCAAAAAATGTGAAATGACTTTTTGCGAACGCATTCTTTGAAAATGCACTGACTGGTAATTAAATTATCACAAAGATATAAACACATTGAAGTTTCGCTCTGTATTCCCTCATAAATATAATTTTAAGCAAAGTAATATGAGGAATGCCTAAGGGGTAAATATCATTTATAATATTGGGTTGATGCATAAGTTGATGCCGTTTTTTTTACCGCACTACAGGAATGTATTACATCAGAAGGGAAAACGGAATCAATCAACTATGTACCCCACCCCACACCCCCACATCCCACACCCCCACCCCAATTGTTTACGATGCTGTCCCAACGTCTGTATAGATCTGCAATGCCATTCTTGAAAAAACGTGCAGGTTTTGCTGCGAAGAAATCATCAAGGAAATTCTGGAGATCAACATCATTGTTGAATGTTCTGCCCCGGAGTGCATTGGACAGAGATCGGAACAGGTGATAGTCTGAAGGGGGCGACATCTAGGGAATAGGCCGGATGTGGAAGGATTTCCCATTTCATATCCTGAATGGCCATTTTGGTCATGTTTACACTGTGAGGACGTGCGTTGTCATGTTGGAGAAGGACGCCATGGCGCCGATGGGGCCGTTTCTGCTAAATTGCTCCTTCCACACGGCAGAGTTGCTCACAATAGAGTGCAGCGTTGATGGTCCGCTTCCTCGGCAGCATTTCCCAGTGAAAAATGCCTTCCATGTCTCACCAGACACACAACATGATCTTCGCAGGAAGAAGGTCATGTTTTGGGCGTGATGTGGGCGTCTTGTTTGTGGGGAATGGTTAACCATTCCCTCCGATGCCTTAAATTCACGTACATCATCTCCAGTAACAATACGTGACAGAAAGGTTTGTGTTGCTGAGAACATTCGCGATAACGGGCGAGCAAAGAACCACATATGGCAACACGTTGATTCTTGTTGTCCTCAGTGAGAGTGTGAGGCACCCAAGACCCCAATTTCTGGACCTTTCCCATACGTTCTAGGTGTCTCACCACTGTCGCCTGATGACAGTCCACATCAGTGGGCAATTCTCGTGTGGTTTGACGCGGATCCAAGTGGATGAGATGGTTCAATCGATCCTCATCAAAGTGAGATGGACGACCTGAGAGAGTAGTTGCGGTCAAAATTGCCACTTCGGAACCACTCAAACCATTTGCGGGCTGTCCTCGGAGCAATAGCATCCTCCCCATACACAGCACAAATTTGTCGACTAGCCGCGGCGGCTGTGGATCCCTTGGTAAACTCGTAGCGAAGCAGATGGCCGAAATGTTCACTCTTCTCTACTTGACACTCCATAATTCCGGACCTGAAAACCAAAAAAAAAAAACCATTAGTCACAATCACACAACGCAATATGATTTAGATAAACGATATTACTGGCTACATTTTGATATATAACTGGCCATCTACATCGTCACTACTGACCTGGGAAAACATCGTGAAATAAAACGGCATGAACTTATGCATCAACACAATATTAATGAAATATATATACAGTACAATATTGGATCGATTTTTCACCCAAAAGAATTACAACTTTACGATGCCGGCCCGGTGGCGCAGTGGTCTAAGCGATGGCCTCTGATCATTCGTCCAAAAGGGGTCCGGGTTCCAATCCCGGTGAGGCATGGATGTTGTGTTTGTCTTACGGCACTGGCTCTCTCCCTTCCCTGGAACCAGTGACCCTAAATTAGGGACGGGCGACTGCTTATAACCCATTGAGTTGCTCACGGTGGTCGTTAAAACCTCCAAACAAACAAACAAACAACTTTACGGTATATGACTTGAATACGGTTGTCGTCCTTCCCTCGGCAGACTCAACTGGAAAAAGAAATGAAGTAGAAAATTTTACTGACACTAGGGACTGCTTTTTTCGGGGAATGTGGAAATGCTCTCACAACGTCAAGATTGCTTGTCGGCAACTCTTTTTCCAGTGTGTTTCTAAATGCAAAAATTGCTTAAGATTGAATACATCAATGAGTTTATTCATAATGTACTCCTCTCTCGAAGTTAGAACTTCCTTATGTACAACATTTTATCTCTGCATTCTTCTGACTCTTCGCCTGTTTCTAACCTACGATCGACTGTGAGTGTTCATGAAATGCACTCATGAGCCATAACATTATGATTACCTAACTAATAGCTTGCTAAGTAGTTTTTCGCCACGATGACTACTTGCACCCGACTTGGTACTCACGCCATCAGATTGCGAAAAGTGTCCTCAGCTATTCTGTACCAGACCAGCTCAACAGAATGAATCCCCAGATTTCGACTACAGAGCAAGGAACTGGCGTAGACCGCCGAATGCTAATAATTGTTTGATGAGGTTTTTGTCTGGGGATTCTGGTGATCAATGAACCACGCTAAATGCTTGGACACATGATTACCCAGCAATTCCTACGCAATGCAGGCCTTGTGACAAAGAGAGTTGTCTTCCCGAAAACGACCAGTGCCAACCCGATACGCGATCACCCTGTAGGGCTACATTTGATCCGAAACAATGCATGTACAGAATTTGGCGGTGAGGGTGTGTTTAACATGTAGGAGTGTACCCAGTAATGGCCATGAGGATAATCCCCATACTATGATACCGTCGCTCGCCTGTTTCTGTCCAACAGCTCAATCTGGCTTCAGTTTTTCCTCCGCGCGACGTTGAATACGGACCTGTCCGTCATGTTAGAGCTGGAACCTAGGCTCATGGTACAAGCTTTCTGTGACGGTGTTTCAATGGGAATATGAATGGGCCGCCAACACGTTACACACCATCCGTAAGAGCGTCTTTTGGGTCGTGTACTTGGAGAAGTTTCTCTGTGCGCTTTGGTTGTAGTCTTCCATTACTTGTGAGATCTTGAGCCGTTGATTGTCCCGAACAGAAAATGTAAACAGTAATTCAACTCGATTTTCAATTCTTAGTGGCCTCCCCTTTTTGGCATGCTGAGTGAATGTGTGTCTCTCACTGAAACATTCTCCGCTCACCTTCACTATAGCGGGAACGTCTGGCGGCGATAGAAACATTCTTCCCATTTGACAATGTATGGCGCTATTTGAAGCATTCGCATAAATTTTTAATGTCTGGCGGTGTTTTAAACATTCCCATTTGGCAACGTCTAGTGGTTAGTGAAGTCACGACTAGACCGTGAGTAGGAGAGATTGTTGGTTAGGTAATTGCATCGTTATCACGTACGAGCTTAGTTTTTATATCTGTGAAATTCAACGCTAGTCGTTAGTTAATCTGAACTTTCTGCGAAGGTATGTTTAGTGATAAAACAAACTTTGTGAATAAAAGACGTAAATCATTCGTCATTCTCAAGGTAATTTATTTCGTCGAGTTCAGTTTCATTTTTCGTTTCTTTGAACCCTGAGGGTATCGTTCCACATACTTGCTGTCAAATCCTGATCTTTTCTCACAGCTATGCATCTCGCCCTTTCAGATGTGCAGATCTGATCAGTTTCGTCTCTTCAGGAGCAAATGGTATCTACACATCTTGTATTTCAGCTATCCACGAATTCCTTTTCTTGTGTTCTCTGGTCATCCACATCTTCCCGTCGTCACATTTCTTTTAGTTGCGTATCTATGCCTCCGTTAAGTTCCATTTCTCTTTTCCCAAGAGAAAACTGGAAGAATGACTTTACTGAACACTTTCCTTTTGAAGCATAACGCCGTCTTGAAATATAACGTAAATTACCTTTACAGGCTTTATAAAGTGTGAATCAGAGACTTGTTGTACATCTTTCGTGATGTTTACATAGTATTGGGGATCAAATTGTTCGGTAAGAAAGCTTTTTCCAATTAACTAAAAAATTAAATTTTTACTCCATTGTATTTTTGTGATATCCAGTGCTATGAAACAGAGAAATTGAATTCGAATCTTCTTTTCTGCATTTCAAAATCATCTCTATGACAATAATTTGAACCAAATAATTAGAATTGCTAAGATTTCTATCAAAATTAAAGACACAAACACTGGCGCAATCATTTGATTTTAATAAGAATTCGCTGTGAAGAGCTGACTATTTGGTGTATTTGCTGTTTAAAGGTGATCTCTTCAGAAATATGCAGCTGAGGATTATACAATGAGCGGAAGTAAAACACAGAATACCTAGCTCGTAACGGGTAGCCCCATTTTTCGCCCGGGTAAGGACAGTCAAACGGCAAGACATTGATTACATTTGGTCACAAAAGCGAAGCGTTCAACAGGTACCTCCACTCATACTTGCTACAACGCTGGCTCGAAAGCTCAAACGGACCTTTCCACCGCATCCCAAAGATTTTCCACGGGGCTCATGTCCGGCGAGCGGGAAGGCTATTCCAAAGTGGGAACTTTGAGGGATGCTTTTCTGTTCTAGTCATCACGGTCCTGTTGGGAGCCGTATTGTCCTGTTGGAAGAGTTCCTTGCCCTGTGTGTGCATGATGACCATGAATGGATGCAGATGATCTGCAAGGATGGACACGCAACGTGATCCGTTCCGAGATGTATCTAGACGTACCAGAGGTCCCAACGTGTGCCAGTTGAACACGCCTTGAGACATAGCCGAGCCTCCATCAGCTTGAACAGTTAATATATATCAAATACGTGGAGATAATGTAAATGGACTATGTCATCACTCTTTCCGCATTATTTTTTAAACAACGCATAGCGACTGAAAAATTGTATTCCGGCACTGCTGGGATCGAACCCCAGAACTCTCGATAGCTAGTCGAGTGCGTTCGAATTTACGCTACAGCGCCAACAATTCTCAGCGCAATGCGTGGTTTATCAGTCAGCATCTGACTACACGAATGCGTATTGATGGTCTCAGCAACTGAGATGTCGTCATCTGGTGGCATTTAACGCAACAGCTATTTTAATTGTAGCTGATAAATTCAAAGGGCGATAGAAATGGTTAATATATATCAAATACGTGGAGATAATGTAAATGGACGATGTCATCACTCTTTCCACGTTATTTTTTAAACAACGCATAGCGACTGAAAAATTGTATTCCGGCACTGCTGGGATCGAACCCCAGAACTCTCGATAACTAGTCGAGTGCGTTCGAATTTACGCTACAGCGCCAACAATTCTCAGCGCAATGCGTGGTTTATCAGTCAGCATCTGACTACACGAATGCGTATTGATGGGCACGCATTGCGCTGAGAATTGTTGGCGCTGTAGCGTAAATTCGAACGCACTCGACTAGTTATCGAGAGTTCTGGGGTTCGATCCCAGCAGTGCCGGAATACAATTTTTCAGTCGCTATGCGTTGTTTAAAAATAACGTGGAAAGAGTGATGACATCGTCCATTTAGCTTGAACAGTTCCTTGTTGACATGCCGAGTCCATCGCTTCGTGAAATTCCGCCAGATCCTCACCTCTCCCGTCTGCTCGAAATAACTGTGAACGGGAATCATGGGACCAGGAGACACGTCACCGATCATCCAATGCCCAATGCCGACGTTCTTCTCCACAGCTGAGGTATACAGTCCAGTGATATGGCGTTAGCAATGGAACTCTTGTGGGTGTGCGTCCCCATAACTTATTGCAACTAATGCTCGCCTGATGGTCTTTGTGGAGACGTTTCTGACTCCTTCCTCATTGATGTCTCCTGTGATTTGTGCCACTGTCGATTTTAGGATGCTTACAACTATGTGAGACAGACGTCGACGGCCACGTTCATCAAACAGCCATTCTTCCTCCACAGCCCTGTCCACGAAGCGATGTTATTGCGGAATGGGGTATTACCGATACACTCTTGATATTGTCCAACTGGAATGTTGCAGTTTCTGTACAACATCCGCGATAAAGTAACCCATGCGTTGGGCACCCGCTATCATTCATCTTTCAAACTCTTTTAACTCAAGACATTTATTCATACTGACATCTAATTACGGTCTACGTGAAAGCAGTGATGTTCTCCTACCGATATGCCTGCCAAGCGGTGGTCTCATATACTAACGACGCGTTAAACAGGAACCAGATATCTCATGAAGATCCTCTCAGATTATAGCCCATTGAAATGATGCACTATAATTTAGCTATGAAACTTGTATATCGGCATATCTCTTTTTTACGTTAAATGTAAATAAAGAAAAGGCACCTTTGAAGTATCCGTTTTTCTTCCGCATTTGTAAGCATTTTTCTTCCTTCATTCAATGATGTAGCTATAGGTGGCATAACAATTAAATCGTGCACAGTTTCAGATGCAGACGTTTCGGTATATAACTCGATGCGCTGTGGCGGGTGGAATCCGCAAATCTAAGTTAGCATTTCTTACCGATTTGCATAGACTACGCAGGAAGCAATCGTGCACACATTGAACACCGGCGTTACTATACAGAGAGTCTCCAGTGCCTTTCTGAAGTAGCACGTTTACATCTGTTTTGAGTTTCTACCATCGCTCGTACACACACTTAGGAGTAGTATACTTTTTCTGTACACTGCGTTGCCCATTCATTGTAAGCATCATTTCAGGACATTTAAAGTCCTCACACCATAGTCCGCATTTAGACTTTCCCTCCTCCGACGCCACTTTCAGACTTTGTGAAAACACCAGTTTGTCCGCGACGGACATCGAATTCATGTCCCCTCACTATTGAGTAAGTCGCTCTCCCAACTAAGCTACGCAGACAGAATATCTCGCTGCTGATTTGAAGCCTGGACACATGTTTTCACCTCTGTAGTACGTGACATCATCTCCCTATTAATATTTTTTTGATGCGAAGTAGAAATTTTTCATTAATTCCAAACAATGTGTGGAACAAACATCACACATTTTTCGAAGAACCCAAAGGCCAGTGGATCTATTTTCCACAATCGGGCGCCAATGCGAAAATACAGTTTGTCCGTGTCCCCCTCACTCTGGAGTAAATCGCTCTCCCAACTGGGCTACGCGGGCAAAATATCTCGCTGCAGATTTGTCGTCTTGACACATGTTTTCACATCTGTAGTACGTCACAACTTTGCGCAGCACAACACGCGGTTCACTGTTTTCTTGCGAAGTCTGACAAACGAAATGTCCTAGCGCATGCGTCGCCATCTACAATCATTTGCGAAAGTTCAAGACCACCTGTCAGTTTATTGAAAATTCACATTTTCAAAAAAACCAACTACACTGCTGGCCACCCAAAATGCAACACCACGAAGGACACGAGAAAGCAAAGTCATATTTACAGGACACATAACAACAGATACAAAGATGAAACGATTGAGCTCACAGGCCCGTGCCACTTACGGAACACGCAGACATCAATAGTTCGTGTGGCCCCCATGGCTGGCAATAACGGCCGCTACACGCCCCGGCATCGAACGAAAGAGGCTTTGGATGTGGGCTTGGGGTATGTCAGTCCAGGTTGCTTCCACACGTTGCCGCAATTCATCAGGCGTAGCTGGGGGTGGTGCTTGCCCGGCCACTTTGTTTCGTTCAGCGACCAGACGTGTTCGATGGGCGACATATCGGGAGAACAGGCGGGCCACGGAAGCAGTGACACCTGGTGGCAACACCATCGTGGTGTTGCAGGCAGAAGCGGAATTCGTCGGAGAAGACAATGTCGTGCCATTCCGTAGTCCAGGTGCGGCGTTCAACGGCCCACTGCCGCCGCACTCGCCGGTGGTGTAACGCCAATGGTAATCGGAGCAATGGGCACCGTGCGACAAGTCCCCGCTCCTGCAGACGACGTCGAACGGTACGTGCTGACACAGGTTGTTGCACAACACACCCTAATTCCTGCGCTAACGTTCGTGATGTGGCGGTGCGAGCCGTCAATGCCCGCCGCACAACATGCCGATCCTCTCGTTCGGTGGTATGCCACGGGTGCGGCAATCGCTCACGTCGGTCTATCCGTCCGTCCCTCCTGCACTAACAGGAATCCATACTCGCCTCACTGTAGTTGGATGTCGTCCCACACGGGCGCCGATGTCTCGGTACGATACACCGCTGTCGTGATAAGCCACTATTCGTCCTCTGTCGAACTCCAAAACGTGCTGGAATGACTGCCGTATTCTGCGACGAGGCATCAGGAAGCTTCCCAAGCACAGGTCCGGCAGCACAACACACTTCTGCTGCTTACACCCCACCTTCTGTGCACCCTTCTTGTAGTGCTTCTCGGTGGCGTGCCGGGCGCACATGATTTGCATATGCCCTGCAATGCTAATCGTTTGCATGTCCTCTCGCGGGCGACGCATGCTGCGAATTTCAGACCAATCGGATGCTTCCTTCTTGGTGTTGCATTTTTGGTGGCCAGCAGTGTAATTACTAGTCAGAGATATTTGAAAAAATGACACCACAGATGAATACTTACATTATTTAGAACACAAAAAGATCAAAATCCGTACTTTGTGTGGCCACCTGTGTTTTTTATAACGGACAGAATACGATGTGGAGTATTCTCAGTGAGATATTTGCAGTAGGCACTTGAAATATCTTTGCACCACACGTACTTTATGGCGTCAATCAGAGGTTGGGAATTTGATGGCTGTTTTTCTGCAACCTTGTCTTTAAAAATGGTCCACAAATTTTCGATAGTGTTAAGGTCGGGACTATTACCGGGCCACTCAAGCACAGTTATGTTTTTCCTCTGCGGATAGTCCTTTACTGTATTTGGTCTGTGGCGTGGAGCACCATCCTGCATAAAGATTGTGCATCTGCGCATTTGCATATGATTTAACAGCTTCTCACGTAACATTTCCACATAAAAAGGACCAGTCATGGTAGTGTCTGCTCTTCCCAAAAAGTATAAAGAAACAGTACCGGATGCTGACATAGCACCCCATATCATCTGACTAAGCGGATGCCTCACGGTGCTAACGGTGTATTTTTCATCAAACCGTTTACGTTTTGGTCGTCGGACATGTGCTTCACGTTATTCAAATTGACGCACAGTTGATTCATCGGGAAAAAGAACTTGGCTCCAATTTTCAGCAGTCCATGATTGATGACGCTTCACAAACTGGAGTATCTTCTTTTTCATGACAGAGGTTAGTCTAAGTTTATGTGCAGGTTTATAAGACTTTAATCCACAATCTTTGCTAAGACGTCGGGAAACAGTGCTGATTCTGAGATCAGACCCTTTTGAATGTAGAAAGGCTTGGTTTTCTTGCACGAACTCCTCGGAGAACGCATTACTATTTGCCTTATGGTATTGTCACCACGTGGAGTTGTTTTTCTGGGATGTCCACTTCTCTTTCGGTCGCTAAATTCACTTGTATCTCAATATTTCATGATCGTATTATGAATAGCAGTCTTGCTCACATTCACCTTTCTGCTTATGTCTCGTTCGGAGTATCCTTCATGATATAAAGCCACTATATATGCCCTCTGAGTAACACTTAATGACGCTTTTTTGCCCTTATTCAAGACTGACTAATTCGGGTTCCCACTCACCACTTTGGGATGAAGTTCGAGTACTAATTAAATCTGGGTCATATTTCTCGGCAATATTCACCGAAAGTCTCACTATGCATCATTTGCAACATTTCTGTTGCAATGAAGAAATACCCCATTATATTTCATTTCAATGGAAGAAGATTGTACCTGTCAAAAGAAGAAATCATACCGGGGAACGTTTCGATTATCGAACTTCTGGAACTATAACCATTTGTCTTGTGTCTTTCAAAGTCATAATCTTGAACTGACCACGCCTTCATCTATACGTCATCGAACCCAATCACCTGGAACTGTATTAAAGACCTTTGCTGCAACTAAACATCTGTTCATTTTATTTTGAGGATGAGCATGGAGCATACTCGAAAGATATAATTTTAACTTCTATATATTGCTTTTAACATACAACGTATTTTAGTATTAAATCTTCAACCAGATATGAGTGCTTCAATACTGGATTGTGTGTTGTTTTGTTTTGTTTTTTATTGGAAGTTTAACGACCACCGTGAGCAACTCAATGGGCTATAAGCAGTCGCCCGTCCCTAATTTAGGGTCACTGGTTCCAGGGAAGGGAGAGAGCCAGTGCCGTAAGACAAACACAACATCCATGCCTCACCGGGATTCGAACCCGGGCCCCTTACGGACGAATGATCAGAGGCCATCGCTTAGACCACTGCGCCACCGGGGCGGCTTGTGTGTTTTTAAATGGTGTCGAAGACGGTGTTTCTACATGTGGACTTTTTCACTTAATTGCTTTATTGCCCATTTGTGCTACATAGAAAGTACGTACAAAACCTCTCAGCATTCAAACCACAAGCAAACTGACGTTTGCACGCTTCCCCAAACTCTATCAACAGCTACCGCTGCAGGATGATGCAACACCGACAGTAGCTGATGCAATCAGCAGAAAGCTCCTAATACCAACAGGTGGTTTAAACTTTTGAAAATGACTGTAGTATTAATGAAAAAACTTTTTCAAATTTTCTGAACGTTTTCTGTTGACCAGTGCTAAGTTCGGGCTCAATTTTAAGAGCCTGAGCTCGTCCTAGCCCGAATTTTATATTACAAGATAGAGCCCACGCCCGAACGAGCCCGAAAACTATGACTAACTTGTTTAGCCATTAATTAAAGAATATCTCTTCTAAACTTCCACTCTCTTATCCCTGCAATTAACCGATGCCTTTCTCAACTGAGGAGTGAGGAATACACCTCTGTCGGTTTCTGTAGTAAAGTTACACGATTTTTTTAATCATTTGTTTCTTAATGAAAGGTTTCGGGCGGCCGGGAATTCGAAAATATCGGGGGGCACGGAAACCACGTAATTTGCTCAACAGAATGTCAATAGAAAAGAAGGAAGCTGCTGAGTGGAGGAATTGGCAAACTTTCGTCGGCGTGCTTTCTACTATCTAGTATGTATAGTTCTAGACAAAACTGTGCCTTCTCTGCAGAAACCCACAAACACGTGGCCTATGGCAATTTTTCCACCCATCCCCGGAATAAATACTTCTCCTGAGTCCACAATCCTCACCCAGACCGAACTGCCAAATAATTTTCTTTAACAACTAGAAAGTGTAAGAAAAGTCTCGAATGCAAAAAAATTACATTAAAAAAAAAGAAATTTCCCTATTTCTGCCCAAAAGCCCTAGCGGTAGTAAATATTATGCAGCCCGAGCCCGCTCGATCCGTCTCAGCACTGCTGTAAACCTATATTAACAACGGTCATTTTTTTTTGTATAATACACTTCGGGAAATACTTCCATAATTTTGAAAAGACTCATGTATTTTCGTTGTGTCCCTTATACACTATATTGACAAAAGTCACCGGACACCATTCAAAGGCAAATGAACGGATCCATTGCGCTCTTAAGATCCGCGGTACAGCTGCAAACGGTATAAAAACAAGCCTGCATTTGACGGCGATAATATCGCACTGTGCGGTTGATCGAAAATGTCGCTGCGGGAGAGAACTGACTTTGAGAAAGCAAAAAGATTGTTGTATGTTGTATTAGTGGGTTGTCCATAAGAGAAACCAAGAGGCGTTTAAACACACCCAAGTCAACTGTTTTGGATGCACTGAATAAGTGGAAGACACATGGCGTGCCTGAAGCAGCAAAACGTACCGGCAGACATAAGAAAATCAGTGATAGAGGACGTCGAAGCCTCAGGAGAATCGTTACAGTTAATCGACGGAGTACTGCACAAGACCTCAGTGTACAGATGAGTAAAACTGCTGGAACCTCGGCATGTACACGTACCATTCGCAGAGAACTTCATTCCACGGGTCACCATGGTCGTGCAGCTGCTCATAAGCCTTTTATCTCCACTCGGAATGCTACTCGTTGTTTAGCATGATGTAAAGAACATTTAACGTGGACCGTAGATCAATGGAAACGGGTCCTATGGACTAATGAATCCAGATACACGATCCATCAGTCTGATGGCCGTGTGTGGGTGTGGAGGCAGCCGGGGGAAGGCTATTTACCACAGTGCACTGTTCCTACGGTTACGTTTGCAGCTGGCAGGGAACTTGTGCGGCGGGGTGGTCGTGATATGGTCCCGGCCCATTGGTTATCGTGGAAAAACCTGTTAACCAGCACGTCTAGCTCGATATTCTGGACAATTATGCCCTACCAACTCTGTTGCAATAATACTATGGAACCGAGCCTTGTTGGTACCAGCAGGATAATGCGCCGAGCCATAAAGGAAGGACTGTTACGGCGTGGTTTGACGATAATTCCGTATCGTGTGTGGACTGGCCAGCACAGAGCCCTGACGTAGTCCCATAGAGCACCTATGGGATGAATTAGAGTGCCGCCTAAGAAGTTTGGAACCAAGACCTACTACTAAGCAGCAGTTAGCGGCAGCATTATGTGCTGAATGGAAGCGCATACCAATGGCTGTGTTCCAAAACCTTGTCGAAAGTATGTCTCGAAGGGTCAATGCATGCATTAAGGCAGAAGATGGACCGACACTGTACTAATGTATGTCAATAAATGGTATGTTGTGTTTCTCTTCTAGGTGTCCGGTGACTGTCGTCAATATATTGTATCTGCTACTACCAACTGCACTGAAAATATTGTTTGTGCAACCGGTATTTGTAAATATGATCAATATTATAAATATATCCAGAAAATCTTACATTTTTAGAAGGAATACTCATTATACATCTAAAAATACCTTAAGGATATTAAGTCGCAAGACTTTCTCATTGCACACGAGAATTCAGTGACGTCACTGTTAAAAATTTCAAAGGAATAAGTCTTTTCGCTGGTTTTATGCCTCCGCACACATCCACAATCACCAAATCATTAGTAGAGGAAAGTTCCACGGATTATTGACATATTTTTAGTATATTCCATGTATTTGCTTTATTCAGAAAGCTTGAAAAATTTTCGCTGTCCTGGAGTTCGCTATCCCATGTATGAATGAAGAACTATTTCTTCGGAGAAATTCGTTTCTCAAATATGTGATGTCTTTTTGCCCGTGTATTTTCACAGGCTTATTTTAACATTTCAGGGAAATGGCCGTATTAATACATTGACCGTGTGAATGCACGTCTCCAGTGTCATTTTGTTACGGGTATCGATACTGGAAACATTTCGTTTAACGTTGATTTACGGACAGTGCTACTCTGAATACGGACTGAGTCATAATTGGACTGGCAAGTTTTAGGCCCCTACTGGCCACTCCTTGCCCATTGAAGTACGTGTAAATTTTTAACAGCATATCTTTCACTGCCAAATGATTATAACTTATGAAATTAATGTTCTTTGATTTTTCTATTCGATTTCATCTGAGGTTGTCGCATTTAGAGCGATTTTTGCTCCTTTGTTTCGGTAAATAAGGAAACTGCATTTAAATAAAATACATTTTTTGTACAGTCACGCCCATGCGCTATGTGACGTGCCTACCACAAAGATGACCGTACACGTCAAGACGGCAAGGCTGTAGCGACAAATTTCGTTGGTGTATCTTAATCGGGAAAGCATTGGGCTTCGGAGCAAAAGAATGCGGTTTCGATTGACGCTACAGGCAAATGGCTTTTACGCTATATTGTCGTCAGAACGTAATATGTGGGATGTTCCTTTAACACATTGTCCGGATTTAGTTAAAACCCCTTCTCCTGCTCTTGACCTTGCTTCAGGGGGAGTTTGCCGGCTGACCCGGAAACCTACGATTCCGTCCCGACACTCTTTCAAGGGGATGAAGGGTTGGACAGAATAACATGAACACCACGCTCAGCGACCTGACTTTTTATGCAGCTCCGTACGTCGCAATACGTAAAGGTATACACCACTTTTTGGTTGTAATAGGTTTTATTTAGAACCTCAAGGTCCTGTTTAAGTGCATTTAAAGTGTCTTATTGCAAAATTTCTTCCAGGGTGACGACGAAATGAACGATCTAACGAATTTCGAAAGAGGGCTAATTGTTGGTGGCCGGCTAGTTGGTGCTTCCGTGACAAACGTCGCCAGGGTATTGGGGGTATCGAGAGTTACTGTGTCTAGCGTCATGACAGCATACCGTGTTCATGGCAAAACCTCGTCTACGAAACACAAGAGCGGCCGGAAAACGACCTTGACGGATAGAGACGGGAGAGCATTAAATAGGATTGCTACCCGTAATAAGAACACTGCGGCACCGAAAATTAATGCAGAGCTCAAGTTGCATGTCCAGACCCAAGTATCAACGAAAACAGTGCGCAGCGAACTGCATAAACAAGATATTCATGGCAAAGCTGCTATCGCAAAACCTCTGGTCACCCGGATGAATGCATAACGGCGACGGCAATGGTGCCAGGAGCATGAGAGTGTTTCTGTCATGTTCTGAGCGGTCAGATCGTGGTTTTCATCAGGGCCCCTGATCACCTTAAAAGGACGGATGATTGGCAGTGCGTATGAAACCATTGTGGCGGACCAAGTCCATCTAATGGCTCAGGCATTGTTTCCTGCAGGCGATGCCGTCTATCAAGGTGATAACGCCCCAACTCACAGAGCTCAGAATATCCAATCACGGTTTGAGGAACATGAGGACGAATTTTCACACCTTCTTTGGCCTCCCCAATCACCAGACTTAAACATCATCGAGCCACTGTGGTCTGTGTTGCAAAACAGAGTAAGATCCCATTATCATCCTCCAGCATCTCTCAGCAGTTTCTGCATGGAAAACGGTGTAACATCCCACTAACCACCATCCAGGATTTGTATGCGTCCATTACGAGGAGGATTCAGGTGGTTTTGAATGCCTAGTGGTCCCACACCCTACTAGATACGTAAAACCTTATTTTCCTAGGTGTTCACATTTTTCTGTCCAACCCCTGTATGTGAATTATGTACGTCAGAGGTAACGCATAGGTCAAGACGGCAAAGTTGCAGCGAAGAACTTGGTCGGTGTAGCTTAATTGGGAAAGCATTCGGCTCCGGAGCAGAAGGATGCTGCTTTGATTCGCGCCACCGGCAAATGGCTTTTACACGATAGCTATACTTCTGCTAGTCAAAATAAACATTAATTCGACGCAAAAACAAAAGAACATTTCATCTAAATGTCTTGAAGTATTGAGTGGCGCATGCGCAGTTAACTTTGTTATAATCAAAGTCAAAGTGAATTCGTCGCCTAAGCAAAAGAGAATTTTAATAGCTCTGCGCAAGAGCAGAAGAGGTTGTTCGTATCAGAATGAAAATATATTCGACACCCAACCAACAGAGATTTTTTTCTGGCCGCGGAAATCGATTAGACCTTTGAGCATGCGCAGTGTATGTTGTTCTTATCAAGATGATTCGACCTATAAGAGAATTCTTTATTTTATTGTCGGCTATCAAGAGAGACCAAAGTAACACTGATCATTATTTTTGTGAAGATTAACGTGTCAAGAACGAAAAGATGGAATGTCGCTGAAAACATAAAAGACTGGAAATCCATGGGTGCTAGAACAAGAAATAAAAAAATTCTCCATTAGTCTAAATAAATCATTAAAACTAGAAAAGTTCGAAGAAAACACTGCATTATTTCTTTCACCCATTTTTTTGCTGGATGTTGTGAGATTCCAGAACTTAACTCTTTTAAGTTCTCTAACGCTAAACGAATTCCAGTAAAGTAATTCAGCCCAGTGTTAAAACGGTATTAAAAGTGAAAGACGTTAAAATGTCACTCACGAATCGTTGATGGTGCATTGACTGTTTCAGCAGAAATTAATACCTTGAGATATCACCCGAAATCGATGTTTATAGTAACATTTTCATCACTGTGTCTGAGATGATTCTGGTACTCTCCGTTAGTCAAAAACCTTGCCCTACTTTTGCATTTTCAGCCATTTTTTTCAGCTTTGAATTGTTGTCATAGCATTCTGTCTCTTATAATTTATATGGTGATGACAAAGATAAATTCTTATCTGGAAGATATTTCTTTCCTACAACATAACAAACAGAAAACTTTTCCCTTTACTTAAATCAATAAAACTTTACTCACACAAGGACGCAGGTTTCGGGAAAATATATTTTTATTTTAAATACTTGTACAGTTATCTTAATAACTAGAGATGTACTCTGTCAGTATTTGTGACCCGTTATGTACTGTATGACGAGCAGCCCGTTCTGCAATGACTTCAGCTGCGAGTCATTAAATTACATTGCAAGTATATGTTAATTATTCTTCTTGTTGGTGGGTTAGTCTAGGATATGACTATATAGCCTCTTTTCATTATTCTTTCGGGCACAATTATTGTATAAAATATATTATTTAATACCACTTACGTTATACAGTCGCTCCAGTTTGTAACTAAGTCGTTTATAACGAATTCAAGTTTATAGCGAAGAAACTTCCATTTCCCTTAATTTAAGAAGAAAACTATATAAAAAACTATTTATTTATAAAACGAAGTCAAAATAGCAGGTTGTGGACGTAATGAAGAGTTGAACATCCCTTATTGTGTCTAAAGCTTTTTCTGTCTGTATGAACTATGTACATATACTGAAGAGCAATTGAATTAGAGATACCCGTCTAGTAACGTGTAGCACCACCTTTCGCACTGATGACGGCGGCGATTCGTCTCGGCATGGACTCGACAAGACACCGGAAGCGTTGGGAAGCCATACGGATCCACGACCCGTAAACAAGCACCCACAGTTCACGAAGATTTGATGGAGTTGGGTCAGAGCCTCGGACATCTCTCTCGATGGCATCCAAGATGTGCTCGATGGGATTGAAGTCAGGTGATTTAGCTGGCCAAGGAAGCGAGGTCACGTCGGTGGAGTGTTCATCCAACCATTCGGATACAATCCGGGAGCGATGGCACGGTCATTGTCTTGTTGCAGGATGAGGTCCCCAGTGGGATGTTGAAGACGCACAAACGGGAGCAAATGGTCGTCCAGGATATCCCGGTAACGTTGACCTGTGAAAGATTATGTCACACGTACCAGGGGTCCCATTTCAGTCCACGTAAACAGTCCCCAGACGAAAATTCCACCCCCACCAGCTTGAAGAGTGCCCTGCTGGAAAGAAGGATCTGTCGCTTCATGTGGTTTGCACCGTACTCGTATCCTGCCATCAGCATGTACCAACGTGAATCTCGACTCATCAGTCCAGGCAACATTTTTCCACATGTCTAGGGTCCAGTGGCGATGTTCCCGCGCCCACGCTAATCTTTGCACCCTGTGATGTGCGGTCAGCAGCGGTACCCTCGTAGGACGATGGCTTCTGTATACCATAGCGAGGAGATTGTTCCGGATGGTGTGGCTGCTTACACGTTTTTGTGCACCAGCGTTAAATTGCAGAGTGATTTCTTGCACTGTGGCTTGTCTATCCGCTGTTACAATGCGAGCTAGCCGACGATGACCCCGCTCATCCACTCGCTGTTGTCCACGGCAGTTGGCTCTTGCAAGGATGGTTTTACCGGATTCGATGTACTCACGGTGCACCCGTGACACAGTGGCTCGTGAAAACCCCAGTGCCTGCACGACTTCCGAGATGGAGTGACCCATTCGACGGGCCCTGACAATGTGCCCACGATAAAATGTGCTTAGATCCTTCGTCTTACCCATACTGCGTTCGACTCTTACTGATTCCCGTCGCATCACTCCTTATATTACCGGATCGCTGCATACTTCATGTCGTTTCCGTTTACAGGGCCGTGCACAGCGCCACATTTGCATAACGCCAGCTGTCTCTAATTCAATTGCTCTTCAGTGTACATATCTATTGTTGTTATATACCTGCACATTCTACGTAGTGCTGCTGCTTTTCATCAATAATTTTTTTAACAAAGTTACGGGTATAAAGAAGTCTGCATCATGAGTCCTTTGAATTTCGTTATACACGGGTGCTACCGTATGCTAGACTAACTTCTTTCGTGGATACGGAACAAATCAAAAAATAAGTCCATAGCCAATAAATCTGTAAACTAGGACAAGCCGCAAACGGTAACCGATAACTCGGGTTCAGTTGGCAAATTTTGTGCGAAGCTATTTCAAAATCGAAAGGCGTCAGAACCTGACTATGGATGATGTCCAGTCGCATGCCAAAAATCACGGTGATCGGATGTGTCATGTCGTAGTTATGCCCGAATAACTAATTGTCCCGAGTCTCGGATAGAGAACGGATTTTTTCAATTATTATTGAAATTGGTCAGTCTTTTAATGGTCATTATTTTACTACCACACGACCAATCACCATGATACCAACCCCGTGTCACTCACCATGTCCTTCCCTTTCTCTGTGACAAGTGTCACCGCGATCGGCCAAAGATCAGACTTCGGAACCTTCTTATCTTCCCTGCAAGGAAAGAAAAGGAACCAGCCTTGGCTTTTTTAAAACTAAAAAAAGCCAGCGCTCTTTGGTTTTAAATGTACTGAATCTCTCCTTATTGGAACATCTTGAGGCTGATGTTTACGCTTCCCCTGTTTCAAATACAGGGGCTCTCCGCAAAGATGAGGGATGGCTGTCAAAGAATTCTGAACACTCCCGGGGTTTTCAACTTTGCTCTGTAGTCGAAGAGAAGACGCTGAAAGGCGTGTGCTGAAAGGCGAGTATAGAAGACGCTGAAAGGCGTTGTAACGTACCAGGAGATGTGACGTACCTGACAGAAGGACTCACACGACATAAAGGCAGATAGCAATTAGAATCAATGTCCGCGTAGCTTAATTGGTAGAGCAACTTATTCCGGAATGAGTGGACCCGGGTTCGAATCCTGGCGCGGATAAAAATGACGGAGAAATTTACTTCGTTATAATGGCGCCCGAACTATCCGGATGACCCGACCGTTCAAAATCTCGTATTGGTGTGATGTTATTTACACAACGCGAGATAGGAAAAATGAGAGAATCCCTTCTCCAGCACTTCGAAAGAAATAAGGGGGAGATGATGTAACGTACCAGGAGATGTGACGTACCTGACAGAAGGACGCACACGACATAAAGGCAGATAGGAATCAGAATAAAATGTCCGCGTAGCTCAATTGGTAGAGTGACTTATTCCGGAATGAGGGGATCCGGGTTCGAGCCCCGGCGCGGATAAAAATAACGGAGAATTTTACTTCGTTATAGCGTGTATAGAAGACGCTGAAAGGCGTGAAAGGCGTGTATAGAAGACGCTGAAGGGCGTGAAAGTCGTGTGCTGAAAGGCGTGTATAGAAGACGCTGAAAGGCGTGAAAGGCATAATCAGACCAAGTGTTCGAAGCAGCTCATGGAGCTGCTTCGAACACTTGGTCTGATGATGCCTTAATGTAGCCTTAAATAATTGTTCTCACCGATTACTTGCAAAAACTGATGTATAAAAACTAACATAGACTTTCTTACTTGCATTCATAAAGTATTCAATATCTCTGAAGAGAAGCGTTTCCTGCCTAACGTTTAATTTATTTATTGATTGGAGGTTTAACGACCACCGTGAGCAACTCAATGGGCTATAAGCAGGCTCCCATCCCTAATTTAGAGCCATTAGTTCCAGGAAAGGGAGAGAGCCAGCGCCGTAAGACAAACACAACATCCATGCCTCACCGGGATTCGAACTCGGACGAATGACCAGAAGCCATCGCTTAGACCACTGCTCCACCAGTGCGGCCTAACGTTTTAGAAATTCTATCGCTGTGAGCAGCAGAACAAGTTCCCACAGTTTGACAAGACCTTTTCGAAACTATACTGTATGTTTTCACATGATGGTTACAAATATCTTGCGAAGTAGAAGTTTCATTTGATGTTGTTTCATGCAGCCATCCAGGAGTTTATCCAGGAATTTGAAATTGAGGGAGTGATGAAAAAGTCTTGGGGTGTGTTGGATGAAAACCAGTTTTTCGAAAGGTGAAAATTTTTACCGTGAAATATTTAGTCTTTAAATCTAGGATTGAAATTAGAGAAAACTTCGAAAAATACAAAACTATAAAATTGTTTATAATAAATAATGGTTAAAACCAGGAATCTTTTTTTTTGAAAAACTATGTACGATTATTTTGCTTTTGTCCTGTTTACATCTCATGCTTCCCTAAACACGGCAGAAGAAACTAAATATTAATATGAGTTGCTAAAACTGTAGATATTGCTATTTTTACAAGTCTTGTGCATGCTGAAATGATTCAGAAGTATATCGGAAAAATTTGAAGCATCCTAGAATCAAGTGATACGTATATACGTTTTGTGACTGCAATGACTGACTTTTAACATACAGTATGTATTAAGCAACTTCAAATGAGGAGTGTTGGGATTATTATTTTTATAGAAGAAAGTTAAAGGATGTTGTGGGGGTGTATAAATCCCTGAAACCATCGGAAATGAGTCGGATAATCTCTCCTGTATTTGCCGGGAAAGTAGGTCACTGCTTTTGACTGGATTCTAGTTCTATGAATACTGATACATCTGTTTTGCTTTTTCCACAAACGAAAATTCTATATAACAAGTAAATAAATAAGTTCGTGTAGTTTTATAATGCATGATGATGCATGTAGGACCCATTTTCTTAGTTTCCATGATTTTCCCAGTAGGTGCAAATGTAAACAAACTGTTTTACCACTATCGTGAAAGTTTTTGACATGTTAATCTAGAATATTTTTAACAGAAAGTTTTTGACATGTTAATCTAGAATTATTTTTAACAGGGCACGTAATTCTTCATTACCAATCATGAAGGGTCTTCCTGCACGTGGTGCATCTTCAAGTGATTCGCCACCAGAAAAAAATTTTTAAATCATTCCTGCGCACTACGTTCTGCTACCGCATCTTTTTCAACTGCCATCCATATCTTACGAGACGCTTCCGAAGCCTTCGAACCGAGTTTAAATTCGTAAAGCAAAGAAGACCGAATTACACCAGGTTCAACTGATATCTTAAAAGTGTCCAAAGTCACAGAAAAAGAGTACACACCAGGTTAGAGCCAAGGAGGTTAGAAAAAGATATCTGGAGATGTAGATACGTTTTATCACGCGGGCGTGCCCGGCGTTAACCGGGGCCTCAGGTTCTGGGGCCCCGGTTAACGCCGGGCACACCCGCGCGATAAAACGTCTCTGCATCTCCAGATATCTCCGTCAAACAGTGTTTGACTGTGTTCCCCCTCCGTCAAACAGTGTTTTGACTGTGTCGCCCAAGATATCTGTGTTACGTCATTTCCCCACTCCGACTCACACTGCAGAGAGCGTGTTTTCCATTTCCCTTTTAATACGTTCGCTGCGTTACGACCCACGGGTGGGTCGTAACGCGTTAACTTCTACATTTTTCAGAGGAGGAAAAAAAGGTTTGTATACGTAAAATCTGTAGTGGATATCAGTCAATTTATGTATATATCTTTAAACGACCCACCGGTGTGTCGTACAGCACTGTATTGAAACAGTTACGACCCCTCCGGTGAGTCGTAGCGTACTACAAAAAAATCGCCGCAAAACGTCGCCGCAGAAACGTGTTAAGTTATTCCGAATCATAGAGATAGTCTTTTCTCTTTGTTCACAAAGAGATGGGTGCGGCGGGTGAGTCGGCGTGGGGTTAGGACCAACTGTTAACAATTTGCATCTATGCCCGGTGTACTTCATTTTATTTCCCCATTAGGTTCTCTTGCTTTAGCTCCTCTTCTGGAAATTGAATAAACACTGACGCCTCGTATTTGGAGGATTTTCATTCTGGAAATTGATTATCCAAATACGTTTAGTGCAATAAATTTTGTCTGAGGCGGGATCTCACACTCGGTCTGTAGGCAGACAAGGTAAATAGGGAAGGGGAGTGAAGAAGGGCTGGTTGTAGGTTGTAAAACGTTGGTTGTAGATGGCGGGTCTCTCTTTCTCTCTCTCTCTCTCAGTTTCTCTGTCTAGTACTTTCCTGATGAATAAGAGTACATCGCTGCTATATTGTCAGTGCTTTTATTTATGAAGCCGAACCTTTTTATTTATGACCGGTCTATATCATCTACTCACAACCACTGATTCCAGAAATTCCCATTTATAGACAATTGGTTTACACAGGAACAACCAACGAAACAATCTCGATGTTTGCATTTCATCTCAGTTTCAGCTGGGTTGGAAATGCAGTGCAAGAAATTTTTATCGTATTTTATTGAGATGAAAAGGCAAAGGTATACCTGGCAATATTTTTAGATTTTAGATGATAAAATTGAATAATATACTACTACTATGTGCGTGCGCGCGGTACAGAAAGGGAAGTTGGGGGACCTCGTTCCACGACGTGGCGGGGGGCTTATGAGGTTTTTACAGTGTCACTTTGAAGATCTCCTTGTTAATGGAGCAGTGCCACTTTGCGTGAAGCCTATAGCCGCGAGCGAAGGCCGTCAAAGTGTGTGAGTGTGGGAAAGCTTATGGTTTTCAGCGGTATTGCAGTGCATTTTGTGTTGGCCGAATCGCCTTCTTGCGTCGCAAATATTCCTAATTTCGCATCGCAACTTGCTGTCGATGTGTAAGAAAATGCTGGATTCACAAAATTTTTAATTATTTTGGGGCTCCTTCCCATTTTTATTTTAAATTGAAATAAGCGAATGTTAGTGCGAATTCTAAACAAAACATAACATCAAAATTGAAAATTTCACTCGTGTGTGAAGTATAATTAATTTCGGTTTGATATTAACACGATTTCTGCAATCAAATGCTACTCAATTCGAAAATACACAGTTGAATTACATAGGTATCATGTAAACAACCTCAAATTTTTCACGCCTTCCGACTTCGCGGCTAAGAGACTCAGGGCGTTTCTAGAAGTATTATTCTATTCTCCTTGGTTAGAGCGCACGATTGACTGACGCGTATCTATGCCTTATGGCGCACATGAAAAAGTGCCCTCCACATAAAAATTGCACTTTTCAATGATTATTTTATAGAACTGTCAGGTAGCTTGATTTCTGATATACCTACTTGTTCTAAAAGGTACAGTGATTACTTGCCATCTCCCCCTTCTTCTTCAGTTTTCCTTAAGCCTATTGGAGACGATTTATTGTCCGTGATGAATGATATAAATCCTTCTAAGTGTGCTGGACCTGACGATGTTCACCCAAGGGTAGTGAAATTTGTATCTTCTGAATTACTAATACCACTAATACATATTTTTAACAGTATTCTAAGTACGGGTATTGTTCCTGAATCGCTAAAATTCCGTTGAGTCAGTGTAATTCACAAAAAGGGATCCAGAAGTGATGTTTTAAATTATCGTCTTGTTTCTGTCATTTCTGTATTTGCAAAGATTTTTCAGTTGTTTCATAGTCGGTTGTTATCTTACATTGAAACTAATACTTTACTAAATAAAAAACAATATGGATTCCGTCGTTGGTAGTTCTACGGAAACAGCTACTCTTGATGTTCTGAATTATTTACAAACTACTATTGATAAAGGCTTGAGTGTAGTGGGGTTTTTTTTGTGACTTATCTCGTACCTTCTATACTGTTTGTCATAACATCCTTATGTAATGGTCTGCCGCTACATGGTTTTATTCCAAAATGCGTCGTAACTTTAACATTCAGCGAAATGGAAATTCAATGATGTATTGTTTAGAGTGGCGAAAATCTTTGTTAAAGACCCGTCATATTTTTGGTAGCGGGACTCGTATTTCAAAGACAAGCCCCACTGAAATCTTAATTACTAAATGCGAAGGAAACTGTTAAATGACACGCGCTTGTCATCGTCAATTTAACTTTGTACCACAACAAAGGAGAAAGTAGGTAACATTCCTTTCCTCACGGAAGCTTTCTTAAATCAAAGACCCACCTTATTCTACACGCCATGTTGCATAACAATTAAGATGAAATTATGTACATATATGGTTCATTTAATATTTGACTCACTGATAGTTAAAGGAATCGGTCAAGTATTAACACTTACGCAATGTTTTAATTTACTTGATTTTTAACAAGTTTTCTTTTTCTTCCCCGAAGCTTTGTATTGGAAGTAATCGGTGACAGATGATGATGGTTTGCGCGATCCACAGTTGTAGCGGAACAAACAGCAGTTGCCAGTGATTATCTTGTGGAAGCCCAGAAAAATGCTTGATTTTTCCTGAGCCATATTAACGGTTTGCAAGCCCTTCTCTGGATACGCCCTCATGTGAATACACATTTTCAGTGAGCTATGCAGGTTAAGTCGACATCGCCTGAGGAATTGTCCCGAAGAACTACGTGCTGATGGTGATTCTATATTTACTACGTATGTGCCTTAAGGAAATGGAGCTTCTGACGTCTTTCTTCGCTCTATAAATTCGCTTTCACCGGAAAAGGAACAGAATCGAAAGTGCTCTTTTTCTTTCCTCAAGCTGAAAATATAGTTCTCAAAAGAGCCTCTAACTCAAACGGAAATCAAATAACGGAACTTAATAATTCTTCTTGTCTCGAAGAGCCCGGAAGAAGTTGACAAAATAATAAATCCGAGCAATTGTAATGATATTGCATCGACTGTTTGCTTTGTTTTGAGAATTTGACGCTTTTTAATCTACTGTGACTTTTCTCTGAAGTAGTGTTTCTTTCAGGACTTTTTGGCCGGGGTAGCGAATGGAAATATAGAGGGGACAAGTTTCCGATTTGCCATATATATATATATAGTAGCAATTACTTCTTCAAACATTTCAAGAAAAAAAATTCTCCTGCTGAACGGGGGGGGGCGAGATTTCAAACTATTGCAAACTGGGACTACAGCCACAAAATCTCATTCTGAAAATAGTCAGTCACGAATCAAAGATATATAATCATCTAAATACTGCCACATAAGCGGAAACTTGGTTTAAATGTGAAGTTTAGCTTACAAATTTTCTATGAAAATTAATTTGTTTTCACCAACAGAACTTTTAGAATAGAACAGCACACTGCAAAAAAAAATCCTGAATTTCACGGGCCATTGTCCGTCACTTCTTTCATCAATTAACGAAACACCTTTCTGATTCACCTTTTTTCGTGAAATGACAGGAAAACTCTGAAACTCACTGATTTATAGTTCGTGAATTGACAGAAATGCTCCTGAACATCTTCCTGCGCTTATTCACAGAAAACTGCCGCTTTCAAAATGGTGTTTTCAGAAAGAATCTGAATTTTCAGAGCACCTTTCCATGATTCTGTCCTTAAATTGCCAGAAAAATTCTGTTCTTACTTTTTCCGTACCATATGGCGGAAACTTTCCGGTGTTAGAAGCTGTTCGCAGGAAGAATATGAATTTAATAAAGGGGCCGCATAAAAAATATATTTCTTTTTTTGTGTCCATTTTTATGTAGGACCTGGGGAGTAGGGTGTCCTACAAAAATCATACTGTTTATTTCACCGGTATCTGTAAAATAGATTTTCCTTCATCATTCTCCAGCTTTCCATCATTTTCTAATGCTTTCTTGTAAAATGTAAATGTAAGTGGCACCGTTATGAACACCCGCCAGTTATTTGCAAAATGTTTACATCGTTTACCAGGAATTTTTTCCACAATTTACAAAATGCACCACCTGTGTTTTTATCTTAGTACATGCATGCATATTTTTCTCCCAAGTCTTATTATAGAACCGCCTTTCTTTTCCTTTACTTGGTATGCTCTCAGCTGAAATTCCAGTTGACGTTGATGCAAATGAAGTGGATTCTTTCGATAGTGCTGAAACATTTTTCAATTCTGCTTCCTTGACTCCAGACAAAGTTCTCTGAATTTTAACAGATGTCATGGATGGTGGCACAAATTTCCTTTTGGTAGACATTGTTGTTCACTATAAAATCACAGGCTTTATTTCGACCACTAGTCAAAATATGGAATCTTTCCGGTGCAGTAACGATTAAAAAACATAAGTTGTTTTGCCTTCCTAATTCCAGCCGACTGTTTTAAACTGAGATCTTCACACCAGCATGTGGAGAAAACGGCGTTGGGTCTGCATCTGCATTATGATGTGTGATTTACTGATACCTTCGGTCTCCCTCAGGTGGAGTGAACATCCTGGTTATTAGGGGAAGCATACCCAGCAAAAACAGTCTTGCTGGGCCAGCAGTGGGCCATTGCTGGCAGCCAGCACTACCAGCAATGGCTCAGCACTATGTTGCCGCTGCCGAACCGTCAATAAAATGTCCGGGCGGCCAACAGAAGGGCCAGCAGTTCAGGCCAACAGCTGGCCAACAGTTGGCACCCCATCAGTTGTCATATGCCACAACAGGGCCATCAGTGGTACATCACAGGCAGTAGCTGCCACAAGTGGCCCTTCAGTGGCCCAGCAAGCATGTGCCAGAAATGATGGCTAGCCTAATGTGGTACGCTAGTGGGCCGTTAGTGGCAGCCAGCAACCACGTGACGTAACTGGTGGCTTGCCGAATCTTGTCCGCCAATTTCCCAGTATTAGCCATAATAATAATAAAAAAAACAAGGATAACCGCAGTTTCCTAACGCGACAATTTTTTTCTACCCTTACGAAGCTTGTGAATTAACTCAGTGCGCTGGGGAAATTTTCTCGACAGACCGGAAAACCGCCGTTTGCATCTGACTAGATTCGATCCTGGGCCGTTTACGTGGAAGCCGCGCTCGCTACCGACCGGACAAATTCACGACGCCCGGAGAAGTGCTGGAAGCTATCTCTTTGGTATGCAATTTGTAATCGGAATGCTTCCCTCTTTCATTTTATAATATTGCGAGGTATTTCTCATAAAAGTCAGTTTCATATAATTGATAAATTAATTTTTTCAACTTAACGATAGTTTTTTTTTTTTTTTTTTTTTTTTTTTACGTTAAGGGAACTTCAGTCATTTTCAAGGCGTGTACATACTTAGAGTCGCTTTCCAAAATTTGTACTGTCCTTGCCGTCTTGAAAAGATATTGTTGAATAAATATATATTTACCCGGGTTCATGTCACATTCTGTTACATTTTTAACGTTGTGTCTTTCCTTTCCGTTGTCCGAAGCTACATTTGTTTTAAAGAGTAAAAGATATTTTACTTTACTTCTCGTTATTTTTAGAAGCGAATTCCTCCCAGTCTTGTGTATTCAAACCATGGATGAGTACACCACATAGCGTTGCTTTTTTTTTCTTTCAAATAATTAATAAATTTTGTACGCGTATAATTCTTTTTTTTTTTCCAACAAACGCTATTTTAATGGTTTTCCAGGATATGTGTTTCAAGCGGTTTCAAATTTTTTCTTGTTATTCATCCACTCCATTCCATGAATTGTTATTCATGGGAATGGAGTGGGTGTATTTCATGGCTGTAATCTAGTATTTCACGGCTTAATCTGATATCTTCGTCGACGTAAAATTTCATTAGGAAATTAATTCGCCTCTCCACATATGGATTTTTTTCTTAACATCCACTAAAATAACACGATGGCGATAGCGTCGTCTTCAACTAACTGGTACCATGAGAGACACAGCAAGTGTTGCTTCTGCGCATGCGCAGTCCCGATGCTTCCACCTGCTGTTGGTGGTTGCATTGGTTGCCAGCAACGGGCCACTAGTGGCACTTTCTTGGAGGCCCACAATACACGGCGATGCTGCAGGGCCATCAATGGCTCGCCAACTGATAGCGCTGCCACCAACGGACCACTACCGGGCCGTGAGCGGCAGATTTCGGCCAGCAGTGACCCATCACTGCCAGCTGTTGGCCAGCAGTTTCCCAGCACTTGTGTTTTTGCTGGGTACTATTGGATGAGAGCCTCCCGTACGTTACTTCGGATTCAGGGTGTGGTGCTGGTTTCGGCAATCTAGAAATTCTTATCTATTAAAATGCATTCAACACCTTCCTGATCCCGAATCACGATTCCCTGACTATGAATCATGACTAGCCTACTTATTATATTTTGCGTCTTCATACGCTTTTTAGGCAAAATAAACTATAGTGATTGAACAGCTATAAAAACATATATAATTGCATAAATATTTGTAGCATCAAATGAAACGAAACTTTCCTTTTCATTATAACCTGAATTTATTAGCATTAGCTCGGTAACATGAAATGTCTGGTGGGGGGGGGGGGGGGCGAACAGTCGTTTCCGAGGTGGCTTAGGCCCCATCCCTCCTGGATGTATGCCTGAAAGAAACACTGCTCTCAAACCTCAGCGTGTTCTTCAAAAGCCGGCCTTAGATATTATTCGGCTTCGTAAACATTCTTAGGCAACTGCTTTAGTGAGTCACAGGCATTCCTGGGCTTACATAAGAATTGAATTTCATTTTGTTTCATTTCTTTTCTTTATTTATTTTTGTTGTTACATGATTCTAAGGAAAAAAGAGTGAAAGAAAACAAATTCTGACAATTCATAGATGTCGTCATCTACAGAAACAACAGGAAAGACAAGGGAAAAGGCCAAAAACGGCCTGACATAGCCCTCTACTCCCCGAAAAAGAAAAACAAATGAAACAACACATAGCACATCAAGTCAGGCAATCAGAGTGAGTTTTTAACCTTTCTTTTAATTATTGAAAAAGAAAAATTTGAATTTTTTTAAATAAATTAAAATTATTCAAATTAGTCAGGTCACTGGGTAACGAATTTTAGTACTGAGAACCTCTATAATTTAAGGTAAGTTTCATTGATTCCGTTTTTGGAAAAATAGGTTTAAATTGTAATTTATTCCTTGTTTCAGAAACATTAGAATTTTCAAAAAGAATTTACCATTATGTCATAGAATAAAAGTATTTAATCAACGCATCCTTCTAGTTCTTACTTATGGATCATACACATGGACCTTAACTAAAATAAACATTCAGAGGCTGTAGACAACTCAAAGAAGCATAAAGAGGTGCATGCTTCGTGTAACCAAGAAAGATAATAAGAGGAACTCGTGGATTAGAAAAATAACAGAAGTGGAAGACATCATGAATAAAGTGAAATTAGGTAATATGAGATCTAAATATAATTAGGTAATATGAGATCTAAATATAATTAAGTAATATGAGATCTGAATATAAATTATATTTAATTCGTCTGAACATAATTTCACCAAGTTTAAAATAATATAGCTGAGTGATAATTAGTATATTATGTTTATTAGGATATACTTTTGTTCTAATATTTATTAAAGGTAGAGTATTAGGCTGGGATTTAAGATCAATTGGTCTAAGATATTTATTTTGTAAAATTTGTAATTTATTAATATTGTATTGTGTCGTTTGTCCCCAAGATAGTATGCAATAATTAATATGAGTTTGAAATAATGTGTAATACAATGAGATCAATGTTTTAGTTGTAAGATCGGTCAGAATATTACTTACTATACCATTGTTTCTAGATAATTTAATTAAAAGAAAATCAACACGATTATTCCATTTGATTTCAAAATTTATTATAGTTCCCGGGTAATTAAATGAAGGTACTATATCAATTCTCTTATTATTAGGTGATATTTGTACATTTGATGTTAAAGGAGGTAACGAATTAAAGAAAATAAATTCTTTAGCTTTATTAACATTGATTGTTAATTCAGTTGAATTTAACCAGTCGGAAATAGTTTGTAACTGATTATTACAGTGTGTTCTTTCTGGGGCCATTAATAAAGCTGGATTTTACTAAGCCCGTGAGATACTTACAGAATATCACCTAGCTAATGAAAAACCTAAGCTAAATACCGAACCCTTAAAATAACGTCTTTTAAAACACTAACATAAAAGCAAAATGTATGACACCTAGTTCTCGGGTGTAATATCTTTCTAGTTGGAGAAGAGTACCTTTAGAAAATCAGGAGACTTCTCAAATGTTTACAATATTGATCCCTGTTTGAGCTTCGTAGTGTTAAAATAATTTTTTTAATTCGACATTCAGAAGCTCATAATCGCAGGAAAAATCTAAGCTTAGGCCACCTGGTGCGGAAATGGTGAATCACAAAAACTGAATAAGTCATGGAAAATTGCTGTCATGGGTACAGCAGTCTGTATACATATATCGAAAAAGCAGCTAATAGGCGTATAAAACTTGGTTGGGAGCATTTCGAAGAAACCTTAGAATTTCCAAGAAGAATTTACCATTATGTCATAGAATAAAAGTATTTAATCAACGCATCCTTCCAGTTCTTACTTATGGATCAGACACATAGGCCTTAACTAAAATAAACATTCAGAGGCTGTAGACAACTTGAAGAAGCATAACGAGGTGCATGCTTGGTGTAACCAGGAAAGATAACAAGAGGAACTCCTGGATTAGAAAAATAACAAAAGTGGAAGACATCGTGATTAAAGTGAAATCTCTGAAATGGCAATGGGCTAGACTTATTGCCAGAAGAACTGGTGACAGTTGGGCAACTGAAGAACTAGATTGGATACCAAAGGACACGAAAAGACCCAAACCAAGACCACGCGAGAGATGTGTGGATGAAATTCAAAAACATGCTGGAGTTGGAAGGGACAGGCTTAAGAGAGAAAGTTGTGGAAGAGACTTGGACACCTTCATCCAGCAATGGATTCATAATGGTTGGTGATATACATACATGTATATAAATGTAAGGGTCACCCAAATGAAAGTGAGACCCGTGTAATAGCGTCGTTGTACAGTATAATGACACAGGGCCGTGCATTTGCGCCGGTAGATGGTGTGTCATGACAGGAAGCACGCTGTTATCAGCGGCACGTGTCAGTGTGCTGCTTGCACGTGCGGAGGCCAGTTGACTACTTAGGGTCGTGACATGTATTCGTCCAAACAGGCCCAGCGGGCAGTTATGTAGTTTTTGATGGCAGAAGATGTTAGTAGAGCCGAAATTTATCGTCGTATGAAGGATGTGTATGGGAATGAGTATGAGTCACAGTGTACAGTGTTCCGCTGGTGTAGTGAATTTCGTAAAGGATGTGTGAGAACGAAGGACATGCCGAGACCTGGGCAAGCACACGTGGCCAGAACCACGGAATCATTGCTTCTGTGGACAACCTTGTTAAGTAAAATCGCCGAATCACCACCCGCGAGCTTGAGGCAAGATTGTCCGTGAGTAAAAGAACGGTTAACACCGTTCTCCGTCGCCGATTGGGATACAGCAAGGTTTGCGCACAATGAGTCCCCAAGCATCTCCAGAAGGAGCAGAAGGCTCGGCAAATGGGGCATCTGCATCGTTACCACACAGAGGGGGCACAGTTTCTTTCCAAGATTGTGGTCGAAGATGAAACTTGGTGCCACCACTTCGATCCGGCCACAAAACGGGTTAGTATGGAATGGCGGCATCCCAATTCTCCACGCCCGAAAAACGTTCAGTGCTCCTTAAGAGCTGGAAAAGTGATGCTCACGGTTTTCTTCCATGAGAATGGACCATTGCTGTTTGATTGGCTGGACGCAGGCAGTACGGTCAAGACAACCACATACTGCAATACTTTACGCAACCTCAAAACGGCCATCGAGCTTAAACGACCCGGTATGTTGTCAAATGGGATTATTCTGCTGCACGAGATCGCACGCTCGCATGTGGCGACAGTATGCCAAGATTTGCTGCGATGCTTCCGCCCTCGACCATCCTCCTTATAGCCCAGATTTGTCGCCCTGCTAATACCACATCTTCGAGCCACTGAAAAAAGCTCTCAAGGGCAGCCGGTTTGCTAACGACGCTGAGGTCCGGTACGCCGTTGAAGACTTGTTCCATAGCCAACCACGGACGTTCTTCGCTCAGGGTATCCACAATCTCGTGCCGCGCTGGGACACTTGCTAGAAACGACAAGGCGACTGTGTGTAGCTGGTATGTAGCCCATGTATCACTCTTACTTCCTGTATGTTCACATATTCCAACCTATAAACCCTTACGGCAAAAAACCGAGAGTCTCAGTTTCATTTGGGTGATCCTTATATATATATACACTGAAGAGCAATTGAATTAGAGATACCTGTCTAGTAACATGTAGCACCACCTTTCGTCCTGATGACGGCGGCGATTCGCCTCGGCATGGACTCGACAAGACACCGGAAGCGTTCGGAAGCCATACGGATCCACGACCCCTGAACAAGCTCCCACAGTTCACGAAGATTTGATGGAGGGGGTCAGAGCCTCGAACATCTCTCTCGATGGCATCCCAGCTGTGCTCAAAGGGATTCCAGATGTGCTCAATGAGATTCCTTGGCCAGCCAAGGAAGCTAGGTCACATCGGTGGAGTGTTCATCCAACCATTCGGATACAATTCGGGAGCGATGGCGCTATAACGAAGTAAATTTCTCCGTCATTTTTGGTCTACGCCGGGATTCGAACCCGAGGCTGCTTATTCCGGAACAAGTCGCTCTACCAACTGAGCTACGCAGACATGTATTCTGATTCCTATCTGCATTTATGTCATGTGAGTCCTGCTGGCAGGTACGTCACATCTCCCCCCCCCGAAAGAGGGCCGGGGGCATGGCCCACGGGTCAGCCGTGACCATGAATCGCTGCAGGCAGACAACCACTGTAGAACGTGCACTTGAGAACTCCCAGTCAATCTGGTGTGTGGAATGCAACGTCACACACATTTATTTTTCGAAGCACTAGAGAAGGGATTTTCTGATTTTTCCTATCTCGCTGTGTGGAAATAACATCACACCAATGCGAGATTTTGAACGGTCGGGTCATCCGGGTAGTTCGGGGGCCATTATAACGAAGTAAATTTCTCCGTCATTTTTGGTCTACGCCGGGATTCGAACCCGAGGCCGCTTATTCCGGAATAAGTCACTCTACCAATTGAGCTACGCGGACGCTTATTCTGATTCCTATCTGCCTTTATGTCGTGTGCGTCCTGCTGGCAGGTACGTCACATCTCCTGGTACGTTACAGCACGGTGCATTGTCTTGTTGCAGGATGAGGTTCCCAGTGGGATGTTGAAGACGCACAAACGGGAGCAAATGGTCGTCCAGGATATCCCGGTAACGTTGACCTGTGAGGGACGATGTCACACGTACCAGGGGTACCATTTCAGTCCACGTAAACAGTCCCCAGACGAGAATGCCACCCCCACCAGCTTGAAGAGTACCCTGCTTGCAAGAAGGATCCATCGCTTCATGTGGTTTGCGCCGTACTCGTATCCTGCCATCCGCATGTACCAACGTGAATCTCGACTCATCAGTCCAGGCAACATTTTTCCACATGTCTAGGGTCAGGTGGCGATGTTCCCGCGCCCATGCTTATCTTTGCACCCTGTGATGTGCGGTCAGCAGCGGTACCCTCGTGGGACGATGACGTCTGTACCCCATAGCAAGGAGATGGTTCTGGATGGTGTAGCTGCTTACACGTTTTTGTGCACTAGCGTTAAATTGCCGTGTGAATTTTTGCACTGTGGCCCGTCTGTCCGCTGTTTCAATGCGAGCTAGCTGACGATGCTCATCCATACGCTGTTGTCCACGGCAGTTGGCCCTTGCAGGGATGGTTTTGCCGGATTCTAGTACTCACGGTGCACCCATGACACAGTGGCTCGTGAAAATCCCAGTGCCTGCACGACTTCCGAGATGGAGTGACCCATTCGTCGGGCCCAGACAATTTTCCCACGATCAAATGCGCTTAGATCCTTCTTCTTACCCATACTGCGTCCGACTCTTACTGATTCCCATCGAATCCCTCCTTATATTGTCGGATCGCTGCATACGTCATGTCCTTTCCATTTACAGGGCCGCCCACAACACCACATTTGCATAACGCTAGCTGTCTCTAATTCAATTGCTCTTCAGTGTATATACGCACACTGAGGTGCCAAAAAAAACTCCTGGGGAGGGCCCTACTATTATTTCCAATTCGTGCTACCACCCACGTGCGGTAAATGGTACCGTCCGAAAACAACGTATACTGTATATAGAGGCAGGTACCTCCGCAAGCTCAAGTAGTAGCATTCGCTGCTCAGATGGTAGCTTATCAGGATTTAAGCGAATTCGAATGTGGTATGATAGTCAGCACCCGAGAGATGGGTCACTCCATCGCGGAAATTACCAGGAAATTTGGATGTACATGGTCAACAATATTAAGGGTGTACCTGGACTACACAAGCTCAGAAAAAACATCCGGAGTGCGAGACCAGTGTGGCTGCAAAAAAAGCCTTGGACTTTCGTGGACAGCGGCGTCTGGTACGCATCGTTACATCCGCCCGGAGTGCAACTTTGACCCTAGACATGAGGAAACCAGCGTTCTCTGTGTTCTACGGAGTTCCGGAGCCGATGGCCGACTCCGGATGTTACGACTACCCTATGAGGTTATGGATCCCGCATGCCTACAAGCTACAGTGCAAGAAGCCTGTGGCTCTGTTATGGTGTGGGGTGTTTTCATCGGGCACGCATTAGGACACCTGATACGTCTGCAGACCCCTCTGACCGGTGGAGATTACGTAACCATCCTTGTCTTCAAATTTTACCTATTAGGTATACCCGGAGTTTGAATGTTGATGTTAGTAGGGATATCCAGAATGTAAGTACCGTTGAAGATAAAAAAATGATAACTAATTTTTAATGTACAATGAATTACAAATAATTTAATATACTTTTCAACAAATTCCCCGCAGATCTTAAAGCATTTGTCACATTGTGGCACAGTTTCTGGATAACCTCCTCATAGAAGTCTTCCTCCTGGGTTTCGAGCCGCCACCCAACCGTCGTCTTCAGGTCATCGTCGTCATCGAACCGCTAGTCGGCGAGAAATCGTTTCGAGTGGAGAAACAAATGATAGTCACTGGGTGCCAAGTCTGGGCTGTAGGGAGGGTGGGCCAGCTGCTCCCATCCAAATTCGATGACCAGGTTTTGGTCGCATTAGCAGCATGAGGCCTTGCTTTGTCTTGGAGGAGAACAACTCCTTTGCTCAGCATGTTGCGCCGTTTGCTTTGAATTGCACGACGCAATTTTCTCAGGGTCTCGCAATAAAAAAGCCGCGTTTCCTATCTTACCTTCAGACAGGAATTCCACCAACAAAATTCCTTTCATGTCTAAAAAGACAGTGCACATGACTTTCCTTGTTGACATCATCTGTTTGAGTTTTTTGGCCATAACAGAGCCCGCGTGTTTCCCTTGCAGGGACTGCTGTTTCAATTTAGGTGTGATGTGAGAGACCCAAGTCTCATCTCCTGTCACTACACCGCTTAAAAAATCATCGCCTTTCTCCGCGTACTACCTCAAAACTTCCAAAGCATGATTACACGCGCTTCGTTTTGTGCTGCTCTTCCGTCATTATCTTTGGCATCCATCGCATACACGCTTTGCGGTACTGAAGCCTTTCTGTAATGATTTCGAAACTTCGGGGAGATGTTCTGAAAGATCAGAAATTGTGAAGCGTCGGTTCTTCCTAATGTTTTAATTCACTCTCTACACCGAATATTCCGTATCCAGAGAAGGCCTACCACTGCGCAATTCGTCATGTGAAAGCTCTGTCGTCCTTCATTAAACATTCGAACCCACTCCTGCAAACATTACGTTTTGTCCGTAAATTTCGCAAATTTGCCGATGAATCTCTCTTGGTCTGACATTTCTTGCAATCAGAAACCTTATCACAGACTGGACTTTGCAGTCGGGGGGCCTCCCCGGTGGCGCAGTGGTCTAAGCGATGGCTTGTGACCATTCATCAGAGAGGGATCCGGGCTCGAATCTCGTGAGGCATGGATGCTGTGTTTGTCTTACGGCACTGTCTGTCTCCCTTCTCTGGGACCAGTGGCTCTAAATTAGGGACGGGCGACTGCTTATAGCTTATTAAGTTGCCCACGGTGGTCGTTAAACCTTCAATCAAAATTAAAATTAATAGTCGGCGGGACATTCTATTAACTTAAACATAATTACCACGCTACATAAACCTTTAACATAAGCACAACCTCACAAAATGGCGTCAGGGCGTGACTAATGGATGAGGCAACCACAACTGCGGATTCGTGAATCTGAAGCGAATAACTGCGTGGGAATAATGCGCTAATGCCGCCCCGGTGGCGCAGTGGTCTAAGGCGTTGGCCTCTGATCATTCGGCCGAAGGGGTCCGGGTTCGAATCCCGGTGAGGCATGGATGTTGTGTTTGTCTTACGGCACTGGCTCTCTCCCTTCCCTGGAACCAGTGACCCTAAATTAGGGACGGGCGACTGCTTATAGCCCATTGAGTTGCTCACGGTGGTCGTTAAACCTCTAATCAAAAAAAAAAAAAAAAAAAAAAAAAAAAACCTCACAAAATGGCGTCAGGGCGTGACTAATGGATGAGGCAACCACAACTGCGGATTCGTGAATCTGAAGCGAATAACTGCGTGGGAATAATGCGCTAATGCCGCCCCGGTGACGCAGTGGTCTAAGGCGTTGGCCTCTGATCATTCGTCCGTAAGGGGTCCGGGTTCGAATCCCGGTCAGGCATGGATGTTGTGTTTGTCTTACGGCACTGGCTCTTTCCCTTCCCTGGAACCAGTGACCCTAAATTGGGGACGGGCGACTGCTTATAGCCCATTGAGTTGCTCACGGTGGTCGTTAAACCTCCAATCAAAATAATAATAATAATAATGCGCTAAAAAGTATAGCAAGGTATTTAATCGACACCGTGAAATAGCGGCGCCGCCCCGGTGGCGCAGTGGTCTACGGCGCTGGCCTCTGATCATTCGTCAGAAAGGGGTCCGGGTTCGAATCCCGGTCAGGCATGGATGTTGTGTTTGTCTTACGGCACTGGCTCTCTCCCTTCCCTGGAACCAGTGACCCTAAATTAGGGACGGGCGACTGCTTATAGCCCATTGAGTTGCTCACGGTAGTCGTTAAACCTCCAATCAAAGAAAGAAAGAAAGAAAGAAAGAGCGGCTGCGTTGTAAAAAGAAGCAAAGACATGTCAGATTTCCTAAGTTTGGGGAAGGAAGAAAACCATTCCCGATAAACAAACACAGCAACCTTGTCTAAACAGCGGTTTGAATTTTGTAATAATCGATCCAGTTCGCAATTGTCCGGTGATAACAACGATATTTCACGGAGCTTATAGCTTTTCTTTTGCCGATATTGGAATCTACATCTTCTTACTCCGGAGTGGTTGTTCTACCAATTCAATTACATCGACAGGCTTATCTCTGTTTTATTGCCCATTTGACTCATACGTCACATCGTTCCCTCGCCCTCCCCCCCCTCCCTTGAGAAAGGCGGGAGAACGAAATTGTTCAGCAGGTTTCGGGTCAACCGACAGCAACACTTGGCGACCATTTCATTGCAGAAATATTTATTTATTACTTTTTTTTTATTGGAGGTTTAACGACCACCGTGAGCAACTCAATGGGCTATAAGCAGTCGCCCGTCCCTAAATTAGGGTCACTGGTTCCAGGGAAGGGAGAGAGCCAGTGCCGTAAGACAATCGCTACATCCATGCCTCACGGGATTCGAACCCGGACCCCTTACGGACGAATGATCAGAGGCCATCGCTTAGACCACTGCGTCACCGGGTGGGCATTTATTACTTTACGTACGTTGTGCGGAAGGACCATTGAACAGTTTCCTCAGTCCTCACGGCCAGAAAATGCTTTTTTTTTCCTCTAGGGCGCCAATATACCCGTTCTTTAGCGGATAGAGGGATTCAAAGCCATTCATCTAGGGCTTAAAAAATGCCGTCGTTTGTGACGAGTGAAAAGTTTTATTTGACGAGTAAAAAAATCATTAGAGCAGTTTAAATTAAATCGGCAGTTCTACCGTTATTGTGCCTATTTTGGGAAACGTAAAAATATCAGTTTTTTAATAAAGCTTATTTTAATTCACAGAATTGATGCTTGCTTGTGCGCCGGTTTCTCCGCGAAAGAAATTGAACAGCGAATGCCGTGAGTCAAAACATCCGGGCACGATGCGTTTAACAAGGAACACGAGGCAAGAAGCCTCAATCCCGGCCGAATTATTTCCCCAAACGCTGTGTGAAAATATAACCAGTGTAAGAGTCACATGCGCCTCGCGAGCCGTCGCTTGGCCAATTGCAGTCGTGGGTCAAGCTGTTGGGAAAGTTCTAAAACACTGAAGGATTCTTGCATTACCTATTCTAGAGGGAGAAAACTGAGTTTGGATATTATACAATGGTTAATTGTTTAAATTAGGTGAGCGCTAAAATATTATTCGATAGATGCATTCTTAAAAAATCAAACTTTAAAACACCGTTTTACCAAATAGATTATTTTTTTTCTTCTGGATATTTTTGAAAAAAAAAAATATATATATATATCGTTTTCGTTATCCCATCCCTTGAACAACATCGTTTGACTCGTATTTGTGTCAGTTGCTTGCCACTTGTCCTTCGACACTACTCTAAAATACTGCGATTTTCGAATATTCATGATCTGAACAGTTTTTATGATGGCACAAAGGAAACTGTTTGCTTATTTTTGACTATTTACAATGTACTATTTTGACTATTTACAAATGCCATTTTTGACTATTTACAACTGTCTGACTAGTTCGATTATTTACAATTTGATTTATATTGTAGCACTCATTTTTTTATTTTTTTATTTTTTGCGAGCCCAGCGGGGCTGTTGATTTTCAGCTGGCGAGTAAGATATTTACCTGTCTGGTGAGACAGCATGAAAAATTTTAAGCCCTGCATACATATCCATACTCCAAAGTGTCTGTTCGCCCAATTGAACTACTCCTACAGGCTTATTGTCGCTTCAATGTCCATTTAACTCATACAAGCTAAATTTATACAAAATAATCCAAGATGTCATACAGATACAACAGTGAAGAAACGCTGATGTCTTTGATGTCAATGCTTGCACTAGACAAATAAACGCCACCGAAATTCTGTCGGGAAAGTTTTAGTTTTTTTGAGATTCATAGTTTATTAAAACACTTTTTCGGTTGTTTTAGGCACGACAAAGTTCTAGATAGAACACTTCAAGGAGGTACCTATGAGTGCTGAGCTGCACCCGAACCAGGCTCGGGCTGCATAATACTTACTGGAGATCGGACTCGGGAAGGCTCGGGCTCTGAAAGAGGGAAATAATTTTCTTCCTTTTCTTTTCTTAATGTGATTTTGTATGATTTAGCACAGGAGATGTTTTTTACACCTTCTAGTTGTTAAATAAAATTCTTCGGCAACTGGTTCTAGATGGAGAGTGGCCACTCGGAAGGGCTATTCATTTCGGGATGGGTAACAAATACCGTAGGCCATAATTTTACTGAATTTCTGGAAAGGAAAAGTATTTTTAAGAACTATAGATAATAGATAGCAAGCTGACGAAATTTTGACCTCTACCACACCGGGGCAGCTCCCTGCTAATTCTATTGAGCAACGTACCACGTAGATTGTTCTGCCTCCCAATTTTTCCTGTTGCCCGGCCCCCGAAAAATATTTCAGGAAGAAATGAATGATCAAAGAAACTATAGAAATAGGTAGACATTCCTTCTCTACTCCGTAGTTGAGAAAGACATAGGTTAATTGCACTGGGAGGAAAGAGTGGAAGTCTGGAAGAGGAAATTTTTTTAATGCCTAAACAGATTACGTAATCATAGTTTTCGGGCTCGTTCGGGCCCGGACTCTACCTTGCAATATAAAATTCGGGCTCGGGCTGACATGCTTCGGGCTCTTAAAACTCTTTAATCAGCTGGAACGAATTAACTCGGGGTCAGCAAAATGGGCTAAAATCCGCTCGAACGAATATATTCGCTGTCTGAGAACACGCGGGTCGAACGAACACGCGGGTCGTCCTCGTCAGAAGCCGTTGCTTTCTCTTTAGATTTATTTTTCAAAGTGGTCGTTCAGGGGGATGATTAACACTAATCCTTACTGACTGATTACTTCCAAAATAGGCTATAACAATGGAGATGAATCTATTAATAACAATGGTAAGAGAAGATATTTGAGTCCCTTGTTTCCACGCAGTGGCATAAAATCAATGTCAGGAGGGCAAGGCCTTCCCCTTTGTAACCTGGGTAATGGTGCAGAGAATGAAGAACTAGAAGGGAGGGCTTATCACTTGTGGCAGGTTTATTAACGGTACTGATGAGATGAGAAGGAGTTATAAATTGTTTAGTTGTAGATTTTGGCAAAACAAAACATTTGATGTGCCGTTCAGAAAGAAAAATCCGGCCGCTATATGAACATTTCTGTTTAGGGAGCGCATAAAATTTTGAGTACCATTTGGTTAAGATACATGAGCCGCTTAAAGGGTTAAAATTGAGCCGGAACTCAGCTCTGGTACCTACCCGAGCTGTAAGCTTTGTGCAGGGAAACCTTCCTTGTGATAATATCGCGCTAAAAAATCAATCACCACTTGTGAAGTGAGCGCTTGTCTTGAGATTCACAAAAGAGCAGCACGAATACTTGTTCACGATCTTGGAGATTTAACAGTTTTGAACAATATGGGTAATTTTGTTGCACGTTATTTTCAGAAATGTTCCTAGAATTCATACCATTTATTTTTAGGAGAGTATGGACTGAAATGACGTTCTGACGACGGCAGGTCAACAAATGGAATCCACATTGTCGTGTTTTAACTTAAAACACTCTTAATTCAAACACTCGACGTGGATCAGGAACACCAAACAGAAATCATCGCTTTTTCCACGTTAATAAGTGAGTATCGGAAAATTATCATCGGCCGCCACCCGTGGAAAACGTTAACGAGGAAAGAGCGGTGATTTCTGTTTTGTTTTCCTGATCCACGTCCAGTGTTTGAATTAACTATCCATTCGCCTCCTAGTTATTTGTTCAGTTATAACGAAGTGAATTTCTCCGTCATTTTTGGTCTACGCCGGCATTCGAACCCGGATCCACTCATTCCGGAATAAGTTGCTCTACCAATTAAGCTACGCGGACATGTATTCTGATTGCTATCTGCCTTTATGTCGTGTGCGTCCTTCTGGCAGGTACGTCACATCTCCTGGTACGTTACATCATCTCCCCCTTATTTTCTTTTTTTTTTTTTTTTTTTCGAAGTGCTGCTCTTATTTTTCCTATCTCGCGGTGTGGAAATAACATCACACCAATGCGAGATTTTGAACGGCCGGGTCATCCGGATAGTTCGGGGGCCATTATAACGAAGTGAATTTCTCCGTCATTTTTATCCGCGCCGGGGTTCGAACCCGGGTCCACTCATTCCGGAATAAGTTGCTCTACCAATTAAGCTACGCGGACGTTTTATTCTGATTGCTGTCTGCCTTTATGTCGTGTGCGTCCTTCAGGCAGGTACGTCACATCTCCTGGTACGTTACACAGTAGCTGCTTTCCATCTTTGATGAATCCCCAGCATTATGCGGGGCTCAATGAGGCAACCTGCCATGTAGTTTGGCAGTTAATCACATGTGAATGTGAAGAATTCGAGGCCGCTGTAGTGCAGTGGTAGCATGTCCAGCGCGTAACTGGAAGACCTGGGTTCGATTCCCGGTGGCGGCCGATGCGAATTTTTCCGTGACTCACTTCTTAGCATGGAAAGAGCGATTATTTCTGTTTGGTGTTAAAACATCCTTTTCATTCTCCTTTTGTCGTAATTCCCTTTCCTATGTTTGTTTTTTCTCGGTAAGTTTTGGAATTGAGGAGACCATGCTTAATCGTCCTTTGTATTGAGTTACACAAATCAATATAAAAACTGGTTGATGCGGTGCAAAAATAGAAAACAAAGGCAATATGTCTTATTTAGTATAATCCTAAATTAAGTTTTGTGCGAGTTTTATAGCCGTAATACAGAGAACTCATTCAATGTTTTAGATGACCCCTATCCGAAAGAACAAATTTCTCCTACAGTATGTATTTATTCATTCGTTAACTTAGGCAATAACTCCAGAAAGAGCATTTCTGCCGCTTAGTTTAATATTAAGGAAAAATTCTAAAATGAAATTACGTTTGCTTTCGTTTGCCACTTGGGCGATATTATCCGAGGCAGAATCTTTTAGAGCGTTAAATTTCTCCTTAAAAAGATACTTATTCAACTGTGAAAGATAGGAAATGGAAATTTTTTGCATGCGGCTCTTATATCTACAAACAGAGATTTACTTCTATTAGAGTGGGACTTAATCGTGTTTAAAGGTTTGATATTTTACGTTGTTCAAGAATTAGTACGCAGACCCACGTGTTTGGATGCCCGGTAAAAATGGTAATGAGTTCAGATCAATGAAAATATTTAACCGGCCAATCAGACCAGTTGAAATCATTATCCTTCTGACATTTCCCCCCTTTATATTGCGAGGGGATCTTTCGTATATCAAGGAAAAACTATTAATTGCTTTTACTAACAGATTTAAAAGCAACAAAGGGAGGTTAAATACTGAGTGTAAGAAATTCAAGGAAGATATTTGCTACTTTAATGCGCTGCTCTTTCTGTGTGATTAACAAACCAGTACGTGGACAGATTGTAAAGAAGATGTGTATCTTTTCATTCACGGTCGATAAAACCTCTTCGCTTAGCTGATAATCTGGCCCAGTTCAAGTGCAATAATTGGTCATTTTCGTTTAGCTTCCGTTTCTCAAAAGAATTTATTTGTTCAGAAATAGTGCTCTTTATTTATTTTCGCGTATCTGTAATATTCAGTTATGGTACTATATCCAGTTCAAATTCGGTGTCTTTTTTTTTTTTTTTATCTGTCTGAGACCTTAATCCTAGAAGGAAATGTTACTGTATTTTTTTCTGAATCACTAACTTAATAATATTTATACCTCCTCCCGCCCTTTGTGTATTTTAAATTACATACATTTGCAGCTTAACTTCTAAAATGAATGAGCAGGTTAAAGAACTACAAAACATGGTTTCATAAATACGAGTACTTGTTCTTTTATTCGTCACTTTCTCTTATGAAGAACAGATCGTGAAGGGCAAAGTTTACAGCGCATAGCACAACGATCGATTTTTTTTTAAATGCAGTATACTTAAATCTTAAAATAGTACATGATCCTTTGATTTAAGTCGTTGAATTTTCAAAGAAAGTATGACTAGGTAACAAATTGCAAAATTTAATGCAGGAGAAACGAATAAGATACTAATTATGGGAAATCGAATAGAATGGATCAGAGATTGCATAGCTCTTAACCAGGAGAAATGCTTTTTTACGTTTTCCAGCCGTACTTTGAAGAAGCGTATATGCTCCAGCTTTTTCCGTCCGTCTGACTGTCCGCACGATAACTGGCGTAAAAATGGTTCGATTTCGTTGAAATTTTAGTGTGGTAGGGGACCACCTGGGGACAACCTCTATTGAAAATGGGACAAATGGGGTCAAAGATCACGACGTAGCAGCGGGATCCATTCCATTGCCTTTATGTGTCATAACTTGCGTAAATATGGTTCAATTTCAATGAAATTTTACTATGTGGTAGAGCACCGCCTGGAGAGGAACCCTATTTAAAATGGACGAAATGGGATCAAAGGTCAGGACATAGGATTGGGATCCATTCCATCGCCCTTATCCCACATTATTAAGGTGGATGTCAACTTATTTTGCTTCCTATACTTCCAATGGAAAAACTTTTGTACACATTTCCTTCACAATTAATGTGTTCCCAAGGATGAAAATTTCAACATAGATTAAAATAACTTTTTAATATAACTTGGAGTACTTAATATTTTCTAAAACATAACCATAATTATATTAAAAATCAATAACTTTTCCTTTGGTGGTGTTGAAACCAGAAAAAGGATGGCGCGACCTGTACTTTGATGACGTCAGTAGACAAACAAATGTTGGATTGCATAATTATGGTTATGTTTTAGAAAATATTAAGTATTCCAAGTTATAAGATGAAGCTATTTTAATCGATGTTCAAATTTTCATCCTTGTGAACGCATTATTTGTCCAGAAAAAAGATAGCGGGACCTGTACTTTCATGACGTCAGTAGACAAACAAATCTTGGATTGCATAATTATGATTATGTTTTAGAAAATATTAAGTATTCCAAGTTATAAAATGAAGATATTTTAATCGATGTTCAAATTTTCATCCTTGGGTACGCATTAATTGGGAAGAAAATGTGTACATAAATTTTTCCATTCGAAGTACAGGAAGCAAAATTACTTGACATTCACCTTAAAGGAGCAATTCTTGTATGTATATAAATTATATTTTGAAAACGGCTCTAAGGATTTTGATGAAAGTCGTTAACCTACCGTTTTCTGGTACTAGAAATCGATTTAGTTTGAACTCGACTTTAGGAAAATTTGTTTAGTGGGTTAAATAACCACCCCGAATTACCAAGTTTTTAGTGTCATGGCGTCGTCCCGTTAATGTTATCCATGCTAAGAAATCTTATGACGTCATACTCTTGCAATCTGAATTCGGCGCGCGGTCACGCAATCTGTCTCATTACGTTACGCGTTGTGTGTGGATCCTATTAAACTTTTATGATGTCATACTCTTGCTAGCAGATGGTCGCGATTCCCATCTGCCTCATTACGTCACGCGTTGTGTGCGTATGTTCGGCCGCACGATAACTCGCGTAAAAATCGTTCGATTTCGATGAAAATTTAATATGTGGTAGGGGAACACCTGGGAAGGAACCCTATTGAAAGTGAACGAAATGGGGTCAAAGGTCAGGACATAGGAGCAGGATCCATTCCACTGCTCTTATGCGTCAGTAACTAACGTAAAAAAGGTTCGATTTCGATGAAATTTTAGTATGTGGTAGGGGACCACTGGGTACAAATCCTTTTGAAAATGGGCGAAATGGGGTCAAAGGTCAGAACATAGGAGCGGAATCCCTTCCATCGCCATTATGCGTCATAACTTACGTAAAAATGTTTCGGTTTGGATGAAATGTTAGTATGTTGTAGCCTGGGGACGAATCCTATTGCAAATGGGCGAAATAGTGTCAAAGGTTAGGACACAGGAGCGGGATATATTCCATAACCCTTACGCATCATAACTTACGTAAAATTGCTTCGATTACGACAAAACTTTATCGTGTTATTTCGGAGGTATACTGAACCAGTTCTGTTGAATATCATCGAAATGGGATCAAAGGTCATGGCACAGGAGCGAGATTTATTCCACAGCCATTATCCTCATAACTTGAGTAATGATTTCTGGTATGTTAGAAAGCGTATCATAATCAATGCATTGCATGATTTTACTAACTTGTTTCTGCATAGCATCAAAACATTTCAGACAGGGGCGGATTGGCCCACCGGGAAACCGGGATATTTCGCGATGGACCACTCTAGAAATTGTCCACTTCCTCGGATTGTCTTTTTCTGGATTGTTTCATTTCAAAAAGAACGAATAAGTATTTTGCTACGTATGAAAAAAGAACCGTTAACTTTCTTTGAGCTTTATATTATATCTGTCTAAAACGATAGTGTTTTAAAAAATTGGCATTTCCTTATATATATATATACTGTCGAGTAACATTAATAGTGAGGGCCGCGGCTGGCCTAGATAGCAACGTTTGTAACTGCCACGGAAAGGACCTCAGGTTCGATCCCAGGCAGTTACGAACGCTCGATCCACTAAATGTGGTGCGTCGGATGGGCTCGATAAGCCGTCGGACTGCGGGTACTGTCCCTCCGGTAATAAATAACGGCGTCTTCCACCCCGTTTCTACTTCGCTTCCGTATGACTTTCCCATCGGGCAATCTAGCCCAAAGCTCCTAGTTTCCTATTTCTAAGGGTTGTTTAAGACCTGGGGTCAAAGACTCTCTTCCTAGGATCCTCTACATATGATCATTTGATCACATTATAGTGACCACCTCCTACTTTTGACGTCAACAGCGCGTAGCCAATGAAGGAAGGCGCGTGTCGTGAGCTGGCATGGAGGGTATATAAGGTGTGCTGTAGGCATTCTGAAAACATATCACTTGTTGCTGTCATGGATTAAAGGAGCGATTTATCAGATTTACAAAAAAAGATGATTATCGGCTTTCGGGACAAGAGTGGAACTATTTCTGAAACAGAGCAGTTTGTGAACTGTTCGCGTGCTGCTGTGGTTAAAGTGTATCGTGATAGGCGAAATGGCACCATTGCCAACAAGAGACGTGGAAACTGCAGAGCACCACGTTCCATTGATGTAACAGGTGAACGTCGGCTTTGAAGGTGCGTGAGGGCCGATTGACAAGCTACAGTGGAGCAACTCACTTGCCGAATGAACCAAGGGGCTACCGGAAGTGTGTCTAAAACGACAGTTCAGTTAACCCTGCTGCGTATGGGGCTCCGATGCAGACGGAAGGTCACTGCACCTATGCTGACCAAGGTGCATCAGCAGAAAAGGCTTACATTTGCACGACATTATCGGAATTGAACATCCGCTGATTGGCAAAGGATTGCCTTCTTCGATGAGTCACCTTTTCGGCTTCATCGAACGGATGGACGTTGGCGTTTAAGGCGAGAAACATCGGAGAACAAACGCTCTTCAACCATTGCTGGCAGAACACAAGCTGGTGGGGGCAGCGTTACGGTGTGGGAATGTTTTTGTGGTATTCTCTGGGTCTACTCATACATGCTGAAGACACTATGGACGGAATTCGTTATGAATCCGTTCTTGCACACCACGTACACCCATACATGCTGATTGTCTTCCCTGGGGCGGATGGGATCTTTCAGAATGATAATGCAACGTGTCACACAGCCAGAAATGTTCGAGAGTGGTTGGAAGAGCACGATGAAGACTTCAAAGTACTTCCCTGGACCCCTAATTCCCCCAGACTTAAGCCCAATTGAGCATCTGTGGGACCACCTCGATCCTGTTGTTCGCTTTATGGATCCTCCACCACGCACCCTCCAGCAGCTGTGAGATGCTCTGCAGTCAGCATGGCTCCACATTCCTGCGAACACCTTCCAGCACTTTACTGAGTCACTCCCAGCTCGTCTAGCTGCGGTCCGCGCTACACACGGCGGTTACTATGGATATTAGCTGGTGGGCACAATAATGTGACTCTACCGTGTATATATATATATATATATATACACACAACTTTAAAAGAAACCCCCAAACAATTATTTGGCCAGCGGCCGAGGACCACTCATGAGGGAAAGACCTCCCCAACCACCGACCACACCTCAAACTTCAGGTTTCATTCTGGTGTATTTAGAGCAAATTGGCCAAAATAAGGCGTAAAACCTGTCTAATTTACACCCACATGAAACTTGCAGTTTGAAGCACTGGTTTATGGATCAAAATGGTAGTTACTGGTAGTGGTTCATGGATCAAAATGGTAGTTCATGAGTCAAAATACGTAATGGGAATACTTTAAAAAGACGTGTATTAAAGGAGGTAGCACGAATACTGTTGCGCAGTCGACGATTAGTGACTAGATATGCAAATATATCTGGTGAAACACCATGTTATGTGTGTGAGTGTGGTTTGATATGTTGCTTTTAATCATGAGTGCATTTTTAAAATTCTTTCACCCTTAAATGGTAGTTAAAATTTGTTCACGACTGAATTAGTTTTAAAATATCGACTGTTTTAGTTTCATCCAGGAGTGAACAAAAGTTTTTTCATGAGAACATTTATGAGGTGTTCTCCCGTGAGCGCGTGTGTTTCTGTAGTGGATCACAAGACTAAAATTCCCGGCCTGGTTCCGTCGACACAATCAGCCTCTGATTTCAGGATTCATTTCTTCTTATTAGTTTCCTGCTTCTGTGTACTGCTGAACGAAGGCCAACAATTTTCACGTTTTAACGGTAGGTAAAATATGTCACGAACTATTTTCTCTGTGGAATTTTTTGCGGACAATGTTGCAGTTTTATCTCTACAAGATCGTCCACACTCAAAAATTGCTTCATGATGGTACGCTAAACCGGTTGACATTTGCTCTGTCATTCCTGGCTCTCAAGGAGTTGGGAGATGCATGGCCAGGAAAGACCTTGTGGAGTAACGAGGCTCATCTTCATCCGCACTGTAGCGTTAATACTCATAATTGCGGCATTTGCGCTGAGGAAAAACTCCGAGTGTGCCAAAAGATCTCATTGCACTCGTCGATCGTCGAAAGTTACAGTGTGGTGTAGTTTTACGGCATTACTTATCATCGAACTGTATTTTTTAGTTCATCCGTACCGGTGGTTTGTGCAGTCAATGCTCATAGGAAGAGATGATCCGCAACTTTGTGATCTCGCAACTTCAACAGCAACGATGTGTTGACTCGACCCTACTTATACAACACGGGAGCAGGTCCTCATATTGCAATGTTGGTACAGAAGCTGTTCAAATAACAGCAGAGTGATTATTCGTGAATTTCGCACATCCTGGCCTCCCCGTTCGCCTGACCTCAACCCCTGTGATTTTTGTTTGCAGGGACACCTCAAAATCCTGGTTTATCAGGGCTATATTCCCAACTTGGCTGTCTTGAACGGAAGAATAACACAGTATATGAGACAAATTCATACGGATCAATTGCGTTCAACTCAAGAAATTTTAGAGCACTTGAATGGAGGACCCATTAAAACATATCTGTAACCTGTACCAAATTGAAAGGTTGTCACACTTTCCAGTTAGCTTTTCAGTGTTTTCTGCAACCATTACACCCTGCCACAGGTGTAATCATTCTGAGTTTTCCTACAGGGAGAGCGCATGTTCGCGGGAGTGTCCATACTGCGTGGCATTGCGTTCGTCCAACTATGGCGTCGGTAAGTACAGGTATAACGTACACTGTAAAAAAATTATTGTAGATTTTACGGTTTTAAACCGTTTTCTAGGGTGCCAACACAAAACCGTAAAATCTACAGTTTTATGCCGTGTTGGAGCAAAGCTATAGCTTTGCTCCAACAGAATCAACACATTCGTTCCAGCCAAATTTTTGTGTTTTCGTGCTTATTTGGACTGTGACTCGCTCCAGCCAAATTCTGTGCTGTTTTCTTCATTAAATGCGGTGTTGGAGCAAAGCTACAGCTTTGTTCCAATACGGCATAAAACTGTAGATTTTACGGTTTTGTCTTGGCACCCTGGAAAACGGTTTAAAACCGTAAAATCTAAAAAAAAAATTTTTACAGTGTATACTTTAATTTAACTCTCATTTTTAGTTTTTTTCTCTATGTAAATTTGAGTTCATTCTCTTTAAGCGTTTTTAACCTTAACCTTATACTCTCACTCGCTGAATGGTGTTGGCTACAATCTTGAGGTCAGAGTGCGTGACGTCTGCGTGTTGACAGATAAGAACGAGATATATATAGATATATCGATGTAATGTTGAAGCTGGCAGAGTAAGGTGTGATAGTGTGGTTTGCGTAGTCGTTATATGTACAGTACTGCCGCAAATTGTTGTTGTTGGATGTAAATAAGTCGAAGTTTATAGAGGTACAGTATTGTAACTCATGCGGATGGGATTGTCTTTGATTAATTTGAAATATCGTATATCATGTTTATGCTGTTCTTGGAACACCAATAAAGACCGTATATATATATAAACAAAGACATCGCTCTTTCCACGTTTAGCAACACACAGCAACCGAAATTTTTTATTCGGTCACCGCTGGGGAATTGAATCCAAGATCTCTCGATATCTAGGCGAGCGCGTTAGCCTTACACCACGGTGGCCAACAATCTTCGGCGCTATGTGTGTTTTTCTGTCAGCTTCTGACATCATAAATCCGTAAAATGGACTCCGCTACTGAGACGTCTCCATCTCGTGGGCATTAACGGCAGTGGCTATCTCAGTAGCTGAGCCCATCTTACGGATTTATGATGTCAGAAGCTGACAGAAAAACACACATAGCGCCGTAGATTGTTGGCCACCGTGGTGTAAGGCTAACACGCTCAGTTAGATATCGAAAGATCTGAGATTCAATTTCCCAGCAGTGACCGAATAACAATTTTTCGGTTGCTGCGTGTTGCTAAACGTGGAAAAAGCGATGTCTTTGTTTATTCACTGACGCCACGTATTTGGAGGATTTTCACAAAGACCGTTTATGTGAGTAATTGAAGTCTTCTGTGTTCTGGTCGTTGGGTGATCTAATTTTGCTCAATGTATAATTAAATATTTTTGTGTGTTAGCTATTCAGTGCTGAAGACTTCGAAGTTACAGTGGTATTAATTCAACTGACAGATAGTAGGATAGTAATGTTTTAAGTAGTTACATTTTAAACGAAGAACATTACACAGGGCTCTGTTGTTTTGCGCCGGCCCGTTGGTGCAGTGGTCTAAGCGATGGCTCCTGATCGTTCGTCTGAAATGGGTTCGTATGGATGTTGTGTTTGTCTTACGGATCTGGCTTTCTCCCTTCCCTGTAGCCAATGGCCCTAAATTATGGCGACTGCTTATAGCCCACTGGTTGCTCACGGTAGTCCATAAACCTCTGTTGTTTTGCATTGTGACCACCCTTGTACGTTTTTCTGGCGCTTGGAGCGTAACATATCCCCTGGTGGCACAAAATGGAACTTTTCTTTTCATAAACCGATAGCGTATTTTCGTGAGAGCATTCCTACCAAGTTTGGTTGTGTTTCGTCCCATAGATGTTTCTCTATCACTGTTAAACATTTTGTGGTAGGTTGCACCAAAAAGTGGTGCTACACCAGCTTCACCGCTTTCTGAGAAAACATACACCATTGTGTGGTGCGAACAAAACCTAGCAACATGGCGCTACCTTATGCCATAATGTGGTGCAACCTTGTACTGTTACGTGGTGTAAAGTTGCACCATGCTGTTGGGTTTTGTTTGCACCACAGAATAGTGTATCTTTTCTCAGAAAGTGGTGCAGCTGTTTTTTCAATTCATCCACATCTTGGGGGAGTGGTGGTTTGTAGACAGTGTCCTTCACGTGCCCCTATAGTAAACATTCACAGGGCGTGATGTCCGGTGACATTGGGAGCACTGTAGAAGTTGTTGAACAACGTTACTTGCACGTTGTATCCATCGATGTGTCAACCACCTGTTGAGGAAGTTTCTTACATCATTGTGGTAGTGGCATGGGGCTCCATCGAGTTGAAGAATAAAATCTGCACTGTGATGTTCAAGCTGTGACATAAGCCACGTAGTTAGCATATTTATGAATGATGCACCAGTTACTGTCTTATCAGGAAAGAAGTACGGACCATACGTGGAGATGGCACAAAAAACATTTGTCTTTGGTGAATCACGTACATGTTCAACAACTTGGTGAGGATTTTCAGTACCCCAAATGCAAACATTTTGCTTGTTCACCTTCCCACTAACAAAAACTGTGTAGCCTCATCACTGAACCGCAACTTCTCTAAAAATTCTGGTCACTTCTAAACTCTCGAAATGATTCACAAACTGGAAGCGGGTGACGTGGTCTGCCGGTGTTAGGTGCTGCAGCAACTGTTCTCGATAAGGGTGCATTTTTAGACGCTTACGTAATACGCGCCACACAGTTGTCTTGGAAATTGCAAGCTCCCAGCTCGCTGTCGGTGTAGATTTTTGAGGGCCTCGATGAAAACATTCCCTGATTCTCTCCACATCGACCTGAGAAATCGAAGGTCTGCAAGACGATTTACCCTTACAGAGACAGCCTGTTAGCTGGAATTGATCCTACCACCTTCAAATGGAGTTCTTTGCTGATGTTTCTTTATGAAATCGTGCACGAAACTGACACTCAACACTGACCTACTCGCAGGAAATTGTAAGACGCAAAATGCTTTGTCCTCACCACTGGCAGCCATTTTCACAACTAGTCCGCCTGGCGGTAAAATTATGAACTACTGGGCCTGTTCGGAAATAAACTTTAGGATGTGCTCCAATGTATTTCACCGGATATTCGATCGCTGGTTGTGTTGTATTCCAGATGGAACGTGTTGTTATCATTCAAATCATTTTAAAACACCCTGTATATCTCGCATTGTTTTCATTAATCTATCATTATGGTAAGTCAGCATTTTTGTAAAGATTGCCTAAAACTCATTTGCACGAAAAGATGTACAATGCATTTTGCAATAACTAACTCAGTGGAATTATTTTCATTTAACCCTTTACTGACTGGAACGAATTAACTCGGGTTTAGCAAAATGAGCTTAAATCAGCTCTAACGAATATAATTGTTGTCTAAATAGAGACGGCAACAAGTGAAGCTGCGCATCAGAAAACGCTGCTTTCCCACTTTACTTTGTTGTTCAAATGAAATGGTCATTTACGAGGATGATTGACACTAATCCTTTCTGACTGATTACCTACTAAAAGGGCTATAACAATGGCGACGAACCTACGAAAGAAGAGAGATGTTTCAGTCGCTTGTTGCTGCCTAGTGGCATGATGTCTGTGTCAGATGAACTATCCCTTCCCCCATCATGCCTTGAATAATGGAGTAGCGAATATAGGACTAGGAGGGATATCTTCTCATGATGACAGGTTTATGGTCCGTACCGCTAAGATGAGTGGGGGAAAGGAATCGTTTTGCAGTAGTTTCCGTAAAACCCTGCCGCTTTGTGAACATTTCTGTTTAGAAAGTGCAGAACATTTTGGGAACTATATGGTTCAGGTTCTTCGGCCGCTTAAAGGGCTAATAAGAGTTGTGAAAACATCAGTTTGTCCGTGTTCCCTCACTCCGGAGTATGTCGCTCTCCCAACTGAGCTAAGCGGACAGAATATCTCACTGCAGATTTGTCGTTTTGACACATGTTTTCATCTCTGTAGTACGTCACATCATCTCCCTCTTAATTTTTTTTTCCTTTGAAGCGAAGTAGGAATTTTTCATTAATTCCAAACAATGTGTTGAACAAACATCAAACATTTTTCGAAGGACCCAACGGCCAGTGGATCCATTTTCTACAACGAGCGCCAATGTAACGTAACCCTTTTAACGTTATGTAAGATTTCCGAAGGGTAAAAGCGACGCAATTCATTGTACGGATAGCAGGCGCGTACTCATAGCACCCGCAACCCCAGCATTGCGGAGGGGCCTCACGGTAGAGATGAGTTCGGGCTCAATTTTAGGAGCCCGGGCCCGGATTCTTGGAAACTTTTGCTTATCAAGGCTTGCATTTATGCATTATACACTGGCCAAAGATATGGTTCAAGCAAGGATTAGTTTAAAAATTATTAGTTTAAAAAGTTTAGTTCAGTTAATCCACTTCACAATATTAATATGTTTTTAGAAATACTACGCATAAAGCCAAATTGTAACGTACCAGGAGATGTGACGTACCTGCCAGAAGGACGTACACGACATAAAGGCAGATAGGAATCAGAACAAATGTCCGCGTAGCTTAATTGGTAGAGCAACTTGTTCCGGAATAAGCGGCCTAGGGTTCGAATCCCGGCGTAGACCGAAAATGACGGAGAAATTTACTTCGTTATAATGGCGCCCGAACTATCCGGATGACCCGACCGTTCAAAATCTCGCATTGGTGTGATGTTATTTCCACACCGCGAGATAGGAAAAATATGAGCAGCACTTCGAAAGAAAGAAAAATAAGGGGGAGATGATGTAACGTACCAGGAGATGTGACGTACCTGCCAGAAGGACGTACACGACATAAAGGCAGATAGGAATCAGAACAAATGTCTGCGTAGCTTAATTGGTAGAGCAACTTATTCCGGAATGAGTGGACCCGGGTTCGAACCCCGGCGCGGATAAAAATGACGGAGAAATTCACTTCGTTATAAAATGTCCTAAAATGTGAATTTGAAAATAAATAAATAATCAACGTGCCCTTCGACCGTATCAAGGGAATCAGTAATTTTGGTAAAAGCTGAAGAAAAGAAAATCGTTTAGAAACAAAACATTTCATTCGTTATTTCTTTTTAACTTCTAAATTTACTTGTATTTTAAATAAATTGCATTATAAAACGTACAACGCCGTACAGACAGTTGCAAGTGTTTTTGAAATTTTGACTCTAGAAAACTAATCTTTGCAATATAATTTACATATATGCGAATTGGTAAAGGTAGTTTAGAGTGATGTAGTAGAATATAAAAAAAAAGAATGTAGGGAAATTTCCAATATTAAAAAAAAAGAACGTAAAGGCATTCTAGACCAGATTATTCTGCATTTTCTAACATTAACAAAGCTTTGCGCTTAACAGTATAATAATCAGAATATTATCATATGTGTGTGAAGTTTCCAGATCAAGTTCATCATGAAAAGAGAGAGAGAGAGAGAGAATTGCATCTAATGCCTCAGCGCTTCAACTTGATCTTCTTTTCTCTAAAACTCGACCTGCTGAACTAAAAACCAACGTCACCCCAAAAATCGCGGGAGTGAGGAAATTTTAAAAAATAAATAACAATACTTCTAACTGCACAATTTTGGAAATTAATACATCATTTTAAAGATAAGATTCTTGATTTTTAATAAAATGCAAAAAATAAGAATGGGAATTTTTCCCAGTTTTTCGATACCAGACCTCCTTAAACTAATCCTTGCTTGGGCCATAGCTTTGGACAATGCATAATGCAAGTCTTGCTAAACAAAATTTGTCTTGCAATGGCAGCTAGCTTAAGAAATTGAAAATCCTTCCACCATGGTAACAAATCCACAATGAAATTCAACACGTGTATTTCAACCGGGCTCGGAATTACACGTGTTGAATTAATTACAGTAAACTTCATACGAATAAAAAAATAACCAGAATTTTTTTACAGCAGCTTTGAAACAAGTATTAAAAAGAAACGTAATTTTGGTTGTTTTTTGTTTCGTGGTTAAATTTTATAAAAACTGGATGGCAGGAAAGCAATTATTCCAAAAGGCCTGAGGACCCTTTTCACAGACATAGCAAAAGTATATGGCATATTAACAAGAGAATGAGAAAGAAATATCAGTTCAATGAACCAAAAGTTTTTACCAATGAGGATAAGGTATCACAATTGTTTGCACGTAATTATGCGTGCTTCAGAATATAATTAATTGAAAGGTGTTATCGAGGGGAGAAGCAGAGATCTGTGTCATTTTTTTTTATAACAGAGTCAAGAGAAAAAATTTTACTATGTACAAAATCTTGTAGTATTATGTTATGTGTGTTTTTTATGTTAAATAGAATAAATAATTTAAGTAGTTTTACTTTTTTGCCACAATTTTTAACTGTGTGTTATTTATTTATTTATTTATTTACCTATGTTCTGTATTCTTGTATAAATTGGAAAAGGACATTAGACACTGACACTGTCATATGAAATTACGTGTTTTGTATGTGTGATCGTGAAGTATATTCCAAAGAGGCTGGCCTTAGTTCTCTAAAAGAATAAAACTTGCATAATTTATTCAACTTTGGCGTAGCTGTTTTGTAGTACTTTCTATTGGTATGTAATTAAAGTAGCTATTTCAATTACAACGTGTGCATCTGTATTGCACGCAGTACAACAAAAGTGCTATAATTTTGGCTTTGCGCAAAACACCTGTATAGGTTCCAAAGAATTTTAATTATTAAAACGCCTATGAAGCCTAATAAACAACATGGAATTAAAGATTTAAGTGATTGAGTGCTAGTAGATTTTCGCAAAAGGGCCTCGAAGAGAATTTTTGCGGGGGGGGAGAAGAGGGGGGCGAGATTTTCCAGTACGTCACTGCCGGATAGCTCAAATTAAGGTTTTACGTCCAGACGAAACATATACAGAAGTCCAACTTACGTCAACTTTTTATTGGTCCAGCAACATTAGACGAAATCCAAAACATAGCACGGAGAGCTATACATACACTTCGCATACCTTAATTATCTGTCGTATAATTTAGCTTAACAGCGATCGAATATCTCCACACAACAAAGCAGATCAGATCAGATCATATGTAGAGGATTTTAGGAAGGGAGTGGCTGACCCCAGGTCTTAAGCAACCCTTAGAAATAGGAAGCTAGGAGATTTGGGCTAGAGTGCCCGATAGGAAAGTCACACGAAAGCGAGGTAGAAGACGCCCTTATTTACTACCGGAGGGCCAGTACCTGGGGCCCGACGGCTTAACGTGCCCATCCGACGCACGGCGGATATTTAGTGGTTTGAGCGTTCGTGCCTGTCTGGGATCGAACCTGAGGTTTCTCCGTGGCAATCACGCACGTTGACCACTAGGCCATCCGCGGCCCACATACCAAAGCAACTGCTGCATCGTCTTTTTATCTAACGTTCTTATCACATATATATGTCACTCTTGTTCCCACCTCCGATTGTTGCCAACATTATTCTCGTTTGAGGGAAAAGACATAACGTTAAGGGGTGAAAATGTCTAAGAGAGCGAACTCAAATTTACATCGAAAAAGAAACTCAAAAGGAAAGTTAAAATAGAATATACGTCACAGAGTACCCTGAATTGTGTTCGTAAACTGAAACTTAGCATTTTTTATATATTTTTACTCCTTCTCGCGAAGTTTAATAATTCCATTCATATCGTAATCTTGCAAAACATTATGCGTTACAATTATATTTCATCATCCACATTTATAAACGAAGAATGGTCGCAACGAAATTGCAAGACACAAGTTTTTAGTAATTGAAAAGCGAGCATGTTTCGCAAACAGCTATTATATTCGGAAATTTCTCATTTGGAATTTACAGCGAATAACCGAACAAATCAGCTATCTAGGTAATGTTATTACGGAGAGAAAACAGCGTAAACCTTTTGAGTGACGCATTTTCAATCTTCCGTTGATAGTGTCCACATGGCCATGGCGTAGCAATAACAACCCTAATTTCGGATCCTCCAGCTATACATGGCAGAAACGTGACTGGCTCTTCGTGCCCGTGGTCGTCTCAGCCATTTTTTTTTTTTTTTCATCTCTCTCGCAGATGCATCCGAAAGATGAAAGCTTCTCTTTTCTTATCGGATTTACTACTTTCCCTTCACCCTGTAATTTGTTAACTGCGGCAGACAGAGAGGGTATATCGAATGGTTGTACCCTCTGTAAGTGAAATTTAGTAACGATCTCTTAATTTTGACAAACACAGCGTTCTGCGGGTCATCTAGACCAGGGTAATAGGAACAGCACCGCAGAAGCTGAACAAGCTGTTGCGATCTAGGTGGCATTCAACGAGATATATCGTCCATAAGAGATTCATAGCGAAGTGCGGAAAAGAGTGGGATTGCGTCGTGGCAGCAACCAACATACAAAGTTAATGCCTTCTGACCGTTAGCATTACTTCGTGCAGGAGACAATAGAGAAGAGAAAACAGAAAAGATCTGCTGCTCCCACCAGCAAATGCGGAATGCTTTTAATTAGGATTTAGGGCAAATAGATTGTCTCGCCATGTTTAATGTTTCACGCCATGCGGAAATAAATGCAGACTTAGGTGGCTTCCGAACTGTCCTTTGTTTACCCGGTAGATTTGCGTTTTCGCTTTCGGGAGGACAATAGTTGGATCGTTTTTCAGCCTAAACTATGCTGTAGACCGATCCAATTATGTCGTGCATATATGCGTTAAATTCCTAAATAAACGGAATAAAGCTGTTCTTGTTTTCCGCACCCTCCCCCATTTTTTTATTTCTGAAAAAAAAGCTTTTCTTAAAATATTGTACTTTCTCAAAAACAGAGTATATTTTTTTTCTATTTTAGAACACGTAAAGTACATGCACTCACTTCCAAAAGTTAAGCACGGAGCAGTAAGATGTGAAAAAATGGAGAAGTACTGCTTGGATTGACATGAAATGCGGCAGGAACGTAGGAAATATGTTTATTAATGAATCAAAACAAAGAAATACAGACAGAGATGAAATTAATATTGAATTTTCAGAAATTATAAGATGACGTCAAATTGGAGTCATTTATAAAGTGAGTAATAAAGTCACAACAAACAACAAAACCCGACATTAATAGGGTATGTGAGCACCCCTCATCTGCATACAAAGTTTACAACGTCTGACCATGCTTTTTATGAGGTGATCAACCACCGCAGGGTCCAGTAATCGCCATTCCTTCTGTAGAGCAGTTTCCAAAGCTGTTAGAGTGGTTGGGGGCGGGAGACGTGAACACACAGCACGGCCGAAGGCATCCCAAAGATTTTCAAAGGGATTAAGGTCGGGCGAGTACGCAGGCCACTCCATACGCGCAATCCCCTCACTCTCCAGGTAGTCGTCGACGATGGCAACTCTATGGGGACGCGCATTATCGTCCATTAAAACGAAGGCAGGACCAACTGCTGCAGCGTACAATCGCACAGTGGGGTCTAGGACTTCATCCCGATACCGTACAGCCGTCACAGAACCCCGTCTGTGGATGTGGAGGTCGGTGCGATATCCCAACGAAATTCCTGCCCAGATCATGATGCTTCCACCTCGGAATGCATGATGTTAGGTGATGTTCTGGGGTTGATTGCGTGTGCCTTCTTCCCTCCACACCCGTACACACTTGTCATCGGGTTGCAGGGCAAATATGGACTCATCCGTGAACATAGCGTTGCCCCAATCAGACACAGTCCAATTGACATGTTGGCGGCACCACTTTAACCGTGCCCCTCTGGATTGGACCGATAGAGGAACACAAAGCAGTGGTACCCGGGCGTACAGTCCCTTCATGTGTAGCGTTCGACGCACAGTAGTGGCAGATATCGTCTTACCAATGGCCGCCCTAACCATAGATGTCACACGTGCGGACGTCGCTCTTCGATTCCGCTTGGCTACAACAGCAATATATCGGTCTTCCGCGGGGGTCATAACCCTTGGGCGACCGGCCACAGGTCTGCGGACAACTAACTGTTTGGCTGGTTAGAAATTGTTTCCATAAACGTGAAATGACGGAATGATTCACGCCGAAGAAACCAGCAACATCTCTGATTGACTGTTCTACTTCAATGCGTCCGACGGCACGCCAGCACTCAGAATCTTCCAATCGTCTTCTGGAAGCCATAAAATCAAGTCTGTCTTCAAAACAAATCCTCCGACAGTTCTCAACACCTTGTAGCAGCACTTGCATGCAACTCCTGTACCCCTTCAGAGTGCTGGCTTCTTATACGACTGCCTGTTTTGCATATTTCTCGGGAAGACACCGTGATTCGCTGTTACCTACCACATTTGCATACTTCCATCTACCGCTGCGGCGAATTGCAGCCTCTCCAATTCCGATTGGCTTCCGGAAATTAACTTCTCCCTCTACGTGCTTAACTTTTGGAAGTGAGTGTAGTTTGCTTACCTTTGAACCAAATCGAATGTTGTAATGTGTTCAGGGAGAATTTAGACAGGGGAGGAATTTCAAAGTTTTAATGCCGCCAGGATGAATGCTCCTCCATGCTTCGACGGAAAACTACAAGAGATAGGATAAATGCTGACAGCTCTTAAAGATAACGCTCACGGTAGTTCCGATAAAAAAGACATTGAGGCTTCGGGGAGCTGTTATTATTAGTTTTGAAATATATTAATACGTAAATTACTTTATTAAAAATAGTAATCATAAAATAATCATTATATGATATTTATTTTAGTGTCTTTCGGGGGACTGCCCCAAAAGCCACCAAAAATAAGAACAATAATAATAAAAACAATGAAAAGACAAAACCGACAAAGTACGTATTGCAAATAGACTGATCGAGTTACAGATGAATTTCATTGATCTTTAATAAATAATCTAAATAAAAACAGTGTGCTTGCTAAGCAAACGAAATTTCGGGACGAGCCACCTAGCTGGTGCCGCAACTATGCCTCAGCACCGGGGGGTTTGAAGAATCATTTGGTTGGGCTATGTTCAACAACAAACGACACTCATCTACGAAAACAGATGCAAGTTCTGCTTACTAGCTTTGTTCCTTTTGTTAATTCACTGCACTAACGAATAATTTCTGCAGGCCTGAAAGTTAAAAAAAAATTAAATTTAAAATATTAAGGGGAAGGGGGAGAAGAAAATTGAACTCTCTCTCTCTCTCTCTCTCTCTTGAACTAAAAATAAATAAATTGAATTATCAGAATTTGTTTAACGGTGTCTGAGTTGCAGAGTCATTATCGCTGGAGGAAAGATAACTCCCAACTAGCATGAAAAAAACATTTTTTTTTTTTTTTTAATTTGCGATTCTGGTTTCTTTCCGTAGATCCACGCAATAGCATCGAGGGTTTATTGATCCCAAATTTCGGCGGTTTTTTCTCCGTCTTTAATCGTGCATTCTCCTTTGCTGGTGCTTGAAGGTAGCTTCTTCTTACCGCGGTCAACAGCCAAACCCCTCTTCCCCTCTCAAAAACCAAAAGCCCTCAGATTCCCGACAGTAAACACTTACCTCATACATGCATCGTAAAAACCATTCATAATGACCTCAAAACAATGAACACGAAGAAGTTCAAAGCTCTCTCTCCCTCTCGCACAAAGGTTTCTCTTTAGCATTGTTTTACATCACCAAAGGGCATACATTTATCTGAAACGTTCGTTCTGGTCTGGTGGCACAGTGGTCTAAGCGCTGGTTTCTGGCCATTCGTCCGAGATGGGGACAGAGCTTGAATCCCGGTGAGGCTCGGATGTTGTGTTGGTTTTACAGCACTGGCTCTCTCCCTTCTAGGGATCCAGTGATCCTATATTAGGGACGGGCGACTGCTTATAGCCCATCAAGTTGCTCACGGCGGTCGTTAAACCTCCGAACAAAAAAATAATAATAATAAAACGAAAAAAATATAAATAATAAAACGTTCCCATGACAACAATTCTTTGTAGGGAATTATCCACCTAGAAGTTTTTTAACAGCGGTTTAGCATCTCTTAATCACCTACCGAGTGATGAACAGTGTTTCATCCGTGTGGCAACTACGCTTCGACCTCCGCCTCCATGTCTCTCCGTTTGTTTGTTTTTTCAATGTTCTTTTATATTTTACATTTCAATTTTGTATTTTTAAAAACATGCGACACACGTATAAATAAGGCAAAATGTCTATGCTCTAATAATGAAATACAAAAGAAATTTCCATCAGCCACCGGCAATAAAAGTTCAGAGAATTTACAACGTCCAGGTGGAAGGGGTGCTTGTCTTGTAGGGGGACTAAGCCTCCTCTATTTCCCTGCGAGCCCTGTACGTAGCCCACCAACCAGCTAAACTGCCGTCCTTAAGCCCTTCATATACGGAAATTCTGGACCGCTAGTGGAAACAGACCCAGACATTTTGAGACGTGTTTGCATATCAAAAAATAAATAAATAAAATTGAAAGAAGTATTCTTTCTTAGAGACGCATCGGTTTCATTACAGAAGTTGGAAAAATCATGTGTAGTCATTTTCGCTAAGCATTTTAAATTCATTCATACACTGCTGGCTACCCAAAATGCAACACCAAGAAGGACACGCGATAACAAAGCCAGATTTACTGAACACATAACAACAGATACAAAGATGAAACGATTGAGCTTACAGGCCCGTGCGACTTGCGGAACACGCAGACCTCAATAGTTCGTGTGGCCCCCATGGCTGGCAATAAATGCCGCTACATGCCACGACATCGAACGAAAGAGGCTTTGGATGTGGCCTTGGGGTATGTCGGTCCAGGCTGCTTCCACACGTTGCCACAGTTCATCACGGGAGGTGCTTGCCAGGACACTCGGTTGCCGATCAGCGACCAGACGTCTTCGATGGGCGACATATAGGGAGAACAGGCGGGCCACGGCAGCAGGTACACCTGGTGGGCCGTGAAGAATTGTTGCACGATGCGTGCCACGTGCGGGCGCGCATTGTCCTATTGAAACTTGGCAGCTGGCAGGTCCTGCAGGTAAGGGAGGACCACAGGCTCCAAAGCGTCGGAGATGGTGTGGTGGCTGTTGAGTGTACCGGCGATGCGTACGAGAAGGGTGCGTGTGTCATTTCCAATTGCGCCCCAAACCATAACGCCAGGCGATGCATAATGCAGGTGTCATACAGTCTCTCGCCGCGGTGCCGTCACACGCGGATCCGACCATCGTGGTGTTGCAGACAGAAGCGGGATTCGTCGGAGAAGACAATGTCGTGCCATTCCGTAGTCCAGGTGCGGCGTTCAACGACCCACTGCCGCCGCACTCACCGGTGGTGTAACGTCAATGGTAATCGGAGCAATTGGTGCCTTGCGACAAGTCCCCGCTCCTGCAGACTACGTCGAACGGTACGTGCTGACACAGGTTGTTGCTCAACACATACTCGCCTCACTGTAGCTGGATGTCGTCCCACACGGGCGCTGATGTCTCGGTACAATAAACCGCTGTCGCGATAGGCCACTATTTGTCCTCTGTCGAACTCCGAAATGTGCTGGAATGACTGCCGTATTCTGCGACGATGCATCAGGAAGCTTCCCAGGCATAGGTCCGGCAGCACAACACACTTCCACTACTTACACCCCGCCTTCTGTGCACCCTTCTTATAGTGCTTCTCGGTGGCGTGCCGGGCGCACATGATTATGCCCTGCAATGCTAATCGTTTGCATGTCCTCTCGCGGGCGACGCATGCTGAGAATTTCAGGCCAATCGGATGCTTCCTTCTTGGTGTTGCATTTTGGGTGGCCAGGAGTGTAATTGAAAATATATCCGATAAATAAGACGTCAGCCTCTGCATTAAAAGGCACTTGAGCAAATCTTAATTGTTTAAATTCGACAGTTATATGAAAGGATTTAACTTTAATGGCTTTTGGAGAGGAAAAATTTTACAATGGACGAAGGTTGAGGAAAATGTCGTAGATCAGGAATTCTAGTTATTTGGAGTGTAGAATACTATGGTGAAACATACTGAAAGCCCAATTTATTATGCCCACCTCACCCGTCGACAAACCTGCCCCACCCTAGCACAATAATGAACCCAACCGAAATCCTGTCTGGATATAAATAGATTAGATACCTAATTACTGTACAGCTTGGGCCGAGAATGGCCTAGTGGTCAACGTTCGTGACTGTTACGGGGAGTTTCAGGTTCGATCCCAGGCAAGTAAGAACTCTTGAATCAGCAAATATCCGCCGTGTGTCTGTTGGGCACGTCAAGTTGTGGGACCCGGGGTACTGCCCCCCCCCCCCGGTTATAAATAAGATCATCTTCCTCCCCCTTTCTACCTCGCTTTTGTGACACTTACCTGCCCTGTCGGGCACTCCAGCCCAGATCTCCTAGCTTTCTGTTTCTAAGGGCTGTTTAAGACCAGGGGTCAGGCACACCCTTCCTAAAATCCTCTACATATGACCTGATCTGATGCTGTATAGCGTACTCGTGATTGTGTTGACAGATAAAGACGGCAATCTGAGTGAGCTCGAAAGTGGGCAGATAGTAGATGCGAGGAAGACTGAGTGCTCTATCTCGTCGATTGTGGAACGTCTGGGATTCCCCGTGCTATCGTCGCATGTATAAAACAAGACTACATGAAAACCGGCAGTTTCCGGGTAAAATATGGCCGTAAATGTGTCGTTGATGCTCAAGTTGAGTACGGCTTCTCTCCTTGGTAATCGTAAGGTCGGAATGGAGCGCTACAGTGGAGGGGATAACGTTTGCATTCAAATGCGACAGAGCTTCTAAAGTTTGATCAAAGGCCATTCATCGTAGGATGGAACGATTAGGCTATAGCAGTTGACCCCTCGCATCGATTACCCATGTAAGCAGCTTATTAGCGGGCTATGAGGCTGCAGTGGACATAGGACATCGCCACTGGACTTATAAAGACTGGAAACGTGTGTATAGACTGGTCCAACGAATCGAGGCAACAACTACAACACGCCGACGAAAGAGTGCGTCTGTGCAGTAGACCACACAGGGCTAAGGACCCCAACTGTCGATTGGGGATGTTACAGGCCGTTGACATGTTCTGATGTGTGTTTATGTAAGCCAGCTCCGTGCTCTTGTACATGTTGAGACCATCATCCGGTACAAGGCTATGTTAACTTACTCGCGATCACATATGCCCGTTCATAGCTATCCATGTTCCACAACAGGGTGCCTTCTTTCACTAACACAATGCCTAGTCTCATCGCTCCCCTTTAGCGAAACATTGGTTAGAGCAGCATTTCCTAGTTCGCAACTCTCAAATGGCCCTCTCACTCTCCAGATTTTAACCCAATTGAGCATCTGTTGGTCGAAGTGGAGCGTCGCCTTTGATGCTGAAAGTCAGCACCGGCAACTTTCAGCGCTTTACGGACAGCTGTACTGTAAATATGAGCTGCAACACCGCCCGAACCTTTCTAACACCTGGTACAGTAGAACCCGCTTATAATGAGCCTACATTTAATGAGATCTCGGATTTAACGAGCAAAACTTGAACTTTAGTATAATACTAATTCGAAGCTACTTGGATTGTTTTTAACGAACGAAATTTAATGAAATCCGAGGAAGGAAAAATCTGAGACGGTCCCTTTCAAGAAGCAAAGTAACATGATTTAATAAAATTCCATAATTAACGAGGCAGCACAAATGTGCTGCGCTCCATCCTGGAATGGAGGAGTTGAAAAGTTGATATACAGGACAAAATCGCAGCAGCAAGGAGAATCCTTTTGCTAGTGGAAGAATGTTGATAGAAAAGCAATGAGGAGGGAGTACATCAAACGCTGAGCAAGCGAGTTGTGCAAGTTAATCTCTCCTTTACCCACTATAAGGTGCCATGCCTTTTTTTTATTATTATGGAGGTTTAACGACCACCGTGAGCAATTCAATGAGCTGTAAGCAGTCGCCCGTCCCTAATTTAGGGTCACTAATTCCAGGGAAGGGAAAGAGCCAGTGCCGTAAGACAAACACAACATCCATACCTCACCGGGATTTGAACCCGGACCCCTTTCGGACGAATGATCAGAGGCCATCGCTTAGACCACTGCGCCATCGGGCGGCTTGCCATTCCTTTGAGTGTATCGCGTTAGCAGAGTTGCAAACATGGAATCTACATCTCAGAAAAAGGGGATGGCTAAAGCTCATTCATATATAAGTGTTTTGCCGCCCCAGTGGCGCAGTGGTCTAAGGCGCTGGCCTCTGATCATTCGTCCGTAAGGGGTCCGGGTTCGAATCCCGGTCAGGCATGGATGTTGTGTTTGTCTTACGACACTGGCTCTCTCCTTCCCTGGAACCAGTGACCCTAAATTAGGGACGGGCGACTGCTTATAGCCCATTGAGTTGCTCACGGTGGTCGTTAAATCTCCAACCAAAAAAAAAATATATATATATATATATATAAGTGTTTTTTGGGGCAAAGATTGCAGAGAAGGATAGGGGAGTAAGGGAATGGGGATGATAATTCCTGAAATTTGGTGCACTGCCTCTTTCACCCTCCAAGCGAGCGTTGCATTTGGAGGATCGGTGCTGCTTTTTCTTCATGTGTATTGTGTAGTTAAACAGCGGTTAATCTCATACTACCGGCAAGTTGAACATACTTGAAAGACTTAATTAATTAACAATAGTGTTAATGTGATTAATTAGTTAAGGCTTTCAAGTATATCCAATTGTTATGAATATATAAACGTATATGCATATTATCACGTATGCATATTTTTACATGGTGGGAATTTTTACCCAAAGAGCGAACGGATTTACCGAGGGTATTCATAGGTCCCGAGCTCCTCGTTATAAGTCGGTCCTACTGTACGTATATAATGGTTAATATAAGCTTCGTACACAGAAAACGACCGCAGAGAGTATGGCCTAGAAAACTGAAAACGGAATGAGACTACGATGAGACCCGAATTTAAAAATTTCCAAGTAACACAGAACATTTTTCGAAAACCAGAACAATGGAGACATCGTGTCACTTGGCCAAAATTGTATAACAAAAATTGGAAGACACATAGTATACACACCTCACTGTAGCATTTGTTATTCATCCTCTAGTAATACAGATGTCGTGACACGAAACAAATCAACGCTTACGCGTCGTTCAGGTTTTCGAGCAGTCTAGAGAAGTGCTTCCCAAACTTTTCAGAACCATGATCCAATTTTTAGGACGACAAGCTTTCGCTACCCACCTAGCCTTAAAGGACATGAAATGAAAAGGGAGGGGATATTTTAATTTAATTATTTTTACTACTGTTTTTAATTTATTATTTTTATGCAGTCTTACATAAAACTGATATGATTTTTAATTTACTTATTTTTATTACTGTTGTTTAAATCTTTTATTGAATAGAATTTTACAGAAAACTGATTTACACTGGTTTCCTTAAATTCAAGAGAAGAAAACAGAAAAATCGCAATTATTTATGATAACAAGCGTTGGAAATGCGCAACATTTTGGTATATGACGTGAAATGAAATGCGGAGTCAGGGCATCGTATGCAAATGAGTGGCCATTGTATCGGTTTATGCAAATGAGTGGCCATTGTATCGGTTTATGCAAATGAGTCCAAGCATAAAAGCGGTTGTTGCAAAGGTGGGCGTCACATCGTTGGCGGAGCGTAAAGAAAGGGGATAGCAGAATTGTTGCAGTGGCAGCGAGATATCATTTAACATATATATATATGAACTGAGATGGAGAGGGATAATAAAACTAAAGGCAATCCAAAGTCAAATTGAAATTGCAAGACGGCTGCATGTTAGTCCTGTGGTCCACAGGCTATGAAACGAATTTCGAAATAAGCATTCAACTTCCCGAAGGTACAGCGAAGGAAGGCCTAGAGCTACAACATCTATGGATGACCGATATCTCGAATTAACTGCGCGGAGGAACAAGACGGCTACCGCGACACAGCTACGATCTGCCCTTGTTGCAGCTACAGGAACAGTAGTGGCTGCTTCCACTGTGCCCAGTAGGCTTCACGAGGTCTTTATACTAGGCGAGCAGCATTCTGCGTGCCTCTTATACCCCGTCACAGGGGATAACGTTTGAATTTGGCATGACCTCGTGCCAATTGGTCTGAAACACAAAGGAAGTCTGTATTCTTCACAGATGAGTCCAGATTTGTTTTGCAGAGCGATTCCAGACGTGCGCAGATCTGGAGAGACACGCTATTATCTCTCTATAATCCATGCAAGGAACACTTATGGTGCTGGTAGCGTGCTGGTTGGAGGTGGCATCTTGTTAGGTGGACGCACAGATCTTTACGTGATTCCAAGAGGAACCATGAACGCCCTACGCTATAGGTATGATGTCCTGGATCCCTATGTTCGCCCTTATGCAGGTGCCATAAGAGATACACTTTTCCTAGAAGCCGATAACGCCTTTTCCTACACGAGCGAGACGGGTAGCAGAGTTGGAAACGGGTCAAAAATTTTGGACCCTGGCCCGACCCCGATCTGACCCGATCAAATCAGCTTTGAACTATAAATTCGGAACTTAATTTATATTTATTATACATAATCATGCATATATATATATATATATATACGTTTAGTGAAAGCTAATAGGGCGTTCAAATAGTCTCTCCGCAATGGGTGTCGTAGGTTTATATAGAAATCAAATAAATGTATACGGGAATGTATAATTTACTCACTTACTTACAGAAAGTGTTGAAACTGCCGTCCTTCACATAACCTAACTGTTTTACATGTGTTTTCAAACACATCTGCGAGAGTCAAATAGACCCTCCGTAGTAATGTTAAGGCAGTTCACTTAATTTTGATGGTGTGGTCAAAAATTTTGAATTACGTAACTTGCTGCATGTTTAATTTCAGTTTTTGCTGTTTTCTTGAAAACATATCAATCTTCAGAATATGTTTCACAGCAACACCAATTTTCACCAGCTTCTAATAAATTCAAAGTTTCCAAAATCTGGATGGAACCATCTCGGACGAATGATTAGAAAGCATCGCTTAGACCACTGCGCCACCGGGGTGGCCGGATTAGCTTCAATCATCTCCCTAAATTACTACTTTAAATGGTAAAGCTAATAGGAAAGCAAGGTTACTGATGGCACATTTCTTTTAACAGGATCTAAAACTTGCTATTTTAAAAAGAGCAAGTTGTGTTGAAAAGGGAAAGACGGAAAAACTTGTTTTTATTTTTTATGAAATGAGGTTCCGCGCGTGTTACATTTGTTCAACAATTGGCTTCTGTGGCATCTACTGTTATTTATGCTAATATTTGCCTTGTGACCATTCGTACGAGATGGGTATGGGTTCGAATCCCGGTGAGGCATAGATGTCTTACGGCACTGGCTATCTCCCTTCCCTGAAACCAGTGCCCTAAATTATAGACGGGCAACTGTTTATAGCCCATTGAGTTGCTCACGTTGGTCGTTAAAATTCCAACCCCCAAAAAATAGTTGCATGGCCGACGGCCAAGATAATTTTTCAGAAATGTGTACATTGTTGGGTGAGATAAATGAAATGAAGCCTAATGTTTTGGGGAAAGGACTTCTGAAGGCTTTCGGTGGACGCAGCACTCGTAGTCGACTTTTCATTTTACAAACAAATCAAGCGTTTTTCGAAATGCCTCTGTGTCTGACTAGTTGGTGACTCTGTTTCCTATTTTCTTTTGAAATATGTTTCGTGTGGGGGGAAAGCGAAAGTTGCCACCCCGGTGGCGCAGTGATCAAAGGCGCTGGCCTCTGATCATTCGTCCGTAAGGGGTCCGGGTTCGAATCCCGGTGAGGCATGGATGTTGTGTTTGTCTTACGGCACTGGCTCTCTCCCTTCCCTGGAACCAGTGACCCTAAATTAGGGACGGGCGACTGCTTATAGCCCATTGAGTTGCTCACGGTGGTCGTTAAACCTCCAATAAAAAAAAAAAAAAAATTTAACTACTCCGATGAGTAACCCTAAGGGCTAAAAGCTGTCGCCCTTCCCTAACTTAGGAACATTGGTTTTAAGGAAGGGACGGAACAAACGCCATCAAACAAACACACCTACCATGCCACAAGCGAGACTCGAGCTAAGACCCACCCCGGACGAACGGTCAGAAGCCAGCACCTCAGACCACTCAGACACCGGGGACGGCTGAAATGTCCTTGAACAATATTTACAGGTTTTGTCCCGAGACACACAAGTACACAAAAAAACTATCAGAGAAACGATTTTGTACAGTGAGCTTGAAAATTGAAAATGAGGTAGCCAATATTGTCTGCAAATTTAATTTTTATAGTTTTACATTCCCGGAGTTGCTAGATTTTTAATCTAGAAGATTATTTCGAATCACGCTGTATTCCGATATCTACGGCAAATCGATATATACCTATCATGAACATATTTGGGGATTATTATGGTAAATATAATACGGGGTGCCCACAAAGCCTTTTCCACATTACAAAAATTAATATAAAAAAATTATGTAAGTTAAAATAAAATGGTTGGCAACATAATTTAGTAGCACTCATAAAGTTTTTTTTTTCTGTAGTAGCATGCATAAAGTTTTTTTCTGTTCTTTAGGTGAGCGCTACTGCTGAATAATAGGAGCATTTCATCGCTAATGGCTTCCATGCAAGAAAAAGCGGCGTGCGTGTTGTGGTTCCAGGATGCCAAGTCGGTGGTTATTGTCCAGCGTCATTTCAGAAAAGAGTACAGACGATCACCACCGGACCAAAAAATCATAAAAGCTTGGTATGAAAAGTTTAAGGCAGCGGGTAGTGTTGGCCATCTACCCAGAACGGGCCGACCACCGATTACACATAAGACAGTTGCAGCTGTTCAGGAGACATTTCTGAGAATCCCCTGGAAATCCATTCGTCGTGCTTCACTGAAAACCCAGGTTCCCCGTGCCACGGTTCACAAAATTTTACACAAACATCTTCATCTGTATGCTTATAAGGTACAGATCGTTCAAGCTCTTCAGCATGATGACCGGCCCTCCGTGCTGCATTTGTGACGGAGATGTTGCAGCGCATAGCTCATGATAGTGATTATCTGCACCCTGTCGGTTTTTCCGATAAAGCCACATTCCATGTCTCTGGAACAGTAAATAGGCACAATGTGCGAATCTGGAGATCAGAAAATCCCCGTTATGTCATCGAACAACAGAGGCCTAGCCCTAAAGTGAACGTTTGGTGAGGCCTGATGCATGACAGAATCATAGGACCCTTCTTTTTTGCAGAGGCACAAGGTAACATGTAAAGTATACCTGGACATGCTGGAACTTTTTGTAGCACCTCAGTTGCATACAAACCAACCTTCGGTTATTTTCCAACAAGGCGGTGCCCCCAACATTGGTCAATAACTCTTCGTGAGTTCCTGAATGCCACATTTCCGGACAGATGGATTGGCCACAACGGTCCCATGATATGTCCAACTTGATCGCCCGCCATAACCCCTCCAGACTTTTTCTTGTGGGGTCATGTGAAAGACCAAATTTACTCTAGCAGTGTTCCTGATGTCGAGACATTGAAGAACAGAATAACGGATGTCATTGGTTCTGTCTCTGCTGCGATGTTAAGCAAAACATGGCGTGGGCTCGAATATTGCTTAGATGTTCTCCGGACGATAAATGGCGCCCATGTGGAGGTATACTGACACTGGAAAAAAACTTTACTTGTGCACCATCATTGTCGTGCAATCCCTTTCTTGTACCTATAATATTTTTATATCAATTTTTGTAATGTGGGAAAAATCTGTGTGGATATCTCTTTTGTTTTAGCTTCTCATAACACTGCGTTTCTTTTTTCTTTGTAACTTTTCATCTTTAAGCTCTAAATTTACTTTTGAGCTCACAAAAATAGCTTCCTTTGAAATGCGGGTGTCAAGTAAAATGCATCAGGCTCTTTATTGTTCAGTGTAATTTACTTCAAGACGCTGTGGTTATGAGAATTATTATGAAGGTTCAGTTTCTATTTAAACTTCAAAGCGGTCACTGTACACGCTTCGTCGAGCTTATTTTAGTTACTAGACCGCCCATCGGGTAAGAACTATGTCACTGTTTGTGTTCTGCATGCCTCATTGTTTGACAGGAACTATCATAGACAGTAAACTTTTAATGGAAAACTGGGTTTCTTCGAGCTCTCGTTTTGAGTGATCGCTCTTTATAAGAACTAAATCTGGGATTACAGCATGCTATCCGTGTCAATGACGCATTGAGGAACAAACTTTAAATTATTCACGACATGATACGTCATAGGTCTGACGATGTAGAGTGTCATCAAATAAAGTGCTAAAACTTTTTCGGCGGCATCATCTCTTAAAAATAACACACGCAAGGTGTGAGTAATTCTTTTCAAGATTGAGATCACTTATTTATTCATAAACAAATTTCATACATCGAACAGTGCATCTATGGGAATGAACAGTGCGGCAAGATGTGTCACCACGGGTTAGAACAAAAATTTATTTTTCTCGCAACGGATGAATTGATGCTGCGGGCGGGGAAAAAAATCGGAGCCTGAAATTCCGTGGCATTTTATTTTATCTTGGCTCTTGAAAAGCTGGAGTTTTTCTGAAGACTAAGATAGCTAAGAGAAAGTTCTTATTTCTTTTACTGTACTACATTTAACTGCAGCGCCGTATGAAAGTTTTTCAAGCGGAATTTATGTTTGTTTTTTTTTGTTTTTTTTTGATTGGTGGTTTAACGACCACCGTGAGCAACTCAATGGGCTATAAGCAGTCGCCCGTCCCTAATTTAGGGTCACTGGTTCCAGGGAAGGGAAAGAGCCAGTGCCGTAAGACAAACACAACATCCATGCCTCACCGGGATTCGAACCCGTACCCCGTTCGGACGAATGATCAGAGGCCATCGCTTAGACCACTGCGCCACCGGGGCGGCATGTTTGTTTTTGTAAACACGTATTGTCGAAATTCATCTAACGAAAATACTTCCGAATTTAATTGGAATATGGTAGCATAGATACAGCACCAAATACCAAAAAACGTTTACGCCCCTAGTGAGAAACCTGTGCAGTACAGGAATCCTGTAGGGCGTAAATTACAATTTCCGTTTTAGCCGCGCAAAAATGATTTTTTAAACTTCCTTATATATGCGACGATAAGTTCTACAGAAGAACGGACCAAGTTATGCATAAAGCACGTGCACTATCTACCAACAAGTAATTGGACACCCCTGCAATTGACGATATCTGCGGTCCTGATACACGTCACGGCCGCCGCCGTTAAATATCGTGGGGGAAACAACAACTCAACCTGTCGCATGCAAGATGCCACGCAGTTCGGAGCTCTCTGATTTCGAGAAAGGTGTAATCGTCGGGTGTAACAGAAATGGCCGATCCATACGTGACGTATCCAGCGAGTTGAAGTACCTAACATCGACAGTGGTCTACGTGATTGGCAAGTGGAAGATGAGAGGTGACTGTCGGATTATGCCTCGACCCGGTAGACCCACAAAGCTGGGAGTTAGAGACCGACGGGTGCTGGCCAGAGAAATTCGGAAGAATCGCACCAAATCGATGGGCTACATCCGCGAGAAGTTTCAACAGGCATCCGGGAGTGTTCTTTCGATGAATACCATCCGTAAGGAAGCCCATCTGCTCGGTTATCATGGACGTGCTGCCGCCCACAAGCCTTTGATCACCAAGTCCAATAGCGCTGCTCGGCTAACGTGGTGCACAGAACGTCGACAGTGGACCGTTGAACAGTGGAAACAGGTTCTCTGGAACGACGAATCAAGGTTCACCCTCTACCGTTCGGATGGCAGGGTTTGGGTTTGGCGTCTGCGTGCAGCACGCCACGCCTCCTGCCGGAATGTATTGTGCCAACTGTGAAGTTCGGCGGCGGTGGAATTATGCTATGGGGGTGTTTCTCCTGGTATGGCACGGGACCCTTGGTTGCAATTCCTGGTAGACTCAACGCCGAGACCTACTGCACCATTTTGGATGGCCATGCGCTTCCTACGTTGTGGCAGTTTTACGGGGTGGACCCATGTTACTTTCAGGATGACAATGCCACCTGTCATGTTGCGAGGTCCACCATGGCTTGGTATGGTGACAATGGGGTTAATCGAATGGACTGTCCTGCGCAGAGCCCGGACCTTAACCCTATCGAGCCCCTCTGGGACGAGTTGGAGCGTCGACTTATGGGGTGCCCCCACCGTCCGAAATCGGTGTAGGAACTGACCTGTCTTCTCCAAGCCGAGTGGAAGAAAATACCGCTAGCCGTCGTACAACGCCTGGTTGAGAGTATGCCCCGGAGGGTCGCAGCTGTAATCGCCGCTCGTGGAGGCTCCACCAACTATTGAAGGTGAATAAACTTCGTTTTCCTTTGCTATCACAGGTGTCCAATTACTTGTTAGTAGATAGTGTACTTTTTTCAGAAGACGCGCTGAAAACCATTATTAGAAAATATTGGTAGTCAGTGATATCGAGGAATCACTATTGAAACTAAGGTTATGCTTAAGGTGGACGTCAAGTAATTTTGCTTCCTATACTTCCAATGGAAAACCTTTTGTACACATTTCGTACACAATTAGTGTGTTCCCAAGGATGAAAATTTGAACATCGATTAAAATAACTTCATATTATAACTTGGAATACTTAATATTTTCTAAAACATAACCATAATTATATTAAAAATCAATAACTTTTCCTTTTGTGGTGTTGAAACCAGAAAAAATATGGCGCGACCTGTAATTTGATGACGCCAGTAGACAATGAAATGTTGGAATGCATAATTATGGTAATGTGTTAGAAAATATTAAGTTGTAAAATAAAGCTATTTTAATCGATGTTCAAATTTTCATTATTGGGAACTCATAATTGTGAAGAAAATGTGTACAGAAGTTTTTCCATTGGAAGTATAGGAAGCAAAATTACTTGACGTCCACCTTAAAGCATTAGCAGTCGAGGCGTGAACAAAAGTGTAGGTGAATTTTGTGGCTGCAATTTTTTTTTTTTTTTTTTTTTTTTTTGTCATTTTACGACATCAATGAATAATTTACATAAATTGCGGTCGTGCCATAATGTGGTTCACCAAATTTTGTATTAAAAGGAAAACATAATCTTGTGAATTACCATGAACTTTTATTTGGCAATGCACTAAATGCGCGTTTTATTTGTTAGTCGTGTGGCATTGTGGTCAGCAAAATCTGGTGATAAAAATAGCCGATATACCTAAGAAAGGATAGTGTTATTCATCCATAATGAAACACACGCAAAGAAAAGAAAGAACATGCCGTGAAGATGAATGCGAAGATAATAATTCGTCACTGCTTGATCCACAAAAATTATTCATACCACTAGCAGGTTGATTCCCCCAGACTTGTGCGCAGTTATGACAGAAGTAAAACGAGGTTGTCTGAAAAACATCCTTTGGCCACTGCCCTTTATTAACGGAAGATAAAAACCCCTTTGACAGCGAAAAAATAGCTGCTTGCAGTGTGTGTGTGTGTGTTCCTCATAAGTCCACGACGGAACATTGACCGTCGCGGTTGGTTACAGTCAAAAAAATTCAAAATAAAGCTAGATAACGATTACAAATCTGTAAAGATAGAAACTGTGTTGGAACAATGAATATCGTTTACGTGGAAATATAAATGAAATATAACGGTTGAGGTCGCTTTGTGCGGAGAGATATACAATAACATACCAAAGGCTCACGTCCTCCTAATGTTACAAATAACAATGACAAATGCATTGTTCGCCCGTATCTGATGACTGATTTGCACAGGGATACCGCATTTTCCTGAATGGAAAACGACATCTTTCTTAGGGAAGAAGTTCCCTTCCTCTGGGGAAAATTCGACATTTGCTAATGCTTTGTAGCAAAATATTTTCATTAATATACGAAGGTTAGTCGATAACTGTCCTTAACATACAGGGTGTTTCTAAAATGTTTTGCCAAACTTTGGGAACTTGTACTACCACCGATTCTGATCAAAAGTTCATGTAAACATAAATATAACCTTTCTTTGCCGGTGGTAGAATTGAAATCGCGTCTCCCTACTCCGTAGCCACTGTACTTCCAACTGAACTTCTCCGGCAAAGGCTTATCGCTACAACTTTGCAGATTCGACCTATACGTCACCACAGTAGTAGGTCATCTACGTCACGTTACATCATCCCTCCCCCTTGAAAAAGGCGGGGTCACAAAATCGCAGGTTTTGGGGTCAGCCGACAACAATGCTTGAAGAACCAGCTCATTGTAAAAGAAGGAATTTTTATTAATTCCGCACGATGTATGGATGAATCATCACACATATTTTTGAAACTCGAGGACAGAGGGTTCATTTATGTTTGGACGGCAATATAACCTTTCTTTGTCGGTGGTGGTATTCGAACTCACATGTTCCACTCTGGACCGGCTGTGTTCTTCCATCTTAATCGCGTCGGCAAGGCCCATCGCTGCAACACTGCCAATTTAATTCATGCGTCACAGCAGTAGTAAATCTACGTTATATTATGTAATACATTACTTAGGGCCGGTAAAGCGTTCCTACAGATATATACAGGGCGTAGAGTAACGTCGCTCACAAACCACTTCACAGGCGAATAGAAGCTGATAGTGGAACCAACGGGATTGATGTCAGTGCCATAGGGCCGATCCCATGAGCTCAACATCGACGACCCTAGTGACGGATTCTCACCCAAATACTTTCGTCTCCTTAGTGTACAGCCTAAATTCGCCCGTTGAACCCCAATTTTTATAGCCGATTTGTAGTAAACAAGTGATGCTCTCCAGCTTTGCAGTTGATATGTTTGCTCCATGTGTTATGTTTTCGCAGTTCGGTGAGCCAAGTTCTCGAATTCGCAGCTAGCGGAGCTGATGTCGAGCTGATGTGATCCGCCGTCTGGCACTTATGGCAATCCCGTTGGTTCCACATCGTTATGATCCTCCGATTGAACGCTTTCCAAAAGAGCGTATACAGGATATTCAGTAAAGTCGCGCACCTTCCGTTTCACATCGCGTGTGAAGCCGCAGGTGCGCGACTTTACTGTATATCCTGTATACCCCTCTTTTGGAAAGCGTTCCCCGCCCTATGTTGACATAGGTTTTCATCATCAGAATTGGCTGTAGAACAAGTTTCCGAAGTTTGGACAAACATTTTAGAACACTCTGTGTTTATAAAATATATTAACACAATTGAGAACTCTCAAAGGCATCATTTTTCAAAATAGCCTCCTTGGTGTTCAACAAAGCATTTGTTTCAGCTTTGAACGAGCTTCTCTAAGCCATAATTGCAGCACTTCCTTCAGTCAGTTCTTGGTGCCTAACAGAGTTCCTCTTAAGGCACCATAGGCAGGACATATTACCACGTGAGCAGAGCCACGTGTATTCCAAAATACAAGAGTGAACAACATTTTTGCACCTGTTGGTTGAGTTCGAACTAATCTTTGATCGTCCATCTTGGACGTTTCCGTTCCAAACTGTGACGTTCAGTCTCCAGCTCGTGAAGTACAAAACTTGTTTTGCTCGACAGTGTTTATGGTTCAAATTAAACCCCGAAAATAAGTTCGCTGTAAATCGCTCTGCTTATTAAAGCATAAACCTGCAGTAACTGGCTTCACTGTGAAGCTTACTGAAATGCTCCAAATAGCTTAATGTAGCTCTGAAATGCTTAATTACATATGAAAGAGCTAATTTCGCACAGAATACTAACGACTAGGGGAATTAACAAGCATACTTACACTGAGGTGCTAAAAAAACTGGTAAGGGCGGCACCATTTCCGTTGCATGCCACCAAACCCATGCGGGGAAGTGTATGGTCCGCAAACATATACACTATATTAACAAAAGTCACCGGACACCCCTTAAAAAGCAAATGGACGGATCCGCTACGTTGTTAAGATGCGCGGTACAGCGGCAAACGGTATAAAAACAAGCCTGCAGCTGACCGCAATCACATCGCACTGTGAGGTTGAGTGAAAATGTCGCGGCGGGAGAGAACTTACTTTCGGAAAAGAAAGATTGTTGGGTGTTATATTAGTGGATTGTTCATAAAAGAAACCGAGAGGCGTATAAACATACCCAAGTCAACTGTTTTGGACGTACTGAATAAGTGGAAAACACATGGCGTTCCTTAAGCAGCAAAACGTACCGGCAGACAAAAGGAAATAAGCTATAGAGGATGTCGAAGCCTCAGGAGAGTCGTTACAGCTAATTGACGGAGTACTGCACAAGACCTCAGTGTACAGATGAGTAAAAACGCTGGAACCTCGGTATGTACACGTACCATTCGCAGAGAACTTCATTTTTCGTGCGGCTGCTCATAAGCCTTTCATCTCCACTCGGAATGCTAGTCGTCGTTTAGCATGGTGTAAAGAACATTTATCCTGGACCGTAGATCAATGGAAAAGGGTCCTATGGACTGATGATTCCAGATACACGATCCATCAGTCTGATGACCGTGTGTGAGTATAGCGGTAGCCGGGGGAACGCTATTCACCACAGTGTACTGTTCCTATGGTCAAGTTTCGAGCTGGCAGTGTACTCGTGTGGGGGTGTTTTTCGTGGTATGGTCCCGGTCCATTGGTTTTCGTAGACAAACCTGTTAACCAGCACGTCTACCTCGATATTCTGGACAATTATACCCTACCAACTCTGTGGCAATATTATGGAACCGAGCTTTATTGGTACCAGCAGGATAATGCACTGAGCCATAAAGCAAGGACTGTTACGGCGCGGTTTGACGACAATTCCGTATCGTGTGTATACCTGGTCAGCACAGAGCCCTGATCTTAATCCCATAGAGCACCTATGGGATGAATTAGAGCGCCGCATAAGAAGTTTGGAACCAAGGCCTACTACTGAGCAATAGTTAGTGGTAGCATTATATACTGAATGGAAGCGCATAGTGTTGCAAAACCTTGTCGAAAGCATGTCTCGAAGGGTCAGTGCATACATTAAGGCCAAAGGTGAACAGACACCGTACTAATGTATATCGATAAATGCTATGTTGTGTTTCTCTTCTAGGTGTCCGGTGACGTTTGTCTATATAGTGTATATAGAGGCAGATATCTCCGCAAGCTCAAGTAGTAGCATTCGCAGTTCAGATGGTAGCTTATCAGGATCTAAGCGATTTTGAATGTGGTATGATAGTCGTCGCTCGAAAGATGGGTCACTCCATCTCGAAAATTACCACGGAATTTGGATTTATACGGTCAACAATTTCAAGGATGGACATGGACTACATAAACTTAGAGGAAAGTCCAGAGTGCGAAACCGGTGTGGCAGTAAAGACTAGCTGATGACCATTAACCTGTACCGTCCAATTGCGGACTCCACAGGGTTAAGCGAACTCTCTCGAAAATGATAGTGACGGCGTTGCGAGTAATCCTGCCAGGATCCGACATTCTCCCATCCGGAAAGAATCAGTCCGTAGACCTGCAGCTTGCTGCTACCCCCGTGGGCCGGCACTTCTCGCCTCTCCGTCATGACCCTGGTGTGCGTGCCATTTGGGCAGGAGCTAGAAAAAATTGAAAATCCCTGGACGATCGTGGATATCGTCGTCTGGCACGCATCGTAACATCCACCCGGAGTGCAACATTGCCGCAAATCACAGCGCAATTCAATGCTGTGGCCAGCAGTAGCATCAGCGTTCGGACAGTGCATCGTTCCTGTGTTCTATGGGGTTCCTGAGACAACGGCCCACCCGGGTTCCAGTGCTGATCCGATGGCACAAGGCTGTGCACCGCCTGGGCTCGGGGACACCACCATTGGACGCAAGACGACTGGAAACTTGTAGCCCGGTTTGACGAGTCGCGGTACCAATTGTTTCGGACAGATGGCAGATTTTTGTTGTGGCGACAACCCCTCGAGACAATGGATCCCGCATGCTTACATGGGATATTGCAGGACGGCAGTGGCTCTGTCATCGTGTGGGGTGTTTTCAGCTGGTACGCATTAGGACCTCTCATTCGTCTGCATACCGCTCGTGCCAGCTGAGGCTACGTAACCATTCTTGGGGATCCTTTGCACCCGGTCATAGCATGCAACCACTCCGACCCGCGCGAGGTCATTCAACACGGCAATGCGACACCGAACACATTCACAATCGTTCGATTGCAGATGGAGGAGCATTTCACGGAGTTTGGCGTCCTCACTTATCCCCTTCCCCTCGTTCGCCGGATTTAAACGCTATTGAAAACATTTGGGATGTTGTTCAACGTGCCGTCAATGCCAGGATTCCACCACCCGCGAGTCTTAGGAAATTGTAAGACACTCTTTAGGAATCATGGTGTGCACTGTCTCCGCAGTACTACAAAGAGCTCGTGAAGTCCATGCCCCGTCGCGTTGTTGCAGTTATCCCATCGCGAGGAGGACCAACGAGGTATTAGAGAGGTTCACAGTTTTTTTGGAATTTCAGTGTACCGTGTCCTCTATTTCTTAATTGATCCTTTGCAGGAATATACACGGTCGAGTCACATTATTTTGACCACCGGCTAATATCCAGAGTAACCGCCGTGTGCATCGCGGACAGCATCTAGACGGGCTGGGAGTGACTCAATAACGTGTTGGAAGGTGTTCACAGGTATGTGGAGCCATGCTGACTGCAGTGCATCTAACAGCTGCTGGAGAGTGCATGGTGAAGGATCCATAGAGCGAACAACACAATCGAGGTGGTCCCACAGATGCTCGATTGGGTTTACGTCTGGGGAATTAGGGGTCCAGGGAAATACTTTGAAGTGTTATTCGTGCCCTTCCAACCACTCTCGGACATTTCTAGCTGTGTGACACGTCGCATTGTCGTGCTGGAAGATCCAATCCGCCCCAGGAAAGACAATCAGCATGTATGGGTGTACGTTTTCTGCAATGATGGATTCATAACGAATTCGATCCATAGTGCCTTCCATAGGTATGAGTGGACCCAGGGAATGCTGCGAAATATTCACCAGCGCTGGCCTCTGATCATTCGTCCGTAAGGGGTCCGGGTTCGAATCCCGGTCAGGCATGGGTGTTGTGTTTGTCTTACGGCACTGGCTCTCTCCCTTCCCTGGAACCAGTGACCCTAAATTAGGGACGAGCGACTGCTTATAGCCCATTGAGTTGCTCACGGTGGTCGTTAAACCTCCAATCAAAAAAATATATTCACCAGACAATAACGCTGCCTTCACCAGCTTGTGTTCTGCTAGCAATGGTTGAAGAGTGTTTGCTCTCCGATGTTTCTCGCCTTATATGTCAATGTCCATCAGTTCGATGAAGCAGAAACGGTGACTCATTGGAGAAGGCAATCCCTTGCCAATCAGCGGCGGTCCAATTCCGATGCTGCCGTGCACATGTAAGCCTTTTCTGCCGATGCACCTTCGCTAGCATAGGTGCAGCGACCATCCGTCTGCATCGGAGCCCCATAACCAGCAGGGTCCGCTGAAACGTCGTTTTCAACACACTTCCGGTAGCCCCCTGGTTCATTCGGGCAGTGAGTTGCTCCACTGTAGCTTGTCAATCGGCCCTCACGCACCTACGCAGCCGACGTTCACCTCTCACATCAATGGCACGTGGTGCTCCTCAGTTTCTACGTTGCTTATTCGCAATGGGGCCATTTCTACAATCACGATGCACTTTTACCGCAGCAGCACGCGAACAGTTCACAAACGGCGCTGTTTCAAAAATACTGCCACCCATTGTCCGAAAGCAGATAATCATCCCTTTTTGCAAATCTGATTAATTGCTCCATTTATCCATGATAGCAACGAGTGATATGTTTTCATGATGCCTAGAGCACCCCTTTTATACTCTCCAAGCCAGTTCACGACACGTGTCTTCTTTCATTGGCTACGCGCTGTTGACGTCAAAAGTAGGAGGTAGTCACAATAATGTGACTCGACTGTGTATATTTAGTGAACACTCTAAGTTCAGTCAATAATTTTGATCACAGGAAATATCAAAGGCAGAACATAACTAGAATTCGTAATCAATCAACTATCGCTTCAACATCAGAATATATCAAGTACTCTTGACATAGTATAATCGTAATATCTCATCAACGCTCGACCAACAATCCAGATTATGAACCAGAAAGCGTAAACATTGAGTGTCTCAAATCAAATCTCTCATACAAATCAGCTCTCACCGCATAAATCAACTCCTGCGATATATCAAATCAACTTCCGCAGTACAAATCAACTAACTCTGATACATTTCAAAACAGTACCCTTATTATCAGCTTTCGCATACGTCGTTCTCTTGACCTGCCGTCAGGTTGCCACAACACAAATTCTGGACCGAGAAAATATGGCGTTCAGGCAAAGAAATACTTAACGAGAATAAATCAAAATTGACATACGAAAAGAGAAACTTAAAAAGAAGTTTAAGTCAGACTATGCGGCACAGGCTGTTTATCGTGTAAATCCATATGTCCTCTCCAGTGATGATTCTTTTCAAATAAACGTCATTTCCGTAACTATAGTGGCCCAAAATGCGCTGCCGCCCCGGTGGCGCAGTGGTCTAAGCGATGGCCTCTGATCATTCGTCCGAACGGGGTCCGGGTTCGAATCCCGGTGAGGCATGGATGTTGTGTTTGTCTTACGGCACTGGCTCTCTCCCTTCCCTGGAAACCAGTGACCCTAAATTAGGGACGGGCGACTGCTTATAGCCCATTTGAGTTGCTCACGGTGGTCGTTAAACCTCCAATCAAAAAAAAATGCGCTACGAGATGTTGAAGCCATTGCGTTTGGTTACGTTTGAGAGAAGTTTTGGTATAAATCTTGCACAGACTACACGGAATTTAAGTACAGGGGTTGGACAGAATAATGTGAACACCACGCTCACAGACATGACTTTTAATGAGCATGGTTGTGGGCAACCTTTCTAATGCGCAGTTTTACTCGTTTCAGCATGTCCGTTGTCACTGACTCGACCGCAGTAACAATGCGGTTTTTGAGCTCATCCAGGGTTGTAGGCAACGGTGGCATATACATAATATCCTTAACATACCCCAAAAGAAGAAGTTACACGGTGTTAGTTCCGGTGACCTAAGTGGTCAGCTGTAGAGCACCAATTCATGGGGTCCACTGCGACCAATCCAATGGCAAGAGAGCACTTCGTTGCGGAAACGCTGAACAGCACAGTGCTAATGAGGCGGCCCCGCAGTGACAGTGGCGCTCTCTCATGGTGCCCTACTAAAACTCGGTGATCTCCTCTTTCAATTTGGTGTATGCCCAGGCCATACACGGTTGATAGGTATGGAATTATGCTCTTCTGAAATCAGACGAATCATTTTGAATTACCCTTTATATGTTCCTCTCAGTTTGATGAAGAAGTGACTGAAGAAGGCTGAGAACTGGGCTATTTCAATATTACTCTGTCCGTCTTAAGCTGCGCAGTCAGAATTCTGAGTAGTAAATCAGATTCTGCATCACCTAGCGGGAAAAAATCACATCAGAAAGTCTGGAAACTGCATGGGGGAAATTTTTGTACATACAGCAAAAGGGATTTTCAAAACAGGACTTCGAAGCTCGGATGTAATAATAAGAATAGCTAATATATTTTTACGTTACATAGCGTGAAAATGTGCAACCAGAAAATCAGAAGTATGCGTATAAAATTGATTGCGATTAAAACTGTGTAGTGCTAAAAGGCATTTTTCCGAACTCAGCCGGTTCAGTGGTCAGAGGGTCTGACCGGAGCCGAGACTGAGTCCTGGATGGGACATTGGGGTCGCGCCCTTCCTGCGGCAAGCTCTTCTGCGACCAGCAGCCCCAGATCAGGGACGGACACCTGCCTATAGAATTATATGTCCCCTATCGTCGGTAAACCCCGAAAACAACAAGTTAAAGATTCCACTTGTGGAAGCGATGATATCGCACAAGACATCCAAATTTGCGCCATAATACGGGAAAATGTTCAATTAAAAAACTGGAAAAGATATGGAAAATTGCACTACAGAAAACAGATGCATAAGGAGTTTCCGAAAAAAGGACTAGGTGTGACGTTTAGAAGCGAGAATACTGAGCAAAGCTTTTGAATGTAGATTAGAAGCGAGAATATTGAACAACCTTTTGAATGCATATTATGAGTCTTAGGATAATTGGAGAAAAGAAATATCGGTACATAAAATAATTTTTAGTGCGACTTTTAGAAACGAGAATATTGAGCAAAGTTGACGTACTGATGGACGGACGCAGTGATGCTGTAAGAGCGTACTTGTCTTGAAAGGACGTGTTGCGAAACTGATCTTTGGTTTGAGCAGCTGCGTCTTGAAAAACAACCTTTTGAAAGTATATTGTTAACCTTAGAATAAGTGGAGAAAAGAAATATCGGTCCACAATTCTTCAATAAAAAAAAATGGGATACTTGTGAAATTGCAGTGGTTGATATCACGATTTTGTTTGGTAGATACTGCAGCTACAGTATAAAAATGGATGAAATCGATGTCCACACCAGTTTGTTGGTTATGTTGGGGGGGGGGGTACACGAGGCCTGAGCTTATAAACCCAAGAAGAGGCAGAGTCTGCAAACAGGATATTCTTCAATACATTGCTAGCAGGATTTATCCGCAGGACTTTGCTACGCAGGTAACATGACAGATGCCTGCCTAAAAGAAACGGTGAAAAAGGAAAATAAAAGCAAAAGCAAACTTCTTTGTCCCAGAAAACCTATTCCCATCTTAACATTGGTGTTGGATTCATACTTTTCGAAATGAATCCAGCCACATTCAATCTCAGAACAATATTCTGAAATCGCAATGTGGTTTGAGGAAACGTAGAAGTCGATAGTTTGATCCATTTGCCAATATACATATGCGTGCGTGCGTGTGTAGGTATATATGCATGCATGTCTAACGGGGAAACGCATTTTCTCGGAGAACAATATGTTCCAGAGAGGACGCAGCCTTCAGACGAAGCAAAAAGTAAGAACGGTGTAGTTATGTCAAAGCAGTGCATCCCGTAATTTTTCTGAATGAAATAAACATTTTTATGTGCATAAATAATGCCCATCTTCTGAAAGCCAGAGTTTTTGCCATAAATCTAATGGAATCGATCACAAATATTCTCATCTCCGAAAATACCTTAGGAATTGCAATCCCCATGTGCTGTTTTCCATGTATGGATTCAAGTAGGAAGACTAACAGACATTGAATTCCCTGGGCCCTGTAGCGCGCATCAACTACAGTAGCTTGCAGGCACATCGGAGGTTGGCGTTTCCGTAGGCTGACTCTCAGTTTTCCTACACAATATATACTGAAGAGTCGAATCATTATGACCACCCGCTTAATATGATGTTGGTCCTAAACGTGCCTCCAAAACAGCTCTTATCCAGCAAGCCATGGATTCTCCAAGATTTCTAAAGTTGTCTTGCTGTATCTGGTACCAATATGCTACAGCTTTTTCAACTCTTGTAAGTTATATGGTTGATCCGCTGCAGAATAGATTTTATGTTCCAATGCAAACCACAGATGCTCAATCGGGTTGATGTCTGGGGAATTTGCAGAGGGGATTTAATGTGTTCCATTGCAAACCACAGATGCTCAACTAGATTTATGTCTGGGGATTTCGGAAGCCAGGGCAATTCCTGTAAGTCTTCCACAAGTTCCGCTAACGATTCTCGAACGATCCGCGCAGTGTAGCATGACGCATTATCCTGATGAAAGAAGGCACTACTAGAGGGGGATACCGTTGCCATGAAAGGATGCACCTGGTTTTCAATTAGGTTTAGGTAGGTAGTACAGGCGTGGTTTCCTGGACACACTGGACCCAGGTTTTTCCAAGAGACCATTGCCCAAAGCATAACACTTCCTCCACCGGCTTGTTTTCGTCCCACTGTGCATCCTGGTGCCAACACTTCCTTAGATAAACGACGTACACGTACACAACTGGGATTGGCCAACATGGTCCAACGGGAAACGAGATTCATTGGACCAAACGACCTTCTTCCAATCATTCAAAATCCAGTTTTGATGTTCGCGTGCCAATTGTAGGGACTTTCGACAGTGAACCGAGGATAGCATGGGTACTTGGAGTAGTCTGTGTCTACGCAACCCCATGTTTAGTAGGGTTCGACGTACTGTGTGTTGTGACACACTGCTGCAGTCACCACTATTCAAATTACCGGCGTGTTGCACCACAGTATCCCTCCTGTCCGCTCGTACCATACCTCTTCGCTCACCTCTAGCATCGATGAGCCGTGGTCAGCCCACACCCTAAGTTGTCCGAAGAGGTTTCCCATCTTCGGGCAACTTTTTAAGGTACTAACCACGACTGACCTTCAGCACCCCAAAATCCCAGTTGTCTGGCCATTAGAATTTGGATTTTGTCAAACTCGCTCAAATCCGCTGCCTTTCCCATCTGCACTGCTAAACACAGCTGAGTATCTGGTGTTATTTACACTGTTTCATGACTTTCACACGCGCCGTTTACCTGCACTTGCTTCAATTTACACAAAGAATTGCTGGTCATAATGTTTTAGCTCTTCGGCGTGTAAAATGTGCGCAAAATGTCTGGTACGGTAGGTGGTATGCAATGCAATTTTTTTCAATTGGCCTTTTAGAAGTGGAGATATGGCTTCAAGTATTAATACAAAGCAACCTTAATTTTTCGTAATTTGGACTTATGCCCCTTAGTGGCGTAACTTTTCTCTTACAACCATTGTAACCGAGAGATCTTCAATTTTAGCCCAATGATTTTAGCGTAGCGTGGATGTTATTTAAATGTTTATCTTTTCCCCATGATCGGTGGGTTTTGAGAACATTAAGATGACGTATACGATATTCGACTCGCCTTTCTTCTGTTTAGGAGGATTTTTATTTGTAACCTTTATTAGGACGAGCAACAGATTCTGTATGCAGAGAGCACTGAAGCCAAATTTTTTAGCTTACGGCAGCGGCATTTTAACAAGGGATACCGTGAATAACGGATCCTATGTGTTCTCTGCGTAAGGTGACCAGATATCAGGACAAAATAGCGCGACGTCCCCAAATCGGCACCTCATTTGGGGACACATATGCACAAATATCGAATATGCAAAAAAAAAATGGGAATGAAAAAGAAAAAGAGAGAAAGAAAGGAAAATCCAAAATTGCATTGTTTCTGTAAGTGATATATTACATCAGAAAATAAAAATATTAAAAGGATATATCTTGCATATGTAAAATTTTGGTAACTTGTGCCGACAAAGCAGAGCTATGATGGAAAGAACATACTCTGCAAAAGTGAAACACTTTACCTTAGATACCCGTGCTGAGTTAAGAGTAAGCTGCATAATTCCTATATTTTTCTGAAGAACGAAATGCATTGAGAATTTTCTTATTTTATAAAAGTCAAAATTTGGCGTCTAAGCCCTGTTATCTGACAGTTCGGCCTAGTGGGTTCAGGTTCGAGTCCCGGGTAAGGCATAGGTGGTGTGTTTGCCTTACAGCACTGACTCTCTCCATTCCCTAGAACTAGTGTCCCTAAATTAGGCTCGGGTGAGTACTGTAGCCCTTTTTTCTTTTTCAAGTTTAACGAACACTGCGATTAACTCACAGTGGTCGTCAAACTCTAGAACGCCGCCCCGGTGGCACAGTGGTCTAAGCGATGGCCTCTGATCGTTCGTGCGAAAGGGGGCCGGGTTCGAATCCCAGTGATGCATGGATATTGTGTTTTTCTTACGGCACAAGCTTTCTCCCTTCCCTGGAACCAGTAGCCCTGAATTACGGACGGGCGACTGCTTTAAAACCCATTGAGTTGCTCACGGTGGTCGTTAAACCTCCAATCAAAAGAAAAACAGAAATGGGTACTTTTTTTGTTGGAGGTTTAGCAACCACCGTGAGCAACTCAATGGGCTATAAGTGCTGTCGCCTGTCCCTAATTTAGTGCATCTAGTTATAGGGAAGGAGGAGAACCAGTGCCATAAGACAAACACGACATTCATGTCTCACTGGTATTTGAACCTAGCCCCATCTCCAACGAATGACCAGATGCCAGCGCTTAGACCACTGCGCATCAAGCAAGAACGGGTACAACGAAATCTAATTTTAAGAACATAGTTCATTCCGCGTGTTATGAGCAGGTAGTGAAGTCTAAATTTGAAGACATTTGAGAACAAAAATCAAAAATTCGAGTGCAGTTTTCTTTCTCAAAGGCATCAGACATTTTGGGGGACAGTAAACAAAATTCGAGGACTGTCTTCAAGAATTCGCAGCATCTGGTCAGCTTATCTTTGCGTATATTCATACAGCATTGCAAATATCATCAAGCTGCTTAATTATTCACGTGCTATTTAGACAATATAAATTTTGAGGTTACTCACCTTTATTCCCTAAATCATTTAGGAGGTTTTCGCCTCTACACATTTCCAACACGTATTTTTCTTATTTACATCGTGGTTCGAGGCCGCAACACAAAAAAAAAAAATCATTTTCAACTCACACAAACATCACTCCCCCTCCCTCTTTTCCCTATGACCAAATTCAGATTCAAAATAATCCACCACAAATATACACAATTGAACTCCCTAAAACACTTTAATCTAATTAAAACATCAATCAATAAAAACCTATTTACACATTTCCTAAAACGTCAAAGTTAAAAGCTGTAGCCCAAAATTATTTACAATTGCACATCAGTGCCCAATTAAAATAAACCCCAAAACCTGACACAACCACTATATCCAACGCTGACGGACCTCTCTCCCCTCAGAAACAAGCATAACAACCAAGCACTTTCAGCCGGCATCGTCTGGAACATTCGCTACGTTTCGTGTATGGTGACGGGTGGTACATCTGTTGCGTCCGCTCCTTGAAAATAGCCAGGGCGGTGGTTAAAAGTGCTTGGTTGTTATGCTTGTTTCTGAGGGGAGAGAGGTCCGTCAGCGTTGGATATAGTGGTTGTGTCAGGTTTTTGGGTTTATTTTAATTGGGCACTGATGTGCAATTGTAAATAATTTTGGGCTACAGCTTTTAACTTTGACGGCCGCCCCGGTGGCGCAGTGGTCTAAGCCGCTGGCCTCTGATCATTCGTCCGTAAGGGGTTCGAATCCCGGTGAGGCATGGATGTTGTGTTTGTCTTACGGCCCTGGCTCTCCCTTCCCTGGAACCAGTGACCCTAAATTAAGGACGGGCGACTGCTTATAGCCCATTGAGTTGCTCACGGTGGTTGTTAAACCTCCAATCAAAAAAAAAATTAACTTTGACGTTTTAGGAAATGTGTAAATAGGTTTTTATTGATTGATGTTTTAATTAAATTAAAGTGTTTTAGGGAGTTCAATTGTGTATATTTGTGGTGGATTATTTTGAATCTGAATTTGGTCATAGGGAAAAGAGGGAGGGGGAGTGATGTTTGCGTGAGTTGAAAATGATTTTTTTTTGTTGCGGCCTCGAACCACGATGTAAATAAGAAAAATACGTGTTGGAAATGTGTAGAGGCGAAAACCTCCTAAATGATTTTGGGAATAAAGGTGAGTAACCTCAAAATTTATATTATCTTTGCGTGCTGGCTGGGTGATCTGGTATGTTGGGGTGGCGACTACAGGTTTCTAATCCAGACAGAGCATCCTATTAAGGGCATTAAAAGAAAGGCCCACAGCACTGCAAGAAATATAGATCTGAAGTGCCAAATTCGGAGTACGTGACCAAATATTTCTGAGAGTTCAATTGATGTTCACGTCCAGCAGGGTCATACAGTTTTGCCTATTCTTGAAAAGAACCTATGACTAAAAAAAATACACCGCATTACACACCCAATTATCCTAGGGGCGTATCCGTTTTTGGCAAGAGACGGTTTCCTACAAGTCCTTCTGTAGCATATGATGTTCAAATATATATTTGTCATTAACATTCATGTCTTCTTTACTTATTTGTTAATGATTGATCATTGATTTAACATAAATATAGGCATTTCAATCTTAGTAAAGACTTAGGAATTTTTTTAACTTAACGAAAAACGTTTGTCCAGATTACTAGGATGGGGGAGGGGAGACTACAGTTTAGATTAGAGGGGCTTCAGCCACCCTGAAATGGTCTGGCAACGCCCAAGCCGGGGCATAACCGGTCGCAGTACCAAACGAAACAGCAGCACAACGTTAGAGATGGGCTAGGGTGGGCTTCAGCCCACCCAACTTTTCTTTGAGCCCACCTTTTAGCGCCCACCCCTTCCAAAAAAAAATATTTAAGCAGTGAGAACGTATAGCGGGTGCAACCATCTCAGATTCTTGGAAACTTCGATAAATGCATGTGAATTTCTCGAATTCACTAAAATTTTGTTATGTAAAATTAATTCCGTGTGAAATTTAATTTTTGTGCTTATGGGAAAGGGAGGGGGTCTATAAATATTTAAGAGAGTAGTAGGAAAAAAACAATTTCTGTAATTATAGTTTTAAAGGATGAGATAGAGGGAGAGAGAAAGAGAAATACACAGTCGTATCAGAATAATATGACCACCTACCTAATAATAGGAATAACCACCCTTGGCCCGGATGACAGCGGCGAGACGGCATGGCATAGACGAAATAAGGCCCTGGAAGGTTACCTGAGGCACACGTGCCCATTCGGACTGTAGCAGAGCACGGAGGTACCAGAGATGACTTAGTTGTGGGTCGACACGTCGAACTTGTCGATCCGAATAATCCTACAAGTGCTCTATGGGAACGCCTTTGCCGTGGCATAACCGTATAGGTCGGGCGATTTCGCCGGCCAAGAGAGACATCTCTGTCGTATTCTTGGAACCAGTCTCGCACCCCATTAGCGACGTGGCACGACGCATGTCCTGTTGGTAGAAACCATCACCACCAGGGTAAACGTCCAACTTGAAGGGAGGGATGCATGTAGTCAGCGAGGGTGGACAGGTAGCTACTGGGATTCAGGGACCCATCCAGTGGCACCAGCGGTGCCAAGTCATACGAAGAAAATTTCCCCCAGACATGTAAACTGCCACCGCCGGGCTGCACTTGACCAAAAAGCGTGTTCGGGTGTTGGTTTTCGTGTGTCTGACGCCGTATCCGCTACCGCCTATTACTTCTGTGGAGTAGAAACCTCGATTCGTTGGAGAAGGCAACCTTTTTCCAATCTTCCACTGCCCAATGACGGTAATCCCATGCAAACTGCAGGCGTCGTTGCTGATGGACCTGGATTAACATGGGCGCCTTGACGCAGCGTCGACTCCGGAGACCCATGCGTAACAGGGTTCGCCCTACTGTTATTGAGGAGCACGTACCTGGGTGCCCCAGCGTTAATTTGCATGGCCAATTAGTGCACTGCTGCGCGTCGATTGCCCTTTACGAGTCGACGGATGCGACGTTCTCCTCTGGGGTCGATGGCCTTTGGAGCTCTACAGTTATGACGTCAGGAGGTACTCGGTGTGCCAGCGGTCCATTCTTGGTACACCCTTACTACAGCACCTCGCAAACAGCCAACGAAATCTGCTGTTCCTGAGATGCTTCCACCCTTGGCGCAGTAACCGATGATCATTCTTATTTGAACGTTCGTCAAATCACTACCTCTGACCATTGTGCTCACGTAACGCACTATGGCTCATCTGTCCTGGCCGGCCGCTTACATCTCTGTGTGGTTAACCTTGTGACGCGCACTCTGTAGCGCGCCTGGGCGGGTACATTATCATTCCGGGGGTGGTCACATTATTCTGATACGCCATTGTAGATATTCCTTGTCAGGATACAAACCAAAATTCATTAATAAATAGCCTCATAAAAACCAAAACAAAAAAAGGTAAAAAAAAAAAGAGGAACTAAGTAAGCTAAAATTGCGAAGAAGTAGTAACTTTCCACAGGGATTCGTATCCATGATTCACATAATAAATACATTGAATAAATAATACGTATAGCATTTACTTGAAAACTTTTTTTACTAGGGATAACATTATCAGCGTGGGGTAAAATTCACATGACAGGAATATTTTGCCAAAATTACTACCAACCACTTCAAATTTTGTGCACCTCTCCCGATGCTTAGCCCCCAGATAAACCACCCAGTTCCGAGCTGCTGACGTCGCTACTGCGGAACAGTAATAGTTAAGTGTTTATATTTAATTGTTGAAGCAGTGTATTTTCAACTTTATGTCTTGCACAGCACTGCTTGCTTAAAATAGGTGAAAAAGAATAGTTATTTCTAATGACGGAGCTCCAGATTGCGTGAACTCTCACCTCCAAATGCCTTTTTCAAAAAAGAAAAAAATTGGTCCGGCGCAATTTTTGGATTTAAGGGAAAATATCCTATAAGAAAGAAACTGCTGAAAACACTAGCCATTAAAAATTAATCTTAAAATTATTCAGACTACCAGGATTCATGGGAAAGACTGCTGACGGTTGAAAACATAAGTTCAAAGTGATAAAACCTCAAACGCAGGAAGCGCAATTATACACATTCGAGTCACATTATTGTGACTACCTCCAATTTTTGACTTCAACAGCGCGTAGCCAATGAAAGAAGGCACTTGTCGTGAGCTCGCTTGCAGGGTATACAACGTGTACTGCAGGTATTCTGAAAACATATCGGGCCACGCATGGCTTAGTGGTCAGCGTTCGTGACTGCCACGGAGGAACCACAGGTTCGATCCCGAGCAGGTGTGAACACTCGAACCACTACATAAGCGCCGTGTGTCGGATGGGCACGTTAAGCCGTCGGACCCCGGGTACTGGCCCCCCGGTAATAAAGAAGAACGTCTTCCTCCCCTTTCTACCTCGCTTCCGCGTCACATTCCTATCGAGCACTCTAGCACAAATCTCCTAGCTTCCTGTTTCTAAGAATTGTTTAAGACCTGGGATCAGGCACCCTCTTCCTAAAATCCTCTACATATCATATAATATATGATATATATCTGAAAACATATCACTCGTTGCTGTCATGGATAAACCGAGCGATTTATCAGATTTGCAAAATGGGATGATTATTGGCTTTCGGGCCAAGAGTAGCACTGTTTCTGAAACAGCGCAGTTTGTGAACTGTTCGCGTGCTGCTGTGGTTAGAGTGTATCGCGATTGGAGAAATGGCACCATTGTGAATAAGCAAAGTGGAAACTACGGAGCACCACGTGCCATTGATGTGAGAGGTGAACGTTGGCTTCGAAGCTGCGTGAGGGCCGATAGACACGCTACAGTGGAGCAACTCACTGGCCGAATGAACCAGGGGGCTACCGGTTAGTGTGTCTAAAACGACAGTTCAGCGAACCCTGCTGCGTATGGAGCTCCGATGCAGACGGATGGTCATTGCATCTATGCTAACGAAGGTACATCGGTAGAAAAGGCTTATATTTACACGGCAGCATTGGGATTGGACCTCCGCTGATTGGCAAAGGATTGCCTTCTCAGATGAGTCACGTTTTCTGCTTCATCGAACGGATGGACGTTGGCCTATAAGGCGAGAAATATCGGAGAACAAACACTCTTCAACCATTGCTGGAAGGACTCAAGCTGGTGGGGGCAACATTATAGTCTGGGGAATGTTTTCGTGGCTTTCTCTTGGTCCAGTCAGACCTGTGGAAGGCACTATAGACCCAATTCGTTATGAATCCATCCTTGCAGACCAAGTACACCCATATATGCTAATTGTCTTCCAGGAAAAGGCCCCACAGCTAGATATGTCCGGGTGTGATTGGAAGGGCACGATGAAGACTTCAAAGTACTTCCCTGGCCCCCTAATTCCTCAGACTTAAACCCAATTGAGCATCTGTGGGACCACCTCTACCGTATTGTCCACTCTATGGATTCTCCACCGCGCACCCTCCAGCAACTGTCAGATACACTTCAGTCAGCATGGCTCCACATACCTGTGAACACCTTCCAGCACCTTATTGAGTCACTCCCAGCCTGTCTAGATGCTGTCCGCGCTTGCACACGACGATTACTTTGGATATTTGCTGGTGGTCACAATAATGTGACTCGACAGTGTACTTTCGTAACTGTTATAACAGACTGAATCTTTTGGAACGGCTTTTCATTCTTTGAGGGAACTCCCTGCGAAGCTGCTTGATACTTAAATTTTCTACGAGAAGATGAGACATTTCCTGAATTTTTTACAGCCCACTTCTCTTCGGTGAAATCTTTATTAAACCACTTGTTTCTTTTAGAAATGTTGTCAATACAGTGTTGAAAAAAGAATAATCATCCGGTGCGAAATATTGGAGAAATTATTAATGCTCACTTGATCGTGTGCCGCTATATATATTTACCTATACAGACTTTTATATGATCTAATGTGAAGTAAGGAAAGAACGACTGAAGTACCCTATAGCGTCAGTCGTGTCGTTATAGCAAACATGATGCTTATGACACTCTTGATGAGATTTAGTAAGCGCCTTGCAGAACTGCGATAGCGTCACCACTCACACACGGAGTGAGAAACTGCTACTGAGAGCTTCATCTACCGATGGGAAATGAGCCACCGGAACAAACATGTCATACCACTGCGATCAGAACTCTCAGGAAGCAACCTGCGTCAAATAGAAACAGAACACAAGTCAGGCTTCTCTGTGAAACAATGAACGCTATAAACATATAACAAGACAATGAAAGATATATCTGTTCCATTAGGAAGCTTAATGCGGTTAAGAAAAAATTTAGCTCACAAAATACTACTCCTTATTAAGGTGGACGTCAAGTTACTTTGCTTCCTATACTTCCAATGGAAAAATTTCTGTACACATTTTCTTCACAATTAATGCGCTCCCAAGGATCAAAATTTGAACAACGATTAAAATAGCTTCATTTTATAACTTGGAATACTTAATATTTTCTAAAACATAACCATAATTATGCAATCCAGCATTTGTTTGTCTACTGACGTCATCAAATTACAGGTCGCGCCATCTTTTTTCTGGTTTCAACACCACCAAAGGAAAAGTTATTGATTTTTAATATAAAAAAATCAATAATATATAGCGTTGCCGGACGACTCATGGGACGTAGCGTTGCCGGACGTCCCATGAGTCGTCCGGCAACGCTACGGATGGCCACTTCTGTACCTGTAGACAAGGCAACATGGCCATGGGTGGTGGAGAGCAACCAATTCGGTTCTGTTCACTCGGCTCTCAAAATCGCTCGATCCTCGCATTCCGTCGTTGCTCTAGGCCATCCACTCCCCGCGTGCCGATGGGTTGTGCCCACCTAGACGCATGGGCGGCAACATCATCCGACTGCCGCATCGCTCCGGCCCCAATTATATCTCCTCTCTTAAACTCGCTCAGCTGCTCACAGTGTGCACGGATCTGACGTCAAGGCATCCTCTCACCCCTTACAGGTTAATGTAACCGCAGTCTGCCGTCACAACTGTCCATTCGTGCGAACTTTGCTCTTGATATTCTTTCTTCGATGCGTTGTGGCGGCCCGCTATTTAGTAATCGGTCGATATTTTTAATCATTTGCATATTCGGCCCTGAGGTACTTGCATACAGAGTTTCATCAGGATTGAACAACTTTCTCTGGGCGCTTTGTTTGTTTTCTTTTTTCTTTTTTTTTTTTTTTTTTTTGCAAAGAGTGTATGTATATAAGAGTAAAAATGGTATTAAGACCACCTGCCTAATATGATGTTGGTCATCCCCGTGCCGTATCGAAACAGTTCTTACCCGGATGGGCATAGACGCTACAAGATTTCTAAACGTGCCTTGTGGTATCTTGTCCGAACAAGTTACCAGCAGATCCTTTAACTCTTGGGAGTTACATGGTTGAGGCACCACACATCGGATTTCCTGTTCTAAAACAAACCACGCATGCTCGATTGGATTGATGTCTGGTGAATTTGGAGGCAATTCTAGAATAATCCAGGCTGTGTGGCATGGCGCATTATCCAGCGAAATAAGACACTACTAGAGGAGAATATCGTTACCATGAAAAGATGTACCTGGTCTGCAGTGGTGTTTAGGTAGGTTGTAGATGTAATAGTTTTCTTCACATAAAATATTGATCCCAGGATTTCCCAGCAGAACATTGCCCAAAGCATTACACTTCCTCCACCGGATTGTTTTTGTGCCACCTTGTAACCTCATGCCAATAGCGCACACATACCCGGCCGCACACATAGTGTAACAGGAAACGAGATTCATTGGACTAGACGACTTTCTTCCAATCATTCAAGGTCCAGTTTCGATGCTCGCGTGCACGTTGTATGCTCTTTCGACGGTGACCTGAGGTTAGCATGGGCCCTCGGAGCAGCCCCATCTTCATAAGGATTCGACGTACTGTGTGCTGTGACACACTACTCCCTTCACCAGCATTCAAAGTTTTTGGGAGTTGATCCACAGTACCTTCAATTGGCTCGTACCATGCGAGATAGCCTTCGCCCAGCGGTTCTTGGTTTCTCCCTTATAACGAAGTAAATTTCTCCGTCATTTTTGGTCCACGCCGGGGCTCGAACCCGGGTCCCCTCATTCCGGAATAAGTCGCTCTACCAACTGAGCTACGCAGACGTTCGCATCGCTGCTATCTGCCTTTATGTCGTGTGCGTCCTGCTGGGCAGGCACGTCACATCCCCTCCCCCCGAAAGAGGGCCGGGGGCATGGCCCACGGGTCAGTCGTGACCATGAATCATCGCAGGCAGCCATCCGGTGTATAACGTGCACATGAGAACTCCCAGTCAGGAAAATTGATGGATCAGGAAAATTACAAGAGGGGATGATATCCTCCTCAACATAAAACTCGTCAGGTGGTAATAGGCTGGAGATACTGTTAGAAGAACTGGACCACCTTTGGACAACTAAACTAACAGAGTGGATGCCAAGGACAGGAAACCCGGTAGTGCATTGGTCTAAGCGCTGATTTACGACAATTTGTCCGTGAAGAGTCCGTGTTCTAATCCCGGTGAGACATGAATGTAGTGTTTGTCATACAGCACTAGTTTTCTTCCTTCCCTGGAACCGGTGACCCTAATTTAGGGACGAGCGACTGCTTATAGCCCACTGAGTTGCTCACGGTGGTTGTTAAACCCCCAATCAAAAAAGAAAAAAGGTAAGAAAAGACCAAGAAATCTACGTGGTACCTGGGCCAATGAAATTCAAAAAGCATGCCGGAGTGACATGGAAGAGAATGGCTCAAAACGTAGAGCTTGTCTTCCCGATGGAGCAATGGTCTGCGCGCTGGGTTGTGACCATTCGTCCAAGATGGATTCGAATCCCAGTGAGTCATGATGTTGTGCTTCCCTTACGGCACTCTTCATTCCCTGGAGTCAGCATCCCTAAATTAGGGACGGGCTACTACTGCTTATAGCCCATTGAGTCCCTCACGGTGGTAGTTAAGCCCCCAAACAAACGAAAAATGAGAGAGAGGGGAATTGTATTCGAGTACTTTAATTGGATCTCTTAAAATCTCAGTAGTTTTGCTGACGGCATCCAATTTAAAATAAGACAGTTTATGCTTATTTTTAAACGTCCTGACGTCAGCAGCACGAAGCTTACAATTCTCAATTGTAGCAAAAAACATAAGACTACCTATATATTCTTCGTGGTCACTATTTCCTTGATATTGGCTGGCTAAGATTACCTTCTCAGACGACCTTGCTGGACAACTGTATAAAGCAACCTAAGTTAGGAATTCAGATGTGCTGCTACATCTTTCTTGAAAATATTTTCTTTTTACATATTTTATTGTGACTTAAGTAGTATATTCCTAAAGGTTCTTCTTTTCTCTGATTTATCATGTATTGATACGGTAACGCACAATAACAACAGCGAGATGAGGTTAAAACAGTTGCTTTTTAGTTCATTATACTTAACTAAATGAAGAGTTTTAACAGAAGCTTGTCAGCAAATAATAGGAGATTGAAAATTTCTGAAAGCTCAAACTTCCTGTCTTTCTATTAAGTTTTTGAGAAAACTTTTGAGAAAACCTAATAGAAAGCAGCTAAAGAATGAAAATTTTCAAATACCCTTACCTTCTCAGCATGCTTACCTTCTTTCTTTACTGTAGCATTTAAGGACACACAAGAAAATTAGCAATCTCGCCCCTATAGATTTTACAGCATTCAATTAAAATTATAATCAAGTTAAGGGCTTCGTGGGTTTGAAAGGAATTGTGTAGAGTATTTAGATCATATTATTTCAGTATAATTCTTTCCTCTATCTAAGGAAATTGATTAGCAAGCAAAAGTATCCCGGAAACACCATTTCTATAGTTTCATGAATGGCTGTCTATCGCGAGTAAAGCGTTTCTATATTTTTATGAATGGCTACTCCTTTAGTTTGTATACATGTACGAGTTTATTCCCATGATTTCCACAAAGATTGTTACTTTCGATGATCTGTGAGTGATTGATCTTTTTAATTCATGGTTTCACGAACGCCTGTAATCCTTGTTGGTTTCACGAACGCCTGTAATCCTTGTTGGTTTCACGAACGCCTGTAATCCTGGTTTCCCCATCTTCAAACTTCCTCATCTATCAGCCAATTGCACTGGTAAACACAGTTGTTGTCCCATGGAATATGTATTGTATTTCTGGCGTAGCTTTTTACTCTGAATTCAAAAATGCAATCAGAATTTTTCTATCACCCGCAGTTTTTGGGGGGCAACGTTTTCTTCGGTGATGGTTGTTGAACTTTTATGTTTCGCATCAACAGAAATAATATGCACAGAAACGTGTTTTTACATTATTGTAAGTTTTACTGTGTCATCAAATCGTTGCCCCCGGAAACTGTCCTTCATTGGACCAAACATGTGGACGTCGGAGGGCGCCAGATCTGGGCTGTATGGTGGATGGGGACCACCGACCAGCCTAATTTGCTGATCGCCTGATTTGTTGAAAAAGATGTGTGTGGTGTCGCATTGTCATGGTGAATGTGGAGTCTTTTCAGATTCTTGTTCGATCTCTTCCTCCTTATGGCTTCTCTAAGCTTCTTAAGTGCCTCAGTGTACCGCTCGCTGGTCACGGAACGGCCACGTTCCAGAAAATCAAGGAGAATAATACCCCCTGTCATCCCACAAAACAGTCATTATGACTTTCTGTGCTGATCGCTGGTTCTTGAACTTCTTTGGCCTTGGTGAAGAGGTGTGACACCATTCCATGGATTCATTCTTCGTTTCTGGATACGCCCACGCTCCTTTCACCAGATCGGGAAAAAATGTGTCTTCATTGGCTGCAAACGCTTCCGGCAGATCAAAGAAGACTTCCACCCTTCTCTCCTTCAAATCGGATGTCAACTGCCGAGGTACCCACTTTGCACACACTTTCCGATGCCCTAAGTCTTCCGCTATCTTCTGCATGGCATTGTGACAAGAGTCCAGTTGTGCAACAAGCTTACGGATTGTGACTCGTCTCTCCGCGCGAATCTTCATCCACTCGTTGACGATTCGTGTCAGTGGTCGCAGATGATAATCTCCTACTGCGTGGTTTGCCTTCAATGCTGGTTTCCCCATCTTTAAACTTCCTCATCCATCTGTTCACATTGCTCTTGTCAACGGTGCCATCTCTGTAATCATTCTGTAGCGTTCTGTGGATCAGTAGCGTAACTAGCACAAGATGGGGCACCCCGCAAGATTTACTTTACCGCCCCTAAGCACAAAAATTTCCCCAGGATTTGGAACACGAGGGAGGATGTATTTTTTGCGGTGTGTGTGTGTGTGGTTCGGAAAAGGGGGATCAGGAAGACAGGGAGAGTGTCTGAAGAAGTAAAGAGGTACCTAGAACCCAGTAGTTTTAACTTTTTGAATAATTTTTGGAACAGAAATACTGTGTGAGTTTACTAACCCTTTAACCGGCTGGAACGGGTCAATTCGAGGTTAGAAAAATTGGCTGAAATCATCTCGAACAAATATATTCGGTGTCTAATAAGTGGGCCGAACACGGTTGGTAGTAAACCTGGGCATCAGAAAGCGTTGCTTTCCCCTTAGCTTTCTTATACAAAGTGGTTATTTATGGAGATAATTCACACTAATCCTTTCGGACTGATTACCTGCTGAAAAGGCTGTAATAATTACAATAAGGTAACTTACACCTTAGTATTATACAACTTGAAATATTTATTTCGTATTGAGTGGTATAATAATACTTACGATCCTAAGTAAGGAGAGAGAAGATGTTTGAGTCACTTTTTTTCGATCCAATGGCAGGGTGTTTCGTGTCAGAGGTACTAGCCCTTCCCCATTATGCCTTGGGTCATAGAACAAAGAACAACGGACTAGAAGGGTGTTCGAATCATCAGGGTTGTGGCGAACACTGTTGATGTTTAGTTGTTGCAGGTTTATAGTCGGTACTGTTCAGATGAGAGGGCGAAACGAATTGTTTGCCATAGCTTCCATAAAACCCGGCCTCTATGTGAACATTTCTCTCTGGGGAGAGAAGAAAGTGTGGGGTATCGTTTCTTTCTGGTAAGGGTTTAATCAACCAATCAGGATTACTCGGTGCGCGGACCAATGCATGAACATGAATATACATTTTATGGCAACGAACGAATTCAGCAAAATGTATTTAAATGGTTAAGGTTAACAATTATAAGACTTCATAATCGTCCGTTTTACTTTCACTTGTTTCTGAAGTGCTCAGTTTTTGTCAAATGACAGCTTTTCTTACTTTGAACAATTGACGAGTTAAACAAATCATCACTCTTTCCATTAGAAACCCCACTTGAGCTTAACAGGATCAGCCTGAAAAGATCTTGCGTTTGGGAAGTTTCTTCGCGCGCTCTCCTTTTGTTTTTTTCCTTCGATACTGTGATCCACTTGGGCATTTTTGTGACATTTTGTAAATGGATGTCGTTTGCCTGTATATTGAAGTTTTTACACAGTGAAAGCAATAGCAACGTTTAATTGTTTTGTTCAAAATAAAACAAATCATTTGAAGAAATCCCCCTCTTATACAACGCAGATCTGCGGCTGCTGTGAGTAAATGCGTCTGTCGTGTTCATAATCCTAGGTGAATGACTGTTCTTGCACATCCTTCACGGGGGATCCCCATATGGCTTCGCACTTTTCCTCAGTAGCACAGATTGAGGGCAATTAGATAGCGATCGTATTATTTACAACCCATTGCAGAGCGATCGTATCACATACCGGAACCAAAGGGCGGAATAACTTCAATCTGTAGGGTATCCAGTGTTTTAAAAGTGAAAATTGGCATTTATTTACCTTCAAAGCTAAGTACGTATATCTTAAAGGAAAACATAAAGCTTTGGGTAAATTATTTGTTTGTTTGCTTATTTTTTTGCTTATTCGGATTTTTTCATAAAACTATAACTGTGAGCTGTAGTACGCCCCTTCTTTACTGCCCCCCGCGCAGCTGCGGAGGGCTGCGGGGGTGGTAGTTACGCCACTGCTGTGGATGATGGACAGTCTGCACCCTTCCTTCGTCCAAAACTCAGTAATGGCACGTTGCTTCTGCTTGGAATCCATTATTTACCTGCAGTGAAGAAGAAGAGTTATTATAGAAGGAGAATTACTCTACTAACATGTGAAATTTGAATGACCTCTGTCAGTTAATAAAAATGTTATGCCCACTTTTGCATGACTTTCGGTAAAACCCTCGTATTTCATTTTGAATGTAACGTGGGAAAATGCAATCTATCATTATAAAGGCATTAATGTACGTGCTTATCACTGTTATTGATGATCTATGCACCGACACACCTTTTATTTTTAGGATCCAGGTTAAAAAGGATGGAATCTTCTCATACGAGCTACTAAAATACACTGACGGGGGAAAAAATCCCAACACCACGAAAAAATAGTTGTAGAGGAATGAAATGGCGGCAATACATTTGTATAGGTAACATATTTAATCGATTAAGGTTTCAAGATCACAGCTTATTGTAAGCGCGAGAAGAGCCATTTCAAATGTGAAATGCTGGTACATTAATAACCGGTGTAACCGCCAGAATGTTGAATGCAAGCACGCAAACGTTCATGCATTGTGTCGTACAGGTGCTGGATGTCAGTTTGTGGGATGGAGTTCCATGCCTGTTGCACTTGGTCGGTCAATACAGGGACGGTTAATGCTGGTAGGGGGTGACGCTGGAGTTGTCGTCAAATGATGTCCCATGCGTGCCGCCCCGGTGGCGCAGTGGTCTAAGCGATGGCCTCTGATCATTCGACCGAAAGGGGTCCGGGTTCGAATGCCGGTGAGGCATGGATGTTGTGCTTGTCTTACGGCACTGGCTCTCTCCCTTCCCTGGAACCAGTGACCCTAAATTAGGGACGGGCGACTGCTTATAGCCCATTGAGTTGCCCACGGTGGTCGTTAAACCTTCAATCAAAAAAAGTCCCATGCGTGCTTGATTGGTGAAAGATCTGGGGATCTAGAAGGCCATGGCACCATGTCGACACTCTGTAGAGCATGTTGGGTTACAACAGCGGTATGCGGGCGAGCGTTATCCTGTTGGAAAACACCCCCTGGAATGCTGTTCATGAATGGCAGCACAACAGGTTGAATCACCAGACCGACGTACAACTGTGCCGTCAGGGTGCGTGGGATAACCACGAGAGTGCTTCTGCTGTCATAGGAAATTGCTCCCCAGACCATAACTCCAGGTGTAGGTCCAGTGTGTCTCGGCCGCAGACAGGTTGGTTGCAGGCGCTCACCTGGCCTCCTTCTAACCAAAACACGTCCATCACTGGCACCCTGGCAGAACCGGCTTTCATCAGAAAACACAACAGATCTCCACTCCGTCCTCCAATGAGCTCTAGCTTGACACCACTGACGTCGCAAAAGGCAGTGGTTTGGAGTAAGTGGAATGCACGCTACAGGGCGTCTGGCTCGGAGCTGTCCTTCAAGTAACAGATTTGTAACAGTTCGTTGTGTCACTGTGGTGGCACCTGCAGCTCGAATTGCTGCCGCAGACGCGGTCCGATGCGCCACGGCCATACGCCATAAATGGCGGTCTTTCCTCTTAGTAGTGCCACGTGGCCGGCCAGAACCTGGTCTTCTTGAGGCAGAACTTTCCTTTGACCACCGCTGCCAACAATCATGCACAGTGGCTCCATTCCTGCCAAGTCGTTCTGCAATATTGCGGAACGAAAATCCACCTTCTCGTAGCCCTATTACACGACCTCGTTCAAACTCCATGAGCTGTTGATAATGGCTTCTTCGTCTTCTTAAAGGCATACTTGACTAACATCAACACCCTACGTCGAATCTCAACGATAACTAACGCTCACGAACGTTACAGCGCGTATTTACAGCAAACCTGCTTTGCATGTTCCGAGGGGCGCTACTAGCGCAACACGTATGCGCCGAGCGCGAAATTTGCATAGACATCATCTTACAGGTGTACTCTCACCGCCTACCAACTGTCGTTTATCTAATACAACCCCTTCTTGGTGTTGGGATTTTTTTTCCGTCAGTGTATGTTGGGGGGGGGGTGTCCAACTATCTGTCAGGTTGAATTTAGAAAAGTCTTTTCACAAGAAAGAAACTTGGTATTTTGTAATGATGTTTGCTCTGTAATAGAAGCACTGGGATCATTGTAAGGACTCCTGTGAACATATTTTGTGTACGTATTTATTTTCTCCAATAGTACCCCGCGCAAAGGCGATCGAGAAACAACGGACGCCCTAAAGGAGAGAGGACTAACGAGACGAGTGCTGTGCGCCTCAAAGTATATGACGCTGCCTTAGTCAGCCAAATCTGCTTGCTCGAGGGGGATTATTTTCGAGAGGAAGGTGAGTGAACACATGCTTTTTCCAAAGCGGAGAGTAACTCTGAAATCTGTAACGGCAGCACGTGCGTAAAGGTTACATTTTCTTGTATGATCTATGTATGACGATCGAGAATTATGATTGCCAAATAAATACATTTTATCTTTATACGGGAACGATGATTACGTCTTGATATTCTTAGATGAATCAAGGGCGGATATAGAAGTTTACTTCACGGGGGGAGATTTTTGGGTATAAAAAAAGGGAAGAAGACAATACGGAAGGTTTTTTTACATATACACTGAAGTGCCAGAAAAACTGGTACACCAGTTGGTAGGTCCCCCACGGGACCGCAGGACTGCAGAAACACGACGGGGCATGGACTCCACTAGCTTCTGGAAATATGCTGTAGGCAATACACACCGTACTTCCTGCAGAGCGTCCCACAATTTGGGTGTATTCCGAAGTCCCGGATTCCTGTGTTCGATAGCGCGTTGCATGGCATCCCGAATGTGTTCTATCAAGTTCAGATCTGGGGACTTGGGTGGGAATGCCAACACCCCAAACCCAGATGAGTGCTCCTCTAACCATAATGTGGCGTCCCGACACTTGTGTGGAGGTACATTGTTCTGTTGAAACAGGCTCAACCAATCAGCATGAATGCAGGACATGACGGGTGTACCTCGTCAGAAAGGATGCGCACAGAGCGTTGCCCGGTCACAGACGTTTGCAGACGTACCAGAGGTCCCAGTGAAGCTCAGCTAAATACACCCCATACCATTGCGCCCTTCCCCCCTCCCCACCAGCTGGTGCAGTTCCCTCTTGACAAGCGGGATCCGTGGCTTCATGGGGTTTGCGCCACACACGAATCCTTCCATCTGCATGATACAGTTGGAAACGCGACTCGTCAGACCAGGCTACTTGTTTCCAGTCATCAAGTGTCCAGTGGCGGTGTTGCCGTGCCCAAGCGAGGCGCATAGGTCTGTGTCGTGCACCCATCAAGGGGACTCGAGTTGGGCGGCGGCTCCCAAAGCCCATGTCATGCAGGGTACGTTGCACGGTCCGGACGCTGATGCTTGTTGAGGCTCTAGCATTGAATTCCGATGACACCTGCGAGAGTGCTACACGCCTATCGCGTGAAACGATTGTTGACAGCCGATGATGGTCACGTTCACCCAATGTCTTTTTACGGCCACACTGGTATCGTAGGGTGGAGGTTTTGCCGGAATTCTTGTAGTCACGGCACACCCTTGGAATGGTCGTCCGTGAAAATCCGAACTTCGTTCCTACCTCCGAAATACTATGGCCCATCTCACGAGCGCCAACTATGACACCGCGTTGAAAATCGCTTAAATCGTTATTACTTGTCATTCTCATGCCGAAAACAGCTCTGACAGCTGGCAAGGATGTCTATCGCTTTATGTACGCACTGGCGGCCGCAACCGAGTACGCGCATAGGTGTCCTACAATCATTCCACGTTGAAAGTCCGTCAAATCGCATTTTTTACCCATCTCGTCACCCAAAAATCACTTCTACTACTGTCGCAAGCACTAAGCTTTCCCTTTTTATATTAGCCTCGCCCTCTGGTGGCAACAGCGTGCAGCCATAGCTCATCTGCTTAAAACTGTCAGGTGGTCATAATAAAGTGGCCACTCAGTATATTTCTGTTTTTTTAATGGATCCCATCGCAAAATAGAGAATTTTGTGAAATTTAGAAAATTAATTTCTCGTAAACTAAATCGAAATTCAAAAAAAGGGCGACGCGGTGAAAAAATTCCGTCATGGCACCACATGCCTACAAAGTTTCGTGGTTCTGTTTCTGTTAGTGTGACCGGAACGCGACCTGATAGCACTTTTTTGCTTACCTTAACTTTGAAATACAATAGCTCTTGAAGTTTCCCTAGAATGGAGAAACGGTTTATTTCAGCGTGTTCTCCAAACAATTCTCTACAAACGATGTAAATTTCATATTTTTGTGTTCAATACGTTTTGCGTTGCGAGCTAGGAAAGCAAGAGTGTCGCGAAATTTCTAAAACAGCGGCAGTTACTTTTTTTTAGAATAGAGAGATTCCTGATCAGAGAAGAAATTAACTGGCGCATAAAACTTAACTAGAGTGTTGGACCAAAAACAGTACAGTTTTTGCCAGCAATTAACCATTATGCCTTGTATATATAAAAGAAAAGTGTTTAATCAAAATGCATCTTTCCAGTTCTTACTTATGGATCAGAGACATGAGGCCTTAACTAAAAAAACCGTACAGAGACTGCGGACAACTCAAAGAATCATGCAGACATGCATGCTTGTTTTAGGGTCTTCACTTTGATCATTTTAGGGTCTTCACTTGTAACGTACCAGGAGATGTGACGTACCTACCAGAAGGACGCACACGACTAAAAGGCAGATAGGAATCAGAATAAAAACGTCCGCGTAGCTCAATTGGTAGAGTGACTTATTCCGGATTGAGGGGATCCGGGTTCGAGCCCCGGCGCGGATAAAAATGACGGAGAAATTTACTTCGTTATAATGCATAGCAATAAGAAAAAACGTCCGCGTAGCCCAATTGGTAGAGTGACTTATTCCGGAATGAGGGGATCCGGGTTCGAATCCTGGCGTGGACAGAAATGGCGGAGAAATTTACTTCGTTATAATGGCGCCCGAACTATCCGGATGACCCGACCGTTCAAAATCTCGCATTGGTGTGATGTTATTTCCACACCGCGAGATAGGAAAAATAAGAGAATCCCTTCTCCAGCACTTCGAAAAAAAAATAATAATAATAACGGGGAGATGATGTAACGTACCATTAGATGTGACGTACCTGCCAGAAGGACGCACACGACATAAAGGCAGATAGGAATCAGAATAAAAACGTCCGCGTAGCTCAATTGGTAGAGTGACTTATTCCGGAATGAGGGGATCCGGGTTCGAGCCCCGGCGCGGATAAAAATGACGGAGAAATTTACTTCGTTATAATGCATAGCAATAAGAAAAAACGTCCGCGTAGCTCAATTGGTAGAGTGACTTATTCCGGAATGAGGGGATCCGGGCTCGAACCCCGGCGCGGATAAAAATGACGGAGAAATTTACTTCGTTATAATGGCGCCCGAACTATCCGGATGACCCGACCGTTCAAAATCTCGCATTGGTGTGATGTTATTTCCACACCGCGAGATAGGAAAAATAAGAGAATCCCTTCTCCAGCACTTCGAAAAAAAAAAATAATAATAATAAGGGGGAGATTATGTAACGTACCAGAAGATGTGACGTACCTGCCAGAAGGACGCACACGACATAAAGGCAGATAGGAATCAGAATAAAAACGTCCGCGTAGCTCAATTGGTAGAGCGACTTATTCCGGAATGAGGGGATCCGGGTTCGAGCCCCGGCGCGGATAAAAATGACGGAGAAATTTACTTCGTTATACACTTTGATCATGATGTCATCAACTCTTGGGAAAACGACAAGAGTTGATGACATCATGAACAAAGTGAAGACCCTAAAATGGCAAATGGCTGAACACATTGGTAGAAGAACTGAACACGCCCTTGTACAACTTAAATACTACACTGGATACCAAGAAACAGGACAGACCCAGAGGAAGACCACGTGGGATGTGGTAGATGAAATTCAAAAGCATTTCGGAATGACGTTGAAGAGAATTGCTTAAGGGAGAGCATTGTGGAAGTGACTTTGCGAGACCTTCATCCAGCAACGGATTCAGAATGGTTGATGATTATTGCGATGACGACTGATAAAGAGGTACACTGGTGTGGAGACGCTGAACCATATTTTTTAAAGAGAATTAGCACACAGGTCCTTTCCATTCTCGCATTTACTTTCTAACAAATGCCGCTTTCTTATTTCCTAGAATGAATTTATCAACTACAGTACTCCCAGCATTCTATCGCGCTGCTCTATGCAATATCGTCCTGACTCTATCATGCTGCTGTTGATCTTTTAACCCTGTAATCAAATCATATTCCACCAAATCATCATTTGCAGATTCGTGACCCGGCGTATGATTTTACGTGCATTCAAAATTTAAAGGCTGATAAAGTGTTCGTGTGCATTTAGCCGCGCATGCAAAAATCTTCTTGCCTACTATTTCCTATTCCATAGTGCATTTTAAACTTGTCAAAAGCTGGTCACTGTCTCGCTAGTACAGTCTCCAAAAACTAGGAAATTTTATGGCTAGTCAAAAACTTGTGAGAAAATTTCATGATCGCTTCACGACTCGCTAAAATTTAACTTTTAGCCCTTTAACCGGCTGAAACGAATTAGCTCGGGTTTGCAAAACGGGTTGGAATCAGCTCGAACGAACATATTCTCTGTCTGTGATGTGGTCCGAACGCCGCTAGAATGAATACACCTGCGCATTAGAAAGCGTTGCTTACCCTATAGATATGTTATTCAAAGGTGGTAATGGAGGATTGACACTAACCCTTTATGACTGATTACCTGCTAAAAGAGCTATAACAGTGGCGATGAATTAAGAAAGGAGAGAGAACATGTTTGAATCACTTGTTTCCTGTGGCATGATCGCCGTGTCGGGGGACTAGACCTTCCTCATCATGCTTTGGACTATGGGCCAGATAATACAGGACCAAAAGCGAGCTTTCATCACGAGTGACAGGTACTGGTACCGCTGAGATGAGAGGCGTCAAGTGGTCGGAACTGCTGAGCGGAGAGGGGTATAGGGGTCCGAACTGCTGAGATGATTTGGGTCTAGTGATCGGAACAGCTGAGATGAGAGGTGTCTAGTGATTGGTACTCCTGAGATGAGAGGGGTCTAGTGGTCGGTACTTTTCTTTTTGATTCGATGTTTAACGACCACCGTGAACAACTCAATGGGCTATAAGCAGTCGCCGGTCACTAATTTAGGGTCACTGGTTCCAGGGAATGGAGAGAGCCAGCACCGTAAGACAAACACAACATCCATTCCTCACCGGGATTCGAACCCGGACCCCTTTCGAACGAATGATCAGAGGCCATCGCTTAGACCACTGCGCCACCGGGGCAGCTGGTCGGTACTGCTGCGATGAGGGGTGTAGTGGTCGGTGCTGCTGAGATGAGGTGGGTCTAGTGGTCGGTACTGCTGAGATGAGAGGGGTCTAGTGGTTGGGACTGCTGAGATGAAAAGGGTCTAGCGGTCGGAACTACTGAGATGAGAGGAACCTAGTGATTGGTACTACTGAGATGAGATGAGTCTTGTGATCGGTACTGCTGGGATGAGAGGAGTCTTGTGATTGGTACTGTTGAAAAAAGAAGGGGTCTAGTGGTCGGTACTGCTGAGCTGAGAGAGGTCTAGTGGTTGGTACTGCTGAGATGATAGGACTCTAGTGGTCGGAACTGCTTAGATGAAAAGGGTCTAATGGTCGGTACTGCTGAGATGAGAAAGGTCCAGTGGTCGGTACTGCTGAGATGAGGGGGTCTTGTGATCGGAACTACTAAGACGAGAGGGAGAAACTAATTGTTTTTCGGTTGCTTTCGACCACTAGACCCAAATTTTATATTTCTAGACTAAAATACCAATAGACGGAAAATGGCCTGCCCTTCCTAAAGAGAAATGTTTGTCGCAGCGTGAACATTTCTCTTTAATAAGGGCAGAAAATTTGGAGCACCGTTGGGTTCAGGTACATCGGCCGTTTAAAGGGTTAAGGTTTCACGCAGCCCCATGTCATCATGGGATATGTTGCAAACAACAATTGCTAGTTTGTGTGTGATATCACTCCGACACTAAATAATCATGAATTTCCCCTTAGTAGCGCCCTCTTTTTAACGCATGCGTTTTTCGCTGCAAGGTTGCTGAGAACGAGAGGAAGACCTACACTGGCGTGCAAAAATTAAGGACGAGACGGTTTTTCGAATGTAACGTCGTACAGAAGTGCTCCACATCGACTCAAATCATACCATAAGATCCCCAAGATGTAAGAATATGGTACAAGTGAGCAAAACCGTCCAAACAAGGAATCCAAAGGATACAAAGGCACTTTATTGAAAAGGTAGCTTCAGCACAACTGGACAGAAGACAGAAACGTCCATGTGACAGGCAGCTGCCAAGAAAAATCCAGTCTTTATTAGGGGATATTATCACCACTGACTGCGTTGCAGGATTTACAACGTCTGTCCATGCTGAGGACTAAGTTGTCAAGGAGCTGTTGAGGCATCGCGGCCCATTCCTCTTGTAGCGCCAATCGCAGCTGCGAAATCGTTGCTGGCGGCTGGTGACGTGCTGCCAAGCCTCTCCCGAGAAGGTCCCACACGTGTTCGATTGGATTTAGCTCAGAGGACCTTGCGGGCCAATCCATGCGTTGAATATCTTTACTCTCCAACAGCTCTGTGACAGCCACTGTAGGATGAGTAGTAGCGTTGTCGTCCATGAAGAGGAACTCAGGACCCACAGCACCTCTAAACAGACGCACGTGAGGCAGGAGAACCTCGGTACAATAGCGGACACCAGTGACTGAACCCCTTGGAAGATGTAGAGGTCAGTACGGCTAGCAAGTATGATACCGCCCCAAACGAGAACTCCGCCACCTCCAAACCGGTCCCTTTCGATGATGTTGGAGGTGTGATTGCGTGTTCCCTGCTCTCTCCAGATGTGTATACGCCCAGAATCGCTCGTCAGACTAAATCTTCTCTCATCCGTAAAGAGAACTCGACCCCATTGTTGATGCGCCCAGTTCTTATGTTCCTGGCACCACAGATACCGCCGTCTCCGATGAGCAGGCGTTAATGGCACACACCGTACTGGTCGTCGTGCAAATAGACCACCTTTGTGCAGCCACTTGGCCTCGGTAAAACGCGATAACGGACGTCCAGTTGTCTGTTGCATGTGCCTTGCGATTTCCCCGCTGTCTGCCGTCTGTCTCTTCTCGCCTGTAGGACAAAATACCGGTCATCCGCCGCCGTGGTTGCTCGTGGACGACCACTGCTAAACTCTCGGACAGCTGTTCGTTCCTGTCGTTTGAAATGCTCTCCAAGCTCGTGAAACGATGCTGTGAACGATCGCGAACTCCTCGGCCACACTAGTCACACTTCGACCCTCTTCCAACTTCCCAATGACGCGACCTTGGGTAAAGTCATCCAGATGTCGTCTACTGGATTGCCTGTTGGCCATACCACACGGTGGCAGCAACTCGACGTCGTTCAAACCGATGTACACCGTGCAATAGCTTTCACCGAATTGCTGAGCGTACACCGCCCGTGTGCCTTATACCCTTCCGACACCCACATCCCCTCTACGTCATGTTGCATATATGCGCATGCCCTACCGTACCAGACCCTATTCTATCTCCTGAGTGGTCTTTCAGTCCGTTCTGCCTGCTCATTCCACTGTTATGCTAATTTCTCCTCTTCGTTCTTAATTTTTGTACACCAATGTATTACCGCCATATTTTTCCATTGACTTGTCTTTTGGACTTACAAAACTGCACTGAGCAAACATTTTTAAACACAGCGAATGTCCATGATGGAGTTGGGGGATATTTCTCCCATAGATAGTCTACAGTAACTTAAAAACCAAATATACACTATATTGACAAAAGTCACCGGACAGCCCTTCAAAAGCAAATGAACGGATCCGTTACGTTGCTAAGATGCGCGGTACAGCTGCAAACGATATAAAAACAAAGCTGAACTGACCGCGGTCATATAGCACTGTGTGGTTGAGTGAAAATGTCGCGTCGGGAGAGAACTGACTTTGAGAAAGGAAATATTGTTGGGTGTTATACTGTATTAGTAGGTTGTCCATAAAAGAAACCAAGAGAAGTTTAAGCATACCCAAGTCAACTTTTTTGGATGTACTGAATAAGTGGAAGACACATGGAGTGCTGAAGCAGCAAAACGTACCATCAGACCAAAGAAAATCAGTGATAGAGGACGTCGAAGCCTCAGGAGAGTCGTTACACCTAATCGACGAAGTACTGCACAAGACCTCAGTGTACAAGTGAGTAACAATGCAGGAACCTTGGTATATACACGTACCATTCGCAGAGAAGTTCATTCCATGGGTTACCGTAGTCGTGCGGCTGTTCATAAGTCTTTCATCTCCACTCCAAATGCTGCTCGTCGTTTAGCATGGTGTAAAGAACATTTATCGTGGACCGTATATCAATAGAAATGGGTCTTACGGACTCATGAATCCAGATACACGATCCATCAGTCTGATGACCGTGGGTGGGTATGGCGGTAGCAGGAGGAACGCTATTTACCACAGTGCACTGTTCCTACGGTACATTTTGGAGCTGGCAGTGTACTCGTGTGGGGGTGTTTTTCGTGGTATCGTCCTGGCCCAATGGTCATCGTGGACAAACCTGTTAACCAGCACGTTTACCTCAATATCCTGGACAATTATGCCCTACGAACTCTCTGGCAATACTATGAAACCGAGCCTTGTTCGTACCAGCAGGATAATGCACCGCGCCATAAAGCAAGGACTGTTACTGTATGGTTTGACGATAATTCCGTATCGTGTGTGGACTGGCCAGTAGAGAGCCCTGATCTTAATCCCATAGAGCACCTATAGGATGAATTGGAGCGCCGCATAAAAATTTGGAATCAAGGCCTACTACTAAGCAACAGTTAACGGCAGCATTATGTACTGAATGGAAGAGCATGTTTATCGCTCTGTTCCAAAACCTTGTCGAAAGCATGTCTCGAAGGGTCAGTGCATGCATTAAGGCCAAACGTGTACCGACACCGTACTAATGTATGTGAATAAATGCTATATTGTGTTTCTCTTCTAGGTGTCAGATGACTTTTGTTAACATAGTGTATATACCAGGACGCTGTAGCAGTGATCCCACGTTTCTCTCATGTCACGTTCTGCTACACTTCTAGGAATTTAGTGTTGTTCCACAAACCAGGATTAAAGCTATAATCAAAAGTAAAAGTATTTGAATTTAGAACTGAATTTGATTTCTTCTTTTCAGCACGTTTCTGCTTCATTCATTCCTTTGTTTAAACTTGTTTCATGAACACTCTTCTATAATAAATGGTTATTTAATATTTTTCACTTCCTTTTTGTTCAGATACTTTTTGACTGCACAAAGTAGATCTTTCAACTAAAAATAACACCCAAAAACTGCATTTGCAAGCTGGAATTCGGAATCATTACTGCCCTCTTAGAATGGCCATTAAACGCAAACAAATAAATAATATAATGAAGGAAAGAAAATTAGGGATATTTATTGCTATCATCCGTTTCTCAGTAAATCACTAAATATATCTCAGTAAATTACTAAAAATAACTTGATATGGAAAGCTTACTAAAAGGTATCTGTAATATATAACTTTTCTTCTTCTCAACGCACTCGCGAATTCTGTGAAATCCTTCTTTCAACGTCGATGATATTTTGCTAAATACCGACTTTTCTTAAAAATCAGTCTTGATTCTTATAACCTAAAATGGTTTTTATTACAAACGATAAAAGGTATGGTTTATTTTTATTATTTGAAACTCTTCCGCGGTGATCAAAACCAACATCTATAGAAACGAAATCATGCAACCCCTTGAAAATCGTAGAATGTTCATTTCATTTCTTTTTATCAAATTTGGACACAAAATAGAGGTTGTTACACAGTTTGTTGCATTTATAAAAGAGCATTACAAGCTATCAGATTTTCTCGTTCCGTGAATTTCTTCCTTCTTTGAGATTGACTCCTGGTATTTCTGAAGTCATAATGCAACTTTTTAAAAGTACGACTAATATATCATGGAACCCTAATTCTGAATTTCATGTTTCCAGTAAACTACATAGCCACAGGAACAGAAGTAGCATTCAACTCCTCAATCTTTGTCAAAAATAAAGCTCCTGCATTCTCAAGAGGTTAGAATCGACAAATGGACAAGATGACAGTATCATTCGTAATGGAATTTTCGATGCCCTTAATGGAAACTACAGAAACCGTTAGTAAGATGGTATTAATAATCAACTATGTGTCTACCTGAAAACCCGAGTGTTTCCGACTCTAATTCAAAGAATATTTTACCAATATCTACTTGTTTCATCTAAGTGCTTGCAATAGTAATTCAAAGAAAGCCCATCTTTTGGTGTATATATGCGTCAATGTGTGGAGTTCTTGTTTCGCAGCTCACGTATGATTGCTCTCGCGTAATTTCTGTGATGCACTCTTTTAAGAAATGTTGTTCCGTTTTGTTCTGAGGTTTAACGACCACCGTGAGCTACTCAATGGGCTATAAGTAGTCGCTCGCCCCTAATTTAGGGCCACTGGTTCCAGGGAAGGGAGATAGCCGGGGTCGTAAGACAAGCGCAACATCCACGCCTCACCGGGATTCGAACCCAGACCCACTTGAACGAACCGTCATAAGCCAGCACTTAGACCACCGCCCCACCGGGGTGGCCTGTTTTATTCCCCGGCTTGTATTAAGATTTCTCTAATTGATGCCGTGACAAAGTGAGTTGGTACTCTTTTCCCAAGTTGCACGGAACATTAAATCCAACAGATGCACTTTTCAAAACATTCTGTACCCCGAAATGATTGTTACGTGACCGTCAGTCATTCTTTTATCGTTCATCTTCACCAATGACGTTTTCTTTTCTTTCTTTTTTTTTTTTTGCTGCTTTCTACAAAATTTAGGGACAACAGTTTGCGGCATCATACCGCTTTAAACACCATGCACTAATGACACTGCCGAGCATTGCCTCTACATTCGTCGGCAGGCACGAAAAATCTTCATTCTCTTCATCCCTAAGACCTACTCAAAAATTTATTTTTTCTTCTCTATCTATAGCTGTGACCATGATAACGATGATCCTTGAATTTTTCGGACACACGGTTTCCCCAGTACGTGGCGCAAATTCATTTTTGTAGTAAGAACTACACTGAAGTGCCAAAGGTCATGAGATACGTACCTAGTATCGTGAAGGACCTCTTCTAGCCAGCCGAAGTGTAGCAACTCGAAGTGGCATCGATTCCAGAAGTGGCTGGAAGATTTCCGGAGATATACTGAGCCGCCGCACCGTCTAAACAGCCGCTCACAGTTCCCTGGTATTTGTGGCTGCAGGATCTTGGGTGCAAATGGACCTTTCCACCACATACCATAAGTTCTCTATTGGGTTCATGTCGGGCGAACGTGGTGGTCACACCATTCGTCGGAGCTATCCAGAATGCTCCTTGGACCAATGTTTGACAACTTGGGCACGATGACATGGTGCCCTGTCTGCCTGGAACATTCCATCGTTGTTGGAGTACATGAAGTCCATGAAGGGCTTCAAATGGTCACCCAGCAGTGCAACAAAGCGATTACCGGTTAACGACGTGTTTACGAGGACCAGATAACCCAAACCGTGCGGTGTAAAGACACCCCACAAAAGTATGAACCACCACCAGCTTTCAAAGTGCCTTGTTGACAGCTTGGGTTCATGGCCTTATCAAGTCTGCGCCACACTCGAACCCTACCGTCAGCTCGTAATAACTCTTAGCCTGACTCATCAGACCACGTTACATGTTGCCAGTCTTCCAGGGTCCAACTACCGTGTTCACGAGTAAACCCATTGGTATGGGAGCAGAAAACCCAACAGAGTGCCTTTCTTAACACCACGAGTCCGATGTCGTGGTGTGAACAAAGTCACTCTGGTGGGTCTTCTGCTCCCATACCCCATGGACACTAAATTACGCTGCAGTGACCTGATGGATAAGTCTCTGGTACCTCCTGCATCGAATGTGGATGAATTGCAAATTTGACTATATTTGCTAAATTGCTAGAAAAATTAATTTACATTAGATTACTTTCCCTTTTCCAAAAATACAAGATATTTAACAAAAATCAATTTGGCTTTCTGCCAAATAAATCAACAGAGCTTGCAATTTCATTTACACATAACCTAATCCAGCAAAATGCTATAAACAATCAATCAACAATTGCAATTTTTTTAGATTTATCTAAGGTTTTGATACGCTAAACCATGATATTTTACTAACTAAATTATTTGCTATTGGGATTAAGGGTTCTACATACAGCTTATGTAAAAAAAGTTATTTATCAGCTAGGAAGCAATATACTGTGATTGATATGACACAATCCACAATGGGAAATATAACTTCTGGAGTGCCGCAAGGTTCAGTTCTTGGTCATATATTATTTAACTTGTATATTAATAATCTCTTTACAGTGGTAAAAGATAATGATTTAATTTTATTTGCTGATGATGCACCAATCTTATTCAAGGGTAATAATACTTTAGATCTTACATCTAGGATAAATGTACAACTTGTGTTGGCGACAAATTGGTTAAATAGCAATGAATTGATTATTAATGTAAACAAGACCAATGCTATGATCTTTTCTAAACTACAAATACTACAATCTATGAGTGATTTGGTGGTCTTGAATGGAGCTAAAATTGATTTTGTGAATATTCATTCTTACTTGGGAGTATTGATTCGAAGTGATTTGAAATGGAATATGCATATTGACAACCTGACTAATGCATTATCTAGGAACATTGGGATAGTCAGTAAGATTATGATAAATTTATCCCCTGAAATAATGATATTTTCTTACTACACACTAATACAAACGCATATAAATTACTGTATACTGACATGGGGGCAAACAACTCAATATAACTTTTAAAAAATACAGGTATTACAGAATAGATACATAAGATTAACAGACCTAAAAACTCCTAATAATTCTATACCTAATCTTATCTTTAGGTTAGAAGTAAATCCCAATAAATATAATATACACTGCCGGACAATTGCTAAGGACGGATGACAATAGCAGCGATAGCATCCATAAAATGGAAGGCAGGAAAATGTGGAAATTAGCATAAGTGCGGGATAGAGTAAGACGTGTTGTGCGTATGCAAATTTTGGATTGCATAACTTGTTCGTGACGTCATAGCGCTAATAAGAGATATAAAGGATTTGACGTGTATTGACAGTTGTTGTTCAAACGCAAAGTTGAAAGGTAAAGAATCAATTGACGAACTTGCAATTTTCAGTATGTCTTCCCGACATCACCTAGTTGATTTTACGCGTGGCCGTATTATTGGCAAGATTGAAGAAGGGCGAAAAATAACAGATGTTGCCAGGGAGTTCGACGTAAGACACAGTGTTGTTTCAAGGCTTTGGAAATCATTTCAAACAAATAGAGAGTGCAGTAAACGTCACGGGGGAGGTCGTGTTCGCAGTACGACACCTGCAGAAGATCGGTACATAGTGCTATCAACAAAAAGACACCGGCGCAGCACAGCTAGTGAGGTAGCAAATCAGTTTATGGCTGCTACTGGCAAGCGGATCTCCCGAAAAACTGTCGCCAGACGTTTCATGAAGGAGGACTATACGCCCGCCGTCCTGTTGTGTGCATCCCATTGTCCAGAAGTCACCGTACCGCCCGTTTGCAATGGATCCATCAACATCGCAATTGAACTGATAACGACTGGTCTGCTGTCCTCTTCTCAGATGAGAGTAGATACAGTCTATCGTCTTATTGTCGACGACAACTGATCTGGCGTGATAGTGGTACTGCATATTGTCCAGCAAACATACAGGAAAGGGACCGATATCCGACATGTAGTGTCATGGTATGGGCTGACATAATGATCAATGGCCGTACGTCCCTCTATGTGCTTCCAACTGGGACTATGACTGGCCAACGATACATTAATGATGTTCTGCTACCTCATGTTCGCATGTTCCGTGGTGCTGTTGGTGATAGATTCATTTTCATGGACAACAACGCAAAATGTCATCGACCAGTCGCTGTCCAGGAGTGTCTTCAGAGCGAGGATATTCAACGCTTCCTATGGCCAGCACGTTCTCCAGATCTGAATCCCATTGAAAATGTGTGGAATGCTTTGGGGAGGAGTCTTGCTGGTCGCCAATGCCCTCCAATAAACAAGGACACCCTCATCCGTGCACTGACAGAGAAATGGGATAAATTACCCCAACAGCTGCTTGATAATGTTGTGCAAAGCATGACAGGACGTGTGGAATTTCGCATCGTCCTCCATGGTGGCCATATCCCGTATTGACATCTTACGCCGGAACGCCTGCGGACGGTAATTGCATTTTTTTCACGTTTACGTATTCTGCACAAAATGGCCTGTTTGTCCCTTGAACACGTTCCAAAGCCTTCTGGATTTCAGAGCACAATAAATTGTCTTTCTTGTAATGTCCTGGCATTCTGACATTATTGTATTTCACTTGGCATCAAACCACACTTAATTTTTTATGCGCTATATAGCCGTTTATGATCCGTCCTTAGCAATTGTCCAGCAGTGTATTTACAATAAAACAATTATTTGACTATAATCTTGGTAAAATAATGTTCAGAAGAATTAAAAATGATTTATACCATGACTTAATATCATTAAATATTCGTACTCATAGTTATGAAACCAGGAATCGATCAACACTCATACCTAATTTCCCTCGGACAGAAACAATTAAAATAAATATAAATTATTCGGGTCCAAAACTTTGGAACTCTTTGCCTTGTGACATAACATCTATTAACAATTTTGACCTATTTAAAATAAAATTCAAACACCACCTTATGAACAAGTCTCTCAATTAGTATGAAATTAACCTGAGCTGGTAGCTGAATTGATTTCACGGCTTATGGATAGACCCTGTATTTATATACACTTATGTATTTATTTAATCTTTCAGTTATATTCAATATGCCTTTGACTTGCCTTTTGTATTGTTCTTTGTTGTTTGTGTCTTTTTTTTTTTTTTAGTACTAGGGGTGGGAGAGCTATGTTAAGCCTTACGGCCTTTTCCCTCCTCCTTCTGGTTGCTACAGTTTTTGTAATTGATTGTATTGTTTGTATTCTGAACTGTAATATGTGGCAACTGAAAAATGAATAAATGAAATGAAATGAAAAATTTGAGCTAGGGTCGCTTGTATGTTAGCATGGACAATCCTGGTCACTCAGCACCCATGGTCAACCATTGCGCTGTCCACGGTGGGTGGTAATGTCTTCCATGAGGTATTATAGGTACACATGTAACACCTTGGATCGAAGAATATGAATGTTTGCACAAATTCGGAAATTGAATGTCCCATTCATTTGGCTCATACTACCATGCCTCGTTCAAACTCCGATAATTCACGTTGACTTGCCATAATCCTACTGGCGGTTGTTCAGCCTGACTCATGAGATTACACCTCGCAACAGATAAAAGTCATGGCGTGTGTCGAAACCTTTATACGACGGTAACGCTAGTTAAAAATTTGCATACTGCTATCACATGACTTTTGGCACTTTAGTGTATATCTTCACTTATAGAAATAGAATCGAAAAGAATTCTTTTAACTAACAGTGAAAAGTACTATTAAGGCGATTCAAAAGTCATTGCCGTTTTAAAGCGTCGCCTTATGTCAGGCAATTACTTGGTGCGCATGCCTTATGCATATAAGAACAATGCATGACTGGAAAACCGGTATCGTCTAGTTGGTATCAATAGGAGCACGTGGTGTGCTGATTTATTGGGAAAATGTCTGCTGTCAAAAGCTTTGGGCGAGAAATGCACAATCCAAGTGCTGTTACGGTTTTGCTTTAAAAAAGCTGAGTGCTGCAGCGAAGGAAATTTGTGCTGTGGAAAGTGAAGGAGCAGAGTCTGAAAGAACGGCGAGATTTTGGTTTCAGCTATTTAAAAATAGGGACTGCAGTCTTGAAGACTCAACACGTGTTGGAAGATCTTCGACGGTGAATTCTGAAGCTGTACGCCAAGCCGCAGAGTCAAATCCATGCACAAATACTAGACAACTGTCACATGAGCTGGGAATACCTTTTGCCCACAACTGTTCGCGAACTACGCAAGCTCGGCAAGACGCACAGAAGCTGTCGACATGTACCCCATGAACTGACTGCTGCTCAAGCTCAGAGACGTGCGCATGTGTGTCGTCAATTGCTGGAAATTTCCCAGGAGGACTGTATCTTTAGGTGAATTGTGACGTGTGATGAAAAGTGGATATCTTTCTGGAATGCCGGCATGATAAAACAATGATTAGATCTCAAAAGGTCACCAGAACAATCCAAAAAAGGAGGCGATTTGCCAACAAAGTTATGCTATGCGTATGGTGGAACTTTGAGGGTCCCATTCATTTGGAATTGGTATCAGATGCCCTGGGCATTGAAGCGCAGCTTTACTGAGGCCAGTTGAAGCAGATTCATGCTGCTTTAAGACGAAAGTACCCAACTGTAGTGAACCATAAACAAATAATATATAATAAATTACAAAATTACCCCAAAGCATAAATCAGGATCACATAATGATGAAAATAATTATCGCCCAATATCTAAAATATCAATTTTTGCAAAATTACTTGAAAAAATAATGTACAATAAATTATTACCCTACCTACAGAAATATCATATTGTAAATGAAAATCAATTTGGATTTAAACCAAACAAATGAACAGAGCTTGCACTTATCTATGTTCAGGATATTATCCAAAAAAAATTTAACACAAAAAAATACCTCTTGCCCTTTTTTTAGATCTAACAAAAGCTTTTGATACACTAAATCATAACATATTATGAAACAAACTTACAAAATATCGGTATTAAGGGTACAGCACATACACTATTCAAAAACTATCTACTAAACAGAAATCAATTTACTCAACTGGAGAATTATTATTCACCAATTATAACGAAGTAATTTTCTCCGTCATTTCTGTCCACGCCAGAACTCGAACCCGGATCCCCTCATTCCGGAATAAGTCACTCTACCAATTGAGCTACGCGGACGTTTTATTCTGATTCCTATCTGCCTTTATGTCGTGTGCGTCCTTCGGGCAGGTACGTCACATCTCTTGGTACGTTACATCATCTCCCCGTTATTATTATTATTATTTTTTTTTTTTGCGAAGTGCTGGAGAAAGGATTATCTTATTTTTCCTATCTCGCGGTGTGGAAATAACATCACACCAATGCGAGATGTTGAACGGTCGGTTCATCCGGATAGTTCGGGCGACATTATAATGAATACACTTTCTTCTAATGAATTATAGTGAATTCAAAGCTTCTAAGCTTCTTCTAATGGTTGTTGTTGTTTGTTAATTATATCATGAATAAACTTTCCTGCTAGTAGTAAAGTAATAATAATAAACAAGCTTTTAACTGCTAGTAATGTTGTAGTAGGAATTAAGATGAATAAAGTCCTATGCTGGTTGTTAATAATAGTAACTAATGAAATAAACCTAACAGCCAGACAGAGATCTGACAAAACTATGAACTGAGAAAAACGTACTTACAACAAAAGCTTTATTCAGTGAAAGTCCTGGTATCCTCCAACATACACGAAGCTCTACTCACATAAACGAAGATCTCTTTACACATAAAAGCTCTCTCACGTAACACAAACAAACGCTCTCTGGCACATAAACAAAAGCTCTCCCTACGCACATCAACAAAAAGCTCTCTCAGGTATCGTTGAACGCGCCTATTTATACTGGCTACCACCACGTCATGACTTACACTCATTGCCAGATCTCATTCAGCGGGAGAAATAACATCTCGTTCAGTAAGAAGATAATTTACATAGAAAAATAAAATAACCAGAGATAGTAAAATCAAAAGGAAAGTGAATCTAGAGTATACGTTACACAATGGAAAAAGTAGAAATGGGGGTGCCACATGGATCAATACTTGGACCACTGCTGTTTAATGTCTATATAAATTATATTTTTAATATAGACGCTAAATCTAATATTATCCTTTATGCAGATGATGCCACTTTGTTATTCAGTGGAACTGCCCCAAATCGAATAATTTTACGAGGCAATATAGAATTTCAGAAATATACGGAGTGGTTAGGAGCTAATGAACGGGTACTAAATACAGATAAGACTAAAGCGGTAATTTTTTCTACATAGAAAACAAAACAAGATATAAATGTACCATTATTATTGGATAACAAATCAATTGAAATAGTAAGTAACTTTACTTACTTTGGAATCACACTCAATAATGATTTAAAATGGAATAAACACATAGAAAATCTTCTGAGTAAAATATCAAAACATATAGAAATTGTAACCAAGTTTTAATAAATCTTACGGTTAAAAACATTAAAATTGTTATAGTTTACTTTAATTCATACATACCTTAATTATTGCATATTAACATGAGGTCAAACAACTCAATCCAATATTAAAAAACTGCAAATATTTCAAAATAAATTTATTAGACTAATTGATTAAAAATACAACTTCAACAGTAATAATTATATGCGATTGGGTATTCATGGTTTTACAAGAGTTTTCCCTAATAAATATAATATAATAACTGTTAAGCAATTATACGATTTTAACTTAGCGAAAATTATGTATTAAAGAATAAAAAATAACATAAAACATGATCTAATAAAAATTACTATTTGTACACATCAGTATGATATTAGAAATCAGCATATACTTTATACCAGTTTTACCTGAAACTATAAAGGTAAAACAAAGTCTACATTACTGTGGACCAAGATTTTGCAATTCATTACCTATAGAACTAGCAGAAATCAATAACTATAACTTATACCAAACAAACCTTAAAGCATATCAAACTAACTTCAAAACAAAAGTAATAAAAAAAGGAGATGGAAAGCGAAGGTTAATCGGAAAATTGGAAGGCAAGAGTAATATCTAATTGTAGCGCCGCGGAGATTTCATATTATACAAATAGTAATCTAATTTCATTGCTGTCTTGGATTGTTGACTTTACTTAGGGAGCTCGGGGCTAAGTCAGGCCTCGGTGATGCCTTTTTCCGGAGCTTCCTTGCTGTTGTCATCAAAATAGATAAATAACAATATAACAACAAGTTAGTAAAATCCTGCAATGCATTGATTATAACACGCTTTCCAACATACCAGAAATCATTACTCAAGTTATCACTCAAGTTATGAGGATAATGGCTGTGGAATAAATCTCGGTCCTGTGCCCTGACCTTTGACCCCATTACGATTATATTCAACAGAACCGGTTAAGTATACCTCCGAAATAACATGATAAAGTTTTGTCGCAATCGAAGTATTTTTACGTAAGTTATGATGCATAAGGGCTATGGAGTAGATCCCGCTCCTGTGTCCTAACCTTTGACTCCATTTCGCCTATTTCCAACAGGATTCGTCCCCAGGAAGGCCCCTACAACATACTAACATTTAATCCAAATTGAGGAATTTTACGTAAGTTATGACGTATACGTATAATAGCGATGTAAGTGATTCCGCTCCTATGTCCTGACCTTTGACCCCATTTCGCCTATTTTCAATAGGGTTTTTCCCCAGGTGGTCCCCTAACAGATACTAAAATTTAATCGAAATCGAACTTTGTTTACGTTAGTTATGACGCATAAGAGCAGTGGAATGGATCCCGCACCTATGTCCTGACCTTTGAACCCATTTCATTCACTTTCAAAAGGGTTTCTTCCCAGGTGTTCTCCTTCCACATACTAAAATTTCATCATAATCGAACGATCTTTACGCGAGTTATCGTGCGGACGGTCATACGCACACAAAACGTGACGTAATGAGGCAGATGGGAATCGCGACCATCTGCTCGCAAGAGTGTGACGTCATTAAACTTTAAAAGGATCCACACACAACGCGTGACGTAACGAGACAGATGGCGTGACCGCGTGCCGACATATCAATCGCGAGATTGTGACGAGATAAAATTTCTAAGCATTAATAACATCAATGGGACGACGCTATGACACTAAAAACGTGTTAATTCGGGGTGGTTATTTAACGCACTAAACGAATTTTCCTAAAGTCGAAATCCTAAATTGATTTCTAGTACCAGAAAACGGTAGGTTAACGACTTTCATCAAAATCCTTAGAGCCGTTTTCAAAATAAAATTTACATACATACAAGAATTGCTCTTTTAAGGTAGACGTCAAGTAATTTTGCTTCCTATACTTCCAATGGAAAAACGTCTGTACACATTTTCTTCACAATTGATGCGATCCCAAGGATAAAAATTTGAACATCGATTAAAATAGCTTCATTTTATGACTTGGAATACTTAATATTTTCTAAAACATAACAATAATTATGAAATCCAACATTTGTTTGTCTACTGACGTCATTAAAGTACAAGTCGCGCCATGTTTTTCCTGGTTCCGATACCACCAAAGGAAAAGTTATTGATTTTTTATATAATTATGGTTATGCTTTAGGAGATATTATAATATGAAGTTATTTTAATCGATGTTCAAATTTTCATCCTTGGGAACATAATAATTGTGAAGGAAATGTGTACAAGTCTTTCCATTGGAAGTATAGGAAGCAAAATTACTTGACGTCCACCTTAATAGTATGGGATAAGGGCGATGTAATAAATCCCGATCCTATGTCCTGACCTTTGACCCCATTTCGTCCGTTTTCAATAGGGTTCGTCCCCAGGTGGTCCCCTACCACATACTAAAATTTCATCGAAATTGAACCATTTTTACGCACGTTATGACGCGTAAGGGCAATGGAATGCATCCGGCTCCTTTGTCCTGACCTTTGACCCCACTTCACCCATTTTCAACAGGGTTCATTCTCGGGTGAGTCCCTACAATATACTAAAATTTCATCGACATCGAACTCTATTTACGCAAGTTATGACGCATAAGGGCAATGGAATGGATCCCGCTCCTATGCCGTGACCTTTGCCCCCATTTCGTCCATTTTCAATAGGGTTCGTCCCCAGGTGGTCCCCTACCACATAATAAAATTTCATCGAAATCGAACCATTTTTACGCGAGTTATCGTGCCGACAGGCGGACGAACGGACGGACAAAGCTGGAGCATATACGCTTCTTGAACCTACGGTTGGAAAGCGTAAATAAATCATGAATCTATAACAGCAGAAATAATAAAAGAAATGAAAAGAAAATTAAATGAATTATCCTTCAACAATATTAATGCTCCTGCTCATCATGCCCGGTCAACTGAGGAAGAAATACAGCAACTGGAGGTTTTTGAGCTACTGCTCCACCCTGCTTATAGTCCGGGTATTGCGCCTTCAGACAACCATTTTTTCCTGTCCATGGCACATTTTCTACGTGGGTGACACTTCAAAGCATCCACGTAGAACTTGGAATCCAAAACTTTTTCGCCTCGAAACCAATGGAATTTTTTCGCATAGGGATTCAAGACATAACAAAACGATGGTGTGGACCATCGAGCACGATGGACTCCAATTTGAAGATTAAACTTTTATGTTTATGCATTTACAAACGTCTTCATCAACTGTCAGAAAACGTCAATTACTTTGAATGCCCCCTGTGTTTACGTACCTTCAGATTTTCTATCCGTTGTCTGGCTAGATTAGATAGACGTTTATCTTCGTTAGGCACGGAAATTCAGTAACTAGGATTGCAACAGGTGGCTAATACTATAACCAAAGTTTAATTTGTACGTGCGACCAACTTGTAGTATCGTTGTTACTCTGAGTTGGTGGGGCTAAAATTCGGATTTCTAATGGATTTTATTTATTGGGGTTTAACGACTACTGTGAGCAACTCAGTGGGCTATAAGCAGTCGCCCGTACCTAATTTCAAGCCAGCCACTGGTTCCTGAGAAGGGAGAGAAACAGTGCCGTAAGACAAACACAACATCCGTGCCTCACCGGGATTCGAGCCCGGACCCATCTCGGGCAAGCGATCAGAAGCCATCAGCTTAGACAACTGCGCCACTGTCCTGTTGGAAGGTACAACACCGTCCGCTTGGTTGAAGGTCCTCCAAATGTGGTACAACATACTCACACCAAATATAGAGGTAAACATCTGCCGTCACTGTTTTCACACTGAAGAAAAATGGTCCAAGGACTCGGTTATGCATAACACCGCATCACACGTTCACTTTAGGACTGTCTCTCGCAAGCTCCATAAACGCATGAGGATTTTCACATGCCAAATTCTGACATTGTGTCTGTTTAACTGCCCAAAGACATGAAAAGTTGCTTCAACCGTAAAACAAGCCTGTGTGAGAAACTCAGAATCTTCACTGAGTCCATCCAACATCGTTACTGCGAATTCTTTTCGTCGTGGTCTATCGTTCGCCTCAAGTGCTTGTAAAAGTTTCACTTTGTATGCATATAAGCGTAGATGTCTATGTAGCACCCTGTGTACCGGGGCATTTGTAGTTCTCTGGCAGCGGAACGAATGGACTTCTTCGGGCTTCGTGAAAATGAATCCCGAATACGTTCGATGTCTTCATTCGATGTTCGTTGGCGGCCACTACGATCTTGATCCAACACGGACCCAGTCTCCATGAATATCCGGTGCCATTGGCGGATACTAAGACGAGATTGCGGGCTTTTCCCATTCTTAGTCCAGAAATGTCTTTGCGTTTGGCTATCAGACTTTGTTTCGATGAACCAAGCGACGCACTGCGGTTTCTCCTGTGGGGACCATATTTTCGTCACTGAGGGATCTATAACAAAAAAAATAATAATGTCAACTAAAATTTTGATATTTACAGTATATAATACAAAAAATATCATGAACTTACATAGTACGAGGTGTCCGTAATAAATGTGCAAATTTGTAAACAGACTTTGTGGACCCTGCATATCTCAACAACAAGCTTTATACCAACGCTTAACAATCTCAGTTCTTATCAGTCTACTGGTAATCTCCACAGCTCCACGTACACAGATCTCGACAACTTCACCAACTCTACAGTAGGCTTCCACTGCATTCAATGTTGTGATTTTTATCTTTTTGTGACCCACTGTCATCGTTCAGAAATTTGTAAAAAGCTGATTGGGGAAGTAATGGGTATTTCAGGGTGAAATCGTTTAACCGAGAAGTAACTACAACGGCTGTTCCATAAAAACTGAGAGTAAAGTCACACAAAATGAAGAAATACAGGTATAGAAAAATATATGTTATTCTTTCTCAAAGTATCTTCCCTCGGATGATATGCAACGCTCCCATTGTTCAGTCCACTTTTCAAAGCCTGTGGCGAAGGCATTCTTGTGGAAGCTGCTTTAGCAACCCCTGCACAGCTTGAATAACGTCAGCGTCTGTGCTGAATATTGCGCCACGGAACTTCTCTTTAATTGTTGGAAACAAAATAAATCGCACGGGGCGAGGTCAGGATTGTAGGCAGACTGTGGCATGATTTCAACACTGCATTTCGTAAGAAACTGTTGAACACAAGCAGCCACATGTGGACGGGAGTAGGGGATCCACTTGCCCACCAGTTCCGCCGTACGTGTCGTTACAGATGCTTCAAGACTGAAATGTAATACTCAGCATTGACAGTTATTTGTGGAGGAACGGCATGCTGGTAGACTACACCTTTATGATAAAAGAAAATCATCATCATCAACTTCCCAGCTGATTTGGTTTGGCGGATTTTTTTTGGAGGAAGCAAGCCTGTGTGTTTCCAGACACTCGTTTTGCGCTTCGGTCGAAATAGTAGACCCATGTTTCATCGACAGTCATTACTGTGTTTAGAACATTCCGATCCTTTGCAGTCATTTGTTTCCATTCATGACACACCTGAACTCTGCCTAACAATTGTTCTCTCGTCAGGTTATGAGGTACCCATCTGGAACACACACGATGCAACAGTAATATGTCGCGTAGAATGCGGAATGTCGACGTTTTTGAAATATTAGCTGACGCGGCTATGTCTTCACACGTCATTCGTCGATATTCTTGCAGGATTCCCCAAACAGTGTTAACAATGCGTTCCGTAACAACATTTTCAGGTCGACCAGGCCTGGGAACAAGTTTTGCCGACAAACGCCCTTTTTTGAAATTATGGTGCAATCTAAAAACCGTTGATTCACTCAAACGCTTAGCTTTCTAAGATTTTTTCATTAAATCAACTGTTTCTGGAAACGTTTTACCTAAACAATAGCAAAATTTTATCGCACAACGCATTTCACTTCCTTAGTCTGAATCACTCACCTCCATAGCTGTATGGCGAAATGCAGACGTACCTTAAACAACTGCGCAATAACAAAACCGGAATCGTCTGCCACGGCTAACAACTGTTGACATAGATACTTCCTTAATTCAGTTGGATATTTTCCCCCTGCGCACTGTTGTCAACTCAAAAAAATTACTCTAAGTTTTTATGAAACGGCCTTTGTAAATTTACATAAGAAAAACGGAAACTGAAAAGGTGGGTGTAACATAGGTATACGTCATACTTCTAATGATCAATTGATTACAAACTAGCTACACTGGTGTGCAAAAATTAAGGACGAAGAGGAGAAATTAGCATAAGAGCGGAACGATCAGGCAGAATGTACCGGAAGACCACTCAAGAGATAGACTAGGGTCCGGTAAGGTAGGGCATGCACATATATGCAGCATGACGTAGGGGGGAGCGAGTGTCGGAAGGGTATAAAGCACACGGGCGGTGTACGCTCAGTAATTCGGTGAAAGCTATTGCACGGTTTACATAGGTTTGAACGACGTCGAGTTCCTGCCACCGTGTGATATGGCCAACAGGCAATCCAGTAGACGACATCTGGATGACTTTACCCGAGGTCGCGTCATTGGGTAGTTGGAAAAAGGTCGAAGTGTGACTAGTGTGGCCGAGGAGTTCAGGATCGCTCACACCATCGTTTCCCGAGCTTGGAGAGCATTTCAAACGACAGGAACAGCTGTCCGAGAGTTTAGCAGTGGTCGTCCACGAGCAACCACGACGGCAGACGACCGGTATATTGTCCTACAGGAGAGAAGAGACAGAAGGCAGACAGCGGGAGAAATCGCAAGGCACATGCAACAGACAACTGGACGTCCGTTATCGCGTTTTACCGTGGCCAGGAGGATGCACAAAGGTGGTCTATTTGCACGACGACCAGTACGGCGTGTGCCATTAACGCCTGCTCATAGCAGACGGCGGTTTCTGTGGTACCAGGAACACAAGAAGTGGACACATCAGCAATGGGGTCGAGTTCTCTTTACGGATGAGAGCCGATTTAGTCTGACGAGTGATTCTGGACGTATACACATCTGGAGAGAGCAGGGAACACGCAATCACATCTCCAACATCATCGAAAGGGACCGGTTTGGAGGTGGCGGAGTTTTCGTCTGGGGCAGTATCATGCTTCGTAGCCGTACTGACCTCCACATCTTCCAAGGAGGTTCAGTCACTGTGTCCGTTATTGTACCGAGGTTCTTCTGCTTCACGTGCGTCTGTTTAGAGGTGCTGTGGGTCCTACGTTCCTCTTCATGGACGACAACGCTACACCTCATCGTACAGTGGCTGTCGCAGAGCTGTTGGAGAGTGTAGATATTCAACGCATGGATTTCCCGCAAGGTCCCCGTACCGAAGTCCAATCGAGCACGTGTGGGACTTTCTCGGGAGACGTTGGCAGCACGTCACCAGCCGCCAGCAACGATTCCGCAGCTGCGATTGGCGCTACAAGAGGAATGGGCCGCGATGCCTCAACAGCTCCTTGACAACTTCGTTCTCAGCATGGACAGACGTTGTAAATCCTGCAACGCATTCAGGGGTGTTCATATCCTCTACTAAAGACTGGATTTTTCTTGGCAGCCGCCTGTCACATGGACGTTTCTGTCTTCTGTCCAGTTGTGCTCTAAGCTACCTTTTGAATAAAGTGCCTTTGTATCCTTTGGATTCCTTGTTTGGACGGTTTTGCTCACTTGTCCCATATTCTTACATCTTGAGAATCTTATGGTATGATTTGAGTCGATGTGGAGCACTTCTGCACGACGTTACAATCGGAAAACCGTCTCGTCCTTAATTTTTGCACGCCAGTGTATTTGCGTGGGTTCCGTTTGTTCAAATCTACATACAACAACCACTGAATCAGAAACTTCGGCAGCGTATATGCAAAATACGCAGTCAAGGGTGTCACCGCGTGATCTAGACAACAATTTAAGACTGCTGCTCATCAGTAGTGTTGATCACAATGCGAAAAACAAAAGATCGTTCGGAGTTCGGTAGAGGCTTATTATGGGTGCTCGCCTGACTGGAGCGACGATTTTGAACACAGCGGAGCTGATGGATTTCTCAAATGGTAAGATATCTTGGGTCTTCAATCAGTGGAAAATAATTCACATTGCTTGCCTAAGAGGCGTAACTGCTGCGCGATGACAATATGTCAGGAACGAGATCGCCGTCGTCTGAGATGGCTTGTACTGAGAAACAGGACTTCCTGTAGGCCGCAATTTATGGAAGAATTCAACGAAAACTGTTCCCGACCATTATCTCAGGGAATTATACGCAGGGAATTGAAGAGGATCGGTACTGGCAGTCGCATGCCTACACGGAAACTACTGATTTCTGCCAAAAACCGGAATTTTTTACCACATTGGTGTCAGGAACACAGCAACTGGACACTGGAAGACTGGAAAAAGGCATGTGGTTAGACGAGGCGCATACATATCATATACATATCCCTAAGCTGTTCTCTGAGATTCAGAGGTTCGTTCCAAAAAGAAATAGAAACTACCAGATAATTTTTACTTACTCTTGCCGTATCGAACTTCTCCATTTACAGCGATCTTGACATACAACTCGGGCTTCACTGACATCCATTACACGCCGTACCCAAGATCTTCTGTACTTCATACTCATAATCTTTTTCTCATGCAGGCACTCCTAAATATGATCGTCCCATGACTTCCTTGGCCTCCCTCTGCCTTTCTTTCCTGCCACTTGGGCTAAAAGGATTTTCTTAGTAAGCATCTCATCACTCATTCTTTCAACATGGCCAAACCACCGAAGTATATTAGTCTCCACCTTGCTAACAACATTTTGCTTCACATCACACAACTGCAACACATCTTCATTCCTCACACAATCAGAACGTGTCTTGCCACAACGCCCCCCCCCCCCCACCCCCCGCCGCCGTAAGTAACACATTTCTCCAGCACACAAACGACTCCTATGTTTCTTCTGTAGTACCCAGGTTTCACTGCAATACATCCGAGTAGGAACAATCATACTTTCATACACAGATATGAGAACCCTCTTGAGAACCCATCATTCCTGTGAAAACCTCCCAGAGCAGCCATGACTTTCAATGAAGAATTCACTCGCCTACTAATTTTACCATCCAATTTGTTCTCTCTGTCAAGCATGCTTCCTAAATACACAAACTCATTCACCTGGTCAATCACTGTGTCATTTACCCTTACATTACATTAAGTGCTACCAGTTCCTCTCTCAAAAACCATAACTTTGGGTTTTCCCTTATTTATACTCAGTTGGAATTTCATACAAACTTCGTACATCCGGGACAACATAATCTGCAACTCACTTTTGCTCTCTGCCGACAGGACAGTGTCATTAGCATACAGCAATCCGCACATACGGATGTTACCAAGTTAAACCAGTATTATATATTTTGGCATCACGCATGCTCGCATCTATAAATACAGTATATTAAATAGTCATTGTGACATTACACAACCTGGTCTGATTCTTGCACCAATAGCAGACCATTTTGATAAAACACCATTCACTCGTACACAAGCTCTACTGCCAGCATACATGGCTTTTACACTATTAAGTAAATTCCCAGTAACACCGTATTCATTCAATACCTTCCACAAAAGTGTCCTATTTACTCGGTGGTAAGCTTTCTCTAAATCTATAAAGGCAGCAAAACCTTCTTTACCAACAGCCAGATACTTTTCAATCATCATGCGTTATGCAAATATTTGGTTTGTGCAGCCTTTGCCAGGCATAAAACCACTCTGAACATCCCACACTTTCTCTGACCCCAGGCTGGACCCACTGGTTAAATGGGTATCCTTTCCTATACCCCACCTGAAATTCTCTCACCCCTCTATGTGCAATATCGTACTTGTACGGTGGCGCCATCTACTGTACTCTAATCTCACTACAAACTGTTCTGTCAAAGTCGCTAGATTTGCTCTCATTCCTTCCGTTTCTGTGTCCTGCCCAAAAGGCGATCTCGCTTTAGGTGGCTGGGACCTAAACTCTACTACCTGTGGACGGAAGTCCTACAAAAAAATGACGCTGACCCCCCCCCCCCCCCCACACACACACACACACACACACTTTCTCTGATGTAAGACCCCTTACTTTTTCAATAACAATCTTACCAAACACTTTCCGTGGCACACTTAGTAGGATAAATACCACGATAATTTTTGCAGTCAGTCTGATCACCTTTTCCCTTATACAAGGGAACAATGATAGCATCCTTCCAATCCCGAGGGACCATTCCTAACTCCCAGCACAACTGGCAAATTTCAGTTAACCAGTCAATTACAGAGTCACCACCATATTTCAATATCTTGGCAGTTATGCCATCAACTCCCGGAGCGTTACCATTCCAAAGAGAGTCGCGATACACCTTATTCTGTACCGACGGTAGGCAGAGAGTTTATCGGGAGTCCCATGAATCTATGGGCCCAGCTTCCCTTGTAAACAAAATTCACGTTTTTGGATGTTGTGTCATGGTGGTAAACACATGCCATTAAATTCCGTACTGGCAGTCGCATGCCATGAATTCGTGCATAAACACTATTAATAATCATAAAGACGGATTAATTCTTATTATTTGTGTCATGGTGTGGGTCACATTCTGTTAGTACGGAACGGATCCTCTGATATTCGGGAAAAATCGGGAGTTCTCCAAGGATTATTTGAACTTTGTTCCCGATCAAGTCTATTCTGTAATGTGGACTTCTTATCCATCAGGGGACGGATGTTTCATGGGCGACAGTGCATGAAATCGCGCAAGATGTATTCATGGACAGTGCATGTCCATCGCGCAAGATGTATTCAGCAGTGGTTCTGCGAGCATGCCAGCTGCTTTCGTCATCTTCCCTGATCATAACAAAGATCGTATCTGAACCTCAGTGAGAAAGCATGAGACATGTTAGAAAAACAGATCCGAGAGCAAATTCCTCTTCCTTCAAATCTGAGCTAGTTAAAAGACTGCACGCCTGGTACGCTGTAGATGGAGATGCACGCCAACACCTTATCAGATCTATCCCAAACCGCATATGTGCTGCTGTAATTCAGTCTATTGGAGGTCCAAACCGGTATTAAATAAAAGTTTATAATTCATTGACCGATATGTGTAGGTGAAGCATGGAAGATGTGTCGATACTTCGTTTCTGCTCTTCTTCCTCGCATACGTTCAGCAACCCAAAATCAGAACACCAGAAGTCATCGCTCTTTCCAAGTTTATAAGTGAGTCTCGGAAGAGTCTCATCAGACGGCATCGCGAATCGAACCCAGGGTCTTCCAGTTGCGCGCTGGACATGCTACCACTGCACCACAGCGGCCTTGATTTCTCCAGACTCACATGTGATTAACTGCTAAACCACATGGTAGGTTGCTTCGTGGAGCCCCGCACAATGCTGGGGATTCACCAAAGATGGAAAGCAGCAACCGAACAAACAACTAGGAGGAGAATAAGTAATCAATTCGTACACTCGACGTGGATAAGGAACACCAGTGTATGAATTAATTAATTATTCTTCTCCTAGTTATTTGTTCGGTTGCTGCTTTCCATCTTTGGTAAATCCCCAGCATTGTGCGGGGCTCCATGAAGCAACCTGCCATGTGGTTTAGCAGTTACTCACATGTGAGTCTGGGGAATTCAAGTCCGATGTGGTACAGTGGTAGCATGTCCGGCGCGAAACTGGAAGACCCTGCGTTCGATTCCCGGTGGCAGCCGATATAATTTTTCCGTGACTTACTTATTAACGTGGAAAGAACGACGACTTTTGTTTGGTGTTCCTGATCCACGTCTAGTGTATGAATCAATTACCAAAATCAGAAAATGGCTACTACTTGTCGCATAAGATATGCATGAGCTCATAAATCTCTCCAAAAAATTTACGCTGTTGGGCAGTTTGAAGCAGAACCCTTCTGACGTGACCGAGAGGCTCCATGTTTAGACTCTGTGAAGGGAAAATGCAGCTGAAAAGATATATTACTACACCGAGCATCTGGGATCAAATTTTAGGTAAGGTTTTGGCACTGAATTGCTACTTAGGTCTTGGCTGTATCCCTTTGTTGAAGCCAGTAAATCCAACTCACTGATGGCAAATTCTTATAGCTTTTAACGTTTCTTGTAGTCTTTAAACTAAGCAAAAATATTACTACACTGCTGGCCACCGAAAATGCAACACCAAGAAGGACACGAGATAGCAAAGCCAGATTTACTGGACACATAACAACAGATACAAAGATGAAACGATTGAGCTCACAGGCCCGTGCGACTTGCGGAACACGCTGACATCAATAGTTCGTGTGGCCCCCATGGCTGGCAATAACGGCCGCTACACGCCGCGGCATCGAACGAAAGAGACTTTGGATGTGGGCTTGGGGTATGTCGGTCGAGGCTGCTTCCACACGTTGCTACAGTTCATCCCGGGTGGTGCTTGCCGGGAAACTCGGTTGCCGATCGGTGACCAGACGTGTTTGATGGCGGACATATCGGGAGAACAGGCGAGCCACGGCAGCAGTGACACCTGGTGGGCCGTGAAGAATTGCTGCACGATACGTGTCCTGTTGAAACGTGGCCGCTGACAGGTCCTCCCGGTAAGGGAGGACTATAGGCTCCAAAACGTCGGAGATGGTGCGGTGGCTGTTGAGTGTACCGCCGATGCGTACCAGAGGAGGCGGGTGTCATATCCAATTGCGCCCCAAACCATAACGCCAGGCGACGGACCGGTATGGCGATGCATAATGCAGGCGTCATACAGTCTCTCGCCGCGGTGCCGCCACACGGGGATCCGACCATCGTGGTGTTGCAGGCAGAAGCGGGATTTGTCGGAAAAGACGATTTCGTGCCATTCCGTAGTCCAGGTGCGGCGTTCAACGACCCACTGCCGCCGCACTCGCCGGTGGTGTAACGTCAATGGTAATCGGAGCAATGGGCGCCGCGCGACAAGTCCCCGCTCCTGCAGACTACGTCGAACGGTACGTGCTGACACAGGTTGTTGCGCAACACACCCTAATTCCTGCGCTAACGTTCGTGATGTGGCGGTGCGAGCCGTCAATGCCCGCCGCACAACATGCCGGTCCTTTAGTTCGGTGGTGCGCCGCTGCTGCGGCAATCGCTCACGTCGGTCCGTCCGTCCCTTCTACACCCACCGAATCCATACTCGCCTCACTGTGGCTGGATGTCGTCCCACACGGGCGCCAATGTCTCGGTACGATAAACCGCTGTCGCGATAAGCCACTATTCTTCCTCTGTCGAACTCCGAAACGTGCTGGAATGACTGCCGTATTCTGCGACGGGGCATCAGGAAGCTTCCCACACACAGGCCCGTCAGTACAACACACTTGCACTACTTACACCCCGCCTTCTGTGCACTCTTCTTATAGTGCTTCTTGGTGGCGTGCCGGGCGCACATGATTTGCATATGCCCTGTAATGCTAATCGTTTGCATGTCCTCTCGCGGGCGACGCATGCTGCGAATTTCAGGCCAATTGGATGCTTCCTTCTTGGTGTTGCATTTTGGGTGGCCAGCAGTGTAGGTTGACCGGCGCTTCGACCACTTCGCCATAGGTGTAGCATTTCACTTTGTTCACTGCAGCCAGTAACTCTGAACTTAAAAGTCAGTAAATCTTCAACTTTCTTCAACGAAGAAGATAGACTATAGAAATATTTTACTATATTTAGAAGTTAAGTGACTAAAATCATATCAGAACATGGCAGGGCGATTTTTGGTGAAGTCCTTGTCGTTCCAGCAAAGTCTCAATGTTGTGTAATTAAATCTCTTAGCATGATAAACGTAGCTAGCAGGCTGTCTTCTTAATCTGAGGGTATAATTTGAGTCCCTTCTGATTGACAACTTTCCCTGCGGTCAGCAACTCTAAATCTAAGATCGGCAACTCTTTGCGTTTAAAGTTGATTACAACACTAAAGACCGAATTTAAATACACATTCGTAATTGTTCATTGCGTATGTTGGAATTTATTTCTAATTAAAGCGACGCACCGAACACTTTGTTTTTATCGTTAATACTGCACAAATGTGAAAATCGCAAAATTTAAAAAGGCATTCCATGACTTACTGCTGAATAAATGGCAAAAATGCGGTGGAATGTTGCCATCAATATTAGTTCTTACCAAAGTTTAATGTTCATATGTTTACTAAAAGGATTATTCAAATCTTAAAATAATAAACACAAAAACAAGTAATTTAGCAACACAGGCGGCGGCATGTATCAAAGTAAAAGGAATTGCAAATAAACACAGTTATCAGCCATGTACGAATTAATTCGAAAAGGTGTCAGACATAATAAATAGCAAGAAAATCAAAAATGCCATGCGCACCGTTAGTGAAATTAAATTTTTCACTCAGAGAGAAAGAGCGCATTCTTCTCGGGAAATAAAATATTTGCAGTTAGGGTAATGGCTCTGATTCACAAGCGGTGATATTCGCATTCTTCAAAAGAATAATTACGGTAAAATAAAAAAATGGAGTTTGTTGTATTAAGTGGGAGAGAGGGGAAAAATGATTACACGGATATAGTATATTATTTCTCAGAAAAATGAGATCGTAACCATGTGACACAATTCCGAACCAGTTTTTTGGGAAAATAATTTTTCACCATTTACAAATGCTAACTCACCGCAATTGCTCTTACAATATACACCGACGAGCAAAAACATTATGACCACCTGCCTAATATGATATTGGTCCTCCACGTGCCTCCAAGACAGTTCTTCCTCGGCGAGGATAGACGTTAAAAGATTTCTAAAGGTGTCTTCTTGTATCCGGTACCATCACGTTACTAGAAGATCCCTTAACTCTTTTATTAGTTTGGTGCGAATGAAATGTCCGGCGCGAACGAGCAGTGGAGACAGACCCCAACCACAGCGGAACGGAACCACCCACATGTGTTGCGGGTATTACGTCACAAAGTTACTATAAATAGCTAGCACGTGTGTGAAGAACAAGGTTCAGGCGTGGTTTGTTTGCACGTAACGTGGCTTGCAAAGGAAACATGTAGACGCCGGATTTGAGAGTCATCTTTCTGTATGAATTTAAACTAGGCCATTCTGCAGGAATTGCAACTCAAAACGTTAGCAAAGCGTTTGGAGAGAATACATCCAACGAACGAACCATTCGGCGATGGTTTGTGAAGTTTCGAAGCGGAGATACGGACCTGCAAAACGAAGCACGTGATCACGGACCTGTTGCTGTTTCTGGCGATGTTTTGTTACGTGTGGTTGAAGCGGACCCACGAAAAACGTGTCGTGAGATAGCGGCAGAAGTAGGTGTCCACCACAAGACAGTTGTTCGGCGTCTGGCTGCGCTGGGTAAGTTAAAAAAGATGGATATTGTGCTGCAGCATGATTCACAACTGCCAACAAGACTAGGCGTTTGGAAGTCTGCACGTCGCTCCTTGCAGGAATAAACAGGAACCTCTACTGATAATGATAGTCGGAAGCGATCTACACAATGGTTAAGCAAGGTACAGCTTGCTGAACTGCATCCTAAGCCACCCCTACACACCAAGAAGATGGTGCTTCTTGTCTGGTGGTCCACAGCCGGTATAATTCATCGGAGTTTCTTGTAAAGTAGACAAACCATCACTGCAGAACGTTATTGTGCTGACATACCCCAGATGCACCGGATATTGCTGCAGAAACAACCGGCTTTGGTCAACAGACATGGTGTTCTGCTCCAGGACAACGGCCGCCCAGTGGCGGCTTTTCAGGTGAAGTAGGTGAAGTGCCTCTTCACCTATTTTACTCAAAATAAAGTTTTATTCAGTAGTTTTTGTTATATATTCTTTTTTGCCTTTATTCAGTTCCAAAATACTCAAAATTTTGAAGAGATCTTAATTCACATGGCGCGCTCAATACGGAAAACAAATCCTTATACACAAAACACTGCAAGTGAAGAACCGAAATGAGAATGCTTGGAAGTCTGCAGTGTCTGCCGAGTTGCCATGGTAACCGTGACGTCACCCTCCCCAATCTGCTCGCTCAAGTGAAGTGTTTCAGCTTCCCCCGTCTTACCTCTGCATCTTTCAGTTTTTGAGCGTAAAGTCGTGAGAGATCACGGTGGAGTGGGCGGACTATCATTCAATCTGCTAGGGCTTTTTTTCCTTGTAATGCAGTGTGGTACATTATTTCCCGAAAGGAATTTGTTCTTTCGTGCTTTGTGATTATTTGTTGAAAGCTTTAACTGATATTTTAGGTTTGTGTACAATTTAACTGATAGTGATAGTTTTTAGTATGCATCCTGTGGACGACATTGTTCGTAATTTATTGCAAACTCCATTTAATCTGTGGAAAGATGAAGATGAGACATTTTTCTTCAAGGACGACCGACGGATTCACTGACAATTGTTGCCAAGAACGAAATCAAGAAGAGTGGTAAATCTAACAATAGTAATTTAAAAAATTGTTGGTTTACTGAATATAAATGGATTTGCAGCACTTCTGTGTTAATTTTTTTTTTGTGGCCCTGCTTGCTTTTTAGTAATAAACATTCGGCGTGGAATGAAAACGGATTCTCAGATTTATTAAGGGTAACACGGTCACTTCATAAACATCGTGATTCTAGCGAACACCTGAAATGCGGATTAATGTTAAGGAATTTCGAAAAAATTCAAAACACCATTCTCGATGCCCTGAGGAAGAATGCTAGGCTTTTGAAAACACATTTTAACGAAAACTTTCGTTTAAATAGACTTTTCCTGCAAACAGTGATTGATGCAGTATTAGTCTATGCTGTATTTCAGCAAACAAGAACTAGCATTCCATGGCCATGACGAAAGCATGGGCTCGATGAATCGTGGAAATTTCATTGAATTACATTCATCGTTGATATGAAGAAGTTCTTTAGAAATTGAAAATCAATACGAAAGGATCAAAAACTATTCAAAATGAATTAATTGAATGCATTTCTGAATATATAAACGATCACGTCAAAAATTAAATAATTTTTGATTGTTGATTCGGAAGGTGTATTGGTTGAGGGATTTTTGGGTTTCCATGATGTGAATGAAGATAGAACGTCAGGAGCTTTATACAAAATGCTAGACAAAATTTTGGAACAGTCTGATTACCAACACAAATAAATAGGACAATGTTACGATGGGGCAAGTATAACGTCTGGACACTTAAATGGGCTACAGAAAAAAAGGCAAGGATAAAGCTTCTCAAGCTGTTTTTGTTCATTGCTTGGTTCATCGTTTGAATCTTGTATTACACCAGAGTTTTTCTAAAATTTCTAAGTGTCGAATACTTTTTGCAAGCCTTAGTGGAATTGCTTCGTTTGTTCACCATTCTGCGAAGCGGTCTTATACACTTATATCAACAACCGCAAGACGTAGACCAACCATAACAGAAGCTCGATGGTCCTCCACTTCGAAATTAGTAAGTGTAGTTTTTGAAGATTGGGATAAATTGAAGAAAGTGTTCAGATTTCTGACGAATAGCGAATAATCAGACAAAAAATTAATTCGTCTTGTCAAGGGGTTTTTGAATGATATGAACACTTTCGAATTTACATTACTGTGTAACGCGTATTAAAAAAAAAAACCTCGTGAAATTTTGAGCCATAAAAGGAACGATGAGTTATTTGAAACACAGTTTGGAAAAGCTAGCAAAATCACAGAAATAAGCACGGGAATATGCTGCTCTTATACAGGAAACAATTTTTCAAAATTATAAACAATTGTATTTTGAAATTTTGGACCACATTCTTATGGAAATGGATATAAGATTTCAGGACTGTAAGAAACTTCAATTTGTCTGACTTGCTGGCACAACAAAATTCGAATAATTTAATGCATGCTTTCCCACTCGCGCTCTTGAAAATCTACATTTTTATGAAAACATATTTACTAAACACCAGCGTCTTAAAAATGAACTGAGTCTTATATATGCCGAAAAAAAATTAAGGAATATATTGACTCAAGAACTCCTTCGAGTGTTTCACGGAGACAAAGCCATTTTTACAGAAGATTATAAATTGGTTTTCCTCAGTTTAACAATTCCATCTACAAGTGTGCCAGTGGAAAGAAGTTTTCTTAAAAGAATACTAACTTGCTCAAGAAACACTAGTTCCCAAGATAGACTTGCGTCTCTGGCAAATATTTCTATTCAGGAAGGCATTTTATTGATGCTCACGAAGAAACAACCAACTAACCATCTTATGACGACATAATCGACAAATTTGCAGCTTTAAGAGGAAGAAAAATTGATTTAATATACAAAAAGTAAGTAAGTCCTCATTAAGGGATTTTCATTGTAGACAGTAGATATATTTTCATGCTGCTCTTGTACCTCTTCACCTATTTTTCCAACCACGAGCCGCCACTGCGGCCGCCCTCATGTCTGACAACAAACGATGCTGACACTAAGTGCCTTGGGCTATGAAGCACTGCCTCATTCTGCCTATTACATAGACGTGTGTCGGACAGACTGTCATCTGTTTCGTCGCCTGGATCTTTTCCTGCCCGGGAAAGAGTTCATGACAGACAACGAAGTTCAACGTGCAGTTGATGACTTCGGGTCCCAGCCACTAGACACTTTTCGTTCCGGGATCATGGCCTTGCCGGACTGATGGCAACTATGTGTCGATGCCGAGGGGGATTATTTTGCCTAGGTAAGTTGTCCTACTTTTCCGTTCTCGCCGTCCACGTGTGCTGGTCCTTTGTCGGACATTTCATTCGCACCAACCCAATAAGATGTGTGGTTGAGCCGCCGCAGATCGAATTTTCTGTTCAAACACAAACCACAGATGCTCGATTGCATTGATGTCTGAGGAATTTTTATGCCGGGGTGATACCTGGAACTCCACCTCGTGTTCCACGAATTGGCTCTTTGGTGTATTTTCGTGAGTTTCTAAAGGCCGAATAGTTAAGTATCCAATCTCTCACTCTGAACGTCAGAACTGGAGCTCTGAGTAAGAATTCGCAATGTGTTTGTGCATTAATTCTACACTAGCGGAAAGTTAAAAAAGAACACCAAGAAGGAATTGGCGGACGATCGTGAAATTTACATATGTTAATGGGGTCGAGTTTACGTAGGTGTGATGTTAATTTCGGGACCAACCGGTAAACGCTTACGCCACAGCACGGCATAATATGCAAATTATCGTCGGTGGTATTTAAGGAGTACGGCGAAGTGAATGTAATCAGTCGTCGGCGTACGGACACGTGCAAAGACCCTGAAGAAGCTGCAATGCCTGGACATGGAAGACGTGTACGATTTTAGCAGTTATCGGACTTTCAGCGAGGTCGTCTAGTCGGACTCCGCGATACCGGGTGGTCGTATCGTTGTATTGCGGAGCGAATTGGACGGGAAGTATCAGTGGTGGTACGTTGGTGGCGTAGATGGTCCGAGAAACATTCCCACACGAGAAGACGTGGAACTGGGAGTCACAGACGGACTGATGAGCGGACCGATCGACGCATAAGCAGAGCGGCGTTGTCAAGCAGAACATCCAGTGCGACGCAAATCCGAGCTGCCGTTGTACCTGAGGTGACTGTGCGAACAATCCGCAACCGTCTACTGGATGCAGGACTCCGTGCACGTGTGCCTCTGGCATGTGTACCTCTGACTCCAGCCCCCGTCAGGAACGGCTGCAGTGGTGTCGCCAACGTCTGCACTGGAGAACGCAATGGTGAGCTGTCGTGTTCAGCTATGAAAGCAGATTCTGCTTGGGAGCCTCCGATGGCCGTATGCGTGTTCGCAGACGCACAGGGGAGCGTCTCCACCCTTATTGCATCTGCCAGCGACACACAGGGCCTACACCTGGTCTCCTGGTGTGGGGAGCGATCAGCTATCACTCCCGTACACAACTAGAGTTTTTACCGGGTGCGTTAAACAACACCTCCTACATCAACAACATCATTCAGCCCGTTGTTGTGCTATTTGTAAGGTCGGTCCATCGTGGTGTTTTCCAAAGTGGTTGAATGAATTTGTCAATCAAATAAAGTTCACATTTATTGTTTCATATGAGTTTATTATTTTCAAAAAAAAACTAAGCGGATTTCGTTTAGTAATGCCTGTATGTCTGGAAAGATATATGTACACAGTGTGTATTCACCACTGGTGTAACTGTGAAAGTATCTGTAGCAAACACTTAAACATGATTAACCCCACTAGATCCCAGTAAAAACGCAAATTAATCGGCATTTATTTATTTTTAAGTAAGTTCTTCATTTTACGGATTCTGTTCCTAAATTTGTCTGAAGTGTGAGAGATACAGCAAAGTTATTCTCTGTATATGCTCAAAAATGCGAATTGGTAGCAGTTCAGTTACTCAGTTACTTAAACTTTTACCCAAAATCAGGAAGGAAAATCTCTGTCATGGTTTCAAAGATTTGAGCTGCGACATTCTTCTAAATTGCTAAATATATTGATTAACATACATCGAGCTTTAGATAGGTTATATCAAATTTGAATTGGCATTCTCGCGAAACTGTTATTTAAAATTTGCACTGAACATTAGCATTCTTTTCCATTCGAAAACAATGACCGTGGTCTCAGATATACGTTATACCTAATACTGAAATATCCATTAGAGCTATTTTCAAAATATAGTGTGTGCCGTATAGCTCTGATTTAAACCTCCTTTCGAGTTTCTGTGTTCTTAAGTAAATTTAGTTACTTCTCGTTAAACGCGTTTTGACTGAACGATACATTCTTTCCCACAAGAGCTTCTTCAGTTTGTCATTACTGATAGTGGGTCAGAGGTCTATAAAACGTCAACATCGGATGTAGAGAGAGCGCATTTTAGATAGAGGCTTGTCCGAAAAATATGCATGACAGCAGAGAGGCCTGTTAAAAAGGTATGCATGATAGCAGAGAGGCTTGTAAGAGAAGCATGTTACGATTATACAGAGCTGTTGAGCAGATTTGTTACCCTACCCGTTTTGATTTCTGTCTTGCCAAGTGATACATACACTCTTTGTCAAAACAACAAAAACAAAAAACAAACAAAAGAATACAAAACACCCAGAAGGAATCATCCAATCGAGATGAAAATTGGTACGTGCAAAGTACACTTATAGGAAAGGAGATGGTTGCAATTCGAAAGCAGCTGGGTCATTTATTCCGATAAAAACGCTACATGAGTGGAACAAACTAGTACGCTGTAGCGCGAGGTCTTGCTCGGATACATACAGTTCACGGATACTGTCCTGGGGTATAGCGTGCCAGATAGTGTTCGACATCGCGAACAAACAAACGAGCGTTGAACGCGTTCTATTCTTAGCATTCATGTGCGCCATGTGTCTTTTCGTACTAAATCGATGCTGTTCTACAATTTTGTAATTGGCTATTTTCCCGTATCTTGTATAGTTTTCGAGATCGGCTCGCTAACTCCTGACTTTGCCGCTAGGAGGCGCTGTAAGCTGTCTCATCGAATAGCGCATTGCCACTTTGTTATACCTAGACACCGTTTTTATGGCTATAGCTGCCGGCGTTCGAAAGTTACGGAGCTGAGAAAGGACTTTACTGGGCACCCTGTATAATTAAGCAACGTAAGCAGATTTAAAATCTAACTAAAACTTTTAAAGTGGCAGCACAGTGCATAATTCAGCGGTAAAAGTTGTGTAGGCACAGGAAGTTTGGATTGTTTTAGAGCTGAGAACAATACGTAGCCACTCTGTATTTCCATGAAGCTTATTAAACACGAATTCTCTCTTTCTACCATGAAGGTAAGATTGACAATTAATAAATTTGGAAAAATATCGCAGATCATCGAGGAATCGATTTTTTTCCATTGCTCTGGGACCTCTGCTTAATTGATTCACCTGCTACCTCTGAATAAATAAAACAATACACTTATTCACAGCTTACATTTGATTTGGATATCGGGTACTGTTGGAGCTAATCTTAGAAAATGATTAATGCCGTGATTTTTTTGGTCGATGGAATTAAATTTAATGGAAATTTCTGTATTAGGTAAAATGTGAATTAACACCAGTTTACTCTTTTTTAAAAATTCAGTAACCAAATCACAAAAATATAAGTACATATATTGCAGAGTACTTACACACAGTGTAGATAATTTTTCTTAGAAACCAGAAAATTTTCGCTAAAAAGAATTAGTTCACGGACAGTAACAACTCCGACAATGTATGCTGTGTCAAATTAGATAAAGAAATAAGAAATAACATCTGCGACAAAGGAAGCAATAGTTGTTTAATGTTCGACTTAGTGTCGTATGGTAAAACAAAATGGGATCTTTGGTGCGCGAACAACTGAGCCCTTAAGTAGTTATTAGTCGACACTGTATCTAAGAAATATGACCCCCAGAAAGGTATTAATTCTCACTTCAGCTATTTTCTTGTCAAGATCGAAAGACCACAATTTTGTTCAACTAAGAAGCAATACTCCGTGATTACTGTCGTCTCTCATCGTATATCATAGCAAATAAATCAATATCTATCACTTTAACACGATAAAATCTTCGGTGGGCAGAAAATAAGTTGCATGTTTTCTTTGTTATCTGCAGCTGGCTTTTTGCGCAAATGCGAAATGTTAAGAGAATTCTTAAAAAGCATACACACTGGTCACAAAAAGTTAGGGATATTGCTGTTTCGAAGGGAAAACGTGGTGATATGCAAATTCAGCAACTACTGAGATCGATTATTAGCATGGGTAGCTATGTCATTATAAATTGCCATTATGGCAACGCAGCAGGTGATGTGCGAGCTCCGATAAAAGTACCCTGCGATAAGTGGAAAACGGGTAGTTTCACCGCTTGGTGTAGAAGTTTGCTGAATGTATTGCCTTCGGTGTGGGATTAACTTCCAATGATTTCCAGACGACGTTTAAGCATTAACAACAGAAATTACTCTTGGCATGTTACAGGCAGGTCTACAGCAGATCGATGTGGCTGCTGCTTTAGGAGTTTCGCAGAGTGTAGTAAGTCGACCACCCACACACAAGATTTCTATGGAATGGAAATGTAGCAGATCAACCCAGTAGTTGTCGCCCGAGGATAACCATCAGGACACAAGATCTCTACCTTATATTAAGTGCTCAGAGAAGGCCTAGTATCAACAGTAGCCAACAGCCCAACACCGGGAATCACTTTGAGCTGCTTCTAGTGTCACAGTATGCACTCAAACGGTACGAAACCGTCTTCACGAGTACGCTCAGAGCATGGAGGCCGCTGAGATGTATAGCACTGACATCAGCTCACCGTCGTCAAAGATGACCCTGGGTCCAACAATGTATCTCATGGAATACAGAGTGGCACTATGTACTTTTCACAGACGAATCCCCTTTATACGTTACTTGACGAGGATGTGTATGGAGGAAATCCGGCACACGAATGAGGCCACACTATGTGCAGTACATCCACCCTTACCAGAAGCAGTCAGTTCTGTTCTGGGCAGGAGTGTGCTTTAATGGGCGTACTTCTTTGTAAGTTTGTCAAGACAACATGAATGCATCAGTTTACCAAAATGAGGTCATTGTGTCCATCGTGACGCTGTTTCATACTATTATTGGACATGCATTCCGATTTCTCCATGGCAATGTAACCAGTCACCACGCCTGGAGCATGCTTCAGGAGATGTAAAATCATGGTATTGAATCGTTACAGCTACCTCATGGTCTACTGGCCTTAATCTTTGGAACGCTGTACTGCGACAAATGCAACGATACACCGTTCCTGGAAGGGCCGGAAAATCATGGGATTAAATTTCTTCAGGAGCCGGAAAACCATGGGATTGAATCGATACAGTTGCCTTCGATGTCTCCTGATCTTATTCCTATTGAGAACATTAGGGACGTTGTACAGGGAGGTATGGATAACAATGGTCTATTGGATTCCCATCGCCGATCAGCCGCACACAAGCTTAATGTTAGTAAGATCAATGCCAATTGTCGGTTGGATGGGTGCAAAGCACTGCGGAAGTGGACTCTGGAGCAGTGAAAACTCTTTCTCTGGAGTGATGAATCACACTTCACCATCTGTAATGGAGGATGCTCGGTGAACGTTACCTTCCTGACTGTTTTGTACCGAATGTGAAATTTGGTGGAGGAGGCATCATGCTCAGGAGATGTTTTTCATGGTATTGCCTGAGCCCCTTATTTGCAGTGCCCGGGAATCTTAAACCTGCGGCCTATGACGACGTTCTCGACAATCGTGTTGTTCTCCCAACATTGTGGCAACAGTTCAGTGAACAACCTTTCTTTTACATGAGGACAATGCCCCGTCCAAAAAGCGAGATCCGCGCAGGAACGGTTTGATGAAACCGAAACCAGGCCAGGCCAAACCGCCCGGCTTCGATGACAGACCTGACCAGTGCTGTTGTGGCAGAGTGGAAGGCAGTTCTCTCATCAACGTACCGACATCTAGTGGAAAACCTTCCCAACAGAGTGGAGACTGTGATACCAGCAAAGGGTGGACTAATTCGATATTAATTCCTTTCTTATTACACAGAGTTTGTGGATAGGCAAGTGAGCGGATACTTTCATCACGTGGTGTATATAAAATTAAACATTTCATTTCCTTGAAAACGTCGCTGAGAACCTGTATGACGACCAGCTGCAACACTGTACGACGTTCTGCAGCGCTACCCCGCAATGGTGAGCCGAAAGAAGTTCCTCCTGCAATTCGACAACGCCCCATGCTATAGGTCAGGGACTATCCTCCAGAAATTCAGGATTTAAATGGCGTCGAAATCCTACCACACCCAGCCTATAACCCGAATCTTGCTCCTTCAGATTTTCACCTGTTTCGTTCCATGGTGCACTTCTTGGCCGGCAGACAGTTCCATTTATTGGAGGCCGTGAAAGATGGCATCACTGAGTTTTGTGCTCCCAAGCCATATGCCTGGTATCGCAACGGCATTGCATCTTTGACTGAACGTTGGCGAAAGACCATAGACTCCGATGGACTGTATTTTGCCGAATAGCCATATGTGGTCAACATGTGGTACCCGACTGAACATCGTACCCTAAAACGCTACGAACTTCGGACTCACCTTGGTAGTTACGGAATTGTCTTGATCAGCTGGGATGACGCTGCAAAGTGGCCTGATAAATAGCTCTTGCAGGTACTGTTCGAATTTTGCAATTTAATGATTATAATTTTTCATCGTGTGCTTTTTTCAAAAGTTTATATGCTAATCAATTTACTCTGACTACATACACAGGTCAATGCTGGCTGAAAAATGCCGAAGTTCTTTCCCTGAGTGGGCTGCAATGAACCACGGATACTGACAGTCCTAGTCAGCATTAAATCCTTCTTTTTGGCAGTATAAAACAGACGGGGCTGATACTGAATGTAAATTTTTGGAGTTCATCAAGTTGATTTGTGTCTGTAATGACGGTATGAACTATAAATGGAAATTTGTAACAAAAGAAGGAACGGCGCCCGTCGGTGTTCATGATCGTATGGTTCTTGTCTACAGTAAAGAGATCCTATATCACACACAGTGAAAAGGCATTCATTCTATACACCCACCAAAAACGTTTTGGCCTAACTCTCACCCTCATAACAGCAGGAACACGTTGTAGCATTCACTAAGGTGGCTTTTATGTACGTAGACCCATGGTGGGTGTCTATTTAACCACACGACACGATGTGGCCCGAAGAAACTGAGCTGAGGAACATCGTGTTTGGGAACACAACGAATGTAGTCAAGTTCTCTTCTCTGATGAGTCCCGATTCAGCCTGGTGTCTAACAATCGACGAGTTTTATCTGGAAGGATCCCGGCGTACGAAATAACCCAGCTTTTGTGCAGGGAACATCACATTACGGTGGACATGGATTGATGGTATAGTCAGACATAAGTCTGGGCGGACGTACGGACCTGTACGTCATCCGAAAAGGCAGTTTGACCGCCCAGAGATATAAAGACGAAATTCTCAGACCTATTGTCATGCCGTATCTGCAGCCGAGGGTAATTTGTTCCTTTTCATGAGCGATAACGCTCAACCTCATAGCGCTCGGCTAGTGGACAACATACTTCAAGAGGAGGGAATCGAGCGTATTGAGTGGCCAGCATGTAATCCTGACTTAAATCCAATTAAACATACCTGGGGTTCACTTGACAGACGCATTGCAGCTCATTCGGCACCTCCGTTGCCTCCTCATGAACTGAACACTGCCATCTTTGAGGAGTAGCGAAGATACCAACAAAACCTCTTCGATAACCTCATCGATTCCATGCCACACAGGTGTATGGCCGTCTCAGCCGTTCGAGGGGACCACACACCCTATTAGAGGTCAGTTAAACCTTCAAAGAGTCATTTTTTCTTGTCGTACAGATATGTACAGGGGTGGACAGAACAATGTGAACACGGCACTCAGAGACGTGACTTTTAATGCAGCTGCGCACATCGCAATACGCAAAGATACCCACGAATGTTTGGTTGTAACAACTTTGTTTAGAACCTCAAGGTCCTGGTGAAGTGCATTTAAAGTGTCTTGCTCCAAAATTTCGTTTAGGGTGACGACAAAATTAGATACCTGACGGACTTCGAAAGAGGGCTAATTGTTGGTGGCCGACTAGTTGGTCCCTGCCTGACAACAGTCGCCAGAGTAGTAGGGGTATCGAGAGATACGTTGTCTAGCGTCATGACGACATACCGTGTTTGTGGCAAAACCTCGTCTACGAAACACAAGAGCGGTCGGAATACGGCCCTGACTGATAGAGACAAGAGACCATTAAAGAGGATTGTTGCCCGTAATAAGAAGACAACTGCGCCGAAAATTAGTGCGGAGCTCAAACTGCATCTCCAGACTCCAGTATCAAAGAAAAAAGTGTGCAGGAAATTGAATAAACAAAATAATCATGACAGAGGTGCTATTGCAAAACCTCTGGTGACGCGGGTGAATGCACAACGGCGACGGCATAGGTGCCAGGAGCATACAACGTGGACTGCCGATGCATGAAAGCGTGTAATGTGATCAAATGAATCCACATTTACACTATTTCTCACCGCCGGACGTGTTTGCGTGTGGAGAACACCGTCAGAAGCGTACAACACAGACTGTCTGCTCCCAACAGTGCAGCATGGTGGTGGCTCTGTCATGCTCTGGGAGATCATATCGTGGTTTTCAGCAGGTCCCATGATCACCTTGAAAGGACGAATGACTGGCAGGACGTATGAAACTATTTTGGCCAACTAATTCCGTCCGATGGCTCAGGCATTGTTTCCTGCAGGGGATGCCATCTGTGAAGATGATAACGCCCCAATTCACAGAGCTCGGAAAGTCCAGTCACGGTTTGAGGAACATGAGGACGAACTTTAACATCTTCCTTGGCCTCCTCAATCATCAGAATTAGACATCATTGAGCAACCGTGGTCTGTGTTGGAAAACAGAGTAAGATCCCGTCATCCTCCTCCTGCATCTGTCAAGGATCTGGAGCACTTTCCGCATGAAGTATGTTGTAACATCCCACTAACCACCATCCAGGATTTCTATGCGTCCATTACAATGAGGATTCAGGTGGTTTTGAATCCCAAAGCTGGTCTCACCTCATTATATGTAAAACCTCCTTTTCCTAGGTGTTCACATTATTCTGTACAACCCCTGTATATTGTTGTATAGCATATCGCATCATGTGCATTAAATGATAACATTGCATAAAAATTCGCTAATGTGCTTATTTTACCCATATTACTGAATATTCTACTGTATCTTATGTGAAAATAATATTTCGCGATCAACAACGTCAGTCGCACATGATTTTCCTTATAACTTCTCTTTCTACCCTAATTGTTTCGAACAGTATACCCCGATTAGCCATTACATTATGACCACCCACCTAATAAGGGGTCCTTTAGCCCGCAAGAGAGGAGCCATTCGACCAGGCATCGATTTGATGAGGTGGCGATAGGTATCCTGGGGTACCGGGTACCAGAATGTCAACAGCACGTTCTCCAGTTCATATAAATTTCGGGGTTGTGGTGATTTAGCGCGAACCCGCTTTTCCAACTCGAACCACAAATGTTCGATTGGGTTCATGTCAGGTGAATTTGGAGGCCAGGGCATTAACAGAAAATCCCCAGCATGTTTCTCGAAACACTCCTTGACGATTCTGGTATTGTGGGGTGGTACATTATCCTATTGGTAATGGCCATCACCAGCAGAGAACACAGTTGCCATGAATGGGTGAACTTGGTCCGCAACGATGTTCAGATACCTGACAGCTGTCAGGGATAGTGCTATTGGAATAATGGGGCTTAAAGTGTCCCAAGAAAACACCACCCACAGCATAAGACCGCCGCGGCCGGCCTCTTTCCTCCCAACAGTGCCTCCGGGTGTCATAGCCTCCGTTGGTAATCGACGTATCCGCGCTGGGCCGTCTACGTGATGCACCAGGAATCTTGATTCGTCAGACCAGGCCACTTTATTTTAATCATCCACGGTCCAATCTGAATGATCTTGGGCTCATTTCATGCGTTGTTGGTTATGATGTACAGTGAGCATTGGGACCCGGCAGGAGCTTCGGCTACGCTGGCCCATGCGCAGAAGGCTGCGATGAACTGTGTGCTCTGGCACATTGCCCTGATAATCGTTGTTGTAGTTGCTGGTGATTTGTCGCAGTGTGGACTTGCGGTCACTGTAAACAATGAGCGACAGTCTTCGCTCCCCTCTGGCATCGGTGAGCCGCGCGCGACACACGGCTGGACTACGGTTCGTTGTTTGGCCATCTGTGTACCACTTTTGATGCGTACGCAATACATCGGCACGTGAACAACAAACAAGCCGCTCCGTTTGTCCGAGGCACCGTGCCATCGCAATTTGTCCTTTATTAAACTCCGATAAATTGGCAGCTTTTCCCATTGTGACTCCGAACACTCTACTAACCGAAAGCCGGTCCTTGGGTTGTATATACACTGAAGAGCAATTGAATTAGAGACAGCTCGCGTTATGCAAATCTGGCGCTGTGAGCGGCCCTGTAAACGGAAACGACATGACGTATGCAGCGATCCGACAATATAAGGAGTGATGCGACTGGAATCAGTAACATTCGGACGCAGTATTGGTAAGACGAAGGATCTAAGCGCATTTGATCGTGGGAAAATTGTTGGGGCCCGACGAATGGGTCACTCCATCTCGCAGGTCTTGCAGGCACTGGGATTTTCACGAGCAACTGTGTCACGGGTGCACCGTGAGTACATCGAACCGGTAAAACCATCCCTACAAGGGCCAACTGCCGTGGACAACAGCGTGTGGATGAGCGGGGTTATCGTCGGCTAGCTCGCATTGTTACAGCGGATAAACGGGCCACAGTGCAAGAAATCACTCGGCAATTTAACGCTGGTGCCCAAAAACGTGTAAGAAGCCACACCATCCAGAACCATCTGCTTGCCATGGGGTACAGAAGCTATCGTCCTACGAGGGTACCGCTGCTGACCGCCCACCACAGGGTGCAAAGATTTGCATCGGCGCGGGAACATCGCCACTGGACTCTAGACATGTGGGAAAATGTTGCCTGGACTGATGAGTCGAAATTCACGTTGGTACATGCGGATGGCAGGATACGAGTACGGCGCAAACCACATCAAGCGATGGATCCTTCTTGCCAGCAGGGTTCTCTTCAAGCTGTTGGGGGTGGCATTCTCGTCTGTGGACTGTTTACGTGGACTGAAATGGGACCGTTGGTACGTGTGACATCGTCCCTCACAGGTCAATGTTACCAGGATATCCTGCACGACCATTTACTTCCGTCTGTGCGTCCTCAACATCCCACTGGGGAACTCATCCTGCAACAAGACAATACAGCTCCCGAATTGTATCCGAATGGTTGGATGAACACTCCGCCAACGTGACCTCGCTTCTTTGGCCAGCTAGGTCACCTGACCTCAATTCCATCGAGCACATCTAGGACGCCATCGAGAGAGATGTTCGAGGCTCTGAAACCCCTCCATCAAATCTTCGTGAACTGTGGGAGCTTGTTCAGGGGTCGTGGATCCGTATGGCTTCCTAACGCTTCCGGTGTCTTGTCGAGTCCATGCCGAGACGAATCGCCGCCGTCATCAGGGCGAAAGGTGGTGCTACACGTTACTAGACAGGTATCTCTAATTCAATTGCTCTTCAGTGTATACTGCTCTGTGAACTTCACCTGCCCAGTTTCGGTGGCCAGGCGCACTCATTTCTCTATAGGCTGGAGGTGGTCATAATGGAATGGCTGATCATTGTAATATATTCTATGCACCGTCAAATTCCGTTTGTTCTACAGACTGTAACACGCTACTAAATAGGTGCACCTAATAAATTGGCATCTCAGTGCATACATAATCCATTGATTTTTGGCCTTTCAGAATTAGTTTTAATCCTTCTAAAACCAAATCAAATATCATAAACTATTTCGTTACTGTCAGTTCAGAACAAAACTCTATTAAACGCCGAAGAAAAAAAAAAAGCTCTTGTTGAAAATTTAAGATAAATTAAAATTACCTCACCCTGTAATTCAAGGTATTTAGTTTATTAGCATAGGTGTCACTCAAAGATGCTCTAACAAGGGCAATTGATAGAATTTTCGCTTCTTTTCCCTCTGATCAAATAGGAGCTTTTTGCAGGTGATTTTAGTTTATTATGCAATGCTCTTAAATGCTTTCTCCTCAGATCCAATATTCTAAGCATCACATAAGCCTGTAAGATTTTCTGAAGTGGCTTTTTTCCAGGAGGTAATGAGATTTGGTCTCGAATGAAACGTGCTTACATCACTGAAAATGAAATCACCACCATCACGTTGTCAGCCCGAAGGGGAAAAAAGGGAGATTCTCTAAAGGAGGAGGATCTTTGCGTAGAGTTCGAAAAGGGAACGATGAAGCTCGTAATGTATTGATAAATGGAAAGCAAAAATATAAGTGCTTCAGAATAAATTGACATGCGTACTACGCTCACTCGCTCAATTAATTTTCTTCATGTTATGTAATTAACCCACAATTTGTCTTTGCGTGAAAGCAAACCTGAGGAAAATGCTTATTTGAGCCGGTGACTATACAGATGCTAAAATTCAAAACTGATAGTTAAAAGAACATTAAATGTTTTTTTTAATATGTTTATAAGTAGAAATTCTCATCATTAAAAGCTACCATTTGTATAAATGCGAATTCAGGCTCATTTTACCAAAGCCCAACGAGATAGCTGAGTTTCTTGAAACTTGCAAATATTTTCCTTTTGTTTCGAAGTTTGTCTACGCATGACTAAAGTCGACAACGAAGAAGCGATAAGCACGCCTGCATAGTTCAGTTGGGAGAAGAGCAACTCCGGAGTTGAAAGCCGTAGATTCGAAATCAGTCACCACCAAATGGTTAATGTTTTATATACAGTCGAGTCACATTATTGTGACCACTAGAACAAAGTAAATTTCTCCGTCGTTTTTTTCACACAGGGCATCGAACCTGAGTCCCCTTATTCCGGAGTAATGCGCTCTACCAACTGAGCTACGCAGACGTATGTTCTTGCTCCTATCTGCCTTTATCTCATGGTGCGTCCTGCGGGACAGGCACGTCACATCCCCCCCGAAAGAGGGTCGGGGACATGGCCCACGGGTCCGACGAGATCATGTGTCGCTGCAGGCAGTCATCCGCTGAAGAACGTACATTAGATAAATCCCAGTCAATTTGGTGTGTGGAACGTAACATCACACACATTTATTTTTCGAAGCGCCGAAGAAGGGATTCTTTTATTTTTCCTGTCTCGCGGTATGGAAAGAACATCACACCACTGCGAGAACCTTAACGGCCAGGTCATTCTTGAAGTTCGAGCGCCAATATAACGTAAAGTAAATTTATCCGTCATTTTTGTCCACGCCGGGCATCGAACCCGAGTCCCCTTATTCCGGAATAAGTCGCTCTACCAACTGAGCTGCGCAGACATATGTTATCGCTGCTATCTGCCTTTTTCTCATGCGCGTCCTGCGGTGCAGGCACGTCACACCACCTTCTACCTTGGACTGTTACCGGATGAACTTTTGGGCAGAAACAGGCTGGCTGCGGTGGTTTTATGTTGTGGGCGATGTTTTCTTGGGATACATTAGTCCCCATTATCCCAATAGCACAATACCTGACAGTTCTCAGGTATCTGAACATCGTTGCGGACCAAGTTCATCCATTCATGGCAACTGTGTTCCTGCTGGTGATGGCCATTGCCAATAAGATAATGCGCAATACCACACTGCCACCATCGTCAAAAAGTGGTTCGAGGAACATGCTGGTGACTTCCTGTTAATGACCTGGCCTCCAAATTCACCTGACATGAACGCAATCGAACATTTGTGGTTCGACTTGGAAAAGCGGGTTCGCGCTAAATCACCACCTCCACGAAATGTACGGGAACTGGAGGACCTTCTGTTGACCTTATGGTACCAAATACTCCAGGATACCTATCTTATCTAATCGATGCCTCGCCGAATGGCAGCTGTTTTGCAGGCTAAAGGGGGGTCCTACAGCTTATTATGTAGGTGGTCATAATGTATTGGCTCATTGGTGAAGACTTTGCAGTGTTCCACAAAGCTTCATACCGTTCTTGTCCATGGAAATAGCTCTTGTTCGTGTGAGTATGACGTAACATCTGGCACTTACGTCCGTCAGGGACTGATCTTCAGTGACTCTAACCTACCTGAAAGAACAGGTCAATATCATTGACCTGCAGCATTTACTTCCAAATACATTCTTACAAATTTTTCCATTGTTCGTTGCTACAGACACATACTTCTAGATGTTCCTGCTTCTGTACAGTTACATGGTTTCCGTTGAGAATTGTTATCTGTGCTTCCTTCATATCGTCTGTGAGACAATGTCACCATGCGGCAGTGTTGTGTGGTTGACAATAGTCCTGGATTTTTGTTCAGTCGAATATCGTAAATTGGCCTGACAGTGTACGACTGATAGATGAAAATTTGCGAATGATCAAGATTATATTCACGAAAAACGTCTTTCGAGGTCGTTCACGGTTGAAAACGTAAAACGTGCATATAAAGAAATCATGGCTTCCTTATAACGTCTGGAGCAACTTTATAGTACGGGTAGTAAAAAAAAACTTCATCGAACCTAGATTTTAACAAAACAAAATATATCCCAGGGTTGTTTGCGATTCAGTACAGATAAAGTGCATCAATAATGTCTCCATATTCGATATTAGTCTTGGCACGTAGCATAAAGAGAGCCGTCGTAGCGAGTATGTGAATAATATGACAAAAACCTCTGAATTTTAACTAAATTAAGTATATGCCGAGGTCATACGCAGCCGAACAATTATTCACAGCCGAGTCACATTATTGTGATCACCTCCTACTTTTGACGTCAACAGCGCGTAGCCAATGAAAGAAGGCACGTGTCGTGAGCTGGCTTAGAGCTTAGAGGGTATATAAGGTGTGCTGTAGGCATTCTGAAAACATATCGGGCAGCAGGTGGCCGAGTGGGCAACGTTCGTGACTGCCACGGGAAGGGGCTCAGGTTCAATCCCAGGCAGGTACGAGCGCTCGATCCACTAAATACCCGCCGTGCGTCGGATGGGCACGTTAAGCCGTCGGACCCCGGGTACTGGCCCACCGGTAATAAATAATGGCGTCTTCCTCCCCCTTTCTACTTCGCTTCCGTGTCACTTTCCTATCGGGCGCTCTAGCCCAAATCTTCTAGTTTCCTATTTCTAAGGGTTGTTTAAGACCTGGCGTCAGACACTATAATGAATAAGCTTTATTTGCTTTCCGCTAAGCTAATTACAATGAATAACCTTTTGTACCAGCTAAGCTAATGATAGTGAATAAATCTTTCAACTACTGAGCTAAATATAATGCTTCTGCTACTGAATGATATGCTTGTACTAAACTTCAAATAGTGAATTCAAATGGTTGTTGTTACTAGTTAATTAAGAACATGAATAAAGTCTCCTGCTAGTAGTGTAGTAATAGTATTGAACAAACTTGTAACTGGTAGTAATGTTGTAGCAGTAATTAAGATGAACAAAGTCTTATGCTGGTTGTTACTAGTAATATTAATTGAAATAAACCTAACAGCCAGACAGAGGTCTGAGTGTACTATGAACTGAGAAAGACGTACTTACGTAAACCATTTATTATGACCTTCTACTGGAATCATCACACACAGCTACTCAAATAACAATAATAAAGAATCAACCTAATCACATAGAACGAAGCTCTCCCTATCCAACAACAAACGCTCTGGCTATACAACAACAAACGCTCTCCCTATAACAACAAAAGCTCTCTCTTCAATAACAAACGCTCTCCTCGGCTATCGTTGAACGCGCCTATTTATACTGGCTACCACCACGTCATGACTTACACTCATTGCCAGATCTCATTCAGCGGGTGAAATAATATCTCGTTCAGTAAGAAGATAATTTACATAGAAAAATAAAATAACCAGAGATAGTAAAATCAAAAGGAAAGTGAATATAGAGTATACGTTACAACACTCCCTTTCTAAAATCCTCTAAATATGATCATCATGATCTGAAAACATATCACTCGTTGCTATAATGGATAAAAGGAGCGATTTATCTGATTTGCAAAAAGGGATGATTATCGGCTTTCGGGCCAAAGGTGGCAGTATTTCTGAAACAACGCAGTTTGTGAACCATTCGCGTGATGCTATGTTTAAAGTGTATCGTGATTGGAGAAATGACACCATTGCGAATAAGCGACGCTGCGGAGCACCACGTGCCATTGATGTGAGAGATGAACGTCGGCTAGGAAGGTGCATGAGGGCCGATCTACACCCTACAGTGAAGCAACTCACTGGCCGAATGAACCAGGGAGCTACCGGAAGTGTATCGAAAATGACAGTTCAGCGAACCCTGCTGCGTATGGGGCTCCGATGCATACGGATGATCACTGCACCTATGCTAACGAAGGTGCATCAGCAAAAAAGGGTTACATTTGCACGGCAGTATCGGAATTGGACATCCGCTGATTGACAAAGGATTGCCTTTTCCGATGAGTCACGTTTTCTGCTTCATCGAACGGATGGACGTTAGCGTATAAGGCGAGACATCGGAGAACAAACACTCTTCAACCATTGCTGGAATAACACAAGCTGGTAGTGGCAGCGTTATGGTCTGGAGAATATTTTCGTGGAATTCTCTGCATCCACTCATACCCGTGGAAGGCACAATGAACCGAATTCGTAATGAATCCATCTTTGCAGACCACATGCACCCATACATGCTGATTGTCTTCTCTGAGGCAGATGGGATCATCCAACACGACAATGCGATGTGTCACACAGCTAGAAATCAACTGGAGTGGTTGGAAGAGCACGATGAAGGCTTCAAAGTACTTCCCTGGCCCCCTAATTCACCAGACTTAAACCCAATTGAGCATCTGTGGGACCACCTCGATCGTGTTGTTCGCTCTGTGCATCCTCCACCACGCACCCTCCAGCAGCTGTGAGATTAACTGTAGTCAGGCATGGCTCCACATACCTGTGAACACCTTCCAGCACCATACTTAGTCACTCTCCAGCCCGTCTAGTTGCTGTCTGCGCTGCACACAGCGGTTACTCTGGATATTAGCTGGTGGTCACAATAATGTGACTCGACTGTGTATTTGTTCGCGAATGAAAGCAAATCTGCTGGCCGTTAAGTTTGAAAAATGTGTGTGATGAGTCTTCCACGCAATGCACGTAATCAATAGAAATTAATTCTTCCACAATGAGACCTTCCAGCATGGTTGTCGGCTGATCCGAAACCTGCGATTTCGTGCCCCCGCCTTTATCAAGGGGGAGGAGGTGATGTAACCCACTACGAGATATGACCTACTACTAAGGTGGCGCAAGAGTCAGATCGGCAGTGAAGCGACGATAAGCTTGCCTGCGTAGTTCAGTGGGAAGAACAGTGAGACGTGGGTTCGAACACTACAACCGGCAAAAGGAGGTTATAGGTTTAATGACTCCTATCTGCATATAAGGCTACACTGTAAAAAATAAGTGGTATGATGTCACGGAAAAGTTCTGAAAATAACGTGCAGGAAAGCTGCCGGTAGGTATCCGTGTTTTCCAGAAATTTCCATTTTTAAAAGTGCCCGTATATTTTAACTTCCGTCTTTTCACAGACTCTTCCGTAATCAGAAATTCTGTTTCTTTCAGAAAAAAACATTTCAGGTTTTCCCGTATTTAAAATGAAATTTCGTAAAACCGACGACACTGCATTTTTCAGCCCTTTCCCAAGATAATCCTTCCGCTCCAGTCAGGACGGGTTCAGTCCTAACTGGAACGGAAGGATTATCTGATTATCTTGAACACCTAGGTAACGCACGCTTTTAACCACAGAGCCACAGGCACTCGGAAATTCGAATCACGTACGTCGTAAAACAAACTGCGCAACAATGAATTTTTTTTCGTCATTAATATGAGTGATTTCGTCACTTTAATTTCTGTTTGAGCTTTTTTTTTTTCTGAATAGGTTTGCAATATTTTTTTTCTTCTTTTGAAGGACTTTTCACAAATTAAGCATTTTTCGTCGTGATTTTTCGAAGCAACAAAATGCTTTGCAACTTTGTTTTTTTTTTAATTGACAATGACTCAGTTATTTTTTAAAAAGGTGAAATGTACTGTGACGTATACTCTAATTCAACTTTCATTTTAACTTCCTTTTTCTATTTAAATTTGAGTTCGTTCTCTTTAGCACCTTTCAACCTGAACGTGATATCTTTTCTGCCGCCCCGGTGGCGCAGTGGTCTAAGCGATGGCTTCTGATCATTCGTCCGAAAGGGGTCCAGGTTCGAATCCCGGTGAGGCATGAATGTTTGTGTTTGTCTTTCGGCACTGGCTCTCAATGTGTTACTTGTCCAACACTGGCTATCTGAGTACATTGGCCATTTAGCATACTGTTCAATCCATGTTCGATGTATACTTGTTCACAATGTGTTACATGATCAACACTGGCTATATCTGTGTACATTGATCATTTGGCATGCTGTTAACCATGTATAATTTGTACTTGTTGCTGTGAAAACATCTTCATCCTGTTTATGTCTGCCTGTTCGCCATGTCTGTACCACCAGGTCCAATAAATCATTAAAATCATTAAATCTCCAATCAATAAAAAATATATATATCTTCTCTCTCACATGAATACGGTTGGCAACACTTGAGGTCTGTGAGAATGACTTATGCGTGTTCAGATAAGAACGGAACGAGAGATATAATGACTACACAGCAGCCGTGGATTGGTGTTGATGCTGGAAGTTAATGCTAATTGTGGATACGAGATTGTTTAATTGCCGTTTGAGGCTACGTGGTGTGCTTGTATTTATCTTTAAGAGTTATACCAGTTAACGTTGTTTAGTGAGAAAAGTACTAATAATCTGATACGTTGAGACTTCGACGATCAAGTGTTCTGTGCATTCAAGTACTAATGATCAAATAGCTGTTGATAGCAATAAAGGATTAGCTGTAAGTAACTACTTCAAGGATTAGCTGGAAGTACTAATGATCAAATAGCTGTTGATAGCAATAAAGGATTAGCTGTACGTAACTCTTGTTTCACTGTAGGTGAAGTTTTGAGAATGGATTTATGTAGTGTTCAGTACGTCAGCTAAACAAAAGCTACAGTAATTTTTAAAGAATTATTTCACAGAAAAAACGATCCTCAATATAAAATTTACTCTGGATAGCTACAATAGCTTTTGTCTTAAGTTGTCCAAAGACTGATAAATAGACATCGTATAACCATCTGTACAAAACATTAAGTACCCGGTTTCTTACAGTAACACAATATACACTATATTGACAAAAGTCACCGGACACCTAGATGAGAAATACAACATAGCATTTATTGACATACGAGAGTACGGTGTCGGTCCACTTTTGGCCTTAATGCATGCACTGACCCTTCGAGACATGCTTTCGACAAGGTTTTGGAACACAGCGATAGATATGCGTTTCTATTCAGTACATAATGCTGCTGCTAACTGTTGCTTAGTAGAAGGCCTTGATTCCAAACTTCTTATGCGGCGCTCTAATTCATCCCATAGGTGCTCTATGGGATTATCACGGCTCTGTGCTGACCAGTCCACACACGATACGGAATTATCGTCAAACCACGCCGTAACAATCCTTGCTTTATGGCTCGGTGCATTATCCTCCTGGTATTAACAAGACTCGGTTCCATGGTATTGCCACAGAGTTGGCAGGGCATAATTGCCCACAATATCGAGGTAGACGTGCTGGTTAACAGGTTTTTCCACGATAACCACTCGGCCGATGCCATAGCACGAAAAATACCCTCACACGGGTGCACAGCCAGCTCCAAACTTGACCGTAGGAACAGTACACTGTGGTGAATTGCGTTTCCCCTGCTGCCGATCCACTGACTGATGGATTATGTATCTGGATACATCACTCCATAGGACCCGATTCAATTGATCTACGGTCTACGATAAATGTTCTTTACATCATGCTAAACAACGAGTCTAACATTCCGAGTGGAGGTGAAAGGCTTATGAGCAGCCGCATGACCACGGTAACCCATGGAATGAAGTTCCCTGCGAATGGTACATGTACATACCGAGGTTCAAACATTTTTACTCACCTGTACACTGAGGTCTTGTGCAGTACTCCGTCGATTAGCTGTAACGACTCTCCCGAGGCTTCAACGTCCTCTTATCACTGATTTTCTTTGGTCTGCCGGTACGTTTTGCTGCTTCAGGCACGCCATGTGTCTTCTACTTATTCAGTACATCCAAAACAGTTGGCTTGGGTATGTTTAAACGCCTCTCGGTTTCTCTTATGGACAACCCACTAATATAACACCCAACATTTTTTCCTTTCTCAAAGTCGGTTCTCTCCCACCGCGACATTTTCACTCAACTTCACAGTGCGATATGATCGCGGTCAGCTGCAGGCTTGTTTTTACACCGTTTGTAGCTGTACCGCGCATCTTAACAACGCAGCTGATCCGTTCATTTGCTTTTGAAGTGGTGTTCGGTGACTTTTGTCAATATAGTGTATATATTAAATAGCTGGTCCACAAAATAGGGATCAGGAGAAGAAATATCCTGTGCCATAATAAACAAAATTGCGATATGCTATCCACAATAACCGATTTCGATATTGAACTTCAAAATTCGACAGACGATTGAAATTTAAAAGTTAATCAAACCTCAAGTGTTCTCACCAATCGCTTCTATTAACTTCAATTTATTGTCATACGAAAAAGTGAGAAGGGAGTTTTGCCGTTAATATACAAAAGGAATTGCGGAAAGGTTTCCGAAAATTTAAAATTTTCCATTATCACATCTCTAAAACGGTAATTTACCGTCGATACAAGAAAGAAACTGCGGAAAGGTTCCTGAAAACTCAGAATTTTCCCATGGTACGAAAAATCCGTGAAATTCAGGTTTCTTGAAGGAAAAGAGTAGTATCAGAAATATGCTTCGTTAATTCACGAAAGAAATTATGGAAAGTGGCTCGTGAATTTCAGATTTTTTTACAGTGTATAAGGACATTTGGCATGAGAATTTATTCAATCAAGAGAATTGCACTTTCGTCCACTGACTGTCAGGCTTGAAAGTAACTTTGAGGGCGCGGAAAAGGAGTGGAAGGAATAGAAGACTTCTCCCATCATTCACAACATAGAGACAATACATTGGCCATTGGGGAAATGCGTGGTGTCAGTGCGAGAATAATGTTTGACAGCAGGGACACAGCGGGAGTTAAAGGTGACGCGGATTGATACCGTTCTTGCAGTCCACCAGGGACTGGTGGTTACCTTACCTTCCACAATAATACACTCTTAAGCTTATAATGAATTAGCTTTGCTTACCTTTTTGCTAAGCTAATTATTATGAATGAATAATGCTCTAAGCTTCAAAATGATGAATTCCCAAAAGGGTGTTGTTACTCGTTAATTATGAACTTAAACAAAGTCTCAACGCTGGTTATTTATATTAAGTAATCAAAGTCATAAACCTAACAGCCAGACAGAGGTCTGACAAAACTAAGAATTGAGAAAGACTGAACTTACAGAACAACTTGTTTATTATGATGACTCCTGGTCAACTAAGGCACTCATATATCACTACTACATAACAACACACTGCAACGCAACGCAACACACCAACTACACCAACCACACAACTCCAACGCAACAACACAACTACAACGCAACAACACAACACCCACTTCTCGATGAACGCGCCTATATACGAGCTACCACCACGTCATGACTTACACTCATTGCCAGATCTCATTCAGCGGGGTGAAATAATATTTCGTTCAGTAGGAAGATAATTTACATAGTAAAATAAAATAACCAGAGATAGTAAAATCAAAAGGAAAGTGAATATAGAGTATACGTTACATCATCTCCCCCTTAATTTTTCTTCTTTTTTTTTCTTTTTTTTTTTTTTTTTTTTTTTTTGGTTTCCGAAAAATCTATCAATTTTGGAGTGTAAGTCTTACATTTCGATGATTGACGTTTCTCGATCTTTTTTTGATTTGTTGTTTGGTGGTAGCCGTATTTACATTATCAACTTGGCATAACAATTTACGAATCTGTATTCGACTGTGAAATTTGTAGTGTAGAACAAACCAAACCTGCATCGGCATACTTTCCTTTTATTCTGCCTAGCAGGAATCACTTTTTTAATTTCAAATTACGTGCCTCATTCGTTGTAATACAGAACAACTGTATCAGCAGCGAAGATTGCCTGAAGCTGCCTAACAGTAACAATTTTATTATTTTCATTTCAAATTACGTTTGCCTCATGCGTTGAAATACAGAACAACTGTATCAGCAGCGAAATTTACCTGGAGCTGCCTAACAGTAACAATTTTATTATTTTACCCCTAAGCACATAGATATATATAAAAAAAGTGGATTAGTAGATGGACATAGAAGAAATATAAAAAAAAAACACACATATATACACAAAAAGAATGCATAGGCCCACACGAAAAAAAGAAATTCTGACACGCCAACTGGTCGAGCAGGAAAAACAATAAACTGAGAAAAGAACCTGTCCACGAGAACTTACTTATCTCGAGGACGCATAAAAAATTCTAGTGTGAAAACGTTTTCCAGGCCTAATGGGACTGGGGAAATCAGGTGGCTTGGATCTCTTCCGGGACGGTAATGGAACATCGGTCTGTTGTCGGTCAGGAATCTGGCGGTCTGGAAATCCCTGCGGCTGAGAAGAACGGTCAGGAACGTCAGAAGTCTGGCGGTCCGGAAATCCCTGCTGCGGCTGATAGGAACGGTCAGGAGTCTGGCGGTCTGGAAATCCCTGCGGCTGAGAAGAACGGTCAGGAACGTCAGAAGTCTGGCGGTCCGGAAATCCCTGCTGCGGCTGATAGGAACGGGCTCCCCCAGGCTTTGGATATGAAGTCCCTTGATGCTGGGGCCCGTTGTGTCCTTCCAGTATCTTTTTGGAGGGACGTGTCTCCGGCCACATCGCTTGTTTTCGTTTACGCCCACGGGGCATGATAGTAGTAGCAGGCATCGGCCCTGTTTGCCCTGAACGGAGGTTCCAGGGGCGAAACCCGGGCGGATGCAAAGATTTCTGCCTTCGTCGCTGTTGCGGCGAAGCAGATTGGGGAGACAAGTGACGTTTGCGCCCAGCTTTTGGTGGTGCTGGACGGTGTGGAATATTAAATGTTGGATTCATAACTGACAAATCCGAAATGTCCGACGCCTCTGAGTCGCTGCTGTAATTCAGCGGTCGTGCAGGGCGATGTTTGGATTTGCCTATAGGAATACTTTCCGATGAGGTATTCAAAGAAGAAGTATCCCGCGTTGGTGCAGAGTTAGCCGGAAACGGCGCAGCAATAGTCTTGGCAATGGTTGGAGGGAAAGGAACGATACTAGTATTCGACGAACGCGAATCGAGCCTTGGTCTCACGGGAGAATCAGGTTGCGTGTGTAGAAACTCGTCTGGAGGGGGGAAGGGTGAAGGAAAAATCACTGGTGATTCGTCAAAAATGTTCGGTGGGTCGTCCACAATTTCTGGTGGTTGAACATGAGATATAGATTCTTGAGTCTGTGGAACAGAAGGTTGAGTAGGATTGATAATGAACTCGATATCCCGTTCGTCATACTTGCGACATTGATCAACATGTACATATTGAAAATTGTTGTTCGGTTTCTCCAGAACAATATTATTTTCAAAGACATTTGCCACCCGATATGGACCTTCGTAGCTGGGTGCAAATTTCTTCACTAAAGTATGCGAAACAGAAGACTGGAAGTGCGTTTCCACGAGAGTGAGATCTCCAACGACAAGATCTGGTTCCCTACGCCTAGAATTATAATATCGTGCTTGAGCCGCTTGTGCTCCTAGCATTGCAATACGAGCTTTTTCTGCCATAATGTGTACTGATTGCGGAGTTGGTCGCTGGTTTAATTCGTCGATAATCCCCGTTAAATTTTCAAAAGGGGTTTTAATTTTGCGACCCAGAAAAAGTTCTGCAGGAGTAATTTTAGTAGACTCGTGGACAGACGAGCGGAGGGCGAACGCAAAAAGTTCTAAATGGTCATCCCATCTTTCATGGTGGTCCATTACGAAAGTCGCAATCATTTTCACTAGCGTTCGGTTAACGCGTTCTGCAGGATTACTCTGGGGATGATATGGGGAAATGAATTTGTGTTTAATGTGTAGTCTCGCACACATTCTTTCAAAAATGTCAGAAATAAATTGAGGACCATTATCCGAAACTACTTTATTAGGTGCACCATATCTAGAAAATACTTCATTAACTAAGACATTACAAATAACCTCAGCCGTAGCGGCTTTAATGGGAAAAACTTCAACCCATTTTGAAAAATTATCAGTTAGTACTAAAACATAACGAGCTTTATTTTTAACAGATAATGGATAAGGTCCCAATAAATCTATGGAAATAATATCAAATACATGAGAACTTGAACTAGATTTCAAGTGACCGGCCGGTCTTACATTACGGTAATTATTAATCTGACACAAGTGACATGATTGAACGTATGCGAGCACACTTTGGTACATGCCAGGCCAATAGGCAACATCCCGCAATTTACAACGGGTCTTGCGAATACCTAAATGGCCTGCAAGAGGTTTGTCATGAAATTCATTTAAAAGAGCCATTCTAAGGGTTCGCGGAATACATGGGCGAAACTCTGCCTAGTAGTCCGAGACTTTGTATAATAAAGAAGACCCTCTATTACTTCAAAATGTTGTGACCTTCCAGCCAGAGAAGGATCACTTGGTAGGGGCGAACCCGCAAGCAAAAAATTGTAAATATCCCCAAAATCTGGATCATTTATTAGTTCTGCCATTATCTGCTCTCTGGATGTGATATCAGCTATCAGAAGTAAAGGCTGACATCCAGGAGTAGTTTCGGTGGGGACCCCACTAATCGGAACGCGAGATAATGCGTCCGGTAATTGATTCTTATTACCTGGCTGATACGAAATTTTGATATTGCTCTCTTGTAACTTCAGAGCCCACTTCATAAGTCTTTGAGATAGGTGTTTAGCAGAATTCAAATACTGAAGGGCAGAATGATCCGTAATTATGTTAACTGTCAATTCGTTAAGATAACATTGAAATTTATTCAGTGCATACACAACAGCAAGACATTCACGTTCCGTAGCTGAATAATTGCGTTCAGCTTTAGCTAAAGTACGAGACGCAAAAGCTATTGGATGCCCAGCTTGTGACAAAACGCAACCAAGACCAACTCCGGATGCATCAGTATAAATATCAAATTCTTTAGAATGATCCGGGAAAGCCAACACCGGAGGCTGAGTCAATGCAGACTTCAGTGTTTCGAATGCAGCGTTAGCTTCAGGTGTCCAAATAAACTTCTTGTATTTACGCTTTAAAGCATACAATGGCTCACATATTGTAGCATAAGCGGGGACGAACTGCTGATACCATCCGGTCATTCCCAGAAAGCGGGATAGTTCTTTTGCTGTTTTAGGCCGAGGAAAGTCAGCAATAGGCCTAATTTTTTCATTATCAGTGAATAAGCCGTGGGGAGTAATTTTCAACCCCAGATATACAATCTCGTCCCTCGCTATCTGGCATTTACTAGGTTTTAACGTCAAGCCAGCATTGTATATAAGTTGGAACACCTGTTTGAGCAGAGAAAGGTGCTCGTCAAAAGTCTCTGATGTTATAATAATATCATCCAAATAGACATGCACATGTGGACCCAGGACAGGTCTGAGAACCGTGTCCATAAGCTTTTGGAAAGTAGCAGGTGCAGAAGCTAAACCAAAAGGCATACGTAAATATTCATAGGCCCCAAAAGGAGTCACAAAGCCTGTTTTATCGACCGAGTCCGGATGTACTGCCACCTGCCAATATCCACTCGCCAAATCCAAAGTTGACATCCATTTGGTTGACGACAAGTCATTTAGAATATGTGACATGACAGGTAGGGGATAATTGATTGTTTTTGTGACTTGGTTGAGCTTGCGAAAATCTGTCACGAAACGAAATTCATTTGGTTGTTTCTTTGGAACCAAGAAGGCAGGAGCCGCCCAGGCGCTTGTTGATTCCCTGATTATGCCCTGCTTAATCATTTCCGCAATTTGACGTTGCATTTCCTGTTTTTTATGTGGAGCACAAGGGTAAGGTTTCGTCGCAATGGGTTTCGAACCATCAGTGTCAATAACATGATAAACCACCTGTGTGAAACCAGGTTGATCCGAAAACAAACCAGAGCTTTCCTGCAAAAGGAGAAAGCTGGTCTCGTTGCCCCTCATTCAATTGGTCACTCAACAATAAACTCGTAATATCTACAGGAACCGTCGGAATCATTTCGACAGGTTCCGGAAAGGAAATCACATGTTGTACAAAATTCAAAGTTATTTGAAACTTGTTAATAAAGTCCATACCCATGAGACATTTCACGGGTAGCTCGTCTATAAGCAGGAAAGAATGTGTAAAACGAGCTTTTCCCAGCCCTAAAGATAATGTGACAGTTCCTGCGATACTGAAGATTTCGTTATTTGCACCTCGCAAATACTGCGTTGCAGGCTGAACATGTATTGCAGAAAAAACATCATTGCAAAACTTTGTATTTAGGGCTGATATCTCAGACCCAGTGTCGAACTTTGTCTCGACAATAATGTCTTCAAGTGTCAAGAATACATCAGGCAACTGAGGAGTTTGAACAGTCACTAATACTGTTTTAGGGTCAGGATGTTTGGTATCAGGAAGCAGGACCGACCCTTCGTCTACTTCCTGTGGAAGTTTAAAGGAATTCTGGTGGTGTTATCATGTGGTCGGAAACCTCGACCCTGCCGGGTATCGGGAAAATTTTCACGATAAGGAAAATTGCGTGCACCCTGCGTCGGGAACTCCGCGTGTCTGTTGACATTTTCATATTCGTTACGTCTGCCCTCAGCACGGGCAGAAAAATTATTATTGCCCTGAGCATGATAACGTTCCGAATGCTGCTGAGTGGAACGGGGTCGAGCATACTGTGCATTATGACGATACCCCGTAGCTTGCTCCGAAACTCGTTGCTGGTTCGCCACTCTTCTGTGTGGTGGAACGTATGAAGCTTGGGTGGGCACGTGTGTATGCTCGCGCTGAAAGTTTTGTCTATTATGCCGCTGAGGGTTTTCGGAATAAGCCTCGCGGGGTGCCCGAGCATGGTGAGTTGAACCATGTTTGCCATGTCGCTCTTCATACGTGCGTATGAGGCGAAGGCATTCATGAATAGTGGTAGGGTGTCGAACCTCAAGAAAATCTTGCAAGAATGGGTCGAGCTGCTGTACGAGGGTATCCAACATGTCAACATGACTGGCATGTGGATCCCATAGATTATATAGGCGTGTAGTTTCCAACGCAAATGCAACAGGGCTATCATTGGGACCCTGCTGACGAGAAAACAGCTGTTGGGCAAGGCTAGCTCGACTGAGGCCGAAAGGAAAGACCTCCAAGAATTCTGCACGGAAATTCTCATAATGAGAATCCGGGTTCGACCCTCGCCACTGCCGATACCAGGTCTTGGCGGTATCTCTCAAGCAAGTTCCGGCAATTTGGACCTTGCAGTCTTCCGGAATATTATATAAATCAAAATGGTCTTCCAGATCTTCGAGGAACTTTAAAGACCCCTCAAACCATTGAAATGAATTGTGCCAGCATGCGGCACGAAATGGGCAAGCATTCTGCTTCGCTGAGAGGATTGAATTCCCTCAGCTACGACCCGCGACTCAGAGTGATAAGAAGCTGGTGCATTCCGAAATGGTGAAGAATGCTTGGGTATGTGTAGATTATTCATATCCAAGTCAGAGCCACAGGCTTCGTACAAATTGTCCAAACAAACACCATTACCCTCGAGACTTGCCGGAAGGTGGAAATTTGCAGTTGTCTCAGGTAAGGAAGCCATGGGTAATAATAGTCAGGATCTCGTGTTCGAAAAAAAGTTCGGGCGCCAATTATAATGAATTAACTTTGTTTATCTTTTTGCTAAGCTAATTATTATGAATGAATAATGCTCTAAGCTTCAAAATGATGAATTCCCAAAAAGGGTGTTGTTACTCGTTAATTATGAACTTAAACAAAGTCTCAACGCTGGTTATTTATATTAAGTAATCAAAGTCATAAACCTAACAGCCAGACAGAGGTCTGACAAAACTAAGAATTGAGAAAGACTGAACTTACAGAACAACTTGTTTATTATGATGACTCCTGGTCAACTAAGGCACTCATATATCACTACTACATAACAACACACTGCAACGCAACGCAACACACCAACTACACCAACCACACAACTCCAACGCAACAACACAACTACAACGCAACAACACAACACCCACTTCTCGATGAACGCGCCTATATACGAGCTACCACCACGTCATGACTTACACTCATTGCCAGATCTCATTCAGCGGGGTGAAATAATATTTCGTTCAGTAGGAAGATAATTTACATAGTAAAATAAAATAACCAGAGATAGTAAAATCAAAAGGAAAGTGAATATAGAGTATACGTTACAAGCTGATTTGGAGTAGAGTGGAAACAGACCGTTTTGAATGTTTTGCAAATTGCTGCTAAAGTCATATATATCTCTCACTTTTCTGGCAAAGCGAAAATGCGCACAACTTTTGAAAAAAAGATCGTGCTTATGTTTTCGGTTGGTCCATTCGTCTGTGGACACCGTATCTCTGCAACTAATAGTCCTGTTTCAAAAATAAATTATTTTTGCATTGGGAAGCTTGAAATGTGTGAATGATGATCCTTTATTTCGGTTTTATGTTTTCACGATGCACAATTTTGCCGCTAGAAAGCGTAAATACTGATGATATCGAATTCAAAATACATTTTACTCCATATGTTTGCTTCTAAACGTCCGACTGAAAAATTCTTTTACCTTTTGATGCCATATCAAAGACTATTTTAGGGCCAGTCTCTTATCCAAGTAATGCATAGATTTCCCGTTAGGGAGCGTAATAGTAAATTACGTTTTGCCCTGTATCTCTGCTAATCAACAAGAATGATACCTCTGATATCCTACAAAAATGTCACCATCTTGTTGAACGTTGTCTTTTGAACTTCTTAGGCACAAGCGAGATCTTTCTCGGCCATTCCACAGATTGCGCTTACGCTTCTAGGTCGTAAAGGAATGCCCAAATTTCATATCCAGTAAAAACACTGGAAAGAAATGCGCCCTGGTTCGTCTCAAATACCCCAACAGATCTCTGCACATTTCAGCCCCTATGGTCCCGATGATCCTGGGTTAAGGGGCGTGGAATCTGCTTTGCACAGACTTTCTAATATACCTGGTCAAGAGTCATTGTTTCCACAAAACTATTATCACAATGCTGCGAATATCTCTTGAATGGTCACACGTCTATCACTAGGAATGAGTTCGTCGCTTATTCTCGTCGATGACTATAGTTGAAGGCCTTCCGATCTATTGTTTGTCAGAACTGAGGTTTATAGTTCTTGAAACATCTTCCATCTTCTGACATTGCTGATGTTCATTGTAGCATTTTCATATACCTTTTACATCTTCATAGGGATTTCCTCTCCTTGCAAGCTTCCATTTCCGAAAACTCAAACGAAGCTCTTTGCTTTAGGCGAATATCCATCTTTTGCGTTGACCAATCTAAACACAAAAAGGTGAACACATATTCAAAAGATCAATCTAGAGTTTCACAAATTTTCATGAAATATTTCCAAAATTCAAAGAGCTATTAGAAAAAAGGCATTATTTTTAGGACAACTTTCGTATTCATAGGTTTCACTGGGATATGTATGATCTTTCTTCTTTTTATTCTCATCCCCTGCTTTGCACAAGATAACAAAGGGTAATACAGAAGAACGAGACTCGTCGTCTTGGAGAGATGGCATCGTAGTTGCACGACATGTTTCCATATCGGAAGAAGATGCACTAAGAACAAGCCTTTGTGTTTTCAATAGCCCTGGTTCTCGACCCAACATTATCGAAGACCTTCGATCACTTTCAGACTGTTAAGGCCGCATTTTGCAAGAACAGTTCTGACCACAACAAAGATCCAAGGTTGTAAGAGGGCTGCTGAAGATCTGAGATTGTTACGAAAACTGTATAATGAAAAGATGAGTCATGTCAGCTTGTTTCCAAATATTTTAAAATTTAAAAACTTCAGTAAAAACTGTCCATTCATTTTCTTTGTAATCTCCGCTACATGCTCATTGCGCTAACCAAATTATTGGAGATTCAGCGCTTTTGCTTTGCCGCAGTTATTGTGTGTTCGTTGCAGAAGTTTAAAGACTGACAATATGTGGTACACGTTCAACTTTTTATTTCTTTACAGTTCGGTATTGCCGCTAGCTGTATCTCAATCCGTCCTTAACTTCTCACAGAAATCATATGTATGTACGGGATTTTTCTGGGTAGAAACGCATACCAACAACAAGTTTGGCGTCGCTGAAGCCTCTGTACATACACTGAAGTGCCAGAAAACTGGTACAGACGGGCTTATACAAAATACATAGCAACATCACCTATGCGCGTACTCGGTTGCTTACGCCAGTGCGTATATAAAACGATAGACATCCTTGCCAGCTGTCAGAGCTGTTTTCGGCATAAGAATGACAAGTAATAACGATTTAAGCGATTTTCAACGCGGTGTCATAGTTGGCGCTCGTGAGATGGGCCATAGTATTTCGGAGGTAGGAACGAAATTCGGATTTTCACGGACAACCATTGCAAGGGTGTACCGTGACTACAAAAATTCCGGCAAAACCTCCAACCTACGATACCAGTGTGGCCGTAAAAAGACATTGGGTGAACGTGACCATCGTCGGCTGTCAAGAATCGTTTCACGCGACACTCTCGCAGGTAGCATCGGAATTCAATGCTGGAGCCTCAACAAACATCAGCGTCCGGACTGTGCAACGTACCCTGCACGATATGGGCTTTGGGAGCCGACGCCCAACTCGAGTCCCTTGATGGGTGCACGACACAGAGCTACGGCCTCGCTTGGGCACGGCAATTCCGCCACTGGACACTTGATGACTGGAAACAAGTAGCCTGGCCTGACGAGTCGCGTTTCCAACTATATCGGGCAGATGGAAGGATTCGTGTGCGAATCCTTCCATGGATCCCGCCTCTCATAAGCCATGGATCCCGCCTCTCAACAGGGAACTGTGCCGGCTGGTGGGATTTCCGTAATGGTATGGGGTGTGTTTAGCTGGACTTCACCACATGGGACCCCTGGTACGTGTACAAACGTCTGGGACCGGCCAACACTATGTGCGCATCCTTTCTGACGAGGTACACCCGTTCATGTCCTGCATTCATGCTGATGGGTTGGGCCTGTTCCAACAGGACAATGCACCTCCACACAAGTGTCGGGATGCCACATTAGGGTTAGAGGAGCATTCATCTGAATTTGGGGTATTGCCATTCCCACCCAAGTCCCCAGATCTGAACGTGATGGAACACATTTGGGAAGCCATGCAACTCGCTATCGAACACAGGAATCCGGGACCTCGGAATACACCCAAATTATGGAACGCTCTGCAGGAAGTATGGTGTGCATTGCCTACAGCATATTTCCAGAAGCTAGTGGAGTCCATGTTCCGTCGTATTTCTGCAGTCCTGCGCTCCCGTAGGGGACCTACCAAGTATTAGACTGGTGTACCAGTTTTTCTGGCACTTTAGTGTACGTTCAACTTATCCTCCAGTGGTATTTTCAACTTACAGGCGCGCACTGTCTTGCTCATGGTTTCTTAGCCTCAATAGTAACCACTCTGCATTCTTCGTTTGTTAAATTTAAACGGATCAGTGTTCTTCAATCTCGATTGTACATACTTTTTGGGATATTAAGTCTCTATTCCCGAAAAGCAAAACAACAGGAGTGAATACTAGGAAATACTTAAAGAAAGAGCGTTAAGTCTCGTCAAGTGTCTGTTCTGTGCTGCAGTGACGTTACTTTCACAGATATTAATGACACCAGTGTCGTTATTTACCTATTAAGCGACGCTCTTGGATACCATGAGAAATGACGTAGGATTATAACATCTTCTTTGTGAGGGTGTGTGTGTGTCTTAGTGACAAGTTTGAGTGGCAGAACAAACAGATATAACATGATGTCATTGGGTATTTTGTTGTTTTTTTTTGTAGTTTTATTTTTCCTTTTTTTTTGTGCTTGTAAGATGACGTCATCTCTGCGCATCTCTCAAGAAACTTTGTTATAAGTGATATATACTGCACGTTCTTTCCATTTCTTTTCTCCTCGCATTTTTAGAGCGTCTTTTGTAAAAAAGATCGTGCTTATGTTGTTTGCTTTCCCATCTGTTCGTCCGTCCGTCTATGGGCACCATGCCTCTGCAACTATTTGTTCGATTTGAAAAATTCATTTTGCATTAGGAAGCTTGAAATATGAGAATGATGATCCTTGTATTCCGGTTTTTTCGGTGCACAATTTCGCCGCTAGAGGGCGTAAATGCGGATGATATCGAATTCAAGATACATTTTATTCCATGTATTTGCTTCTAAATATCCGATTGAAAGAATGATTTTACCTTTCGATGCCATTTAAGTCAAAGTCTATTTTAGGTACAGTCTCTTTTCCAAGTAATGCACAGATTTCTCGCTAGGAGCGTAACAGTAAATTACGTTTTGCCCTATATGTCTGCTTCTAAAATTCCAATTTGAAATATTCTTCCTCCATAGGATACAACTCCTGATGGGAAATGTTTTGCATGTAAATTCTAATTTTTAGTAAAGACTGATTTAGCCACTGAGGAGCGTAGGTGGGGTTTTTTTTTTTTTTTTTTTTTCTGCTTCTGAAGCATTTGCAACAAAATCTGAGCTTCTGAAAACTCAATTGAAAATATTATTTCGTGGACCGACACGCTCAACTCAGAAAAACTTTGCGGAATGCCTTCTTCTTAAAATAATGCATAATTTTTCGCCAGGGGCGTAGATGTATATCATTTTTTGTCGATATCTTTGCTGCTAAGAGTCCGATTTGAAAAATTCTTTCTTTGTTGGAGAGCATTTCTGATTCGAAATGTTTCTCATATATCATAATTTAAAATTATTCTTAACACACAAGTGTGCCACTAGAGGGCGTGAGCTCATGTTTCCGTTTTCATCAATATCTGCAAGACTAAAACCCCGATTGAAAAAATTAATTTTCGGTCAGGTACTATTAACTATAAAAACTATTACTAAATAGTAACACTGCACTAGTGATCCGATTTATTGGCGTTGGAAGTAGACACATTAGCATTTCCAAGCTTTCGCACATCAACCAGATGGCTTTTTAAAAGAAGTTAGACAGAAACTGCAACTGAAAAATAGAACGCATTAACAATTTGAACGCGGAAACTTGACTTGACAACAATAGATACGACGTTGTATTCATTTAAAAATATGACGCATCACGTTGGTTGCACGCGCGGTATCCTGGCAGGCAGAAGGCTTTACTTGAAGAACTGGTTCCAAATTCGTGGCAACTCGAGTGACACGCAATCATTGCAAGTATCGCTGTTGGTAGTGCTCTCCAAGGTTTCCAGAATGACTGTACATATAGGGGTAGAGTAGGTAGCTAATTTCTTTATATCGTCCCACATAGGAGTAGCGGACTTGAATTTCACTCTCTGGATAGTGCCGTGGCAACTTTACTGTATTTCGTGTCTCTTTTATGTTCGTTGACTCTGACTCCAAACGAACGCTTGGTCATTCCAATATATTATCGTTTAGATCCGTCCGGATACTGTAGGGGAATCGCATAAACACCTGCTTCGCAGGAGAGGTGGTTTTTCACTACTTCCCTTTAGCATAGTTTATAAAGATGCAGGAGACCTTATGCCTACGCCGTAGTTGATCTTCTTCATGGCATTTTTTAGATTGTAAGACACATTTGGTATGTAGGGAATTGACCCTAAATAACGTGTCTGCGGCACAGGAAGATTAGAATGTTTGACCCTGGCTTTTTGGATGAAGTTACGTATCTGATTCAATGAATATCCTGCATCAGTGGCTAACTTGATGACGCTTTCAATTTCGTTACCTCCAATACCCATTCTAGACAACACGAAATTGAAAGCGTCATCAAGTTAGCCACTGATGCAGGATATTCATTGAATCAGATACGTAACTTCATCCAAAATGCCAGGGTCAAACATTCTAATCTTCCTGTGCTGCAGACACGTTATTTAGGGTCAATTCCCTACATACCAAATGTGTCTTACAATCTAAAAAATGCCATGAAGAAGATCAACTACGGCGTAGGCATAAGGTCTCCTGCATCTTTATAAACTATGCTAAAGGGAAGTAGTGAAAAACCACCTCTCTTTTGCGAAGCAGGTGTTTATGCGATCCCCCTACAGTATCCGGACGGATCTAAACGATAATATATTGGAATGACCAAGCGTTCGTTTGGAGTCAGAGTCAACGAACATAAAAGAGACACGAAATACAGTAAAGTTGCCACGGCACTATCCAGAGAGTGAAATTCAAGTCCGCTACTCCTATGTGGGACGATATAAAGAAATTAGCTACCTACTCTACCCCTATATGTACAGTCATTCTGGAAACCTTGGAGAGCACTACAAACAGCGATACTTGCAATGATTGCGTGTCACTCGAGTTGCCACGAATTTGGAACCAGTTCTTCAAGTAAAGCCTTCTGCCTACCAGGATACCGCGCGTGCAACCAACGTGATGCGTCATATTTTTATATGAATGCAACGTCGTATCTATTGTTGTCAAGTCAAGTTTCCGCGTTCAAATTGTTAATGCGTTCTATTTTTCAGTTGCAGTTTCTGTCTAACTTCTTTGAAAAAGCCATCTGGTTGATGTGCGAAAGCTTGAAAACGCTAATGTATCTACTTCCTACTCCAATAAATCGGATGACTAGTACAGTGTTACTATTTAGTACTTAATCGGTGTACTGTTCCTCGTTATCAAATAAAAACTATTTTGTATGCATTTTCTACCCAAAATAATATACAATTTCGCCGCTAGGAGGTGCAACTGTTTAATCTGTTCTTCTTAATAGTTCTGGTTCTACACGTCCGATTTAAAAAATTATTTCAACACCAGACTCCATTTACCATGTGGAACACTTACGGTATGTATTGGAGGAGTTTTATAGTTCATAGTTCTGCGCTAGGGGGTGTTTATGTGCTTCTCTTTGCACCTGCACCTCCGCTTCGAAAATTCTATTGTGATTTTTTTCCCTGTGTGCCATTCGCTACAATAGAGATTTGCAGCGTTATGGTCTTTAAATAATGCACAGAATTCCTGTTACGAGGCGTAAAAGCCAAAACCTTTTTCTCGCTATCTCTGCTTCCGGGACACGTATTCGAAAATTTCTTTTTCCTTAGCATAGCTTTTTCCGTGAAAAATATTTTTCTCCTATTTTCAAATTTTCTATTGTGCTAGAAGTTCAAAAACTTTGAAGACGTGCTCATCACAGCCGAAAATTTGCTGTCATCTTTCTTGATTATTTTTTGTGAGTGTTGGAAATCCAAAAATACAGGAATAATACTGCAAAAAGGAGCAAATACAGGAAATTATTTGAGCCCGCCGTCTTTTGTGTTTCTATTAGTAAAATTGCATAGTAATATGGGAAGAAAATGAGACTGTAGAAAGAAAGTATTGGTAATATTACATATCAACAATTTGGATTGGAGCTAATCGAATGAATTTTGCCCATCTAAGTGTCGACGTTTAGGTATTACGTATTCATAAATTAATTCAGGGTTTGTGTTCAAATTGTTTCAAATCTTTTGAAACAAACCTGACTTTTACACAACCCTCTCTCTTTCCCTTTTTCCCTTTGCGTCGCTTTCCATTCACTACCTTTTTTATGCTTTCCGACCGTAGGTTGAAGAATCGTATATGCCCCAGTTTTGTCCGTCCGTCTGTCCGCCTGTCCGCACGATAACTCCCGTAAAAATGGTTCGATTTCGATGAAATTTTAGCATGTGGTAGGGGACAACCTGTGAATGAACTGTGTGGAAAATGGGCGAGATGGGGTCAAAGGTCAGGACATGCGAGCGGGATCCATTCCATCGCCCATATGTGTCATAACTTGCGTAAACGTGCTTCGATTGCAACAAAACTTTATCATGCGGTTCCGAAGGCATACTGAACCAATTCTGTTTAATATCATCGAAGTGGGGTCAAAGGTCAGGGCACAGAGCGAGATTTATTCCACAGCCACTATCCTCATAACTTGAATAGAAATGTTTCTATTGCGACAAAACGTTAGTATGTTGTTCCGGAGTTATACTGAACCAATTCTGTTTAATATCATCGAAATGGGGTCAAAGGTCAGGGCACAGGAGCGAGATTTATTCCACAGCCATTATCGTCATAATTTGAGTAATAACTTGAGTAATGATTTCTGGTATGTTGGAAAGCGTATCATAATCAGTGCATCGCACGATTTTACTAACTTGTTATTTTTTTTTTTTTTGGCTCTCTTGTCGATGTTTGTTAGTTTGATCGGTGCGCAAATGTTAGGTCGCACAAAATAAAGTTTTAACAAAAATATGCCAACCCCATTCATGAGTTAAATGTGCAAGCCTGACGAGTTACGTTGTTCATGAAATTCATTGCATTCCTTCAAAAATTCAGCAATTTCTTCAAAAATGCAGCAAATTATTAATTAAACATCCTATTCATTATATAAAAAGTCTTATAATTTTTACAGAAATTTTCGGCTATGCTTCGAAGATTACGGGAAAAAACTGTGTTTGTGATGCTAACGAATAACGTACAAACTGGGGCCACAATGAATCAAAGTGTAACGAAAATGACGAAATTCGAAAATCTAACGGCAAAAAGGCGCACATGTAGACTCAATATTTTTTGGAAGTAGGAAAGAATAAAAAATCGAGTTTTGTAGATGTTACCTGGAACAGCCTAGGATTTTATTAAGCTTCAGAACTAAAACATGGCATCGAGTGGAAAATTTCCCGTATGATGTCCCATACGTTCTCTGTTGGGGAGAAATCTGGGGATAGAACTGGCAAAGCCAGCATATGTACATCTTGTAGGTACTGTCGCCTGATGTCGGTAATGTGCAGTGTGAAAACACAAGTTTGTCCGTGACGAAGATTTAAGCGCGTCCCCTCACTCCGGAGTAAGTTGCTCTCCCAACTAAGCTACACGGACGGAATCTTCACTGCAGGTTTGTCGTCTTGACACGTGCTTTACCTCCTCTGTAGTACGTCACATCATCTCCCTCTTAATTTTTTTTTTTTTTTTTTTTTGTAAGCGAAGAACGAACTTTCATTAACTCTAGACGATGTGTGGAAGAAACACCGCACATTTTTCAAAGAACCCAACTGCCAGTACATCCACTTTTACGTTCGGGCGCCAATGTAAAAACACAAGTTTTTCCGTGACGGATCGAATTCGCGCGCCCCTCACTCCGGAGTAAGTTGCTCTCCCAACTAAGTTACACGGACGGAATGTATCACCGCAGGTTTGTCGTCTTGACGCGTGCTTTACCTCTGTAGTACGTCACAAAAGGATGGCGTTATTTTGTTGAAACGGGGTAACAGAGATATCACAGAAATACGGAAACAAACTTGACTCCAGCACCTCATCGCCATATCGTCGTGTTGTTATTTTACCCACCTTGCGTACGAGCGTTGAATGGCTGTTGAAACTGATAACTCCCCAAAGCGTAACACAAGGCTGTGGAGGCGTATGACGCTCACTCATGTCAGAAAGATCCCCCGAACGTGCGCTAGTGCCTCTATGGCTGCGATTGCACTAGCAGAAAGACGCAATCGTCGTGTTGTTATTTTATCCGCCTTGCGTACGAGCGTTGAATGGCTGTTGAAACTGATAACTCCCCAAAGCGTAACACAAGGCTGTGGAGGCGTATGACGCTCACGCATGTCAGAAAGATCCCCCGAACGTGCGCTAGTGCCTCTATGGCTGCGCACATTACCTTTTTCTACTACTGTCAGAACATTCGGCAGAGTGTTGTTGCATCCGAATGCGTTTCCGCCACTGTGCGACGCAGGGAGCAACCAGCAGTGCGTAGCGCTGTGACCTCACTCCTTACACGTGCTTTCGTCACCGAGATCACTCCGATCTAGTGGCACACAGGCCCAGGTGAGGACGACCAAACTTGGCTACGCCGATGCGCTTTGCCATTTCATCTTCCACGTCTATCATGTAATTGGTTCGCAATAGCAATCCTTTACATAACCCAACTGTCGACGCATACCCACCAATTTACATGAAGCTCCGACAAATACTTCCTGGTGTAGCACTTTCTATGTAGAGCAGTGTATTAAAAAGCATTATTAAATCGCACTTATCCATACGACTGAACACAATAGCTGTTCAGTTCTTTTGCCGACTGCGAACTCTCGCAAAGCTCTCTAGCATTAGTGAACTATGACGCCCCTTCTAAATTTTTTAAACAAACTTATGGCAAATCGTCATTAGAAAAAAACAACAATCCTACCGATTGATTGCATTTAAATGAAGGAATTGAGAACTGTTCGTTCATCGGTGGCAGAATACGGAAGAAGAAAAATCTTTCTGGATCATTGGAGCAGAAATGCCTTTAACATGTTTTCACCTTAAAGGCTTCATACTTGTAATGATGCATGAGAGGCTTATATTTTGTTGATGCAATAATTTATTTACTTATTTATTTATTGCGCTGTGGTCCGTTGGTGAGAACTGGAAGAAAGGCTCGGAATGATTTAATTTAAATTTTCTTTTGAGACACGTAGATTAGTGTTCTTCTTTACGAATCTGTTAATTTGGTGATTTATTTATTTTTAATGAGTTTTAAGATCAGCGACCTTCACGACTATCCAGGATGGGAGGAGTGGCACTTAGGTGCGCTGATTCTTACTACGAAGGAGCGAAGTACAAATGTCTAATCAGAAATTAGATCCCACCTCAGAAGTGATCCGGTTTCCTCTCTTTCTTAGTACTAATAATTCAATTTAGATATAGGAGATTCCCTTAGGTCTTCAGTATCAATCTAGATCGAAAAGCCTACAAAAAATATTTACAGCAGTATGGGTTGCGTTTTGTTGACGTCAAAGCCAATTTTGCAAGTACTCCCTCAAAGCTTCAGAGTGTTATATCCCGGAATTTGCTAACAAGAGTAAAGAAGTGGGATTGGAAATGAACTTACTGAAAACAAAACTGATGTATAATATACGTTTACAAGAGATGTAGATCTAGAAACTGACGGGAAAAGTCTAGAAGTAACTGATGCACATATTTACTTCAACAAATATGTAGATATCGAGCGAGAGCTACACTGAAGCAATTATAGGCGTCTAAAACTTGGCTGGAGATCGATAATTTGGAAGAAACAGTGCAATTAAATGCAGAATGTCTTAAAAGAAAACAGTTTAATCACTGCATTCTTCCAGTTCGTACTTGTGGATCACAGACATGAACATAAACCAAAAAAATACATGCAGAGACTACGAACAACTCAAAGAAGCAGTGAGAGATGCATACTTGGTGTGAGCAGGAAATATAAGAATAAGAACTCGTGGATCAGGAAAAGGACGAGTTGATGACAATCATGATCAAAGTAAAGACCCTCAAGTGTCAATGGGCTGGGTATAGTGTTAGAATAACAATATATAGATATATAGTTTATATATAGAGAGAGAGAGAGACAAAAATATAGTATGCACTAAAGTAGCGTAAGCCTAAATCACGAAAGATTAACCAAACCATGCAAACTATGAGCACGGAAAGAAAGATTCAAACAGATCACCATAATAATGGACAGCCCATTCTACACGAAAAAAACACCCACTTAAAACCCAGATTAAAACCAAGTAATTAACTTCATACCAGCAGAACATACATGTCAAAACAACCTGAAAGCAGCATTAAAAGTCATAAAAGAAACCACATAAATGCAAAACATGAAACACAGAAAGAAAAATTCAAACAGATCACCATAATAGCGGACAGCCCAGCCTACACAAAAAAAAACCCAAAAAAACCCTTAAATCCCAGATTAAAACATGGTAATTAACTTCAGGGAAGCAGAACAAACATGTCAAAACAACCCCAAGGCAGCATTAAAAGACATGTTCCCTAAACCCCGTAAATGCAAAACAAGAAACACGAAAAATCAGAAAGTCAGAAAATCGTAGTATGAAAGAAATACATAGTCCTAACCTGACAGAAGTAAAAGAGGAGAGCGTATCGAAATGCCAACCCCAAATATATACACTGAGTGATCAATGAATTATGACCACCTACCTAGTATTTCGTAGGTCCTCCTTTCACCCTCAGTACAGCAGTTATCCGACGTAGCATCGTTTCAAAAAGATGTCGGAAGCAGTTGGGAGGTATGGACAACCAAGCTGTGTGTAATGCGGCCTTCAATGTAAGCATGGAGGTGATTAGTGTACTAGATCCCTGACATGCCGTTAAATAGTGCTCCACAAGTGCTCTATGGAATTGATATCGGGGGAGTTCGGAGGACAAACGATATGCGGGATGTCTGGTCTGAATTATGTTTTTCAAACCATTCGTGCACAACATTGGATCGGTGGTTTGGCGCATTGTCATCTTGGAAGACACCGTCTCCTCGAAAAAAAAGGGCAACATTCCTGGGTGTACACAGCCAGCAAGCGATTCACGATAGTGGGCACCAGTCATACATGGTTCCATATGCTATAACGAAGTAAATTTCTCAGTCATTTTGGTCCACGCCGGGGATCGAACCCGAGTCCTCTTATTCCGGAACAAGCCGCTCTGCCAACTGAGCTACGCAGACGTTCGTCCTCGCTGCTATCTGCCTTTATGCCGTGTGCGTCTTGCTTAGGCATGGATGTTGTGTTTGACTTACGGCTCTCTCCCTTCCCTGAAACCAGTGACCCTAAATCAGGAACGGGCGACTGCTTATAGCCCATTGAGTTGCTCATGGTGGTCGTTAAACTCCCAAACAAAAACAAACAAGAAAGATGACACAGAATTTTCGGGTGTAATGAGCACGTCTTTTGAATCCGTTCTGACGCAAATTAAATTTATCAAACCTATTCAAAGTTAATGGAACCGGTATGGAAAACAATGACATCTGACAGAAGAAAGAAGTTTTTCAATCCGGTTTTTAATCCCGCAGATATTCCTGTAAATGGAATCGTGAACTTACGTCCTCTGGTGGCAGACTTATGCGTTAAGAAAAATTTGAATTTATGTGAGAAACATTTCGCAGCGGAAAAGCTCTCCAACAAAGAAATAATTTTTTCAAATACGGACAAATATAAGATATGCATCTACGCCCCCTGTCGGGAAAACCATGCATTATTTCAGGAAGAAAGTATTCTCAAACGTTTTTTCGATGTGAGCGGTATTGGTCCAAGAAAAAAAAATTTACTCGTGTTTTCAAGAGCTCAGATTTTGTTGCAAACACATCAGAAGCAGAAATTAACTCTTGTTCCCTGGTGGCCAAACCATTCTTTACCAAATATTAGAAATTACATGAAAAACATTTTCCATCAGGAGCTGTGTGCGATACAGAAAGAATTTTTCAAAACGGAGTTTTAAAAATAGAAATAACGCCGAAAACGCAATTTACCCGTACGCCCCCTAGCGGAAAGTCTATGATTTACTTGAAAATTTTGAATGTATATCAAAAATATTTTGCATCGGAAACACTATCCAACAAGAAAGGAATTTTTCAAATCGGACTCCTAGAAGTAGAGATATTGACAAAAATAAGATATACGCATCTGCGCCCCTTGGTGTAGAAACCATGCATTATTTTAAAAAGAAAATATTCCAAAAAGGCTTATCGGCGTGAGTGGCATCTGCCCACGAAATAATTTTTTCAATCGATATTTTAGAAGCTAAGATGTTATGGCAAATAAATCACAAGCAAAAATTAACTCTTACGCCTCCTGGTGGCCAAAGTATTTTTTACCAAAAATCAGAAATTTTGTGCAAAAGAATTTCCATCAGGAGCTGTATCCGATCAAGAAAAAAAAATTCAAATCTAAGTTTTAGAAGAAGAAATATCGGGGAAAACGCAATTTACTTTTACGCCCCCTAGCAGAGAATCTATGCGTAACTTGAAAACGTAACTATACCTAGTAACTATACCTCTTCGACATAAATGGAATCGAAGGATAAAATAATTTTTTTAATCGGATGTTTAGAAGTAAATATACGGAATAAAATATATTTTGACATCATCTGCATTTACGCCCTCTAGCGCCGAAATTGTACATCGTAAAAACAAACCAAAATAAATGATCATCATTTGTATATTTCAAGCTTCCCAATGCAAAAAGAATTTTTCAAATCGCACTAATAGTTGCAGAGATATGGTGTCTACAGACGGACGGACGGACGGACGGACGGACAAACCGATAACACACGATCTTTTTTTACAAAAGACGTGCTAAAAAGATATCATTAGACAGTCTTGAAATTTATGCGCAGTGTGAGAATTAAAGAAACTCTCTTGAACAGTTTTTGCGGTTAAACTAGTCATCCGAGAAGAATTTATAAATAAATGCTCTCTATAGCATATTGTCTCAGGTTGCCTCACAATGTTGTAAGAAAAATTCTGACGTTGTACAAAAAAATTCTGAAATTGACGAGCCATTTCCTGTGATTCCTTTCGTAAGTTAAAGAAGCATATTATTGACACAACCTTTTCCGCGAAATGACGGGGAAAAAACCTTATTTTCTCGGATTTTTCGTACGCCACGAAAATTCTGAATTTTCAGACACCTTTTAGCAGTTTCGTTCGTATAGTGACGTTAAATTGCCGCTCTTAAGAGCTGTTAGCAAAAAATTCTGAATTTTGAGAAACGTTTCGGTAACTCCCTTCGAATATTAACGGGAAAATTCTGTTCTCACTTTCTCCGTATCCACATGATATCAGCGATTCGCGGAAATATACTTGAGGTTTCATTAACTATAAAATCTGAATCATCTGACGGATGACCTGATTGTGAAGTTTTGTTTGTAGCGAGATGGAATATTGTGGATATCATATCGCATGAAATTTTGGCTGTTGTGCTACAAGACATTTCTTTCATTATCCCCCTTTTTGTGCGCCGGCTATTTGTATATTGTGTTACCGTAAGAAACAGGGTACTTAAATTATTGTACAGATGACTGTATGATGTCTATGTATCAGACTAGGGACCCCTTAAGGGGACCAGTCCTGCAAAAACAAAAATTTTATGTAATTTTTTTGTGTTTCAATTTTTTTCTACAGAGTTTGCTGAATCGAATGGTATACGACACTTGAGCAAAGCAGAGGAAGTTCAGCAAAGCAGAGAAAAAGGAGTACGACGCGGGAGGCTTATAGTCACAAGTCTTCTTCGTTTTTTGCCTCTCCTAAAAAGATGTGGTTTTGTACATTTAGGAACATTTTTCTCATAAACTACTAATGATAATGGCTTGAATTTTTTTATATTTTGCTGTATATATCAATCACCTGAACTAGAATTATGACTAAATAATGTACTCATCTAAAATAATAAATACAATTGCTAATGAAAACATCAGCAAAATCAACAGCAACTTTGATTAATTAATACAAAATTAATTAATTGACCGATTACGATAACTCTAGTTCAGGTTTTGCATAATATCCTTAGGAAAATGCATGCCAAGTTTGCAATTGATAGGCCAAGTCTATCGTGAGAAACATGCACCTAAGTACATCGAGACCTCCCATAAGGTTAACATGGAAGCCTAAAAAGGAACTGGTCCCCTTAGCCAGAAGCTATTATAGCTATCAAGAGTAATTTTTATATTTAGGAGTTTTATGAAATAATGCTATAAAGCAGTGCATTTCACCTTTTCTTAAAGGTAATTGAAAGTCATTGTCAGTTTTATCAAATTTCAAGTTCCAAAGCATTATGTTGCTACAAAAAATCACAATGAAAAAAATATGTAATTTGTAATAAGTCATCCTACAGGAAAAAATATAATTATTACAAACGTGTTCAAAAAATAATAATGCTGAACAGAAAATACGATGGCTTGTTCACCCACAATAATAACAAAACCTTTTCATCAGCGAGAGATTAGAGTTCTACCTTATACGTGAGTGTACGTTGCGTGTCTTTCTGACTCAACAATAGCAAGCGCTGTTCCCGTAGAAAAGGTCACAAACCCCCAGGAACAAAGGAAAAAAATTCGTAAAAGGGCTAAAAAATTCAAAATCTAAGATTTTGAGAATTTTTGTATAAATACGAAAAAATCCGCAGCGAGCTTTTCTGAAATGAACAGAATTACTAACTACGGGAATTCTGTCAAAATGCTGAAGCTAAAAGAAAAGGGCACTCTTAGAAATCGAAATTTCCTTAAAAGACGGGCATCTACCAGCAACTTTGCTGCATGCTATTTTCAGGAATGTTTCATGAATTCATACCACTTATTTTTTCAGTGTACCAGACTATGAATCGCAGTCGCGCAACCAAACTGGTAACACCATGGGAGCCGAGTATCGCGCAGCTAAACAAGAAATAGAACTGCGAACATGTGTCACAGAACTAAAAAACTAATCGCTACTCTTGTTCGAAAATAACATACACTCAAACTTCCGCTAAGCGAGACGAAATGTGTTGCTATGAGATTTCAAGGAACAAATGTCTTCCTATGAGATTTCAAGGAACAAATGTCTTCCTATGAGATTTTTAAATATACTGCACGTACATTCCTTTCACCTAGGAGAAAAATTCTGCACTAGAAAAAAACTTGAAAAAAAAACCTGATAATCCTTTCAACGTATTTTGAAACATCTAGGAACATATATAGCACCACAAACATGCATTTATACTTGTAGCAGGAAGAATGTCTTACCAGGAAAAGATAAAAGACAAATGGTAACTCCGCGAAGTAATATAATATTAAGAATCTTCCTAATAAGTCTTTTAAGAGCTAAGGTATCATGTTCACAGACAAACAGATATGCAGATGGACAGACCGAACGAAGTAGAAAACATTGGCAATGCTTAATTTTATCTGCTGCAAAAATGGGGAATTTTTGGATATGATTTCTAGAAGTGAAGGTATTAAACCGTCTGATGAACGGACAGATGTAGAACTGATAAAGCGATATGATAAGCAGGCCTTCATTTTTCAAAATCGCACTACAACTACGAGAATAAAACTGTGTGTGTGTGTAGTATGTCAACTTATAAATTTATGAAATTTTAAAACGCATGTCGATGATAACTTAGAATACATTTCATCGGTGATAAAAAAAAAAACTCCCAAGAAAATTAACTCCTAACTCATCTCTGTTTTTTTCCTTTTCATCCTTTTCTTTCTCTGTCTGTCTCTCACTAATGCTTTATCTGTCTCCCATGTCTCGCTTTCTCTCGTGCTTATCCTTTCATTTATTCTGTCTCATTCAGTTTTCTTCTCTAATTATCTGCCTCTCTCTATGCATTTTTCATCTCTCTTTCTTTTATATTTCTGTCCTTCACTTTCTTTCTTCTTTTCTCCCTCGCTCTTTTTCCATCTTATCTTTCTCTTTCTGAGAACCACGCCCGCGCTTCTCTTTCTCTTTCTACTTCTCTCTTTTATCTTCTTCCTTATTATCTCTCTCGCTTTCTTTCTTTTTTTTTCTGTCTTATTCCTTTCTTAGTTTTTTGTTCTCTCCCTCTCATTGCCTCTCTCTTTTAGTGCCTGTCTCTCATTTATTGTCACGCTTGTTTTTCATTTCCTCTCTTTCTCCCCTTCCTCCCTTCTTTCTTCGAACTTCGTTCTCTTCCCTTTTCTCGCTTTCGCTTCCTCTCTCTCTCTCTCTCTCTTCGAATTTTCTTCTCTTCCCTTTTCTGGCTTTCGCTTTCTCTCTCTCTCTCTCTCTCTTCGAATTTTCTTCTCTTCCCTTTTCTGGCTTTCACTTTCTCTCTCTCTCTCTCTCTCTCTCTCTCTCTCTCTGTCGGTACCTCGTTCACGTTTTCCTCTTTTTCTTTCTCCGTATAGCGCTTTCTCTCTTTCTCTCTTCTTTAGTTTCTTTTTCACACTATCCCCGTCCGTTTCTTTATTTTTCTATGTTTTCTTTTCCTTTTTCCTTGTTTCTCCTCCTTTCACTCTATATAAGTCTCTGTTTTTCCATTCTTTCTCCCACTGTCTCTCCTTTTCTTTTGCAGTCTCTCTCAGTCCGTCTTTTCAGTCCCTTTAATCCCTTCTTTCTCTCTATTTCTCTCTACCTCTCTTTGACCTCCGTAGTTAGAAATACATTTTGTTGTTGAAGTGGCATTTTGATAAAATATTTCCTGTGCTGGCATTACCAGTTACCGTAAAACGCAAGTTTCAAGAATTTTCAGTATTCCGAATAAATGAATTAAGGAAGTATGATTAAACAAATTTCACTGGTCTCAATTCCTTCTAAACCCGAAGCGAACGATGCTTTCTTTTTTCAGCTCCCACGATTCGCCATTTGTTTATGGGATCCCTAACCTACGCGGGAAAACTCAGCGCATCACAGACATCTCCTCCAGTGACGTCACAGGATTTCTGCGCGGAGCTTCTCCACCCGAAAACTGTGGTCCTATAAAATCCGCGGTTGGCGACCCAACAGATCTTACTTCACGCCGCATCTTGCTTCTCACATTGGGGGTCAGACCGGCCTTGTTTTCAACTCGACCACCAACCTATCTGAAAATTTCCTTCAACCTCTGGGCTAAGCATGGCAGGTAAGATTTGATTCAAAACTTCTCTAAGTTTTACAAAACTCATTTTTCGAAATTCTATTCAAACTAAGATACTACAAAGTTTTGGGTTCTAACTTAGAGCTAGTGAATTCCAGTTTTGCGCCAAAAAATGAATGCCCGCTAACGACTTCGGTCCGTGTTACCACAAACTTAGTCACAGGTAGAACGTTTATCTTATAAATAGTTCCGCGGCGGAAAAAAGAACGGTACTAAAAACCAAAGGCAAATTTCTAAGTACCATGAATTTGAAAAAATATTCACGAAAGTTAAACTATGTTTAAATTCTCCAAGTGCTGCTCTATTGTGAGATGAATCTTTCTTATGAAAATGGGACATTGTTTTCACTTTTTAATCTACCGTACGATTTATTTTCACCGTTTCTTGTTGCATTTAATCCAAAACATCTTTTATCTGCGCAAAGTTACTAGAAGCGAAAAATTGTGTTAATATAAAACAATGCAATTAATTTCGTAATAGTAATATGTCCGTTATTATTTAAAAATAGAATCATTTGAGTTAAACATTGGTGTAAATTTTCGCACAACGGCTTACAAAATTCCATCTAAGATATCCCGCTCAGAACGCTAAAGTTTAAAAATATAGTAATCCATTAAAAACACAGCTAACGCATATTATGATACAGATTATTAAAATGCTCCAAAGCTTACATCTCTTTCAATCAATTTCGTTACAAATTTTCATTTTCGTTGTAAGTTACTGAAAAAAGAGTTTTGATGCTTTCATTCTTTTTTCATCCGTTGTAATTTTAGCATTTCTCCAATCATAAAGCATTTGTACACTTACTGTTGATCCTGTTCACTTTTGCAAGTGATGAAACCGAACCAGGTATTTTCATGTTGCGCATGTAAATAACAGAAATGTTTCTGTGTCAGCATGCGCATATCTGGTTTAAATTATAAAAATACAAATATTTTAAGTCCCGATTTTGTGAAAACTGAAATTTCCAAACAGTTTGCTCCTAAAGGCATTATTCCAGCAGGATATCTATGTACGATTACAAATTTCTGAAACCGCACATTTAACTGTCTACTACCATAATGAAATTTCACAATATTGCGAAATCTGGTAAATTTTATCTAGCATTTAAAAAATTGAGGCCGCAATTAAAAAATGATTTCACGCAGATTCTGATTTTTTAAACCGAAATATTATTCACGTTTCATTTTTTAAGCTCATCACTACTTAAAATCGCTAAATATTTTTAAATTTTACGATCATACATATTTAATAGAATTGGTTTTCCTGAAGGCAACTGAAAGCATTGGCATTACAAAAAAATTCTGAGGGGAAAAGAATTTCAAAATGAAACCGTGACTTTTGCGACTGATTGCACTATGAGTTAAATAATTATACAGCGTAAAGTTGAACTACTTCAGAATAGCAGATACTGCATTTGTGATTTTTCGTACAAAATAGTAGTTCTTTAAAGCATTGTTCTCTAGACTTAATTAAGAACAACACATAAATCTCCAAATTTCACTAAATTAACCTACAAGCATAACTAAATATGAACAGTAAAGTAAGTATTGGACTGCTTTTTTCTCATAAATCTGCCTTTCCTTAAAGTATAATTATTCCAACGGCCACATAAAACTCCGAATTGTATTTTTAGCATAGACTGAGAATATAACAGGATAAGTACAACTTATCAGATTTTTTAAAACTATTTTGGTCTCCCTTTGTTAATTTAATCGTTAAATTACCTTTTCTCCGAATGAATAACTTCAATATATGAGTTTTTAACAATCAGAAAATTCTTGCAGGACAAATAAATATTCTTGTCCAGAATTTGACAGAATGTTTGTTCTGAGAACCATTTTTGCTTCATGCGTCAGGGATCCGCAAAAAGGATTTATGCAGTTGTTTTGACTATTAGTTGGCGAACAACATTTCAGCATTTCTGTTAGTTGCGTACCAAACTTGTTAAAAGATTTCTTTTTTTATTTCGGGGTTTAACGACCGCCATGAGCAAGTCGCCCTTCCCTAATTTAAGGCCACTGGTTCCAGGAAAGGGAGAGAGCCAGCTCCGTAAGACAAACACAACATCCGTGCCTCACCGGGATTCGAACCCGGACTGGCTCAAACGAATGACCAGAAGCCATCGCCTCAAAAAATGCCGTTTTTCTTCTCCTATTGACTCAATTTGAAAACAATTGTTTCAATGCAAAATTTCCGTAGTACTTTTAATAGCGCAATGTCACATTTTATCAATATTTTATTGAAGCAGAATGTGCCACTACTCCCACTCCTCTTGCGCTCTCCAGTAGATTTTGAAGAACGTAATTTTGTCCTGGCTTTAAAAGATTTATAATAACACCTGTTGGAGACATCTAAACTGAAGTTGTGGGTGAGTGCGTTCTGTAACCTTTCCTTGCCGACAGTGGGGTTCGAACCCTCATCAGAGATGGAAACGGGTAGGGTCAAGGTGTTCCTGACCCGATTTCGACCCAGTTTAATTTCCGTTTCATTCTTGAAAAGCAAAAAAAAATTTTTTTTCAAAGAAATACGCGCACTGCGCAATTTTGTGCTCGATGCTGGTGTCCGCTGACTGAAAACTGATTTGTTATTCAATATAAAGGAAGAGTGTCCTCAGAAGGAAACGTGTCCCTTCCTTCTGACAATGATGAAAACAACCTTCCTTCTGACAATGATGAAAACAACCTTCTTTCTGACAATGATGAAAACAACCTTCCATCTGACAATGATGAAAACAACCTTCTTTCTGACAAAGATGAAAACAACCTTCCTTCTGACAATGATGAAAACAACCTTCTTTCTGACAATGATGAAAACAACCTTCCTTCTGACAATGATGAAAACAACCTTCCTTCTGACAATGATGAAAACAACATCCACATTTTGGAAACTTTCAACCCGTCATAACTTGTGAAAATTGGTGTTGCTGTGAAGCATATTTTGAAGCATCATATGTTATCGAGAAAACAGCAAACTGAAATTAAATATACAACAAGTTGCTCAATTCAAAAATTTGGACTGTAGCGCCATCAAAATTAGAAGGAACAGCCTTAACATTACTGCTGAGGGACTTTTTGACTCCCGCAGATGTGTTTGAAAACATGTGTAAAACAGTTAGGGAATATCTTGCAAATGAAGGACGACAGTTTCGGTACTTCCTGTAAGTAATTGAATAAATTATTCGTTCCTATAATACAGTAAATTAGTCCAGGTCGGGTCCAAAATGTTTGGCCCGTTTCCAACTCTGACCGACATTTTCCTACTCCGGAGTTGGTGTTCTCCGTACTGAACTACGCCCGCAGGCTTTTCGCTGCATCATTGTCCCTTTGGCTCAAACGTCACATCACTCCCCCCCCCCCATGAGAAAGACGGGGGCACGAAATCCCTCAGCAGTTTAGGATCAACCGACAGCAACACTCTGCGATCAATTCCTTGCGGAAGAACCATCACACAATTTCCTGTTCAGTCCTTACGGCCAGCAAATCCTTTTTCGCCCGGGCGCCAATATAATCTTTCTTCGAATCCACATCATTCTACTCCGGAGCGGCTGTTTTTCCGATTGAACTATGCCGACAAGCTTTTCGCTGCTTCATTGTCTATTTGACTTATGTGTCACCGTTCTGATTTTAGGCGCAGTAAACACTACTCGCAAATTGGTTACATTTCAGTCATCAAGGACAAAGAAAAAAATACTAAGAAATCTAAAGGTTTTGGCAAGTAGAAACAATTTTCTGGCATTTAACAAAAATGTACAAAAAATAACATGCATTGCAAAACCTGAGCAGCAACGTAAGAAATAAAAACCTTGAGAAAAAAAATTTTAGTAGGGACTAAGCTTATGAGTTTTTCGTCCCTAAATCAGGGCCACCGGACCCAAGAATGGGGTACAACCAGCGCTAAAGGACAACCCTTTCCTAATCTGGCACTCGAACTGCGGTCCAACGTGGGCAACTAGCCCGAAATACGTGCCTCTGACCACTCGCCCACCTCTTAGGGTACAGAAGGAAACATATTAGAAAATTAATCAATAATGTTTGTAAGAAAAAAGGAAATTTTCCCTTTTTCTTACAAACATGATTTCATTTTGCTATTATTATTATTTTTTTATTTACTGGGAAGCCATTTTATTAGGATTCGTGCATGTTGAAGTCAGAGTTAATAAGAATGTTATCACATGCTTCAAGATATCACCGAAAATGGAAAATACGATTTTTGATTACACTATGTAGCAATTGGACAAGAATCCGATAAATATGATTATCTATTAGTTCGGAGTTTTACAAATTCCTCTTCGTGCAGTCGTTCGTCAATCTAAAGCCACAAATGCGTTTGACAACGTTGATTTAAAATCTCACGTCGATTAAATATCATAACAATAAGTACTGTTCTAGAAGGTTGAAGAAGGAATTAAAATCTTGATTAATAGGCTGCTGGAATAGTTAAAGGGGGGATCCTTCACCGCCGGAAAAGTTGTTCAAAACGTTTGCGGCTTCAGTCCGAAAGAAACAAGAACTTATGCATGGTTTCTTCCCGCGAATGCTGCAGACCTTCAAACAACTCTGGAAGACAGGTGTTAGTAACAGATGTCTATTCGAAAGGTTCACAGGCGTAAAAATCCCCGTCTGTAAGTGTTGCTTGAAGCGTTTGTGACACATGACGAAAGGGAAACTCTTATACTTGTTTTGTTTTTTTCGTTCTTTTCTGCGATTTCGTAACACCTGCAACTCTTGAAGTCCCGGATCTGTCAGATACGCATTGCTCGAAAAGTTCGGGGTAATAAATATCACTGATACGATAGTTATTGAGTTTGCAGCAAATCAAAATGAGGAACACGCCTCTGGTTGTTGCTAAAGGCAATCACGCGTAAACAGCAGACACTGATGTTTTAATCCTTTGGTGGCTGTGTGATATGCTTATAAATGTAATAAAATTTCAGAAAACTTTCATGTGTACGATATAAAGCATGTCGACAAAGGATTTTTCGTTTATCGTAATAAAACACGGCAAGAAGTTTAGCTGTTGTTAATAACTTCAACGTAAATATCAGAAAAATTTTGTGGATCGTATAATCCGAAAAGGAACTATGTTCCTCTGCTTCGCGCTCAAAAGTACTCAAAGAAACAGTAGAAACTCCAACATTCTGTGTCACCACGAATATTTCTGGTGTTTGGAGTGCAATGAGAAAAGGGGTGGCTTTAGCATTGATAGATTTTAGAATGTGGGTGGCCAGAGCTATATTATTTTTCACAAGCCGCCAGAGGTTATTAGTTTCTTGCCATTATGAATAGAAACGAATTCAACTCTGACCATACGTAAATAATCCGCAACAATTGAAGAAGAAAAAACGCTCGTTCAGACTCATTATGAAAATGCTGGAAATTCTACAAAAAAAAATCAGCTTCTACTAGCTTTTGCAGTTTTACGGTGACCCTTCGAAAAGCTTCTACTCTCCTCAGTTATTCTCGAAATTCCAACAGTGCAGCTCTGCTGGAGCAGTGGTGTAAGCGCTAGCTTCTGACCAGTCATTCGAGATGGGTTTGAATCCCGGTTACGGATATCGTGTTTTGTTATACAGCTCTTGGTCTTTCCCTTCTCTTGATCCAGTGACGGACAACTGCTTTTAGCCCACTGAGTTCCTCTGGATGGTTGTTAAATCCCCCAAAAAACAAAAAGAAATGAAAGCAAAGTTATGAAATCAAATATTTTTCACAGATTCTAAGACAATGTGCGATTTGGAGCAGTGAACTGATATTCGAGTAGTAGGGTAGTTCTTCTGAGCACTTATCGATAGTTTTAATACTCTAGTTTCTCATCTAAGTATATTGGATACGCCCCTATGTATATATATATATACACTATATTGACAAACGTCACCGGACACCTAGAAGAGAAACACAACATAGCATTTATTGACATACATTAGTACGGTGTCGGTCCATCTTTGGTCTTAATGCATGCACTGACCCTTCGAGACATGCTTTCGACTAGGTTTTGGAACACAGCGATAGGTTTGCGCTTCCATTCAGTTCATAATGCTGCCGTTAACTGTTGCTTAGTAGCAGGCATTGGATCCAAACTTCTTATGCGGCGCTCTAATTCATCCCATAGGTGTTCTATGGGATTAAGATCAGGGATCTGTGCTGGCTAGTCCACACACGACAGGGAATTATCGTCCAACCACGCCGGAACAGTCCTTGCTTTATGGCTCGGTGCATTATCCTGCTGGTACCAACAAGGCTCGGTTACATATTATTGCCACAGAGTTCGTAGGGCATAATTGTCCAGAATATCGAGGTAGACGTGCTGGTTAACAGGTTTGTCCACGATAACCAATGGGCCGGGACCATACTATGAAAAACACCTCCACACGAGTACACTGCCAGCTTCAAACTTGACCGTAGGACCAGTACACTGTGGTAAATAGCGTTCCCCCGGCTGCCACTATACACACACTCGGCCATCAGACTGATGGATCGTTTATCTGGATTCATCAGTCCATAGGAACCGTTTCCATTTATCTACGGTCCACGATAAATGTTCTTTGCACCATGCTAAACGACGAGTAGCATTCCGAGTGGAGATGAAAGGCTTGTGAGTAGCCGCACGACCACGGTCACCCATGGAATGGAGTTCTCTGCGAATGGAACGTATACATACCGAGGTTCCAGGGTTTTTACTCACCTGTACACTGAGGTCTTGTACAGTAACTCCGTCGATTAGCTGTAACGACTCTCCTGAGACTTCGACGTCCTCTCTCACTGATTTTCTTTAGTCTGCCGGTACGTTTTGTTGCTTCAGGCGCGCCATGTGTTTTCCACTTATTCAGTACATCCAAAACAGTTGACTTGGGTATGTTTAAAGACCTCTCAGTTTCTCTTATGGACAACCCACTAATATAACACCAAACAATCTTTCCTTTCTCAAAGTCAGTTCAGCGACATTTTCACTCAATCTCACAGTGCGATATGATCGCGGTCAGCTGCAGGCTTGTTTTTATATTGTTTGCAGCTGTACCGCGCATCGTAACAACGCAGCGGATCCGTTCATTTGCTTTTGGAGGGGTGTCCGGTGACTTTTGTCAATATAGTATATACGTATATGGGAGCCTGTAATCTTACGACCTCTAAAATGTTGTTTAAATTGATGCCTGACTTAATGTGAAATGGGATGAAAAAAGAAAAAACATTTTTCATTCCGATGAGACAACAAGTTATGTTGATGCTTGAACGACTACAAAGAAGGGCTAAATAATTCTTTTGGCGATATATTATCTGATTTGCCTTCCTAGGTTTCAGAACACACACTTATAATATTGTGCTTCAAACTTACTAAATATTTGGGTCTCTTACAAAACGCTAAAGAAATTACATTAATATTTACAACGCACCAAGTTTCTTTTTATCAATAGCCGAAAAAAAAAATGAATTCAAGTGTTTGTTGGTGAGACTTAGTAAAAAGTGAATTTCTGAAAATTGTGTATGAAGATGTACGGCATGATGGGGGGGGGGTACTGAAACTTTAAAGTGTTGTGAGTGTTTAAATAAAAAAAAATTAAGATCGAAACAAATTGTCGTATGTCTCGTCGGAACAATTTAGCTTTGTGGTCACTATGTGGTGATAATCCATACATAGTATAAAATAAAGTCCCCAGTAGGCATCTGTCTGTTTATTCGGGCTAATCTCGAGAATCGCTGGACGTATTTTGATGCGGTTTTCACCATTCCATAGCGCATTTGTCGAGGAAAGTTTAGGTGTATGAAACATTAATCTATGACAAAGCAGAGCCAAGCAGTAACGATTTTAGTGACAAGTCAAAGAAAAAGCCGCCGTTCACATTCTTTCGTGGCTTCCACTGCCTAAACAACGATGCACGGCGACCGGTTTACGAAACATTTTTGCTCATTAGAAAAAAGACGCAAGGCGCAAGCGTGATGGCCGGTCTGACAGCATGTAAGGCCACAGACTAAATGTGTAGTTACAACGGACGCTGAAAGAGAATTGGTTTATCGGCGCTCGCACAGACTAAATCCATAGTTGTTTTCGTCCACAGGTATGTATCTCTTTGAGTAGCTCTTTAATTTAAATTTAAATATTGTATTAACATTATGCCGAGACGAAAATCGAATACAGGTCGTAGTACATCGGACGCTAAAGGAATTTGTTTATCCCGTCATAATGAAACTTTGCAAGAAACAGAATCTCGATTGGCAAATGACAAGCAAAGAATGGCTTTAGAAAGAGAAAGACAGTTGCCTGTTGAACGTAATAATCGTCTCTCTTTATATTCGCCGTTAATTCTAAACTGCTACCGTGCTAAACCGGACCGGGTCGCTAGTTGTATTATAGAGTGTTAAGCGATTTCTCGAAAAGTAGCAAAAAGAAATTTTTCTCTCAAGAAAGGAAAGCTGTCTTCTAGGGGCAACAACAAAGTAATAAAACTGATTTCTTAAAGGAAATTTCATTACCAGCAATTTATGGTGATTGATGCTTCAGAATATCGAGCATTGTATTTTGGGCATCATTTCCCAAAAAACATTGGGGAAAGAATTGCTTAGAAACATTTCTTAAAGTCATGCATTTCCTAAGAGTACTTTCAGCGTTGCCAATAATATCTTCATGTGGCTTTAAATAGCATTTTTCTGAGGAGTTTTCCAATTTCCGGAAGCAAATCTCCTTTCTCTGTAGACGCACAGCAAGTGCTCATATTTTGAGGAAGAGTGTTGAAAATTAAATAATCAGCACTAATAATAACTAAATTGTGGTTATTCCTCAAAACGGAACGTTTACAAATAAATGTCCGCCTAATTCAAACAGTAATGCATGGTAATTAATACAGACACCCGACGTAGACCAGGAACACCAAACAGAGGCCATCGCTCCCTCCACGTTTATAAAGTGAGTCACGGAAAAATTCTCATTGGCCGCCACCGGGAGTGGAACCCAGGGTCTTCCAGTTACGCGCCGGATATGCTTCCACTGCAAACTCGAAGATTTGTTTTGGCGGTTTAACGACCACCGTGAGCCGCTCGAAGGGTTATGAGAAATCGACCGTCACTGATTTTGGGGGACTGGTAACAGAGAGATACAGTGTCGAAAAGCAAACACAACATCCATGTCTCACCGACGTTCGGCCCAGCTCGTACAAATGGTTCAAAAGCCAGCGCTTACACCAATGCGCCACAGGTGCGGAGTTAACACGTACAAAAGACATACCTGCAAAAACACTCTCCGACAGACATTACGCGATGTGTTTGTACGTCGTGTTGGATAGCGCTACGCCAAAGTTTACCGAAAGCTACTTTCTGCAAAGAAAACTGCAAACGAAAACGGTACATACGTCCTCTGAGGGAACGTAAAGCAGTGTTTTAAAAATATTGTAATTATTTTTAAGCCTGACAGTTCAAGATAGTTTTACAATTTTTGCGTTCGTATGACTTAGTTTCACTTTTCAGTCAAACGTTTCGCAAATAATACGTATAACGTACAAGTTTGCCCGCGACGGGTATCGAACGTGGGTCCCCTCACTCCGGAGTAAGTCGCTCTCCCAACTGAGCTACGCGGACAGGTGCTCTCACTGCTACCGGCCTTTATCTCATGTGCGTCCTGCGGTGCAGGCACATCACATCCCTCCCCTCCCCCGAAAGAGGGCGGGGGGATGTCCCACTGGTCAGCCGGGACAATATGTAACCGTATGCAGTCATCCCATGAAGAACGTGCATTTGAGAAATCCCAGACAATTTAGTGTGTGGAACGTAGTATCCCACTGATTTATTTTTTCCAAGCACTGAAGAAGGGATTCTCATTTTTCCTATCTCGCCGTGTGGAAAGAACATCACATCATTGCGAGAAACTTAACAGCCGGGTCATCCTTGAAGTTCGGCGCCAATGCGAAAACACAGGTTTCTCCACGCCGAGTAACAAAGCCGGGTCTTATCACTTTGGAGTTAGTCGCTCTCCCAACTGAGCTACGCGGGCATGTGCTCTCACTGCTACCTGCCTTTATCTGATGTACGTCCTGCGGTGCAGGCATGTCACAAACGTTAGCTTCTGCTTGCCAATGTTCCGAAAAGTTTACCAGGATTTTTTTGTAAGTAAACAATCTCAGAGCGTCAATGGGTCAACAATTTCTTGTGGGTCAAACGGGTCGGGTCAAGGTAATATAAAACAGAAATAAACCCCGATTTCGACTCGGTTTTATTTCCGTTTCATATTTTTGAAAAGAAGAACAAATATTTCAAGGGAAAATGCGTACTGTGGAATTTTGTGCTCGATACTGATGCCAACGGAGTGAAAAATGATTTGTCATGCAAAAATATCGCCGCCTCTTTCTTAAAGCAAAGAAGATTTCCACCAACCGACGATACTGTATATCGTAAAACGATACTTCCTTTGCGTTTGTTATCAGTGCGATTGTTTGTAGCAAGACACAGGCAAACGCCTTCCACATGCTGCTCTCGTGATTAATTCTCTCACACCCCGCGTGTCACATTGTAAGACTGCGAGTTACTTTTCACATCGCATCTGTTGCATTGAGCATTCAGAGTTTTCGTTTGACGTGCTAACATCACGTTCCATTGCATGTCGTGGCGGAATTAATGCCTTTTTTTTTTTTTGCTGTTGACATGTATGAATTTAATATAAAAAGCGTCGAGGACAAAAAAAAACGTTCTAGTTGAAAACAAAAAGGAGAAGAGTGAATGCTGGAAGTTGTTTCGTCTCATTAAGAAACCAGAATATGTTTCACAGCAAACCTCATTTTCACAAGCTTCTGATGAGTTGAAAGTTTCCAAAATGTGAATGTTGATCTTATGAGTGCTCCTTCCTTCTGATGGGCAATGATGAAAACAAAATCCACATTTTGGAAAGTTTCAACTCATTAGAAGCTGGTGAAAATCGGTGCTCCTGTGAAACATATTCTGAAGCTAGACATGTTATCAAGAAAACATCAAAAACTGAAATTAAACATACAAGTTACTTAATTCAAACATTTTGACTGTAGCACCATCAAAATTAAGTGGAACAGCCTTAACATTACTGCGGAGGGACTTTTCGACTTTCGCAGATGTGTTTGAAAGCATGTGTAAAACAGTTAAGAGACGTGAAGTACTCAGAGTTGAAGATATATATTCTTCTCATAATACGTGGTAAATGCGTCATGATAATTGACACAGCAATCAGACATCGCCGAATTGACTGTAATTGCTGTTTCACGCGTGAATTAATTCACATCAGAAAACTTGAAAATTGCATCGCCATGGAGCGGGAATCGAGCCCACATCTCCCGATTACCGTTCGAGCGCGCTATCCGTTGCACCACCTACGACGGCGAATTCGCAAGTATCTGTGTGTTACGCACTCGAACGGTAATCGGTAAATGCGGGTTCGATTTCCGCTCCACGACGATGAAATTTTCAAGTTTTCTGATGTGATTTAATTCACGTGTGAAACAGCAATTACAGTCCATTCGGCGATGTCTGATTGCTGTGTTAATTATCAGGACGTGAAGTACGACAGTTTGAGCACTTTCGTTAAGCAAGTGAGTAAATTATACGTTTCCGTAATACATTTATATCATTTCTATATAACCTACGATACCCACTGCGGAGAGACTTTTTGAACGCCCTGTGCGTGTCTGTATATATATATGTATATATTGTATATACGACACAAAATATATTAAAAACACAAATCCAAAAACATTCAACTCACCTACCCCACCAAACGACCCTCAACAACCGAAAGAAACAATAAACCCAAAACAAATAATGAGCCAAGAAAAACATCAAACATATATCGAAAATTTAGCTGTCGTCATCAGGAAGACCCCAGCTAAAATATGGCCTTTCAAAACAACAGCAAAGGCATGCAAGGTCAATACCTGCTGTGTGGGTCCCCTAGGCCATAAATGGAAATAACGACAGACCTAGATAAAACAAAAAAACTAAAATATGAAATGAAAATAAAAATAAAAGCAACAACCCTGAGACATACCGAGAAACAGGAGACAAAGCATCGGACAACTTGACAGCCTGTGACACAGGCTGATTGTGGGTTGAGTATATATAGTCCTTTTATTTAAAGTCTTAAAATATATATATATATACATATGTTTATGTATAATTATGAATTGAGTTTCGAATTTATACTTCAAAGCAGATTTGTCCGGGTGAGGTCCGGGTTGGGTTCAATTATGTGACGACAGGGGCTGGATAGGGTCCAATTATGTGAGTCCAAAATATTTGACCCGTTTCCAACTGTGGCGTAGTCGTCTCAGCTCCAGCATCCAGTGGTCGTCAACGACTATTGGATGCTCGAGCTGAGCGGAGAGTATCCAATACTATCCGGAGTGGAGAGTATCCGGAGGCACTCGTCTTAGCTCGAGCATCCAGTTGTCACCAACGACTATTGGATGCTCGAACTGAGCGGAGAGTATCCAATAATATCCGGAGTGGAGATTATTCAGAGTCACTCGTCTAAGTTCGAGCATCCAGTGGTCATCAACGATTATTGGATGCTCGAGCTGAGCGGAGAGTATCCAACAGTATCCGGAAGCACTCGTCTCAGCTCGAACATCCAGTGGTCGTCAACGACTATTGGATGCTCGAGCTGAGAAGAGAGTATCCAACAGTATCCAGAGGCACTCGTCTCAGCCCGAGCATCCAGTGCTCGTCAACGACTATTGGATGCTCGAGGTGAGCGGAGAGTATCCAATAGTATCCGGAGGCACTCATCTCAGCTCGAGAATCCAATGGCCGTCAACGACTATTGGATGCTCGAGATGAGCCCAACAGACGGGCAACATTTCGTCAGATTACACATAATTTGAATCAGAGACCAAGTCCGATAGCTTCTCAATTCGCGGCACATTGCATAGGCTACAACAGAAGCAGACGGCCTGTCCGTAAGCCATTATTACCATCTGCAGCTAAGAAGAAGAAACTCCTCCAATTCGCTCAGGAACACAAGAATTGGACAACGAATGAGTGGAAAAGGGTAATATGGTACAAAGAATCACGTTTTCAAGTACACCATGAAAATGGAAGGGTGAGGATAGGGAGAGAGCGGCACGAAAGCATGGGCACATCTTGCATCGTCGCTACTCTTCAAAATTATGGTCTGGGGCATGTTTTCGTGGGAATGTTTGGGCCCTTCGATTTGTGTGGAGCAACGTCTGACCGTCCAAAGGTATTTAAATATCGTTGCTAACAAAGTTCACACAATTATGTTGATTGTTTATCAGAATGGAGATGACTATTTCCAGCAGGAACATGCTCCATGTCGTAGTGCTCACGTTGCTCGTGAATAGTTTGAGAAGCACCACGGAGACTTTTCCCTGCAAAGCTGGCATCCTCAATAACTGGATCTCAATCGAATGGAGCATTTGTGGGATGAAGTCGAAAGGTTCACCAAACAAATGGATCCGCTACCTTCAAATCTTCACGACCTGAAGGGTGCTATTCATCGTATTTATGGTAATATACCCCAAGCGGCTTACAGACTGTAATAGAGTCCATACCAAGGCGAATTCAAGTAGTATTAAGGGCAAAAGGTGGCCCAACAACGTACTAACTAGGTGGTCATAATAATCTGGCCACTTAGCGTATACCCACCTGATTACAATGCGGTTTTCAAGCGTAAATACATATTTGTGAAATTTCCCATCCAAAAAAGCTTTTCAATGGACACGCAGCTTTTTCATGGCGGCAAACAGTTGGCATAAAAATCCCAATAACAAGCAATTCAGTAAGGGAGAACGCGAATTCAACTTTTGTTTCAATTTTCTGGATCAGCTGGCAATGCGTGACGTTCTCATATGAGATCGTCTCCCTCGTGGTTTGGGGGGGGGCATACTCACTTATGAAAGCTCTTCATCACATGATGATTGTTTCGAAGAAGTCTCTCTCTCATTTTCCAGGTCTTCCTCCGTTAAATCTAAACACAACTATGGACTCGTTGCAGCACTTACAAGCGACAGGGGTTTTTCCATTCACATTTACGCCAAAAGTTTAAATACTGATTCTTTCAAGTAAGCGCTATTTGCTCCTCAAACTGTAAAACGCTTAATGTATAAATATTAAAGCAAACTGATTCCGAACGACTGTATTTGAGAATAAAGCTTCCTTGTGCAGTTACCTATTACTGTGTGGCCAGTTCACAATTACTTGATCAAAAAGTCCGTATGTTGGCTTTACAGCGACGTAAAGGAAATTTCTACCTAAAGGGAGCAAAAAGACTGCTTGCGTTCAAATTAAAAAGCAAACACAATCTAAGAATGATAAATCATTTTCCAAAATTATTAAGAGACTCTTCAATCCAAGTGCTTCTGCTGAATCTTGAAACTGGTTTGATTATTTTGAAAGGAGATCTCTTGTGTGTTACTTTTGTAATCTGAATTGTTCTTCACTAATCGTTGAATTAAATTTCCTAAATAAGGCAACGCTTTTGACTGTTTAATATACATTCTTTTGTTCAGTTTTTAAAAACTTTATGAAAACCTTGTTTCGATATTTTTATTTTGTATTTTTTTTTATATTTCACGCTAAACTATCAGATGAATATTTTCACGAAGATATTTCCATAAATTCAGGGTCATAAAGAATATTTATATATGTTTGAGCTTTAGCTTTTACAAAATCTAGAGGCATCTCTGAAATTAAAAAAGTCTTGAAATTCTAGTGGAATTTGAGTACTGCTGAAATTTCATCGATTTCCCTTTTATTATAAAGATCAGTAAAGTACATGAAAGTACGACCTTTACATTCCTACGGAAGCCAAGAAGGAATAAAATAAAGAAACAAATAAAAAATAAGCAGAACCTCTGTTCCGTGTCATTTTTTTGAATTTTCCCAAAGATTTTTTTTATCACTCTTGGGTTACCATACGACATACTCTCTCTCTCTCTCTCACACACACACACACACACACACACACACACAAAAAAAAAGGCCGCCCCTGTGGCGCAGTGGTCTAAGGCGCTGGCCTCTGATCATTCGTCCGTCTGGGGTCCGGGTTCGAATCCCGGTGAGGCATGGGTGTTGTGTTTGTCTTACGGCACTGGCTCTCTCCCTTCCCTGGAACCAGTGACCGTAAATTAGAGACGGGCGACTGTTTATAGCCCATTGAGTTGCTCACGGTGGTCGTTAAACCTCCAATCAAAAAAAAAAAAATTTACTAATAAAGAAATTACTTGAAAACTCAGCTTATATCAGCCGTACAACCAGCTCTGATATTATTGTTATACTGTAGTTGGAGTAAAGGAATTCGGGAGAATAAGAGTTCTATTTCCGGTCCAGAATAATGAGATTTTCGAGTTCTCTTGAAAATTTCATTATTCTTTGCTATTTCCTTGATACTGAATAGCAATGGATTTTTTATTGGATGAGAGCGCGATTAAAGACCCTTTCGAGCATTTTAAGCTATTTAGGTGTCACTTGCTCCTGCTTTGAGTCGTTGGTTCCAAGAGTCGTTGCTTCCAGGGCTAATACTGTTGAACAAATACACAACCATGCCTCAGCCGGGACTTGAAACCTGTGTCCTACGCTGACGACTAGCCAGAAGCCAGAGCTTCTGACCACTCGGTCACCGGGTGGGAGAGTTATTAGTTTTCAAAACAATACGAATGATAAGAAAGTTTCTTTCTTTTTTGAAGAAAAAAAAACCATCAGTAAATATCATTCATATAGTAAGCTTTCAGGAAACTGCGAAACTACATCGTTCTGGTGCGAGAATCGAAACCGGATGTTCTGATTTCGACACAAAGAACTAAGCAACGGTGACAGTTTAATGTTAACAACCGTGTGTAAACAGGAATTTGTCGATGATAAAGATCAAATTCGCGTCTTCTCGCTCCGGAGTGAGTTGCTCTAGCCGACTGGGATACGCCAACAGAATGCCGCCCCGGTGGCGCAGTGGTCTAAGCGATGGCTTCTGATCATTCGTCCGAGGTGGGTCCGGGTTCGAATCCCGGTGAGGCATGGATGTTGTGTTTGTCTTACGGCGCTGGCTCTTTCCCTTCCCTGGAACCAGTGGCCCTGAATTAGGAACGGCCGACAGCTTATAGCCCACTGAGTTGCTCATGGTGGTCGTTAAACAAATTCGTCACATCAGCTCCCTCTCAATTCTTTTTTTTTTTTTTTTTTTTAGGCGAAGAAGGAATTTTCATTAATTCCAGACGGTGTGTGTTACAAACATCACACATGTTTCGTAGAACGCAAAGGCCAGAAGTTCCATTTCTACGTTCGGACGCCAATGTAAAAACAGGAATTTGTCGGTGACGGAGATCGAAATCGCGTCTCCTCGCTCCGGAGTGAGTTGCTCTAACCGACTAAGCTACACCGACGGAATGTGTCGCTGCAGATTTGTCTTGAAATGTATTTCACCTTTGTAGTCCGTCACAACCGTAGTGGAGATATATGCGTACTTCCTTCTTTCGAAGATTTTTCGTAATTATTAATTCTCAACGTTATACTGTATTATGTCTATCAGAAGGGAATAATCAAAGGTGTTGCAATGATTGAAATAACATTCGCACGTTAAAAATGCGCTTGTCTCGTATCTAACCCGACAAAATGTGCGTAGAACTTTCAGATTTATGACCACTTAGTCATCACATGTTAAGAATAGGGGAGCTTAAATATATTAAATCAGTTACCTGTCTTCAACACCCTGTCTCCGCGTGAAATTAGTACTTACGCGTAGGAGAAACATTAACACAGAACTCATTAAACATGAAGACGTTCGACTTTGTTCTTTTTCTCTGTTCGTTTTCGTTCTTTGTCTTCTTAAAAAAATGTGTTTTCCTTGTTTTGAAACAGAAACCTGCATTAAAACAGTACGGAGGGTGTCCAAATATGTCTAAGTCTTTGTAAGTGTAGGAGGGAGTTAAAAATTGTTTAAGTCATAGTCTGATGTGATAACATATGGTTGTTGTGAATCAGAATTGCGTCATACTTAAGCAGCATGTAAAACGACAAGACATCAGTTGAGTTACGCTAGTAAGTTTGCATTACGTTTGTAAATAAGATCGGAAATGTGAAACAGGCTTGTCGCAGGAATTGAGTTTTAAACGACAGAAGGAATGGCACCGATCAACATTGACGAGCGTATGATGGAAGTATACGGAAATTATACATCATCCCATGCTTTCATAGAATTCATCTCAGTCTCTAAAACAATGAAAACATTTCGGGAACGATGAAGAACTGCAAGTTGCCACAAAGGTGGGGTTCGCAGGACATGATAATTACTTTTATTACGTCTTACTAACACAACTGGATCACAGATGTGTTAAGTACTAGATTGTTGCAGATGAACAGTCGGAATATTGAAAAAAACTTCAAACACCCAAAATTCGGTGCAAAATAAACTTTTTTTAATCAAAATAATCAGCAACCCACAGCGAGATACAAGCTTGTGTGTGCCGTCGTGAAGAAATGTCAAGCTTCGAGATGCGACAAAGCCACGTCAACTCAAACATTGAAAATAATTTGGTAATTCCGAGTTTTAAAGTTCGCAAGGACTGCTGTTCGGTCAAAATTAATTATCACATATTGAGCGATTTTGTAGGCCCGTAAGTGTTCAATGCTTTACAGACCAACCATGTCACTTTTAAAACCTTGCCTTTCCAAAGACAAAAATGAAGCCACTTCCTTGCTGAACTGAAAAATACCGAATTGAAATGGATCACGGAGAAGCTTAAACGCTGGTTTAAATTCCTCAGAATCAGGGAAACACGTTTATAATAGAAAAGGAAAGAAAGAAAAGTAATAAATATATGGATGGTAAGTGACAATTTAGTAACTTCCTTCAGGTTTTCATATTCTTTTTGTCCTGTTAAGAACTGCTGCGCAGTATCCAGGTGAGTGCCAACTAAAGTTTTATTGCAGATCTCTACGAAAACGTTTAAACACTTCTGGAATATTCCAAGCCAATACCAGATTTTTGAATAACTTCTACAAATCTGTTTGATGCTGTTGGATTTAATTCGATTATCAGTTCATTCTTACATAGACAAATGACTGATATCTTCACAGAAAGTTTTTGGTTGTCATTGATAGTAGTGCAAATCGTCTTTGAGTGGTCGTTACCATTATTAGTTTTTGATATGCCTTTACCATACACCTATATAGATGTGTATTCGACTTCTGCCAGTGAGAATGCTATGCCTTTCTGTCCCTTACCGGTCCATATAAGTTACTTTTTATGAACAAATATTTAATTGGTAACCTTTTCGCCTGTGGCACCACTTACTCAGTTTTGTCTCCCCTTTCGAGGTTAGCTAATCTCTTTGGCCAGAATGTAACAAAACATCAGCTCTTTCCTTGGTATATTTCCTTTCTAATAAGTTTCCAGTTTGCATTTGAGCTGACTTACCTAATATGTCAATTGATGTGGCCTTATTATAGATACCTGCGATAGCACTTGGAATGACCCTCTACATCTTATAACGAAGTAAATTTCTCCGTCATTTTGTCCACGCCGGGGCTCGAACGCGGGTCCCCTCATTCCGGAATAAGTCACTCTACCAATTGAGCTACGCGGACGTTCTTTGTCGCTGCTATCTGCCTTTATGTCGTGTGCGTCTTGCTGGGCAGTTCGATGAAGCATAAGGCAACATCATTTTATCTATCAACGTGTATTCCCAGATAACTGTTCGTATTCCTAAACTCGATCACCTTAAAAAGAGTTCCAAACATTTTAATTGGTTCACCAGTGTCTCCTTTTATGGCGCTTGCAATGAGTATGTCATCAATGGCTATGCAAAAACAAATTATAATTCCTTTTGTGTACGCATTAAGAATCAAAGGTAAGCATAAGCAAACAGCATTGCTTCGGCTATAACCATTCTTCAGTGAAAGCTCAGCAATTGTTTGCACACAAAATCTTGAGAATTTGTTTTAGAACAAAACTAAATAAAAATCGCACATACATAAAAAAATATTGTTTAAAGTCATCTTTTTTTTTTCGTTGGAAGGATCCTATCATCCTCGCAGGTAAGACAGGTAAGAGCTTATGTCACTAAATTGTGAAGAAAGAAAAAAACAGCTCCCTGGATGACACGTGAAGAACTATGTCATCTTTCTTCAGTTATCACTACCTACTTGGAACTTCAAGAACAGTTTAGCAATTAACAGGTGAGTTACACTTATGAATTCCCAGGTGAGTAGAAAATTCTTGAGAAGGTTCTCTGAAAACCATAGGAACCAATGTTTTGGACAGAGTAGTACGCGCTTTATCCACAGTACGTCTTCTCGCATTGCACTTACAGGTATTGTTTTAAATTTCACGAAACTTCCTGCAACTTTTCTCCATTAAAATAAAAAAATATGATATTCACTAAATCATCTAAGAAATATTTTGCACAGGGCTGAATCCGTTTCATACCCTTTAACCAGATAAACTACTCTCTCTACAGGAATTATTACCCGCTTCTCGGACTGCAAATTCTGCTCCGTTTGAAAACAGTCACTTACACATATTTATTGCAAAGGACCTCGCAATAAATTCCTCAGGGTTTTAGCCCAAACCCCCTTTTTTATAAATGCCAATGAAACTGCTTACTATTATTTGTGAAAAAGATAAGATGCAAATGTGTTTTAATATATTCCGTGCTAAGTCTGGTAATTCTGTTTTTATTAGTCAAACAAATGACTTCTAAATAAACGCAGGTGTGATCAATAAGTTAAATTTATTTGTGGTTACGACGTCTTGACGAGAATCCGCGTCAGATACTGGTAATTGCGACATTTTGTCTGTATTCATTTTAAATTTAGAACTTGCATCTGCTTCAAGTCTTTGATGCTCGTGAAAATCAGAAACAAAACTATATAAAATCGTACGATTCCTGTCATTAATTGTATGAAAGTACGAGTACAAATTTGATAAATGAGAGCGAAGAATTTATATTTATAAACAAATCTTAGGATGATATTTAAGATAAACTAAGGATGCAATAACGAACTAATATTTTATTTTATCTGCACTTTTTTTCACGTTAATAAAAAAATGCTGTGTGAGATTTACGCAACAAAAGTATCATTAGTGCAGATCAATGATCCCTGAATTTTGGATCCTGAACGTTTTCGGAGTTCGCGGTAGAAGTCTGGATGTAATAGCGGTCAAAATTGTATTTTCCTAAGTAAACAAAATCAAGGCCAGAGTGCAGTGGTGTCAGGCCAGAGCGACATGAAACGCCGCATACTGGAGACGTGTGGTATTTGGCGTTAAGTGCCGCTTTGTTTTGGGGACAGATAATCACCATGCCCGGGTGTGAAGGTCCCTGGGTCAACGGCACAATCCCAACCTTGCTATCAAACGCCACACCTCCCCCACTGCAGGCATTACGGTCTAGCGAGCCATTGCCTACGATAGCCGATCAGCTCTAGTAGGTGTACGTGGATCACTGACAGGCCAGCAGTGTGTGGATGAGATCATACCGCCCCATGTGCTCCCGTTCCTGGACGGGATTCCAGAAGCGTTATACCAGCAGCATAATGCTCGCCCGCGCACGGCTCGGGTTGCCCAGGAGTGCCTACGTGATGTCCAGACACTTCCATGGCCTGCCCGCTCCTCGGACATGTTCCCTGTCGAGCATATGTGGGACCAGTTGAAACGCCAGCTGCCGCCGTGCCGCACTATCCCGGATTTGGAGCACACCGTCCAAACACGTGTGGGCCAGTCTTCCGCAGGACAACATCAGGCGTCTGTTCGCCTCCATGCCGGACCGTATTGCTTCATGTATCGCCGGACGAGGCGGTGCGACGCGCTATTGAAGATGACCGTACTGCGTGCCCCAGATTCCTTTGTAATTGTTCTGCAGCTGTTTTAGCCATCATGTATATCATTCATCTGCATCATTACGTCCATAAAATTTCAGTTCAATCCGATGCTTTTTTCTTACTGCGCGAATTTCATTGTCCGTGAGTGTATTGTTTATTACTCTACGATCATTAGTTTCGAAGATATAAGCGTTCAAAGTATAACATGTCTTTTCATTGCATAAGTGCACTCGATGTTACCTCCTACCCGAAGCGGAGAAAGATGTAGTTCTACGTCAAAACGGCCATTGTGAGCAACCTTAAGGCCTGTTAGAAATCTCCCGTCCCCAATTCGGGGCCTCTAGTTCCAGGGAAGAGAGAGAGAGCCAGAGCCGTAAGACAAACACCCCAACCATACACCCAGGACTCAAACTAGAGCTCAAAGGAACGGTCAGAAGCCAACTCAGACCTGCGAGAACTTTTATTTTTCCATTTGCCACAATGTTTTTACTTCTGACAATCTTATTACAAAAACGTCTTTTCTATTCGACTGATGCAAATACCACCGTGATTTCCGGCATTTTGTCGCCAGGAAGCATAAAATACAGTTCATTTAACACATTCCTATGAAATTGAAAATTTAAAAAAAAACCTGAAAGGGAGAAGTAAATTGAGATTTATTTTAAAAGATACCAGGTTCTTGTGCGGAATGAGTCAATCATAAAAGCTTAAGGTAACAATCTTAAAAGTACGATAATTAAAACACTACGTAGGCTTCTGATGAAGTGAAGAACTTATTTAATGTATAAGTTAAATGATTAAAAACAAAACCATAAGAAGTTTCGGTCTTCATCATCAGACGGTCTTCCTAAAGACCATTATCAGTACTTCCATCTGATGATGGTCTTTAGGAAGACCGAAAGTTCTTATGGCTTTATTTTTAATCTTTTAACTTATACATTAAATAAGTTCTTCACTTCATCGGAAGCCTACGTAGTGTTTTAATTATCGTGCTTTTAAGATTGCTACCTTAAGCTTTTATGATTGAGATTTATTTTGTTGCGTGTTCGTTGCACTCGAGGATTTGGTGTCATCCTCGTCTTGCATAAATTTAATTCTCACTTCAGCTTGGCGTGTGCTTGCTATTTTTGCGTTAGCAATCTTTCTACAATTCCTTTCTCTTTCCTAGGTGAATGAATATTTCTGTTACAAAACTTTACCTGCTTGTTGACTTTCTTGTGAATCCCGTCAATTAGCTTGTGAACATAGGGCCACGGAATTGTAGTGATTCACGGAAATTGTAGTGAATCACGCTATTTCAATTTTAACCCGTACTCAAAGAAGCAGAAGCTCTTTAAATGTAGATATCGAATGTATAAATCGCCGGTGAAGAATTCTGAGCCCTCCTGTTAAAGGCATATTCCTGGAGACATTTGAAGCGGTATGTTTCCCAAAAGATGAATTTTTTGATATTGTGTGAAACATTATTTGCATTAATGACGGCCATTCAACGTCTATGAATAATTTATGACTTCTGTTCATTTTTAGCAGATAGATCTATCTTCAATGACTATTATTATCTTCTCACATACATATGATTTTCCAGCCTCTTTTCTACTTAGTTACCAACATTTGGTTTGATTCCGACAGAAACGAGTTGTCGTTATCAAACTGAATTATATTATAAGATTTTGTTCGTTTCTTGAGGTCTGCGTAACTTGCAACTTTGGAAAGAAAGTTCTGTATGTTTGCGCGTCCTGTGAACTGTTAGAGCGGCATCGATTCATATTTGCATACTTATCGCTAGGCTCCGCGTTCTCGCTAATTTAAGACCCCAGCAATTACTGAAAGCACACATGTGGTTTCTTCCCCAGAAACTTCTCCTGTATTTTCCAATACGGAACAATCGAGCCTTAAAGTGAAATACCAGTTATAGCTGGCAACCACAAACTCATAACGAAGCTTTTGCTATCTCCTTAGGCATTTAACAAACCTTACTTCACCAGTATCATGAAATAATTCTGATATATCGTTTGGGAAACCTAAATGTTGTCTGCCTTTTCAAGTACAGTGTAACTCGCTTATAACTAAATACGTTTTAGAGAGAAAAATCCCACAATCTAAAAATATGCACATGTGACAATATCTATATAAGTTTATATTATACACTGAAGAGCAATTGAATTAGAGATACCTGCGTAGTAATGTGTAGTACCACCTTTCGCCCTGGTGACGGCGGCGATTCGTCTCGGCATGGACTCGACAAGACACCGGAGGCGTTGGGAAGCCATACTAATAAACGACCCCTGAACAAGCTCCCACAGTTCACAAAGATTTGATGGAGTGGTGTCAGAGCCTCAAACATCTCTCTCGGTGGCATCCCAGATGTGATCGATGGGATTGAGGTCAGGTGACCTAGCTGGCCAAGGAAGCAAGGTCACGTCGGTGGAGTGTTCATCCAACCATTCAGATACAATTCGGGAGCGATGGCACGGTGCATTGTCTTGTTGCAGGATGAAGTCTCCTGTGGGATGGTGAAGACGCACAAACGGGAGCAAATGGTTGTCCAGGATATCCCGGTAACGTTGACCTGTAAGGGACGATGTCACACGTACCAGGGGTCCAATTTCAGTCCACGTAAACAGTCCCCAGACGAGAATGCCACCCCCACTAGCTTGAAAAGTACCCTGCTGGCAAGAAGGATCCATCGCTTCATGTGGTTTGCGCCGTACTCGTACCCTGCTATCCGCATGTACCAACGTGAATCTCAACTCATCAGTCAAGGCAACATTTTTCCACATGTCTAGGGTCCAGTAGCGATGTTCCTGTGCCCATGCTAATCTTTGCACCCTGTGATGTGCGATCAGCAGCGGTACCCTCGTGGGGCGATGGCTTCTGTAACCCATAGCGAGCAGATGGTTCTGGATGGTGTGGCTCCTTACACGTTTTTGTGCACCAGCGTTAAATTGCCGTGTTATTTCTTGCACTGTGGCCCGTCTATCCGCTGTTACAATGCGAGCTAGCCGACGATGACCTCGCTCATCCACACGCTGTTGTCCACGGCAGTTGGCCCTTGCAGGGATGGTTTTACCGGTTCGATGTACTCACGGTGCACCCGTGACACAGTGGCTCGTGAAAATGTCCCAGTGCCTGCATGACTTCCGAGATGGAGTGACCCATTCGTCGGGCCCCGACAATTTTCCCACGATCAAATGCGCTTAAATTATTCGTCTTACCCATACTGCGTCCGGCTCTTACTGATTCCTGTCGCATCACTCCTTATATTGTCGGATCGCTCCATACGTCATGTCGTTTTCGTTTACAGGGCCGCCCACAGCGCCACATTTGCATAACGCCAGCTGTCTCTAATTCAATTGCTCTTCAGTGTATATCCATAACAATTGGATATACTTAAAAGATTTAATTAATTAATTAATCAATTGTAAAAATTAAAAAAAATAAACATTTACATGAACACATAGTAGCAGAGAATCTCCTGAAGCACACGTCATATGGAAGCATTTTAAAAAAATCTGATGTGGTTTGTTTTGTTTCATTTCTATATTCCTTTCATTTTCACAGAAGAACATTTAGTACATTAAATATCTCATCATCGTCGTAGTCTGATGCTTCAAGAAAATGAAAAACGTTGAATATATTCCTCACAGTCAGTGATTATCGTTTTTCGTTTGTAGGTTTAACGCCTACTGTGAGCAACTCAATGGCCTATAAGCAGTCGCCGTCCCTAATTTAGGGTGGCTGGTTCCAGGAAAGGAAGAGAGGCAGTGCCGTAAAACGAACACAACATCCATGCAACACCTGGATTCGGACCTAGACACATTTCAAACGAATGATCAGAAGCCAGTGTTTAGACCACTGCGCCACCGGGGTGGCCAGTGGTGGTTGCATAAAACGGTGGTCGAACCCGAACTGACTCGGAAAGACGGTCAGACACCAGCAGAAAGCACTTTCCTTTTAGACATTTTGTCACTAATAAAAGTTTTGTACTTCCTACTTCATGCCTACGTGAGACTGACTGGTATTTAACGACACGCATGAAGCAGGAGCAATACCGATTCGACCAATGTAACACTCACTTGCAGGGTGAAATAAGGAAATGGAGACAATTCCAGGAACTGTTACCTCCCGTTTCCCCTCAAACGACATCCCCTTTCCATTACTCTTATATCTCTTTCTGCAATCGTCATCCAAATATCCACTTAATACATGTTCGTGAACCCCACCCATCCGCTCTTTGTTTAGGAGTATGTTGCCTGTTTTCAATTCTCCTGACTCGTACTTCAAGAAGGGTCACTTGCATAACTCGCTTGTTGACCATTTGATGAACTCACTCCCCGTTGCTTTCCTATCAGCATTCTTCCACTAGCACGCCAAAATGCCCTCCTGCACTGTTGAAATGTTGTCCTCCATTCCAGGACAGTGCGCAACATATTTTCTCTGCCTCATTAAATTTGGAATTTCTTTAAATCATTTAACTTTACTTGTTAAAAGTGATCAACTCATCTTTTCTCTCTCTCTCTTTAAGTCCGGGGATTTCATTAAATTTAGTTCGTTAAAAACGGTCAAATTAGCTTTGGATTAACATTATACCAAACAAAGGTTTCTGTGTTGCTCGTTAAATCCTGGATCTCGCGAAATACTGGTTCATTATGAGCGGGTTCTTCTGTATTTCAGAGCCTTTCAAAAATATTTTCAAGTGAATCAAGTGTTCGTTGTAGTAATCAAAAGCATGGGAATGAATAACTTTTAAAATTCTAAAAGAAAACAGTACGCGAGTGAAAAGCCAAATCTGTTTAAATCACATTTACATTATGTCATTTGTGCTAGAGTAGGTTTGCATAGCAATTGGACACCTAGCAGCACTGCGTGGAGAAACTGCGTAATAGAATAACTACTAAATCATAAACTAAGTAGCGCAGTGAACAACACCGTTAGGTCTAGTGGAATACTACAAAAGAAATAATTGAGTAACTGAAAAGGGAAGCCTTTCGCCTCTGTGGCGCAGTGGTCTAAGCGTTGGCTTATGATCATTCGTCTGTAAAGGGTCCAGGTTCGAATAACAGTGAGGCATGGATGTTGTGTTTGTCTTACGGCACTGGGTCTCTCTCCCTTCCCTGGAACCCGTGATTCTAAATTAGGGACGGGTGACTGCTTATAGCCCATTGAGTTGCTCACGGTGGTCGTTAAACCTTCAATCAAAAAAAAAAAAAAACCTTTCAACTGTCACTCTCTAAAATTGAAGAAACGTGGCCAGGAGATAGTACTAAGGGCAAAAACCAATGGGTGTACTTCCGTTTTGGACCAAATAAACTGACAAAGGTGAACGAGTGGTCTGAAAATGGCCTTAGTGCACAAGTGGAGAAAATCATCGAACGTATCAATGAACAACCAATGGCAGTCAGAAAATTCCAACTGTTATATCCGTGAATAAAATTGGTTACTGTGAAAGTGATGACGCTTCTTTTGATAATGTTCAACGTATTTGTTTTTCAAATATCAATGACACTTTTCAGTTCTGCGATAACTTTGGGATCTTGGGTTGTTCTCATTATTCCAAATTACTTTGCTTTGGTCATGTGTTCAATGCCACAAATGTTCATTTACACCTGTAATAGAGGTTTTTGTTGCTTTTTGTATGACATGAGCTTATTTGGAATCATGGGGACATAGCTGATGTTTGGGGATATATATCACGCACCACAACACATGTTACATGATTTTTTTCCACTTGTGCTCTGAGGCCATTTTCAAACCACTCGTTCACCTTTGTCAGTTCATTTGGGCCAAAACGGAAATAATACACCCATTGGTTTTTGCCCTTAGTACTATCTCCTGGCCACGTTTCTTCAATTTTGGAGAGTGACAGTTGAAAGACTTCCCTTGTGAGAAATGAATATAAATGGTGAAGGGAAAAGAAACTTTGTCTTAATAGCCAGAAACGATCTACAATACACTTCTGTTTGTGAAAATTGCAACACCAAGAAAGAATCTCGCTATCCAAATGAAATTTATATCACCGATTACTCATGTTACAAGAGACAACAGATTGCATTTGGAGAGCTAAACAAGATCTTTTTCGCTTCAAAACTCAGTATCGTGTGAAGCCACCTCAAGCAACAGTAATAGCCTTTACGTACACAGCGTTGCATTGAATGGAAGAGGTTTTTTGATGTTGTCCTGGGGAATAGCCTGCTTCTATGCGAACCCAGAGTTCATTTGTGGTGAATGGAGGAGGCGCTGGACGGGCAAGTCGCTTAGTTACCATGTCCCAAACATGTCCGATCAGGGGCATATCCGATAAGCGTGCAGGCCAGGGAAGAAGCTGTTTTTGCCGTGCAAGGAAGAGGTCTTGAACATTACGGGCCACATGAAGCCGAGCATTATCCTTCTGGAATACAGTGCCAAAACGACTCTGAAGGAAGGGCGTCATCTCTGCCTCTAAAACATCCCTGATGCATCGCTGGCCGTTGAGGGTTCCCTCAATTCGTATTTGACGAGATCACGTATTGAGCCCAATGTCGCCCCAAACCATCACGCTTGGCGTTGGGCGGTATGATGCTGCAAAATATACGCTGCAAGGGGCCATTCATCACGATGTCTTCGAACACGTATGCAGATATCATGTTGCATCAAATTGAGTCACAAAACACGACCTGTTGCCAATCAAAGCGCCAATGTCTGTGTTCGAGACCCCATTGTAGCCTGAGGCATTTGTGATTGAGAGTCAAATGAATTAGCTGCAATGTGCTGCTAGGGACCAGTCCTCTGTTAAGCAGACGGCCTTGGACTGTGCTGAAGGACAAAGCCTGACCAGTGGCAGTACTCCATTGCTGCGCTAACACCGTGGATGACGCTGTGCAATCGGTTCCTGCTATGCGATAGAGGTGTCTGCCATCCCGTCCTGTTGTGCGATTTTAGGGTCCGTTTCCCAGAATTCTGTGCGTCCCAGTGTCATCTGTTCACCGACAACACATTCGCATCATTGTACTGGGGTTTCGTCCCGTAGGAGTGGTAATTTAGCAATAGGAAAATGCAGCTTCTCTCATCCCAACAATCCTTCCTCGCCCAAAGTCCATCAGTTATTCATAATGAGACCTTGCTCGTCGACGAGGAATAGCGAAACACAAGAAACACCCTCTAGGGTCAATGTTGGCTTTTCAATTATTGCAACACCTCGTTTGAGCCAACTTTTTAATACCCAAGACCAGACACTTCAGAGGACGCTGCTCCGAAACTTCATTTTAATCATTTGTATGTCCTAACCTTTTGTACATATCGTGTACGTTTCAAGCTAATACCACCAGTCTTTCATGATTATACAATTTTCACAAACAGTAGTGTAGTAAGACAAAATGTTGTGCATGTGTGCGTGTCTGTAGCAACCATACCTGATTGCAAAATAGTGGTAGACCCCACAAAATGTGGAGCATTTTCACCCATTTTTGTCCGAATTGCTGTAGCCGGTTTCAAGTCGAAATTCCAAAAGGGCAGCTAAAAATATTTACCCTGGTATTTCCACCGGCACAAGAAAGGGTAGCCCTGTGCTCATTAATTACAACAAAAGTCAACGTTCATAGCCTTCTTCGATAGCATCTTAGACGTTAAAATCATTTCCAGTTTTTGTCTTACTATAGCGTTTTTTACTATTTGAAACGTGTATATATACACGGTCGAGTTACGTTATTGTGCTCCCCATCTAATATCCAGAGTAACAGCCGTGTGCAGCGCGGACAGCAACTAGACTGGCTGGGAGTGACTCAATAAGGAGCTGGAAGGTGTTCACAGGCATGTGGAGCCATGCTTACTGAAGTGCATCTGACATCTGCTGGAGGGTGCGTCGTGGAGGGTCCATAGCGCGAACAACACGATCGAAGTGGTCCCAGAGATGCTCAATTGGGTTTACGTCTAGGGTATTACGGAGCCAGGGAAGTACTTTGAAGTCTTCATCGTGCCCTTCCGACCACTCTTGGACATTTCTAGCTGTGTGATACTTCGCATTGTCATGCTGGAAGATGCTATCCACCCCAAGGAAAACAATCAGCATGTATGGGTGTACGTGGTTTGCAAGAATATATTCATAACGAATTCGGTCCATAGTGCCTTCCACAGGTATGAGTGTACCCAGGAAATGCCACGAAAACATTCCCCAGACCATAATTCTGCCCCCACCAGCTTGTGTTCTTCCAGCAATGGTTGAAGAGTGTTTGTTCTCCGATGTTTCTCGCCTTATACGCCAACGTCTATCCGTTTGATGAAGCAGAAAACGTGACTCGTCGGAGAAGGCAATCCTTTGCCAATCAGCGGAGGTCCAATTCTGATACTGCTGTGCAAATATAAGCCTTTTCTGCCAATGCACCTTCGTCAGTATAGGCAAAGTGACCATTCGTCTGCATTTGAGCCCCATACGGAGCAGGGTTCGCTGAACTATCGTTTTAGGCACACTTCCGGTAGCCTCCTGGTTCATTCGACAGTGAGTTACTCCACTGTGGTGTGTCGATAAACCCTCACGCGCTTTCGCAGCCGACGTGCAGCTCTCACATGAATGGCACATGGTGCTCCGTATTTTCCACGTCGCTTATTCGCAATGGTGCTATTTCTCCAATCACGATACACTTTAACCACAGCAGCACCCGAACAGTTCACAAACTGCGCTGTTTCGGAAATACTACCATCCTTGGCCCGAAAGCCGATAATCATCCCTTTCTGCAAATCTAATAAATCGCTCCTTTTATCCATGACAGCAACGAGTGATATATTTTCAGAATGCTTTCATCACACCTTATATACCCTCCAAGAAGCTCACGACACGTGCCTTTTTCATTGGCTACGCACTGTTGACGTCAAAAGCAGGAGGTGGTCACAATAATGTGACTCGATTGTGTATATACAGTAGCTTACCGAACAATAAATACAATCAGTTTGTCTTATGTACATCACTTAAAGTGAAACATGGGTCACTCAAATAACGTCCAAGAAATAGTTTACAGTTCTTCCCCTTTATTCCGTCAACACCTCATAAATACTGTTCATGCAGAACCTTAATATTCCAACATATTTGAATTAATCACAATGGTGGTATACTTCAAAACTAATTAACAAACGTTAGTAGGCAGAAAACTTCAACTCCAAACGTTAAATATATAGCAGCACAGCTTAACACGCCGCCTTCAAGTAAATCAAACTTCAGAGTAACGCAACTTCCACAATTATGACATCACACCACCATACCACTTTTTTGGCTGTTGCTTCAATATTATACATGTATATCTTTAGTTCTTATCTGTCACGTGCATACGTCATGCTCTCTGACCTCAGAAGTGTTGCCAACCTTATTCCGCGAGAGAGAAGATATAACGTTAAGGTTGAAAACTCTAAAAGAGAATGAACTCAAATTTATATAGAGAAGGCAACTAAAAAAATGAATGTTAATTTAGTTCTTGGGAAGATATCGAGTTGGTCCTTGTTCACTAGTTTTATGCCAACAGTGTTAATGAGGTAGGGAAGATGACCCCTCCTACTGCAATTTTGTATAAGGAGGAAAATATAGTTCGTCATCCCTACATCGGCTGTTTATGAGGTTCAGTTTACGTTACTTTATTGCCCTGTGAGTGAGTGGCATTATGGTTTTATTGTTTTATAGCATCAGAGTTCTTGAAGGGACAGTTCTACGCGTGGTATTTACTTACACTTTAGGTTTTAGTGTGGCATTTCAAACAATGGGTAAAAGTGACGTTAACGAGCATTCAGTTGACCAGATGGTCCGAGGAGAGAAGATACGCAAAGTGGATAAGGGAAATAGTAGCCCGCGCTTTTGTGAGAGAAGGGAAGGGAAAAAGAGGAAACCTGTGATCTAGGTCTTGAGAAGAAAGTTTCAAGAATGCTGAGTACGACGAACGAATTTTTCTGCTTCCCAAAGAAAGAAGAGATTATGAGGGGAAAAAGGGTTTTAGATGGTCCAATGCCGAGGTGAGAGTCAATCAGTCTTTAAGACTGCTATGGTTCAGTTTGGTGAATGCCCAGATTTATATTCCGACGTTTTAAATTAAGCTGTAATTCAGATATTTGCTTTATAGGAATCAGAGTTCTATAATGAATAAAATTCTCCGGCTGGACGTGTAGTGCAGGAAAGCTTACGTTAAGTCACGTTAGCGTTATTGAAAGGTTACTTGACGTAGCGAAAGTGTGCTTAATCTTCAAAGTTCTAGAGTTTGTTTATGTAAGACACGCACGTGCAATAAATTCCAAAAATATGGAATTTATTTTTACTCAGCGTTCCTCATTATCTTGAATATCAGTAATATAACTTCGGTTTTAGTACATTAGTACCTTGAAGGCTCCTTATTAGAGCGGTAAACACAATATACCCTGAACTTAACGTAAACACTCAATGAAATAGACTTAACGGCCAGACAGAGGTCTGACAATAAAATGAACTAAGAAAACATACTCACTTTTAACCTTTTATTGGGGAGTTCCTGGTATTACTCAAATACACACTCCAAAATAACACAACTACTGATAGCCCGAACTTTCGTACTATCGTAATATCGTAGAAACGTAAGTAAATCGCATATCAATAATCAGGAAGAACCTATCACATATAAAACGAAGCTCATTGGTATACTTGAGCGAGCCTATATATACTGCATACCACCACGTCATGACTTACACTCGTTGCCACATATAATTCAGCGGGAGAAACATCTCGTTAAGTGAGAAGATAATTTGCATAGGAAAATAAAATAACAAGAGATAGTAAAATCAAAAAGAAACTGAATCTAGAGTATACGTTACAGTTCTTATGAAAATATGAAAAATCAATCGTTTTTTAATAACCCACCCAATGATTTCCCATGAAAATGTTTTTGACAAATGCGTCGTAATAATGGCATAATGGGACGTTGAGTAACTAAGAACGATAAAAGCAAAAGGTTCGGCCTTTAGAAGGTTATAACGACCTGTGCTGTGTAATTTGCTGGGAAAACATTTTCCTCAAATGATTTACCATCCGTGAAAATACTCGATCAGTTCCTCTATAATAGCTTACCGATTGAAACATCCCATTTTTAAAATGCCCGTAGACACAGTAATTGAAGGTTTTCCGTCTGTAAACGAACTGTAAGAAACTGGTTCTTTTATTGAAGCATCGTTGTTGGCTTTGTCGACTTCAAGAGGTTATCAGAGTATGCTAACTTTTCCTTTTCTTTCTTACTTTTTATGTCCTTTACGACTTTATCGCAAGCTTAGTGTGGTTATGTTATAAACTTTCGGCTATATATATATTACTCTCATCATGATATGTGCAATTTTGAGAACAATATTCCATTATGTCTTTGAAGAAAAGTGTTTAATCAATGCATCCTTCCAGTGCTTACGTGCGGAGCAGATACATGGACCTTAACTAAAAAAGACATAAAAAGACTGCAGACAACTGAGAGATGCATGTTTGGTGCAACCAAGAAAGATAAGAAGAGGAACTCGTAGTTAAGAAAAATGACAAGAATGGAAGACATCATGATGAGAGTAAAATCCCCGAAATGGCTATGGGCTGGACATATTGCCAAGAGAATGGACCACAGATGGGCAATCGAAATTTTAGGCTGGATTCCAAGGGACAGGAAAACACCCAGAAGACGACCACGTGGAAGATGTCTGGATGAAATTCGAAGGCATGCGGGAGTGAAATGGAAAAATGGAAGATACTGGCCCAAGACAGATAGTTGTGAAAGAAACTTGCGGAGACCTTCATCCAGAAGTGTATTGAAAATGGTTGGCAATGATGATGATGATGACGATATATATATATATATATATATATATATATATATATAAAGCGGAACCCGTATAAAACGGAAACCTGCCCAAATCGGTGGTGCTTAACGCCAAAGCGAAACTGGCAAGAGAGTAAATCAATCTGGTAACAAAGGAAAGTTCCCAGATGTTCCCGAGTTGTCAAGTACATATATGTTTCGTCAGAATTCACTATTATATTTTATCGTGTAATGGTGAATTCTGACGGAACAAATATGCTTGAAGTTGTAAATAACATAATTAAACAGAGATTGATTTTGAGTTGTTTACAGGAACTGTAGTGCATGCACTTTTTTTTAAGCAAGTGCAGTGAATCAGGTTTAGGTCATGTGGCCAGCCTTGCTCTCTTTGCTGGAAGTAAAGTCCAAAGTCTCCACAGCTAGATATTTCGTAAGGATGTCAACGAAATGCTTCGATTTAATTCTCTTAATATTTACTAATTAAGACGATCATTCACAATCTGTGCTTGTTCTGAGTTGCGTTCACTCGCTTGCCTTCTACCATGGCGCCAAAGAATAACATTCTAGGTTTGGATACAAAAGTTAAAATTACCCAAATGCACGAAAAAGGTAGTGTGAGTGTCAAGCATTTTGCAGAGAGTTTTAATGCCACAAAAATGCAAGTTCATGGCATATTAAAACGAAAAAACGGAACAACGGAGCAGTGGCGTAAAGGTGATTTGCTCAATGAAGAGAAAAATGCAAAAGCCGGAAATGAAGAGGCCGGGATAGTTGATTGAATAAGATTGTCTGCGAATCGTTTGTCAGTACAACATCGAGAAGTTTTCCAAATTTCAGGCCCTATGCTTAAGGTGACCAGATATTGGAATACTTATTTGAGGACAAAAAGGAGTGGTGTCCCCGAATTCGCAGATCATTTGGGGACACATACACATTTAAAATACAATCGTGGCCAAAAGTCCTGCACCAGTACACCGAAAGTCAATTTTTTGATGTTTGAAGTCAACTTATACAGAATAATCATAAAGTCAGAAATACATATTATACATCATTTTAAAGGACATTTTATGCTGCATTCAAATATTTTTACAGAATGTTATTACCCGTAATAGAAGTGAAGTTACAAGCACAGGTACAACGCCTAGTCATAAAAAGCAAAAAAATAGTGGAATTTGTGAAATTAGTGTACAATGCATTTAAACGTTAGATTACTGTACAGCACATTATTGAAACTTGCAGGACACTTGAAATAACTTAACAACAAGCAAAATACGCTTTAATATTAAATTGGATAAAAATGGTTTCTTACTAACAAAGTGCACCTTCTTGGCATGGAACTAATGAGCTTCTCTAGTCGTCCATTGGTGATAACAAGGTGCCATGCGGCCCTTACAGACTCAATTAAAGTCTTTAATTACAGACTCAATTAAACACTTAATTACAGATTCAATTAAAGTCTTTAATTGAGTCTGTAAGGGCCGTGTGGCACCGTGTTATCACCAATGGACAACTAGAGAAGCTCATTAGTTTCATGCCAAGAAGGTGCACCTTGTTACTAAGAAACCGTGTTTATCCAATTAAATATTAAAGCTTATTTTTCTTGTTGGTAAGTTATTTTAAGTGTCCTGCAAGTTTAAATAATTTACTGTACAGTAATTTTACGTTAAATGCATTGTACACTAATTTCACAAATTCCACTATTTTTTGCTTTTTATGACTAGACGCTGTACTTTTGCTTGTAACTGCACTTCTATTACTGGTAATAACATTCTGTAAAATTATTTGAATTCAGCATAAAATTTCCCTTAAAATGATGTATAATATGTATTCCTGACTTTACGATTACGCTGTATAAAGTGACTTCAAACATCAAAAATTTTACTTTCAATCTAATTATGCGGGACTTTTGGCCACGATTGAAAATATACAAATCTTTTTGTCACAAAACTGTACGTTTTCTATAAGTGTGATATTAAACATGAAAATGTATGTCTTAAAAGGATATATCTTGCAGAACGTTGGTAATTTGTACTGACAAAGCAGAGTTATGATGGCGAAAACATATTAGCAAAAGTGAAATGCTTTACCTTAGGTATATGTGCTGAATTAAAATCAATCTGCACCCACAATGAACGAATTGCATAGCGAATTTTTCATTTTGCCAAAGTTTTTTAGAGGAACTCAGAACAATTCCAGTCCAGTGGTACAGTGCTCTTAGTGCTGGCCGCTGACGATTCGTACAAATTGGTACGGGTTCGAGTCCCGAATGAAGCATGGGTGGTGTGTTTGTCTTACAGCACTTACTCTCTCCCTGCCCTAGTACGAATGTCCCCAAATTAGGAACTGGTGACTGCTTATAATCTTTAGAGTTGCTCACGGCGGTTTTTAAACTCGGGAAAAGGAAAAGAAAATCAAAATTTGTTTTCACAAGCAGCATGATTGGAAAATTAGTAGAACGAAAACTATTTTAAAGGACATTTTTCATTAGAAATCTAACGAGCTAATGATGTAGTGTAAACTCGAGGACACTTGAGGACAAACAGCAATATTTGAGGAATAAATTTGCGTCCCCAAAGGCGTCAGACGTTTTTGAGGACAGTAAACTAAATTTGAGGACTGTCCTCAAAAATTCGGGACTTGTGGTCAGCTTTACCTATGCTGCAAGCACAACCAAGAGATGTAGTAAAAAACTTAGAAAAGAGTTTCATGCTTCGAAAGGATGGTTAGACAGCTTTCGAAAGAGGCACATTTCATTCAAGGAAATCTGTGGTTAAGTAAAGACATCAAAGAGAAAAGTTTCGAATTGGTTACGAAAGTTATCAACACCAAGCGTTGCAAAATATTCAGGAAATTCGAGATTTTGCACTTTTCCGAGGTGACTCTTAATTATTTCAATTAACGAAAGGCGCACGCGCTCTCGCTTAGAGTCATATTTTAGTGTTAACGTTCAGAAATTAATACTGGATAATTTGACTTATTCAAAAAAATTGAAGTTTGTGATATTTAGTTGATTAAAATACTACGAACAATATATTCTCTTAAGTAATCACTAATTACGTAGAATTTGTTATTATGAAAAAAATTCAATGTTTAGATTTCAATGACAATATCTATATATATATATATATACACGTACTGAGAGAACTAATTGAAAGAGCGAGGGAATATGAACTTCCATTATGCATGGCTTTTATCGATTATGAAAAGGCCTTTGATTCGGTGAAACCATCAGCAGTTACAATGGCTTTCAAATCCTGCGGTATTGAAGATGCATACATTAATATTATTTATAACATCGATGAAAATGCAACTGCAAAGATTCGCTTATTTGAGAATAAAGCACCCATAAAATTTGAAAGGGGGTGAGACAAGGTGACACTATATCTCCCAAACTCTTTAATGCCACTTTGGAAAATGTGTTTCAATCACTGAACTGGGGAAACAAAGGGATAAAGATTAATGGAGATTATCTAACTAACCTTCGTTTGCGGATGACGTAGTCATTTTTGCAACTACCCCATCAGAGCTGCAGAGTATGATCCAAGAACTTGCTGACAAGAGTAAAGAAGTGGGATTAAAAATGAACTTTCAGAAGACAAAAGTGATGTACAATGCTTTTACAAGAAATAAAGATCTATCAATTGATGGGGAAAAAGTTGGAGACAACCAATACCTACGTTTATCTTGGACAGCAGATATCAAGTGAAGTTCACATTGATGAAGAAATTAATCGGCGTATAAAACTTGCCTGGAGAGCTTTTGGAAGAAACAGTATAATTTTCAAGAGCAATATGTTATTATGTCTTAAAAGAGAAATGTTTGATCAATGCATCCTTCCAGTGCTTACGTATGGTGCAGAGACATGGACCTTAACTAAAAGAGACATACAAAGACTGCAGACAACTCAAAGGAGAATGGAGAGACGCATGCTTGGTGTAACCAGGAGAGATAAGAAGAGGAACTCGTGGATCAGAAAAATGACAAGAGTGGAAGACATCATGATCAGACTAAAATCCCTGAAATGGCAATGGGCTGGACATATTGCCAGAAGGACAGACCATCGATGGACAGCTGAAATTTTAGACTGGATTCCGAGAGACAGGAAAAGACCGAGAAGAAGACCACATGTGATATGGGTGGATGAAATTCGAAAGTATGCGGGAGTAACATAGAGGAGACTGGCACAAGACGGACCCTTGTGGAAGAAATTTGGGGAGATATATATATATATATATATATATATATATATATATATATATATATCATCATCCTCATTGTAAACCATTATCAATCCACTGCTGGAGGAAGGTCTCCCCAAGTTTCTTCCACAAGGGTCCGTCTTGTGCCAGTCTCCTCTATGTTACTCCCGCATACTTTCGAATTTCATCCACTATCTCCCATGTGGTCTTCTTCTGGGTCTTTTCCTGTCCCTTGGAATCCAATCTAAAATTTCGGCTGTCCATCGATGGTCTGTCCTTCTGGCAGTATGTCCAGCCCATTGCCATTTCAGGGATTTAACTCTGACCATGATGTCTTCCATTCTTGTCATTTTTCGGATAAACGAGTTCCTCTTCTTATCTCTCCTGGTTACACCAAGCATGCATCTCTGCATGCCTCTTTGAGTTGCCTGCAGCCTTTGTATGTCTCTTTTAGTTAAGGTCCACGTCTCTGCACCATACGTAAGCACTGGAAGGATGCATTGATCAAACACTTTTCTTTTAAGACATAATGGCATATTGCTCTTGAAAATTGTGCTGTTTCTTCCAAAAGCTCTCCAGGCAAGTTTTGTACGCCGAATAATTTATTCATCAATGTGACCCTCACTTGATATCTGCGGTCCAAGATAAACGTACGTGTCTGTTATCTCCAGCTTTTCTCCATCAATCGATAAATCTTCATTTCATGTAAAAGCATTGAACATCACTTTTGTCTTCTGAAAGTTCATTTTTAATCCCACTTCTTTACTCTTGTCAGCAAGTTCTTGGATCATACTCTGCAGCTCTGATGGGGTAGTTGCAAAAATGACTATGTCATCGGCAAAACGAAGGTGGGTTAGATGATCTCCATTAATCTTTATCCCTTTGTTTTTCCAGTTCAGTGATTGAAAGACATTTTCCAATGTGGCGTTAAAGAGCTTCGGAGATATGGTGTCACCTTGTCTCACTCCCTTTCCAATTTTAATATGTGTTGTATTTTCAAACAGCCGAATCTTTGCAGTTGCATTTTCATCGATGTTATAAATAATATTAATGTATGCATCTTCAATACCGCAGGATTTCAGAGCCATTGCAACTGCTGATGGTTTCACCGAATCAAAGGCTTTTTCATAATCGATAAAAGCCATGCACAATGAAAGTTCATATTCCCTCGCTCTTTCAATTAGTTCTCTCAGTACGTGGATATGATCTATTGTGCTGTAGCCACTCCTGAATCCAGCTTGTTCTCTCGGTTGAGACATGTCCAGTGTTACCTTCAAACGGTGAGAAAGAACTTTAGTGAAGATTTTATAAACCACTGATAGGAGGCTGATAGGTCTGTAGTTCCTGAGATCCTCAATGTCACTTTCTTTATGTAGCAGGATCATTATAGCATTGTTCCAATCCTCAGGAATCTTTCCTTCATCAAGGCATCGAGTAAAAATTTGGGCGAGTACTGTTTCGATTTCTCCAATTGCTTCTTGTATGATGTCTACAGTAATTCCATCTTCTCCTGGAGCTTTTCCCCGCTTCATGTTCTTGATTGCATGTGCAACTTCTGCTGGTAGGACTGGAAAAACTCTGGTACTGGTACCTTCCATGATGTCTGGAGTACTGCATCATCCCTTTCATATAACTTGGAGTAGAAATCTTTCACTCTTGTCAAAATTTCGCCTCTATTTCTTGTTACAGAACCATCTTCTTTTCTCAGTGCCATAATCTGTTTTCTTCCCTTACTGAGATGTCCCTTTGCTATCTTTAGGCTTCGGTTGTTTTCAATTGCTTTCCTTACTAGTTCACAGTTGAATTTCCTTACGTCTTCAGTGATACTTTTTCGTACTGTCTTGCATAGCTCTATATATTCCACTTTGGAAGTCACATCTTCTTTAGTTGTCCTCATCTGTCTTCTTTTTTGCATCAACATTTTGGTTTTTCCTGATAATTTGTTCACATGCAACTTGTTCTTAGACCCAGCTAATTTTGTTGCTGTTTCCATAAGAGCTTTGGTTACTTTTCTGTTAACTTCAGAAATATCCACTTCTTCCGATGTTAGGCCTTCTAAAGCAGAAAATCTGTTCTTCAGTTCCAACTTGAAGGTATTACGGCGTTTTTTAAGGTTGGTTATGTCAATACATTTTGTTTGTCTTATGAGCTTGCCACGTTCGAGTTTAGTGTTGAGGTGCATCTTACATCTCACCAATCTATGGTCACTACCTGTGTTGAACTTGTTTAGCACACTGCAGTCTTCTATGACGAATTTTTTGTTACACATAATAAAATGAATTTCACTTGTCGTCCCATTTGGATGTCTCCATGTCCATTTCCTGTGCGGCTTTTTCTTGAAAAAGGAGTTCAAGATGAAAAACCCTTCTGCCTCTGAAAACTCTACGAGAGTATTTCCACGTTTGTTTCTGTTGCCGTGACCGAATTTACCTACTGAAGTTTCATTCTGTTGCCGTTGCCCTATTTTTGCATTGAAATCTCCCATAATTATCTTCAAGTGCTGCTTACCTTTATTATTTAGATGAAGAATTTCCTCATAAAATTCTTCAATTTCTTCTTCAGGATGACTTGTGGTGGGTGCATAGGTTTGAATAATCTGAGCCTGGTATCTTCTCGAGAGTTGGATAACGAGTCGTGCAGCTCTGTCAGAGGAACTTTCAACTTCTACAACTTTATCCTTCAGTTTCTTGTTTATTATAAATCCAACACCACTAGTTCTGCCAGTATCTGTCCCACGATAGTAGAAGAGATGTCCACTTTTCAGTTCAATGAGATCTTCTCCTTTTCTCCTTAACTCACTTAGCCCGACGATGTACCACTTAATCCTTTGTAGTTCCTCTTCCAATTCAAGAAGCCTTGAATCAGAAGATAGGGAGCGTCCATTATACGTAGCCAAAGTCAGCATCAGATGGCAGCCTACTTCGGTCCTCCGTGGATTCTTAGCACCCTCTACCTTCATGTGGCACTGACCGCTGCCTTGGTCAGGTACATTCCAGCTGCCGGAGACTGAGGGCCAAGATTTAAGTTGTGGAGTCATTTTGGAGGGGTTTGGCCATAACTCACCACGCTGGCCAAGCGGGTTGGTGAGTGTGGGATAGCATTTCCTCTAATCCCAATGGTATAGTTATACCGCTATTGGCGGTCGTCAGAGCCACTTTAGTGGGAACAGGATTCACCACGAGAAGGCGGATTTGACATTTGTCAAGGAGAGGCTGTGATGTTACGCATCACCTGACCTTACATCCCATATATATATATATATATATATATATATATATATATATATAAATGTAAATGAAACCACTCAAACCTGGGTACCAAACTATCAACCTTAAAAAGAAAAACTAACCATTGTACAAACAAACCTATGAAATTAAATAAAAAAAGGAAATATGATACTCTGCATATTGCGCATATGCAGCAAACAATAGCAGATACTCATATTATATGTGAGAAAAATCAATCCGTACAAACCATCCAAAAATAAAGCAAAACATACACACAACCTCAGTCATGGACATCAAGGCAACGGACTACGTCTATAAGGCATAAAACGTTTTTAAATAAATGCATATGTACATTAAATCAACTTTTGAAACCAAGGAAAAACAGACAATCGAAAGCTGTAGCCACCAATGTGGAAACCCCATTTCAGTGATTAAAAAACATATTAAACATCACGGGGTGCCGGATTCCAAAGGAATGAGAAAGTCCGTTCTACCCAGAAAGGGATAATTCTCGTCAGAAAAGCACCTATCCCATCGTGATCTTTCGAACAGGGTAGCAATGTGCAAGCCTTTAAAACTAACCCTGGTGCCCCCGAGGTCACGAGGAAATTCAGCAAAGAGTCAGCAACAACATGAGTACAACCAACAGACAAAAATCATAAACTCAGCAGAGACAAAACGACCACTAACATTACAAAAAGAAATGTGAGTGCGTGGAAAGAATAACACGAAACAAACAGTATTACCAGCAGCAACCCAATTTATACCCATGCGCATTACGATGAAATGACTCAATATTAGAGAAAAAAGTTAGTATCAGAAATCTTCGGCTACACAAGACTCGCAATGTAGCACTTTTAAGCTGTGTGTATTTTAACTTTGTAGGGTCTATTGGTTAATAATATTTTTTATTATTTTGGAAGTTGGATCACTTAGTGCGGATGAAGTCCGAATAGTGCACATTCTAATATGTCCAAAAGAAGGCATTTGAATAATTGTTAAAAATGGAAGGCGATTGGAAGAATGGAAGCCGGACGGAGTCGGTCGAAGATATCCCGTGCGCAACATATACCCCAAAATGATCTCTCGAGATTGTGGAAAGAGTTTGGAATGACAGTCGAGTATCCCATCGTCCAGGACAAGGCCATCCACGGGTCACAACCACGTCAGAGGACCGATTTCTAGCTTTAACTGTGAAGAAAAATAGGGGGATGACAGCACAACAGATTGCCCGAGAGCTTGCTGCATCTACAGGGTCGCATATAACCAGGTTTACTGTGCGCACTAGGCTGCAGGAGAAGGGCCCCTACGCGAGGAGACCATTGCTTTGTGTTCCTCACACTTCAACCGCCAGGAGCGCAAGTTTGAAGTGGTGTAGAGAGCATCGCAACTGGAATTCCGCTGACTGGGACCGAGTTCTCTTCACTGATGAATCTAGATTTTGCTTGGAGAGCTATTCTAGACATAATTATCTGGAGAGAGCCGAAGACAATAAATACCCCAGCAACATCCTAGAAAGACAAATTTAAAGGTGGGGGAATCATGGTTTAGAGAGCCATAATGCCAAATGGACGCACGGACTTGCATGTCGTTCAGGAAAGTTCATTAACTGGTCAAAAATATAAAGACGAGATCCTAGACCAAAGTGTGAAACATTTTAGAAGAGTTTTCGATGAAGAATTCCTCCTAATGGATGATATCGCACGACCCCATCGAGTGAAAGTCATGTCTGATTACTTGGAAAGCGAAGATATCCAGAGAATGGAGTGGCGTGCCTACCTACTCCCCGTATTTAAATCCGATTGAATATCTGCGGGACGCTCTAGGACGTAAGATTTCAGAACTCCAGCCCTCCTCCCAGGACCCTTCAGAAGCTAGCAAGTATGCTTAAGGAGCAGTGAAACTTGCTTCCGCAAAATCTCATCGATATTTTCATAAACAGCATGAATAATCGTTGCAAATATTGTGTTTCTATGAGGGGTGATCACATCCTTTATTGAATTTTTCCCTTGAGTTCCTAAATTTGTTTTCTCCGGTAATGACATATCTCTTTATTTTTCTCTTTTTGTTCTTTTATGTCACAAAGTGTGTTACATTCAAAATTGTGTGCTGATTCATTTTTTTTTCGTTTCATGCGTTATGACAAAATAAAGATTTTGTGCACATTTCGTGCCTTTTTTCTGGACCACAGCGAAAGTTATGGCCATTTTTAACAACTATTCTTTATATTTTCACTCCAATGTGTAACAAGCTTTGTTTTCGGGCAATCAGGGACAGAATTCGCTTTAATTTGTTACATTATCTAGTTTATAGAATTTCTTATAAAAGAAAATGAAATGCGCTCCGAATGTGAAACCAAGTGATAAACAGCATCAACCGCAGCTGATTGAACTCCTGAAAAACTGCCCATAACATATGTTTTTTTTTGTTTTTTTTGGCTCCGAATGATTGTAAACGTCTTTATTCTTAGGTAATGTCCTTTAACAATGCGATCGCAAGTTATCCGAATCATAAAACTCTGGAAAGTGACAAAATCAATGAGGCTGATATTTCGTTTGGGTCTTCATCAATCGAAAGTTTTATTACAACACCATATGCGATTCCGCTGCTTCCGTTATTGTTTCATGAATCGTACCTTTCTTATGAGGTCGTTCGCGGCTTTGCGATGTTCACTTCATTCTCCATACACATCGGAAAGTTAGAAATGATTTCTTGAGGAAATAAATTTATTCTCTTAAAGCGTCTCTCCACGCGTTACGTCCAAATCTTAGAGAAATATCCAGTATTTTACTCTGACGTCGCGATGACAGCTTTAACATCTCTAGCAAGCTGATTGGTTCGAAGGTTATACAGTTTTATCAGTGCATAAACTTTCGCTTACTGGTAATGCAGATCACTCACAACCTCACTTGTTTTTTCCGTCTTGAAATCATTCCCATAGCTCTATGATACATACCAGGGTCGTTATAAAAGTAAAGAGGCTAATTTTACATGGAGCAGAAGCGTAATTCAATAAACACATTTACCTACTTTCGAAGTATTCTCCCTCTACTGAATGTACCGATCCCATCTTTCTAACCACTTCCGGAAGGTGTGTTCGGAGCCCCTTCTTCGACATGTGGGCCAGGATACTTATCACAGCATTGTTCAGTTCACTGAATAAATAAATCCATCGCTCTTTCCACGTTAAGCAACGCACAACAACCGAAAAATTGTTATTCGGCCGCCGTCGGGGAATCGAATCCCGAATCTATCTCGATATCTAGCCGAGCGCGTTAGCCTTACAAAACAGCGGCCAACAATGAGCACCGTGAATTGTTGGCCGCTGAACAATTCACGGTGCTCATTGTTGGCCGCTGTGGTGTAAGGCTAACGCGCTCGGCTAGATATCGAGAGATTCGGGATTCGATTCCCCGACGGCGGCCGAATAACAATTTTTCGGTTGCTGTGCGTTGCTTAACATGAAAAGAGCGATGGATTTATTTATTCAACTGACGCTAGGTATTTAGTTGATTTTCACGTTCAGTTCACTATTTGATGCAAACCGACGCCCACGAAGTTGTTTTTTCCCTTCAGGGAATAAGTGGAAGTCACATGGCACCATGTCCGGTGAATACGGAGGGTGTATCATCATTTCGATGCCTAGATCTGGAATAACCTGCTGGGTAAACAAAGCACGATATGCAAGGGAATTATTTTGGTTCAAAATAGAAACAGTTTGTGCATATTCTAGGCGTTTTGGGGAATTTTTTTTTCTTTAAAGGACCTTTCAGAAATTCAAAATAATAGGCACCGGTAACAGTTTTCCCTTGTGAAAAAAACATGACCATACACAATTCCCTTTTTTTTTTCGAGGCAACCCAGGTGCATGACCTTCCCTGCACTTGCGTAAACCTTTGCTTTCTTGGGTCGGTGACCCTGTGAGTGTTCCATTGGGTGCTCTGCTGTTTTGTTTCTGGATCGAAATGGTGAAAAAAGTTTCATCACATGTGACGATTCGATTCAAAAAGAATGGCTCACTTCGTAACCGGCACTTTCATTGGCGACAAGTGATAGCACGATTTCCCTTGTGTTCATCCGTGAGCAAGTGGGGAATCCACCTTGCAGCGACTTTCTGGTACCCCAACCAATTTTTCACAATGTCATCAATGGAACCAATGGACATCTACATCACATTGTCAACTTCCTCAATGATTATTCGGCCGTCTAAGCGCAGGAATGTCCGATGGTATTGACATTAACCTCCGTAGTCGATGTCGAAGGCCTACCGGAGCGTGTCGCATCTTCTAGACACACTTCACCATTCACAAATTTCTTGTCCGGCTCAAAAACTCTTGCACGGGACAAAGCATCTGCCTTATCGGCTGTTTTAATCCTTTCGTGCTTTTTTTTATGTGGTGGTTTTATTCAAATGCACGCAAAATTTTATCGCTGCACTTTGCTACAGTTTTAAATCCATACTGGGTTGCAGAAACACGTCTGAACTCTACGCCGTCTACTACAAGACTGAACTAGCGGAGCGCTGTAACAACGCGTCGTCACGTGACTGACCTTGCAGGTGTTCCTACACAGGCCACTGCATTTCTCTGCGTGGATTTATTTTGACGCTATGACTTCAGTCTCGTTACTTTCGAACGACCGTGCTTTTAATTAACGTGCGACATTTTTTGCACACGTTCTTCGTTTAAAATGCGCAGCATCGCTTTAATTTTTTTCTCACTAGCAATACAACCAGAACTCAAACAGCGCATCCCTTTCCTAGCATGCAGCTGAAATTATTTGACAGTACAGAGTTTTATACTTTTAACTTCAGTTTCTCAAAATCAGTTTTTTCTCGATTAAAGGAACACTTTTCGAAACGCAAACATCCAGATGGCTAGATTATTACCTTAAAGGTAATATTCTAGCCATCTGGATGTTCACCTTGTTTGCTTGTGCTAAACACAATTTAACACAAGCATTTACTTATACATGCCGAAAAAGATTCTGTTTCCTTACGATAAGTTTAGGAAAGAGAAGTATTTTATTTTTTAATTTCAAAATAATTTGAAAGGTAGAGCTGAATGGTGTAATAGTTTCCAACACAGTCCTACCAAAAATTAAATAGAAATATTCCAAATATTTTAGTTCAGAAAAAAATTTACCTTAAGAAAAGAAACACATTTAAATCTTATGGTGATACGCCTACACAGGAACCGTTCGAAATTTCAGTCATGATATTAGATTGTTCCTTCGAAAATCCTTGTGTCAAAATTTTTACATAAGTAATTTCACAAACCAGATTAATCCTATGAATCACTTGTCCCCGAGCTTCATGTCTTCCAAAATGGAGAAATGAAAGATATTCTATTGGATGAGCAGTGAAATCATTCGTAAATACAAGAGGGACATTGCAGTATTTTTGGTAGAATAATCACGAATTTTGGACAAAAAGTCTGAAAGTTGGTATGCGGAATATATTTCAAGTTGTTTGATCAGTGTTTGTTCAAGCACGGATGATTTTCAAAATCTTTTTTTATTTCTCATTCGGACATCGTATCTTGATACTATATGGTAATACAGCACAATGGCCAAGTAGTGCATAAGGAAAATTTACATGATTTTTCATACCCGTAGTTTTTCGACACACAGTAATTTTACCATCCGATATGCACTAGTAAAGATATAGTGACAAATACAAGCACACACTTTACCACCTCAAGTTTCATCGGTAAATTCAGAAAAGTGCAAGCAAAATCTGGATCATATTTGCGAATGCTTCATTAAACAATTCTTTTAAATATGTATTAAAAGCAGAGATACACACAGAGCAGTCCAAAAGACTTACCCTACCTTTAGAAAATTTTTGAAAACTAAGTACACCACTCACAGACATAAGATTTGCTGCATTTGAAAGGTAAACATTTAACGATTATTTTATATTATATATTGAGAACTGCCAAAAGTCATGGGATACGTACCTAGTATCGTGTAGGATCTCCTCTAGCCCGGTGAAGTGCAGCAACTCGACGTGGCATCGATTCCACAAGTGGCCGGAAGACTTCTAGAGAGATGTTGAGCCATGCTCTATGAACAGCCGCCAACAGTTCCCTGGTATTTGTAGGTGCAGGATCTTGGCTGCGAATGAACCTTTCCACCACGTCTCATAAGTGCTCTATTGGCTTCATGTCGGGCGAATGTCGTGGCCACACCATCCGTCGGAATTATCTAGAATGTTCTTCGAATCAATTTTGCACAACTTGAGCCCGATGACATGGTGCATTGTCAGCCTGGAAAATCCCATCCTTGTTGGGGCACATGAAGCCCCATGAAGGTCTGCATGTGGTCACCCAGCAGAGCAACAAAGCGATTACCGGTTAATGACGTGTTTACAAGGACCAAAAGATCCAAACCGTGCCACGTAAAGGCACCACACACATGTATGCAGTCACCACTAGCTTGCACAGTGCCTTGTTGATAGCTTATGTCCATGGCCTCATGAGGTCCACAACACATCCAAACCCTACCATGAGCTCGTAACATCTGGTAGCCTGAATAATCGGACCACGCTGCATGTTGCCAGTCTTCCAGGGTCCAATTACCATGTTCACGAGCCCAGGTGTGGATCTGTGTCCTATGTGGTGTTAACAAAGGCACTCTGGTGGGTCTTCTGCTCCCATACCCTATGGATTCTAAATTACGCTGCACTGACCTGGTGTATATGTCTCTGGTATTTCCTGCATTGAATGTGAATGTTATTTGAGCCAGTGTCGCTTGTCTGTTAGCATGGACAATCCTGATCAGACGCCGCTGGTCATGGTCATTCAGCACCCATGGTCGTCCACAGCGCTGTCCACTGTGGGTGGTAATGCCTTCTATGAGGTATTATCGATACACATGTGATACCGTGGATCTAGGAATGTTGAATGTTCGTACAACTCGAGAAATTGAATATCCCATCCGTCTGGACCCCACTACCATGCCTCGTTCAAACTACGATAATTCACTTCGGCTTTCTATAATCCTAGTGGCGGTTGTTCAGCCTGACTCACGAGATTACACCTTGCAAATTATAAAAATCATGGCGTGCTTCGAAGCCTTTATACGACGTCAACGCCAGTTAAAAATTTGAATATTGCTATCCCATGATTTTTAATACACTTCTATATGTGCCCCCTTAGCCGCACGGAGGATGTCCAACTCGTACTCAATTTTTCCTCATGTCCTTTGTAATAAACCAATTTCAAGAGCAGCAAAGGCGTTCGTGATCCGTTCCTTTAGTTCCTTTAAATTCACCTTTGCTATGTATACTGTGTTTTGACAAATCACCATAAAAACATCCAATGAGGTTGTATGAGGTGTGACGTATATTCTAAATTAACTTTCCTTTTTAGTTTCTTTTCCCTATGTAAATCTTGAGTTTATTCTCAGTTATTCTTCACTCTTAACGTAATATCTTTTCTCTCAAACGAATACTGTTGGCAACATAATTGAGGTTGAATGAACGTGACGTATGCCTGATATAAGATAAGAACGAGAGATATAAACGACGACTAAACTGTTGCTTGGCGAGCGTTGTTAAAGAGAGCGTTGCTGGAGAGCGTTGTGTTTTAGAGCGTTGTGTTGTAGAGCGTTGTGTTAAGAGCTGTGTGGTGTGTGGAGAGTTTAATGTGAAGTACTATGAGATGTTATCATTTGTTGTGGAAGTGCTACATCCTGAATAAAGCATCTTTTCCGTAAGTTTGACTTCTGTTGTTTGTATGTTTCGTCTGGCCGTTAAGTTTTAATTTAGGAACCATTTCATCTTATGGTTATGTTTTTAAAATAACGTAGAAGTACGAAAAGACTTCTACTTCATAGAGGTGAATAAGCTGGCCACGGAATCGGATCATCTCGGCCAATACAGCATCCTGGAAGCACACTATTTAAGTTCCCCAGTAATCGCGAATGCTTGTTGATTGAAATTTCGTTACTGAAAATCTGCTTAGTTTTGCTAGGGGTTGAAAACGAACCGCTGGTCTGTAGTAAGTCTATCATTTCATTGGCGGCCAAAACTAGTTTCGCTTGATAAAGATCGGTGACGCAAAAGGGAGAAGCATCATTTCTACGAGTCGAATATTTTGAACGCCACATCGGAAAACATGTAGCTATCCAAATTACTTACCTGTGCATTTTCCAAAACACGAAGGCAAACTATTCTTGACCCTGAAAAGTCAACAAAATCCATAGAATTGTAGGGTAACACAATATGCTTTTCATGTAGAAAAAGAAATTAAGGCTTTAACGTCTTTCTGAATCTTTCCGCATTTCAGATACCGTTTCCTACAAAACAAGTTTCTCCTGTTGATATTTTGCTGTCCCAAAGAACGTACACCGATTAGCCAATACATTATGACCACCTCCATCCTAGAGAAATCAGCGCGCTTGGAGACCGAACGGTGGCGCAGGTGAAGATCACAGAGTGTTATGCACTATATTGACAAAGTCATCGAACACCTAGAAGAAAAACACAGTATAGAATTTATTGACATACATTAGTATGGTGTCGATCCCCCTTTGGCCTTAATGCATGCACTGACCCATCGAGACATGCTTTCGACAAGGTTTTGGAACACAGCGATAGGTATGCGCTTCCATTCAGTACATAATGCTGCCGCAAATCTTTGCTTAGTAGTAGGCCTTGGTTCCAAACTTCTTATGCGGCGCTCTAATTCATCCCATAGGTCCTCTATTGGATTAAGATCAGAGCTCTGTGCTGTTCAGTCCACAGACGATAGGGAATTATCGTCAAACCACGCCGTAACAGTCCTTGCTTTATGGCTCGGTGCATTATCCTGCTGGTACCAACAACGCTCGGTTCCGTAGTATTGCCACAGAGTTGGTGTGGCATAATTGTCCAGAATATCGAGGTAGACGTGTTGGTTAACAGGTTTGTTCACTATAACCAATGGACCGGGCCCATACCACGAAAAACACCCCCACACGGGTATACTACCAGCTCCAAACTTGACCGTAGGAACAGTACACAGTGGTAAATAGCGTTCCCCCGCACACGGCCATCAGAGGAACAGTACACTGTGGTAAATAGCGCCACCATACCCACACACGGCCATCAGACTGATAGATCGTGTGTCTGGATTCATCAGTCCATAGGACTCGTTTCCATTGATCTACGGTCCACAATAAATGTTCTTTACACCATGCTAAACGACGGGTAGCATTCCGAGTGGAGATGAAAGGCTTATGAGCAGCCGCACGACCATGGCAGCCCGTGGAATGAAGTTCTCTGCGAAGAATGGTACGTGTACATACCGATGTTCCAGCATTTTTACTCACCTGTACACTGAGGTCTTGTGCAGTACTCCGTCGATTAGTTGTAGCGACTCTACTGAGGCTTCGACTTCCTTTATCACTGATTTTCTTTCGTCTGTCGGTCCGTTTTGCTGCTTCATGCACGCCATGTGTCTTCCACTTATTAAGTGCATCCGAAACAAGTTCACTTGGGTATGTTTAAACGCCTCTCGGTTTCTCTTATGGACAACCCACAAATATAACACCCAACAATCTTTCCTTTCTCAAAGTCAGTTCTCTCCCGCGGCGACATTTTCACTCAACCTCACAGTGCGATATGATCGCGGTCGGCTGCAGGCTTGTTTTTATACCGTTTCCAGTGGTACAGCCCACTTTAACAACGCAGCGGATCCGTTTATTTGCTTTTTAAGGGGTTCCCGGTGACTTTTGTCAATATAGTGTATATACAACCCGAGGACCAGCTTTCGGGTACTAGAGTGTTCGTAGTCACAAAGGGAAAAGCAGCGGATTTATCGGAGTTTGATAAAGGACAAATTGTGATGGTACGGGGCCTCGGAACCGCGATCTCGGAAACGGCGAGGCTTGTGTGTTGTTCACGTGCCGCTGTAGGGAGTACGTATCAAAAGTGGTGCACAGATGGCCAAACGAAGAAACGTCGTCGAGCCGTGTGTCGTCCTCAGCTTATTGATGCCAGAGGTGAGCGGAGACTGTCGCGCATTGTTCGCAGCGACCGCAGAGCCACAGTGCGACAAACCACCCGCAGCTAAAACAGTGATGATCAGGGCAATGTGTCGCAGCACACAGTTTATCGTAAACTTCTGCGCATGGGCCTGCGTGGCTGATTACCCATCCGGGTCCCTATGCTTGATGCACGTCATGGTCAACAGCGCATGAAATGGGCCCAAGATCATCGAGATTGGACCATGGATGATTAGAAGAAAGTGGCCTGGTCGGACGAATCAAGATTCCTGGTGCATTACGTACACGGCTCAGCACAGATACGCCGATTAGCAACGGAAGGCTATGGCACCTGGATGCAGTGTTCGGCGGAAACAAGCCGGAGGAAGCTGTGCTATGCCGTGGGCGATGTTTTCTTGGGACACTTTAGTCCCCATTATCCCAATAGCACAATTCCTGACAGCTGTCAGGTATCTGAACATCGTTGCGGACCACGTTCACCCATTCATGGCAACTGTGTTCCCTGCTTGTGATGGCAATTACCAACAGGATAATGCGTCATGCTTTAATGCCAGAATTGTCAAGGAGTGGTTCGAGGAACATGCTAGTGACTTTCTGTTAATGCACTGGCCTCCAAATTCACCTGATATGATCCCAATCGAGCATTTGTGGTTCGACTTGGAAAAATGGGTTCGCGCTAAATCACCACCACCCCGAAATGTACGGAAACTGGAGGTCCTGCTGTTGGCATTATGGGACCAGATACCCCAGGATACCTATCGCCACCTCGTGGAATCGATGCCTCGCCGAGTGGCCACTTAGCTTATCAGGTTGGTGGTCATAATGTAATGGATAATCGGTGTAGATCCATTCTGCAGAATTATGTCGTCAGGACATGGGCATAAAATTGCAAGGATCTGTGTGCAAAGTAATTCTGTCGCTACTATATTTCTTTCTCTGTCGTTCGTATTGATATATAGACATTCTAAGAAAGGGAACATCCAATGGCCTTTTGGTCAGTTTATCATCGATTTCTACCTCGGTCACACGACAGGCGGCAGTAAACTACAAAAACAATGGGTAACAATGTTCTTTCTTTTCCTTTCTCTTCTTTTGCGTTTCTCAGTTTATGTAAGAAAAGCTATCTGTTCGTCAAGGCAAGCACTTTCACCACATTTCTGCTTTGCGTGATGAGATTCAATGAACTTTTGGGAACACGCTACGTGTTGCTGTTGGAGGTGCATGAGTTTCTTCTCAATTGATGCGTGGTTTAGCAAATGGCTCTGTTAACAACTCTAATTCTTTTTTATGTCAGTGACGTTATTTTCATTATAATTAATCCAATCCGTAATTTTGCTGAATATAATACTCTGATTCATCTTACAGCCTGGATTGTTCACATGCTGTTAATGATCATTAGCGATTATGCCACAGTGCTACCTACAGCTTAACTGCGATACTAGGGTTACCTGTCGGGGAGGTTTCCCTGCCACTTGACTGCGATATTGAAATTATTCCTTGATAGGGACAGAACAATCTTATTAACTCTTGCTAAACCTAGTTCTTGGTTGTAGGCAACAAAAAGGTGATTAAAATTTTCTTCCTATTCTACTTCAGGTAGGCTTTCTAAAACCGTGTAGGTTTTTTGGTCTGAATATTTTCCCTAACTCCTCTTCGCAGAGGTGCCATTCTCAAATGGACGCCGGGTTTTCAAAACCCAACGGAAGCTCTAGCTTTGGACATGGAGTTCAACGGATGTTCGAGTTATACACTAGAAGGCCACTTCGTGTTCAAACTCTGGATAAGTCCGTTTAGTACTGGAGTTTAGAACATGAAATCTAACAAGTCATCGAACTCTGGATGTCCTTTGCTACTGGAGATCAGGACGAAGTCGGATGTAAGTTCGAGTTCTATACGCAAGCGCACTTGCATACAAAAATCTACAGTGGAATATCGATCGAACGGCGGTGACGCCTACGATTTAATCAAGCATAGATTCTCAAAACTGCGAAGGATGTACAATTAAGCACGCACTTAATTTTCATACGCACTTTTTACAGTTACACGGGTTTTAGTTTTGTTTCCTTGAAAGACGTAAAATCGATTTGCCACTGCATAATGTTTTATTCGCATGTGTTTCTATTGTGTATCCATGTGTGTGTATATACACTATATTGATAAAAGTACCGGACACCACTTCAAAACAAAATGAACGGATCCGCTGCGTTGGTAAAATGCACGGTACAGCTGTAAACGGTATAAAAACAAGCCTCCAGCTGACCGCGATCATATCGCACTGTGAGGGTGAATGAAAATGTCGCTGCGGGAAAGTACTGATTTTGAGAAAGGAAAGATTGTTGGGTGTTATATTAGTGAACTGTCTATAAGATAAACCGAGAGGCGTTTAAACATACCCAAGTCAACTGTTTTGGATGTCCTCAATAAGTGGAACACACATACCGTGCCTGAAGCAGCAAAATGTACCGACAGTTCAAACAAAATCAGTGATAAAGGACGTCTAAGCCTCAGTAGAGTCGTTACAGCTAATCAAAGAAGTACTGCACAAGACCTCAGTGCACAGGTGAGTAAAAATGCTTGAACCTCGGTATGTACACGTACCATTCGCAGATACTTTCATTCCATGGGTTACCATGCTCGTGCGGCTACTCATAAACCTTTCATCTCCACTCAGAATGCTTGTCGTCGTTTAGCATGGCGTGAAGAACATTTATCGTGGATCGTAAATCAATGGAAACGAGTCCTATGGACTGGTGAATCCAGTTACACGATCCATCAGTCTGATAGCCGTGTGTGGGTATAGCGGCAGCCGAGGGAACGCTATTTGGCACAGTATACTGTTCCTACGGTCAAGTTTGGAACTGGCAGTGTACTCGTGTGGGGGTGTTTATCGTGGTATGGTCCTGGCCCATTGGTTATCGTGGACAAATCTGTTAACCAGCACGTCTACCTCGATATTCTGGGCAATTATGCCTTACCAACTTTGTGGCAGTACTATGGAACCGAGCCTTGTTGGTTCCAGCGGAATAATACACGGACCCATAAAGCAAGGACAATTACGGCGTGGTTTGACGATAATTCCGTATCGTGTGTGGACTGGCCAACACAGATCCCTGATCTTAATCCCATATGGGATGAATTAGAGCGCCGCATAAGAAGTTTGGAATCATGGCCCACTACTAAGCAACAGTTAGCGGCAGTATTATGTGCTGAATGGAAGCGCATACCTATCGCTGTGTTCCAAAACCTTGTCGAAAGCATGCATCGAAGGGTCAGTGCATGCATTAAGGCCAAAGGTGGAGAGACACCGTACTAATGTATGTTAATAAATGCTATGCTGTGTTTCTCTTCTAGGTGTCCTGTGACGTTTATCAATACAGTGTATGTGTGTACACACACATCGGTCACTGAATTAGAAACATATAAGCAAATGTACGTAAATGTGATTTTTGCAGCGTATATGCAAAATACGGAGTCATATGCGTCCACACCTGATCTAGGCAACAATTTAAGACTGATGCTCATCAGTAATAATCGTCACCATAGTTGATAGCAATGGGAAAACAAAAGATTTTTCGCGATAAAGGTATTATTGTGCGTACTCGTCTGGCAAGAGCGACGGTTCTGAAAACAGCCTAACTGAACGGTTTCTCAAAAGGTGAGATATCCCGAGTCTTTAATCAGTGGAAAAATAACCCACATTGTTCGCTTAAGAGGCTTGTAATTGTGGCCCGACGACAATCTGTCAGGAACGGGATCGCTTTCGTCTGAGAAGGTTTGTACCGAGAAACAGGATTTCTATGTGTAGCAATTGATCGAAACATTCAGCGAAGGCTGTTCCCAACCCATATCTCAGTGAACTATGCACAAGAAATTGAATAGAATTGCTATTGGTAGTCGCATGCCTATACATAAACCATTGATTTCTGCGAAGAACCAGAAAGTTTGTCTACAGTGGTGTCCGGAACACCGTGACTGGACGCTGGAAAAACGTCATGTGGTCTGATGAGTCTTATGCGGAAACCACTGATTTCTGCGAAGAACCTGAAAGTTCGTCTACAGTGGTGGCAGGAACACCGTGAATGAACACTGGAAAGATGTCAAGTGGTCCGACGAGTTCTAGACGGAAACCACTGATTTCTGCGAAGAACCTGAAAGTTCGTGTACAGTGGTGTCAGGAACACCGTGACTGGACACTGGAAAAACGTCATGTGGTCTGACGAGTCTTATGCGGAAACCACTGATTTCTGCGAAGAACCTGAAAGTTCGTCTACAGTGGTGGCAGGAACACCGTGAATGAACACTGGAAAGATGTCAAGTGGTCCGACGAGTTCTAGACGGAAACCACTGATTTCTGCGAAGAACCTGAAAGTTCGTGTACAGTGGTGTCAGGAACACCGTGACTGGACACTGGAAAAAAGTCATGTGGTCTGATGAGTCTTATGCGGAAGCCACTGATTTCTGCGAAGAACCTGAAAGTTCGTCTACAGTGGTGGCAGGAACACCGTGAATGAACACTGGAAAGATGTCAAGTGATCCGACGAGTTCTAGACGGAAACCACTGATTTCTGCGAAGAACCTGAAAGTTCGTGTACAGTGGTGTCCGGAACACCGTGACTGGACACTGGAAAAACGTCATGTGGTCTGATGAGTCTTATGCGGAAACCACTGATTTCTGCGAAGAACCTGAAAGTTCGTCTACAGTGGTGGCAGGAACACCGTGAATGAACACTGGAAAGATGTCAAGTGGTCCGACGAGTTCTAGACGGAAACCACTGATTTCTGCGAAAAACCTGAAAGTTCGTGTACAGTGGTGTCAGGAACACCGTGACTGGACACTGGGAAAAAGTCATGTGGTCCGACTAGTCGCGATACACCTTGTTCTGCACCGGCTGTAGGCAGAGAGTTTGGCGGTAGCCCCATGAAGCAATGGAACCAGCTTCCCTTGTGAACACAACTCTAGGTTTTGGATGTGGTGTCATGGTGTGGAGCACATTCTGTTGGCACGCAATACATCCCCTGATATTGCTGGAATGTCGGGTGTCCTCCACGGATTATGTAAACATTGTTGCCGATATCCTCCAATGTTGACTTGTTATTCAGCAGGTGACGGCTGTTTCATGGACACTATCCATCGTGCAAGATGTGTTCGGCAGTGCTTTATCGAGTATCACAGCGACTTCCACCATCTTCCCTGGCCACCACAAAGCCCGGACCTGAACCTGACTGGGAATGTGTGAGAGATGTTAGAAAAATAGATCCGGAAGCAAAGTCCTCTTCCGTCAAATTTAAGACAGTTAAAGGGCTGTCTGGTGAACGCCTGATATGCTGTAAAAGTAGGAGTTGTCCAACACCTTGTGGAATCTATGCCAAACCGCATACATGCTGTAATTCGAGCTAAAGGAGATTAAACCCGGTATTGAATATAAGTTCCTACTTTAGTGGCCGATATGTGTAGAGTGTTTCTGAATAGCAATTTTTGATCCAGTTATTTCCATCTCTTCTTTTATCAGTCTTAATGTACAATTCCAGTACTTGGTTTTGGAAGTGTTTCATTAATACGAAAGCACTTTATGTTCTTTTCACGGTAGTTCATATTCTATCAACTGTTTGAACCACAAAACCACAAATGGATATCAAGAGACTTAAATATAAGTTTTGTTCACAATACCACATACTCACGCTATAATAAGTTTCATGTATAGAAGTACTGAAAAGACGGAAACTAAAGTGTTAATCCACTAAACTTTCAAAAGCGGCCAATCTAGGTTTTCTTTTTGGGGGACTTTCACCTTGGTCCGTGCTTTAATGAGTACCCAGTACTCATTTACTAACTTCAATCGAAGCTTGGGCCTCAACGTAGTCGACATCTCGTGTCTTCTCCCATAGTTAAATTCTCATAAGAACTGCAGAGTTCCTCATTTAAGCCAGACAGTACTTCACATTTGCTACACTTTCGACGTTATGATGTCACAAGTTCGTCCAGCCGTCAAACATTTTTTTTTTTTTTTTTTTTTTTTGCATTCAGGGTTGAGCAGCCAAATCTTTGAAGCTCTGTAAAAACGAGAGCAGTGTATCTGGTTAACAGCCTAGATCTCAGTTTCTGTTCAATCTCCTTCCCATTGGCGACACAAGTGGCAGCTTTGTGTATTTTTGCCAATACTGTGGCACTTCTTCCAAGTGTTGTTTGTCAGCCTTCTTCCCACATCCCGCAAATTCGTCTCACTACAGGAATACAACGCTCAGCACCTGCTTTAAGAATTCATTATTTCTGGTATAACGAAGTACGTTTCTCCGTCATCTTTGTCTACGCCGGGCATCGAACCCAGTCCTCTAATTCCGGAATAAGTCGCTCTACCAACTGAGCTACGCAGACGTATCTTCTCGCTGCTATCTGCCTTTATCTCATGGGCGTCCTGCTGTGCAGGCGCGTCACACTGGCTACATACACGTTTTGAAATTCTTTACCTGGTTACATTTCTCTGAACGTTACGACCTTCAAGTTATTTAAATCTAGGACAGACAAGTTGCTTTTGAGTAATTTCATGCTTTCAAAAAAGAAATCAAAATTAGGCACGGTGCTTGATTTTCAGTAATTTGTTCATAAAATTTTGAGTAATTTGTTCATACCCTCTCGTCAGTTGTGTACAGGCCACTGGGTGGTTCCCAACTCAGATGAGTATTTCTAGAGCCATATGTGGGTAGTTGCGACCCTGTGGGGAAGCGCATTGTGTTGCTGAAACAGGCCATCGGCCGCCGGATGCGTGAAGGATATGAAAGCGTATAGGTGATCAGCCAGCACATGCTAGTAGCGCTCAGGGGTTAACGACCTCTCCAGACACACTAAGAGGCCTAATGTGTCCCATAAGAAGGCTCTCCAAACCATCGCAGAGACACCACTGCGTTGAGCAGGGCCGACCTGGCACGACGGGGACATAGTCTCATGCCGTCGGAGCCACACCCGCACCCTCTCGTCAGTTTTGTACAGCTGAAAACGGGTTACATCTGAGCACACCACTCAGGCGCCACATCCGCACCCTCTCGTCAGTTTTGCACAGCTGAAAACGGGATACATCTGACTACATCACTCAGGCGCCACTCTGCAGGGGTCCAGTTTGATGTACCGACACCAGACGAGGCGTAATTTCCGACGATGGTCAGTCAGCAGTGGCACACGAGTAGGCAGTCGGCACCTGCAGCCCAGGATATGCATCATGTGCCGTACCGTTCTCTCGCTTACGTTGCTCGGGCATCCGGCTTTTAACCTGGATATGATTTGCGTAGTCTTTGCCAAGCGGTCGGTGTGTACAAGCCGGGATGGTCTACTGCGATCCCGGTCCTCAATAGCGTGTGGTCGGCCACCGCTTACTGTCTGAACGCTGGTACGTCCGTCGATGGTATACTAGCAGAACATCGTTGATACGGTTTCCGTATGCAATCCTAGGGTTCTTACCATTTAGACGATAGAATGACCCACCAGACTTGCCCCAAGAGTACGTCCAAGATCAAAGTCGCTCAGGTCGCCATGTTTACGCATGTTCGTCGATTGCGATACACTGCTGGGAAGTTCTGCTGTCAGCCTATTTATCACTTGCGTTCGGTTTGGGTCTTCTAACGAAGTTAATTTCTCCGTCACTTTTGTCCACGCCGGGGCTCGAACCCGGGTCCCCTCATTCCGGAATAAGTCACTCTACCAATTGAGCTACGCGGACGTTCGTTCTGACTGCTATCTGCCTTTATGTCGTGTGCGTCCTACTGGCAGGTACGTCACAGTCTACTCCACTCTGTGGGGAATGAACAACTACCCGCTTTGCGCAACTATCCAGTGGCCTTCAATGTCCCCTGATTTAAATCCAGTGGAAGCTCCCTGGGTAGCCGTGGAGCGCAACATCAGATTCGTGGATCCTAGACCGACGTCTCAGGCGGAGTTGTAGACAATGCTGCAGCAGGCATGGCTGGTAATACCTCCGGAAATCTTCTGGCATCTGGTGGAGTCGATGGACTCGAACGGCTAAGACCGCTGCACATCTGTGTGGCATGAAATTGATAAGATTATCGAGGAGGTTTTGGGGGTATCTTCACCACTCCTCAATAAGGGCAGTCTCCATTTCACGAAGTCAACGGAGGTGCTGACCGAGCTGCAAGGCGTCTGCCAAGTGCGTCCCAGACATGTTCAATTGGATTTAAAATCAAGGGAACATGCTGACCACTCCATATGCTCCATTCCCTCCTGTTGAAGCATATTGTCCACTAGCCGAGCGTTTTTCGTTCATGAAAAGGAAAGAATCGCCGTCGGTTGAAGCATACGGGATGCTAATACACTGCTGGACAATTGCTAAGGACGGATCATAAACGGCTATATAGCGCATAAAAAAGTAAGTGTGGTTGGATGCCAAGTGAAATAAAAGAATGTCAGAATGCCAGGACATTACAAGAAAGACAATTTATTGTGCTCTGAAATCCAGAAGGCTTTGGAACGTGTTCAAGGGACAAACAGGCCATTTTGTGCAGAATACGTAAACGTGAAAAAATGCAATTACCGTCCGCAGGCGTTCCGGCGTAAGATGTCAATACGGGATATGGCCACCATGGAGGGCGATGCAAGATTCCACACGTCGTGTCATTCTTTGCACAATATTATCAGGCAGCTGTTGGGGTAATTTATCCCATTCCTCTGTCAGTGCACGGATGAGGGTGTCCTTGTTTATTGGAGGGCATTGGCGACCAGCAAGACTCCTCTCCCAAAGCATCCCACACATTTTCAATGGGATTCAGATCTGGAGAACGTGCTGGCCATACGAGGCGTTGAATATCCTCGCTCTCAAGACACTCCTGGACAGCGACTGTTCGATGACATGTTGCGTTGTCGTCCATGAAAATGAATCTATCACCCACAGCACCACGGAACATGCGAACATGAGGTAGCAGAACATCATTAATGTATCGTTGGTCAGTCATAGTCACAGTTGGAAGCACATAGAGGGACGTACGGCCATTGATCATGATGCCAGCCCATACCATGACACTACATGTCGGATATCGGTCCCTTTCCTGTATGTTTGCTGGACAATATGCAGTACCACTATCACGCCAGATCAGTTTTCGTCGACAATCAGACGATAGACTGTATCTACTCTCATCTGAGAAGAGGACAGCATACCAGTCGTTATCAGTCCAATTGCGATGTTGATGGCACCATTGCAAATGGGCGGTACGGTGACGTCTGGACAATGGGATGCACACAACAGGACGGCGGGCGTATAGTCCTCCTTCATGCAAACGTCTGGCGACAGTTTTTCGGGAAATCAGCAGCCATAAACTGATTTCTTACCTCACTAGCTGTGCTGCGCCGGTGTTTGTTTGTTGATAGCACTATGTACCAATCTTCTGCAGGTGTCGTACTGCGAACACGACCTCCGCCGTGACGTTTGCTACACTCTCCATTTGTTTGAAATGATTTCCAAAGCCTTGAAACAACACTGTGGCTGACGTCGAACTCCCTGGCAACATCTGTTATTTTTCGCCCTTCTTCAATCTTGCCAATAATACGGCCACGCGTAAAATCATCTAGGTGATGTCGGGAAGACATACTAAAACTTGCAAGTTCGTCAATTGATTCTTTCCCTTTCAACTTTGCGTTTGAACAACAACGGTCAATACGCGTCAAATCCGTTATATCCCTTATCAGCGCTATGACGTCACGAACAAGTTCGGCAATCCAAAATTTGCATACGCACAACACGTCTTACTGTATCCCGCACTTATGCTAATTTCCACATTTTCCTGCCTTCCATTTTATGGTTGCTATCGTTGCTATTGTCATCCGTCCTTAGCAATTGTCCGGCAGTGTATGTCTGAGAATCTCGTTTTGGTATTTCTGGGACGACAGACTGACGTACATGTTCAGTACACGATGTCATACAATTTTAAGAATCAATGAAATAATTTGCATTTTGTTTTTATCTTAAATGCAACTTCTTTGAGAAAGGGGCTATATTCTTAAGTTTATCAGTTGAAAGAAAATGTTTCCGGGTGCGCAAAATGCGGGCGCTAAGCACCAAAATACTTCCTCCAACATTTGATGGTATTCTTAAATATTTGAAAGCAGCCTTAAATTTCATTGGAGACTCTGCGAAATCGGTGATGCAACATCGAAAGAGAGCTCTGCACTTTGGAGTCATTCGGAGTAGACTCTAAGTAATAAAAGTTTGACTTTCAACAAAGATGTAGGACTAAAAAATATATTCCCCTTGTTACAGGTACTCTTTGAGCAAAATAAAAAAGGAAATGTGGAGCGCGTTTTCAAAAGCGCGATATCCGTCTGATGAACTGCTTTCTCCTATTCCATGGGGTCTCATCGCATTTGGTGTACATCTTAGATTCTATTCACGCGTCATAGAGGCTTTCCTTTGAATGAAGATGTCGTAAATGAAAAATCTCCACATATATTTTGTATTCAACGGAGGATGCGTCGATCATGGGAAATAGCACGCCTACCGGATGTAAAACATTTTTGTCAATATCAAATATCGTGGCTTTTAATTAATTCGTAATTCCGTAAGCAGGTGGTAATCCGTAGAACCTTATTTCAGATTTGGCAATGCCGTGAGTAACTGTCAGTCACGTGAAGAATCTCTCAAAAAATTGATGAAGTTTTATGTCGGAGGATGATTAAAAAATCATTTCTTCACAAAGAATAACGCTCGTTAGTTTGCGGAATCGAGTATTAAATACCAATTTAGCATAATCTGTGTGGTTTAGCATATTTCATTTCATTTATGTTTCGTTATGACAATGTTACATTTTAAAATTAATTTTATAACGTATAATATTAAGAAAACCCATATATAATATGTGTAGTTATGTACAGGGTAACGACAGAACAGGAAATTAAGTAAAAGGCTATATATATAGTCTGAGTGAATCCCAATTTCCCTAAAGTACGTAGTCAAGACAAACGTCCTGTACATATAAAATTTACGCATATGTGGTCTGATTAATAAAATTTACTATTAAGGTGGACGTCAAGTAATTTTGCTTCCTATACTTTCAATGGGAAAATTTCTGTACACATTTTCTTCACAATTAATGCGTTCCCAAGGATGAAAATTTGAGCATCTATTAAAATAGTTTCATTTGATAACTTGGAATACTTAATATTTTCTAAAACATAACCATAATTATGCAATCCAACATTTTTTTGTCTACTGACGTCATCAAATTACAGGTCGCGCCATCTTTTTTCTGGTTTCAACACCACCAAAGGAACAGTTATTGATTTTTAATATAATTATGGTTATGCTTTAAAAAATATTAAGTATTCCAAGTTATAATGTGAAGTTATTTTAATCGATGTTCAAATTTTCATCCTTGGGAACACACTAATTGTGAAGGAAATGTGTACAAACGTTTTTCCATTGGAAGTATAGGAAGCAAAATTACTTGACGTCCACCTTAAACATTATATTTTAGTTTGTTAGCAAATATTTTAGTTGCTTTCGAAAATAATTATAATTATTAATATGTGTTAGTTGACAAGGTAGGTTGTTCCATAACATCAATCTTTGGTAGCATATAACAGGAACAGAGAATGATACAACAATGTATTCTGAAACAGTCCTGCGCATTTCCGACAAGCGTTCCTTTCTTTATATTAGCCTCAAGTGTTACACATTGTAGTGCAGAATAGCAATATACTGACCCGGTGGTGCAGTGGTCTAAGCGCTGGCTTCTGACAGAGTAGGCCCGTGTTCGAGTCCCTTCTGGGGCATCAGTAGCGTCTTACGGCACTGGCTGTTTCCCTTCCCTGAAATCAATGCCCATAAATTAGGGGCGGGAGACGTTTTGTAGCAGCCCCGGGTGGCACAGTGGTCTAAGCGCTGGCTTCTGACCATTCGTCCAAGATGGGGCTGGATTCGAATCCCGTGGCTTATAGATGTTGTGTTTGTCTTACAGCGCTAGCTCTCTCCTTTCCCTGGAACCAGTGATCCTAAATTCGGGACGGGTGACTGCTTATAGTCCATCGAGTTGCTCACGGTGGTCGTTAAACAAACAAACTCCTTATAGCCCTTAGAGTTGATCACGGTGGTCGTTAAACAAACAAACTCCTTATATCCCTTAGAGTTGCTCACGGCGGTCGATAAACAGACAACAGCAATAGCACTATCTGAAATAGTCTCTGTAATTTTTTGTTGTTGTTTCAGGGCTTAACGACTACCGTGAGCAACTCAGTGGGTTATAAGCAGTCGCTCGTCTCTAATTTAGGGTCACTGGTTCCAGGGAAGAGAGTCAGTGCCATAAAACAAACACAACAACCATGTCTCACCGGGATTCGAAACCGTCTCGAACAAGTAGTCAGAAGCCAGCGTTTAGACCACTGAGCCACCGGGGTGGCATTTTTTCCATCCACACATGAATGGATGGATAGCACTATGAGGAATGATGATTCATTTGCTTTCTAATTTCTGTTGGGTGATCTCACCTGTATCTGATATAGTAGTATTTTATGTTTTGAATAATGTCTATACTTGAAAGAATCGAATTAGGAAAATCCTTTTTTGCGTTTGGCAGCTGAGGCTGTGCACAAAACTTTCGATGCTTTTTGTGTGGGATGTACTATGAAAAGCTTTACTTCAAGATGACTCAAATATATATTTGAGTCATCTTGAAGTAAAGCTTTTCACTCTTCATCGTGAATGGTGAATGTTTCGCTCTCAACGCCATGTTTCCCTATCTCTATCACAACCTAAAATTTGGGTTCCGGTTTGTGTATCTTACCTAATATAGGAAAAAAATTTAAAGTAAAAGTTAGGTAACTGGGAACGACTTGACTGGATGTCGTAGGTCCAAAAGAAGGACCGAAAGGGGAGAAAAAGACTTCTTTTCAAAGCCTGAAATTAAATTACTAGTGGCTTTTAACTCTAAGGCTGGGAACATTTGCAAGGCTTGCTCTATGTTTCTAATTTCGCATGGGTCCTCCAGTTTCTAATTTCGCATTTGATTTCACTTTTCCATCAATATTTTGATCTCTCAGTTATTTTCTTGTTGTTGTTGTATCCTCATGAAAAACTCTCTTTCTCTCTCTCTCTCTCATACACACACTCTCTCTCGCTCTCTCTTTCACACAATCTCTCTCACACACACTCTCTTTCTCACGCACACAGACACATACTCTCTCACACACACTCTTTCTCTCTCTCCTATGTTTAGTAAATTGTTTTCCTAATTGCTCTTTACCTTGCTTTTTACTCCTTTATCCATTTGGCCCTCTTCTCCCCAATTTCATTTCCTTTTTCGTTTAATTAGTGTGTGTGTATGTGTTTGTGTGTATTTAGGTGTCATGGTGAGATCTTCATCCAATAGTGGATTGATAATGGTTGACAATGATGATATATCATCATCCCAATTGGCAACCACTATCAATCCCCTGTTGGATGAAGGGTCTTCCCAAATTTCTTCCTCAACTGTCATTCTTAAGGCAATCTCCTCCATGTCAATCCGGCATGCTTTCGAATTTCATTTACCCATCTCCCATGGGGTCTTCTTCTGGGGCTTTTCCTGTCCCTTGGAATCCGGTCTAAAATTTCGGCTGTTCATCGATGGTCTGTCCTTCTGGCAATATGTCCAGCCCATTTCCATTTCAGGGATTTTACTCTGATCATGATATCTTCCACTCTTGTCATTTTACTGATCTACGAGTTCCTTTTCTTATCTTTCCTTGAAACACCAAGCATACATCTCTCCATGCTTCTTTCAGTTGTCTGCAGCTTTTGTATGTCTTTTTTAGTCGAGGTTCATGTCTCAGCTCCATACGTAAGAACTGGGAGATGTATTAATTAAACACATTTCTTTTAACACATAATGATAAATTGCTCTTAAAAACTCATACATGGAAAATATAATGCATTCTCATTATTTTCTCGTGGAATTCTGTATATTTGCATTTTACCATATACGAGGGAGAATCAAAAAGTAAAGGCAACTTGCCCTTTGATACAGAAGCCTACAACCCAGACTGTCTCGTTCCTACAGTGAAGCATGAGGGCGGTTCCGTAATGGTTTCCGTTGGACCATGATCTCGTGGTTCGCAGCAGGTCCGATTATCACCTTACACGGACGGATCACTAGCGGTGACTATGTCACTCTTTTGGCCGACCACGTGCATTCACAGACATTGTTTCCGTCAGGGGATTGCACCTTTCAAGATGATAATGCCCTAATTCACAGAGGTCGAGCTGTTCAATCATGGTTTGAGGAACATGAAGATGAAGTTGCACAATCACCGGACTTAAACACCATTGAGCCCCTGTGGTCAATGTTGGAAAATAGCGTGTGATCCCGTTATCCTCCTCCGGCGTCTCTCAAGGAATTGGAGCCGTTTCTACAGGAAGAATGGTACAACATAGCACTTACCACCATCCAGGACTTGTATGCATCCATTCCAAGGAGACGTCGAGCACTTTTAAATGCCAAGGGCGCTCGCACACCATATTAGGTGCGTAACACTTATTGTTTCAAGGTGTTTCCATTATTTTGGACAACCCCTGTATATGTCACTGGTTCTCCAGATGCAGTCTGTTCCCACTTGGCGAACGTTGAAACATATTTCCCATTAGTCGCTGTAATCGCGCGTCTAAATATTCCATTTTAACAATTATTTTTGTATTTGATGGCTATAACCAACGCTACGACGATTTTTCGCGCCTTTTTAAGGACTTGTAAAGCAAATTCTTTCCGCTATGTTGAGTAAAATCAATTTTTTTATAAAACACTAGCGATTAAAAATTTCAAAATGCAAAACAAAAACAGCTGGAGACTGATATAGTACGTCCGAGAAGTTTGTTACAGCACGCTACAGATACTTACATGTTATAAGTGGCAATGCGTTTTGTTTATATTCGCTTAGTATATTTTCTATATAAATTTTAAGCAGCATTTAGTGTAATGTCCTGTCTTTAATATCCAGAATTCTGATTTCTCTTGAATTATCATAATTTGTTCAGACCTTTATGTAATTCTAGAAGATGAAGTTCATAACAAAGGGGGTTACATACAGTCAGGAACAAATTATTGTAAAAGGACTACAGCAATTATTATTTAAATATCAAAGTAAAGTACGGCTATACGCTGTCTGCTGAAAAACTATTCCACTACATTTTTTTATCCTGAACTAGAGCATACCTTATATACCATCGAAGCCACCTCACGACACTTGTCTTCTTTCATTGGCTAAGCGCAGTTGACGTCAAAAGTAGGAGGTGGTCACAATGCTGATCATGTTTTCCGACAGCAGCGGCATCATTCACAGGGAATGGCTTCCGGAAGGTGTGACAATTATCAGTGCCTTCTACCTGCAAGTTCTTGATCGCTTATGGAAGATAATTGATCGTGTAAGACCCACCTGCGAGCATGTGGAAGTTGGTTTCTTCTGATGACAACGCGCCTGCCCACTCTGCACTGTCTGTGACACAGTTCTTCGCCAAGTCCGGAGTACCTAGGCTCAACCATCCACCCTAATCCCCAGGCTCAACCCTCTGCCCTAATCCCCAGGCTCAACCATTCGCCCTAATCCCCAGGCTCAACCATCCGCCCTAATCCCCAGGCTCAACCATCCGCCCTAATCCCCGGACTTAGCTCCCGCCGACTACTTTCTGTTCCCCAAAGTGAAATTGGCGTTGAAAGGACGACGTTTCATGACTGTTTAGGACATCAACAAAAGCGTTATAACGGAAATGAACGGTGTTCCGGTAAATGAATTCAAAAAGTGTTTCACACATCTAGTGGAGTGATCAAAATGGTGCATCGATAAGAAGGGGGAATACTTTGAAGAACCATAACCGCAGTTGGACTCAGTGCATTAAACTTTCCTCGTAAAAGCAGCTGTCCTGAAACTTTATTGTCAGACGGTGTATTGACAGAAAATATTTCATTTCTGAGGGGTTGAATGCGATAGGCGAAGAGACAGTATAATGTGGCCTGAGGTCGCATGACGACATGCTTAGCACACACAAGGCCATAGATATGACTAAGTAAGGGGGGTGTTCTTGATTAGTATGATGAAATCGGTAATTCTGCATAAGTTTTCGTGTTTCATTTATTTTTATTAGTCTTTTCGGTGTGCGTGTGTGAAACTTTTCAACCAAATATAGGTAATTATTTACAATAACTGGGACCAGGGATTTTCGGATTTTGTTTTATACATGAGACTAGTACATACTTGACTGTAGTCAGTGTAGTACCCTGATTTCAGAAAATTCCGTTTTCACTGCAACATATCAAATTCTGCTTTAAATAACAAAATTCTTATTCCTATTTTTCAAAGAAAATTTAGTGACAACATCCTCAGCGTTTAAAAGCACACCACAATGAACACTCATCAGTGCTAAACCTGTTAAACGTTCAACAACCATTGAATTCCTTAACCAGCTTTTAAGGCATCTTAACGTTGAAAAACATCTTTCTAAGGTTGCACTAGAACATGGCAACGTAGCAAGAATCTTCAAAGGTCTTTTTATAATTGGGAAAAACATATCGTCACAATCTGTGAGGGGTTTTACCACCGTTTCTGGCTTGCCGTCTTCAGACAGCGATTTCCATTTACACTGCCACCTTTCAAATCTTCCAAAGTTTTCATCATAAATTTCACAAGCTTGCTGAAATATTTCTGACTTTGCTTTTTTACATTTGAGAGGAAGTTGCAGTTTAGCTATTACTTTGTTATGTTCTGAAAAACGATCCTTTAAGTTCAGTTAAGAAGTGATCAAGAAAAGGTCAAAATAAATTCCGACGATAGTATTCGTTTGCTGGGGAATTTTCACGCTTTGATTGTCGTCCAACTATTCTTGGTTTGATCATTTGGCTTCCAACATTGTGCAGCATGCGTTCTACTAACAGGTATATTTCATTAAACGACTCTTCACTGCTACTACGCATTTTTGTACAGCATTAATGATTAAATCAACATGTTCGCAACGTTGTACTAAATCTAAATTTACTTTTTGAATATTTCTACAAAGATTTGCTCTATAAGAAAATACCTTGTTTAAAGTTAGCAAGGCAACTGCAAATTCTGCACTAGTTATGCTGCATAATAATTGATAAGCCTGATCAGGGGTTTCTTTAGCTCCGGAATCTTGAAGTTCATGCAGAGCTTGTACTATCACAGAATTCACTTCAGCAAAACGAGATACTGAGTCATTATTTTCAGTCCATCTGGTTTCGCACAAACCTAAGACTGTCTTATGAGATATGTCTTCATTTTCTTTGTCAATTTTCTCTAGAATATTGCTTCTTTGCGATGACATACGAAAATAGTTTACTAGTGTTTTAATGGTGCCAATACAATTTCTAATGATGGATAATTCGCAAGAGTGTGCAAAAACTAAATTCAACGCATGGGCACTGCAATGCACAAATTGGGATTTTGGGTACTTTTCCGATACTAATGTACGCACACCTCTGTACTTGCCACTGATTACGGCAGCCCCGTCATAATCTTGTCCAACCATGTTGTTCAAATCTGCACCAAGCTGTGTTAATGTCGACATGAGAGCTGTAGCCAAACCTACGGTAGTCACATCAGTTACAGAAATAAAATGTAACGTACCAGGAGATGTGACGTACCTGCCAGAAGGACGCACACGACATAAAGGCAGATAGCAATTAGAATAAGCGTCCGCGTAGCTTAATTGGTAGAGCAACTTATTCCGGAATGAGTGGACCCGGGTTCGAACCCCGGCGCGGATAAAAATGACGGAGAAATTCAGTTCGTTATAATGGCGCCCGAACTATCCGGATGACCCGACCGTTCAAAATCTCGCATTGGTGTGATGTTATTTCCACACCGCGAGATAGGAAAAATATGAGCAGCACTTCGAAAGAAAGAAAAATAAGGGGGAGATGATGTAACGTACCAGGAGATGTGACGTACCTGCCAGAAGGACGCACACGACATAAAGGCAGATAGGAATCAGAATACATGTCCGCGTAGCTTAATTGGTAGAGCAACTTGTTCCGGAATAAGCGGCCTCGGGTTCTAATCCCGGCGTAGACCAAAAATGACGGAGAAATTCACTTCGTTATAATGGCGCCCGAACTATCCGGATGACCCGACCGTTCAAAATCTCGCATTGGTGTGATGTTATTTCCACACCGCGAGATAGGAAAAATATGAGCAGCACTTAAAAAGAAAAATAAGGGGGAGATGATGTAACGTACCAGGAGATGTGACGTACCTGCCAGAAGGACGCACACGGCATAAAGGCAGATAGCAATTAGAATCAATGTCCGCGTAGCTTAATTGGTAGAGCAACTTATTCCGGAATGAGTGGACCCGGGTTCGAACCCCGGCGCGGATAAAAATGACGGAGAAATTCACTTCGTTATAAAAACATAAGAAATCTTCGCGAATGAGTTTCTTTAATGTCAACATATAGAACACAAATTGCAAACTGTTTTTTCCTGGATATGTCCTGTGTCTCATCGGCTAATAATGAGAAACAATTAGCATTGTTTATTCTAGAAACAATTGCATCTTGTATTATTTCCCCGCAAATTTCAATGATTTCGTTTTGAATCATTGGACTAGCATACATACTTTTAGAGCCAGATGATGCAGATAAATGATTTAAAAGTACTGTATCCCCAGCTTTGGAACGGTATTGCAAAAGAGCCCTAAAGTTGCCATCATTGTAGTCTGGTTCTTGGAAATAAATGGGACCTGAACCATTTGTGCCTTTTAAAGGAAGCTCTTGGCAACCGCATAAAATTATTGTTTCCACTATTGGAATTAACTTTGCTCTATTTTTTTATTTCCTGACGTTTTCTTGCTGAATCTATCTAATACACTACATTAGCTCGTTTTCCGCTTGTAACACTTAAAACACTGTCTGCTTGAATACTAGCATCAATGTGATATTTAGTTTTCTCATAATTTCGAAAATATTCTTTTGCATTCTTCCACTTTACATAAACTGTAGTTATCAGTGCACCAAGTGCTTGATCTCCTCTGCCTCCAACTTGAGTACCAAATAATACACAAGTTTTGCACAATGCCCCACATAATTGATTTGAATAAACTAACCGTAGATACAATTTGAGCCACTTTAAGTGAAACGTTAGGTTTCTCTTAGCTGAAACAGAGAAAACGTAGTCCTCAGAAGGTGTCCATGGGTTTTTAAGTGCTTGTTCTTTTGTGAAATCATCCAAAACAACTCCTCCTAAGAAACTGCCTATGTCAGGCTTGTGACACGTTTCATTTTAATTAACAGAGTTTTCACTACCCGGATTGTTTATGTTGTGTTCACTTTTTCCCATAGATTTCAATTTCACATTACTCATAACGAAACTTGATGACACTGATTCACTTTGAAATTATTTTTTTATTGGGGGTTTAACGACCACCGTGAGCAACTCAATGTGCTATAAGAAGTCGCCCGTCCTTAATTTAGAGCCACTGGTTCCAGGGAAGGGAGAGAGCCAGTGCCGTAAGACAAAACACAACATGCATACCCCACCGGGATTCGAGCACGGACCCCTTTCGGACGAATGATCAGAAGCCATCGCTTAGCTCACTGTGCCACCGGGGCGGACACTTTGAAATTCATTTTCTTCTTTATTTATGTTTGCGTTACCAACAGGAACAGAATCTAAATCTTCTTTTACTTTTTCATTCGTCAAAAAAGCTGTGAACGATGTTTGTTTATTCTTATATAGCAATTTTGCTTTTCCAATTAATTGTAAACCCCTTACCGTTTAATTGGTTCGGTGTACATACAAATATACAATGCAAATTTCTAAAGCATGTACTACTGTAAAGCCTGAAGCTACTTTCTACACTGACTAGTTACGGGGTACGGTTAGTTGTGGCTGGTTGGGGTGCCTGTGTCCACAATTCATCGGCACTGGTAGAGGCTGGTGTAGAGGCATTAAGTTGTCCGCCAATGATGTCCCATACGCCCTCTATTGGAGAGAAGTCTGGTGATTGTGCTGGTCAGGACAGCACCTTGTAGGTATTTTCAGCTGATGTTGGTAGTGTGCGGACGGTGGTGACCTTGTCTAAATTGAGAATCAGGGATACCACGGAAATACGGCAACAAAACGTGCAGCAGCATCTCATCGCCGTATCGTCATGCTATCCTTGTAGCCACTACGCCTACGCACGGTGAACGGCTGTGTTAACTGATAGCGCCCCAAACCATGACACAAGGTTGAAGATGGGTAGCCTGGAGATCAGCCTGATGATTACGTCGTCTCCAGGCTCTCAATCGATGATCGTCGGCACTGAGGCAGAAACGAGACTCGTCGCTGAATACGACGTAGTTTCGTTTGTCCCGCCACGCATGTCTGATACGGCACCACCACAACTTTGAGAGGCTATGTGCTGCAGTGATTGAAAGTTGTCGCAATGGCTAGCGAGAGTGCAAACTTGCCTCAGCCAGTCTCCTATTCACAGTCCGTGGTCTTACGGGAATGTGCAGAGCTACACCTCTTCGCATGTAGTCCGCTGTGGATTCGGGGATGCCACGGCTTGATGTCGAATGCAGCAAAAATCGAGGCGCTCGGATGTCCACTTAGTGCACCAGCTCCACTACGGCGATTCACGTTACCTTCCTGTAACGATTGCCACCACATTCGCCGGACAGATGTTGCATCCTGACCTGTTTCCACCGCGATGCGACACAGAGATCATACAGCCGCATGTAGTTTTTGACAAAGCCTTTGATCAAGGTGTCCGTGTGGTGATAGGATTTCTAATGACGTTGCCTAGGCATTCTGACTCCTTGTACGCGCTTTCGCCACCGAGATGACTTCGATTCAGTGGTTCACACGTCCAGGTAAGGACAACCAAACTTAGCTACGTCGAGCCGTTTTGCCGTTTTACTTTTACTTCCCTCACACATAACGTGGTTGGTGCTGAACTGCAGTGATTTACATAACTCAACTGTCAAAGCATACTCACCAATTCGCATGCCTCTCCGACAAATACTTCCTGGTGTTGCATTTTCTATGTAGATCAGTGTAACATAATTGCATCGTCTTCACACAGAAAGGTGATGCAATTATGATATTTTACTCTTTTCTCTGAAGAAACTGATGCAGTGGTGATGCAATTATAATTTTTCAGTCTTTTCTCTGAAGAATTTTTATTGTGAGTTGTACATAATTACGGAAGGCACAAAGTGCTATTTCAAACGCAGTGTGTTCAGAAAGTAGCGTTGCCCGTTCTTGATGAATTTATGAAACAGGGTCTCGTTTCCTTCTTCGCTCGAAGACAGGGGCTTCAACTTGGAGTTCATGGTCAAGATTCACTATATGAGAATCGAGTTGATAGGAAGCAATGAAAAGTAAATATTTAAATACGAGTTCCACAACTCATTCCGAAACCTTTCAAAGTTTTCTATGAGGTAAAACAGTTCATGTAAAATTTTCGCAATATTTCACAAAAAGATTTAATTTATTCCATATAATCTCATTCACACTCTCTCTCTCTCTCTCTGTCCCTCTCTGTCTTGCTCTTTTTTCTCTCTGTCTGTCTGTCTTTCGCTCTGTCTTTCTCTCTCTCTTATAACGAAGCTAATTTCTCCGTCATTTTTGTCCACGCCGAAGCTCGAACCCTGGTCCCCTCATTCCGGAATAAGTCACTCTACCAATTGAGCTACGCGGACGTTCGTTCTGACTGCTATCTGCCTTTATGTCGTGTGCGTCCTGCTTGGCAGGCACGTCACATCTCCCCCCCCCCATAAGAGGGCCGGGGGCATTGCCCACGGGTCAGCCGTGACCATGAATCGTCGCAGGCAGCCATCCGCTGTAGAACGTGCACTCGAGAACTCCCAGTCAATCTAGTGTGTGGAATGCAACGTCACACACATTTATTTTTTGAAGCGCTCGAGAAGGGATTCTCTGATTTTTCCTATCTCGCGGTGTGGAAATAATATCACACCATTGCGAGATTTTGAACGGCCGGGCTATCCGGAAAGTTCGGGCGCCATTATAACGAAGTAGATTTCTCCGTCATTTTTGTCCCTGCCGTGGCTCGAGCCCGGGTCCCCTCATCCCGGAATAAGTAACTCTACCAATTGAGCTACGTTCGTTCTGACTGCTATCTGCCTTATGTCGTGTGCGTCCTACTGGGCAGGCACGTCACACTCTGTATGTTTTTCTCTATCTCTTTCTTTCTCTTTTCTGTCTGTCTCTCTCACTCTCTCTTTCTTCCTCTCTCTCTCTCTCTGTATGTTTCTCTTTATCTCTATCTCCCTCTTTCTTTCTCTCTGTATCTTTCGCTCTATCTATCTCTTTTTCTCTCTGTGTCTCTCCCTTTCTCTCTCTGTCTCTCAATTTCTCTCTCTGTCTCTGTCTCTCCCTTTCTTTCTCTCTTTCGCTCTCTCTCTCTCTCTCTCTCTCTCTATATATATATATATATATATATATATATATATATATGTGTGTTTCCCTCTGTCTCTCCTTTCTCCCCCTCTTCTATCTCTCTCTCTCTCTCTCTCTCTCTCTCTCTCTCTCTCTCTCTCTCTCTCTCTCTCTCTCTCTCTGTAGCAAGCCTTCCTACTTTTTTTCCCTTTTATGATAGTAACAGCTTGATGTAACAAGTATCAAAAAAGTTGTTTATATTCTCTCGCTGCCGCTGAAGAATAACTAAAACCCGCCGTGGCTTTAGTTGAAAATTTTGTCTTGAACATCAAACAAGATATTCGATATTATTTCGGACTGCAGGTGATGTGTATAGCGAGGAATTTTGAAATCCTATTCGGCTACGTTCGTGGAATGAAAAATCTCGAAAGACTTTTTGCGATTAATGCAATCCACTCCTGCCATCAAAACATGTAACAAAAAGGTTTATGTTAATCGAATTCCTCATATCTGAACAACAGATATCGACTTACTGCAACTGATGAAATCCGCCTGAAAGTTGCATTTGCTTTTTTGTGCATCTCATAGATGCACGTCGTCCCTTCAATTTCGAAACCAAAAATCAATTTTTGGATACTGTTTGCTTCGTGTACACTTGGGAAATTCTAAATATTATTTGCTTTTTGCTCTTAACCCTCTCTCGTTTTTAGGAGAGTGAATTATCATACGAATGAAGAATTGCTGTTTCCAAAATTATATTTGATAAAATGAAATTATTTCTCAGAAAGCCGACTTGATTACATTACTGAGTGCTTTTAGTTTTAGAAAACAGCGTTTCTTAATTTTATTGCAAAGGACCACAAAAATACCAATTCAAATATAAAATCTCCTTGCCGACAAAATAATTGTTTTCAGAACGTCAACTGGACATACGTGTATAACGAAGAAAGTCTCGTCATCCTGTAGACACGATAATATTAGAATGTAGAGATGGCATGGAAAAAATCATTTTGCTTCGGAGGACCGTATTCATAGAATTGAAAATCCATGTGTTTTCGAATTTCTGAAACATAAGCGATAGATCTTGTGAAAATTGTCGATGAGGTGAAGACAGCTTCGTTTTAACTCCTGAAAAATCCAACCCCTTTTTACAGTTATCGAAAGAGAGAGCAAACTTCTCCGCTTTTTACTTCACGTTAACTCTTTGCTGGAATGAAGTCACTCGGGATTAGAGAAAAAAGTCAGCAGAAATCAGCTGGAACGAATATATTCGCTGTCTAAGAAGTGGGCCGAAAGTGGCTGAAACTGCGCACCAGAAAGCGTTCCTTTCCCCTAATCTTTAACTTTCAAAGTGGTAATTTAGGGGGATGATTGGCACTAATCCTTTCCGACTGATTTCCTCCTAAACGGTGTAACGTACTAGGAGATGTGACGTACGTGCCAGAAGGACGCAAACAACATAAAGGCGGATAGGAATCAGAATAAAACGTCCGCGTAGCTCAATTGGTAGAGTGACTTATTCCGGAATGAGGGGATCCGGGTTCGAACCCCGGCGCGGATAAAAATGACGGAGAAATTTACTTCGTTATATTGGCGTCCGAACTATCCGGATGACCCGACCGTTCAAAATCTCGCATTGGTGTGATGTTATTTCCACACCGCGAGATAAGAAAAATAAGAGTATCCCTTCTCCAGCACTTCGAAAAAAAAAATAAGGGGGAGATGATGTGACGTACGTGCCAGGGACGCACACGACATAAAGGCGGATAGGAAGCAGAATAAAACGTCCGCGTAGCTCAATTGGTAGAGTGACTTATTCCGGAATGAGGGGATCCGGGTTCGAACCCCGGCGCGGATAAAAATGACGGAGAAATTTACTTCGTTATAACGTTCTGTGATAATGGCGACGAGCCTAAGAAAGGAGAATGAAGATGTTTCAGTCACTTGTTTCCATCCGGTGGCATGATGTCCGTGCCACCGGGAATAGCCTTTCTCCACAATGTCTTGGGTCATAGAGAAAAGGACAAGAAGCGAGCTCTTGTCATCAGTCAGAGATTTTTGTTCGGTACTTCTGAGACAAGAGGGTGAAAGCTACTGTTCTGCCATAGCTTTTGTGAAACCTAGTCGCTATATGAGCATTTCTGTTCGAGGAACTTAGAAAAATTTGGGCACCACTTGATTCAGATTCATCGACCGCTTAAAGGCTAACTTTTGACAAGGAGTGCTACCCTGTTCTTCGTCTAAATATTTCCTCTAACTTATCTTCCGTTTTGCCGCATTTTTGCCATTGCTATTCCTTTTTAAAGTTGACGATTCTTCTAAGCAACATTTGACATCATACGAATCATAAGTTAATCAATACTTAGTACTCTTTCCCAATTTAGGGTTGTGCACCCGAAAGTTATCCTAAAACTCGTGTTACGCAGAAGAGAGCAGTTCGCAACCATCACCCCATCTTTTCAATATCTCTTCCATTTTCAGGTAGCAGAACATCTATGCATCTCTATCGCTACTATCGTAGATGTTGTCTCCAAAAGCTAAGAGCTCTTTTCACAAAATCTTAATTTTCCGTCACTCTAAAGGAAGTACAGTGCAATTGGCCAACACCCATTTCTGTCCAGCTGATCAAGTATCGCACTAATCGCTTTACTGACTCATTCTTTCCTATGATAACAAACTGTGGAATTCCTTACCAGGATTTTTTTTTCTTGATAATTACGACCTCCAGTCGTAAAAATTAAAAGTTAAAGAACTACTTTTGAACAGTTACACATTTCAAAATCAGAAAATAAATTATCAAAAAGGTTTTACTTTTCGTTATCAGATCTTCCTTCTAAATAAAGTAGTCAGGGTGATTATAAATATGCTCTCCTTATTCACTGCCATCTGCAAAAGCAACCAGGGAGAAATACTTAACCAAACTTGGTAAGAACGTTTTCCGGAACATGAGGAAGAGATTTTGGACCATTCTTTACCACGAATTAGAAATTATATGCAAAAGATTTACCATCCGTAGTTGTATGCGCTGAAGAAAAAAAAATTCAAATCGGAATTTTAGAAGTAGAGACATCGGGGAAAACGCAATTTACTTTTACTCCCCCTAGTGGAAAATCTATATGTAACTTGAAAAGTGACTATACCTAAAATACTCTTCGGCATAAATGGAATCGAAAGGTAAAAGAATTTTTTCAATCGCTTGTTTAGAAGCAAATATATTTAATAAAATGTATTTTGAATTCGATATCATTTGCATTTACGCCCTCTAGCGGCGAAATTGTGCATCGTAAAAAAAAAGAAATGAAGGACCATCATTCGCATATTTCAAGCTTCCCAAAGCAAAAACACTTTTCAAATCGGACAAATAGTTGCAGAGATATGGTGTCCATACGCGGACGGACAGACAAACCGATAACATAAGCATGATTTTTTAATCGCGAAGGACGTGCTAAAAACTGAGGCGGAGGTGGATGCGTAGTTGCGCAGAAGGGTAAAACTTTGTTAGTCACTTTGTGAGTGACTATGAGATGCAAAGTTCCTGTTAAGTAACTTCCATGTAGTTCATTGCATGAAAAAAAGCAATGTCGATGGGAGGAGACGTGGACGGTAGCTAAATGTGTATCACCCTAGGCGTTGGAAAATAGTGTTTAAGGGAAGTCCTTGTGAGAGAGAGAGAGAGAGAGAAAGAGCGCTTTAAACTTGTGCCTATTCATTGCTTTGGGGCCAGTATTAGTATTTTTACGATGCGTGTGTGGGAGAGAAAGGAGTGTGTTTGCGTGAAACTGAGGGCTCTTGCTTTTTTGAGTTGGGAAGGAAGGTGATTTGGATATTTACCACGGTAGAAAGCTGGTATCTCCGAACGTCAGCTAAGAAGAATGCGTGATACAAGATGAAGAAAAAATGAAATCGAAGAAGAGAAATAAAATAGTAAAATACGACATCAATAACTCCGCGATGCTACTACGCGATCCACGGAAAGGAACCAGAATAGTAAACTGAAAACTTCAATAGTTTATCCAACAATAAGGTAAATTCAGAGAATATGATTTTTTCAATATTTCAAAAGAAATCAGCTTTCCTTAACACCTAGCTTTTCATATTTTGTATTTTATTTCATTCTTTTTACTTTTTGATGTGGAGAAATTATACGATAATGTACTACTGTACCACTATCTCAATGCAACTCCGGTAATCCACACTATTTTCAATTCAATGATAGCAACAGTCGATCGCACATAAGAATACAGTATATAACAAACTTTACATCAACGTTTAACAATTTAATCGTGTGTGTGTATAATCTCAACTCTCTCTCTCTCTCTCTCTCTCTCTCTCTCTCTCTTTGTCTATCATATATAAGTCTCGACAACTCCACTACTTCAGATCAGATCACATGTAGAGGATTTTAGGAAGGGAGTGTCTGACCCCAGGTCTTAAACAACCCTTAGAAACAGGAAGCTAGGAGATTTGGGCTGGAGTGCCTGATAGGAAAGTGACACGGAAGCGAAATAGAAAGGGGGAGGAAGACGCCCTTATTTATTACGGGGGAGGGGGCAGTACCCGGGACCCGACGGCTTAACGTGCCTATCCGACGCATGGCGGATATTTAGTGGTTCGAGCGTTCGTACCTGCCTGGGATCGAATCCGAGGTCTTCTTCGTGGCAGTCACGAACGTTGACCACTAAGCCACCCGCGGCCCATACTCCACTACTTCACACACAATCTAGTCATTTTATATTGTGCTGACTCACTACCAGTGTTGCCAAAACTGCAAACTCTATTTATAGAAGTAATGTGTCATTCAGTGAGAAAACGTTTAAACAAGAAGTAATGTAATTTACTTAAGAAAACTCCAAAGGAAGGGTAAATTGAGGTATACGTCACACCTAGCAGAAGACTGTAAATACGGTTAGTTTGGTTTTAATCACACTGTGCATTTAAATGGTTGGAATAGCGAATGGAAAGGGACATGAAAAATATACTGTAGCTAAATTATAAGCAATTTAAGTACAATTATCCCCACAATAACCGCTCTGTAATTAGTGTTGTGTCATAACGCTCAAATTGCAATTCCTCTGTCCAATTGAATGTAAACTGCTGCGTTGAGACTCACTTATTTGGTTCATTCGCTTACGAGTGATCGCCGCCTTCTAACGCAAAGCTATGTGAATAAAGTGAATCAGAATCAAGTATGTTAATCTTAAAAGAGAGGGCCGACAGCCTTAATTCCTCTTGCCACTCTGAGCAATGTGATCTTCACACTCTGCGAGCAGCGAAGTTCCAGTTCCCTTAACAATACGAATTCAATGATGCGAAGTGGGCCTTTGTGTTTAATTCGGGATAGCACTCGCCAAGGAAAGGGAGATCTCCTGTAAATTGCGGTCTCATGGTAAATGATACGCAGTGCTAGCTTGCCCGGCTGCTTCCAGGAATCCGAAGTCACCTTCCTGATGATCGCCGACGCACGTACGAAGCGTCGCTTCGACCTTAATGAAATTAAGACCCATTACAAAAATTTTCGAAGTGGAAGTACAGTGAAATGAAATGTAATGAGACAGCTTAACGCTTTAAAATCTTCAGATATCCGAAATAAAATCGAAATGTAAATATAATTTGCTTGTAGGAGAATTTCGGCGCGGCAGAACTTGGTTTCAGTGTGGGCTTATCATTTAGTTAAACCAATTCAAGGATATCTACGTCTCTCGGTGGTAGAATGATTTATAACTCGAATTTCTGATTGCAGCAAGACAAGGATGTTGTTTTTCATTTTCCAGAGCTGGATCTTCCCCTTTCCTGGTACCAGTAGCTCTAAATTAGAGACGAGCAACTCCTTGTTACATCAGTTGTTCGTAGGTGTTAGCGACCTCCGGAAAGAACATGGCGCCCAAGTTGCAAGCGTGTTTAGACATGTCAGATGCTATATCCGATTGCTCTCTTGGAGCAAAATATGATATATCAGATTTTTGTAGTAAGAAGGCCTCAGAAATGTGTAGAAGATTTATAGCACGGTGAATGAAAAATATGTAAATCAGATCGTATGACGATTGGATGAAGAGGTTCAAAAGTGGCAGAACTGGTTTGGTTGATGACGACCATTCATACTACGTGTTTTTTTTTTTTTTTTTTTTTGGTTTTCGAAGATTTTTAGAAGAAAGGCCGGGTATGGCCACAGAGAGTCAAGCGAAAGACTAATTCGGGAGAGTTAGGTAATGGAGAGAATCATTTGATTCGATGACAGATTAGATTATTTGGCTTCCACAGCCCAACTTATTACTCTCCCGCCAGTCTTTCGCTTGGCTCTCTGTGGCCTTTCTTCTTCTAGAGAGTAATAAGTTGGGCCGTGGGAGCCAAAGAATCTAATATGTCATCGGAAATTATTTCTGTGCAAAGCGTTAAATGAGTATCTCAGTGCTGAACTATACATGATGCCTTGATCAGCATCTGCAAACATTGAGATAACTCAAAAAATTTTATTTGAAGTTCTTCCTTATCCACCCTAAAATCTAGACTTAGTTTTAAGTGATTAGCTTCTTTTCGGTTTTGTTTTGCATTAAATGCCTGTATAATTCTTAATTTTTCATCCTTGCATGGAAACGAATATTTTTCAATCTCTCTTTGGAAAATATTTAGTTGGATATACCCACAGATATCATATACAAGAAGCTAGATTGGGCACCCAGCCCATGAGGCGTGAGAAGGTAGGCGCCATTTTCAGCGGGTCATCACGATCCATTTAAGCAAGGCTACTTTGCATTAAGTCAAAGGAATACGAGTTTGGTACTGTGATTTTCTATTTATATTGAGATTCAAAGCAGTCAGTACCCATTTAGCGGCGGAAGTTATAAAATTTTAGTAAAAAACAGTAATATTCCTTAGTGCTAACTAGAATGCCAAGGGTCTTGCAAAATATTAAATTATTTCGGATTCGGCCAGGGCTTAAATTCCAGAGAAGACATTCCGGTATCTGCGATATAAAAAAATATCACGCTGGTTTTAATTTGCTGAGAGATATGATTTTGACGTTTCTTGTTAACGAATGCTTCCATTTAATACGCCATTTCGTTGCTATATTGCCCAAATAAATAATATGAAATGTTAAAAGCTGAAATTTCCTTAGTGCATAACAAGACGAAATATCAAAATGTTTGGTGAAATTCAAAACTTTTTTGAGCAAACATAATAAATAAATCAGAATGACAGAGGTAATAGCAACAAGGAAAATGATTCACATTATTTCAGCTTTTCTATGTAAAGCATGTGGAAGCCTTTTTTTTTTCGGGTTCAAATCAGTAGTTTGCTGGATTTTTTTTTTTTTTTTTTTTTGATTGAAGGTTTAACGCCCACCGTGAGCAACTCAATGGGCTATAAGCAGTCGCCCGTCCCTAATTTAGGGTCACTGGTTCCAGGGAAGGGAGAGAGCCAGTGCCGTAAGACAAACATAACATCCATGCCTCACCGGGATTCGAACCCGGACCCCTTTCGGACGAATGATCAGAGGCCATCGCTTAGACTACTGCGCCACCGGGGGGGGGGGGCGGCTTTGCTGGATTTAATAGCTACTTATTGATTTTAAATAAATTATTTGCGCTTCCATTATTTTAAATCGTTGCCGCATTACCTTCTTAAAAATGTTTTCCAATAATTTTTTATATTTGTATACAATACCAGCTTTAAATTTTAATATATATATATGTATTGTTTTCAGCATTGGGCAAGAGGCAAAGAAGTAACAGCAATTATATTTTCGTCTCTCTGCGTAAGATTTTTATCTGAGGAAGCTTTCACAATGATTTATACAATAACCAAGTCCAAACCATCCTGCGTAATGTGCCATGCTCCGCCGCAATCTTGACCCGCTCAATGTGGCTCCATGCTTCTCACAGCGCAAGCCCATGCTCAACAGAACAGACAGCCAATCTAGTCCCTTATACGATATCTGTGGATATACCGGGAAACGATAAATTTCATGAACATTTGTTATGCCATTTTTTAAGTACACAGTAATTCTACATGCCACAGAAGTGCCTTCAAATGTCTGCAATGTGTTTGTGGAACTACGGAAAAAGTGAAAATTGTGCAAAAATGCTCTCTTTGTGTGTGTTCAAATATGAAAATGTAGCATTGCTTCAAAGCTTTAAAAGGAGTTTCATAGACTAGCATTTTCATTAGACTGTCAGGTGCTAACGACATGAGCATATACTGTTATATATTCGAACAACGAAAGTTAAACTAAAAAGCGTCAAAAGTGGTATCGACACATTATTTTAAATATTCAATAGTGCCGTTAGGTTCAGAAATCAGTACTGTAGTGGTTCACGAGTTTCGCTCATACTTTCATTAAAATACGATGCTTTTAAAGATTTTTTAGTTACAGAATAATTTAAACTAGAGACTGTGGATGCTTAACTCTATTCGCTTCAAAAAACGAGTTTTATGAAAATCGATGAATATTTATAAACAGGTGGAACATAGGACACCCTCGTGAATCCTTTAACACTGATAGAAAAATGTCGGTACCAATCTTACGAATACACGACTGTAGTTTATGATCACAGCAACAGCAACACCATAATATTTATGCAGCTGCGGCGTTTTTTAAACAGTAAATTGGATTAAAACGCACGTGTTATAAGTTAGGTTAAATTGAGGCTTGACTTTTTCTGCTAAAAACTTCTTTTTATTATGTTCGTCTCTGTTTTGAGGGGCCGGTTCTCAACTTTCTTGCTTCTCATCTTCAACAGAAATTTTGCCTCCGCTTAGAAGGGTGGTGTCTCTTTCCAATAAACCAGTAGAACTTTACTTTTGAGGTTTCATCCAATACTGTACGTATATACTCCTCTCTCACACCAAACCCTGCCTCAGATAAAAAGAGTTCTAAATGAACCTACTTAGGATATCATTCCCATTCCCATAATGCATACACACAGTGTCTCTGGCATTATCCCTTAATTTTTCTTTTAGTGTCCCTTGTGACGTACCTGCCAGCAGGACGCACACTACATAAAGGCAGATAGCAGTCAGAACGAACGTCCGCGTAGCTCAATTGGTGGAGTGACTTAGTCCGGAATGAGGGGACCCGGGTTCGAACCCCGGCGTGGACAGAAATGACGGAGAAATTTACTTCGTTATATTGCCGCCCGAACTTTCCGGATGACCTGGCTGTTTAAAATCTCGCAATGGTGTGATGTTCTGTCCACACCGCGAGAGAGGAAAAATAAGAGAATCCCTTCTCAAGCGCTTCAAAAATTAATGTGTGTGACGTTGCATTCCACACACCAGATTGACTGGGAGTACTCAGGTGCACGTTCTACAGCGGATGGCTGCCTGAAACGATTCATGGTCAAGGCTGACCCGTGGGCTATACCCCCGGCCCTCTTTCGGGGGGGGGAGATGTGACGTACCTGCCAGCAGGATGCACACGACATAAAGGCAGATAGCAGTCAGAACAAACGTCCGCGTAGCTCAATTGGTAGAGTGACTTATTCCGGAATGAGGGGACCCGGGTTCGAATCGCGGCGTGGACAGAAATGACGGAGAAATTTACTTCGTTATACCCTCTCTTTTCCTTTTCTTTTTTCTTCTTTGTATCTTTCCTTTTTCTCTCCTTTCTCACTATCTGTCTCTTTTCCCTTATCTCTTTCCTTCCTTCTCATTCTTTAAGTGTCTGTCTCGCCTCTCTTTTATATTTCTTTTCCCTTTCATTTCTTCTTTCTTTGCTCTTCTTCTTCTTTCTTACTCTGTCCTTTCTCTTTCATCACTATCATTTCTCTTTCTATTGGTGTTTTCTCTGCTTCTTTTTATTTTTCTCTCTTACTTAGTCTCTTTTGCTATATGTCTTTCCCTTTCGGTTATCCTTATTTTTCAATTCTTCCTTTCTCGTCTTTTCTTCCTTTCTTTTTTCAGTTCCTCTCTTCTTCCGTCTCTCCCTCCCTTTCTGCCCTTCATCTTCCACTTATTTTGTCTTTTCCTTTCTCTCATCTCTTCTTCTCTCTTTTATCTTTTTCTCCTGTTTCTGTACTTCACCCTCCTATATCATTTTCTGTTCCCTCATTTTCTTTTCCTCTTTTTCTTCTATCTCGCGTATCTTTTCTCTTTGTATCGGTTCTTTTTCTTCGTTTTCTTCTCTCTCTCTATCTCTCTCTCTCTCTTTCTCTCTCTCTCTCTCTCTCTCTCTCTCTCTCTCTCTCTCTCTCTCTCTCACACACACACATACGCGCGCACACACCCTTTGTATTTATCTTTTTTGTTCATGTTTCTTCTCTTTCCGTCTCTTTTTTTCCCCTTTCACTCTGCCTCTTTATGTCTTCGTCTCCCCTTTATCTCTCGACTGTCCTCTCGTTTCTCTTGACTGAAATTACTTCAACTGAAAAAAACAAATGAGCAAATGAAAAGCTAGTAACAAACACACCCAAAAACCAACTACTAAGGTTAGTTATATTATATAGATTTGTATGAGTTATATACAGCCCACATAATCTGCCTCTCCCTAGACATTTACTTGAATTGATGTACATTGAATAAAGTACAGTTTGAGCACATTTTGGCTTAAAGTCTGAAGATAACTAACTGTAAATCGTTCCTTTTATTCCAATGGCCAGAAACCTTTATTTTCTTTGCATGTGACGTATATCTCTAATTTAACTTTTCTTTTAAATTCCTGTGTTCTTATGTAAATTTGGTTTCTTCTCATTAAACGTTTTTCTGACTTAACGCCACAAATTCCTTCTCAAAGAATTTGAAGTTACACTTGACAGTAGGAAAATGCAACCTACGCAGCTTGACTCAAGAAATAAGAGCTTGTGTGTTTAATGTTGAGAGTGCTTCGATGATTAGACGATCTTCTGTGTGGTATGATATTTAGTGCTTAGGCAATATTTAGGGAGGGGTGCTTCTTAATTTATGTTTATAAACTAATTCACGAGAACGCGACGCTTACGTGCTCAAGGTTGTGACGAGCTGAGAGTATATTTATATTTGGACGTTGGATTTACCAAGTATTATTGTGTTTTAATATTCAGGCCAAGTGCTTGCAAATTGGATGATGCGCTGAATTCCTGATAAATAAAAAATCGGATACCTAAGTTACTTTATTCATTTCTGAGCCCCAGCCTTTTCATTTGATAGTGACCTATGCATGCTATTTAAAAGTTTCAGCTGAGAAGTTACCCGGATTTCACGAAATTCAATTTCAGCGGGAAGTTAATTCAATGAGCTTTTAAGACTGCAATTTTATAGCGAAGCCAATACACAAAGTTAAATTAAGCTAGCATTTTAGTGTATTGCAAGAAAGTTAAGTGAACGACAAGTTCCGTTTAGGCATATAACATCAAATTTTATTTCACATGTACTGTAGCTTTTATTTTCTTGAATTATTCCATTTGCCCAGCAACAACGTTGCCCTAAAAATCTTTCCCCACTCCACTCAGCCGCTTCAGTAAAATTTTCGGGATACACTAAATGATGTAATCTCCGTCTTGACAAAATATCCAAAAAAATGGATGTGTTGTTCCGAAGATCTTAGAATTTTTCTTTTGAGAGCTTTGACAGCTACGAAGATGAAGAGTTCGATCTTATCTCCGCTGCTGCTTAGAAGCATAGAAAAGCAAAATGTCCTTTACAACAATGTCGATTGTTAGCACTTTGAATTCCATTTTAAGGAGCACATACCTTAAATAAAGCTCACCTATTCCTCTTTGCATTGTTTCTCACGGCGCGCGGTTCATTTTTTGTTCGTTTTACAGCACGGCAGGCTAAAAGGAGTTTGCTCCAGAATAAAAAAATGTTCCTTTCGTTTATTTCTCAGAGACTACATGCAGTCTACTTAAGGAAAAAATAGTAAAAGAGTTCTCCGTGGAAATACAAAATCCCTATAACATGTGAAAAGGCATTGTTATATCAACTTTCAGAAAAAACGCTCAAATGTGATGCGTTCATTTAACTGCCATAAAACTCTTCTTTCATGTTTTCATATTTAATAAGTAATTGACTCAGAACACTGAAGTTAATACGTTGTATAACGAAGTAAATTTCTCAGTCATTTTTATCCACGCCGGGGCTCGAACCCGGATCCCCTCATTCCGGAATAAGTCACTCTACCAATTGAGCTACGCGGACGTTTTATTCTGATTCCTATCTGCCTTAATGTCGTGTGCGTCCTTCTGGCAGGTACGTCACATCTCCTGGTACGTTACATCATCTCCCCCTTATTTTTTTTTTTTTTTCGAAGTGCTGGAGAAGGGATTCTTTTATTTTTCCTATCTCGCGGTGTGGAAATAACATCACACCATTGCGAGATTTTGAACGGTCGGGTCATCCGGATAGTTCGGGCGCCATTATAACGAAGTAAATTTCTCCGTCATTTTTATCCACGCCGGGGCTCGAACCCGGATCCCCTCATTCCGGAATAAGTCACTCTACCAATTGAGCTACGCGGACGTTTTATTCTGATTCCTATCTGCGTTTATGTCGTGTGCGTCCTTCTGGCAGGTACGTCACATCTCCTGGTACGTTACAGTTGTTTCTAACAAAAGTAGGACGTAAAAAATGTTTGACACGTCTAATTTTTTTTTCACATTCTGTGCATGATGCATTCTCTATTAAAATTAATTACTGAAGGATGTCAATTTTTGGGGAACCGTTTGAACAGTGTCGTATATTCGAGGCTAGCTGTGAAGCCCAGAGAATGCACAAATAGAAGTCAGTTAGATATACACAAATGAAAGTCAATTATCAACGGTATTAAGATATGTCGATGCTTTTGCTGCGAAAATAACTCGTGCGGATTCGCTTCTTTTGACTAGGAGAATCAGTCTGGCGAGCGAAGTCCAACGGGGCTCTTAGTGGAGGGATGGTGTAATCGTAGCTCGACCAGCTTTACCAGTCTTCGCTGTGGAATTCGAAGGCTTTCCATACGATCGCCAGCTGGCGTTTCCGTGACAACATGAAGGAGCAGATGAAGGGTAAATAGGCCATTGCTTTGGGCAACCGTTCGCTCATAAAAGAGAAGACTTAGACTTAGGAACTACATTAGTCACTCGCATGCTTTCCCCTGTAATAGCCTGTGTTTACGGGTGAAGCATGTGTGAAGTGTCAATGAATTAAAACCAGTGATTTTATATCTTAAATGTGTATCTCTGTTGGATTCAAACCGTTTTGATAAATTTTGTGAAAGCTTACCTGAACATCTACTGTCAAAACTTACAAAACTTTAAAAACCTATGCTTCAAATTTTGATACAGTTCGACTCAAAAATGAACTGAAGGTGTTTTGATTCCTCGGTGAATACAAAGAGAAATCAGTAAGAGACATTACTTGTTACGTGAAATTGAATAAATTGGATATAGTGTTTAGTGAGGTGTACAAATTCGCAGACCTATTATTAAAGTTTCCATCAACAACTGCAACTGCCGAAAGAAGTTTTTCTGCATTAAAAAGAATCAAGACATATCTTAGAGCCACACAAGGACATGTGCACTTGAGAAACTTGGCTGTTTTACAAATAGGGAAAAACATTCTTTTTAAATATGAAAGAGGAATCGTAAGAATTTTTTTATGAAAACTTAAAACTCAAGTTTACCCAAAAGGAAAGAAGAATGGCGTTCATGTACAAATAAAGTATTCAAAAAATAAAGTGTTAAAATCCTAATCCTCGTAATTATTTGGTGTTATGTTAGCAATAGCATGTACCTAAAATTTAGAAAAAATACTTCTATTAATAATTGAAAAATAAACTTCGCGGTTTAAAAAAACAGTACTGAGGAGCGGTGGAGGGTACGGGTGAGATAGCCCAGCTCTCAGACCCAAGATACGCCACTGCGTTTGAAATTTCAAACGCGGTGTTCATCATAAAATCCTTTGAGCATGTACGCCCAACTCGTGGAATCTTTTTCGGAGGAAGAGGAGAAGAAATGCCACGCAAGCTATATTTTGATAGTCAATAGCAATTTCACCCTATTTTATCTAACTGTAAAAATCAAAGAAAAATTTGTTTTTACTCTAGCTACGAATTCATTTTTTTATCAACAACTAAACGATATTCTTGGCGTCCGCCTGATATCTCCTCCCGTTTTCTAAGCCGCGGTTGGCTTTGTAGGGCTACACTTACGCCCATGAATGGTTTTGTTAATGCCATCAATCCTTAACTTTTGTTTAGAGTTTTAGGCAACGTTCAGATCAGGATTGGTGTCCTCTCAGCTCAGGCCTACCTCTTGTATGCATATATCATGGTCGTGTGCTCTTTGATTATTCTTGCGCCAATAAATTGTAATAAATAAATGACGCTTTGGTCTACAAATGGACGTATGTGCTCGATTCAAACGAGGCTTCCTGTTACCAGACATAATTCCTAATTTTCGTGAACGACTGGGGCTTCTTCCGTATAAACATGATTATGTGTGGTGATTACCAATCATATTATTGGGAAATCTTGGTAGAAACGCTAGACTATCAGCAGATTCACGTCAATCATCATAGAAGTCATAGTCATGCTTCATGGCAAACTGTGTGCATCACTCAATTCCTATTATTACAAACTCACTCGATATTTTGTTTGTGTGTGGGTACGGGAAGTTAGTAACCATGTCATTTCATCTACAGAGACGTTTGAAATCATTAGTGAATAAAATGAGCGTGAAAATATTCCTAAACTGCAATCAGGTCCAAAGACTACAGCGGTCGGTTAGATCTTTAGTAAAACATTCAGTGGTTTTCAAAACTTGATTAAAAGGTCGGCTCTTCATCCGTGGAGAGTTACATTCAAATTGCAACTTTTTTTTTAAAATACCCTGTTGTTTGGTTCTTCATTTCTGTACAACAAATTGTTTTAGCTCAAAATCATAATTTAAACATCTGAAATTCTCACACATTAATTTTCTGTCATAGAGTCGCATTGTGAAAAAAAATGATGTTCAGTTCCCTAAATGAACTTTGTTCATTGAAAACATTCTTTTTCCTTCATAATAAACTAAAACAGGGCATTAAATTTGCATCTAATGTACTTCCATTCATTTCATTTGGCCAAGTAGCAGTATTTGCGTTTTAGGTCTCCACAATTGTGAATTGTTTAACGAGGGAAGAAAAAGAACTTGAACAACTGAAAACTCTTATGTGTTCTCATAATTTGCTGACCCTAAAACTGGCTGAAGAATCTTGAACAAAGGTCAAAACAATGTACAGAATCTCTTAGAAAACTGGCTGAAGGATCATGAACAGAGGCTAAGAATGTACTGACTCACTTAGATTGGGAAAAAAGCATGAATTTTCTTTTAGTGCGCCAGTCAAACACTTTTTTCTCTCCTTGCTCTCTGCCTCGGACGCAGCTGGGCCGGTCTGATCACTCTAGAACACAGATTTCGTCTCCCCGCAGAGACGACGCTACGTAATCCACTCTTTACAGTTTTATTGCAACTAAAGAAATGACGCCAAAATGCTCTTCGTTTCATTACTGTTAAAATTTTCTGAACGAAATTTGAACTCTACAAAGTGTTTGAAAGCTAGAATGTACAACTGCGTCAAATAATAAATAAAATTTAGTTTTTTATTGTTCCACTTTTGAGCTCGGTTAGAGCTCACCAAACCCAAAGGATGAATTATGTTGTATAAGGCGTAATACACTGGCGTGCAAAAATTAAGGACGAGACGGTTTTTCGAATGTAACGTCGTGCAGAAGTGCTCCACATCGACTCAAATCATACCATAAGATCCCCAAGATGTAAGAATATCGGACAAGTGAGCAAAACCGTCCAAACAAGGAATCCAAAGGATACAAAGGCACTTTATTGAAAAGGTAGCTTCAAGCACAACTGGACAGAAGACAGAAACGTCTATGTGACAGGCGGCTGCCAAGAAAAATCCAGTCTTTAGTAGGGGATATCATTACCCCTGACTGCGTTGCAGGATTCACAACGTCTGTCCTTGCTGAGGACGAGGTTGTCAAGGAGCTGTTGAGACATCGCGGCCCATTCCTCTTGTAGCGTCAATCGCAGCTGCGGAATCGTTGCTGGCGGCTGGTGACGTGCTGCCATGCGTCTCCCGAGAAGGTCCCACAAGTGTTAGATTGGATTTAGGTCCGGGGACCTTGCGGGCCAATCCATGAGTTGAATACCTTCACTCTCCAACAGCTCTGCGACAGCCACTGTACGATGAGGTGTAGCGTTGTCGTCCATGAAGAGGAACTCAGGACCCACAGCACCTTTAAACAGACGCACGTGAGGCAGGAGAACCTCGGTACAATAGAGGATACCAGTGACTGAACCTCCTTGGAAGATGTGGAGGTCAGTACGGCTACCAAGCATGAACCGCCCCAAACGAGAACTCAGCCACCTCCAAACCGGTCCCTTTCGATGACGTTGGAGGTGTGACTGCGTGTTCCATGCTCTCTCCAGATGTGTATACGTCCAGAATCGCTCGTCAGACTAAATAGGCTCTCATCCGTAAAGAGAACTCGACCCCATTGCTGATGTATCTAGTTCTTGTGTTCCTGGCACCACAGAAACCGCCGTCTCTGATGAGCAGGCGTTAATGGCACACGCCGTACTAATCGTCGTGCAAATAGACCACCTTTGTGCAGCCTCCTGGCCACGGTAACACGTGATAACGGACGTCCAGTTGTCTGTTGCATGTGCCTTGTGATTTTTCCTGCTGTCTGCCGTCTGTCTCTTCTCGCCTGTAGGACAATATACCGGTCGTCCGCCGCCGTGGTTGCTCATGGACGACCTCTGCTAAACTCTCGGACAGCTGTTCCTGTCGTTTGCAATGTTCTCCAAGCTCGTGAAACGATGCTGTGAGCGATCCCGAACTCCTCGGCCACACTAGTCACACTTCGACCTTCTTCCAACTTCTCAATTACGCGACCTCGGGTAAAGTCATCCAGATGTCAGTCTACTGGATTGCCTGTTGGCCATATCACACGGTGGCAGCAACTCGACGTCGTTCAAACCGATGTACACCGTGCAACAGCTTTCACCGAATTGCTGAGCGTACACCTCCCGTGTGCTTTATTATACCCTTCCGACACACTCCCCCCCTCCCCCTACGTCAGGCTGCATATATGCGCATGCCCTACCGTATCGGACCCTAGTCTATCTCCTGAGTGGTCTTTCGGTCCGTTCTGCCTGCTCGTTCTGCTGTTACGCTAGTTTCTCCTCTTCGTCCTTAACTTTTGCGCACCAGTGTAGATGCAAGCTGATGTAACAAACTCGGAATCACTTTCCTGCCATTTCAGTGACATTCCTGTATTTTTTTAAGCATTTGAAACTGGATTTAAAAATTTTATCCAGCTTACTAGAAAATGTTACTCTCAGTAATGCATACTTTTTTTGTAGTTTAACAGCCCCAGTGGGCTATAAGATATCTCCCCTACCAAATTTCGGGTAACATTTGTGACATAAACTATAGTTTAACTTTCTCTTTTAGTTCCTGTACTCTTACGTAAAATTTGTTGTTTTCTTCGTTAAGCGTTTTTCAGTACATTTTCTCTCTTGGTAAATTTTGTGTTTTGGCAACCCTGGCAGCAGGTCAAACTGCAATTGCCTAAGGTAAATCAACCTACAGGAAAGAATGAATGATGAGTCTTCGAGAGGCAGTGTGATTATCCGTCTTCGATGCAATGTTATCTTAATGATCATAAAGCAATCTAAACTCGAATAGTTTATTATCAACCAATGTAATAGGCTGTTTCTTTATGCACGTATGTTATGAAAGTCACATTGATAATTGATGTTCAAAAAGGTTTTCGTGCGTAATCTGTGTTAGTCAGCCATAGATGCTGTGTTATTATAAATATACAGTATGGTTAAACAACGTGCCCATGTTAAAATATTGGGTTGGTGCGAATGAAATGTCCAGCGCGAAGGAGCAGTGGAGACAGGCCCCCACCACAGCGGAGTGGAACCACCCACAGGTGTTGTGGGTATTACGTCACAGAGTTACTATAAATAGATAGTACGTGTGTGAAGAACAAAGTTCAGGCGTGCTTTGTTTGGACGTAACGTGGTTGGAAAAGGAAACATGTAGACGCCGGATTTGAGAGTCATCTTCCTGTATGAATTTAAACTGGGCCATTCTGCAGGAATTACCAATCGAAACGTTAATAAAGCGTTTGGGGAGAATACAGCCAACAAACGAAACATTCAGCGATGGTTTGTGAAGTTTCCAAGCGGAGATACGGACCTGCAAAACGAAGCAACTGCTCACCGACCTGTTGCTGTTTCTGACGATGTTCTGTTACATGTGGTTGAAGCGAACCTCCAAAAAACATGTCCTGAGATAACGGCAGCGGTAGGTGTCTACTACACGGCAGTTGTTCGGTGTCTGGCTGCGCTTTGTAAGGTCAAAAAGGTGGACATGTGGCTGCCGCATGAGTTGACAACTGCCAACAAAACTAGGCGTTTGGAGGTCTGCACGTCGCTGCTTGCCAGGAATAAACAGGAACCTCTACTGCATCGAATCGCCACCTGTGACGAAAAGTGGGTCTTTTATGATAATCGTAAACGATCTGCACAATGGTTAAGCAAGGCCCAGCCTGCTGGACGGCATCCTAAGCCACTCCTACACACCAAGAAGATGATGATTCTTGTCTGGTGGCCCACAGCCGGGATAATTCATCGGATTTTCTTGGCAAGAGGCCAATCCATCGCTGCAGGACGTTATTGAGCTGAATTACACCAGATGCACCGGAAATTGCTGCAGAAACAACCGGCTTTGGTCAACAGACATGATGTTTTTCTGCTCCAGAACAACGGCTGCCCTCATGTCGCACAACGAGCGATGCTGACACTAAGTGCCTTTGGCTATGAAGCACTGCCTCCTCCTGCCTATTGCCCGGATTTGTGTCCGACAGACTATCATCTGTTTCGTCGCCTGGATCACTTCCTGTCCGGGAAACAGTTCACAACAGACAACGAGGTTCAACGTGCAGTTGATGACTTCTTCGGGTCCCAGGAAAAAGACTTTTTCGTTCCGGGATGATGGCCTTGCCGGACAGATGGCAACTATGTGTCGATGACTAGGGGGATTAGTTTGCCTAGGTAAGTTGTCCTACTTTTCCGTTCTCGCCGTCCACGTGTGCTGGTCCTTTGCCAGACATTTCATTCGCACCAACCCAATATTCAGAGGAATTAGTGCATTCTGTTACCTAGCTATTTAATTTCTGCATTCCGTTGCCTAGCTATTTAATTGTGGTGTGTCATACTGCTCCGTCTTGACAAAAAGCGAATAAAAGACTGAAATCTCTAAGTAAAAGTTCTTTGACATTCTTCTGGACGTTACGGTTTCTAGAGTTGAATTAGTTGATTTTTGTTCTTCAATATACCAGCTGTAATATAGCGAGTCTAACCGGGATTAAAAAAACGATTCAGCTATGGAGGATGTTCACAGATTTTCAGAAAAATTTTCCAGCTATATAATTGATGTTTAAAAGGAAATTATTTTTTTCCCACATATTCTATCTGATAGCCCTTTCTTATCACTATGAACCTACATCTAGATTTCCAAGATAACAGGATATTTCTTAAAATTGGTAGTAGTGCATCATTAACCCCATCCTCCACTGCTTCCCATACTCCAATTATTGTTTTAGGTCTACGTTTAGAAAGAGCTCTTTTTGGCAGTATGAAGGCACAGCAGTCCGTTGATGGCACATCAGGGAACTTCGAAAGAATATGAGCAAAAGGTGTAGACTTAGCCGGCTCTTTTTCACTTTTTCAAGAAATGGAGGGGCAGATTTGGATGTATTACTGGTAGGCTTATCCTGATGGAGTTCTACTCTGTGGATAAAGGAATGGTGTTTACTGTTTAAATATAAGAGTTGAAACATTATTTTGCTAATATTCGGACGTAAGACGACAAATCTGCAGCGTTACATTCCGCCCGTGTAGCTTCGTAGGTTAGAGCAACTCACTCCGGAGCGAAGAGACGCGAGTTAGACCAGCGACAAATTTCTGTTTTCACATTGGCGACCAAACGATAAATGGATTAACTGGCAGGTGGTTAAATGTGTGATGTTCGTTCTACACATATTTTGGAATTAATGAAAGGTTCGTTCTTCACTTCTAAACAATAAATTAACAGGGCGATGATGTGACGTACTACAGACGTGAAGCACGTGTCATGACTGCAAATCTGCAGCGATGTACACCGATATGCCACAATATTATTACCACCTACCTAATAAGCTGTAGGACCCCCTTTAGCCCGCAAAACAGCTGCCACTCGGCGAGGCATCGATTGGATGAGGTGGCGATAGGTATTCTGGGGTATCTGGTACCATAATGTCAACAGCAGGTCTTCCATTTCACGTACATTTCGGGGTGGTGGGGATTTAGCGCGAACCCGCTTTTCCAAGTCGAACCACAAATGTCGGATTTGGTTCATGTCAGGTGAATTTGGAGGCCAGGGCATTAACAGAAAGTCTCGAGCATATTCCTCGAAACACTCCTTAACGATTCTGGCAGTGTTGCATGGCGCATTATCCTGTTGGTAATGGCCACCACCAGCAGGGAACACAGTTGAGATGAATGGGTGAACTTGGTCCGCAACGATGTTCAGATACCTGACAGCTGTCAGGGATTGTACTATTGGGATAATGGGGCCTAAATTGTCCCAAAGAAACATCACCCACAGCATAACACCGCCGCCGACGACCTGTTTCTGCCCAACAGTACATCCAGGTGCCATAGCATCCGTTGGTAACCGCCAAATCTACGCTCGGCCGTCTACTTGATGCATCAGGAATCTTGATACGTCAGACCAGGCCAATTTCTTCCAATTATCCACGGTCCAATCACGATGATCTTGAACCCATTTCATGCGTTGTTGGCGATGACGTGCAGTGAGCATGGGGACCCGGCTGGGTCTTCGGCTGCGCACGTCCATGAGTAGAAGGCTGCGATGAACTGTGTGCTGTGACACATTACCCTGATCACCACTGTTTTAACTGCGGGAGATTTGTTGCACTGCGGCCCTGAGGTCGTGTGAACAATACGCGACAGTCTCCGCTCCCCTCTAGCATCAATGAACTGAGAACGACACACGGCTGGACAACGGTTCGTCGTTTGGTCATCTGTACACCACTTCTGATGCGTACTCACTACAGTGGCAAGTGAACAACCCACAAGCCTCGGCGTTTCCAAGATCGTAGTTCCGATGCGCCGTGCCATCACAATTTGTGCTTTAGCAAACTCCGATAAATCGGCAGCTTTTCCCATTCTGACTCCGAACATTTTACTAACCGAAAGCTGGTCTTCGGGTTGTATATATGTACTGCTGTGTGAACTTCACCTGAGCCACCGTTCGGTCTCCAGACGCGCTCGTTCCTCTAGGCTGGGGGGTGGTCATAATGTAAGGGCTCATCGGTGTATTCTGTCGGTGTAGTTAAGTGTGTTAGGAGAAGCGGATTCGATCCTCATCACCGACAAATTCCTGTTTTCACAAATATGTAGAATTGATTTTAACGTTCTTTAAACTTTTCTTACCTTTAATTTCCAATTGTACGAGAAATCAGCAATAATCATGAATCATTTACTGAAACTTTCTTTGGATTTTAGGAACCAAGTTTCTGAGTCTTTTTCTGCTCTTTTACAATAGTTAATCTACCTTTTTTTTGTTACAATCATTTAGATAGATTCGTGTTTCGTTAATGGTCACAATAAATTTCCTTTGATCTCCGGCTAAGGGATTTTCATAAAGAAGTTTAACCCGTGTTCTGCGCTTAGCCACGTACTTAGGCAAAAGGCAGTGAACATTATGTTTTTTGATTTTTGTTCAGACTAAAATCTTTATTTATTACCTTGTTTGCAGCTGATACAGAGATTGTTTAACGACTTGGCGATTGACCTTTTGGTCGGTGGATTTTCTTTTAAGAATAAAGACCTTACTTTTGAAGTAGTCGTAAAAGTACGTACCTTCTTTGGATATTCGTTTGGTGTTCTTTTTCCTGTTAAAAGCAATACTTGATAGTTTCCCCATCTATTACTAATAACATTGCTTATTTTACATTTAGAAATGCTAATTCCACGGTTTTTACAGCGTTTTTTTTATTACAGAATACGAATATTTCTCTTCATAAAGAGCAAAAACATAACCTTCTATTCACAGCTTGTTCACGTGCGCCATTTTCTTAGCAGACGATATTTAACTGCAGCAGATGTTTCTTTCGTGTTCATCTAACACACTGCTGCCAGTTTCAATTCCTTGAACTTCTGTTTTCTGTAATTTCTAATCAACAAGTCGGTAAAATCATGCAATGCATTGATTATGATACGCTTTCTAACATACCAGAAATCATAGGAAAATACCTTGGTTTTGAGGGGACTAAACTATGGTATAACGTTTGAGATTCACATATATCAAAATTAAATCTCTTTGTGCCCGTGTTACTTATTTCTATTATCAAGAGCCATTTTATAATTCAAAATCCCATCTAAATCGGGCAATTTTCACGGAAGTTATCGTGCGAAAATAATGGCTAACGAATCTCACGCATGCGCACTGCCCACAATCGCTGACAAAAAACAGTTTTGGCGCAACTGATTCCAAGGTCGTTACGGAACAACGTATTGTGTTTCGTCGCAATTGAAGCATTTTTAGACAAGTTATGAGAATAATGGCTGTGGAATACATCTCGCTCCTGTGCCCTTACCTTTGATCCCATTTCGATGATATTCAACAGAACTGGTTCAGTATACTTCCGAAACAACATGAAAACGTTTTGTTGCAATCGAAGCATTTTTACGTAAGTTATGACGCATAAGAGCGATAGAAAGAATCCCGCTCCTTTGTCCTGACCTTTGACCCCATTTCGTCCATTTTCAATAGGGTTCGTCCCCAGGTTGTCCCTTACCATATACTAAACTTTTGTCGAAATCGAACCATTTTTACGATAGTTATCGTGCGGACAGACAGACAGACAGACGGACAAAGCTGGAGCATATTTGCTTCTTCAACCTACGGTTGGAAAGCCTAAAAAAGGTGTGAACATCCTTTGTAAAGTATGTGTCACACATCAAAACGGTAATTTACATCTGCATATCTGGGTGTAAAGTAAACATGAAACCAGAGGTGAAAATTCCAGTCTTTAGTAAGGAATGCAGCAAGTCGAAAGAAGTGAATGACATTACCTATGAAGAATGTTTATCACGTGACAAAAATTTAAGGCATGTGTCATGCATTACGTTTTGCCACTGTTATTATTATGCTGCAAGTAGGAACATATAAAAGAATGCAGGCTGCACATGATGAAAACAAAAAGAATGAGGGATTTGACTTTGATGTACGTCATGGTTATCGTTAAGGAAGATAGGGAACCTAACTATCAGTGTAAAATTTTGGCAAATTTTACTTTATTACTCATTTTACATTATCTGATAGATAGCCTATAATGTTAAAATAACGGATTGTCGTTTAAGCACAGGCTATAACTCCAGCATCTTAAACCTCGAATTCTCAAACAATAAATCTGTACTAAGAGGAAACTGAAGTATGATTTTACCTCATATTTTTCACGGGGGCGTATCCTCTGTATAGATTTTATTCCTTTTACGTCAGAGCCTACAAATTTTTCTTTCAAAATGGAGCATCATTGGTAGGCTGTATCAAAATGAAGTTTTTCTAAATACGATGGCAACATTTTGCAGGAAGTTGTGGCGTTTGTGTAAAATAGACAATGAAGCTACGATAAGCTTGCAGGCGCACACCGCTTGGCAATGAATGTGAGTATTTATTAAGAGTAGCTTTAGTAGTATAATAATTAAAGCTATAATCATTTTGTAATAACTACGTCAAATAGCTCATAGGTAGTCCTCGCTTCTCCCTTAAAGTAAAATTTAATTGCTGTGTAACCAGTCTTCAAGAAGCACGTTTCTCATTCCTGTCTTAAACTTAGTACTGTATGAAGACTGTAGCATTTTGTTTCTTTCTTCTGTACGTCACATTTCAACTTCCCGACTATCTTTCGGTGAAAGTACTTCACTCAAAATCTCTGTACCGATAGTGCAGTTACATTAAATTTATGCTAATACAGACATAAGTCAAGCTATTCCTTCCATGTAACATAACCATAGAAATTTGAAAAAAGTGGTGTCAAATCAAAATGTCTGACGTAGTCTACTAGTCTGCACTAGTAATACGTACGTCAAATAGCCCAAATATTTTGTAATACGTCAGACTTTTAAATCAAAAAGTCTGACTTTGTCGATTAGTCCGCACTAGTCGACTAGTGCTGTGAAATCAAAAGGTCTGCCGTAGTCGACTAGTCTGCACTAGTAATACGTAGGTCAAATAGCTCAAATATTTTGTAGTACGTCAAATAGCTCAAATATTTTGTAATACGTCAGACTTTTAAATCAAAAAGTCTGACGTTGTCGATTAGTTCTCACTAGTCGACTAGTGCAGTGAAATCAAAATGTCTGACGTAGTCGACTAGTCTACGTACGTCAAATAGCTCAAATATTTTGTAATACGTCAGACTTTTAAATCAAAAAGTCTGACGTTGTCGATTAGTCCGCACTAGTCGACTAGTACAGTGAAATCAAAAAGTCTGACGTTTCAGATTAATGCTTCAGTTGTTTGAGTTTCATTGTCTTGGGTGGTGTAATGGTTAGCACACTCGAGCGCAAATCGAGAGATGCGATTCGATTCCCGTTCCACGATCATAAAATTTCCAGATTTGTGTAGTTATGTTACATGGAAAGAACGGCTTGATTTATGTCTGTATTAATTATTCCATGTGTTTTCAATTTGAAATTTATGTTCTCAGAGTATTTCACAGATGGATTCAATCATGACTAAAGTGTTCAATTGACTCAGTTAAAATAATCTGCATGTGGAGAAGTCTGTGTTTCTTTAGCAGCTTGTGCACATAAAAACTGAATTTCTAACTGCATCAATTTATTTTTAATTGCATTTAATTCCATCAGCCCATTTAAAAATATATGGTGCATTTTCAAGCAAACGGGAAAGAGAGAGGATTCTAGTACAAATTGAAGTACCAACTGTAAGAGTGAAGAAACGTATGTTGCTATTTCAGGCGTTTGTGAAACATTTCAAACAAATCCCTTACAAATATTTTGTAGATTTTTTTTTATTTTGAAAGTCGAATTCGTTAGAAACTTTTTAGCATTTGTAGCACTCCATTTTTGAAATGCCTTCTCCAAAACTTGAACTTTGGAAAACAACCTTAGGTATCGTGAAAGAGCAGTAAAACACAGTAACATAAAAATTGGGAGGTAAACTTCGCTTTAAGGCAAATATTACAGCCTCCGTTTTAGGTTGAATAGTTCCTCACCCAATAGAAGTATTTGCCCGACCTCTTTCTTAAAAAGAAAAGCTTCAAGCTATGCATGGAATTTCAGGAGCGTGCTTTCTTTTGAGGTATTGTTCAACACTTATGTTTGTTCTTATGTTCCCTCAGCTTCTTCAAACAATAAAAAATTCGTTCGTAGAATTCGGTTATTCAATTTAGCACATCTGCAAACGCACAAGCTACTTCAAAATACCGTTCGTGCTTTTCAGAAAGAAATCAATCTTCTGCCAACGGTATGAAATGCCTTGGGGATTAAGCTATTAAATCCAGAAACGAGATTGTTTTGTTACTGTTTATATCTAGAAATGAAGCAGATAAAGGTAAAATTTCTGAAAAACTCACTTCATTATGAACGGATCAGTTAGAATTTAGAGTTATTCATATATTTCAGATCATCATACTTCAAGATATTGCTTACTACAACCCGAAATATATTTACAGATAAAAGTTAGTTCATTGTAAATTAAAGCGTTTTCTTAAGATTAGAGACTTTATTACGAGTTGATCGTAGTTTAAGCACTCTTATAATGAGCCTCCAGTTGCAAAAGCGTGGCTTTAAGACAATTTACAAGCAATATGATGTAGTTCTTTGAGATTCTGGTTTCAGAATACCAAAATATCTCTACTAAGTTTTCCTGAAAGTAAGCCATAATTCATTGATCTGAATTCTACAATAAACTAGTGTAATGGAATAACTGTATTTGTGCCTATATAGTGGGAAAACTAGTTAAAAAATCGAAACAATAATATAACTAGATAAAAGATCGTAAATTAATATTTAGATGAAATAATTTTGTCACTATACAAAAGATGTTCACACAGTTTTAGAACGACCTTCCAGCAATGTAATTAATGTTTAATATAAAATTATTACTTTCTTACATGTTCTACCTGATAGCCCTTTCTGTGGTCTATAAATCTATATCTAGATTTCCAAGATAACAGGGCGTTTCTTAAAATTGATAGTAATATTTTATTCCACTCCTCTTCCACTGCTTTCCACAATCCAATCATTGTTTTAGCCCTACGTTTAGAAAGCGCTCTTTTTCAGCTGTCCGTCGGCACATTACTCCATTGGCGACACATCAGGGTACTTTGAAGGAGTATGAGATATCCGTCTTCTTTTTTCCTTTTTGGAAGAAATGGAGTGGTAAATTTGGGTGTATTACTGGTAGCCTTATCCTGATGGAGTTTTACTCTTTGAAGGCTCAGTGGATAAAGGAGTGGTATTTCGTCTTTAAATATAGGAGTTAAAACTGTATTTTCGTAATATGTAAATTGATTTTAACATTGTTTTCAACTTTTCTTAACTTTAATTTCCCATTGTACGAGAAACTAGCAATAACTATGAATCCTTTACTGAAACTTTCTTTGAATTCTTAGAACCAAGTCTGTAAGTCTTTTTCTGTTCTTTTGCTATAGTAAATAGACCTTTTTTGTTACAGTTGTTTAGATAGATCTATGCTTTATGAATGGTCACAATAAATTTCCATGTGCCTCCGGCTAAGTGATTTTCATAAAGAAGTCTGCACCGTGTTTTGCGCTCAGCCACGTGCCTTGGCAAAAAGCGGTGAACATTATGGTGGGGTTTTTGTTGTTGTTGTTGTTGTTGCTGCTGTTTCAGACTGAAATCTCTGTTTTTTACCTTGTTCGAGGGTGGTACAGAGATTTTTAATGGCTTAGCGATTGCTCTTTGTGTCGGTGGATTTTCTTTTAAGACCAGAGACCCAACTTTTGAAAGAGTCTCAAAAGTACACGCCTTCTTTGATATTTGTTTGGTTTTCTGTTTTCTATTAAGACAATGCTTAACTGGAAAAAGAACACCAATCATATTACCAATGCCTGACATATATGGAACAAATGTGTTAAGTGCGCTGAAATTACCGAGGATTACGTAGAGTATTAATGCAATATTGACATAATGCAAACATATGTTAAGTGTAGAATTTATGGAACGTTTTTCTGTATGTCAAAGAACAAATAGAAAAATTATGAGTATTGGTAATAGTATAAAGCTCTTGAACCGAAATGTTTAGTTTTTGAGGACGTGTTCCTGTGATAAAACAGATTAATTTCGTGTTTGAATGTCACACATCTTTACGTAATCGCATCTGCTTTTCTTTAATCAGTACTGCCCTGCACCATTTTACAATAATTTAAGCTGCGTTTTATTACATTCGCAAAAGTCACAACAAAACACTAATTCTGTCGTTTTATAAAAATTAGCGCTTAGCTCTCTCGGTTATTTAAATTTATTACATCAAAAACTCGGTGTACTGATTGAACAGACACCTCGCGTGTGCTTTTAAGTGTCGGAATTGGGATTTCATAGGGAACAGTACTCACAGAAAATTAAAGATTGGTAAGCCAATATCTCCGCATAGCAGACTCAGCTTCAAGCTTTCGATTACCTCATAAATAAACGTATTGAATAATATGTCAAATTCGCACGAGTGGAGAGTGCGTAATCACAGTTCAAGAAAATGTCCCAGTTTGGCGTTGCTTGTAATTCCTCGTGACAACCGATTTGATGAACTTTTTTTTTTTTTTTTTTTTTTTCATCAAACCCGCTTTAACAAAGTTTAGGTACTTTGAGTCAAGGAAAAGTTTACAGACAGAGTTGAAGGTTAATCAGAAAATGTGTTTGAAAGTGCTACGTTTAATGAGAAAAAACATTTGTGATAAAAAATGCTAAACTATGACAATAGGGTTCTAAATTCCTGATCATCATCATCATCATTGTCAACCATTATCAATCCACTGCTGGACGAAGGTCTCCCCATGTTTCCTCCACAACGGTCAGTCTTGTGCCAGTCTCCACCATGTCACTCCCGCATACTTTCGAATTTCATCCACCCATCTTCCATGTGGTCTTTTTCTGGGTCTTTTCCTGTCCCTTGGAATCCAATCTAAAATTTCGCCTGTCCATCGATGGTCTGTCCTTCTGGCAGTACGTCCAGCCCATTGCCATTTCAGGGATTTAACTCTGATCATGATGTCTTCCACTCTTGTCATTTTTCGGATCCACGAGTTCCTCTTCTTATCTCTCCTGGTTACACCAAGCATGCATATCTGCATGCCTCTTTGAGTTGTCTGCAGCCTTTGTATGTCTCTTTTAGTTAAGGTCCACGTCTCTGCACCATACGTAAGCACTGGAAGGATGCATTGATCAAACACTTTTCTTTTAAGACATAATGGCATATTGCTCTTGAAAATTGTGCTGTTTCTTCCAAAAGCTCTCCAGGCAAGTTTTGTACGCCGATTAATTTCTTCATCAATGTGACCCTCACTTGATATTTGCTGTACGTGCCTGTTATCTCCAGCTTCTCTCCATCAATCGATAAATCTTCATTTCTTGTAAAAGCATTGAACATCACTTTTGTCTCTCATTCCTGATAAACTACAATAAATAATAAAATTTACAGTTCTTTCAATTTATGACGTATTGAGTCTAATTTAAAAATACACTCATCGTCAAAAAAAATAGTTGCACCAAGATGGACGTTGTGGATTGCAATGCTATTCGTGAGGAAAGTAAAGGTTACCAGGAACAATAAAATGATTCAACATTGAGACTGATATGCGCAATATTTATTGAGCTACACGTCAATAATTAGTATCTCTCAGTACAGCGTCGAGCCGCCATGTTTGCTTACACTGCATGCCAGGCGTCTCGGCATGGAGTTGTGCAGGTCCCTAATGGTGTCCTGCGATTAGCCATCCCATGCAGCTTGAACCTTCTCACGCAGTTCCTGCAGATTGTGTGTTAGGGGTGCAGTGTGGATAGCTCGTCCAATAGCATCCGACACATTTTCAATCGGCGATAGGTCTGGCGATGCTGCTGGCCATGTCAGAGTGTCAGTGCCGTAAAGGCAAGCTCTCGAAACATCAATAGTGTGCGGGGGAGCGTTGTTCTGTTGGAAAATCGCACTGGAGTGAGCGTTCAGAAACGGTAGGGCCACTGGTAGCAGGACCTCATTAACGTAACGTCGGGCTGTCAAAGTGCCTGTAATGAACACCAAACGTGATCTGGCATCGTAGGCAATTGCACCCCACACCATAACACCAGGCCTTCTGGACGTGTGACGCTCGACAACAAACCGTTCATCTTGGTGCTGACCACGGTGCCTCCACACACGGAGGCGCCGTGGTCAGCGCCAAGATGAACGGTTGTCTGCTCGAAAACAAAAGCGTGGTCGCCTCCTCCAAGACAAAAGCGGGAATCGTCACTGAAGATCACGCGCTGCCATTCTGAGTGGCTCCTTGACAGTCTGACACGACACCATTGCAGTCTTTGGCGACGATGCAACGGTGTTAAGGGCAGTCATCGTAACGGCCTGTGTGCGTGTAGTCCTACGTCGTGCAGCCGTCTGATAATGGTGCTCGAACTCATCGGACGATACATGGAGGAAACCACTGCTCGCTGAATATCCGCAATCCTGGCTGTTGGGTCACTCCGCGCATGTGGGACAACCTGTCGGTCCTATCTGTCCGTGGTTCGTCTAGGTCTCCCAGACCCTTCGTGTCGCTGCTGCGTGCCTTGCTCTATCCACTGCCTCCAACAACGTGCTACGGTGATATCCACACGACCGGTATGGCGCGCAATAAGACAATCCCGCTTCTCGGAGCCAGACGATGCTGCCCCTCTCGAACTCCTTCAACTGCTCGAATTGCTTCCGAACATATATCCGAGGCATACTTCGCTTGCAAAGGATGCAACCAGCACAACAGCACGAGTCAGAATGGCAAGCAAGTGAAACGGGACAGCGTTATACATCTGGTCAGGCACAGCGCTACGAACCCTCTTTGCTGGCGTCACGTGCGCGACCGAGCGTGATACTTGAATCATTTGCATGTCTCACGATGCCAAACCTACTCACCAAGTTTCATTCCTGTCGGTTGCTTCCTTGTGGGTGCAACTATTTTTTTTGGCGATGAGTGTATTTCTAACATGGATTTGACACGTTCTGTAAGTTTTTCGGTGTAGAGATTTCTTCAGTATTTATTAGCTTTAGCTTCAAGAATGTGACTTATTTTCTTTTTCAGTTTGCGAAAGCTTCAGTTGTTTTTTTCAGCGCATCTTGCCTTCGGAACTCGTATTTTTGCTATTTTATCTACCCCGTCTTCTATTTCATATTTCTCACCCATTTTTCCTATGCTGTGGCAGAAGTTTCTTTACTAGCAAATATAGTTACCTAAATTATATCGGTTTAAAGCAAAAACAAAACTAAACGATTTCTGAAATGAAGTAGATGTAGTTTGTTTTTGTTTTCAAGTTTTTCTTCAGTGAAATATGGTTAACGTACTTTAAAAGGACCAAATTCTGTAGATGTTCTGCTTCTAACGGAAACTTATCAGAAACAATGCAATAGCGCGATTATATATTAGCCTGGAACTTCTGCAAAGTCCTCGCTAACAGAAGGATTAAAGGCAACGTTGTCAATCTGTTCATTCACTATTAATTTGAAGGACGGCAAGCAATGCATTCTACTAGGGAGAACACGGTGACTTTTTTCAGGAACTTTTGTTTCATTTCACTGTTCTCTTTCCGAAGAAGTTTTGGAAAACTACAGAAATAAAAATACGCGAGTAATTTGCCCTACCGAAGGATTCAGAGACAGAGTCCGGGTGCATTTCATTTCCAAATTTCTTTCCGTTTTCAACTTAAGTTGGATTGAACCCTTAATATTTGATGCTCGTCTGGGATCAGGGAGCTTAACAGGCCGCACGACATGCTACAGTGTCGTCGAGAATTTACGAACTTCATTTGTTTCCTTTCCCGAACGAACTAAAACGGAATTTGTCACGTGACAAAAAAAGTCCAATTCTGGAAGACGCTGGAGGAGACTTTTTTTTTCCTTTATCTCGAACTTCGTTATATTCATTTCCGTTGGAACTCTCTTGCATTGTTAGAAAGTTGCACTCAGACTCTAAACAAGACTTTTTGATAGCAATACTCTATATTAAAAAGTTTCTTTGAAGGAAAATGTTTTTCAGAATTTGTTCTTTTTATTCAAGATCTCATATCTCTAAGAAAGTCTTCTAGCAACCAGAGTTCCATCTTCTTCACAGGAAAATACTTGAAGCAGATTACTAAAAGTACTCTGAAAATTTCTGAGCATCACGCATGTTTTCTTTATTCATATGATGTTTAAGAATTTCACCTAAACATTTACGCATCTCCTTAAACTCTGGTATCTAATCTATTTGTCGTCAGAAGGGGAATTTTTGAGCAACCCAGTCGTTCGCAATTGTAAAGAAAGGCATATTGTGTTGGTGCGAATGAAATGTCCGGCAAAGGACCAGCACACGTGGAGGGCCAGAACGGAAAAGTAGGACAACTTACTCAGGCAAAATAACTCTCTCGGCATCGACACATAGTAGCAATCTGTCCGGCTAGGCATGATCCCGGAACGAAAAACGTCTTGTGGCTGGGACCCGAAGAAGTCATCAACTGCACGTTGAACCTCGTTGTCTGTTGTTAACTGTTTCTCGGACAGGAAATTATCCAGGCGACGAAACAGATGATAGTCTGTCGGACACAAGTCCGAGTAATAGGCAGGATTAGGCAGTGGTTTATAGCCCAAGGCACTTAGTGTCAGCATCGTTCGTTGTGCGACCTAAGGGCGGGCGTTGTCTAGGAGCAGAAGAACACCATGTCTGTTGACCAAACCCGGTTGGTTTTGCAGACCTTTCCGGTACATCTGGTGTAATTCAGCACAATAACGTTCTGCAGTAATGGTTTGGCCTCTTGCCAAGAAACTCCGATGAATTATCCCGGCTGGGGACCACCATACAAGGAGCATCATCTTCTTCATGTGTAGTTGTGGCTTAGGATGCCGTCCAGCAGGCTGTGCCTTGCTTAACCATTGTGCAGATCGTTTCCGATTATCATAAAGAACCCACTTCTCGTCGCAGGTAACGATTCGATGCTGTAGAGGTTCATGTTTATTCCAGGCGAGCATTGACGTTCAGACTTCCAAACACCTAGTCTTGTTGGCAATTGTGAATCATGCTGCCTCCATATGTCCATCTTTTTTACCTTACCCAGTGCAGCCAGACGCCGAACAACTGTCGTGTGGTGGACACCTACCTCTGCCGCTATCTCACGATACGTTTTTCGGGGGTCCGCTTCAACCACGCGTAACAGAACATCGTCAGAAATAGCAACAGGTCGGGCACCAGGTGCTTCGTTTTGCAGGTCCGTATCTCCGCTTCGAAACTTCACAAACCATCGCCGAACGGTTCGTCCGTCGGCTGTATTCTCCCCAAATGCTTTGTTACTGTTTCGAGCGGCAATTCCTGCAGAATGGCCCAGTTTAAATTCATACAGGAAGATTACTCTCAAATCCGGCGTCTACATGTTTCCTTTGCAATCCACGTTACGTGCAAACAAAGCACGCCTGAGCCTTGTTCTTCACACACGTGCTAGCTATGTTTTCTGTGACGTAATACCCGTAACACCTGTGGGTGGTTCCATTCCGCTGTGGTGGGGGCCTGTCTTCACTGCTCGTTCGCGCAGTGGCGACAGAAATATCATTTACACCAACCCAATATTTTATGTTAAATAACTACTTGATAAGTTTTGTCTTAGTTTAAGCATTTGCTCAAGGTCATATTGCTTGTGAGGAACTGATCGTGAGACTCAGAACTTATAGTACGTATCACCACCACCCAGTTTATTTTCCATATTCTGGAACAGTGAATTTCTGAAAAGTAATATTTTGCCCTAGATGGAAATTTTTAGAAAGATTTTACTAAAAAAAAGATGTGGTTTTAATACAGTAGAGATGAGTGAGGTTGGCAAAGCGATTGATACGATATTTAATGAACTAAACACAAAATGAATATTGGAGTATCTTATCCTGCTACTGAAAACTGCTGAAACGTGGGAGAACCAATGATAGATCATGAGAAGCTTCTGCGGTTCACCTGGCAGGAAGAGTTACGAGAAACAATATGCGCTAATTGCTCTTTTACTCCCAATGCAAATTCGGTTTCTAAGGTGAGAGCTTTTCTCTTGAAAGACAAATTTTCCTGGACTGCTTTTATTACTGCATACATTTCTTGGCATCACTTCGAAATCCTGTGAATTCTATGCTGGGTAAATAAACGAGTTAACTTAATCTGGCTTATGATTCATGATTCCATATTTCAACTTTAAGTTATTTGTTTAGATCTGTAGGTCATGCTTTATAGATTTTATTACTATAACAAAATAAGTGTGATCAGGGCCCTTTAGCGTTCTTGGCACCCGGTGCGATAATATTTGTTGATGAACCTTACAAAACTTTGTGTGTGCGTGCGTGCGTGTGTGCTGGATTGTATTTTCTTTAGTTACATATGAAAGATGTACAGCATAAATTGATAATATTGCACGCTGATCCCAAAGTTAACGCGAAAAAAACAAAGTTTTTTGCGCTAAATTTTAACAGCACTGTGTTGTCATTGTTTGGATTTTTCCAGTGATAGCGAAACCTATCATCGTCTTCAACTATCATCGCTGATTGTCTCGAATTACAGTATCAGCAAGTAATTTTTTTCTTTTTTTATAAATATACTCTGCCATTTCACGAGAAACCGAAAAGAAAAGGTTCAGTTAGGTGTGCCCACCTGAATGTTTTCTTTTTTATAAATATACTCTACCATTTCATGAAAACCCGAAAAGAAAAGGTTCAGTTAGGTGTGCCCACATGATTTTTTTCTGTTTGATAAATATACTCTACCATTTCATGAAAAACCGAAAAGAAAAGGTTCAGTTAGGTGTGCCCACATGATGTTTTTCTTTTTGATAAATATACTCTACCATTTCATGAAAAACCGAAAAGAAAAGGTTCAGTTAGGTGTGCCCACATGATGTTTTTCTTTTTGATAAATATACTCTACCATTTCATGAAAAACCGAAAAGAAAAGGTTCAGTTAGGTGTGCCCACATGATTTTTTTCTTTTTGATAAATATACTCTACCATTTCATGAAAAACCGAAAAGAAAAGGTTCAGTTAGGTGTGCCCACATGATGTTTTTCTTTTTGATAAATATACTCTACCATTTCATGAAAAACCGAAAAGAAAAGGTTCAGTTAGGTGTGCCCACATGATGTTTTTCTTTTTGATAAATATACTCTACCATTTCATGAAAAACCGAAAAGAAAAGGTTCAGTTAGGTGTGCCCACATGATGTTTTTTTTTTGATAAATATACTCTACCATTTCATGAAAAACCGAAAAGAAAAGGTTCAGTTAGGTGTGCCCACATGATGTTTTTTTTTTTTTTTTTTGATAAATATACTCTACCATTTCATGAAAAACCGAAAAGAAAAGGTTCAGTTAGGTGTGCCCACATGATGTTTTTCTTTTTGATAAATATACTCTACCATTTCATGAAAAACCGAAAAGAAAAGGTTCAGTTAGGTGTGCCCACCTGCATTTTTCGCCAGATGCCGCAGCGCCGACGTAAAGCCAACCACTCAGTGTGATTTTAACAATACACTGTTTGAATCATCTAATGTTTTTCATCAGAGCGTTTTGATTTTTATTCCTACATCACTGCCTTTCCATTAACGTTTTAAACGCTGCCTTATCTGTAACCATATCATGATGCGCATTCTGTTAAAACTGCAGACGTGGTAACTTCAACATTCGAAGGTTTGCACGTGGTCCGCGACAAGGTGTTTCATTTCACATAGGTATCGCTCATTTGTATCTCTAATTCGGCTTCCTCTAATTCGCGTATCGCTCTAATTTAGTTTCTGAAAGAAATAAACATGAATGCACTGACTGCTTCTTGTCTGGCTGAATAGGAGACAGATGTGGAGCTTGCTTTACCACCAGCAGAGGTAAAAGACAAGGAGATCTAATATCGCCAAGCATCTTCATCTCACATCTGGAGAGAATGTTAAACAAAATCAGGTATGAGGACACGGGAATTTCTATTGGAGGACAAAGATTCAACCATCGGTGTTTCGCAGATGACATTGTACTGTTTGAAGAGGATAAAATGAAACTGGATCAAATGGTACAAAAACTGAATAGAGAGGGTAAAAGATATGGACTAAAGATGAAGATAGAAAAGACAAAAACAATGGTATTTGACGCAAAAGAGATCAGGAAAAGATCATTCTGGAAGGCAAAGAACTTGAAAATGTGGAAAAACTCACTTAGCATGGAAGTTGATAACATGTGACTTATACAGCAAAAAAGAAATTTTAATTAGAATTGCAAAGTCTATAACATTGTTAAAAGCCATGTATAAAACTTGGTAGCTAGCAGAGCTATTAACCTCAAAAGTAAGTTGAGCATTCTCGAGACATGCATCTTCAGCAGCATGCTATATGGATGCGAGACTTGGTCATTGACAAAGGAATCAGAGCAGAGATAAGGATACTTGCTTTTGAAAGAAAGTGCTATCGTAAAATCTTACGAATCGGATGGACCCAGATGATAAGAAAGGAAGAATTGTACAGAAGAAAACAACTAAAAGATATTCTGTTTCAAAAAATCATACAGAGAAAACTAAGACTCTTTGGACACATCTGCAGAATTAAAAACGACAGGAAGATAAAGTCATTGGTGTTTGGCTTAATGAACGGAAAAAATTCAAGAGGACGCCCTCACCGTGTGTGGGCTGACAATATTAAAAGCTGTTGTGGTGGAACTCTTCAAAAACTGAGCCACTCTGCATTGAGCAAACTTCAATGGGACAATATGGTTAAAATGGCCACAGACACGTACGGGACATGTATCCATGGTAGATGATGATGATGATGATGATGATGATGATCGCTCATTTGGCCGAAATATCACTTCACTGGAACTGACTTAAACCGAAAGATTCATTTCCCCAAAGGGTCTTTTCGTCGAAAAAAAAATCAATTTCACATAATGATGGTTTTATTGTTTGTTTGAGGGTTTAACGACCATCGTGAGCAACTGAATGGGTTATAAGCAGTCGCCCGTCCCTAATTCAGGGCCAGTGTTTAAGGGAAGAGAGAGAGAGAGCCTGTGACGTACAACAAATACAACATCCATGCCTGACTGCGATTCGAACCCGGTGCCTCCTCGGACGAATGGCCATAAACCAGCGATGAGTCCACTGTGCCACCGGGGTGGCATCGTTTTATCTAGTACAGTAAAACGTCGTTCATCCGATCTAATTGGGATCATGGTGTCGTCGGAAAATCGAAAATTCCGGATAATCGAGAATGCTATGTATTGGTTACAAATAGTAGCTGAATAAAGGAAATGTCAAGAAATATGAATTATTTATGCATTAACATCTGCAAGGGTTTCTACGCCCTCAATACATAGCCGTAGGATGCCGTGGCTATATTCAAATTTTAGAACCATTCACGCTCGCTTTAAAAGTCTTGATTGCCGCAAAGTTTCAAGTTCTGTTTCTACTATCCTTGGTTCAGACAGATGCGCCCTTTCTCTTCGTTTCTGGATGACCTATCTATGATGAGGTCTTCAGGACGAAATTATAAGTGAGAGCTAACAAAATTTACATAAGAAATAGAAACTCAAAAGGGAAAGTTAGAGCAGACTTATACGTCACAGAAGGTGTTGGACTGTATTGCCCCGCACTTTTTTTTCTATTTTTTCAACAAAAACAAAAAAAGTCGTGTTCCGCGAAAGATGAACTTCTTTCCTTTTCAGTTATAGTACGTTATGTATTCAAAGGAACGCACATATAAAATAGAACCACCTTTTTCACAGCTTTGGGCTTCCTAAATCTTATTTTTGTTCCAACTGGCACGACCTTCGGTACTCGTTGTTTTTCGTGGTGATCATAAAATCCACCATCCAGAAAAGGGTGTGTTGAACAAGATGCTGCCATATGTCTCATCTTGTCAACTCCGGCATATGAAGTCCTTCTTTGATCATTTTTCATTCATAAAATATTGAGCACGTTACATGCAGCTTCACAACACGAATGCCAGACTTCTGGAATTAAATCTCATTCATAAATGGCAACACAGTATCTCCATACGCCATAGTAGCATAGTGAATAGCAGTAATCCAATACCATAGGCGCAGCTCTAACGTACGTGGACTTCAAGTCTAATAGCATGGGAAAAACTGCGTCACATCAGGTGTCGAAACAAACTTCGAAGACTTCACTTGCGGCAATTGTTTAACGAACAAATCTCATGGATAAAGGTAAGATCAAAATTATCTCCATTCTTACTCTGTACTGTATACGAAATATTCATCTTAAGCACTGTGTCACTTAGTTCGCGTGCAAAATTTTCCCTGACCTTTTGTAGGGTTTTAGTGTAAAATGGACTGTGCGTATCGTTATTTGCTTATGCTACAATTAAAACCCTAACATACTTCACTGTAAAGCTTACTCATCTTACTGAAATGTTCCGTAAAATTTACGTGCTCCAGAGAGTTGAAAAATATACAACACAGTAGTTACTAAGTACTGAATAAAATTTACAGCCAGGGGAAAGTGAAAATCTACTTGCAAGGTCAAATGTTGTTTATTGGTTCTAGGTAGGCACTCAAAGGTCAGCACAACATCACAGAATATAACTCCAAATCGTAATCAATCAATGGTTTCTTCAATAGCTGAAAAAGCAAATGCTCGCAACTTAGAATAATAGTCAAGTCTCAGTAACTCAACAACAATTTGATAGTTCATTATCAAAGAAGCGTAACATTCTCTCTCTCTCTCTCTCTCTCTCTCTCTCTCTCTCTCTCTCTCTCTCTCTCTCTCTCTCTCTCTCTCTCTCTCTCTCTCTCGATACAATTGTAAATAGCATTCTTATAAGTCTCGTTTACATACGTCGTTCAACGTCAGGTTGCCAAAACAACATTCACCGAGAGAGAGAATGTAGCGTTAAGATTAGAAAACGTTTAAGGGAAATGAACCAAAATTTACGTAAGATAACAGGAACCAAAAAGGAAAGTTAAATTAGAGTATATGTTACACTTTGGCTTCTAAGAACATCCATTACTTCGCAGTAGAAAGGCACGCCCTATGGCTTCGACTTTTACTACATACCAAGTAGCAGGTACTGAGCGCTCGCAAATGGCCTAAATAATGTACCAGCGTACATCAAAGATACCAATGCTTTCCTTGAGGCCGAGGCGCGTGCTTCTGGCTAATTAACCGAAAATGGCCCTTGCGGTGTGTTTGTTTTACAGATTTGGCACCTTCCCTAAAACCCGTGGCTTTAGATTAAAATCCAGCAACTCGCTATACCTTTCGATGTGCACGGGCTCGTTTAATCCCGAAACAAAAATAAGAAATCCTACAGAGGATATGCATAAAGGCGTGTATGCTATGTACGGTCTGTTATCGGGCCCATTAAGAGATCCAATAAAAATCTAGTAGTGTTTATGGTAAAATGGGCTTGGAATAAATTTCAGTTGTATCATACGACGTATTAGAAGTGTTTTCGGAAGTACTGGAGCCAGGAAACATTGCGCTCAGTTTGTGTGTGGGGGAGGGGATGAGTTTGTGGGGGTGTGGGTGTGGGTGTGGGGGTTTGGGGATACGTGCGTGGGTAGGTAGGCGTTTGTGGGGGGTTGTGGGTGTGTTTTCTCGTGTGAACATCTCCAAGCCATTCTGTTTGGCACACCTTAGATTATGTCCCAGGAAAGGAACAATGTCAGGCCGGGTAACATTTTAAATGACAGAATGACGAGTAATCATGTAGTAAAGACAGGTCGGTATAACGTATCTAAAGCACCGAAATATAGCATCAGTTATTTGCTGAACTGCAAGGATACAGGAGCACTAACTACTTGAAACCTGTTCCCCTAAGATAGGACAGGGATTTTTTCCCTGACTTTCTAAAATATTTAAAGAAAAAATATTATCCATTAAGCATGCATTGAATTCACACAGACAATGCCTTCTCAGTTTTCCCCTAATATCGTCAAATTTAGGAACAGAATATAATTTACATTGTATAACGTAAACTCTTTTCGTGTTGAAATATTTTCGTTCTAACGTTATGTCTACACTGAAGAGTAATTGAATTAGAGATACCTGTTTAGTAACGTGTAGCACCACCTTTCGCCTGATGACGGCGGCGATTCGTCTCGGCATGGACTCGACAAGACACCGGAAGCGTTGGGAAGCCATACGGATCCACGACCCCTGAAAAAGTTCCCACAGTTCACGAAGATTTGATGGAGGGGGTCAGAGCCTCGAATATCTCTCTCGATGGCATCTCAGATGTGCTCGATGGGATTGGGGTCAGGTGACCTAGCTGGCCAAGGAAGCGAGGTCATGTCGGTGGAGTGTTCATCCAACCATTCGGATACAATTCTGGAGCGATGGCACGGTGCATTGTCTTGTTGCAGGATGAGGTCCCCAGTGGGATGTTGAAGGCTCACAAACGGGAGCAAATGATCGTCCAGGATATCCCGGTAACGTTGACTTGTGAAGGACGTTGTCACACGTTTCAGGGGTCGCATTTTAGTCCACGTAAACAGTCCCCAGACGAGAATGCCACCCCCACCAGCTTGAAGAGTACCCTGTTGGCAAGAAGGATCCATCACTTCATGTGGTTTGTGCCGTACTCGTATCCTGCCATCCGCATGTACCAACGTGAATCTCGACGCATCAGTCCAAGCAACATTTTTCCATATGTCTAGGGTCCAATGGCGATGTTCTCGCGCCCATGCTAATCTTTGCACCCTGTGATGTGCGGTCAGCAGCGGTACCCTCGTGGGACGATGGCTTCTGTACCCCATAGCGAGGAGATGGTTCTGGATGGTGCGGCTGCTTACACGTTTCTGTGCACCAGCATTAAATTGCCGAGTGATTTTTTGCACTGTGGCCCGTCTATCCGATGTTACAATCAATACGAGCTAGCCGACGATGACCCCGCTCACCACACGCTGTTGTCTACGGCAGTTGGCCCTTGCAGGGATGGTTTTACCGGATTCGATGTACTCACGGTGCACCCGTGCCACAGTGACTCGTGAAAATCCCAGTGCCTGCACGACTTCCGAGATGGAGTGACCCATTCGTCGGGCCCCAACAATTTGCCCACGATCAAATGCGCTTAGATCCTTCGTTTTACCCATACTGCATTCAACTCTTAATGATTCCCGTCGCATCACTCCTTATATTGTCGGATCGCTGCATACGTCATGTCGTTTCCGTTTACAGGGCCGCCGACAGCGCCATATTTGCATAACGCCAGCTATCTCTAATTCAATTGCTCTTCAGTGTATATCATTAGGTAAGCATACGATGAAATAGTTCCTAAATGAATATTTACGGCCAGACGAAACATTCAAACAGAAGTCAAACTTACGGGAATTGGCTTTATTCCAGAACTATATCAATAGATCAGATATCGCACTTCAACATAATTCACATATCACATCTCCAACACACATCCAACACCCCCCACGAGCAACTGTTGTATCCTAGTTTTTATCTATCCTTCTTATCTCATACAGTCATACATCACGTTCACTCTGACCTCAAATGTGTTGCCAAGTATTCGTTTGAGAGAGAAGATGTCACGTTAAGTTGTGAAGTATAACTGAGAACAAACTCAAAATTTACATAGGGAAGGAAACTAAAAAGGAAAGGTAATTTAGAATATACGTCACAATTGCTAAGAACTTATTTAAGTTTCTAGTTTCCCATACTCCAGATTATAACGTAACCCTTTTTCGTGTGCGAGATTGGTGTTACGCTATGTCTAAAACAATGACTAAGGAAAAAACAATGACTAAAAGAGAGTACGATGCAACAGTTGCACGGGATAAAGGTTTCACGGCCAGACGAAATGTATACAGACGTCAAACGTACGATAACCTTTTATTGGTCCAGCAATGTTTGATGAAATCCAACATATAGCACTGCGAGTTTTACACTTCACATATAATGCCTTAATTATCTGTCGTATGATCTATCTTAACAACGATCGAACATCTCCACACACACACACACACACACACACACACACACACACACACACACACACACACACACACAGATCAACTGCTGTATCGTCCTATTTATCCAGCGTTCTTATCAAATACATACGTCACTTTTGTTCCCACCTCAGGATGTTGCCAACATTATTCACGTTTGAGGGAAAAGACATAACGTTAAGTTTGGAAAGCGTAAAGGAGAACAAACTCAAATTTACGTAGGAAAAGGAGCTAAAAATGAAAGTTAAATTAGAATATACGTCACAAGATAAGTGGTAAATGAACGAAAGCAACAATTCCAATGTTTTGCATTGAGATTAGTTCGACGTACCTTAAACAAAACAGTTTTTCACCCAACTATCATTTCAATAATCACAACACACGAGAATGTTCTTTTCCATAGATGAAATATGATGACGGTCTTAATGTAACGGCCAGTCGGTGAGTGCGCGTCTGTGTGGTTCCGAAATTAAACCTGCGGCACCCACGAACGTGTGTAGCGCTGAGCTTCGCAAAGCATGTGATCATCCGCGAGAGAAAATAGTACCGACTTCGATGTATCGTATTTTCTCTCAAACTGTTTGTACATAAAAAAACTTCTTATCAATTGTTCTTGGACCTCTGTCTTTTTATTACATTACTTTATTCTGTTGTTGACGCATTTTGGGTAATTTTCTTTATGTACGACTTCTAACAATTGCGACGCGGATTTGAAAATCAAAGCGTTCTTTTTTTTTTTTTAAGTGGCGTATTATCCGCAGAGCTGAAATTTATAACTCTTTAACAGGTAATTATATGACGGAAATGACGGTAAATTTAAATTCTTAATTTGAAGGAGGATTAATTTATGCAGCGCTTGTGTTATCTCGTGCTCAATAATTTTTAATGCACAATCAAACATCTAATTTTACTTTATTTGGTCTTTAATTTAATTTTATGCAAACGTGTTAAATTTTAGGATTTTCGGTGCATGTGCTACAACTAGCCCATTTTGCTTTTATCCACGGAAGCATTGACTTTTACGCGAGAAATTTCTACGAGAAACTGCTGAAAAAAAAACAGTAATGCGGAAACAGATAAAGGTCATGCGACACCTCATAAAGTGGAAAAGCTCATTTCGACGACATTTTTTGAAATACACTTGCGCTGCTATTTCTGACCAGTGATTACTAAGCATGTCACAGCGAAGACGATTGATTATCACAATCGAAAGGCAACATCATTCATATTTTACGACAACTGTTGTTTTTCATTTTTTTCCGCGGGGCATAATGGCTCCATGAGTAGAAGACTGCGTGTGGCGAACCATCGATATTAAATCAGCTTTTAATAATCGATAAGACAAACTACGGGAATGATAGCAACGTTCTTGCGTTTCCGAGCGGACACGCGCTGTTGACCTTGGTGAGTGAGAACTCGCATACCGTGAAACCTTTAGAAAGTAATATTTACTGGTGAGAATAAATAGAAATCAGAGATATTCGGTTTTCATATTTGATGAACTGTTATCGGAGATCGAAGGTGTCACCTTTGAGCCAAATGTGAACAATTTTATGCATGGCTAACTTGTGAGGCACACGCTACTGTTTTGCTTTCTTGACTCTTGTTTGATTTATGAATAGCACAGTCCTGGAATAATATTTTCCACAGTTATTCGAGATTACGTTGTTCAGTGGGTAGATGATTTTTCGGCGCTCCCTTTTTTCCTATTTTAGAGATGGAATCTAATCGGAAAGTAAAGTTACTTTTTTGACAAATGGCATTTCTATGAGTGCTAGAAGAATCTTTAGTATGAGAATTGTGGAAGAAACGTTCTTCACAAATGCATGGAACAATTACAGAGTTATTATAAGTGGCAAACAGAATAGCCATTGCCTAGATTACTGTTCTGTATGTAATATTATTAGGAGAACAAATAAGTTTTAAAGCGTTTTAAGACAACGCAACATGTAAATTCAGAGAAAACAACAATACCTTTACGAATCAAAATATGCGCCATCATTATCTATCACCTTCTGCCATCGGTCGGGCAGCTGACGGATTCCAGCCATGAATAATACTTCGTCGTGTGACGCGATGAAGTCGTCAACCCATTTTTGCACTTCGTCACATGACTGGAACCGTACAGCAGACGAACCATATTGTATCGATCAGAACAAATGATAGTCTGAAGGGGCTATGTCGGGACTATACACCGGGTGCTCCAAAACTTCACAGCCAAGCGTCAATAACATTTCCTTGACCAATTTCGCGACATGCGGAATAGCGCTTTCGTGCGGTAACTTAACGGGACGCACTCCTTTGCCTGTGAATGGACGTTTCCGACATATTTTCTGGTTCAATCGCAGACGTTTTTGCTTGTAGCGATCAGCAGTAACAGTTTGACCCTGTTCCAATACTTCATAATAAAGCATACCCTTTATGTACCACCAGAATCACAGCAGAACTTTCTTGGAGTGAATATTGCGTTTCAGTGTCGAAGTCGTTTCTATACCGGGGTCTACCCAACGTTTTTTACGTTTGGGATCGTCGTACCATATCCATTTTTCATCACCCGTAACGATTTTCCACAGGAATGACTTTCTGTGTTGTTTATTCAACAGATTCAAATACTGCGTGGCACGCTGATCCTTGTTCCTCTGGCTCAGGTCATGTGGCACGCATTTTCCTTCCTTCTAAATCTTTTCCACTGCGCGTAAACAATTGGAAATGGTTTCTTGAGTTACCCTCCGCTGTTCAGCTAGTTCTTCATCAAGCAATGCTTGCAGTTCCTCGTATGCAGCCTTCTACGGGGCGCCGCAACGTTCTCGATCACTAATATCAATATCATAGTAGTGGGAATTGACGGCTACGGCCGCAAGGAGCCCTCCTTCTTTTGAAGGAGCCAGTAGGAGCCTCCTTGCGGCCAAAGGGTTTGACCTATACAGTAGCTGAGGAGCAGGGGATGAGGAGGGGGATGGAGGTTTACGTCCCCTCCCCAACGATGCTGGTGGCTCCTACCGATACTTTGCAGAACTTTATTTTTTATTTTTTTCAGATTTTCTTTAATGGAACTTTATTAATTTTATTTTCTCGAGATTTAATAGACATTGTTATTATGTGATGTAACGAATGAATGGTGGACTCACTCTAGCGATATTTGGCGGAACTTTATTAATTTTTCTTTTTTTCTGGTTGTTTAGTATATTTTAAGTGTTAGCAACAGTAGATATTTTTTGCTGCACTTTTAGCGAATAGATGCGATGGCGCCTCTCTCTTTACTTTTAATCGGAAAATGAAAGTGCATCCTTCCTATCAAATTAAATACGGTCTAGTGATTAAGATTGTCTGAACCCATTAGTAGCTTTTAGCGAGCAGAATCGATGGTACCTCTGGCTTTAATTGTAAGATAAGAACGGTAGAGATGCAATATGTTCCAACTAAGAATAAGGATAAAGATCGCGCGACGCTTGTCTGTGAGTGAGAGATTTCGTGTTCACTATCATATTAACAACAAAATGGAGTTCATACATATTTGGTATATGCTAAAACAAAATATCTTCTCCCACCCTCTGAAACCGATTCTCCGATCCTAGTTGCTTCCTACCCTCAGAAAAAAATAGAATTTCTTAGAGGATTTTGCTTCTCAATACGTCAGTGTTCATTTTTTTTAATTGGTCAAACGTATGAGTCCTTTTATTCAGACTATTTTTTTTTCATTTCATTTCAGCAAACGATTATTTTAGATGTAACAAATCATCAGATTTCTGTTTCCTTATATAGCATATTTTCCAACTTGCTTAAAAATATTCCTCAAAGCTTGCATGTATGTCAAATATGAATTTTTTTTTATTCTTTCATAGTTTGCTATACTTTTCGTGGACTTCCCCTACAGGAAAGCATTCATTGTCAAGACATGCAATCTAAAACCTTTTTTCTTACGATAAAATTTGCATTCTTTGGGCTGCGTATTTTTCTGTCTCGTCCGAAAAAACATTCATTCTGGAGGCAAAGCGACTAAGTCCGTACTTCCTCCAAACATTATTTTTGTACGTTTTACTAATTCGTCAGAAAAGCAGGTGTTTCCAAACTCCCATAGTGAAAATATCGTATTCCTTTTATTTTATTTAATATATTTTTCCGGCTGCTCAGTGTTGCATGATTCTTCAAACTTTGGTTTATTTTTATGAAACTTCTATTTTTGCTTAGCTTTTTTTCTGATTCAACCTATCAACCTTTTCCTATCGATTTAATTGCTGTTATTTTTCCATTCGACTTTACTTTTGAACAAAACTCTATCTAAAATCTTCAGATGTATTTAAGTCTCTAATGCCGATTCTTCCCTGTTTCAAATAAAGTCATTGTAGGATTTTAGTGCAAATGCCCCTAAATCTTTAGAACTTTCTTCCTTTTTATAGTTAGATACTAATTCCTCTAGGTTTACATTAAAACATGAAAGAAGAATGTTTTTCCGCTCTCTCCAGTGTGTGAGCTTTCCCCAAGAAATTAACTTTGGAATCCCCCTCTGTCTACCGGAAACTGACTATCTTCTGCAACTGCTTTCGCGTGTCTACTGCTTGTTGGAAAACCTCATATGACATGAAATCACTTTGATTGGGAGATTAAACTAAATTCTGGTTTTGAACTTTGAACGCAAACTCAAGCTCGCAAAAACATAGTTTTCTGAGCGAACTTAAATTGTCTAAGACGACAAAAATCTAAAACTGATGACTCAATGTGACAGAGCGTTTGAACTTTGCCGTTCATTCCCCATTTAAGAGATCCGCCGTGAACCGCTAGAAGGGGAATAAGTAGACCCTGATTTAGTCCATTGTTTCCAACGAAGGTAGAAAGCTAGTGTCGTAATTCAAAAGCTCATAACTCAAACCTCCCCAGGATTCAATTTCGGACGGACGAATAGTCAGATGTCAATGCTTTTAGACATTGAAAAATAATTCAGACAAATATTTTCATACTTAAAAGTGCTTCAAATCAAAATTTGCATTACTTAAGATTTCCCTTGGTCAATATTTTTTCTGCCTTAAAAACCTCTAAAGGGTTGATTTTTGAAAAAAAAAAAGAAAACGAGTTCTCACAAAAACGTAAAATTTCCCCAGAATTGTATGAGGAACCAAAAAAAATTGATGAAGCTTGAATGTTAAGTCTTTCAAACCATTTCTGTCTCTTCATGTTTTTTTTATTGGATTTATAACGACCACCGTGAGCAACTCAATGGGCTATAACCAGTCGCCCGTCCCTAATTTAGGGTCACTGGTTCCAGGGAAGGGAGAGAGCCAATGCCGTAAGACAAACACAACATCCATGCCTCACCGGGATTCGAACCCGGACCCCGTTCGGACGAATGATCAGAGGCGATCGCTTAGACCACTGCGCCACCGGGGCGGCTCATGTTTCATTCCATAAACTTTCTTCAAATTCCTATATATCCAAGAATTTTGTTAAATGTCTAAGTTCAACTCCCCCAGAAATTTTCTGAAAATGATAGTTTCTCTTTTAAAAAAATTCCAGAATATGAATCCCTGCACTGAAACAAGAAATTCCTATTCAAAGCATTCCATCCCTCTTTCTACTTCAAACACTCTATTTGTAAATCTAAGGAACTATTGTTGTTTTTTATATTCATATATTTTTTCCTCTAACTTTATAAGATATTTTCCCAAAATGTATGTACATATTACAATAATAAAACATCTTACAACTGCTTGATGTTCAATTCACTTCACACTGTCTTAAGGAAATTCTTTCATTTTCTCATATCACATAGACATGATTTTTTCCTTCCCATTCACTTCAAAGACTTGAGATCAACTTAATGGAGCCGCCCCGGTGGCGCAGTGGTCTAAGGCGCTGGCCTCTGATCATTCGTCCGTAAGGGGTCTGGGTTCGAATCCCGGTCAGGCATGGATGTTGTGTTTGTCTTCCGGCACTGGCTCTCTCCCTTCCCTGGAACCAGTGACCCTAAATTAGGGACGGGCGACTGCTTATAGCCCATTGAGTTGCTCACGGTGGTCGTTAAACCTCCAATCAAAAAAAAAAAAAAAAAAAAAACTTAATGGAGTCCTTTGAGAAAAACTTTCATAGGAAAGCATAAATTTACTGAAAATGTTAGTTTTTCTTAAAGATGTCATAAGAATAAGAAGTTTTTCACTGAAACAAGTTTCCCCTATTCAAAGCATTAAGTGGCTCTTTTCGCGTCAAATTTTGTATTTCCTCATGTAAACTTTATTCTTTTTTCTAATTCATTTCGTCTTTCGTTTCTTGTTTTTCTTTATATAATTAAAACTTCTTTTCTTAATCTATTTTTCATAAAGTATCATTCTTTTGAGTTGATTTTTTCTCTCTTTTAAATATGTTCCTAAGTTCATATGGAGAAGGGTTTAAATTTTGTTTGAAAGATGTTTGCAAAGATCGTTTTCGTAAAAGTTGAAAATTCCAGAATAAGAGGCTTAGGGGCAGTTTTGAGAAAATACGTTTCATTAAAAGCCTGGAAATTCCCATAGAATAACATGGGAAAACTAGCATGCATAAAAAGACTGTTTTTACTTCTTTCCATTTTCTACCTTATCTGTTTTCAACTTTTTCGAAAACGATCTTCAACAGATTTTTACTCGTTTCGAAACAGTCTTGTTATGCATGCTAGTTTTCCCATTTTATTCTATGGGAATTTCCCTGCTTTTAATAAAAAGTGTTTTCTCAAAACCGCCCCTAAGAAAAAAATGAAGTGTTCCATTTTTAACCCTAGGAAAGAATGTACTTTCTCGAAACGAACCTTATCTATTTTCAACTTTTACGAAAACGATCTTTGCAAACATCTTTCAAACAAAATTTCAACCCTTCTCAATATGACTTATGAATACATTTAAAAGAGAGAGAAAATCAACTCAAAATAATGATACTTTATGAAAAATACAGTAAGAAAAGAAGCTTTAATTACATAGGGAAAAACAAGAAACGAAAGACGAAATGAAGTAGAAAAAGAATAAAGTTTACATGAGGAAATACAAAATTTGATGCGAAAAGAGCCACTTAATGCTTTGAATAGGGGGAACTTGTTTCAGTGAAAAATTTCTTATTCTTATGATTTCTTTAAGAAAAACTGACATTTTCAGTAAATTTATACTTTCCTATGAAAGTTTTTCTCAAAGGACTCCATTAAGTTGATCTCAAGTCTTTGAAGTGAATGGGAAGAAAAATAACATGTCTATGTGATATGAGAAAATGAAAGAATTTCCTTAAGACAGTGTGAAGTGAATTGAACATCAAGCAGTTGTAAGATGTTTTACTATTGTAATATGTACATACATTTTGGGAAAATATCTTCTAAAGTTAGAGGGGAAAATATATGAATATAAAAAACAACAACAGTTCCTTAGATTTACAAATAAAGTATTTGAAGTAGAAAGAGGAATGGAATGCTTTGAATAGGAATTTCTTGTTTCAGTGAAGGGATTCATATTCTGGAATTTTTTTTAAAGAGAAACTATCATTTTCCGAACATTTCTAGGGGAGTTGAACTCGGACATTTAACAAAATTCTTGGATATATAGAAATTTGAAGAAAGTTTATGTAATGAAACATGAAGAGAAAGAAATGTGTTGAAAGACTTAACATTCAAGCTTCATCAATTTTTTTTGGTTCCTCATACAATTCTGAGGAAATTTTACGTTTTTGTCAGAACTCGTTTTTTTTTTTTTTAGATCAACCCTTTAGGAGTTTTTAAGGTAGAAAAAATATTGACCAATCAGGTCTGCTTATTTCCGTTCTGGCGGTTCACGGTGGATCTCTTAAATGGGGAATGAACGGGAAAGTTCATACGCTCTGTCACATTGAGTCATAAGTTTTAGATTTTTGTCGTCTTAGACAATTTAAGTTCGCTTAGAAAACTATGTTTTTGCGAGCTTCAGTTTGCGTTCAATGTTCAAAACCAGAATTTAGTTTAATCTCCCAATCAAAGTGATTTCATGTCATATGAGGTTTTCCAACAAGCAGTAGACGCGCGAAAACAGTCGCAGAAGATAGTCAGTTTCCGATAGACAGTGGGGGGATTCCAAAGTTAATTTCTTGGGGAAAGCTCACACACTGGAGAGAGCGTAAAAACACTCTTCTTTTATGTTTTGATGTAAACCTCGAGGAATTAGTATCTAACTATGAAAAGGAAGTACGTTCTAAAATTTAGGGGCATTTACACTAAAATCCTACATTGACTTTATTTGAAGTAGGGAAGAATGATAGGTTGAATCAGAAACAAAAAGCTAAGAAAAAAACGAAGTTTCATAAAAATAAACCAAAGTTTGAAGAATCATACAACACTGAGCAGAAGGGAAAATATAATAAATAAAATAAGGGGAGTACGATATTTCCACTATGAGAGTTTGGAAACAATTGCTTTTCTGACGAATTAGTAAAACGTGCAAAAATAATGTTTAGAGAAAGTACGGACTTGGTCGCTTTGCCTCCAGAATGAATGTTTTATCGGACGAGACAGAAAAATACACAGCCCAAAGAGTACAAATTTTATCGTAAGAAAAAAGGTTTTAGATTGCATGTCTTGACAATGAATGCTTTCCTGTCGGGGAAGTCCACGAAAAGTATAGCAAACTATGAAAGAATAAAAAAGAATTCATATTTGACATACATGCAAGCTTTGAGGAATATTTTTAAGCAAGTTGGAAAATATGCTATATAAGGAAACAAAAATCTGATGATTTGTTACATCTAAAATGATCGTTTGCTGAAATGAAATGAAAAAAAAATAGTCTGAATAAAAGGACTCATAAGTTTGACCACAAGTAAAAAAAAACTTACCTATTGAGAAGCAAAGTCCTCTAAGAAATTCTTTTGTTTTCTGAGGGTAGGAAGCAACTAGGATGGGAGAATCGGTTTCAGAGGGTGGGAGAAGATATTTTGTTTTAGCATATACCAAATATGTATGAACTCCATTTTGTTGTTAATATGATAGTGAACACGAAATCTCTCACTCACAGACAAGCGTCGCGCGATCTTTATCCTTATTCTTAGTTGGAACATATTGCATCTCTACCGTTCTTATCTTACAATCAAAGCTAGAGGTGCCATCGATTCTGCACGCTAAAAGCTACCAATGGGTTCAGACAATCTTAATCACTAGACCGTATTTAATTTGGTAGGAAGCAGGCTCTTTCATTCTCCGATTAAAAAGAAAGAGAGGGGCGCCATCGCTTCTGTTCGCTAAAAGTGCAGCAAAAAAAATATCTACTGTTGCTAACACTTAAAATATATTAAAAAAACAAAAGAAAAAGAAAAATTAATAAAGTTCTGCAAAATATCGCTAGACTGAGTCGCTAGAGTGATTCATTCGTTACATCACATAACAACAATGTCTATTAAATCTCGAGAAAATAAAATTAATAAAATTCCATTAAAGAAAATCTCAAAAAAAAAAAAAAAAAAAGTTCTGCAAAATATCGGTAAGAGCCACCACCATCGTTGGGGGGGGGCATCGCGATCAAAGTAGGGACCCTAAAGTAGCAATGGGCTAGGCTAATTGCTGGAAAAACTGACCATCTTTTGATGAATGAAATAAAAGACTGGACATTAAGGAACAGGAAAACACCCAGAAGACGACCACGTGGGAAATCGGTGCTTGAAATCCAAAAGCATGCCGGAGTGACTCAAGAAAGAGAATTCCTCAAGGAAGAGTTGTTGAAGAGACTTGGGTAGACCTTCATACAAGTCTATCCAAGTCTCTATGAATACTTGTCACGTTCTTTTAGCCATTCGTTCATCCAACACCGGCGCTTAACATGGCGTTTCGTCCCTAGAGCTAAAATTGCAGTTAAACACCCTTTTCTTTGTACATACATTCTCGAATGCCGACAAATTCGGTGTACTCTCCGTGGTGAATCGACTGGTACTGAAATTATGACCCTTAGTAGTGAGTGTGTGAGGTCTTAAAATAATCAAGGAGTAATGAAGGCGCCGTAATAAAGTGCAATACTGACAGTATTATTGAAAGTGTAACGTCCGCTTAAGATTTTTTTTTAATGGAGGTTTAACGACCACCTTGAGCAACTCAATGCGCTAGAGGTAGTCGCCCTCCCCTAATGTAGGGTCACTGGTTCCAGGGAAGGGAGAGAGCCAGTGCCGTAAGACACACACAACATCCATGCCTAACCGGGATTCGAACCCGGACCCCTTTCGGACGAATGATCAGAGTCCATCGCTTAGACCACTGTGCCACCGGGGCGGCCCTCTTAAGATTCAGGTGCGATGCAATTTACTTCAGCAGAAAGACTTCTTTACACAGAATGTAGGTACACTATATTGACAAAAGTCAGCGGACTGCGATCATATCGCATTGTGAGGTGGAGTGCAAACGGTACAAAAACAAGCCATCAGCTGACTGCGATCATATCGCACCGTGAGATTGAGTGAAAATGTCGCGGCGGGAAAGAATTAACTTTAAGAAAGGAAAGATTGTTGGGTGTTATATTAGTGGGTTGTCCATAAGAGAAACCGAGAGGCGTTTAAACATACCAAAGTCAACTGTTTTGGATGTAACTCTGTGGCAATACTATGGAACTGAGCCTTGTTGGTACCAGCAGGATAATGCACCCAGCCATAAAGCAAAGACTGTTACAGCGTGCTTTGACGATAATTCCGTATTGTGTGTAGATTGCCTAGTACAGAGCTCTGATCCCCTGATCTTAATCCCATAGAGCAACTATGGGAGGAATTAGAGCGCCGCATAATAAGTTTGGAACCAAGAGCTACTACTAAGACACACTTAGCGAGAACATTCTGTACTGAATGGAAGCGCATACCTATCGTTGTGTTCCAAAACCTTGTCGAAACCATGTCTCGAAGGGTCAGTGCATCTGTTAAGGTCAAAGGTGGACCAACACCGTACTAACGTATGTCAATAAATGCTATGCTATGTTTCTCTTCTAGGTGTCCGGTGACTTCTGTCAGTATAGTGCATATGCGAAATCTTTGTACAGAAGCTTTGCAGACTTATAGACTGAAGTGCCAGAAAAACTGGTACAGACGAGCTTATGCAAAATACATAGCAACGTCACCTATGCGCGTACTCGGTTGCGTCCGCCAGTGCGTATATAAAGCGATAGACATCCTTGTTAGCTGTCAGAGCTGTTTTCGGCATCAGAATGACAAGTAATAGTGATTTAAACGATTTTCAACGCGGTGTCATAGTTGGCGTTCGTGAGATGGGCCATTGTATTTCGGAGGTAGAAGCGAAGTTCGGATTTTCACGGACGACCATTGCAAGGATGTACCGTGACTGCAAGAATTCCGGCAAAACCTCCAAACTACGATACCAGTGCGGCCGTAAAAAGACATTGGGTAAACGTGACCATCATCGGCTGTCAAGAATCGTTTCACGCGATAGGCGTGCAACACTCTCGCAGGTATCATCGGAATTCAATGCTGGAGCCTCAACAAGCATCAGCGTCCGGACTGTGCAACGTACCCTGCACGATATGGGCTTTGGGAGCCGAGCCCAACTCGAATCCCCTTGATGGGTACATGACACAGACCGATACGCCTCGCTTGGGCACTGCAACACCGCCACTGGACACTTTATGACTGGAAACATATAGCCTGGTCTGATGAGTCGCGTTTCCGACTGTATCGGACAGATGGAAGGATTCGTGTGTGGCGTAAACCCCATTAAGCCATGGTTCCCGCCTGTCAACAAGGAACTGTACCGGCTGGGGGGGGTTCCATAATTGTATGGGATGTGTTTAGCTGGACTTCACTGGGAACAGTGGTACGTCTACAAACGTCTGTGACCGGCCAACGCTATGTGCGCATCCTTTCTGACGAGGTACACCCGTTCATGTCCTGCATTCACGCTGATGGGTTGGTTCTGTTCCAACAGGACAATGCACCTCCACACAAGTGTCGGGACGCCACATTATGGTTAGAGGAGCGTTCATCTGAGTTTGGGGTGTTGCCATTCCTACCCAAGTCCCTAGATCTGAACGTGATAGAACACAATTGGGATGCCATGCAACGCGCTATCGAACACAGGAATCCGAGACCTCGGAATACACCCGAATTGTGGAACGTTCGGCAGGAAGTATGGTGGGCATTGCGTACAGCATATTTCCAGAAGCTAGTAGAGTCCATGCCCCGTTGTATTTCTGCAGTTCTGCACTCCCGTGTGGGGCCTACCAAGTATTGGGCTGGTGTACCAGTTTTTCTGGCACTTCAGTGTATATTGTTTATATCTAAAAGCATTGCAATAACTCCTTTTTATGTCTTTGAGCAAAACTTTTGTTATTTTGCTTCGATAATGTGCAACGACCTAAGTATATGCTTTATGGACGTAAATATCATTGACACTGATTCCACGGGATATTTGTTTCTTTTAGTATGTTGTTATTTTCCCAGGAAAAATCTCCAGAATATGAAGTATTGACGATCTCTTAAAGAAAAGCTTTTTTTTTTTTTTTTTTTTTTTTGCGTTATTATCATTCCAGAGTCCAGAATCTTTGGAAGAATAAAGAACGACTGCGAAATTTAAAGTACCGTTTCGGCAAAACTTTCAGTTCACACAGACTGATTGAGTTTGCAGTTGGTTATTGAAGTTTCCTTCCCCCTCCCCCTCCCCTTTGAAAGACCTGCACGCTTTTGGTCCGAAGTGATTTTCGCGTTTTATTCCTTTTGCATTCCTCACAGTTCTGAGCATCACTATATATATGTTTTTTTTTCTTCACCTGAGAATAAGGGAAAAAGGTACGGACGTGGTCAACGCTGGAAATGGAATTGTGCCCGTTTTATGGAATTCATTTTTCAAATGATTTATATGCAAATTGGGGTTCTGCATGCAAAGTATGATGGTGCAGAAGTTTCCGGTCCCTCCCTAATCTAATAGAGATGAATTAAGTGCATTTATTCATGGATTTCACTTATATTTATTATAATTTTGGGTGAAAACAATTTTGATGTCATGAATGATATAATGGCAACTGCCGTCGCATTTTCCGTAGTTGTAGTGCAGCTCTAGATGCGACTAGGTAAAGATAAAGAAACATAAAAACAAAACAGTAATTTTCTGCACATCGTAGAAAGAAAGAGTATGAAAAAAAAAACAGTCAAACTGCTGCACACAGGTAAAATTACTCGCTACACATTCTTTCACAAAACTCAACTTCATTATTTTTCATCGCTTTAATACAACAAAACAATATTTTCTAAGAAAAGTATAAATGAAAAATTCTTTATCAGGAAACTTTACTCGGCACGTTACATCATTTTGAATGTTTCACAACATACACGTGAAAGATAAATATTCGATGTACGTTTAATAATTCTTTTTCGGCATATAGTATTACTGCAGTTCCTGTTTCGATATTCTTAATGTGTTATATCTCCAATTGGAGTCCACGCTACAGGGACAACTAGTTGGTATTCAATTTTCGTGGTTTCATATGGTTGTTCTTATCTTTGCGAAGGGAAACCATACATTGAGAACATCTGTCGATGAATGCCAAGGGATGAGGCCATTCTGGAAACACAATGCTCTTAAAACCTCTCGTTGTTCCTCCAGCGTGGACACAGGCAGGAGCACCATCCTATCTGAAGAGCCATCACAGGAAATATCCTGAGCCAAACATATGCTAGCTCCAGCCTTCCCGCGCTTATTAATCATTCCTCGTTCATACTCCAGTAAGTTCTTTCTTTACCCCACAGCACGGGCTTTGTACTAGCTAACTGAAACGTCCATAAATATTACACGTCCATAAATATTACACGTCCATAAATATTACATGCCGTCCATAAATATTACACTCCAGTCCGTTATATCAGTGCTTTGTGCTGTGGGAAGCACTTACCCGTGGATCTAGCTAATTAGCATATGTATAATTAACAAAGTTAGAGTTTTCAAAATATAGGAAGCTCTGTAAACGGTAGAGGTGCACGAAAAACGCCCAAAGGTTTTTCATGCTAAATGCTTTTAATCCAACTGTTTTCAAAAGATTTGTTTCATGAGCAACAGCAAAAAAATTGCAACATTGTTTTAATATGTTTGCATTTCGATGTAATGACTACAATTTGTAGGTTATATGCCTTTATTATAAAAAATGTAATTTTCATATCGACATCGTGAAGCCTAAACATGGGATATCTAATTTTAAGTAGCATTGGGTAGTCATCCAAATGCGAAACTATGTACAAAAAGTTTCTTTCTTCTTTTTAAAAATAATAAAATATGATTGTCTAATTCTTAACGTACCAGAAAGAAGTCAAGAGACATAACTTTTTATATTTTCGATAACATGAACATTATCAAAAGAGAAACAGTGGAAAGAAATGTTTCCAAAGGAGTCACAGGGACAAGAAACATTTCTGACTTAATGTGATGGAACAATTTAGAAACTTTAGCAGAGTATTTTAGCATTTGATTCATTACTTCTAGCTAAATAAAACAGTAAATTGTCTACAAAATTCAGTTTTGAACAATATTTGTACGCATTTTATTGCTAATGTCTTTTAAACCAGCCTCGCATGAGTAAAAAGGCAGAGTATAGGAACCAGAGTAGTATACGCCAGTCTACTGCGTCATTTTCCCCGTGGCAACAATTCCGGTCACGTGCCCGTATGGGCGTGGCCCTTCCAAGACTTTGCATCCGATAACTTGACGTCGTACCTCTTCTTTCTCTGACGTAGACGAAGAAACTCTCTTGGCGATGGCAACAGAGGCATGGCAGTTTTTCGTAAAGGTTGATAACCAAACGCTGATTAGAATATTATATATAATTTCCAGTGCTGATATTAAGTAAACATTTATTTCGAGCAAGGAAGTTTTTCGTTCCTCTCTCAACGCTTTCAATTTTTAGGCGTCTGACGTACTGTTATCAGATGTTATTTCTACCATTTATCACACTTGCACCTTAATTCGTGAAAGGAATACGGTAAGCTACGACACAACACACGTACGGTGCAAGAATTAGAAAGTACTACATGAAAACCATTTTACATGTGAACCATTTCCAGGTGTTAGCAATTCGAAGTGCATTTTCACATTCACAGCATTAGACGGCAAGACAGCTGAAATAAATGCTCACATAAGAAAAATTAAATTATTCCTTATGCATAGTACAATTAACCCTTCACGTGGGTTAATAGTACCATTCAAAACTCCCTGCGCTCCCTAAAGAGAAATCTTCACGAAGCAGTCGGATTTTATGAAAGCTACGGCAACACAATGCCTTTTGACCTTCACATCTGAGCAGTACCGACCATAAACCTGTCACTGCTGATAAGCTCTCCCTTCTACATCTTTAATCACTGCTTCCATGACCCAAGGGAAGATGGGGAAAGGCTAGTACCCGAGACTCGGAGATCATACTACTGGGTGGAACCAAGTTACTCAAACACCTTCTCTCTACATTTTTAGGTTCATCGTCATTGTTATACACCCTTTTAGAAGCTAATGTCAGAAGGCATTACTGTCAATCATCCCTCTGAATGACCACTTTGAATATCAAAGCTAAGAATGGGGAAAGCAACGTTTTCAGTTGCACAGGTTCAGCGGCGTTCGTCCCACTTAACCTTCCAGGTGGCAAGCACGCATATACACGTTCGGATATTTTTGTGCCCAAAGCGGCGACGACGCAATAATGCGTTCATCAAAAAGCTGTTCAAAACCGACGAGAACGCAATATTGCGTCGAAAAACTTTTCAAGTTCATAGTGGCGAGAACGCAATATTGCGTCGAAATAATTTTCAGGCTCATAGTGGCGAGAACGCATAATATTCCTCTGAGGTGAGCCCAGAGGAATATATTCCTCTAAGGTGAGCCCGACGAATGCTACAGAAAGACAGAATGTTTTTAGGGGAGTCTCCTGTTACACATGTGACAAAATTCCGCATTGTCTCTTCCAAAGCCCCTGCCGAGGAATAGCCTACATTTGTTAGAGCTGATTTCATCCTATTTTGCTAACCACCAGGTAATTCATTGCAGCCGGCTAAAGGGTTAACATAGATACATTGCGGCAACGATAATAATCTGAATCGATATGGTAATCTGAATCACGCTGTAATCCGACAGACAAATTCGACAGACAAATTCCTACTTTTACTTTCATCATAACAACACGTAGTTTTCTATAAGGTATTTTCCGATCTCAAACTGCCTATAGCTCACTGCAGCATATCTCAGGTTGTCATCTGTTCAGTCTTTTTTGCTGCTGCTTACTTAATGAGATTAGTTCAGCTTGTGTTTTATGATGTCTTTAAAATAGAAATATACCGTTTTATCATTAAAGTGTGAAATCTTTCAAAAGTTGGAGCAGGGTGAGAGTGTAACTAAAATAGCACTAGAACATGTGAAAACACAAGTTTATCCGTTACAGAGATCGCTAGTGCGCCCCCTCACTCCGGAGTAAGTTGCTCCACAAACTAAGCTACACGGACGAGATGTATCGCTGCAGATTTGTAGTCTGGAAAAATGCTTTGCCTCTGTAGTACGTCACAAACATTATAATGTTAGCCTTTGCTCTGAGTTAGCTTTACTGCAACGCTAAAGAGTTAGAGCGCATTATATTTAGTTTCACTGTAACACACTCAGTGCTTAAGTTAACTTTGAATGAACTTTTCGTTGAGACCCGATAGTTTCAATGCAAATTATCCTTGAAAGTCTTAGCTACACACTTCAAGATAATGACCAGGGTTGAGTAACAGTTCTGCACTTATAAACGAAATCCACTTCTTTATTACAGTATATACAGTATCACGTCAATTTCCAACAAGACGTCGGACCACAAATACTGTAAGATACGTTTCAATAAATTTATCAACCAGTAAAAATCGAAAATACGTTAGGCTTCATACAACATAAAACATAAATTTGAGAAACGAATTTCTCCGGAGAAATAATTCTTCATTCACACATGGTAGACATTTAATGCTGATTATGCCTCCGCACAACATCCATAATCACCAAATCATGGCTACAAGAATATTCCATGGGATATTTTCACTGTATTCCATATTTTTACTTCGTTCAGAAAACGAAATATTTCGCTGTCCTGGAGCTCGACCGGAAATCGGGAGGTGCGGGTTCGATTTCCGCTCTAGGACAGCGAAATGTTTCGTTTTCTGAACGAAGTAAAAACATGGAATACAGTGAAAATATGTCAATAATCCGTGGAATATTCCTCTAGCCATGATTTGGTTATTGCGGATATGTGCGAAGGCATAACTAGCATTAAACATAAAACGCAATTCACATATACACCGATCTCTCTCTACATGAACGTAGCTTATTTAGCAACTTATCACATAAATCTAATCACACAAAACGCTCGCTCAAAAGATTGCCTGATAGCATTACATGGCCGTCTCGGTGACGCAGTGATCTAAGCGCTGCTTCTGAATATTCGTCCAAGATGGGTCCGGGTTCAAATCCCGGTGAGGCATGGATGTTGTGTTTGTCTTACTGCTCGGGTTCTCTGCTTTCGTTGGAACCAGTGGCCCTAAATTAGGGACGGGTGACTGCTTAAGCCTATCGAACTGCTCACGGTGGTCGTTAAATCCTCAAACTAAAAAACGATAACATTACATGAAGATTGCCTGAGGTGAGGCATGGATGTTGTGTTTCTCTTACGGCACTGGCTGTCTCCTTCCCTTGAACCAGTGGCCCCAAATTAGGGATGGGCTACTGCTTATAGCCCATTGAGTTGCTCACGGTGGTCGTTAAACCTTCAATAAAAAAAGAGATGGTCTGATAACATTTTCTCAAGATTGCTTAACTTTGCCTGATAAAACAGACGTCGAAATCCTTGAACACAACAGCTCTTATGACTTGATTCTGACTACGTAACTGGTACGTTCACTTGTTGTCAGGTGCTGCCACACACAAATTCGCAGAGCGGAAATCTGTGGCGTTAAGTTTAGAAAAATCTTTATCAAAAAGAAACCAAATTTGCATAAGAACACAGAAAATCAAAAGGAAAATTAAAATAGAGCTACACGTCCCAACCTTCTATCGAGAAAGCTTGTGATTCTACAAAAGAAGCCTTCAGCACTAGAAATATTTGCCCACAAGCAAAATCTGGCCCATGTAAGCGATAAACTTTATAATCAGCAGAAAATCCAGATGTAGAACAAGCAGTTTGATCATAGTTTCTACAACGAAGAGCAGGACAATGTGTTGCATTAGGTTTTAGTGCTAGTAAATGGTGGACATAGACAACTTTTAAAAAAACGACGTAGTATTATTAGTTTGTTAACTGTAACCGGTGAAAAAATTTCAAACGATGAAGCAGTCTTCTCTGAATTAAGAAGCAGTTTGAAGATGAAATAATTAAAAAAACCTTAACCGTGGGCAAGTATCTAATGCTGACGAACCCGGGCTCTTTGGGAAACTTCTTCTTGACAAATCATTAGTGCATGCAGACGAGAAAAATGCCTTGGTCGTAAAATGAACAAGCAATGGACAACGTTGTTTCCGTGTAGCAATGAATTAGAAACTCGTACGTTACGCCTGGTTGTCATTGGAAAAAGTAAAAAAAAAACTTGCATTTAAAAACTTCATATTACCAGTGAAATATTATGGAAGATGATGTACAACAAGAAAAATCTTTTTAGATTGGTTTCATCAAGAATTTGTGTCAAAAGTAAAATTCCCATTTAAAGGCGCAAAACCCTACCATAAGAAACACTACTGCTGTTAGATAATGACTCCATTTGTCGAAAAATTAAAAAAGTGGTGATGGAAAGATTTATGCTGTTTTTACCACCGAAAGTTACTCCACTATTTTAGCTAGAGGATCAATATGTAATCCAGGAATAAAAGCAAGATACAATGCAAAATTTCTATTCACTGTCATAGCGTTAGAGTCTATTGAAACAGCGATCAGCAAACTTAATTTTAAACAAGTTGTCTCTTCATTGACAGACGTGTGGAACAATCTTCCTGAAAAAGTTATCATTTCCTCTTTAAAGAAACTGTGGCCTAGGTCATCAACTTCAAAAGAAGACGAGAATATTAATATAGAAATTCTTAATGAAAACGGAAATTTTATAAATAGAATTTTCTTCTAACACCGCAAACATTTCGGTCTCTGATATCTAAGAAGAAAATGATACACTCTTAAAAATGTTGTGGTAGGTTGCACCAAAAAGTGGTGCGCCGCCGCGGTGGCGCAGTTGTCTAAGCGATGGCATCTGATCATTCGCCCGCGATGGGTCCGGGTTCGAATCCCGGTGAGGCGTTTGTCTTACGGCGCTGGCTCTCCCCTTACCTGGAACCAGTGGCTCTAAATTAGGGACGGGCGACTGCTTATAACCCACTGAGTGGCTCACCGTGGTCGTTAAACCTCCAATCAAATAAAAAAGGTGGTCTGCACTACTTTCTGAGAAAAGATTATCCATTGTGTGGTGCAAACAAAGCCCATCAACATCGCGCGCCTTTGCACCACGTTATGATACAAGGTGGCACCACATTATGATGCAAGTTGCACCATGTTGTTCGGTTTTGTTTGCACCACACAAAAGTGAATTTTTCTCAGAAAGTGGTGCAGCTGGTGTAGCACCACTTTTTCTTGCAACCTACCACAAAAATTTTAACAGTGTATTTGGCATAAAAATTTGTCAGATGGGTAAAATACTCAAGCAGGTATGAAAGGGAATGTAAGGGCTGAGAATGTGAGCGATAAAGATCTCGCTGTCAACGGGTGATTTGCACACCTACGGCTTTTGTTTCTCGTTTCAGTGTTTGACGAGCACTATAATCAGTGGCTCGTCCCTAAGTTGGAGCCACTGGCTTTAGGGAGGAAGGGTAGCCGTGGAAGAAGGCAACCACTCATGCCTCAGAGGGAATCGAGCCCGGTCCCAACTCTGACGACTGGCCAGAAACTTACCCCTCTGACCACTCTGTCACTGGGGCGGCTCGTATGTTTTGAAAGTCTGAAAACGAAAAACAAGCACATTGCCCATGTGTCTTGAGTCCAGCATACCTGTCGATTGGTCAGTATTCATCGCCGCGCAGCTGCAAACAAACTGCACAGATGGACAGATACAGACCATCAGCTGAGGCATCGTGGTATGGCAATTGTTCTCATAGGCATCACTGATTCTTCTTATCTATGCTGAATACAGCAGATCCTACCTAGATACTGTTTCGTGAGACTGTGTACCAAGATGGGTCTGAATAACCCCCGTGTCATAAGGCCTGCATTGTTCAAGAATAGCTCGAGAATCATATCCAAGCATTTCGCATGCTCCGCTGGCCTTCAAATTTCCCAGACTCGAAACCCATCTAACAGTTGTAGGATGCAGTGAAATGAAGAATTCGCTGGTCCACTCCAGTGCCTCGCTCTGTAAAGGAACTCCGGACTTCACTCTGGTGCAGAACAGATTAGTACATCTTCCGCCGTCTAGTAGAGTTGATGCCGCGGTGGGTGCAGGCGGTCATCTGCGGCGAAAGGCGGTCAACATGCTATTATACTAAGAGTCAACCTAAGAGTGAACCACTATGAAGGGCACGAAATAACTACCTCCGCTACGAAAAATAGTCCCTAGCATTTAGAGCGAAGAGCGCCAGAAATATTGCTTAGAATACATTTTTGTTTGCTCAACAGTTTATCAGACAAAATTGTTATCTAAAAAAATTCTAGAAGCTAGAGAACGTTTTAGAAATACATTTATTCTGAGAAGTTGGTAAATCAAGAGCTTCGCACTTTCGGCTATTTCTGCCCACTTGGGATACTACTCAGACAGGGGGAAGGGGTGGAAGATCTGTCCCAACATTAACAACACAGAGACAATAAATTGACAATCGGCGAAACTCGAAGGCAGTAGGGGAAGCAGTTCGGCCTCCACCAGACCCCCACTAACAATCCCTACTGCTTGTGAGATGTGTGTGTGGGGGGGGGGTCAGAAAGGAAACAGTAGAAGAGCACATTAACGTAGATGGATGCCGTTTTTGCTTTCCACGACGAGATGTGATAAGGCTCTCCCGCCTTTCCCGGTAGTTCGCTTTTAGGGTGAATTGGAGTATAGGTTGGTGATCGTAATATTAGGGCTCGTGAATGAACTTTCGCCGTTCGCAGATAGATACAACTTACGAAAATTCTGAATTTTTCAATTTTGCTAACATATGGGGTTTATACACACACATCATCATCATCATCAACCATGATTAATCAACTGCTGGATGAAGGTCTCCATAAGCATCATCCACAAATTTCTGTCTCAAGCTAGTCTCCTCTATGCTTTAAAGTTTCACCTTCCACAAGATTGTCTTCTGGGTCTTTTCCAGTCCTTTGGTATTTAGTTTAGTATTTCAGTTGTCCACTGATGGTTAGTTCTTCTAGCAAAATGTCTAGCAAATTACCACTTGAGGGACTTCACTTTGATCATGATGTCATCAACTCTTGTCATTTTCCTGATCCAAGAGTTCCTCTTTCTATCTTCCCTATTTACATCTTTCTCTGCTTCCTTCAGTAGTTTACAGCTTCGGGATGACTTTTTCGGTTAAGGTTCATGTCACCGATCCATAAGTAAGAACTGGAGGGAAGATTTGATTAAACAGTTTTCTCTTAAGACATAATGACAATTACTCTTAGAATTGTACTGTTTCTTCCAAATGCTCTCCAACCAAGCTCTTTACGCCTATTAATTTCTTCTTCGATGTTGCTCTTGATTGATAGCAGTTGTACAAGGTAAAGGTAGGCATCGGTTACTTCTAGATTTGCTTCATCAATCGCTTAATCTTCAATTATTGCAAAGTCGTTGCATATCAATTTTGTTTTCTGCAAGTTAAATATTAGCCCACTTCTTTAATCTTGTCGGCAAGTTCCTGGACCATGCTCCGTAGTTCTGTGGAGATATTTGTAAAAATGGCTATGCTGTCAGCAAAACGAAGGAGGTGGGATAAATAATCTCCACTAATTTTTATTTCCTTCTTTTGCCCAGTTCAATGATTGAAAAACACTCTCCATTTGAGCATTGAAAAGATATGTATATACCTACAGAGACCCTCAATATACAAAACATTAGAGATACCTACCTAATGGCGTGTTGGTCCTCCTCTAGCGGGAATCACAGCCTGTACACGCCGAGGCGTCAACTCCACCAGATGCCACAGGGTTTCTAGAGGTACTGCCAACCACGCCTGTGGTAGATTGTCCTCAACTCCTTCCGATACGTCGACCCAGGATCCATAGCATCCCAGAAAGCTTCTTCATCCCGGAATTTTTGGAGCCACTGGATGGTTTCAAACTCAGATGAGTTTTCCTCGAGCCATGCCTGGATGGTTGCGGCTTCATGGGGTGGCACATTGTCCTGCTGGAACAGACCATCGGCCGCAGGATGCGTGGCCATGTAAGCGTACAAGTGACCAGCCGGCACATGCTGGTAGCGCGTAGAGGATAATGACCTCTCCAGACACACTAAGGGACCTAATGTGTCCTATGTGAAGGCTTTCCAAACCATCACAGAGCCACCACCGTCTTGAACAGAGCCGACCTTGGCGCGACGGAGCCATGACCTGTAGACGTCACACCCGCACCCTCCCGTCGATTCGGCACAGCTGAAAACGGGATTCGTCTGACCACACGACGAAGCACTAGTCTGCAGAGGTACAGTTTTGATGTTTCCGGCACAAGGAGAGGAGTAATTTCCGATGACGAGCAGTCAACAGCGATACACGAGTAGGGCGTTGGCTCCCGTAGTCCATGGTATGCATTGTGTACCATACAGTTCACTCGCTGTCGCTGCTTGGGCCTCCGACATTATATCTGGATGTGATTTGCGCAGTCTTTGCCAAGAGGTCGGTCAGTGCCATCCTGGATAGTCTACTTCGACCAGGGCATCAATGGCGTGTGATCAGCCACCGCTTGTTCTCTGGACATTGGTACATCCACCAGTGGTATAATTGCGGTATGCGTTTGATACGGTGGCCCTTGGGAACCTTGGGGTTCTTACCACTTGGGCGATAAAATGACCCATCAGCCTTGCGCTGATAATGAGTCCACGATCAAAGTCTCGCAGATCACCACGTTTACTCCATGTTCGTTTATTGCGATACACAGTTGCGACGCCCTGTTGTCCGCGCATTTATCACCTGAATTCAGTTTAGGTCTGTTCCACTCTGAGCGGGGATATCCCATGTCAACTGCCCATCCCCCTACCTCTAATGTTTTGTCTACTGAGTGCATATACGTATATAAAGGTTGGTTCAAAACATTATTTGCATAATTCATGGCTACAAAAATTTTACTAGAAGAGAAGGAAATTTCAGTTAAGGAGTTCGAAGGCAGGGGAACACAGGAAACAATATTATACAAACTAGGAATATTACTTTCAATTTTATCATAAAACCAACGGAACAAGACCTGGAATATACAGGGTGTCCATAAAGTCTCCCAAGCATTACAAAAATTAGTGTAAAGAATGTATTACAGGTACAAGAAAGGGATTTCACTGCAATGGTGGTGCACAAGTAAAGTTTTTCTCTCCAGTGTCAGTACACCTCCACATGGGCACCATTTGTGGCTCGGAGGATATCGAAGTGATATTCGATTTTACGCCATGTTTTGCTTAACATTTCAGCAGATACAGAACCAATGACTTCCTTTAGTCTTCTCTTCCAACGTCTCGACATCCGGAACACTGCTAGAGTAAACTTGGTCTTTCACATAACCCCACAGGAAAACGTCTAGAGGGATTATGTCCGGCGATCGAGGTGGCTATGTCATGAGACTGTCGCAGCCAATCCATCTGTTCGGGAATGTGGCATTCAGGAGCTCTCAAACCATTATTGACCAATGTAGTGGGGCACCGTTTTGTTGGAAAATAACCGAAGGTTAAAGTGCATGCAACTGTGGAGATACAAAATGTTCCAGTATGTCCATTTACACGTTACATGTTACCGTAGGCTCTGTAAAAAAGAAGGGTCAGATGATTCTGTCATGCATCAGGCCGCACCATACGTTCGCTTTCGGGCTAGCCTTCTGTTGTTCGATGACAAAATGGGGATTTTCTGATCCCCAGATTCGCCCTTTGTGCCTATTTACTGTACCAGAGACATGGAATATGGCTTCATTTGAGAAACAGACACGGTGAAGACAATCACTATTATGAGCTATGCGCTGCAACATCTCCGTCACAAACGCAGCACGGCGAGGCCAGTCATCAGGCTGAAGAGCTTGAAAGATCTGTACCTTATTAGCACACAGATGAAGGCGTTTGTGTAAAATTTTGTGAACCGTGGAACGGATAATCTTAGTTTCCAGCGAAGCACGACGAATGGATTTCCTGGGGCTTCCCAGAAATGTTTCCTGAACAGCTGCAGCTGTCTCTTGTGTAACCGGTAGTCGACCCGCTCGGGAGCGATCGCCAATATTACCCGTCGTTTTAAACTTTTCATAGTATTATTTTTTGGTCCGGTGGTGATCGTCTGTACTCTTTTCTGAAATGATGCTGGACAGTAACCGCCGATTTGGTCTCATGGAACCACAACACGCACGCCGATTTGGTCTCATGGAACCACAACACGCACGCCGATTTGGTCTCATGGAACCACAATACGCACGCCGATTTGGTCTCATGGAACCACAACACGCACGCCGATTTGGTCTCATGGAACCACAATACGCACGCCGATTTGGTCTCATGGAACCACAACACGCACGCCGCTTTTTCTTGCTTGGAAGCCATTATCGATGGAATGCTCCACTTATGCGCTCACCTGAAGAGCAGAAAGAAACTTTATGAGTGATGCTATGTTAAGTTGTAAACCATTTTATTTTAACTTACATAGATTTTTTTTGATTTTTTTTTGTAATATTGGAAAGACTTTATGGACACCCTTTATATCTATGTATAGCCCTTGTCTGCCATATATTGTTTTTATTTATTCATTAAACTTCCATGTGTGATCTACAGGTGTTTCCTTTATTTCGGAAAACCTAAATCTATCAACTGCGCTTCCATATACCTTAGTAGAAAATCTTAATCTCTTACTATTGAAAAGTGCACGAGGATATGCAGTGAAAGCTTTCGGACGTAAGTATTTATGTGGCACAAATTTAATGATATCTTTTAAATAAAGCAATACTTCTCTTGCTGTAGTGTCCTACCCATAATGAAAGACTTTAACAGATGCAGAATTTATTTACCGAAAAATTAAATCCCTTGTAATCGTAGCTAATATTCTGCAATTATAAAGAGAAATGTCGGAACGCAATTTTCGCAAAACAGCTTCATTGCCCAAATTCGTCTCCGAAGGATTAACGATTTATTTCATCAAATATAAATGACAGAATAATACGATTACTCAATAAGATAAAACATCCAAAAGAAGCGATGAAAGGAATATCAAAGAATTTTACGTTATTCTGTAATGAGATCGATAATTAGATTATATTCTTTGAAATGAAGATAAACATATGCTGCAGCCCCCCCCCCCCCCTCCCGCGTCTCTTTGTGCTTCTGAAGGAAAGGGTCGTCGCCGGATTCCGGGAGCAGTGATTTATTCAAAGGAAGGATAATTTTCCTGCTCGGAAACGACATAATTGGGGTCTGTTGTGCTTACGCTAATAATGAGAACTTTCTCTTTAAAGTCCATCTGGGAAACATCCTCGGTGTTTTCGTGCAATGAAATTTGTCAGGAAATATGGGAAGTGTCGATTTCATGCGCGGTTCTTATTTGAAACAGATAAGGTACGTCGTCTTCGCGGTTCATCGAAATGTGAAACGGCATGTCGTTTATTACTCCCACTGGCAAACCTCGTGCTCTTACACAGGTTTTATTTTAGGAGGGTATTATTTCAGTTTTATTCATACTGTGAACTGCCAGCCAGTATTTCAGCTTTAGGGCAAATATTTTGACATGTTTTACTGATGAATGAGGATCTTTGCGTTAAAAGGAAAATGAAGAAGAAGAATTTCAAAGATCGAAAGTCCCGTGTTTGAATGCATCATCTGCCCACGTGTAGGAACATTGTTTGAGTTTGACCAAGCGTTTCCTTTTTTTACAAAACAATGTCTGCACTAAAAAGACGAACCACTGTTCTCGGCATTTGGTGAGAACACAGCTTTTGCGGCTTCAATCACAGTCGTATGCCCCGTTCATGCCCACTTGAAGCACAAAGGCCGTTCCATAAAAACTGAGATTATTTTTTTATTTTTTTTTATTTGGCAAATGTGCGAAGGGGGAGAACAACTACGCAGACGGCTATCTGTATTAAGGAAATATCTATAGCAACAGTTTTCAGCCGTGGCAGACGATTCTGGTTTTGTTATTGCGCAGTTGTTTAAGGTACGTCAACATTTCGTCATACAGCTATGGAGCTGAGTGTTTCAGAGTTAAGAAGTGAAATGCGTTGTGCGATAAAATTTTGCAATCGTTTGGCTAAAACGGCTACAGAAACAGTTGATTTAATGAAAAATGCTTACAAAGATAAATGTTTGGGTGAGTCAACAATTTTTAGATGGCACCATGATTTCAAAAAAGGACGTTTGTCGGCAGAACTCGCTCCTAGGTCTGGTCGACCCGAAAGTTTTGTTATGGAGCGTATTGTTAACACTGTTTATGCAATCCTGCAAAAAGATCGACGAATGGTGTGTGAAGACAAAGCGGCGTGAACTAATATTTCAAAAACATGGGCATTCCGTATTCTACGCGACATATTACTGCTGCATCGTGTGTGTGTTCCAGATGGGTACCACATCACCTGACGAGAGAACAATTGTCAGCCGGTGTTCAGGTGTGTCATGAGTGGAAACAAATGATTGCAAAGGATCCAAACTTTCTAAACACAGTAATAACAGCCAATGAAACATGGGTCCACTATTTAGATCCCCTCACGAGGCGCGGAACGAGTGTCTGGAAACACACAGGTTCGCCTCCTCCGAAAAAGGTCCGCCAAACCAAATCAGCTGGGAAGGTGATGATGACAATTTGCTTTTATCATAAAGGTGTATTCTTCCAGCATGACGTTCCTCCACAAATTACTGTCAATGCTGAGTATTACATATCAGTCTTGAAGCGTCTGCGACGGCACATATCGATTAAGCGACGGGAACTGGTGGGCAAATTGACCCTACACCATGATGACGCCCTCCAACATGTGGCTGCTTGTGTTCAACAGTTTCTAACGAAATGCAGTATTGAAATCATGCCACAGCCTACCAATCGTGTCCTGACTTCGACCCGTGCTATTTGTGGTGGTTTTCCAACAATGAGGGAGAAGTTCCGTGGGGCAGCATTCAACACATATGCCAACGTTATTCAAGGGCACGCTAAAGCAGCTTCCACAAAATGCCTTCGCCACATGATTTGAAAAGTGGACTGAACGATGGGACCGTTGCATATCATCCGAGGGAAGATACTTTGCGAAAGAATAACATACATTTTGCTAAACCTATACTTCTTCATTTTGTGTGACTTTACTCTAAAAGATGTTCAAATCCTCTTCGGTTTGAGAGCACAGTATGGGAAACAGATCTTTGGAAGTGTGGGTGATTGGTACATCAGGATTACGTAGGTTATTGAAAGGTCGCTACCCAACTACATACACATACACTCCCGGTATCTACCACCACATTAGTATCTTCCCAAAGTTTGATCTAAGGTAAGAGACAAATGAAGTGTGTCACTCCACATACGAAAGTCGCATAAAGTACTTAACTGCAGATATAATTATTGCTGAAAATTTGGAAGATGTGAATCATACTCGGACGCTATCCGGGAGACGCGGATTCGATTTCCGCTCCAGGACGACGAAATTTTCAAGTTTTCGGATTTTATCTGACTTAACATCCATGTAATATTTACACCAATAAACGGATTCACATCTTCCAAATTTGTATCGTACAATGATGTAATCCCGTATTTCATTTTCATTTATTGTTCAAAATGGTGTGTGCTCGGTATACACTAATGGTACTCAAGTTCGAAAAGCAGGTAAAACGCCTGCCTGTTTCTTTTCAATACCTAAAGAGGACTAAACTAGAGGAAAACATATTTCTGAGTTGCAAATAAAGTGCCTGAGTAGTCCACTGTACCTAAAAATCCAAGACACCCAGTATGGCAAAAGTGCACAAAGGATTCGCACCACCCCAAAATATTCGAGACATAGTCTTCAGCTGGAAAGATTACATAGGAAGTGTCTTTCGAGATTCAAAAGAAGCGATTCGTTTGATATTTTCTGCTACCCGGTGTGATACCTAATGTTCAGTGTTATAGTAGCTGATTTCTCAAGTAATGTTCACGTAGCAATCGCAAAAATGCCTGGAAAACTGCCAAATTCAGCTGCTTCAAATACAGGCTGTAAATATTTTTGTTCCCTTTTTACCCGACTTATCTCTGGAATAGTTTGTTCCACCAAAAATTGCATTTTCCAGTAGTACTGTAAGTTGAGGAAGACATCACTAACAAGACTGATTATGCCAGTATCACTGGCCAACTTCCTAAAGCTTGAAAAAGCATGAATTTAATTATTTTCCTAGGTGTTATAATTGTTTGAACACAAAAAATTAAGCATACCATCAGTGTTCATTTCGTTTTGATTCTTTTGCACCGATTTATGGCTCACTGTTTTACGGACAGATACACATCTGGTTTGAGAAAAAAGTTGCTTGGGGAGCTTTTCCATGTAATAAACTAGAAGAGTTCATTTTTTTTTTCTAAGTAAATAGTTCCCCTCCGTGAAAAATGTATAATTTACTTTTTCAATGAAAAATGATAAGTGTCTTATTTACAGAGTTGTGCCTTTTCTTTGGCCACTGAAGTATGTTTTTTGTTAAAGCATTTGTTTCGAAAACGGTGTTTCAGCTGTCTCTATTACCCCCTTGATTTTAATTAATACATTCTGTAGATATTTCTTTATAAATTGTGATGTACTAAGAGGCCTTTTTACAGTAGTCCAATGGCTCATCAGATTAGTTTAACTAATTTGATCAACAGCGCAGCTCCTCTTTACTAGCTGAATCAAATATGCATGATAATTTATTTCGGCTTTTGTAGCTCGTATGTTTGTCATTTGTGTTGGTCTAAGTCTAAGAGATGAAGTATTACTTTCCACTTTCTTACATTTGCCGCTTTCCTTTACGGTATGCGTTTTTAAGGCTTGAGTTTGGGCACATTTTTGAATCAGTTTTGTTTCTGTGTTTTCTAGATGGTGGAAATTCATGCTAATTGTGGATATGATATTTTTTAATTGTCGCTTTGAGTTTTTTGAAAGCTGCGTGTTTTACTTTGATGTCAGTGTTGTGTTTCTTAGTCAAGTGTTATTGTTGATATTAACTCACGTTCGTCACCTTGTGCTAAAGGATATTTAGCTGAATAAAGACTAAACGTAGGTAACCTTTTCTAAAGTTATTTGAGTGACTCCTCATTCGCTTGAAAGTGAAGTTATCGAGAACTGATTTGTGTAGTGTTTCGACAGCGCAATATTCAACAAACATTACAACATCGAGGGTGTTACCGCAGTAACGTCGCTTGAAGGAAAATTACATAAAATGTAATCTCTTGTATCAACACATACCTCTTTCAACCCAGACCTTTAAAGGGTTGGTAAAGAGTTTTGTGACGTTCCATTTTCTCTTAGTCATTGTTATGCATTCTCGCGAGCACTGGCACTATTTCGGTTCTCCTAAAGTAACATTTCTTGAGCCTTATATGCGCAGAATTATGAGAATTATACTATAAGAATGCTGAACCAAAGCGCAAATGTAGCAGTGCTAAGTAGTTATGCCAGAATTATGCTAAGACTGATAGGTGTTTGTGTGTAAGGTAATCGTTAGCTGGGAACCGCAGTGTTTCTGTAGTGATCGAGTGTCCTTGATGTTGTATTTCATTGAGTCTTACAAGATACAAGATCCCAAGACATGTATTCGGTTGGTGCGAATGAAATGTCCGACAAAGGACCAGCACACGTGGACGGCGACAACGAAAAAGTAGGACAACTTACGTAGGCAAAATAATCCCCCTCGGCATTGACACATAGTTGCCATCTGTCCGGCAAGGCCATGATCCCGGAACGAAAAAAGTCTTGTGGCTGGGACCCTAAGAAGTTATCAACTGCAAGTTGAACCTCGTTGTCTGTCGTGAACTGTTTCCCGGACAGGAAGAGATCCAGGCGACGAAACAAATGATCGGAGACAAGTCCGAGTAATAGGCTGAATGAGGCAGTGCTTCATAGCCCAAGGCACTTAGTGTCAGTATCGTTCGTTGTGCGACATGAAGGCGGGGGTTGTCCTGGAGCAAAAGAACACCATGTCTGTTGACCAAAGCCTGTTGTTTCTACAGCAGTGTCCGGCGCATCTGCTGTAATTCTGCACAATAGCGTTCTGAAGTGATGGTTTGGCCTCTTGCCAAGAAACTCCGATGAATTATCCCTGCTGGGGACCACCAGACAAGGAGCATCATCTTCTTGGTGTGTAGTTGTGGCTTAGGATGCCGTGCAGCAGGCTGTGCCTTGCTTAACCATTGCGCAGACCTTTTCCGATTATCATAAAGAACCCACTTCTCGTCGTAGGTGACGATTCGATGCAGTAGATGTTCCTGTTTATTCCTGGCAAGCAGCGACGTGCAGATTTCCAAACGCCGAGTCTCGTTGGCAGTTGTCAACTCATGCTGCAGCCACAAGTCCAGCTTTTTTACCTTACCCAGCGCAGCCAGACGCCGAACAACTGTCTTGTTGTAGACGCCTACCTCTGCCGCTATATGACGACACGTTTTTCGGGAGTCCGTTTCAACCACACGTAACAGAACATCGTCAAAAACAGCAACAGGTCCGTGACCACGTGCTTCGTTTTGCAGGTCCCTATCTCCGCTTCGAAACTTCACAAACCATCGCCGAATGGTTCGTTCGTTGGCTGTATTCTTTCCAAACGCTTTGTTAACGTTTCGAGCGGCAATTGCTGAAGCATGGTCAAGTTTAAATTCATACAAGAAGATGACTCTCAAATCCGGCGTCAAACAAACCACGCCTGAACTTTGTTCTTTACACACGTGCTAGCTATTTGTAGTAACTCCGTGACGTAATATCCGCAACACCTGTGGGTGGTTCCATTCCGCTGTGGTGGGGGCCTGTCTCCACTGCTCGTTCGCGTCGGACATTTCATTCGTAACAACCCAATACCATGGTCAGAAGAAACGAAGTTGCGGAAGTGCAAATCCTGTCTTCGCATTATATTTTCGGCGGTGAGCACGGAAATCTCGGTTACTTCCAACTGTTGATGAAAATCAAAAGACTTCACCTTCTTAACTCACATTACCTAGAGAGCGAAAGGTTACCCAGGATATGCCTGGAACTCTTCCCCAAGATGTATAGCTCTTTTGATATTAGAGTTCCAATTCATGACTCCTTTAAGTTAATCCTAGGTGCTCTGCATCCTATTGGATGAAGAGCTTTAATTAAATATTTAGTTACTCTTGAATACCTAAATACTTAAATCTAACACCTCACTTCAATTCAATTCAATTCAGTTTATCTAGTTGTTACATTAAAATCAAAAATACGAAGTAATATAACAACAGTGTAGGCAATCGTAACAGCAAGGGAGATATGGGAAAAGGCCACAGAAGTCCTGTCAAGGCCCTGATCTCCTTGTACAAATATAGACAAGACAGAATTACACCTGAAAGCATGACTCATAACATGCAAAGATAGCAGTACAAATTATTGTTAGTAAAGTTTTTCCCTCTCCCCCTTTTTCTCCACTATCCTCCAAACCTTCCCGACTTTCCCACTACTTCGCCCTTTATGTACGCACTTTCCCCTTTTATCCCTTTGACCGTCTTTTCCTTTCTTTTCCCTAATTTTTTTTTCACATTTTCCATTTCATTTCTCTCCTTTTTCCCTTTTCTTTTTATGTTCTTGGTAATCCCAGAATGTAAAGTTTTATTTTTTTTAAATAGATTGGAATTACTTGTTACTGTAAGATCATGAGGTAGAGAATTCCAAAATTGAGTCCTATTATAACTTAGAGACTGTTTAACATACTGAGTCCTGCGAAAAATTGGTCTCAGTTGAGATCCACTTCTAGTATCATAGAAGTGGATCTAGGTAAGGAAATTTCAGTTAATGTATGATCTACAATAAATCAGTTTTATTCAACTAGTTAACTTCAATAGCTAAACTAACAGTGCCAAAGTTTAAAAGCACTAGGACAATAAATATTGACTACGACTTGATTATTGATAACATTCGTTTATTAGTCGCTTACTTCATTTACAAAACAATGTAAAAGGAATGAAGTACAATGCTTTTACAAGAAATGAAGATTTATCGATTGATGGAGAAAAGATGAAGATAACAGATGCGTACGTTTATCTTGGACAGCAGATATCAAGTGGGGGGCACACTGATGAAGAAATTAATTGGCGTATAAAACTTGCCTGGAGAGCTTTTGGAAGAAACATCATAATTTTCAAGAGCAATATGCCATTATGTCTTAAAAGAAAAGTGTTTGATCAATGCATCCTTCCAGTGCTTACGTATGGTGCAGAGACGTGGACCTTAACTAAAAGAGACATACAAAGGCTGCAGCCAACTCAAAGAGGCATGCAGAGATGCATGCTTGGTGTAACCACGAGAGATAAGAAGAGGGACTCGTGGATCAGAAAAATGACAAGAGTGGAAGACATCATGATCAGAGTGAAATCCCTGAAATGGTAATGAGCTGGACATACTGCCAGAAGAACAGACTATCGATGGACAGTCGAAGTTTTAGATTGGATTCCAAGGGACAGGAAAAGACCCAGAAGAAGACCGCATGGGAGATGGGTGGATGAAATTCGAAAGTAAGCGGGAGTAACATGGAGGAGACTGGCACAAGACAGACCGCTGTGGAATTGGCTTGAGGAGACCTTCGTCCAGCAGTGGATCGATAATGGTTGACAATGATTATGATGATAAAAGGAATGGTGTCTTGCTCTCACGATAATAAGCAGGATGTGGACATGCTGACTACTCTCAGTGCAATTCAAGACATTCAACAAACTCACAGCTTTAACATTATTAGTATACCAGTTAAGACACAAAACGCAGCATCATGGAACAAGCACGTGAGGTTAAGCTCGAAGAATATCGCGTCACCTCTCATCCATCTCACACAGTGCAGTGATATTTTATCTATCATCTTCTCCTTTGACCTGCTGCCGGTACTACCATATGAGTAGAAACTATCAAGAGTTCAGATATGACGTTAAGTTCGAAGAATGTAATCGTGAAATAAACAAAATTTGCATAACAGGTTGGAACGAAAAGAAAAAAGTTAAAATACAATACTGTTTGTGAAAATTGCAACACCATGAAGGACTGCTGGTATTAGGTTGAAACTTACAGGATATGTACAACAAGTTTGGACATGCAAATAATTAAAATGTCAGTGAAAGTGCACATGCGGTTTCGGAGTAGCGCCCTCTGAACTGTTCGGTCTTGCGTATAAAGAGCTAGCTTAAACGAGATGTTGAAGTCAGTGAATAGCAGACGCTGAGTGGAAAGAGTTTCTTGTGTCTCACTATGCCCCGTCGCGGAAAAGATCGCATTATTAACACCTAACGGACTTTGAGCGAGGAAGGATTGTTGGGATGAAAGAAGCTGGATTTTTCGGCCGTAAAATTTCCATTCATGCGAGACGATATGCCAGTACAGTGATATGGACGTGGCGTCAGTGGACAGATGAGGCTCGGACGCACAGAAATCCGGGAATGAACCGCAAAATCGCGCTATTGAACGGGATAACAGACACCTCTACCGCATGGAAGTGACCGATCGCACAGAGATATCCACGGTGTTGTAGCAGCAGTGGAGCACTGTCACAGGTCAGTCTTTTTCCTCTAGCACAATTCAACATCGTCTGCTTCACAGAGGGGTCACTAGCAGCCCATTGCTGCACATTCTTTTGACCCTCAATCACAGACGCCTCAGACTGCAATGGGGGCTTTAACACAGACACTGGCGGGTTTATTGGCAACATGTCCTGTTTTCTGACGAGTCATGATTCAACTTGATGCACCATGATGGTCGCATACATGTTCGAAGACATCGTGGTGAATAGCACCTTCCAGTGTGCATTTTGCAGTGTCATATTGGCCCAACGCCAAGCGTAATGATTTGGGGCGCCTTTGTATTCCATTCGCGATCTCGCCTGACACGAATTGAGGAAACCCTCAACAGCCAGAGATGCATCAAGGATGTTTCAGAGGCAGGGGTGATGCCTTTCCTTCAGAGTTGCCCTGGCGCTATATTCCAGCAGGTGAATGCTCGGCCACATGTGGCCCGGAATGTCCAAGACCTCTTCCATGCACGACAGATACCACTTCTTACCTGGCCTGCACGTTCGCCGTATATGTCCCCGATATACATGTTTCGGTCATGATAGCTAAGCGGCTGGCCCGTCAAGCGCCTCCGCCAGTCACCACACATGAACTCTGGTCTCGCATAGAAACAGCCTGGCAGGCTTTTTCCCAAGACGATATCAAAAACCTCTTCCATTCAATGCCACTCATGGTAGAGGCTGTTATTGTTGCTCGAGGTGTTTTCACATGATGCTGAGTTTTGAAGCGAAACAAAATCTTGTATAGCTCTACAAATGTAATCAGTCATCTCCTGTAACATGAGGAATCTGTGATACAAATGTCATTTGAATAGAATGTTTCAATTTTCACAAACAGTAGTGTATTCATTCACAACTGTTTGTGAAAATTGAAACATTCTATTCTATGCTGTATTCATTCACAATTGTACATGCATAAACATTCTTACTTCGCTATCTGAAAAATAATTAGGTGCAACGACAATTCCTTCTTTTATCATATTTTATACAACGGCCGTTCCATAAAAACTGAGAGTAAAATCACGCAAAATGAAGAAATATAGGTACAGCAAAATATATGTTATTCTTTCTCAAAGTATCTTCCCTTGGATGATATGCAACCGTCCTATCGTTAGTTCAGTCCACTTTTCAAAGCATGTGGCGAAGACACTTTGTGGAAGCTACTTTAGCGTCCCCTGTACAGCTCGAATAACGTCAGCATCTGTGTTGAATGTTGCGCCACGGAAGTTCTCCTTCATTGTTGGAAAGAACCAGAAATTGCACGCGGCGAGGTCAGGACTGTAAGAAGGCTGTGGCATGATTTCAGTACTGCGTTTCGTGAGAAACTGCTGGACACAAGCAGTCACATGTGGGAGGGCGTTATCATGGTGAAGGGCCACCAGTTCCGGTCGCTTAATCGAAATGAGTCGTCGAAACCAGTTCCGGTCGCTTAATCGAAATGAGTCGTCGAAACCAGTTCCGGTCGCTTAATCGAAATGAGTCGGTGAAGGGCCACCAGTTCCGGTCGCTTAATCGAAATGAGTCGTCGCAGACGCTTCAAGACTGAAATGAAATACTCAGCATTGACAGTTATTTGTGGAGGAACGGCATGCTGGTAGACTACACCTTTACGATCAAAGAAAAATTATCATCATCACATTTCCAGTTGATTTGGTTTCAAAAACTTTTTTCAGAGGAGGCGAACCTGTGTGTTTCCAGACACTCATTGTGCGCTTTGTGAGGGGGTCGAAACAGTGGATCCATGTTTCATAGGCAGTTATTATTGTGTTTAGAAAGTTTGGAACCTTTGCAATCATTTGTTTCCACTCATGACACACCTGAACTCTGGCTAACAATTGTTATCTCGTCAGGGGATGAGGTACCCATCTGCAACCCACGCAATGCAGCAGTAAATTGTCGCGTATAATGCGGAATGTCGACAAGTTTGAAATATTAATTGACGCCGCTATGTCTTCACACGTCATTCGTCGATCTTCTTGCAGGATTGCCCAAATAGTGTTAACAATAGGCTCCGTAACAACACTTTCAGGTTGACCAGGCCTAGGAGCGAGTTCTGGCAACAAACGCTCTTTTTTGAAATCATGCTGACATCTAAAAAACGTCTCACTTATTATCTTTGTAAGCTTTTTTCATTAAATCAACTGTTTTTGGAGCTGTTTTATCCAAACGATTGAAAATTTTATCTCACAACGCATATCACTTCTTAACTCTGAATCACTCATTTCCATAGCTGTATGGCAAAATGCAAACGTATCTTAAGCAACTGCGCAATAACAAAACCAGAATCGTCTGCCACGGATAATAACTGTTGCCATAGATGTTTCCTTAATTCAGTTAGTCATCTGCGTGGTTATTTTTCCCCTTCGCACTGTTGCCACTCAAACAAAATTACTCTCAGTTTTTGTGGAACGGCCTTTGTATTTTCATCGTAGTAGCAAAACAAAGAAATAAAACCTCTTTAACATTCCAAACATCTAAATAAAGAACGGGAAAGAAATTAAACCCCTGAAGCAAGAGTAAATTTTGAATAAATGCTCAGATGTCGGAAAATATACGCATCATTAAGAAGGCAATGTAGTGTTTTGATGTTATTATAAAAACAACGCGCGTTTTACCGACAGCGCATGAAAACTGAACGATGCGGAATATTTGACAGGCGATTTGTTATTCCACTGAGAAATTCCGTTAGGATTGAAAGGAAGACTTACGCTGTTTGTCTAAGATGGATTCATCCTCTCAGCTGTTCCTCGTCTTTATAGGGACACAGACCCTTTTATCTCCTGAACGCTTCAAACATATTTGAATGGAAATTGTCTGCCCGCGAAGAAAAACTTTTGCTTTCAGTTTTGAACTTAAAAGCATCGATTTCTACAAGAGTATAAAGATTCTACGAATGAAGAATTCTGCATGAAGTTTGTGCTTTCCTGAAATCTGCATTCATTCCCATAAGGAAGTGAAAAAAAAAAACGTTCCCCTTCACGGCAGTTGGTATATTTATTAAATGAAATACGTCCGGTACACCTAAATAAATTACGAATTTTTGTAAACCTTTTAATCTACGTTGGCTCGGGTCCAAGCGTTTTTGAATCGGATTTAAATTAATTCAAAAGTTAATGTCATTACTTATTCGGGTGTAAAGGAAATTTGTATTATAACTAAGGAAAATTGCTGTCAAAAAATTTTATCTTCTCTTATATCATTTAAACAGAAGCTGTTTACACTTGCATGAAACCTTCTATCACAAGGTCGTCCTGCGTGAATATTTCAGATAAAAAGGTTCATCGTCAAGTCCATGGTCCTTCTTGATGGGAAGACACTGCCTGGAAAATCTATGAATTCCTAAATATTAAGGGTATGCAAACGTTTCAGCCTTTTCAAGAAAAAAAGGGACAGGAACAATCAGGAAACCAGTACACATGTATTCAACGAAATATTGGCAGTTAGCATCAATGACCTTTTGCCATTTTTCAGGAAACAAATTAATGTACATGTGATAGAAGGACCCGGCTTTTGAGCTGAAGAACGCAGTGACATTTTCCACCTCTGGAGCTGTTATGAACCGCTGTTGAGCTAAGGCATGTTGCATAGGGCGAAACAGATGAAAGTCTGAGGGTGCAATGTCCGGGGAGTAAGCCGGGCGCGGTAAATCCGCCCAGTGTAAGTTCGATTGGGTTGATTCCGTGGTGGCACCGACATATGGACTGGCATTATCGTGTAACAGGATGACTGGGCGGCGTCCATTACCTATCCATGGGCGCGTTTTTGCTCGATTGCTGCCTTCAGTTTCATTTTTTTTTTTTTTGATTGGAGGTTTAACGACCACCGTGAGCAACGCAATGGGCTATAAGCAGTCGCCCGTCCCTAATTTAGGGTCACTGGTTCCAGGGTAGGGAGAGAACCAGTGCCGTAAGACAAACACAACATCCATGCCTCACCGGGATTCGAACCCGGACCCCGTTCGGACGAATGATCAGAGGCCATCGCTTAGACCACTGCGCCACCGGGGCGGCTCAGTTTCATCAACTGATCGGCATATCGTTCTGCAGTGATTGTTTCGCCCGGTTTGAACAGTTCGAAGTGCAACACTCTATGCATATCCCACCACACACACACACACACACAACAACACCTTTTCCCCCGTGGATATCCTGTTTCCCAGTGGATGCTGATGGCTGGCCTGAGTCTACCCAGGATCGCTTGTGTACGGGGTTGTCACAATAGACCCATTTTTCATCCCCGGTGACAACCTTCCACAAGAAATTCTTCCCTTGAAACCTCTTCGGCGACGGCATGCAGATGCCCAATTGTTGACCAATATTACGCTCCGTTAAAAAAGTATGCGGAACCCACTTACCAATCTTCTGGATCTTCCCCAAGGCCTGTAGATGCCGTACCACCGTCGATTGAGCCACGTTCAAACGTTTCGCCAGTTGCGTGGTCGATTGTGTGGCATCCTCTTGCAACAGCGATTCCAGCTCCTCGTCTGCGAGTTCCCGGGGTCTACCTGCACATGGCTTGTCTTCCAAGCTTGGATCACCTTTCTTAAACCTGGCAAACCATTTTCGACACGTCCGCACACCTATAACCGTTTCACCATACGCTTGACATGTTGAACCGTATGCTTCACTCGCACTTTTCCCTAAATTAAACATGAATAACAAACAGTGCTGCAAATGAACTTTATCGACCGCCATGCTTGGCTTCATGTACAAACTGACAGCACGGGTCGCCGGGCGGTTAAACTACTACAGCGCCCGTTAGCAGGGTGGCGAAAACTTCTGCATAACCCTGATGATATTTTATTGTACGTGTTGACGAACAGCGATCGCCAACTCAAAACGAATAAGCGGAATAAATGCACACTTTCCATGTATGCCAAGATGCTCTCCACTGGATTGTAGTCTACAGGTTGTTTAGATTAGAAGATCTAATCTAAACAACTACAGATCTTTGGATTCACGGATGATGTGCGGGAACGTTGTCATCATGGAACACTTGAAGCAGCTGGTTGTACAGAAAGTGTATGCACAACTTGGAAATAGGGTTTCGCATCGATTCATGCTATCTTAACAAACACCAGAAAATCATATGGTCTCCAAAACCTTGCGAAACTGAAGTTGTGCACACTGGCTCCTGACTTCGAAGGTTTACTGGCACACTCTTTGTTATCCATCAATTATAAGTGCTATGTAGAGAGGTGCATTAGAGTGTAAAAGAATTGTCCGTTTACTTACTGTCCGATTTCACGTTTGTTGTGCCAGTGGGGTTGTTGAAGTCACAGCCGAAAGGCTTTTGAGTCATGTGAAGTACACCGCCCTTCTAATCTTCCAGGTTAACTGCCTTTCTCTCTTCTGGAAATTTTTGCTACTTATATCTTTGCTCTAAAATCCGCGTCTGAACCTCTATGAGTTTTTCCTTTGGCGATGTCCAACAGCATGTCTATTCACGACTGAAGTCAAGGACAGTGTTACCAAATACACGGAAGTACCAAATTGTTAGGAACACCTACCTAATAACATGTTGGGCTGCTCTTGGATTTCAGACGTGGCGAGCAGCCCTTGGCTTTGAAAATAGCCTCGATTCGATGTGACGTGGATTCAAAGAGGTGCTGATATCGTTCTACAGCTATGTTCATCAAAAAGGGCGTGACGGCGTCCGCCAAAGACCTAATATTCACTGGTGGAAAATCTCTGTCATGAATAACTCTCTCAAGCTCATCACACAGATGTTCAATTGAGTTCAGATCTGGTTTCAATCTGTGGTGGCCATTTTAGCAACATGAAGCCACTCTCGTGCACCAGGAACCCCTGTGTGACGATACTGACCTTGTAACATAGCTTCATTATCCTTCTGAAAGTAGCCAGTTTTGGTGCTCCTGTGCCCACTGAAGCCGAATTTATCGATTTTAGTGGAGAGAAGTTGTACCCGAAGGGATGTCAATTCGGATTTTCAGCAGATAAATCTACAGAATTAGCATTGCTATGCCTTCGAAATGCTATGCAAAATAATGTCACTCAAAAATATACAACAATAGCTTTATTTCTGGATTTATCAAAGGCACTTGATACTTTAAATCATGATATTCTTCTTTCTAAATTACAAAATAGAGGAATCAAGGGTAATACTTATTCACTTTTCAAAACTTTCTTGACTAACAGACAACAATATACACAAATTGAGCATTATCACTCCTCATTTCAAATTATGAGATCAGGAGCACCTCAGGGTTCTGTCATCGGTCCTTTATTGTTTAATATATATATATATATCATCATCATCATCATTGTCAACCATTATCAATCCACTGCTGGACGAAGGTCTCCCCAAGTTTCCTCCACAACGGTCTGTCTTGTGCCAGTCTCCTCCATGTCACTCCCGCATATTTACGAATTTCATCCACCCATCTCCCATGTGGTCTTTTTCTGGGTCTTTTCCTGTCCCTTGGAATCCAATCTAAAATTTCGGCTGTCCATCTATGGTCTGTCCTTCTGGCAGTATGTCCAGCCCATTGCCATTTCAGGGATTTAACTCTGATCATGATGTCTTCCACTCTCGTCATTTTTCGGATCCACGAGTTCCTCTTCTTATCTCTCCTGGTTATACCAAGCATGCACCTCTCCATGCTGCTTTGAGTTGTCTGCAGCCTTTGTATGTCTCTTTTAGTTAAGGTCCCCGTCTCTGCACCATACGTAAGCACTGGAAGGATGCATTGATCAAACACTTTTCTTTTAAGACATAATGGCATATTGCTCTTGAAAATTATGCTGTTTCTTCCAAAAGATCTCCAGGCAAGTTTTGTACGCCGATTAATTTCTTCATCAATGTGACCCTCACTTGATATCTGCTGTCCAAGATAAACATACGTATCTGTTATCTCCAGTTTTTCTCCATCAATCGATAAATCTTCATTTCTTGTAAAAGCATTGAACATCACTTTTGTCTTCTGAAAGTTCATTTTTAATCCCACTTCTTTACTCTTGTCAGCAAGTTCCTGGATCATACTCTGCAGCTCTGATGGGGTAGTTGCAAAAATGACTACGTCATCAGCAAAACGAAGGTGGGTTAGATAATCTCCATTAATCTTTATCCCTTTGTTTTCCCAGTTCAGTGATTGAAAGACATTTTCCAATGTGGCATTAAAGAGCTTCGGAGATATGGTGTCACCTTGTCTCACTCCCTTTCCAATTTTTATGTGTGTTGTATTTTCAAACAGCCGAATCTTTGCACTTGCATTTTCATTGATGTTATTAATAATATTAATGTATGCATCTTCAATACCGCAGGATTTCAGAGCCGTGGTAACTGCTGATGGTTTCACCGAATCAAAGGCTTTTTCATAATCGATAAAAGCCATGCACAATGGAAGTTCATATTCCCTCGCTCTTTCAATTAGTTCTCTCAGTACGTGGATATGATCTATTGTGCTGTAGCCACTCCTGAATCCAGCTTGTTCTCTCGGTTGAGCCATGTCCAGTGTTACCTTCAAGCGGTGTGAAAGAACTTTAGTGAAGATTTTATAAACCACTGATAGGAGGCTGATAGGTCTGTAGTTCCTGAGATCCTCAATGTCACCTTTTTTATGTAGCAGGATCATTGTAGCATTGTTCCAATCCTCAGGAATCTTCCCTTCATTAAGGCATCGAGTGAAAATTTGGGCGAGTACTGTTTCAATTTCTCCACTTGCTTCTTGTATGATGTCTATAGTAATTCCATCTTCTCCTAGAGCTTTCCCCCGCTTCATGTTCTTGATTGCATGAGCAACTTCTGCTGGGAGGACTGGAAGAACTCTGGTACCTTTCATGATGTCTGGAGTACATGTATCATCCCTTTCATATAATTTGGAGTAGAAATCTTTCACTCTTGTCAACATTTCGCCTCTATTTCTTGTTATAGAACCATCTTCTTTTCTCAGAGCCATAATCTGTTTTCTTCCCTTACTGAGATGTCCCTTTGCTATCTTTAGGCTTTGGTTGTTTTCAATTGCTTTCCTCACTAGCTCACAGTTGAATTTCCTTACGTCTTCAGTGATACTTTTTCGTGCTGTCTTGCATAGCTCTATATATTCCACTTTGGAAGTCACATCTTCTTTAGTTGTCCTCATCTCTCTTCTTTTTTGCATCAACATTTTCGTTTTTCCTGATAATTTGTTTACATGCAACTTGTTCTTAGACCCAGCTAATTTTGTTGCTGTTTCCATAAGAGCTTTGGTTACTTTTCTGTTAACTTCCGAAATATCCACTTCTTCCGATGTTAGGCCTTCTAAAGCAGAGAATCTGTTCTTCAGTTCCAACTTGAAAGTATTATGGTGTTTTTTAAGGTTGGTTATGTCAATACATTTTGTTTGTCTTATGAGCTTGCCACGTTCCAGTTTAGTGTTGAGGTGCATCTTACATCTCACCAATCTATGGTCACTACCTGTGTTGAACTTGTTCAGCACACTGCAGTCTTCGATGACGAATTTTTTGTTACACATAATAAAATCAATTTCACTTGTCGTCCCAATTGGATGTCTCCATGTCCATTTCCTGTGTGGCTTTTTCTTGAAAAAGGAATTCAAGATGAAAAATCCTTCTGCCTCTGCAAACTCAACGAGAGTATTTCCACGCTGGTTTCTGTTGCCGTGACCGAATTTACCTACTGAAGTTTCATTCTGTTGCCGGTGCCCTATTTTTGCATTGAAATCTCCCATAATTATCTTCAAGTGCTGCTTACCTTTATTATTTAGATGACGAATTTCCTCATAAAATTCTTCAATTTCTTCTTCAGGATGACTTGTGGTGGGTGCATAAGTTTATATAATCTGAGCCTGGTATCTTCTCGATAGTTGGATAACGAGTCGTGCAGCTCTGTCAGAGGAACTTTCAACTTCTACCACTTTATCCTTCAGTTTCTTGTTTATTATAAATCCAACACCACTAGTTCTGCCAGTATCTGTCCCACGATAATAGAAGAGATGTCCACTTTTCAGTTCAATGAGATCTTCTCCTTTTCTCCTTACCTCACTTAGCCCGACGATGTCCCACTTGATCCTTTGTAGTTCCTCTTCCAATTCAAGAAGCCTTGAATCAGAAGATAGGGAGCGTCCGTTGTAGGTAGCCAAGGTCAGCATCAAATGGCAGCCTAGTCCGGTCCTCCGGGGATTCTTAGCACCCTCTGCCTTCATGTCGCACTGGCCGCTGCCTTGGCCAGGTACATTCCAGCTGCCGGAGACTGAGGGCCAAGATTTAAGTTGTAGAGTCATTTTGGAGGTGTTTGGCCATAACTCACCACGCTGGCCAAGCGGGTTGGTGAGTGTGGGATAGCATTTCCTCTGATCCCGATGGTATAGTTAAACCGCTATTTGCGGTCGTCAGAGCCCCTTTAGTGGGAACAGGATGCACCACGAGAAGGCGGGGTTGACATTTGTCAAGGAGAGGCTGTGATGTTACGCATCACCTGACCTTACATCCCATATCATCATCATCATCATTGTCAACCATTATCAATCCACTGCTGGACGAAGGTCTCCCCAAGTTTCCTCCACAACGGTCTGTCTTGTGCCAGTCTCCTCCATGTCACTCCCGCATATTTACGAATTTCATCCACCCATCTCCCATATATATATATATATATATATATATATATATATATATATTAATGGTTTAATGATTTTTCGGTGAAACCATCAGCAGTTACAATGGCTTTGAAATCCTGCGGTATTGAAGATGCATACATTAATATTATTAATAACATCTATGAAAATGCAAGTGCAAGGATTCGGCTTTTTGAAAATAGAACACACATAAAAGTTGGAAAGGGAGTGAGACAAGGTGACACTATATCTCCCAAACTCTTTAATGCCACATTGGAAAATGTCTTTCAATCACTGAACTGGGAAAACAAAGGGATAAAGATTAATGGAGATTATCTAACTCACTTTCGTTTTGCTGATGACGTAGTCATTTTTGCAACTACCCCATCAGAGCTGCAGAGTATGATCCAGGAACTTGCTGACAAGAGTAAAGAAGTGGAATTAAAAATGAACTTTCAGAAGACAAAAGTGATGTTCAATGCTTTTACAAGAAATGAAGATTTATCGATTGATGGAGAAAATGTGGAGATAACAGACACGTACGTTTATCTTGGACAGCAGATATCAAGTGAGGGTCACATTGGTGAAGAAATTAATCGGCGTACAAAACATGCCTGGAGAGCTTTTGGAAGAAACAGCATAATTTTCTAGAGCAGTATGCCATTATGTCTTAAAAGAAAAGTGTTTGACCATGGCATCCTTCCAGTGCTTAAGTATGGTGCAGAGACGTGGGCCTTAACTAAAAGAGACATACAAAGGCTGCAGACAACTCAAAGCAGCATGGAGAGGTGCATGCTTGGTGTAACCAGGAGAGATAAGAAGAGGAACTCGTGGATCCGAAAAAAACAAGAGTGGAAGACATCATGATCAGAGTTAAATCCCTGAAATGGCAATGGGCTGGACATACTGCCAGAAGGACAGACCATCGATGGACAGGCGAAATTTTAGATTGGATTCCAAGGGACAGGAAAAGGTCCAGAAGAAGACCACATGAGAGATGTGTGGATGAAATTCGAAAGTATGCGGGAGTAACATGGAGAAGACTGGCACAAGACAGACCGTTGTGGAAGAAACTTGGGGAGACCTTCATCCAGCAGTGGATTGGTAATGGTTGACGATAATGATGATGATGATTATTAATTATTTATATTAATGATTTATTTTTGCTGTCAACTTATATGAATCTTTTTCTGTACGCTGATCATACAGCTATTCTTATAAAAGGAAAAAACTTAGGTGAAATACTAACACAATGTAATAAACAGTTGCAAACTATATCTGACTGGTTAAATTCTAATGAATTAATAATTAATGTTAATAAAACTAAAGCAATGATTTTTGCTAGTACGTTATCTCCTTTAACACCAAATGCACAAATATCTTTTAATAATAAAAGAATTGATATAATACCTTCTTCAACTACCTGGGAACTACAATAAATTTTGACCTCAAATGGAATAAGCATATCGATTTTCTTTTAATTAAATTGTCCAGAAACATTGGTATAGTGAGCAATATCTTGACTGATCTAACAACTAAAACATTGACCTCATTGTATTACACATTATTTCAAACATATTAATTACTGCACACTATCATGGGGACAAACTACACAATACAATATTAATAAATTACAAATTTTACAAAATAAATTTATTAGACTAATTGATCTCAAATTACATCCTAATGCTCGACCTTTAATAAATTTTAAAATAAAAGTATATCCTAATAATTATGTACTTACTATTACTCAGCCATACTATTTTAATCTTGGTAAAATTATGTTCAAACGATTTAAATATAATTTATATTCAGATCTCATATTTCTTAATACACATTCGTATGAAACAAGGAATAAACTACCATTACAACCTATTTTTCCAAAAATGGAATCAATTAAACTTACTTTAAATTACATAGGCCCTCAATACTGGAATTATTTACCTAGTAACCTGACTAACTTAAATAATTTTAAATTTATTTAAAAAAATTCAATCTCTGTCTTCTTTAATAATTAAAAAAAGGAAAAGATTTGCAAACCTTCTTCTGATTGTCTGGCTTGATGTGTCTATCTGTTGTTTTATGTGTATCTTCCACGGGGATATACTATGTCAGGAGATTTTGTCCTTTTCCCTTGTCTTTCCTGTTATTACAGTCTATGTTCATCATTTATGAATTGTCAATTTCTTTCCACTCTTTTTTTTCTTCTAAGAGCATGTAACAACAAAAAATAATGAATAAATAAATGTCTGCTATTGTAGCCTAATCGCGCCAGTGTGCGGCTAGTTGTGTATGCTGGAATTCTTCTCCTGATATTGCTGCTGTACCATGCTGTGATATGATGCAATGGAGCTCGTCTGTTGCCTCGTACAATCCAACAACAACCTAACTCCGATTGCCCTCGAGCATCGACCAATCGTTTCCTCCCACATGAAGACTGCTTTTTTCCTTGTTTGTGCTCCACTGCTTGTACACCCTCGGTACAGTTGTTCCTGCATAGCCGAGGTTTCCGTTTCTGAGATGCTTGCACCTACCCGCGTATGTCATGCCTCTTTCAAAGATGCTTAAATCCCAAGTTTTACTGCCACTATCAACACTTCGTACTAGTCTGAAGCCTTTGCAGTGTGCTGTTTATAAAACCATCTCGACATTATAATTGCGTACATGAGGATGGCTCGTGTCTGATATATATTGTGTGCTCCTAATAATTTGTTACTTCTATTTATAGTGACTGGTTTGGGAAGTATGAGACACCCACGGGCTTAGTGAGTCTGGCGATTGCATAGTGAAGTTTAACGGCTTGAAAGTGTCTCATGATAAGTGAGCACCATGAAAAACCCAAGTAGCAATTAATGTCGGTACGATATCGGCTCCATGTCGGTAGCCGATATAACCGATATCGGCTAAATATCAGGGAGGATAACTTTTTGCAATATCGGTCCAATATCTGTAGCCGATATCGGTCCAATATCTGTAGCCGATATCGGTCCAATATCTGCAGCCGATATCGGTCCAATATCTGTAGCCGATATCGGCTAAATATCAGGGAGGATAACTTTTTGCAATATCGGTCCGATATCTGTAGCCGATATCGGTCCGATATCTGTAGCCGATATCGGTCCGATATCGGCTCAATGTCGACTGATATTAACGACATTCAGCCGACATAACCGATATCTAGCCGATATTCCCCAAGTAGCAATTAATGTCGGTCCGATATCGGCTCCATGTCGGTAGCCGATATAACCGATATCGGCTAAATATCAGGGAGGATAACTTTTTGCAATATCGGTCCAATATCTGTAGCCGATATCGGTCCAATATCTGTAGACGATATCGGTCCCATATCTGTAGCCGATATCGGCTAAATATCAGGGAGGATAACTTTTTGCAATATCGGTCCAATATCTGTAGCCGATATCGGTCCGATATCGGCTCAATGTCTACTGATATTAACGACATTCAGCCGACATAACCGATATCGGCCCGATATCTAGCCGATATTCCCCAAGTAGCAATTAATGTCGGTCCGATATCGGCTCCATGTCGGTAGCCGATATAACCGATATCGGCTAAATATCAGGGAGGATAACTTTTTGCAATATCGGTCCAATATCTGTAGCCGATATCGGTCCCATATCTGTAGCCGATATCGGCTAAATATCAGGGAGGATAACTTTTTGCAATATCGGTCCGATATCTGTAGCCGATATCGGTCCGATATCGGCTCAATGTCGACTGATATTAACGACATTCAGCCGACATAACCGATATCGGCCCGATATCTAGCCGATATTCACTGCTACTTGGGAAAGGATTTGAAGGACAGACTGCCTCAACATAATTAATTACAATCCAATCTGTCTTTTTTTACCTTCGTGAATGGATTACGATTTACACCAATGAGCCATTAGATTATGATCACCCCAGCCCAGAGAAATCACCGCCCCTGGAGACCGAACGGTGGATCAGGTGAAGTTCAAAGAGCAGTATACTCTGAATGGCCACTTTATTATGACCACCTGACAGTTTTAAGCAAATTAGCTATGGCTGCACGCTGCTGCCGCCAGAGGGCGAGGCTAGTATAAAAATGGAAAGCTTAGTGCTTGCGACAGTAGTAGAAGTGATTTTTGGGTGACGAGATGGGTAAAAAATGCAATTTGACGGACTTTCAATGTGGGATGATTGTAGGAGCTCGGAGCCATGGAGCGAGTATCACCGAAACCGCCGCATTCGCGAAATATTCCAGAGCAGCTGTTGTTAAAGTGTTTAAAGACTGGACTGTCAGCCAAAAAACTGGGTCTCTACGTGCAAAGTGTGGTCGTCATCGACTAGTGACTGCTCGGGCGGAACGGCGAGTGCCCAGACTGGTAACAGACAACAGAAGGGCGACAGTCAAATTACAGACCGTCTTAATCAAGGATCCCCTCGAATGATCTCTGCACGCACTGTTCGCCGTACACTGCATCGGATGGGATATGACAGCCGAAGGCCTGTTCAAACACCTTTGCTGTCTGCAGTTAACAAGAGAAAACGTCTCTAATTTGCACAGGAGCACAAGGATTGGACAGTCGATAATTGGAAACAAATTATGTGGACCCATGAATCACGTTTTCAGTTGCACCATGCCGATGGCCGAGTGAGGATTTGGCGGAAACAGCACGAAAGCATGGACCCCCAAATGCATTGCTACAACCCTTCAAGCTGGTGGAGGCAACGTTATGGTTTGGGGAATATTTTCCTGGCATGATTTGGGCCCTTTAATTCGTGTTGATCAACGTCTGACTGGCACATCATATCTAAACATCGTTGCGGACCAAGTGCACCCTGTCATGTGGATGGTTTATCCCAATGACTTTCAACAAGACAATGCGTCCTGCCATAGTGCTTGTATTGAACAGGATTGGTTTCAGGAACATGACGGGGAGTTTACTTTGCTTAGGTGGCCCCCACAATCTCCAGATCTCAACTGCATTGAGAATTTGTGGGACGAAATTGAACGAGCCATCAGACAGTTGGATCCACAACCCGGCAATCTCACACTCCTGGAAAGTGATATTCATCAAGTATGGTCTCAGATTCCACAAACCACCTATCAACATCTCGTGGTGTCCATGCCACGAAAAATCGACGCAATATTAAAGGCAAAAGGTGGCCCAACGAAGTACTGAGGGGGTGGTTATAATAAAGTGGCCACTCAGTGTATATACAACTCGAGGACCGGCTTTCGGTTAGTAGAGTGTTCGGAGTCAGAATGGGATAAGATGCCGATTTATCAGAGTTTGATAAAGGACAAATTTTGATGGCACGGCGCCACGGAACTACGATCTCGGAAACGGCGCTGCTTGTGGGCTGCTCACGCGCCGCTGTAGTGAGTACGTATCAAAAGTGGTGCACAGCTGACCACACGACGAACTGTCGTCCAGCCGTGTGTCGTCCGCAACTCATTGATTCCAAAGGGAAGCGGAGACTGTCACGCATTGTTCACGGCGAACGCAGGGCCTCAGTGCCCCAAATCTCCCGAAGCTACAACAGTGGTGATCAGGGCAATGTGTCACAGTACACAGTTTATCACAGCCTTCTGCGCATGAGCATGCGTAGCCAAAGACCCAGCCGGGTCCCATTGTTCAGTGCACGTCATCGCGAACAACGCATGAAATGGACCCAAGATCATCGAGATTGGACCGTGGATGATTGGAAGAAAGTCGTCTGGTCTGACGAATTAAGATTCCTGGTGATTCACGTAGACGGCCGGGTGCGGATACGCCGATTACCAACGGAGGTTATGGCACTTGGATGAACTATTTGGCGGAAACAGGCTGGTGGCGGCGGTGTTATGCTGTGAGCGATGTTTTCTTGGGACACTTTAGGCCCCATTATCCCAATAACACAATCCCTTAGATCTGTCAGGTATCTAAACATCGTTGCGGACCAAGTTCACCCATTCATGGCAACTGTGTTCCCTGCTGGGGATAGCCATTACCAACAGGATAATGTGCCATGCCACACTGCCAGAATCGTCGAGGAATGGTTCGAGGAACATGCTGGTAACTTTCTCTGCTAGTGCCCTGGCTTCCAAATTCACCTGACATGAACCCAATCGAGCATTTGTGGTTCGACTTGGAAAACCGGATTCTCGCGAAATCACCACTACCCCGTAATGTACGGGAACTGGAGGACCTGCTGTTGACAATATGGTTCCAGATACACCAGGATACCTATTGCCACTTCATCGAATCCATGCGTACCCTAGTGGCCGCTGTTTTGCGGGCTAAAGGGGGGTCCTACAGCTTATTAGGTAGTAGGTCATAATGTAATGGTTCATTGGTGTAGTCTTTGCAATGTACCACAAAGCTGCATACCGTTCGTATCCATGGAAATAGTTGCTGTTCGTGTGAGTACGCCATAACATCTAGAACTTACGTCCATCAGAGACTGGTCTTCAACGACTCTAGCCTACTTTAAGGAACAGGCCAATATCCTTGTCCTGCAGCCGTTACTTCCAAACTTATTTTTACAAATGTTTTCTGTTTTCGTCGCCACGCACACTCCTACATGATGCTGCCTCTTGACAATCACATGGTTTTTGTTTAGAATTGTAACCTATGCTTCCTTCACATCGTCTGTGAGACAATGTCACCACGCGGCAGTGTTGTGTGGTTGTCAATAGTCCTGGACTTTCGTTTAGCCGAATATCGTAAATTGCCCAGGCAGTGTACGACTGATAGATGAAAATTTGCGAATGATCTGGATTATATTCATAGAAAATTTCTTTCGAGGTCGTTCACGGTTGCTAACGTAATACGTATAAAGAAATCATGACCTTCTTATAGCGTCTGGAGCAACTTTATAGCACGGGTAGTATAAAGAAACTTCATCGAACCTAGATTTTTAACAAAACAAAATATATCCTAGAGTCGTTTGCGATTCAGTGCAGATACAGCGCATCAATAATGTCTCCGTATTCGATATTAGTCTTGGCACGTGGCATAAGCGGAGCCGTCGTAGCCAGTATGTGAATAATATGCCAAAAATCCCTGGATTTTAACTAAATTAAGTACATCCCGAGGTCATACGCAGCCGAAAAACTATATGTATGAAGCTCGCAAGAGCATCAAACTGAAGTCATCGCTCTTTCCACGCTTATAAGTGAGTCGCGGAAAAATTCTCGTCGGACGCCACGGGAATCGAACTCAGGGTCTTCCAGTTACGCGCCGGACATGGACATGCATGATGGTGCGTAATATTTAATCGAATACAAACTATAAGGGAAAACTTGTTAATGAAAAGATTAATTGATTTTGTATGCCCGAAGTCGTTGGCGTGTGTAATTCGGAAGAAACCCACAAATAACTTAATCTTGTTTGATACCAGACTTGTCGTGTAGTAAAAGTACTACTAAGAAAGGAAAATTTGGGAGACCCGAATTACAATCAAATTTAATATTCGTGGGCACAACCGGAACGGGAAGTAATCAATAAAGCGCATGTAGAGTTTTGTGGTGCTCAATAGTTAGTTTTGAGTGTAAGGATAAGAAGCATAAAAAACGAAAAGCCGTTAACGAAGTTCTAACGTACTGCGTAACATGACATAGATGACGTGCTACTGAGGTGACGCATGAGTCGAATCCACAATAGAGCAGTAATAAGACCGTCAGCGTAGTTCAGTTGGGAGAATTGCCGCTCCGAAGTAGCTCGACGGCGATTCGAATCCCACCACCGGCAAAAGGTTATATGTTATAAAGTGCATTATGATTTAACTAAACATATTCCATGAGATTGTGCTTGACGATAACATGAGAGCGAAGAAACGTGACGCTTAATTCTCGTGTGTAATGAGCACATTTTTTTGAATCAGAAAGATGCATTGGAATGCAAAATGAAACAATCGTTCAATATTTATTGGCCTAACCCTTTAACCGGCTGGAACGAATCAACCCGGGGTTAGCAAAATGGACTGATATCCGCCCTGACGAATATATTCGCCGTCTGATAAGGGACTTCAGCAAGTAAATCTGCACATTAGAAAACGCTGCTTTCTCCCTTAGCTTTCTTGTTCAAAGAAAATGGTCGTTTACGGGGGTGATTGACACTTATCCTTTTTGACTGATTACCCACTAAGAGTGCTATAACAATGGCGACAAACGTACGAAAGGAGAGAGATGTTTCAGTATCTTGTTTTTGCCTAATGGCATGATGTCCATGTCAGAGGGGATTGTCCCTTCCCCATCGTGCTTTGGATCATGGAGCAAAGAATACAGGACTAGAGGGGACATCTACTTAACAGTGACAGGTTTATGGTCCGTACAGCTGAGATGAGGAAGGGAAAGGAATCGCTTTGCCGTAGTTTTCGTAAAACCCGGTGGTTTGTGAACATTTCCGTTTGAAAAGTGCAGAAAGTTTTGAGTACTATATGGTTCAGGTACTTCTGCCCCTTAGAGGGTTAAGTGCTATTTTCGGAGAAGATGGACCAAAATGTTCTTCATAATCAAAAGTATATGTGTTTCAAGAGCGACTTTTAGAAGCAGAGATAGCAAAAAATATTTTGTTCGTGTAAGCCTACTAGTAGGAAAAGCGTGCATTATTTAAAATGGATAATATTCTCAATCTTCATCATAGCAAATGGCACACGATGTAAGAAAAATTTTTGCAATCGGATTTTTTTATACTGTTGCAATCGGGAATTCACACTTACTCCACCTAGTGGCAAAGCTGCGCCTCGTGGAAAATTCAAAAATATATGTAAAATATTTCGCGTGGTGAATGTTTTTGTATATTAAATATATTTGTACAGCAAACGTATTAGCAAAGTTCAAGGTAGTCGTCCTTGATGCACGATATCAAATAAAAGATGACCGTTGTCTGGATTAACTGGTGAACTATGAAGCAGTAGGTTTATTAGTGTACTACACAAGTTAAAACTAGATGATATATCAAAAACATATAAAACGCATTAGATCTTCCTGGTCAGCCTTGGACCCGTCCTCAGATGTATGAACATTCGTATAAAAGATGGAGCAGTATATATAGAGACGATAGACATTGACAGCGACACAATGAGTGCGCAATAATGGTTGTGCCTTAAAAAGATTAGTAACCATGAAAAGTAGTGTTAAGTAAGAGGGGAGGGTGTGCCATACATGACATAATAAACGTATAAGTAGATGAAAAATAAAACATAAAAAATAAAAATAAAATATAAAATAAAAGTAAAGAAGTGAAATCATACAAATGTAAGAAGGCAAAGCAAATAATGAAGGTAGGAAGTCATCGTCTCTATATATATGGCTCCATCTTTTATACGAACGTTCATAAATCTGAGGACAGGTCCAAGGTGGACCAGAAAGATCTAACGTGTTTTATATGTTTTTTTATATATCATCTAGTTTTAACTTGTGTAGTAAACTAATAAACCTACTGTGTTTCATGGTTCACGAGTTAATCTAGACTACGGTCATCTTTTATTTGATATCGTGCAAGGACGACTACCTTGGATTTTGCTTAAATGTTTTTATAATTTGACACTTTTTGTTGATTATGCACGCTAGATACAAGCACGCTTTTACACCTTGGTGAGAAAAGCGTGCGATATTGAAAGCAGAAAATGTTTCAAGGCATAAACGACTTTTTTTTTCAATCTGGAAAGAAACTTCCGCCGCCCCGGTGGCGCAGTGGTCTAAGGCGCTGGCCTCTGATCATTCGTCCGTGAGGGGTCCGGGTTCGAATCCCGGTGAGGCATGGATGTTGTGTTTGTCTTACGCCACTGGGTCTCTCCCTTCCCTGGAACCAGTGACCCTAAATTAGGGACGGGCGACTGCTTATAGCCCATTGAGTTGCTCACGGTGGTCGTTAAACCTCCAATCAAAAAAAAAAAAAAAAAAGAAACTTCCAGAAGCGAAGTTAAGGTGTAAATGAACGCATGTATTTGTCACAACCTAGTTCGCTAAATGTATTTTAGGGAGGGAGTTAAACGCAGAGAGCATTATTCACGTGATCATAGCTATCTAACGTAAAATGATTTTTTTCGAATCCGTCTTACTGATGCTGAAATAGGATAAACAATGGGCCGCAGTGGTCTAAACGATGGCTTCTGATCATTTGTCCGACAGGGGTCCAGGGTCGAATCCCCGTGAGGCATGGATGTTGTGTTTGTCTTACGGCACTGGCTCTCTCCCTTCCCTGGAACCAGTGGGCGTAAATTAGGGACAGGAGACTGCTTATAGCCCATTGAGTTGCTCACGGTCGTCGTTAAACCTCCAATCAAAAAAAAAAGAAAAAAAAAACGGTGGCAATTTCGCGGTAATTTCAGAAATTTCCATTTTGACTACAAAAATTTATCATCCATATTTTTCAAACCCCAGTACTCCATACGCAACACATTTTTACATAATACCAGTAACTTCAACAACAGTGGGACTATATGTTTGTGTTCCACAACAGATGTTTTCGCAAAATATTTACCAGTGGTTATTCTATGCAATATTCCCTCTAAGCGGGCATGGGCAATGCGCGCCTAACCCAATGAGTTGGGCACGCAGGCATCAAAAGCAGTTGGGCAAAAAAAATTTCTCAGCGTTTCTTACTAATGCAGTACAAGTTGGAACTTGGATTGGAAACTTTATTTTTTATAATCCCCCAACTTTTTATCATCCTTGTTTCCGCAATTGATTTTAAATTAAAAAAAAATATTAAAAGCATTTCATAAACTAAAATTTTTATTTTACAAAAAGTGAGAAGTTCAAACTTACTTCTGGAATGTTTACAATTTAACTGACTGGAATGCCTTTCCCCGCCAACTAGCATGGGTGCATTAGTTAGTACAATGAACTTGGTTACGGTTTGCTGTGATTGGCTGGCGCTGATGTTTGGAGAAAAGACTCTATCTGCCTCTTTCTCGGCATCGGAGAATCACTAATCCGCATTCTCGCGTTCACTATCTGCATTCTCGAGGCTACTTTGCAAGAAGCTTTTGAGAATGAAGAGGACAATGAGACGAACTTAGAAGGAGGCGAACGGCATTTAAGAAAAGTGTTGTTTTTACTTTTGAGAGCCCGAATTTTATTTATTTATTATTATTTTTGCAGGTAATAGATTTTCAATTTATTAAAATTAATTAGGAATTTGGGAATTTTAATCTAAAATGCTTACTGCGCGGAAGATATTTCAGCTGCGCGGAGGAATTTAAGCCGCTGGCGGCCGCGCGCTCGCAGCTTAGAGGGAATATTGATTATATGGTAACCTTTGTAACTTCGTGATAAGACATTGCTAAGTTCGTGATAGTGAAGAAATTGTCCATTTGTGCGCAAACGTTGCGTGAATGTAACGAAATATAGAAATAATAGTATACATGATATATTGCACACTTTACTTTAGTCAAATATGGAAGAAATACATATTGCTATCAATAAAATGCTCTCTTTTTCCATAAAATTCCATTTTCGCATTTTAATTTTAGACATTTATCAGCAGATCTCACCAGGCGTCGCACATGAACACATCTTCATTTTCATCTTAAGCGTTCTGGCACTTCATGTGGTACCACATCACGCAAAAGCTACATTGAACGCATTGAGCTCCACTTTCTATTTCTTTCTTTCTTTCTTTTTTTTTTCTTTCTTTCTTTTTTTTTCTTTCTTTCTTTTTTGACGTCTGCGTTACAGTTGTTTTCACAAAATTCGCCATCCTAGTTATCGTCTTCTGCTTGTATGGACCTGTTGATATGAACTATACATATGAGCTATATCTTGTTACATTTCAATTACATGAACTATTACGTATCATGTAGTTACCACCTGCAGGGGATAAATTCGTGATACCTTGGTTACTTCGCGACAGGCTAGAATTAATTTAAAACCGGAACTGAAGTGTCTATTTTAACCCTAACTATCACGATTACGATTCAGAATTCAGTTGTTGTAGTTTAAATTATGAAAAAAAAATTATTTTTTAAGCCAACAAAGCTAAGGATCATACGTCTGTGCCTAAGCCTCTACACGCTGTAGAATGCTGATAAATGATTTGCAAGTGTATTTTTTACGCCTTCCAACCATAGGTTGAAGAAGCGTATATGCTCCAGCTTTTTCTGTCTGTCTGTCTGTCTGTCTGTCCGTTCTCACGATAACTCACGTAAAATTGGTTCGGTTTCGATGAGATTTTATTATGTGGTAGGGGACGAACCCTATTGAAAATGGGCGAAATGGGGTCAAAGGTCAGGACATGGGAGCGGGATCCATTCCATTGCACTTATGCGTCATAACGTATGTAAAAATGCTTCGATTGCGACAAAACTTTATCGTGCTGTTCTGGATGTATACTGAACCGGTTCTGTTGAATATCATCGAATGGGGTCAAAGTTCAGGGCACAGGAGCGAGAGTTATTCCACAGCCATTGTCCTCAGAACTTGAATAATGATTTCTGGTATGCTGGAAAACGTATCATAATCAATGCATTGCATGATTTTACTAACTTGTTAAATTAGACAGGAATCTGATCAGTAACTGGGTTAAATATTGTTTGCTTACCTTTATTTTCGTTTCTGAAACCTTGTATACTAAACACCATCATAAAAGACTATTCTATTCCCTCCACTAGTTGAATAACTTTCTCTGTGATACGAACAAAACAACTTACTGACGATCTCCTTCCGATTATAGAAACTGGACATCTGCTGCCATTTATGATAAAAAGTTGAAGCTAATTAAGGCAATTAACCCTACGAATAGCCAGTTTATGATAAAAGTTGAAACGAATTAAAACTAATGAACCCTACGAATTGCCGCTTACGCCCTATCACGAATTAACCTATGCCATGAAATTACCAATGTTTACCCTACATCTCCTCCACATAGAGGACACAATTATTTTGTACCATTTTTTGACGTGCCCGTACGTCAAGTATGTTAGACTACCTGCTCGTAAAACAAAATTTAGCAAAAAAAAAAATCTATATTTCTTCCACTAGTAAAAAGTTTAACAAAATTCAGTTTGTTCTTTCGAGTGTTCGAATTAACCAAATGCTTCAGAAGGAATGCATGCCAAAAACATAACGAAAATCTGCTTAATATGCAATTAGTTTAAAATCAGCCGCCCCGTTTCAGCCCTAAATTGGCAATGTGGATTCCCATTATATTCTAGAGAAATTAATGTGGCTAATACGTCGTATTTACCTTGTTTCTATTGCCCTTACCATTTTTCACGCAGTGACATTTGGCTCCCGTAGGCAAACAGTACCGCGTCTTTATGAGTGTAGTTTGGGCTTCTTTGCTCCCAACGCGATCATTTCCGTGTCTGCACTGCGTTTCCTCTTTAAGTCCTTTGGCTCTTTTTCGCCTCATGTGACTGGAATTATCCTGAGGTTGAAAATAAACTGCTCTCTCAGCTCACTCTCTTGTAGTTAAACCCCATTCTGTCTCATCCTATTATTCGCTCCGGGATGCCTCATCGATTGTGCGGAAATTAGGGAAACTACTATTTCGTTTATGACCTTACGTAAAAATCTGATTATTGAGCGGTACGGAAATGTTCTCCAACAACGAATTTCTTTGCATTCTGCAAAATGTACAGTCTTCGAAAGATTTGTATCGCAAACCGTTAGAACGTTAGACACTCTCTTTGACGACCTGTGTGAAAGTGGTTCCAGTTACCAAACGAGAACTTAACGTTGTACTTAAACATCTTTTATGCCGTCAGCTAACGAATTAAGTAAATAAAAAAACGTGTTGTCCCTCTGAATTTTTAAAACTACTAGTATCAGTATTCCAGTGGTTTTATTTTTGAAAAACTTCTCGAGGCTGATATTCACTAAAGTAGCAAATTATTAGAAACACCTACCTAATAGCATGTTGGGTCCCCTTTGACCTTCAAAACAGCATCGCCTCGGTGTGGCATGGGTTCAGCGAATATATCGTTCTACAGGTAAGTTCATCCAAGAGGATGTGATGGTGTCCATCAATTGCCGAATATTCGCTGGAGAAGTATCTCTGTTACGAATGACTCTCTCAATCGCATCCTACAATTGTTCAATGGGGTTAAGATCTGGGGACTGCGGGGAGCCTATTTTAGCACTTTGAAATCACTGTCGTGCTTCTGGAACGACTGTATGACGATTGTGAGGTTTCGCATTATCCTGCTGAAGTAGCTGTCTCCATCAAGAAATACGTGTTCCTTGTCAGCAATGACGTTTAGACAGCTCCTGGAATCCACATGCTGCTCCATAGGTATTAGGAAACGTAATGCGCGCAGTGAAAATAGATACCGAACCATTAAACTGCCTCCACCACCTTTTACAGTTAACGCTTGGCAGCTTGGATCCATCGATTCGAGCTATTGGTGCCATATTCGGGTGATACATTGACGTGTATTAACTGAACACGTGATTCATCGGACCAGAAAACCTTTTTTCAGCCCTCAAGCGTCCAGTTTTCGTACCCTTCTTAGTCCTCAAGCGTCCAGTTTTGGTATTCTTCTCAACTCCCGTATTACCCTTATCTACGCTTCGTACGCTTCTAAATCCTTAATAGAGAGATTTTTATAAAGCCATCTCAACGTCATAATTCCATACGTAAGTGAAGATGATAGTGTTTGATTGCTGCTGGGTGTTCCTAATAACTTGCTACTTCAGTGCATGTTCACTATAATGATTACTATATTCATAATAAATCATTCCCTGCAAAGACTACTATAATCATAAGAAATCATTCACTGCAATGACTACTCTATTCATAAGAAATCATTCACTGTATTCATAAGAATCATTCACTGTAATGACTACTATATTCATAAGAAATCATTCACTGTAAAGACTACTATATTGATAAGAAATCATTCACTGCAATGACAACTCTATTTATAAGAAATCATTCACTGTATTCATAAGAATCATTCACTGTAATGACTACTATATTCATAAGAAATCATTCACTGTAAAGACTACTATATTCATAAGAAATATCTCACTGCAATGACTACTCTATTCATAAGAAATCATTCACTGTATTCATAAGAATCATTCACTGTATTCATAAGAATCATTCACTGTAAAGACTACTCTATTCATAAGAAATCATTCACTGCAATGACTGCTCTATTCATAAGAAATCATTCACTGTATTCATAAGAATCATTCACTGTAATGACTACGATATTCACAAGAATCATTCACTGTAATGACTACTATATTAATAAGAAATCATTCATTGTAATGACTACGATATCCATAAGAAATCATTCACTGTAATGACCCGCTTTGGTAATGACTAATATATTCATAAAAAATCATTCACGGTAATGACCCGCTTTGGTAATGACTACTATATTCATAAAAAATCATTCACTGTAAAGTCTACTGTATTCATAAGAACTCTTTCTCTGTAATGACTACATATCAAAACAAATTCATAAGAAACCATTCATTGTAACTACTCCAGACTTAAAAATTTGTTTAATTTTTTTTTCAGCAGCTCGTAGCCAAGTGATCGTTATGGTGCTCCTTGTCTTCGTGATGTGCTTTTGGGTGAGTCAAAGCCGATATCTTCCCACTAGATCTGATGGATCTAGAAGAGAACAGATTAAAGAGCTTTTGAGAGCAGTAAGTTATTCATTATTATCAGTGATGCATTATTGAGGTAAAAAATCTCTGTGCGTATTTTTAAACAGCATTTCAAAAACACTAACCACTATATATATGTTTCAATAAAGAAATATAAATTGCCTGCCCACTTTAGTAGCACCACGCTCATATTTTGTCTGTTGTAAGAAACGCTCATTTGTCTTAAATAAATTTGCAGGTGACAAATGTACTTCAAGAATGTTGCGAAAAATCTACGTAAAACATTCAAACTGTATAACGAAGTCAATTTCTCCGTCATTTCTGTCCACGCCAGGATTCGAACCCGGACCCCCTCATTCCGGAATAAGTCACTCTACCAATTGGGCTACGCGGACGTTTGTTCTGACTCCTATCTGCCTTTATGTCGTGTGCGTCCTTCTGGCAGGTACGTCACATCTCCCCCCGAAAGAGGGCCGGGGGCATGGCCCACGGGTCAGCCGTGACCATGAATCGTTGCAGGCAGTATCCACTGTAGAACGTGCACTTGAGAACTCCCAGTCAATCCTTTTTTTTTTTTTTTTTTTTTTTCGAAGCGCTGGAGAAGGGATTCTCTGATTTTTCCTATCTCGCGGTGTGGAAATAACATCACACCATTGCGAGATTTTGAACGGTCGGGTCATCCGGATAGTTCGGGCGCCATTATAACGAAGTCAATTTCTCCGTCTTTTCTGTCCACGCCAGGATTCGAACCCGGATCCCCTCATTCCGGAATAAGTCACTCTACCAATTGGGCTACGCGGACGTTTGTTCTGACTCCTATCTGCCTTTATGTCGTGTGCGTCCTTCTGGCAGGTACGTCACAACTGGTAACTACTGTTGTAAATCTCAATAATCATCATAAACCAATCTCAATCCACTGCTGGATGGGCTCTTCAACAATTCTCTTCTTGAGCAATTCTTTTCCATGTCACACCGGCTTGCCATCTCCCATGTGGTCGTCTTCTGAATTTTTACCTGTGGGTTGGTATCCAGAATTTAGTTGTCTAATGGTGGTCAGTTTTTGTAGAAATATGTACAGCCCATTAGCACTTCAGTGTCCTTTTCTTTAATCATGATGTCATCTACTCTTGTCATTTTCCTGATCCATGAGTTCCTTTTCGTATCTTTCTCAGTTATACCAAGCACGTATTTCTCCTTTTTCTTTGAGTTGTCCTTAACCTCTGTGTGACTATTTTAGTTAAGAAACCATGTCTCTGATCCATAAGTAAGAACTGGAAGGATGCATTGATTAAATACTTTTCTTTGAATACATAATGGTAGATTACTCTTGAAAATTGTACTGTTTAGTTCTAATGCACTCCAGTCTGGTTTTATACAACTATCAATAACTTATTCGATGTGGGCCTCACTTAAAACCAGTTGTCTGAAGTAGAATTTCAAGAATGTAGTAACTGAAGAACACTAATTCAGTTATTTGTCTCTATGATTATGTTCCTAAATCTTATCATAACCATTCGGCGACGATAAGGCCGTAGACGTCGGAACAGCCAAACGAGCATGTCTGCCTGGGTAACACATCACAATACCCCTTGAATGATAAGTATGATTACCTTTAGTTTAATATTTCCCCCATGGAATGTCAACTTCATCGCTACGCTGAAGTACCCAACGATTGGCCGATAAAAAATATTTCGAGAAGGTATGCTTATCAAGTCCGCAGATCGATAGCTTCCTGTGTTGACTCCACAGTAATCCTACTACTAATACTCCTTGGCATTACAGTCCATTTAGTACCTAAACCTGCCTCAGGATATCTCTCTATTCTTCACGATTCTGTGCCTTGTTCCTCCAGTTTTTTATTCTCATTTTCTTTAAATCATCCTCCACATCATCAAGCCATCTTCTTCTCGGTCGTCCTCTGGGCCTAGATCCACCCGCTCCATACATGAAGACCTTTTTTGCTGCTCTGTCATCTTTCATTCGTTGAACATGTCCCTGCCATCTCAGTCGTCTCCTCTTTTCTTCAGTAATAATATCCAATCCTATTCCATTGAATTTCTCCATTATTGCTTTGTTGTTCTTCACTCTCCAAAGTCCAATCTCATTAATTGTGCCAAAGATCTTACTCAGTGCCTTTCGTTTCCAAATTTGTAATCTGTTTTGATCTCTCTGGACAATTGTCCATGTTTCACAGCTGTATAAAACTACGGGTCTGAGGATTACTCTATATAATCCTGCTTTGATTAATTTTCATTGAAGAAATTCGTTTGCTATGGAAAAGTTTTAGCAGTATGACATTCTGTCCTACGCGCGCATCCTACTCGTTTAAATGACGAAAAGCCAGCTAAGTTGCTGTTTAATGTATGAATTCAATGGCACTTCGTGGATGACAGCTTTCTTTTACTTTATTCAAAATCAGAGAGAAAAAAATTCCTGTCATGAAGAGGTTGGACACAAACGTTCGAGCTGGGATTTAATAAGTCACTCATGTCTTAAACTTTCTGATGCATTGAAATATGCCAAGTTCATCGGGAATTTCTCCCCCGAAATTTTTATTTAAAGTACAACACTAATTTTTGTCATTATATGAAGAAAGCTTTAACCCTTGAGCTACCATAACGCCCAAAACGCCCTTACATCTAAACTACCACAACTGCCAGAAAACGCCCGTCTAGAGTGAGTAGAATTTCCTACTCCCACTTGCTCTTCGAATTTACACGGCATCTACGGTATAAGCAGAAGTCACCCTCAGTCACCAGTGTTGTCGCTAAACAAATAAGTAAAGTAGGCGTTGGTATCTTCCGAGCCGGTATCACTCGTATTTCTTCTTTGAATTTAGACGGCCTCTACGGGATTAGCAGAAGTCACCCTCAGTCACCATTGTTGTTGCTAAATGAATAAGTAAAGCAGGCGTTGGTATCTCCCGGTGCAATGTTATTTACTCTCATGACATCGCTTGCCCTCTCCGTCGAAGAATACAGTGATCTCACCCCGGAAAACATCTGAAGGTCAATGCATATGAAGACTACAGATCGAAAGTTTAGTGTAGTGACCGAGCACTAATCCTTCGGTTGTTAACTTGTAAAGGGGGAATTCTGAAATGATATTCTGAGCAACACAAGGTTTTAGAGCTCTGGTCGCTAAAGGGTTAATGCACTGAAAGGGCAATCTATATTTTACACTTATCTACTAAAGTGGGGGCTCATGTTTCGCCCTCACAGCAGCAACAACACGCTGTGGCATGTACTCTCCCTTATCTTGGAAACGTTAGGGTTGTATCGCGGCACATGATTCCAGAACGGGAGTCCGTAAAGCGCCAAAAGTTGTGTGGCAGTGGGTTTCGAGCTTGAAGGCATCACTCCACTTTGTCCGACAGATGCTCAATTGAGTTCAGATCCGGAGACTAAGATTCCATTCGAGAGTTACGGACTCACCGGAATGCTCCTCCAACCAGTTCTTCATCAAAGTAGAGTTATTAGATGGGGCGTTGTCTTGTGGAAAATATGGCATCCTGCTGGAGGAAATGGATAGATATGAACGGGTGCAGTTGGTTAGCGACTACATCCATATAGCCTTGTGCGGCAATGGTGATCTCAAAAAGCATAAGGGGCCCGATATTGTCCGACGTAAACATTCCCTAGAACATTACACCACCTCCGCGAGTCTGTAACACCACGACTTGACAGATGGTATCCATGGATATCGTGCGCGCCCTCCCGTTTTACACACGCATCCACCCGTTGACGTGTCGTAGTTGGAACCTCAGTTCGTCGGACCTTGCTTCCCGTTTCCAGTCTACCGCGGTCCAGTGGCGATGTTTCTTCGGCCACTGCAGTTTCATGTACCGGAGGCGTGTTGTTAACATGGGTGCTCGATATGGGCATCGTTTACCTTTACCATAATGCAGTAGTGTCATCCCACGTTGAATGATCTTTGTACAAACCGTCGAAAGTTCCCTGTCAGTGAATACCAACGCTATCATCTCCTCTGCATCCGGACGTTAAATTACGGAAGAGGAGGCGACCATCTCGAATATCAGCTATCCATTTAAGGCCACATTTTCCCCGACGGCTGGAGGTTTTTACGGTTTTATATAGCCCTGGTACTCAAGTGCGGAAATCTTACGTCCCAGGCGTTCTACAGTCGCGGAGATGGAGCATCCCTCATGCTCGCCACAACTCTCTGCCTACGGTTGAACTAGCTCAGGCCGCCGTCTATTCCCATTTTCACGTTCACATGAATTACGTTATGCAGCAGAAATCTATCTGACGTATTTATGTTCCGTAAGAGGTTTCGGTTGGGCGCAGTATTTTTGCGAGATAGGCCACGTTTGTGGAAGGGTGTGGTATATATAATAAATCGAGCTTTCAACCAATTAGGGGTCGGACAATTTAAGATATGTAGAGTTGTTGCAATCCACATATTTCATCCAATATACACTGGTGTCCAAAAGCTTAGCATAGTTAAGGAAAAGACATTTTAGAACAAAATCAAAAGGAGTAGAAGATGAATAAAACAAGGACGCGTGAGAATATGTAAATGTGGAAATCATGACGCAATATCATGTGACGGACGATAATTGGCATAAAAGGCGAAGCAGCATATTTGTGAAGTTTAGAAACAGCTGCAAAAATGCGAAAAGTGACATTTCTTGTCGTCATATCGCCCTGCTAGCGGTAGAATTTTTTTTATTAAAACAGTATGTTAGAAAGACTGCAGGTAGATATGTTTACACGTGGTTGGATTAACGGATAATTGAAATCCTGCCAAACGCAGAGTAGTGCTGCCAGAGCCAATGGCGTGAATCAGTCCACTGTATCCAGAATTTGGATGTACCAGGGCACCGGAAATGTTAATCTTCAACCTCTGGCAGGTGGTCTACGGGTTACAACGGCTCCGGATGATAGGTGTGCAGCACTAACAGTGAGACGTAACAGGTCGATGTCAGCGAGAGCGCTTGCTTTAGAGCTGTTTGTAGCTGGTGGACCAGCTGTTTCAAAGCAAACAGTATACAGACGGCTCAACGAACAAGGACTATACGCGAGAAGGCCTGCAGTTTACATCCGACTCACTCTGTCAGCAAGAAATGCTAAGGTACTGTGGTGCAGATAGCATGAAGACTGGGGACAAAATCAATACGCCAATGTCTTATTCTCCTATAAATCCTGGTTCAGCCTTGAAAGAAACACCCGCCGTGTTCTCATCTGGAAAGGACCTTGAACCCGTTGTTCCCCCACAGACATCAGAGAAATGCACTATTACAGAGGTCATGGTATACTTTCCTGGGATGGCATTATGTCCAACGGGAGCACCATGATACAGCACCATTTCTATTCTGGTGGAATTGTAACAGGTTAGAGGTACCTACACGAAATCCTTGATCCCTACGTGAGGCTTTCATGGGGTGCTGTTAAGACAGTTTTCCTGTTCATAGACGATAACGCGAGAACTCCTACAGCTGCTATTGTCGATAATTATCTAGAAAGTGAAAATTTCCACCGTATGCCAGGGCCAGCGCGTTCCCCAGACCTCAACCCAATAGTGCATGTGGGATATGCGTTGCAGGTCGTCAAATTCCGGCCAGAAAACTCAAGGAACTCCGATCTGCTCTTGTTCTGGAGTGGTATTTGCGGTTACAAAGTCTTCTTGTGTCCATTGTCAACAGCATGAGACAATGGTATGACACTTGTATCGTTGTAAGAGGTCACCATACGCCTAACCAGAACGTTGAACAAAATCAGGAAGCCTCCGAGAAAGTCCTGCTGTTTTCATCATTTTGAACTATTGGTATGTTTTCCTGGTGCATCATTTTTTCATGTGATTTGTACTATGCATGTAGTTCCTCACTAAGATATCTATGTGTAGTAAACAGCCCGTTTCATTGTGCCATCCCGTTTTGTCATTTAACACTTTTTGTTAATTGTGCATAACTTTTGGATACCAGCTCTTAGGAAGCTTACTTAAACGTTAGGGTCCTGATTTAAGTTAAAATGTTCTGTAACGCATAAGAATTATATTTGGTTTTGTTTTCCTTATCATTTGGGTGCGGGATACCCAGTGTAATGACTTATGACTTATTAGGTGCTAATAGGGATTGTTAAACATGGTCAAAAACCAACAACATGATGTTACCATACAGCTCGAAGAACAAGACGAATGAGGAGACTGGAAGTTCAGGCCGTGGGATGCCACTCTCCAATCAATCGATGAACAAGCCTTCCCCTTGCACGATTTGTCAAAACCCACTGCAAACTCTTACCGTACTCAGTTATGGAATCTCTGACGTACTAAAACATGTGTCGAGATGACAAATCTGCAGCGATACAATTTGTCCGTGTAGCTTAATTGGGAGAGCAACTTATTTCGGAGTGAGGGTGCGGATTCCATCAGCGTCACGGACAAATTTGTGTTTTCACATTGGCGCCCGAACGTACAGTACAAATGGATGTACTGACCTTTGCGTTCTTCGAAAAATCTGTGATGTTTGTTCCACACATTGTTTAGAATTAATGAAACAAATTCGTTCTTCACTTCAAAAAAGAAAACAAATTAAGAGGGAAATGATGTGACGTACTACAAAGGTAAAGCACGTGTCAAGACGACAAATGTGAAGCAATACATCTCGTCCGTGTAGCTTAGTTGGGAGAGCAACTTACTCCGGAGTGAGGGGGCGCAGTTTCGATCAGCGTCACGGAAACATTTGTGTTTTCACAAATCTCTATATGTTCTGTCTTATTCCTGTGTTCACATTAAATCTTTTACCGGCAAAGGCATTTTTCATTAATCATTTTGTGAACTGAAGAAAATCAAATATTATCTTTCAACAGTTCTTATTACATGAAGTTTCTGAATTTACGAGTTCTCAACAAACAAGTATTCGTAGATTACGCTTCTGTTTTTGCTCCTGCGTGTATCATAAATCATGAAAAGCACTTAATTCAAATGCGTATTACTCACACGACTTCCGTTAAAATAACGAACCGTAAATCACACGAAATTTTAGTTATTTCGTGAACAGTCAGCAATCTGTTAATTCGCATCAAATAACCCACTTCAGTTATCGGTTAAGAGTTTTAACAGGTAAATGGCGGTGTGGGGTCATCACTGCATTTAACATACTTTGACTTCTCTCTTAAAGAGACAAAACCACTTAAAAACACATACAGTGCTCATTGTTTCGTCTCGCAAATGTTATTTGCACCAGCAGGTAAATTATCGAAGTAAGGATTAATTGCAACCACTTGTAGACATACATCCAGAGCACTAATTGCTTTAGATAAACCTTTTCTCCGTTTTAACAAAACCCAACCTTAAAATAGTTTGAAAAGGGTTTATTGTGTCTTCTCTAAATGCGATGTGCTCCAGTTGATAAGTTCTTGAGCGACAAATTAATGGTTGTCTGTCCTTGTCGTAGTAAAGTCACAGTGCTAATTACCTTTCATAAACAATTATTCCTCTTTCAACAGACACAACCACTTCAAATGTTGTGTCTAGATATATTTAGTAACCCATTGTCTCATTTCTCACAAAATTTGATGCATTGCTCATTATTCCGCACTATCACCCAGAAATAAAATACACAGCTGGCCACCCAAAATGCAACACCAAGAAGGACACGAGATAGCAAAGCCAGTTTTACTGGACACATAACAACAGATACAAAGATGAAACGATTGAGCTCACAGGCCCGTGCGACTTGCGGAACACACAGACATCAATAGTTCGTGTGGCCCCCATGGCTAGCAATAACGGCCGCTACACGCCGCGGCATCGAACGAAAGAGACTCTGGATGTGGGCTTGGGGTATGTCGGTCCAGGCTGCTTCCACACGTTGCCACAGTTCATCAGGCGTAGCCGCGGGTGGTGCTTGCCCGGCCACTCGGTTGCCAATCAGCGACCAGACGTGTTCGATGGGCGACATATCGGGAGAACAGGCGGGCCACGGCAGCAGTGTCATCTGGTGGGCCGTGAAGAATTGTGATACGATGCTTGCCACATGCGGGCGCGCATTGTCGTGTTGAAAGTGGCCGCTGGTAGGTCCTGCAGGTAACGAAGGACTACAGGCTCCAAAACGTCGGAGATGCTACATCTCCGACGTGGCTGTTGAGTGTACCGGCGATGCGTACCAGAGGGGTGCGAGTGTCATATCCAATTGCGCCCCAAACCATAACGCCAGGCGACGGACCGGTATGGCGATGCATAATGCAGGCGTCATACAATCTCTCGCCGCGGTGCCGCCTCACGTGGATCCGACCATCGTGGTGTTGCAGGAAGAAGCGGGATTCGTCGGAGAAGACAATGTCGTGCCATTCCGTAGTCCAGGTGTGGCTTCCAACGGCCCACTGCCGCCGCACTCGCCGGTGGTGTAACGTCAATGGTAATCGGAGCAATGGGCGCCGTGCGACAAGTCCCCGCTCCTGCTGACGACGTCGAACGGTACGTGCTGACACAGGTTGTTGCGCAACAGATCCTAATTCCGGCGCTAACGTTCGTGATGTGGCGGTGCGAGCCGTCAATGCCCGCCGCACAACATGCCCGTCCTCTAGTTCGGTTGTGTGCCGGAGCTGCGGCAATCGCTCACGTCGGTCCGTCCGTCCCTCCTGCAACCACCGAATCTATACTCGCCTCACTGTGGCTGGATATCGTCCCACACGGGTGCCGATGTCTCGGTACGATAAACCGCTGTCGCGATAAGCCCCTATTCGTCCTCTGTCGAACTCCGAAACGTGCTGGAATTACTACCGTATTCTGCGACGAGGCATCAGGAAGTTTCCAACGCTCAGGTCCTGCAGCACAACACACTTCCACTACTTACACCCTGCTTTCTGTGCACCCTTCTTATAGTGCTTTTCGGTGGCGTGCCGGGCGCAAATGATTTGCATATGCCCATCAATGCTAATCGTTTGCATGTCCTCTCGCGGGCGACGCATGCTGCGAATTTCAGGCCAATCGGATGCTTTGTTCTTGGCGTTGCATTTTGGGTGGGCAGCAGTGTATAATTAAGAGTGTTTGAAAATCTCTGAATAAAACAGCAAATCACGTGCTACTGCAACAAACGAATGCTGCAAAGATACACCGAAGAGCCGAAACATTATCCAACTGTCAAATATGATGTTGGCCCTCCACGTGCAGTTAAAACAGCTCTTACCCGGCTAGGCATCGATGCTACAAGATTTTTAAGGGTATCTTGTGGTATCTGATACCAACACGTTACCAGCAAATCCTTTAACTCTTCTAAATTACGCAGTTGAGCCGCCGCGGATCGGATTTGTTGTTCCAACGCAAACCACAGATGTTCGGCAGATCATTTCATATCATATCTAGAGAATTTTAGGAAGGGAGTGTTGGACACCAGGTCTTAAATAACCCGTAGAAATAGGAAGCTAGGAGATTTGGGGTAGAGTGGCCGATAGGAAAGTCACACGGAAGTGAGGTAGTGTTACATGGCTTGGTGCTGAGTGATATTACAGCGTCCTGTGTGAAGCGTTCGTTCGGTACTTCGTTTGCAGCGAGTTCTGTATCGGGGGTTTAACCCGTATTTCTCCCGACTGGAGCAGATAAATAAAATACAACGTATGAATAAAATTGACTAAAGTTAAATTTGCTCCTGCAGTGAGAAAGATGTTTAATCCAATGTCGTGGGGAATGTCTCTAAGCTTTTGTCCTGATCTCCTTTCCTCTCTTATCATCAACCTCATTGCTTACTACTTATCCCTGTCACGCCGACCAGCGAGCCATTCGCACCTCGCTCTCATCGCTGAACTTCCTGCCACCGAGTCCCTTGTCCTCTTGCTAAGAAAACCCCCCAAAAAGTCTCGCCTGCCGAAGCGTGTAGTTCAATGCCTTCCAATAAAGCGTGGACACACCTTAAAATGCCTTCTCTCTGAAAACCCCAAGTTCTTTAATTGCTTCGCTGCCCCTCTTCTCTTTCTCCCTCGCAGGAAAGTGTCAGCGTAACCATAGATCTAACAACCCCTCTGTTGCGATGCGTGAGAAAAGAGTACATTACCCGTTGCCCATCTCATTTAAATGGCGGGAAAATGGAGCAAAATGATTACAATTCACTATCTCTAAAATGGCTTCTGAACTACATTTCTGATAAGTATGGATGCCCAGATTACAGTAGAAAGGGGGAGGAAGACGCCCTTGTTTATAACCTAGGGGGCAGTACCCGGGATCCGAAGGCTTAACGCACCAATCCGACGCATAGCGGCATTGTTCGAGCGTTCGTACCTGCCTGTGATCGAACTTGAGATTTCTCCGTGGCAGCCATGAACGCTGACCACTAGACCACCCACGGCCCTGATGCTCGACTGGGTTGATGTCTGGGAAATTTGTAGGCCACGGCAATGTCTGGAAGTCTTTTTCATGTACCACGAACCATTCTCAAACAGTTCGGGCAATGTTGCATGGTGCATTATCCTGATGAAAGAAAGCATTATTATAGGGGAATACCATTGCCATGAAAGAATGTACTTGATCTGCAATTATGTGTTTAGATAGGGTGTAGACGTCATAGTTTCCTACACATGAATGATTGGACCCACGGTTTCGCAGCAGAACATTTCTCAAAGCATTACACTTCCTCTGCCGGCTTGTTTCCGTTTACGGTGCATGCTGGTGCCAACGTTTCCCCAAGTAAACGACGAACACATACCCGCCCTTCCACACAGTGCAACGGGAAACGAGATTCATCGGACCAGACGACCTACGCAGCCCCATTTTCAGCAGGGTTTGATGTGCCGTGTATTGTGACACATTACTTCCGTCACCAGCATTCAAATTACCGGAGAGCTGCGCCATATAATCCCTTCTGTTGGCTCGCACCATACGGGATAGCCTTTGCTTACCTCTAGCATCAATGAGCCGTGGTCGGTCCAGCTTGCCGGCGGTTCCGGTTTTCCTTCCTCACAAGACTTACCGTCTTGAAAATGCTCTGACTCAGTCGTCTGGCCATTACAATTTGGCCTTTGTCAAACTTGCTTAGATCCACTGCCTTTCCTTTCCCGAAGAACAAGAATAACTCTGATCAAGAGAGCTCAGTATCAAGTGTTATTTTTACCGTTTCATGACTCATGACCTTCACACGCGCCGTCGTTCGCGTGCAGTTGCTTCGATTTGCATGAAGACGCGCTGGTCATAATGTTTTAGCTCTTGAGTGTATGTTAGAACATGATTAACATAAAGGCTCGAATTTGTTGGAGTCTATTTCCCGTAGAGTTCTGTGTAATGTGTACTAGATGATCACCCGGATATTGCCCCACGTTGAACTACTCTTACGTTTATTTACTTCCTAGTATTTTCATTCAAACTACTCGCTGTCACTCTCCTTTGCTAAAAATACCGTTGTTTAAGATCAAGACCACTTCAAATACTATCATTTTCACATAAAACAATAACATTTGAAGTGGTAAGGTTTTCACGTATGATAAAATTGTCTTCAAAATGACAAAATGCATAATTTCGTTTTTGTTTTTCACATGTGATATAAATTTTTCAAAGTGATAAAATGTATAATTTCGTGTATGTTTCAGAAAGCCCAAACGATGTGCATTCGCATTGACAGAGTTATTCGCAGTTGCCAGTTAACGCCTTTGTCATGCCCAGGCGAGTAAACTACAGGTGGCCGTCCCAGTAGCGCAGTGGTCTAAGCGATAGCTTCTGATCATTCGTCCGGAAGGGGTCCGGGTTCGAATCCCGAGAGGCCTGGATTCTGTGTTTGCCTTACGACACTGGCTCTTCCCTTCCCTGGAACTAGTGTCCCTAAATTAGAGACGGGCGACTGCTTATAGCCCATTGAGTTGCTCACCATGGTCGTTAAACCTCCAATCAAAAAAAAAAAAAAAAAAACTACAGGTAGCCCATTCCCGACATAGTCCGACACGTCATAAATTCAGAGATGAGCCTCGGCACACCAATGCCATATTCTGCAGAGTTGGGGCCTGTCTGTTCGCTTACACCATTCTCTTCAGTTTCCTTTTACCCTCCTTGATCCACCAGCTGTTTTCCGTTTCCATTCGCGGTAAACCCTTGTACATGAAAAGCCCAGTAGGTCGGCCGTTTGGGAGATTCTTGAACCTGTACGCCTGGCGCCAGTTATCATGCCATTTCAAAGTTGCTCACATCACTCGTTTTGCCCATTCGGATCCTCAATCGAACGCTGACTGATGCTCGATGACTGGTCTGCTTGATTTAAACTGCACTTTACGATCACGTGACGTGTTGCGTATTAGAGTGAGCCATTTATGTGACGATTGCATGTGTACCTAATAAACTAGCATCTCAGTGTATATTAACGCTACCTAGCAAGAAAGCTGTACATTACTTGAAATACGTAGAAACTGTACGTAAAATTGTCTTAATGGTAAAAAGTATCCGAAGGTCGAAAGAATTGTTTCAGGCGGGTTTTTAAGTGCAATAATAGGGAATGAAATATATTTTGGATGCACACGGTCGAGTCACATTACTGTGACCACCAGCTAACATCCAGAGTAACTACCGTGCGCAGCGCGGACAGCAGCTAAACGGGCTGGGAGTAACTCAATAAGGTGCTGGAAGGTGTTCACGGTTATGTGGAGCCATGCTGACTGCAGTGTGTCTGACTGCTGCTGGAGAGTGCGTGGTGGAGGATCCATAGAGCGAACAACACGATCGAGGTGGTCCCACAGATGCTCAATTGAGTTTACGTCTGGGGAAATAGGGAGCCAGGGAAGTACTGTGAAGTCTTCATCGTGCTCTGCCAACCACTCTCGGACATTACTAGCTGTGTGACACGTCGCATTGTCGTGCTAGAAGATCCCATCCACCCCAGGGAAGACAATCAGCATGTATGGGTGTACGTGGTCTGCAAGGATGGATTCGTACCGAATTCGGTCTATAGTGCCTTCCACTGGTATGAGTGGAACCAAAGATTGCCACGAAAACATTCTCCAGACCATAACGCTGTCCCCACCAGCTTGTATTCTGCCAGCAATGGTTGAAGGGTGTTTGTTCTCTGATGTTTCTCGCCTTATGCGCCAACTTCCATCCGTTCGATGAAGCATAAAACGTGACTCATCGGTGAAGGCAATCCTTTGCCACTCAGCGGAGGTCCAATTCCGATACTGACGTGCAAATGTAAGCCTTTTCTGCCGATGCACCCTTGTTAGCACACGTGCAGTGACCATCCATCTGCATCGAAGCTCCATACGCAGCATGGTTCGCTGAACTGTCGTTTTAGACACACCTCCGGTAGCCCCCTGGTTCATTCGGCCAGTGAGTTGCTCCACTGTAGTATGTCAATCGGCCCTCACGCACCTTTGAAGCCGACGATCACATCTCACATCAATGGCACGTGGTGTTCTGCAGTTTTTACGTCGCTTATTCGCAATGATGCCATTTCCCCAATCACGATACACTTTAACCACAGCAGCACGCGAACAGTTCACAAACTGCGCTATTTCAGAAATACTGCCACACTTAGTCCGAAAGCCGATAATCATCCATTTTTGCAAATCTGATAAATCGCTCTTTTTATCTATGACAGCAACGCGTGATATATTTTCAGAATGCCTACACACCTTATATACCCTCCAAGCCAGCTCACGATACGTGCCTTCTTTCATTGGCAGCGCGCTGGTGACGTCAAAGTAGGAGGTGGTCACACTAATGTGACTCAACTGCGTAGTAGCATCTGTCTTTACGCCCCTTAGAGGGCAAGGTTCTCTATTGGGAAAAAACGAAGAGGTGCGACTCTTTGTTCACACAGTTCATGCTTCCCAATGCAAAACGAAACAGACAGACTGACGGACACACTGATATCATAAGCACATACCTTTTTTCAAAGACGTGCTGAACAAAAGAAGCCTAACGTGAGCGTCGATTTAATTCGCACTATGGCGCAGCTGGACAATTAAAGAGAGGCATTCGAAGAAATGGCAATAGCCAATTATGCACAATCTTCTGATAAATCCTGTCCAGCGGGTTCGGGTGTAAAAATGAAGGTTACATGATCTTCTTGAAAGGATTAGAGATTTAACACGTAAATCCTAAATCCAATTAGTGACTGATCCATTTAACGATGGTTTTTCCGGAAAGGAGATTAAACGAGTTAAAGGGGATTAGATTGCATTCGACTAACCACAGAGAACAGGAGTATTTCTGTCAAACACTTATTTGATAACAAGATAAGAGAAAAACAGTTGATTTTTTTTTTTTTTTTTTTTTTGCAACTGTGCCTTGGTTTAAAATGAATTAAACCAAGCTAAATGATCCTCAATGCTGTGAAAAATCACTTCAGTAACAAAATTTTAAGTAGAATACTTCACTGCATCGCGGTTTTTGATGCATATTTTGCCCATACAAAAACTCGAGAGCAGAAGTCGTCAGCTTTTTTACCGGCATCTGACGTCAAAATAGGCTCGTCAAAAGAGTGGGACGATTTGGAGGGCGTTGAGAAAAATAGTGAGACAGCGTATGTGCATTATCTCTGAGGGCTGGTTGAATTACGACCACCTACCTAATAAATAATACTTCGTGGTCCTTCTTCTCCCGCAAAACGACCGTCATCTAGCATGGCAACGGCTTCACAAGGTGTCTGTACAGTCATGCGGAGATCTGCAACCCCGCCATTTGTATTGCCGTCCACAGTTCCGCTATGGAACTGGTTGGTGTGTCCAACTACTGTACCTTGAGTTTTATAACATCCGATAGACTTTCAAATGGGTTGAGATCCGGAGAGTTATGAAACACAACAACACGAGGAAGTTACGCACCATGTCATAATTGCCTACCTGACTACTGCAACTTTGCACCACTTGCACCATGTTGTGCGTTTCGTGCAACACACAATCGTATACTTTGCCCCAAAGAATGATGATGTGGCACCACCTTTGGTGCAACATACTACAAGAATGTCAACGCTGCATCAGTGCGTTAATGCGCTTTTCCATTTCATAACTTCTTCCAGCTGTTAATTTCTGCTATAAACAGCATTTTAGCGTAAACGACAGTGATCGATATACGAAGGTGGATCGAAAAGTAAGACACACTATTCTTTTAGCAACAGTTTAATAGATAGACAAAACAAAACATATACACAATGAAACTACAGTTCTTAGCTATTTTTTCAACATAAGAACCGAGACGCTCGAGACATTTATCCCAGTGTGGTATCAGTTTTGGTATATCTTGTTTATAAAAGTACGTTTTCTGGGCGTATGGCTGCCTGCGGACAACCGATTTGACTTCGTCAGTCGAATCGAAGCGTTGGCAGCCCAGGAATCTTTCCAAGGTACTAAACAGATGAAAGTCCGAAGGGGCCAGGTCCGGACTGTACGGTGGGTGCTGGAGCACCTCTCAGCCAAATTGCGTAATTCTGTCAGGAACATGTTGTGCAACACGTGGGCGAGCGTTGTCGTGAAGCAGTGTGACATTTGCAGCGTCTCTGTTGGGTCTCTTGTCATCAAGGACACGATGCAACTTTGTCAATGAGTTTGCGTAGGCTTTGGCATTCACGGTGGTCCCCGTTGGGTGAAACTGCACCAGGAGAACGCCATGCATGTCCCAGAACTTATCGTCATGAGGACTTTTCATGCAGATTGGGTGAATGTATTGCGTGTCGAGAAGTCGGAATGTTTCCACACCATAATGGCCTTCTTTGTTTCGGGGGTATTGTGGTACGCCCAGGAGTCATTCCCCGTCACTACACCTGTCAGAAATTTATGTACTTCTTCTGCGTAGCGCATCAAGTGGTCCGAGGATGACATCATTCTCTCTCCCTTCTCGTCGTCTGTCAAGTTCTTGGGCACCCATCGCGCACTGACCTTGTGAAATTGCAATTTGTCATGCACAGTATTGTACGCTATACCGTACGACATGTTGAACTTCTGTGCCAGTGAGCGCAAATGGATCCGCCGGTCACTCAGAATCGCCTATTCAATGCCTCTCACAGTGGCAGGTGACGACGCGGTTACAGGTCGACCGGAACGTGGCGAATCGGTTAGGTTGCCAAGGACCTCTGCAAAGAACCTGCACCATCTGGAGATGCTGCTGCGGTCCAGGCAGTCACCACCATAGACTTCGACCATTTCTTTGTGAATTTCCGTCGGAGTTTTCTGTCCAGCTCACAAAAATCGGACTACACCGTGTTGCTCTTCTTTCGTAGACAACGCTAACGAACGCAACATCTTTGTGCCGTCGTTCACACTGTCTTTCACCACGGCGACATCTGATCCATACAAATGCTCTGTAGCTTGATATTCAAACTCGTTATCTGCCAAACTGCAACCTGCAGAGGGAAAAAACTTGTTGTGCGTTTCTTTTCGATCCTCCTTCGTGTTGCTCACATTGTTTACAAATTATTTTTACTTTTTTTACGTGAAGCCACAGTTCAGCATTTTAACCGAAAATTCAAAATTACATTTCATAAACATCTTTTATGCTTTTAAAATAACTTCACATTTAGAATGTTATCGAGTTTATTGGTTCCTAAGTTTTATTTCAGCCTGTTAACACTAAACTACTGGGGGAGTGGTGTTCCGATGTAAAGCAATACAACAAATTTAAATGCTGCACTCATCAGATGTTCTCAAATCTCGCTGACAAACTCCGAATTTGATATTTTGCACTCAAAAGCGATTCGATTGGGTTGGGACCCATATTTTGACATTTTTAATCATTTTGAAAGCATAAATTCTAAACGATGCGGACTCTTGCAAAATAAATAAAAGTACTAATGTGTTTGACGGCATAAAAAGATGAAAACATTTGAAATCCTCGAAGACGGAAATTTATGAACTTCTTAGATGTTTAGGGACTTTAAATTCCAAAAAATAAGTTGAATTTTTGGGGGCGTATAAACTTACGCAAATATAACTTACTTAGAACGTAAATTCATTAGTCTTTAATGACAATTAATGAGCCTCTGATCTTAAGAGGAAAAAAATGTAAAAACCTTCGAAGTCTTTAGAGACTTGGGTTTTAGAAACTCTTACCCTTTAGCAACGTTCAGTCAGAAATCTATGAACTCCCTCAGAACGTTAAACGCTTCATATTTTAAGAAATTAAATTTAATCAGTGATCTGTTTAGTGGCCCGAATTTCAAAATATTCGAACATTTTAGGGGTGCAAAGTGTTTTGTATGAAAATAACTGCGTAACCAAAACTGTTTCAAATTTCAGCTTTGTGTAAGGTGTAACTTCCCGAAAAGTTTAAAATGGAGCATATTTCTTTTGTCCACATTTCTGTTTCAGAAGCAATCGCAAGTAGAGAAACAGGTTTCGCGTGCTTCCCGCAGAGAATAAAGTTGTAGTAAACAGCTGTTGTGATCTCTCGAAAACTGAGAGAGCAGAAAATATATAAAATATATATCTGCTATATATATATACAGCAAAAACAGAAATACAAACACTCGAAAAACCAAGGACTTAGTGTAATGTAAACACTCCAGAGAAACCAGTCAAAATAATTGGATAATAAAGACCCTGGAATGAAATGGAAGGAATACAGAAAAACCTTGAAGCCGCGATTTTGGGCTTTTTCAAGGACCAGCACAAATAACAGCCTTCTCGTTTCCACATAGAGCCAACGAAGGTGGGTTTCTTCTGTATCAAATTTGCATAAAAGGCCAGAAATAAAATATACTTTTTTTTTTTGGAGAGGGGGAATCCCAGTTACTCCCTAAATATCCAATTTACGCTTTCTTGTAGAAATACGTCAATTCATATCCCCTCCTAAAATGCTGAATTTAGACAAAAACATTTAACCAGAAATAACAAATAGTTTTCATGAACTAAGACACATGTTTAACAAAATTTCAACCTATAAATTTGATATACAAGGCCTGCCGTTGTGGACTAATTTTATACCTGGTTACGAATCATAAAGGTTTATACTCAGATTTGGCCAATACACCACATACCGATATTTTGGCCTGTATTCCAAATAGAGAAGAGATGCTTACTCTCGTATTCGGTAAGTATACGAAAATCTAAGGTTTGTCCTCAGAGAGAGAGAGAGAGAGAGAGAGACAGTGAAGCAAATATCGACATATTTGGTTATTTTACCAAATGCAGTTCCGATACTTGTTGTGACATTTCGTAAGTACTGGAACGTCATTATCTACTCAATGCACCAAATACAGATATTTTGTTTGAATACCAAATACAGAACAGGTAATGTCCATTGCATCTAGTAAGTAGTCGAGCCATCTCTGTATCTCGTCAGCTCTGGTCAGTACACCAAACATTGATAATTGGTGATCATACCGAATATTGTACCGTTTATCATATCATATTTGGTCAGTAAACCCAATGCCGTACTTATTGCTTGTTTTCACTTCTGGTAAGTATACTAAACACTAGGGTTGTCCTCAGTCCTGGTCTATACAATACATATCTATGTTTGGTTAGTATACCAAGTGCAATGTCTTCGCAGATGGTAAGTTCATGAAACTCCAAGATTAGTCCTTACGTCTGGTCAATGCAGAAAATATCAATGTTTATTTAGGATAACATATGCAGAGCAAATACTTCTACCCACGGTAAGTATATAAAGCGTTAGGTTTTGTCCTCATACCTGGCAAAATATCGCTGTGAGTTCAGGATACAACATACGCCCTGGTGATTGTTTTCACATCTGGTAAGCATACGAAATATGGAGGTATATCTTCAGGGATGTCGAGTGCATCAAATATCGATATTTGGTTAACTCACCAAATGCAGTAACTGTTCCTCACATGCCGTAAGTTCAGGAGAATCACCCACATGTATTCTCAAATCTGATAATTACAATAAATATCGATATTTGGTTGGTGTATCAAGTGCAGTACCGGTACTTCGTTTCACTTCTGGTAAGTACGTATACGAAATGCTAAGGTTTGCCCTTGGTTCTGCTAAGTGCAAGAAATGCTGATATTGTCAGGACTGTAGTGAAGCAGCAGTTCTCGTTCTCGCTATAATGTTTAAGATTTCGGTTAAGTATCTGACGCAATGAAAAAGTTGGGAAGTCATGTTGTTCGAGCGGACGGTGGACTGAATGCATGAATACAGTCGGAACTCAACTGATGGTATCTTATAGAATACCTGTGACGTACGGTGGACTGAATGCATGAATACAGTCGAAACTCAACTGATGGTATCTTATAGAATACCTGTGACGTACGGTAAGCAAGTTTGCGTATTAGAACTCAATCCAAGATCTTTGAACGAATAGGAGATCTCCAGCAGTTGATGCGTGGCTCAGTACGCATGATAGGCTACAAAAAAGATGCTGTGAAGCCTCATTAAACTGGTTCATGAGTTCAAGAAATTGAAGAAACTCTAAAATCAGCGGATAGGAAAGCAGATGGAATATGAGTTTGTGTCCAAGCCAAAAGGTTCCCTCAGTGTTCTCTTCCTTTAAATATTTGTGTTGCTAAAAAATAGAAATGTGTGTACTCTTTGAATATAATTTTCTCGGCCATGAGAGAGATAATGGTATGTCATTTCTGTTTAAAGTAAGAGAACTTTAATCCATTCTAACATTGAAATGTTTTAAACTCCGGTCATATGGTCTTGACTCTGCTTTTTGTCACTGGCTATTTAGCTTTATTTTGTCCACAGCGTACGGATCGTTGCTCTGATGGTGTTTTTTATGTTACATTTCCTCTTAAGACAGGTGTATTATGTCAATAAGTCGAGCAGCACATTGAAAACGTTAATTTCTTAATGACTGACTGAATAAATAAATGGAAAATGCTTTGAGTAAGAATGTTGGGTAAAAGAGGAATATCAGAAAAATGCTTTGAGTAGGAATGCAGGAGTTACTTATGTGTAATTATTATTCATTTCTGAGTAAACAGGTGATGACGCGGTTACAGGTCGACCGGAACGTGGTGAATTGGTAAGGTTGCGTACCCTGCAAAAGAAACTGTACTATCTGGAGATGTTGCTGCGGTACAGGTAATCACCACCACGCGACTGCGACTATTTCTTTGGGAATTTCCGTCGGCGATTTTCTGTTTAACCCACAAAACGCGGACTACACCGCGTTGCTCTTCTTCCGTAGACGACGCTAACGAACGTAACATCTTTGTGCCGTCGTTCACACTGTCTTCCACCACGGCGACACCTGATCCAGACAAATGCTCTGTAGCTTGATATTCAAACTCGTTGTCTGCCAAACTGCAACCTGCAGGGAGTGAAAAAACTAGTTGTGCGTTACTTTTTGGTCCTCCTTAGTATTATGCTGGTGGATAATATTTTGTCTCTTCGGTGTGTATGCAAATGCAAAGATTTTTCGAGAATCTTTTGGATTTAACCTCTGTTTTCTTTACTGGGCTAATTTCGTGCTTTGAATCATCACCTCCGCTGGTAAATTGCGAGGGAGGAGATGCACTTATCTATAGTTATTTGTGTTCTCGCCTTTCATGAATTTCTCTCTCAATACCTACATTGTTTGTGTATAATATGTACATTTCTACTGCATGGTATAATATTTGTCTTCCATAAGCTGGCACTGTATTATATATCATAATGAAAAGTTTCTAAGTCTGTCCAAACTTTTGCGTGCCGCCTCCAGAGATACGTATTCATACATAATTATTTTCGTAGAAAAACTTTCAATTCGCATTTGAAGTCTTTAGTTCCATTCACTCGTAGCATTTGTCTTACAAGCTTGTGTTCCTGGAATGCATCTTAAAGCAAGTAGTAGTTCACGTAGGGAAGGTCTAATAGCCTGCAGGGAATGTCTCAGCCAGCTAGTTTCAAATAATGAACTGAACGACCACAGAGAAGTGTTGCCGGTCCGTTGCATATCACCGCCCATCACCGAAGTTATGTACCTGCTTCACGGACAACTTCCAAATCGCTTCACAGCTACCAATGATATATAGAAACGTGATTTCGTGCTACCTAAGCATTATCCTCTTCCCTAGGGTGAAAGATTCAGGAGTCGTGGTTGTTCACAAAGTATTGAATGGGCTGACCAAGGTACGGAAACAAATTATTCAAATGAGCGTAAATCTGTGCGGCATTGTGTATTCATATGCTACGTCCTTGTTAATTCTGAATGGTAAATTGAAATCTGGTATGATTTTAGATTTATTTATGACGATGCTAAAATCGCCCCGTGCTATCTTCACGGATGTAGTAACAGCTAGAGACCTACGTAGATTTCATCTTCGGGTGAAAATCGAATGCCTGACTCCTGCAATCTTTGTTCTGAGGGATACGCCGGAAGCTAACTTATGACATAAAGGAAATCATTTGTGAGTGATATGTATGAGGTCGTTTGCGTGAAAATTTTATATCCTATACGGACTGCTTATTAACAAAAGATGAATTTGTGGAGAGCTTAGAAATCCTGCGGTATTGAAGATACTTTCGTCCTTTACGGCTATCGAATATACAATTAAAAGAGGTTATATGCTGAAATTCGAGCGAAACGTGACAGGGAATTGTACGAGCTGATGCCAAAATTACGTACTGCAGGAGTTGGTCCCACATAAAATCGGCAAGGAAATACACACAAATGCAGAACAGCAACATATTTCTGGATTTACTCAAGAGCTGAAATAACACATGCAAAACTGCAAATATTCAAAACTGTTTCACATAACTACTGCACAGAGTTCCGATCTCAACCCCACTGAACACGTTTGGGATGAACTTGAACGCCACCTACGTGCCAGGATGAACCAACCGACATCTGTGACCGATCTGACTAATGCTCTTGTAGCAAAATGGAAAGAAATTCTCGCAGCAACGTACCAAACTTTAGTGGAAAGCCTTTCCAGAAGAGCGGAGGTTGTAATAGCAGAAAAGGGTGGACCAACTCGATATTAATTCCCTTCCTATTACGGGGAGTTTGTGGAGAGGCAAGTCTTGATACTTTGATGAGATAGTGCGTACATATACACTATATTGACAAATGTCACCGGATACCTAGAAGAGAAACACAGCATAGCATTCATTAACATACATTAGTACCGCGTCGATCCATTTTTGGCTTTAATGCATGCAATGACTCTTCGAGACATACTTTCGACAAGGTTTTGGAACACAGCCATAGGTATGCGCTTCCATTCAGTACCTAATGCTGCCACTAACTGTTGCTTAGTAGTAGGCCTTGGTTCCAAACCTCTTATGCGGCGCTCTAATTCATCCCATAGGTGCTCTATGGGATTAATATCAGGGCTCTGTGCCGGCCAGTCCACGCACGATACGGAATTATACGCCGTAACAGTTCTTCCTTTATGGCTTGGTGCATCATCCAGCTGGTACCAACAAGGCTCGCTTCCATAGTATTGTCACAGAGTTGGTAGGGAATAATTGTCCAGAATAGCGAGCTAGACGCGCTGGTTAACAGGTTTGTCCCCGATGACCAATGGGCAGGGACCATACCACGAAAAACACCCCCATACGAGTACACTGTCAGCTTCAAACTTGACCGTAGGAACAGTACACTGTGGTAAATAGCGTTCCCCAGGCTGCCACCATACCCACACACGGCCATCAGACTGAGGATCGTGTATATGGATTCATCAGTCCATAGGACCCGTTTCCTTTGATCTACGGTCCACGATAAAGGTTCTTAAGGTTCTTTACGTCATGCTAAACGACGAGTAGCATTCCGAGTGGAGATGAAAGGCTTATGAGCAGCCGCACCACCACGGTAACTCATGGAAGGAAGTTCTCTGCGAATGGTACGTGTACATACGGAGGTTCCAGGATTTTTACTCACCTGTAAACTGAGGTCTTTTGCAGTACTCCGTCGATTAGCTGTAACGACTCTCCTAAGTCTTCGACGTCCTCTATCACTGATGTTCTTTTGGTCTGCCGGTACATTTTGCTGCTTCAGGCAAGCCATGTGCCTCCCACTTATTCAGTACATCCAAAACAGTTGACTTGGGTATGTTTCAACGCCTCTCGGTTTCTCTTATGGACAACCAACTAATATAACACCCAACAATCTTTCCTTTCTCAAAATCAGTTCTCTACGGCCGTGACATTTTCACTCAACCTCACTGTGCGATATGATCGCGGTCAGCTGCAAGCTTGTTTTTATACCGATTGCAGCTGTACCGCGCATCTTAACAACTCAGCGGATCCGTTCATTTGCTTTTGAAGAGGTGTACGGTGACTTTTGTCAATATAGTGTATGTATATATATATTATAATGAATACAACTTCTTCTACTAATGCTTCTTCTAATGCTTGTTGTTTGTTAATTATATCATGAATAAACTTTCCTGCTAGTAGTGTAGTAATAATAATAAACAAGCTTTTAACTGCTAGTAATGTTGTAGTAGGAATTAAGATGAATAAGGTACTATGCTGGTTGTTAATAATAGTAACTAATGAAATAAACCTAACAGCCAGACAGAGATCTGACAAAACTATGAACTGAGAAAAACGTACTTACAACAAAAGCTTTATTCATCGAAAGTCCTGGTATCCTCCAAGATACAACGAAGCTCTACTCACATAAACGAAGATCTCTTTACACATAAAAACTCTCTCACGTAACACAAACAAAAGCTCTCCTCCACATAAACGAACGCTCTCTGGCACATAAACAAACGCTCTCTCTGGTATCGTTGAACGCGCCTATTTATACTGGCTACCACCACGTCATTACTTACACTCATTGCCAGATCTCATTCAGCGGGAGAAATAACATCTCGTTCAGTAAGAAGATAATTTACATAGGAAAATAAAATAACCAGAGATAGTAAAATCAAAAGGAAAGTGAATCTAGAGTATACGTTACAATATATATATACAGTATATGTATCGTCATCATCTTCTTCGTCAACCATTATCAATTCACTGTTGGATGAAGGTCTCCCCAAGTTTCTTCCACAATTGCCTGCCTTGAGCTTGTCCCATCCATGTTACTCCCGCATGCTTTCGAATTTCATCCACCCATCTCTCATGTAGTCTTCCTCTGGGTCTTTTTCCTTGGAATCCAGTCTAAAATTTCGGTTGTCCATCAGTAGTTTGTTCTTCTGGCAACATGTCCAGGCCATTGCCATTTCAGGGATTTAACTCTGATCATGGTGTCTTCTACTCTTGTCCTTTTTTCTCATCCACGAGTTCCTCTTCTTATCTTTCGTGGTTGCATGTCCAATATTATCTTCAAGCGATGTGAAAGAACCTTAGCGAAGAGTTTATAAACCCCTGAAAGGAGGCTGATAGGCCTGTAGTTCCTGAGATCCTCAGTGTCACCTTTTTATATAGCAAAATCATTGTAGTATTATTGTTCCAATCCTCAGGAATCTTTCCCTTCATTGAGACATCTTGTGAAAACTTAGGCGAGCGTAGTTTCTATTTAAATCCATCTTCTCTTGGAGCCCTATATACTGTATTTACACTATCTACCAACAAGTAATTGGACACCTGTGATAGCAAAGGAAAACGAAGTTTATTCACCTTCAATAGTTGGTGGAGCCTCCACGAGCGGCGATTACAGCTGCGACCCTCCGGGGCATACTCTCAACCAGGCGTTGTACGACGGTTAGTGGTATTTTCTTCGACTCGGCTTGGAGAAGACAGGTCAGTTCCTTCACCGATTTCGGACGGTGGGGGCAACCCTTAAGTTGAAGGCTCCAACTCGACCCAGAGGTTCTCGATAGGGTTAAGGTCCGGGCTCTGCGCAGGCCAGTAAAGTCGATTAACCCCATTGTCATCATGCCAACCCATGGTGGACCTCGCAACACGACAAGTGACATTGTCATCCTGAAAGTAACATGGGTCCACCCCGTAAAACTGCCACAACGTAGAAAGCGCATGGTCATCCAAAATTATGCAGTAGGTCTCGACGTTGAGTCTACCAGGAATTGCGACCAAGGGTCCCGTGCCATACCAGGAGAAACACCCCCATAGCATAATTCTACCGCCGCCGAACTTCACAGTTGGCACAATGCATTCCGGCAGGAGGCGTTCTCCAGGCAGACGCCAAACCCAGACCCTGCCATCCGAACGGTAGAAGGTGAACCTTGATTCGTCGCTCCAGAGAACCTGTTTCCACTGTTCAACGGTCCACTGTCGACGTTCTTTGCACCACGTTAGCCGAGCAGCGCTATTGGACTTGGTGATCAAAGGCTTGTGGGCGGCAGCACGTCCATGATAACCGAACAGTTGGGCTTCCTTACGGATGGTATTCATCGAAAGAACACTCCCGGATGCCTGTTGAAACTCCTCGCGGATGTGGCCCATCGATTTGGTGCGGTTCTTCCGAATGTCTCTGGCCAGCACCCGTTGGTCTCTAACTCCCAGTTTTGTGGGTCTGCCAGGTCGGGGCACATTCCGACAGTCACCTCTCATCTTCCACTTGCCAATCACGTAGGCCACTGTTGATTTTGGGTACTTCAACTCGCTGGATATGTCACGTATGGATCGGCCATTTCTGTGATACCCGACGATTACACCTTTCTCGAAATCAGAGAGCTCCGAACTGCGTGGCATCTTGCATGCGACTGGTTGCGTTGCTGTTTCCCACACGATATTTAACAGCGGCGGCCGTGACGTGTATCAGGACCGCAGATATCATCGATTGCATGGGGTGTCCAATTTCTTGTTGGTAGATAGTGTATATAGGTCCGATCAAAAAGTTCCGAGACTAGTCCGATATACAACAAAGTACTTACGTCTGGCTACGATATTCCTCAAAGTAGTCTTCTTGGGCAGTAATACGCCGCTGCCAGCCTTTTTGCCACTGTTGGAACGCTCCCTGGGAGTCCTGTTCGCGAATCCTGTCAATCAATGTCTGCGATTCGCGCAAGATTTCGTCCACGGTTTCAAAATGGCGACCTTTGAGCTTCAGCTTCATCTTCGGGAACTGAAAGAAATCGCAAGGCCAAATCCGGCGAGTAAGGCTAGTGAGGAAGGGTAGTCATGCTGTTGCCGCTGCAAAACTGGCGTGTTGCTAATGCTCTATGAGCTTCTGCATTGTCGTGATGGAGCAGAAAATCGCCCCTGCGCCACATTTCAGGTCGCTTGCTGCGAATGTCTTCCTTAAGACGCCGCAGAATATCGCAGTAAAAAAGGGAGGTGACGGTCTTGCCCTGGGGGGCGAATTCACGGTGCACAACTCCACGAATGTCGAAGAACACGACGAGCATGCTTTTGGTTGCGCTCCGGACCTGTCGGGCTTTCTTCGGTCGTGGAGATGCCGGGCTCTTCCACTGCGACGGCTTTTGCTTGGTCTCCGGGTCGTAACCGTAGACACAAGTCTCGTCCTCTCTGATGATCCGCGACAGTAACGTTGGTTCATTAACAACCTGCTGACGAATATCTTGACAGTGTGCGACACGGAGCGCCATCTGTTCGGGGTGCAGAATCTTTGGCACAAACTTTGCAGCAATACACTGCATGTTTAAAACCGACGTCAGAATTTCTTGTACTGTTCCGTATGACACATTGACGATAGTAGCAATGTCTTAAATGGTTCTCCCACGATCCTCATGCACCAGTTCCCTAATTCTGTCCACATTTTCGGGGGTTTTGATCGTGGACGGTCGCCCTGGCCTGTCGGCGTCTTCCAGTGCCGTTCTGCCGCTCTTGTAGCGCGAGTGCCACTCAAAGCACACGACTCAATGCTTCATTGCCATAAGCCTGCCGCAACACTTCATGCGTCTCCTTTCCCGATTTGCAGAGTTTGACGCAGAATTTGTGTTCGCTCGCTTCTCTAGTTTGTAGTCCATACCGAACTCGCAGTTGTGTTCTGCACGTGGTCACCAACTATCGTATAGCACCGCTCAAGATGTTTACAGAACGACGCACTCGGCACAACGACCCATTTAAGGTCACTGCCCTCGACCGCTGCTCGTGCATCTGCGTACTGCCATCTGTTGGCGCGCTACGTACCTAGTCTCGGAACTTTTTGATCGCACTACGTATATAATCATTGTCAACCATTATCAATCCATTGCTGGATGAAGGTCTCCCCAAGTTTCTTCCACAACAGTCTATCTTGCGCCAGTCTCTTCATGTCACTCCTGCATGCTTTCGAATTTCATACACACTTCTCCCATGTGGTCTTCGTGGTCTTTTCCTATCCCTTGAAATTCTGTCTAGAATTTCGGTTGCCCATCAGTGGTCCGTTCTTCTGGCAACATGTCCAGCCCAATGGCATTTCAGGGATTTTATTCTGATTACGATGTCTTCAACTCTTATCATTTTTCTTATCCACGAGTTCCTCTTCTTACCTCTCCTGGTTACACCAAGCATACATGGCTCCATGCTTATTTCAGTTGTCCGCAGTTTTTGTAAGTCTTATTTAGTTAAGGTCCACGTCTCTGCTTCGTGCGTAAGCACTGGAAGGATGCATTGATTAAACACTTTTCTTTTAAGACATAATGGTTTTAAAAATTGTAGTGTTTCTTCCAAAAGCTCTCCAAATAAGTTTTATACGTCTTTTAATTTCTTCATCAATGTGACCTTTGTTTGAAATCTGCTGTCCAAGGTAAACGTAGATATCGGTTATCTCCAGCTTTTCCCCATCAATCGATAAATCTTCATTTCTTGTACATCAGTTTTATACGTATATAATTTATCAGCAGCTGCAGCTAAGAACATATTACACAAGATAAATGAAAGTTTGATATCATCTTAGTGGTGTATTAATTCTGAGATTGAAATATAGAAATTCTTTATTTTTTTCAAGAGGAAGAAAACTTGAAACTACCAGAAGACATTCCGATCCTTCAGTGTATTTCAGAACTTCTTTTTTTTTTCGTCTTGCAACCACATTCCTCCTAAGTCACTTGAATTAAGCAAAGTTTCTTTCGCATCAGGTAATCATTATGCGATGAGCATTACTCAAATCGATTTTACCACTTAGAAGTATCCCATAATTCTTTTTTCTGCTGTTCTAGTAAGAAAATGATCTCGAAGGCCGCCGCCATGTCTTAGTCGATCGGTTTAGATTAAGCCGAAATGGAACACCTGATGTCGTCACGTATTAAGAGAATTGCAATTCTTAGAGAACAGCTTCAAAGCTTTACATAGTTTCGCTCTTTCCGGTATTCGCCATCCGTAACACATTTATTACCCCCCATCATTCTTCTTATAACTTCTTCTTTGCTGAAACTTAGTACTTAAGAAAAAAATAGTACTTAGGGCTGAAAATACGTTGGTATGTAAAAGTGGTGACGTCCTGTTCTTCTGTTTCTTATCTCTAGTTCGAGAAAAAAATTTGCTACTACAAAAACCTAATTCCTAGAGTTTAATAACCCATTCTGAGCACCTAAGAGTAGGAGGAATCATCCGTCCCTAATTTAGGGTGGCTGATCCTTCCAGGAAAGTATCCGTGACATAAAAGAACAAAAACAACATTCATGTGCTTACCGGAGACTGACCTAATAGTAAAAAATCTCATTTATGGAGCTAGACCACGAAAATACTTAATGAAACATACAAGAAAAAACTAATGAGGATATTAAAAGCATTTAGATGGTACACACACCGGCCATTGAATTAGAAACCTTTATACAGATGTACTTACGCAGCGTATATGCCAATTACGTGGTCACGTGCGTCACTACGTGATCTAGGCAACTATTTAAGACTGTTGCTTGTCGGTAATAGTCAGGGAAAATCACAAATGGGAAAAACAAAGGGCTTATTGTGGGTGCCCATCTGGCGGGAGCGACGATTTTGGAAACAGCAGAGCTGACTGGTTTCTCAGAAGGTGGGATATCCCGGGTCTTTAACCCTTTAACCGGCTGCAACGAATTAACACGGGGTAAACAAAATAGGCTGAAGTCAGCTCGGACAAATATATTCGCTGTCTGAGAAGTGCGCCGAAAGCGACAGAAACGAGTGAACCTACACATCAGAAAGCGTTGCTTTTATCTTAGGTTCGTCGTTGAAAGTGTTAATTTGGGGGCATGATTGTTATTAATCCTTCCTGTCTGATCTTTTCCGCTAAGAATACTATAAAATGGGCGACGAACCTAAGAAAGAGAAAAGATGTTTGAGTAACGTATTTCTACCCTGTGGCATGCCCATGTCTGGGGTACTACTGCTTCCGAATCATTCCTTGGGTGATGGAACAGAGAATAAAGGACTATAAAGGAATCAGACTACATACTGTAAGACTAAGGACTGTAAGGAAGCATCTATATCCAAGGACAGATTTATAGTCGATACTCCTGACAAGGAAACCGACATGTGGTTGTCGCTGATTGCAAAACTAACGTATGTTGTTTAGATAGAGGATGGTAGACACTATAATTCGTGCATGAATACTAGTATTAAAAGAAATCCGTCTTGTTGCACAATGATATTTATTCAGCTAAAAAACGAAATCTATATACAGTTTAAAAAAGGTGTGTTTATGATCTTAGCGTTGTTAAACTATATACATTTTAACAACGCTAAGATCATAAACACACCTAACTCTGTTTATTCCTTGTTATTTGCAGAAAGCCTCTATATTTCGGCTTATAATACACGTTGCTGTAATGACTATTATCCTTATGTTTTACCTGAACCTTGGAGCAATCTTGTTGGGAAGGACAGCACAATAGCAATTGCTTCTGTTAAGTCATCTTCATTGGCTAATTATGCCTTTTTTTATTGTCTTGTTATCTGGTATATCATGTGACATTGACATTACCTTTCCCATGATGCATCTACTCCACGTACTTAAGACCAGCATGTAACCACATGGTGAAATCACATCTGATGAAGGTGTCAATGTGACACCGAAAGTGCTCATGTGTTTTTTAAACTGTATATAGATTTCGTTTTTTAGCTGAATAAATATCATCGTGCAGCAAGACGGATTTCTTTTAATACTAGATAGAGGACCATGCGATATGTTTAATATCTAAACTTTGAGCTGCTATGGATAAAAGGGGGAGCCACAAGGGCTTTGTTCATGAGCATTATATTACAAATGTTATATTAGAACTCCTTACAATTATTTTCTATAAAATTAAGTGCAAGAAGTTCCTATAAAAATATGGTTACATTCATAACGGACACTGTGTTGGTAACATCAGACATTAACTTTTGGCACAGAGACCACTTTCTCCGTCTGGAGTCACTATCAGTGTTCAACGCCTGGATTTCAAAAACGTAATCCGCTTTACATTTTATAAGTGTGGTTATGTCACTACATACTTCCAAACCCCTCTCCAGTATTGTTTTGAATCGGGCCTAATTGAAGAATGTGGTAGAGAAGATTGCTAGGAAACAGCATTCATGAAATGTGCTCACTGTGAGAACAACTTTTGTGTTTATCATTCCATAATTAAAGATCTTCATATTTTTTGTCGTACATGAAAGGTGAGTGCAATGTACACTATCTACCAACAAGTAATTGGACACCCCTGCAATCGACGACATCTGCGGCCCTGATACACGTCACGGCCGCTGCCGTTAAATATCGTGTGGGAAACAACAACGCAACCAGTCGTATGCAAGATGCCACGCAGTTCGGAGCTCTCTGATTTCGAGAAAGGTGTAATCCTCGGGTATCACAGAAATGGCCGATCCATACGTGACATATCCAGCTAGTTGAAATACCCAAAATCCACAGTGGCCAACGTGATTGGCAAGTGGAAGATGAGAGGTGACTGTCGGAATGTGCCCCGACCCGGCAGACCCACAAAACTGGGAGTTAGAGACCAACGGGTGCTGGCCAGAGAAATTCGGAAGAACCGCACCAAATCGATGCGCCACATCCGCAAGGAGTTTCAACAGGCATCCGGGAGTGTTCTTTTGATGAATACCATCCGTAAGGAAGCACATCTGTTCGGTTATCATGGACGTGCTGGCGCCCACAAGCCTTTGATCACCAAGTCCAATAGCGCTGCTCGGCTAACGTAGTGCAAAGAACGTCTGCAGTGGACCGTTGAACATTGGAAACAGGTTCTCTGGAGTGACGAATCAAAGTTCACCCTCTACCGTTCAGATGGCAGGGTCTGGGTTTGGCGTCTGCGTGCAGAACGCCTCCTGCCGGAATGCATTGTGCCAACTGTGAAGTTAGGCGGAGGTGGGATTATGCTTTAGGGGTGTTTATCCTGGTATGGCACGGGACCCTTGGTCGCAATTCCTGGTAGACTCAACGCCGAGACCTACTGCACCATTTTGGATGACCATACGCTCCCTACGTTGTGGCAGTTTTACGGGGTGGACCCATGTTACTTTCAAAATGACAATGCCACCTGTCATATTGCGAGGTCCACCATGGCTTGGTATGGTGACAATGGGGTTAATCGACTGCACTGGCCTGCGCAGAGCCCGGACCTTAACCCTATCGAGCAGCTCTGGGACGAGTTGGAGCGTCGACTAAGGGGGTGCCCCACCGTCCGAAATCGGTGAAGGAACTGACCTGTCTTCTCCAAGCCGAGTGGAAGAAAATACCACTAACCGTCGTACAACGCCTGGTTGAGAGTATGCCCCGGAGGGTCGCAGCTGTAATCGCCGCTCGTGGAGGCTCCACCAACTATTGAAGGTGAATAAACTTCGTTTTCCTTTGCTATCACAGGTGTCCAATTACTTGTTGGTAGATGGTGTATATCCATTACTGAACACGCTATACTGTATATCTATTCATGAATACTTTGTAATGTATACCAATTGCTTAAAACAACAAAAACCATTCCGATACGGGCCGCGAGAATAATGGAGATTCCACGAATATTGTCTCTACCAGTGTAGCACTGTGCATCTAGCGACAACGGTCCGGACCGTTCCCTTGTGAGATGAGAGGGAAAGGAAGTGTTTTTCCGTAGCGTTCCTATAACCCGGTCACTATGAGAACATTTCTGTTTGAGGAGCGCAGGAAAATTTGGGCAGTGGTGTCACATAGGCCGCTTAAAGAGCTAATGAGTGGAAAAATAACCTACGTTTCTTGTGTGAGAGGAGCAACTGTGGCGCGACGAGAATCTGTCAGGAACGAGATCGCCGTCGTCTGAGAAGGCTTGTGCGAAAAAAAAACAGGACTTCCTGTGTGCAGCAATTGATCGAGCCATTCACTGAAGCATGTTCCCTACTCATATTTCAGTAATCTATGCGAAGGGAATTGAAAAGGAACGGTATTGGCAGTCGCATGTCTATACGGAAACCATTAACTTCTGAGAAAAACTGGAAATGCTGTCTACAATGGTGTCAGGAACATTGTAACTGGACACTGGGAGACCGGTAAAAAGTCAAGTGGTCCGATGAGTTGCGGTTCACCTTGTTCTATACCAGGGGTTCTTAACCTATGGGTCGCGACTCAAACTTGGGGGCGCCGTAGCTTCTCAGAAAAAAATAATTTAAAGCGTTAATTTTTTTTTAATTTTAAATTTTAAACCTTCTTCGTGTTTAACACGTGTAAAGGCCCCGGAATTTCATGAGATGACATCATGGAGGCCACACCAACGTTGCTTCTTCCGGTCACTGGGATCGTGGGAATTTTAATTTCCCTCTAAACCTAAAGTGCAAGGCCAAGGATCGCACTGAACTATTGTGAGTAATTATTTTTGAAACCTGTGCTATAAAAGGTTTTAATTTCCGATTATGCATATTATTTGTCTCACAATATGTTATTGTTCATACCTTCCCACTATATAGATAACCCTAACCTCCCCCACCCCCGCCGGTTGCGCCACTGGTTTAACAGTAATTTCAAAAACCAAAATTTTGTTACACTGTGTGTAATAATGAGTAATTTCTACACTTATTTGTATTATTACATTAGCATTTTTAATTTCAAAATAGACCCATGGGTCGCGAAGTTGATCGTCTTGTTGATTCCGGGTCGTGGCCAAAAAAGGTCGTTCTATACCGACGGTAGGCGAAGAGTCTGTCGGTAGCCCCATGAAACCATGGACCCAGCTTCTGGAATGGGTCACCTATTTTTTCTCAGCCTCATTTCTCTCTAAGGTTTTATTTCCGAAATGTTTCATACGAATGTAGTTATGCTTCATATCTCAGCTCATTACACTGGTCCTATTGTTCTGCAAGTATTCAGCTTATTTATTATGGGTATGCAAAAGTTTTCACCGGCCCCGTTTGCGGGCGCTGTAGGGGTCTAACCGGCCGGCGACCCGTGCTGTCAGTTCGTTCATGAAGTCAAGCATGGCGGTCGATAAAGTTCATTTGCGGCACTATTTGTTATTCATGTTTAATTTAGGGGAAAATGCGAGTGAAGCATGCGGTTCAATATGTCAGGCGTATGGCGAAACGGTTATGGGTGAGCGGACCTGTCGAGAATGCTTTGCCAGGTTTAAGTAAGGTGATCTCAGCTTGGAAGATAAGCCACGTGCAGGTAGACCGCAGGAACTCGCAGACGAGGAGCTGGAATAGCTATTGCAAGAGGATGCCACACAATCCTCCACGCAACTGGCGAAACGTTTGAAAGTGGCTCAATCGACGGTGGTACGGCGTCTACAGGCCTTGGGGAAGATCCAGAAGATTGGTGAGTGGGTTCCGCATACTTTAACGGAGCGTAATATTGGTCAAGGATTGGGCATCTGCATGTTGCTGAAGATGTTTCAAGGGAAGAATTTCTTGTTGATAGTTGTCACCGGGGATGAAAAATGGGTCTTTTGCAACAACCACGTAAGCAAGCGATTCTGGTTCGATCCAGGCCAGCCATCAACATCCATTGGAAAACATGGTTTCCACGGGGAAAAGGCGCTGTTGTGTGTGTGGTGGGATATGGATGGAGTGCTGTACTTGGAACTGTTGAAACCGGGCAAAACAATCACTGCGCAACGATATAGTGATCCGTTTATGAAACTGAACGCCGCAATCGGGCAAAAACGCCCATGGATAGATAAAAGACGCCGCCGAGTCATCCTGTTACACGATAATGCCAGACCACATGGCGGTGCCACCACGAAATCAACCCTTGAACAGTTACACTTGGGGGTTTACTGCACCCGGCTTACTCATCGGACACTGCGCCCTCATAACTTCATCTGTTTCGCTCTATGCAACATGCCCTAGCCCAACAGCGGTTCACCACAGATACAGAGGTGGAAAATTTCGACACTACGTTCTTCAGCTCAAAACCAGAGTCTTTCTATCAGAGGGGCATTCATTTGTTACCTGAAAATGGCAAAAGATAATTGATGCTAACGGCCAATATTTCGTTGAATAAATGTGTACTGGTTTCCTGATTGTTCCCGTCTCCTTTCTCCTTAAAACGGAGGAAACTGTTGCATACCCCTAATAAATGTAAAAATAACAGAGTTGATAAAACACACGATTTAGTTCATTTCCGGATTCAGTACGAATATGCTTTTCTTTTACATTTAGCCTAGCATCAAATTATTTTCATGTAGATTTGAAAAACAAAATCCTGAGAGCATGCAGCGGCAAAAATGCAAAACATCAGAATCCTCAGGACAAGAAATAATCACTCCAATAAAAGCCTAAGCAAATCATTTAGTAATTGAATGCGCTTATCCACCCATTCCATACCTTCCCTAAGAACAAGTTTTCCAATGCTATTATTGTTGATTAGATCAATTATTTATCGACGTGTTTTTTATATGTGCGGAACGCTCTCATTCATCTACTTCTGATGAGATTCATACATACATCTAAAATAATTGACTCATATATATGTAAATTTATTATCTTGTTCTTAATAATTTTTTCCTCCGTCCTCGTGGAAATAGTGTTTTTTCAAACCCAGAATAAAAATTAAATAATGCAAACGGGGCAGTACAGATTAGCATTGCTAAATCTGAGAACTTAAAGCATGAAGGAAATGACTCCAGAAATGTGTTTTGGTTGGTTATTACCATTCTGTTTTGCGAATGGGTTATTATTTCCTTGTAAGATATTAAGAGAGAACAAGAATTTGTGATTATACTCTTTATTATATTCGAATTTTATGTCGCTAAAGCAAAATACCGAATCAGGAGCTCATAATTGAGTCTTCTAATGATACCTATGACATTACGTCTGAGGCATACTTATATAGAGTCATGTCAGTTGCGGTATCTTCCCGTCGTCTGCAACGCGCATTATTAATTCTTTAAGTATTATTCGATCAATAATGTCATATTTGATCAAATTAACATCGACATAATTCAACAATCGTTCCACATAATCATTCCAAAGTTATCTGTACAAAAAAACACGAAAGAATGGTTTCGTCTAAAATAATAAGAAATAGAATTAAGAAAAGACTGTTACGATAATTTATTACAGTCATGAGAGCGGAACATCTGAAATTAAGTCTACGTAATGTTATATTCACCAATCAAATGAGTTTGCGCAATGTTATGCTTAATTCTCTTCAGCAAAAAATTTAACAAATTTATGACTGGACAAAGTAATCATAGCACAAATTACATTACATGAGATCCCATGAACACAAAACAGTAGTAACAAATGATTCTTCTTGAAATTTTCGGATTTGTTAACGCTGAATATTTAAAAAATCAGTGAATAAAACAAAATAACTTATAATACAAACTACACTATCTACCAACAAGTAATTGGACACCTGTGATAGCAAAGGAAAACGAAGTTTATTCACCTTCAATAGTTGGTGGAGCCTCCACGAGCGGCGATTACAGCTGCGACCCTCCGGGGCATACTCTCAACCGGGCGTTGTACAACGGTTAGCGGTATTTTCTTCCACTCGGCTTGGAGAAAACAGGTCAGTTCCTTCACCGATTTCAGGCGGTGGGGGCACCCCTTAAGTCGACGCTCCAACTCGTCCTAGAGGTGTTCGATAGTGTTAAGGTCCGGGCTCTGCGCGGGCCAGTGCAGTCAGTTAACCCCACTGTCACCATACCAAGCCATGGTGGACCTCGCAACATGACAGGTGGCATTGTCATCCTGAAAGTAACATGGGTCCACCCCGTAAAACTGCCACAACGTACTGAGCGCATGGTCATCCAAAATGGTGCAGTAGGTCTCGGCGTTGAGTCTACCAGGAATTGCGACCAAGGGTCCCGTGCCATACCAGGAGAAACACCCCCATAGCATTATTCCACCGCCGCCGAACTTCACAGTTGGCACAATACATTCCGGCAGGAGGCGTTCTCCAGGCAGACGCCAAACCCAGACCCTGCCATCCAAATGGTAGAGGGTGAACCTTGATTCGTCGCTCCAGAGAACCTGTTTCCACTGTTCAACGGTCCACTGTCGACGTTCTTTGCACCACGCTAGCCGAGCAGCACTATTGGACTTGGTGATCAAAGGCTTGTGGGCGGCAGCACGTCCATTATAACCGAGCAGATGGGCTTCCTTACGGATAGTATTCATCGAAAGAACACTCCCGGATGCCTGTTGAAACTCCTCGTGGATGTGGCCCATCGATTTGGTGCAGTTCTTCCGAATTTTTCTGGCCGGCTCCCGTCGGTCTCTAACTCCCAGTTTTGTGGGTCTGCCGGGTCGGCGCACATTCCGACAGTCACCTCTCATCTTCCACTTGCCAATCATGTAGGCCACTGTCGATTATGGGTACTTCAACTCGCTGGATATTTCACGTATGGATCGGCCATTTCTGTGATACCCGACGATTACACCTTTCTCGGAATCAGAGAGCTCCAAACTGCGTGGCATCTTTCATGCGACTGGTTGCGTTGCTGTTTCCCACACGATATTAAACGGCGGCGGACGTGACGTGTATCAGGACCTCAGATATCGTCGATTGCAGGGGTGTCCAATTACTTGTTGGTAGGTAGTGTATCTCTCCCAATGTTTTGCTCGCCTACAGAGCAAAATTGGAAGTTGCAAGCTAGCGAAGAATTCTTTATGCGCATGTGTGGACCAAAGTTTTAATAAATTTTAATATGGATTTTACTAGAGCTTTCTTTGTTTTAACTTTGACAAATTTTCGAAGTGAATGCCATTTTTCTCTCGGGTATTCTTTGTTGTTTATTTTTATTAAGGTTACGGTTTATTTTTATTAAGGTTACGTCTGGCAACAAAAGTATTCTACAATGAAGACCTGAAGAAGAATTGATATACACTTTGAAAATTTCTCTTAATTAAAATCAAAGAAGGAAAACTCTGATAAAAACTATATTTATCAGAAACACTACAGTATCTATGCAGTCATCCATTAGTTGAACTACAATTATTTTATCAATGTATTCCTTAACGATATATTGGAAAATCTCAAATTGTTTATCCTGTTGTTCAAAGGAAAGTTATGAGACCTCACTGTTTGTCATAGTAAATTACATAGGCATTCTTTTGCGACTGAAAGCATTCCTATGACACAACGAGAAAATAAGAAGTTATTTTTCTTTTATGAAAAGCATACCTCCCTTCAAGAAAAGCATGTCAATACAGCAGAGCAGTGAAATTACGAAACTGAGAATTCAAATGCTCAGTTTGGCGGAAGCACACATTTTAGGCTGCGACAAAGCAACACTTTAGCTTCATTTATTGAATAAATTATCACCCATGTGCACTCTATTAAATGCACCCTCACAATATATGTTGGACAGGAACACTTTCAGATGGATGCATGCCAGAAAAACGTTGCAATTTCAATGCTCGAGATACCATCTCTCTCGACACACGAATCAACTCAGCAGCTACCCAGTAATGGCATCAAGAATGTTTGATCGCATTTCAGGAAAATGAGGGCTCTAACTTTTCTTTGCCGACAGCGGAATTCGAATCTTCCTACTCCGGAGTGGCTGTTCTCCCTATTGAACTACGCTGGCAGGCATTTCGCTGCTTTTTTGTCCATTTGAATCATACGTCACAGAGCTACAAGATGTTCTTCAAATTATTTCTTTGTCACTGAAGTGGTACAGAAGATGTAGAAATTTTGAGGATCTCTGCGAACGAGAGGCCTCTATACATACGAGGATCCTAACAAAAGTTCAGCACACGTTAATCTAAAACGGAAGCGGATGATGCAATCGGGAAAATGATTACTGCATATCAACGTCAGACTCTTGGCAACGCAGTGGTGTCAGAATGACGCGCTATCATTTGCTGTGGGGACGTGGGAGGGTTTGGAAATGGAAGCGTGCAGCTCCTCAGGTCGAGTCACGGCGTTAGGCCAGCGCTCGTACGTGAAAATAGAAACTTTGTGGGGGAAAACTCCGACACAGATCCACACTGCATTGCAAGAAGTTTGTGGGAAGGAACTGTTGATCAAAGCACAATTTCTAGCTGCGCATCGCGCTTTCGGCAAGGCCGAAGCAGCATCGAAGATGATCATCGCTCAGGCCGACCTCAAACGGCGACAGACAAAACATCTGTCACCACTGTTGCAACACTTCTCGAAGAGAATCGCCGTTTGACAGTCGAGGAGATTGCGGATCAGATAAATTTGTCTGTTCACCGGATTTTGACCGACTCACTGGGGAAAAGAAAAATCGCCGCGCACTGGGTGTGCCATCAACTCAGCCCCGAGCAGAAGGCAGCCAAAGTAAGCATCGCACAGGATCACCTCCACAAATTCGAAAGGAAGGGCGATACCTTCCTCAACAGAATTGTCGCAATTGGTGAGACTTGGATCAGTGATTTTGAGCCGAAACTGAAGTCACAATCAGCGGAATGGAGGCATCCAAGTTCCCCACGCCCCTCAAAGTGTCGTCGGCAACAATCCAAAGTGCAGCAAATGATGATTTTTGCGTGAGATGACTAAGGTTGTTGTGGTCTCTGATCGAGTGCCGGTAGGGCAAAATGTCGACGGACAATATTATCGTGACTTTCTGAGGACAAAGTTGAGCTCCACCTTGCTGGAAGCGGGAGCGATCTTATCATGACAACGCATTGTGTCATGGCGCAGCGTCGGTATGGGGACTTTTGTTGAAATACTGGGTGATCCAAAAGTCTTGCATATTTTGAAAACATAGAAGTTTTGAGAGTAGGGCAAACGCGGTTTGCGTAGAAATTATCAGAATGACATCGGGTTTTTTAGGAAATCACATAAATTTTATTCATTTTACTTACATTTTTCATCGCCAGATGGCGCAGCAACCACAGGTTGGAAGTGTCGAGAAACATATTCACCTGATTGTACCAGGTTAGACACCTCATTGCACCAGGTGTTCAATGTGATGGCCGTCCTGTTCCAGCACTGCCTGCAGACGAGAGAAAACACCATGGACGGCATTGAACAGCATGTCCGGTGGTATAGCTGCCACATGGTGTCGAATGGCATTTTTAGCATGGTCAATGAAGTGGGAGACATCTGTACACTTATGATTTTAGGTAACCTCAGAGCCAGAAATCGCAGGGTGTCAGGTCTGGTAACCGAGAAGGAAAGGCCTTCGGAAAGTGTCGGCTCAACACACGATTTGCGCCAAACGTTTCTTGCAGCATTTGCTAAACGGAACGTGCGATGTGGGTAGTGACTTGTGGTTGCTTCCCAGCTGCTGATTTTACACTTAAGAGCAATTGAATTAGATATACCTGTCTAGTAACGTGTAGCACCACCTTTCACTCTGATGACGGCGACGATTCGTCTCGGCGTGGACTCGACAAGACAATGGAAGCGTTGGGAAGTCATACGAATCCACGACCTCTGAACAAGCTTCCACAGTTCACGAAAATTTTATGGAGGGGGTCAGAGCCTCGAACATCTCTCTCGATGACATCCAAGATATGATCGATGGGATTGAGGTCAGGTGACCTAGCTGGCCAAGGAAGCGAGGTCACGTCGGTGGAGTGTTCATCCAACCATTCGGATACAATTCGGCAGCGATGGCACGGTGAATTGTCTTGTTGCAGGATAAGGTCCCCAGTGGGATGTTGAAGACGCACAAAAGGGAGCAAATGGTCGTTTAGGATATCCCGGTAACGTTGACCTGTGAGGAACGATGACACACGTACCAGGGGTCTCATTTCGGTCCACGTAAACAGTCCCCAGACGAGAATGCTACCCCAACCTGCTGGCAAGAAGGATCCATCGCTTCATGTGGTTTGCGCTGCACTCGTATCCTGCCATCTGCATGTACCAACGTGAATCTCGACTCATCAGTCCAAGCAACATTTTTCCACATGTATAGGGTCCAGTGGCGATGTACCCGCGCCCATGCTAATCTTTGCACCCTGTGATGTGCGGTCAGCAGCGGTACCCCCGTGGGACGATGGCTTCTGTACCCCATAGCGAGGAGATGATTCTGGATGGTGTGGCTGCTTACACGTTTTTGTGCACCAGCGTTAAATTGCCGAGTGATTTCTTGCACTGAGGCCCTTCTATCCGCTGTTACAATGCGAGCTAACCGACGATGACCCCGCTCATCCACACGCTGTTGTCCACGGCAGTTGGCCCTTGCAGGGATGGTTTTACCGGATTCGATGTACTCACGGTGCACCTGTGACACAGTGGCTCGTGCAAATCCCAGTGCCTGCACGACTTCCGAGATGGAGTGACCCATTCGTCGGGCCCCGACAATTTTCCCACGATCAAATGAGCTTAGATCCTTCGTCTTGCCCATACTGCGTCCGACTCTTACTGATTCCCGTCGCATCACTCCTTATATTATCGGATCGCTGCATAAGTGATGTCGCTTCCGTTTACAGGCCAGCCCACTGCGCCACATTTGCATAACGCCAGCTGTCTCTAATTCATCTGCTCTTCAGTGTATACCCACTATCCCAGACCTGTTCGCCCATGGCGCCATCTGGCGATGAAAAATGTAAGTAAAATGAGTAAACATTTATCTGATTTTATAAAAATCCGATGTCATTCTGATTATTTCTGCGCAAACTGCGTTGCCCTACTCTCAAAACTCCACCAGGTATTACGTTTTCAAAATGTGCAAGACTTTTGGATCACCCGGTATTGTGAAAACACAAGTTTTCCGTGTCTCCTCACTCTGGGGTAAGTCGCTCTCCCAACTGACTACAGATTTCTCGTCTTGACACATGTTTTCACCTCTGTAGTACGTCACATCACCGCCCTCTTTTTTTTTTTCTTTTTTTTTTTTTTTTTTTTTTGTCTTTCAAGCGAAGTAGAAATTTTTCATTAAATCCAAACAATGTGTGGAACAAACATCACACATTTTTCGAAGAACCCAGCGGCCAGTGGATCCATTTTCCACAATCGGGCGCCAATGTGAAAACACAAGTGTGTTCCCGACGGTCATCGAAACCGTGTCTCCTCACTCCGGAGTAAGTCGCTCTCTCAACTGAGCTGCGTAGACAGAATGTCTGGCTGCAGATTTGTCGTCTTGACATATGTTTTCACCTCTGTAGTACGTCATAATATGGCCCACCATACAGCCCTGATCTCAGTCCACCCGACTTTGATCTTTTCCCAAAGTTAAAAAATCGGCTCCGTGGCATCCGATACGAATTGCTGGACGAACTGTAATTGGACGTGACCCGAGTAATACGACATCTGAACAAAGATGGCGTACCACGGGGCATCCAGGGCTTTACGTCACCGCTGGCAAGCTGTCATTAGCAGCGGAAGGGGGTACATTGAACGGCAACAAGGTACGTTTTCTCCATTACTTCACACTTTTCTCAAAAATTAACAGTGTGCAGAACTTCTGTTAGGAACCCCGTATTTAAATATGATTTAAATATTCAACTGATGCATTATTCAAATTTGCCTTACAGTGATGAATGTGATTTTGTTTTTTGTGTGTATGTGTTGACGGCAGTGTAAGGCAGCTTGTATGAGAACTGACATTTTATTCTTACAAACCCACTGCTGGACATTTTGTGAAACTTCTCCTAAAAGACGCCATGTTGTTCGGACTGGTAAAGGGGTCGTTGTTTGTTAAATACATGGTGATGTTCTGTAGGCCTTCTCACATGCTTTGAGGCGGAACCAAAGTGACATTCGTTACGAGGTGTCAACGATGCGACCCCCAAAACGTTTGAGGAGGGCTCGCGAGGAAAGAGATGAGGAGAAGATTCGAAGTTGCTACGAAGAGGAGAAAGAGTTTGTTTGTTTTTTTTTTATGTTCGGCGGATAGTCAAGCGCATGAACGTCAAAATGTAAATACGTACTACTGTAAATAGAATTGTTTCCCAAAATTCAATAAATGTTTGCAGTCTCATCTAGTATTTTCCTTAAGGGCTGACTGGCTTCATGCAGTCTACTGTAAAGGACAAAACGAACCGACAAAATTAGAGGCCTGCCAGGATAAACTCCTTAACCCCACAGGCCCGCTACATCACAAAGTTATTATTTCTGTGTGTGTGTGTGTGTGTGTGTGTGTGTGTAAATTCAATACATGAGCAGGCGTGGCTAAACATCATTTTGTTTTAAATTTGATCCAAAGTCAGGATGTAAATCCTTGTCCTCGAGACACTGGTGTCATGTGTTTATGCCTGCGTTTTCTTAGAATTAAATAAATAGCTGAAAGAATGTTTCGGTAAGATGGGCCCGTTAGGTCTGATGAAACTCTGATTTAAACTGTTCCACTGATGATGAGTGCTCTTTCCCATAGACATGATTATAAGGATGTAATTTATAAGAGGATTTTCATTATATATTTTGGGGGTAGTTTAACCATAGCCATCCATGGGCATCAAAAGTAAAGGGAATTCTTCAAATTAAGTTTAATGTTACTGGCTCTATGCACTGCATAGAGAATGAACGAAGATAAAGTGCGAAACGTTGTCTTACTAGCGTGAAGTCAGCATTTAGCTACCAGCAATCTGCGCAAAATTTATCTTTCTGTGTGTTTGTGGGTTATCGTCAATGACATACCAGCGAAGCACCTGGGCAAGGTTAGACCTTCCACTTCAACCTGACGTCGCTTCTTGCACAGTGTGCGTGACATCCTTCCTTTCCATAAATTCACTGCCCAACCAACATATTAGAAATCAGCATTTCAATTTCGACAAGCCTTCTGACACATGTAAATAAAACAGCGCGCCTGTAATGACGCCACCTACTAGTACGTTCAAAAGGTTCCGGAACTTTTTGAATATTTGCCAAATGACAGTGAATCCCCGCTGAGAAAGCAAAGAGCATGATGTGACCGACCAGCCAGAACCGGTTTGATCCAGATCCAACACGTACAGCGTATGTGCGTAGTTCGTGATTACAAGCATTCGAGGCTCTCCGTCGCGAGGACAACGATGTCAAATTTTTAACAGCATTCAATAGTAACATTTTGTGTTCTGCTCGGAAAATCTTTCACTGAGACTTTTCAAATGATTAAGTCAGCGTAGAGTGAGAGTGCAATGAGTCGAACTAGAGTTTATGAGTGGCATCGATGATTCGAAAACGGGCGACAGAGTATTGAGGATGATAAGAGGTCAGGACGACCTTAGACCTTTCCTTTGGAGGCTGACCGCTTCAAAGGAAAGGTCTTGTTAACAGTTTTCTTCGATTGCAAGGGGTTCGTACACAAGGAATTCCTTCAACATGGTCGTACGGCCACTCAAGAAGAGCCACGTCCTGAAACGTCTCCGACAATTCTTATAGAGATGAATCGGCAGACTCGTTCCCTGGGATTCCAACATGCCCAGGAATCCTCAGAATCGTATCTGGACACCAGCCTCGAGCATAGAACGAAGTAGTCTTCCTATGGTAAAAAAGAAGTGGGTGTCCTGTGAAATCCAAAGACGACATAGATTGTGCAACACTCAACGAATCAGTGTACACTATAGCACGCTGATGAGAGCTCGACTGCACGTGATTTCAACACACACTTTTGAAATGGTGTATTAAGTATATTGCTTTTGCATAAATACACTGGCGGAAAGTGAAAAAAGAACACCATGAAGGAATTGGCGGACGATCATGAAATTTACATATGTTAATGGGGTCGAGTTTACGTAGGTGTGATGTTAATTTCGTGACCAACCGGTGAGCGTTTACGCCACAGCACGGCATAATATGCAAATTATCGTCGGTGGTATTTAAGGAGTACGGCGAAGTGAATGTAATCAGTCGTCGGCGTACGGACACGTGCGAAGACCCCCGAGCAAGACGGTGTACTTACGTATTTTCGGTCTCGTGCAGTAGTGAATAGCAAAGTACGTGGGAGAAATCTTTCTCATTATTTAGCTGCATGGAGTTGAGTTGCTTCACCACTAAGTGATTCTCATATAGTTTGTGGTCGTCAAGGATTTGACTGTGAGTTATTTTTATTTCTTGTTCTTTAAACTTCAAGTTAGAAGCTTTATTTTTGTTTTCCGGTTCCAGGCCAACCGGGGCTCCGTGCCTCCGGAATGGAGAACTTTTTGAACCGACCTGAAACCATTCAGGTTACTCATAATGGGAAGTATCCCAATGTTAATATTCTTAAGGAATTGGTCGACAAACTTGACTATCCGGAACATTTGCACACAGTCCAGAGACTTAACAATGGACTTTTCACAGTGCGTTTCCAAACTGCTGCACAAGCGCTGCACTACCTTGAGCACCCCTTGACAGCCTACAAGGACGTTGCGGTGAACGTTTCGCCAGTAGATGACGGCATTCGTACCGTCTATGTCAAACTCGTGCCCATTGACATCCCTAATGAGAAGATCTCTGCGGCACTTACTGGATATGGAGAGATTGTCACCCCCATTCAGAATGAGCGGCACACACTCAAAGGTCTGGAACATGTTTATACAGGCACAAGAATTGTTCGCCTGCGTATGACAGAGCCAGTACCCAATTTCTTTCAAGTGGGCCGTTGGAAGGCTATGGTCACATATGCTGGCATGATACGCACATGCCGTAGATGCGGTAATGCTGGCCACATTGCTCCTCAGTGCCCATCCCGAGCTTGCCCCAACTGTAGTACGGTGGGGCACTAGAGATCTCGTGCGAGCAAGCCTGCTCCAAGTGCGGTGTGGATTCTCACACCAAATCCAGATGCACCCAGTCATCCTTCGCAGATGTTGTAGCTAGGCCTTCAACAGCTCCCCTTGTTTTCAATGAGGAGTTTCCAGAGCTACCGTCCACCAGTACTACTGTTGTTCCGGGGGACTCTGGTGTTCCTGATGCAGTTGTTACTATGGACCCGGAACATGTTGCTTCTTTGAAATTACCGGTTGTCATACCTGTCGATCCGCCTTCCGAGAATGTCGTGACTTCTGTTAATCAAGAGACCTTGGTTGTTGACGGCCGCGTCGAGCCCGGAGCTTCTTCTGCTGTTTCACCAGTGCAAGATCTTGAGGTTCTTGACATGCCATCTACAGAGGTCACCTCACTGCCTCTTGCCGTTGAATCGGCTGTTGTTATTAAGTCTGAGCCTCCCATGGACGCCGACGTATGTACCGAGGTCCCTGAGCCTCATTCACCTGATTCTCCTGACGCCCAAGTCGGACTTGTTACCACTGTTGCATTAACAGAGGTTATTTCGGATGATGACAACATTTACATAGATTCCGTTGATGATGTTGCTTTCATCTCTCCTGTCGAAACTGTCTTCCTACCTTCCACCTCCGGGGACAAAGTTGTACCCGTTATCCATTCCAGCAGGCCGCCGGGACGTGTTCCTGTTACCATCCACAATGTTACTCCTTCCAGAGAGACTCGTCCTGCTGACCATTCCTACCGTCAACAACGACAGTCCTCTACATCTTCGGAGGGCAGGACTCGCGGCAGCCGTTCGGCAAGTGTTCATCCTGGCCGTCGGGAAAGATCTCCCGTCCAACTGGAGGAAGGGGAACTTCCCCCAAGTAGCCGCCGACGGAACCGTCGCCGGAATCACAACCGTTCCACCTCTGGAGATTGGCATCGTCAGTTCTAAGTGCCGGTCCACGTTTCTAAAACGGGTGGGCTAATTTGAATCTACCCTCCTTACTGACCTTTGTTTTGTGTATTTTTGTATTTCAATTATCTGCTTAACCTTCAACCTTAAAGTTTCAACATTAAATATTCAGGGACTTCGGTCCCGGTCAGTAAGGCGTTGGCTCATCGGGTTGATTATGACGCAGGATATTGATATCCTGTGTCCAGGAAACATTTTTTAACAATTTTAGGCATGTTTCGGATTTTCTTCATTACACTAATGCCCCGTGCTGGTTTAGTCTTTTTCCGACTAGTCACAGGGGCGTCGGAATTATTGTCAACCCTAACTTCAAGGGTCGACAACTGAAATTTCAATGTGATGACGAGGGTCGAGTAGCTGCTGTCAGCTTCGCCCTAGCTGAGTTTAAAATTGCGTTATTTCAGCCTATGCGCCATTGGAACCCGCCCAACGGGGTAGATTCCTCAGGAGTCTTCCTTTATTTTTTGGGGGTGCTGAAGACTTCCTCATTTTGGGGGGTGACTTTAATCTTGTAACGGAGCCTCTTGATAAACATGGGGGTACCTGGCAACGGGCTCGTCCCGGGCTGTCTTCTCCGGGTTCATGTCGGGGCGGGGCTGGTGGACGCCTGGCGTTCTACTCACCCTGGGGTCTTCGACTGGACTTGAACTGATGGCTCGGTTCGGGCCCGCCTGGACAGGATTCTTGTGGGGGCCCTGGGGATTGTGACCTTGTGTCTTTTGTTCATTGTGTTGTTAATTCTGTGTTTCTCCGTGTGAGTGACCATCGTGCAGTTTCTGGTGAGATCGTTCTAACAGGGGCCCGGACACGAACTCAGGGCCCGTGGAGGATGAATCTGAATCTTCTCGAAGATGACGACATCCTTCAGGGCCTTGAGAGGTTGCTTCGGGGTGAAATTCAGTCTGAGGCTCATCACACTGGTGAGTGGTGGGAGGGGGTTAAACTTAAAGTGAAGTCTTATTTAGAACTTCAGGGGAAACATTCGGCTCGTCAGCGGCTTTTAGAGCGAACTCGCCTTGTCTGTATGTTGCGTGCATGCAAAGCCGGGCAGCAACTGGGAGCGCAGAATGCTGGTATGATTGCTGAACTTCAAGCTCAGTTGACAGATTTATATTGTAAAACCGGCCAAAGATGCACACAGGACTCTATTTCACAAATTGGTTGGAAAACGAGATTTCACTTGCAAGTTTTTTTGCGAAATCTCGCAGAAACAAAATTATTTCCCAGGTAATTCCTGGCTTACAGCATGAGTCACGCTTCGTGACCTCTCAACCAGAAATTCACAATTTGGTTTTCTCGCATTTCAGAGACCTGTTTGCATCTGATGAAGTGCAGCAGTCGTCCGTCGACTCTTGGGTCGCTGACGTGACCCAACTCGACGCCGCGGCTTCTGTGCTTACATTGGGCCCTGTCTGTATTTCTGAGGTGAGGCAAGCCATTGCCGGCTCCCGGTACTGATGGCATCCGTGTCGAATTTTATAAACGTTTTGTTGATTTGCTTGCTGAACCTCTATGTGATGTTTTTAATCATGTTCTGTCAACTGGGCAGTTAACCACGACGATGCGGCTTGGTCAGATCGTTTTGGTTAACAAGCGGCGTGATGGTCCTGGTCGTCATTTGGGAGAGTGGAGACCCATCACTCTTCTCAATTACGATTATAAGATTTTTGGCTAAAGTCCTTGCTAACCGACTGATTAGGGTTATTTCTGGCCTAGTAGGCGTGTGCCAGGCTTCTGGAATCCCGGGGAGGAGAATTTTTCAAAATTTAGTCCTCGTGCGGGACGGTATTCACTACCTCGACCGCAAGAGGTTGAAGTGCTGTATCCTTTCTTTGATCAGAGCAAAGCCTTTGACAGGGTCTCTCACAAGTACCTTGTGACCCTGCTGGAGGCTTGTAACTTTAGCCAAGATTCTGTACACATGGTGAAGGTCTTGTATACTAATATCTTTAGTTTTATCCGAGTCAACGGTCAGCCTACGGACTGCTTTCCCATCCGGAGAGGGGTCCGCCAAGGCTGCCCGTTGTCTGCTGCACTGTTCGTACTGAGCATTGAAACTCTCCTTAAGAAGATTCAATCTGCACCGAATATCTCTGGCATCCCAGTTCCGGGTTCGAGCTTTACAACAGCTGAGCTCAAATACCTTGCGTATGCAGATGACGTTGTTCTCTTCCTTCGGGATAAGATTTCCTTGAGAAATTTGTTTCATGTTTATGATGTTTATGCGGACAGTGCAGGCGCTGCATTGAATGTGGATAAAACTAAAGCCTTGTGTTTGCGGATTGGTCACCTGACGTTTTGCAGTTTGTAGGCTCAACCGATGATCCCATAAAGATCCTCGGTGTTTACTTTGATAAAAAGGGGGTTCACCGCAAGACGTGGCGCTCTGTTCAACAGAAGCTCACGTCGGAATGTGCTTGGTGGGAGGGCTGCCAAATTTCTTTTTTTTAATAGGGCTAAATTGGCTAACAGTCTCTTGGTTTCCAAAATTGCTTTTTGCGGTACCCTACAACCCCCGACGTACAGGGTCCTTTTGGCTCTAAATTCTCTAGTTTTTCGATTTGTCTGGGGAACTAGAGCTGTCCTTTCTCGGGATTGCCTGGTTCAACCAGTCCATCGGGGGTTCGGCACATTCTTGCGTGGTGTCGCGCGCTGATGGTTTCTAATGTGGCCTACATTCTGAAAAGCGATTCTCATCCTAGCTTTAACTTCGCGTGTTATTTCATTTCCTATAATCTTAGGTTATTTTCTTTCGCTTGTAACTACCTTGGGCTTAGAGCTCCGAGGCCCGGTGGACCACATGGCACTACCATTTGTGAGGCTAGATTGTTAACTAGCCAGAACATAAGGTGTTCCTCTTGGCATGAACCCGATGCCCTTTATAATGTATTCTTGCCATCCTTTGCTCCTCACATTCAGCGCAGGTTTCCCGCCTTGGGGATGAACTGGAGGGTCGCATGGGCCAATGTTGCGTTTGCGGGGTGTGGAAGGTCGTGTGCGTGACCTGCAGTGGTGCTTGGCCCATGGGGTGATTTTCACCCGTGATTCCCTTTTTCGTTGGGGAGTCAGACTCCCCGGACTGTCCCAACTGCGGACAGCCGGAGTCTTTATACCACCGATTTGTAGAATGTAATTTGTTCGAAAAGTTTGGCAACTTTTGTCTAGATGGATTTCTGTTAATATGTGTAATTTTAAAATTATTGTTTTTAAGCACCCGCTACTTGTTTCCGGTCAGCGTGACTATGGTTTAAAGGTGATCCTTGCTACTGCTTGTGCTGTGTTACATGATACTGTTATGTCTGACCACGTTAGGCTCTATTCGAATAGGCCTCATGTGGTCGCCCTCTTTGTCAAGATCAGACTGCGTGAGAGGGTGATTTCCGACTTTCACCACTGGCCGGAAGACGTTTTTCGCGTCCGATGGCTTTCTTGGTTTCCGGTCAGCGTGACTATGGTTTAAAGGTGATCCTTGCTACTGCTTGTACTGTGTTACATGATACTGCTATGTCTGACCACGTTAGGCTCTATTCGAATAGGCCTCATGTGGTCGCCCTCTTTGTCAAGATCAGATTGCGTGAGAGGGTGATTTCCGACTTTCACCACTGGCCGGAAGACGTTTTTCGCGTCCGATGGCTTTCTTGGTCTCGACTGGTTTCCTTACGCAATAATGTGCTCTGCTTTCGGTTCTGAATGTGTTTTCTGTTGGAGCATGTCGCATGCCTGACGACAGCTGCTCTTTTTACTTGCTTGTCTGGATCCTGTGTTTCCATCATGAATTGTATTTACATGCTTTTCTACTGTGTATATATTGTCTTTGTCTGCATTTGTCTATGCTTGGCCCGCGCTTTTGTTCTGTCTGTTCTCTGTGGCAGGTGTTGTGCCTCCCGGACGACAGTTCAGACCACTTCCTGCGCCTTTGTCATGCCTCTCGGGCGGGGAGGGGTGTGACAAATGACTTTTCATGCTTTTGTTTTGGTTGGAGGTGCTTAGATGTGGTCCACTTTTCTCTAAGCACATCCACCCTGTTTTCAGAGATACTTCTTCCCTGGAAGTGTTATTGCTTGTGTTTCGTCTTCCGAGTTTGGTAAGTAAGGTAAGTAGTTTCTTTTCTTTTTAGGGTGTGTGTGTGTGTTTCACTTCGATGATGATAGTGCCTTGGCTGACCCATAATATGGGTTTCAGCAGGACAGTGTACAGCCTTGTGCTGTACTCCAGTTCACTAACTGAGAAGAAGCTGCAATGCCTGGACATGGAAGACGTGTACGATTTCAGCAGTTATCGGACCTTTTTTTTTTTTTTTTTTTTTTTTGATTGGAGGTTTAACGACCACCGTGAGCAACTCAATGGGCTATAAGCAGTCGCCCGTCCCTAATTTAGGGTCACTGGTTCCAGGGAAGGGAGAGAGCCAGTACCGTAAGACAAACACAGCATCCATGCCTCACCAGGATTCGAACCCGGAACCCGTTCGGACGAATGATCAGAGGCCATCGCTTAGACCACTGCGCCACCGGGGCGGTAATATCAGACTTTGAGCGAGGTCGTCTAGTCGGACTTCGCGAGGCCGGGTGGTCGTATCGTCGTATTGCGGAACGAATTGGACGGGAAGTATCGGTGGTGGTACGATGGTGGCGTAGATGGTCCGAGGAACATTCCCACACGAGAAGTCGTGGAACCAGGAGTCACAGACGGACTGATGAGCGGACCGATCGACGCATACAAGAAGAGTGGCGTTGTTAAGCAGAACATCCACTGGGACGCAACTGAGCTGCGGTCGCACCTGAGGTGACTGTGCGAACAATCCGCAACCGTCTACTGGATGCAGGACTACGTGCACGTGTGCCTCTGGCATGTGTACCTCTGACTCCAGCCCCCCGTCAGGAACGGCTGCAGTGGTGTCGCCAACGTATGCACTGGAGAACACAATGGCGATCTGTCATGTTCAGCGATGAAAGCAGATTCTTCTTGGGAGCCTCCGATGGCCGTATGCGTGTTCGCAGACGCACAGGGGAGCGTCTCCACCCTTCTTGCATCCGCCAGCGACACACAAGGCCTACACCTGGTCTCCTGGTGTGGGGAGCGATCAGCTATCACTCCCGTACACAACTAGTGTTTGTACCGGGTACGTTAAACAGCACCTCCTACATCAACAACATCATTCAGCCCGTTGTTGTGACATTTAAGGTCGGTCCATCGTGCTGTTTTCCAGAAAGATAACGCACGCCCACACACGGCACGTGCAACGCAACATGCACTTCAGGTGTGAGACAACTTCCATGGCCTGCACTTTCACCGGATTTGTCCCCCATTGAGCACACGTGGGATTTTATGGGGCCACGACTTATCCGGTCTCCACGGCCAGCCACGACCATCCCCGATTTACGCGTCCAGGTCGAGGATGCTTGGAACTCAATACCCCAAACTTACATCCAACATCTGTACGACAGACTCCATGCCAGAATTGCACAGTGTGACGCAGTTCATGGCGGTTCAACCTCGTACTAACCATGTTACATGGAAATGTTATTTTTCAGTTTATTAGCAAATACAGCTGTGTATTTTGCCATAACGTTTTGATCACGTTATCCTCTGTATTTCGTTATTATGCTGTATAAATTCCGTTGGTATCAGACGTCTCCTTCTTGGTGTTCATTTTTCACTTTCCGCCAGTGTACATTCTGTAATATGTTATATCAGATTTAATTATTTGCTGAATTCAATATAACAGAAAAAAATTCAAACTACTGAGAAACGAAGCAATCATTAAGAAAAATTTGAAAGAAGACAGGAACATTTTTAGCTAGTAATATATTAAATTTACTCTACAAGCATTAAATCAAAAAACGGGCTCTATTGAATCAAAAAACGGGCTCTATTGCAAAAGTTTACTGATGGATACCGGTTAAGAATAACATGATTTTATTTCTTTTCTTACTCACTTTAAAGAAAATCAGTGCATAAACGCCTTTGCGTGTTTTCTTTTCGTTGTTGCTGTTTTTAGCATACCCTGAGATTTACAAAACTTTACGCCCATGATGGTCAGCAATTTTGAAGAAACAATAAAGGCATGTGAAAAACAACATGAATAAGCTTTAAAAATGTAATTGAAAATTTTTGAAAAAAAAAATTAAAATTTCAAATTTTGAAATCTGATTTTTGGTGTAAATGTGACGAGGATGGTAAGTCAGATAATATCCGAAAACTTGAAAATTTCATCGTCCTGGAGCGGGACTCGAATCCGCGTCTCCCAGATAGCACCCGATGCTAACCACTACACCACCCAGAACGACCAAGCCCCAAGTTTCCGATTAATTTGAATATATAAACGATGAAATTTTCAAGTTTTCGTATGTTATCTGACTTACTATCCTCGTCACATTTACACCAAAAAATCGGATTGTCATCTTCAACATTTGTATTATATGGTGTAATCCCGTATTTCTTTCATGATGGAAAACTATTGTTGAAGTATTTCTGAAAAACTTTTAAAAACTTGGCTGCAATATGAGTCTGAAAATTCATTTTTGAATTCCCACACGGACTTCTTCCTAGAAAGTTTTGGTGATATAAGTGAAGAACAAGGAGAAAGATTCCTTCAAGATATTAAGGAGATGTATAGGAGATATCAGGGAAAATGGAATGTGATAATGAGTACGGATTACTCTTAGATGCTAAAACGAAAAGACCCCAGTGATGGAAATAGCTGTTCAAGAAAATCAAAGAAACGAAACTTCCATCCACCATAATGTATGTATACGTGAAAATTCAATTAATTTAACAAACATTCACCAAAGACATTTTTATGTGCGTAAATTTTATTGTGGTAAGCATACTATATCGTATTTTCAATTTTATTTTTCGAATATTTGTTAGCAATAATCATTGAAAATGCTGAAAAATGTGGTAAAATCTTCTATCTCAGTTTATGAAAAATTCAAACGTGATAAAAAAAATGGTTACATTTTGAAGGGATGTAAGGTCAGGTGATGCGTAACATCACAGCCTCTCCTTGACAAATGTCAACCCCGCCTTCTCGTGGTGCATCCTGTTCACACTAAAGGGGCTCTGACGACCGCAAATAGCGGTATAACTATACCATCGGGATTAGAGGAAATGCTCTTCCACACTCACCAACCCGCTTGGCCAGCGTGGTGAGTTATGGCCAAACCCTTCCAAAATGACCCCACAACTTAAATCTTGGCCCTCAGTCTCAGGCAGCTGGAATGTACCTGGCCAAGGCAGCGGCCAGTGCGACACGAAGGCAGAGGGTGCTAAGAATCCCCGGAGGGCCGGACTAGGCTGCCATCTGATGCTGACCTTGGCTACGTATAATGGACGCTCCCTATCTTCTGATTCAAGGCTTCTTGAATTGGAAGAGGAACTATAAAGGATCAAGTAGGACATCATCGGGCTAAGTGAGGTAAGGAGAAAAGGAGAAGATCTCATTGAACTGAAAAGTGGACATCTCTTCTACTATCGTGGGACAGATACTGGCAGAACTAGTGGTGTTGGATTTATAATAAACAAGAAACTGAAGGATAAAGTTGTAGAAGTTGAAAGTTCCTCTGACAGAGCTGCGCGACTCGTTATCCAACTCTCGAGTAGATACCAGGCTCAGATTATTCAAACTTATGCACCCACCACAAGTCATCCTGAAGAAGAAATTGAAGAATTTTATGAGGAAATTCGTCATCTAAATAATAAAGGTAAGCAGCACTTGAAGATAATTATGGGAGATTTCAATGCAAAAAATAAGGCAACGGCAACAGAATGAAACTTCAGTAGGTAAATTCGGTCACGGCAACAGAAATCAGCGTGGAAATACTCTCGTTGAGTTTGCAGAGGCAGAAGGGTTTTTCATCTTGAACTCCTTTTCCAAGAAAAAGTCACACAGGAAATGGACATGGAGACATCCAAATGGGACGACAAGTGAAATTGATTTTATTATGTGTAACAAAAAATTCGCCATAGAAGACTGCAGTGTGCTAAACAAGTTCAACACAGGTAGTGACCATAGATTGGTGAGATGTAAGATGCACCTCAACACTAAACTCGAACGTGGCAAGCTCATAAGACAAACAAAATATATTGACTATAACCAACCTTAAAAAACACCATAATACCTTCAAGTTGGAACTGAAGAACAGATTCTCTGCTTTAGAAGGCCTAACATCGGAAGAAGTGGATATTTCTGAAATTAACAGAAAAGTAACCAAAGCTCTTATGGAAACAGCAACAAAATTAGCTGGGTCTAAGAACAAGTTGCATGTGAACAAATTATCAGGAAAAACAGAAACGTTGATGCAAAAAAGAAGAGAGATGAGGACAACTAAAGAAGATGTGACTTCCAAAGTGGAATATATAGAGCTATGCAAGACAGTACGAAAAAGTATCACTGAAGATGTAAGGAAATTCAACTGTGAACTAGTGAGGAAAGCAATTGAAAACAACCAAAGCCTAAAGATAGCAAAGGGACATCTCAGTAAGGGAAAGAAAACAGATTATGGCACTGAGAAAAGAAGATGGTTCTGTAACAAGAAATAGATTCGAAATTTTGACAAGAGTGAAAGATTTCTACTCCGAATTATATGACAGGGATGATACATGTACTCCAGACATCATGAAAGGTACCAGTACCAGAGTTCTTCCAGTCCTCCCAGCAGAGGTCGCACATGCAATCAAGAACATGAAGCGGGGGAAAAGCTCCAGGAGAAGATGGAATTACTGTAGACATCATACAAGAAGCAAGTGGAGAAATCAAAACAGTACTCGCCCAAATTTTCACTCGATGCCTTAATGAAGGGAAAATTCCTGAGGATTGGAACAATGCTACAATGATCGTGCTACATAAAAAAGGTGACATTGAGGATCTCAGGAACTACAGACCTATCAGCCTCCTATCAGTGGTTTATAAAATCTTCACTAAAGTTCTTTCACACCGTTTGAAGGTAACACTGGACATGGCTCAACCGAGAGAACAAGCTGGATTCAGGTGTAGCTACAGCACAATAGATCATATCCACGTACTGAGAGAACTAATTGAAAGAGCGAGGATATATGAACTTCCATTGTGCATGGCTTTTATCGATTATGAAAAAGCCTTTGATTCGGTGAAACCATCAGCAGTTACAATGGCTCTGATACCCTACGGGATTGAAGATACATTAATTAATATTATTAATAACATCTATGAAAATGCAAGTGCAAAGATTCGGCTGTTTGAAAATACAACACACATAAAAATTGGAAAGGGAGTGAGACAAGGTGACACCATATCTCCGAAGCTCTTTAATGCCACTTTGGAAAATGTCTTTCAATCACTGAACTGGGAAAACAAAGGGATAAAGATTAATGGAGATTATCTAACCTACCTTCGTTTTGCTGATGACGTAGTCATTTTTGCAACTACCCCATCAGAGCTGCAGATTATGATCCAGGAACTTGCTGACAAGAGTAAAGAAGTGGGATTAAAAATGAACTTTCAGAAGACAAAAGTGATGTTCAATGCTTTTACAAGAAATGAAGATTTATCGATTGATGGAGAAAAGCTGGAGATAACAGACACGTGCGTTTATCTTGGACAGCAGATATCAAGTGAGGGTCACATTGAGGAAAGAAATTAATCGGCGTACAAAACTTGCCTGGAGAGCTTTTGGAAGAAACAGCATAATTTTCAAGAGCAATATGCCATTATGTCTTAAAAGAAAAGTGTTTGATCAATGCAGCCTTCCAGTGCTTACGTATGGTGCAGAGACGTGGACCTTAACTAAAAAAAACATACAAAGGCTGCAGACAACTCAAAGAAGCATGGAGAGGTGCATGCTTGGTGTAACCAGGAGAGATAAGAAGAGGAACCCGTGGATCCGAAAAATGACAAGAGTGGAAGACATCATGATCAGAGTTAAATCCCTGAAATGGCAATGGGCTGGACATACTGCCAGAAGGACAGACCATCGATGGACAGCTGAAATTTTAGATTGGATTCCAAGGGACAGGAAAAGACCCAGAAGAAGACCACATGGAAGATGGGTTAATGAAATTCGAAAGTATGCGGGAATGGCATGGAAGAGACTGGCACAAGACAGACCTTTGTGGAGGAAACTTGGGGAGACCTTCGTCCAGCAGTGAATTGATAATGGTTAACAATGATGATGATGATGACATTTTGAAATCAGTGTGAAAAAATAAGTAGGAATCACCAATTTTTTTTAAAACATGCAATCTAGTATATATTTGTGAGAATATACTGTCTCTGCTGCCTGATTTATCTCTATTTTAATCGATTTTCTGAAACCCATTGATTCTATTATTTCGAATAACCGATGCTCTGCCGTGTGTGAGTAAACGATGTATGCGGTGCCTAGCACGTGGTTTTAAAGCACTATTAAACTTTCTAAATCTGAGACATGCTCATCTGCCACGAGATATTTCCTGGTAGCTTTTTGTTGTACTCATTGTCATAATTATCGATAAACCAGCAGCTTTTCAGACAGTGAAATATGGTTTTTTACGCTTTCCAATAGTAGGTTGAAGAAGCGTATATGCTCCAGCTTTGTCCGTCTGTCCGCACGATAACTCGCGTAAAAATGGTTCGATTTCGATGAAATTTTAGTGTGTGGTAGGGGACAACCTCGGGACGAACCCTGTTGAAAATGGGTGAAGTGGGGTAAAAGGTCAGGACATAGGAGCGGGATGCATTTCATTGTCCTTATGCGTCATAACTTGCGTAAATATGGTTCGCTTTCGATGAAATTTTAGTTTGTCGTAGAGGACCACCTGGGATGAACCCTATTGAAAATGGGTGAAGTGGGGTCAAAGATCAGAACATAGGAGCGAGATGCATTCCATTACCCTTATGCGTCATAGCTTGCGTAAAAATGGTTCGATTTCGATGGACTTTAATTATGTGGTAGGGGACAGACTGGAGACGAACCCTATTGAAAATGGATAAAATGAGGTCAAAGGTCAGGACATAGAATCGGGACTCATTTCATCGCCCTTATGCGTTATAACTTACGTAAAAATGTTTCGATTGCGACAAAACTTTATCATGTTATTTCGGAGATGTACTGAACCGGTTCAGTTGAATATCATCGAAATGGGGTCAAACGTCAGGGCACAGGAGCGCGATTTATTCCACAGCCATTGTCCTCATAACTTGAGTAATAATTTGAGTAATGATTTCTGGTATGTTGGAAAGCGTATCATAATCAATGAATTGCATGATTTTACTAATTCTTTCTACAGATCCTCGAACTGCCTCAGGAGGACAGAGAGATGCAGCAGAGACCCAGCTACTCATATGAATACCATCCTGGTGCATCCTCTATTGCCAAGCGTTCCATCAGGGAGGCCAGAGAGCCGCTTGTATATCCGTCAGAAGCAGAGTAAGAGGCGTCTTGCTAAATCTTCAAGTAAGTAATTACTTTGTTACTGTAATAAACTGAAGGCAAATTAAGTGAATGACTTGTTGTTGAAACAGCGCAAAGAACGCGCCAACTAAATCTGTTTGAGCAACGACGATTGCTTGTCTTATTTTTCAGTCACATGCGAAATTTCCATAAAGAAGGTTCAGAATTTCGAAGTTTTTCCATTTGTCATCCTGAAAAGAAAAAATTACAAAGAAAAAGAAAAACTCAGGAAAACTGCAATCAGTGTTTCTAGAATAGGTTGAAACATCGATTGAAGGTTCTGTGAATTCCTAAATTTGTGCTGCTTTGATGTTGACTTCATACGGTACAAACGTTAAGGCAAAGTTGTTTATTTTTCTTAATGTTGGAGACTAAACCACGCGGCTGGATCACGCTCCACGGAAAATGGCTCCTAAATTTCAGAAAATGTGAAACATTTTCTGAAATTTACGACTATTTTCCTTGACTTCTTTCGTGAAACAATGAAGCATATTGCAGATTCAACCTTTTCCGTGAAGTGATGGGAAAAGTCTGAATTTCACGGATTTTTTCATTCGTGAATTTATGGAAATACTCCTGTTCATCTTTCTCCGGTTAAACTTCTGATTTTAGGAAGAGTTAGCAGAAAAAACCTGCATTTTCAGGAAACCTTTCCGCGATTCCGTTGATATATTCACGGGAAAAGTTCTGTGCTTACTTTTTTCGTATCTATATGACGGAAATTTCCAGTGGTTCGCGGGAAATTTTGAATTTAGAGAGGTTTGATTAACTATTCAATTCAACAGTTTTGCTCAATCGCCCATGAATCACACCATCGGAAATTATAATCGCGAAGGCAATGGTAGAATTGTTTTGGTGGTTTTGTAGCGAGACCAGATCTTGTGTATAGCATATCACATGATATTTAGGTTACTATGACAATGAATGTAATACGTGATTACGCCACTGTACAATACAAATTCGGAAGATGTGAATCCGTTTATTGGTGTAAATATGACATGGATGTTAAGTCAGATAATATCCGAAAACTTGAAAATTTCGTCGTACTGGAGCTGGAAGCGAACCCGCGTCTACCGGATAGCGCCCGAGTATGCTACCCACTGCACCACCTAGAACGACCAAGTTTCAAGTTTCGATGAATTTGAATATAACCGAATCTATAACTACTATTTACAGTAGCAAAATACTGTTCTTCACGTGTTTATACTAGCAATTTTAAGCAGACGTCAACAGGTTCCTGGTAATATTAACAAAAAACAAATTACAAGCAGCACAATCAAAAGGACTTACCCCAACTTTGAGAAGTAGGCCTACATCCATTGTCGCCCGGCTTCCTTAGTTAGTGAACGCATATCAGCGGTCTATAAGACATATATCACAGCGAACGGTAAAAACGACCAACTGAGTAAAACGTTAATTAAACGGTACAAAACCAAGTGTAAGCGGGCGGTCGTAGTGAGCGATGGGTTTGCCACCTCGGGGCGCTCCGTGGTAACAATGGCACACACAACAGCAACTCTCTGTGAATCTTGGAGAGGTGCAAGCTAGTTCTGTGTGACATTGGCAAAAAAGACCCCAACTCACTGGGTTTTGTTCCAGAATCCTTAAGTTGAATGACCAACTGGAACCCTCAGCTGTGGGCTAATCCCCCACACTGATGTACTTACCTGATTAAAAAGACGAAAAGAAATATTAAGAATGACTCAAGTGTGGGAAATGGTGGACCTATCACACTTGAGAAGGACGGTCCACCACGGAATTGACCTGGACTTTCTAAATGGCGTATGAGAAAGAGATCTCAGCTGAGTGAATGTAAAATTATTGTATGGAATACTAGAGGTATAAATGGCAAGATGAGTGAAGTGATTGAGGAGATGAATAAGTATAGACTGGATGTGCTGTGTGTAAGTGAAACCAAAAAGAAGGAAATTGGGGTAGAAGAAGTGAATGGCACGGTGAGTGTGTGGTCTGGAGTATTGGATAATATGAGAGGACAGGCTGGTGTAGGTGTGATTTTAAGTGAAAAGATGAAGAACAACTTGATTCACTATAGTTGCATAAGTGAGAGAATTCTCTGGATTCATTTGAAAGTGAAACTTCAGAGAATTGTAATTGTTGTAGTGTATGCTCCTTGTGACTTGGAACCTTCTGATAAGAAAGAAGATTTCTGGAATGAGCTAAAAGCTGTTTTGAGCCAGTTTGGTGCTAAAGAGAAAGTTATAATAGCAGGGGATTTCAATGCTAGAGTAGGTGTGCAGAATGCCATTTCTGACAATGTTCTGGGTAAGTTTAATGATCCTTGTGTGAATGATAATGGTGAAAGATTAATTGAACTCTGCATTGAGAATGGTTTGTGTGTATCTAATACATTTTTCAACTACAAGTATATACACACATATACTTGGGAAAATCGTACTCTTGGTCAAAAGAGTGTGATAGATTTTGTTGTTTACGATCAGCGTTTGAAACACTTAGTTGTTGACACCCGTGTGATGAGAGGTGCGGATGTTGGTTCTGATCATTACTTGGTAGTGTCACGAGTGAAACTTAATGTTGGTTGGAGGAAAAGGAATAGGAAGAGTCCCAGGATAGAAAGAATAACGGTTGATAGGCTCTTTGAAGATCATCAGCGGTACTCTGACTTACTCAGAGAACGACTGAAGGATCTGAAATCTTGTGAGAGGAATGTAGAAAAAAAGTGGGAATGTTTTAAGAACTGTGTTGTTACTGCTGCTAAAGAGGTCTGTGGCACCACAATAGTGGGTAACAATAGAGGTGATGCTTGGTGGAATAGTGAGATTGATGAGGCAGTAAAGAAAAAGAAGGAAGCCTATTTGGGGATGTTGCAAGGTAGAGTCTCTGTGGATGAATATCGCTGTAAGAAGCGTGAAGCTGCTAAGCTGGTTCGCCACAGTAAGGCAAAAGATGGGAAGGAGTAAGTGGAAAGGCATGTACTGGCTTTTGGAAAGATAGAAAGTCCTTCTGGAAGTACATGAGACTCAGGAAAAATAGGGGAAACAAAGTTGTAAGTTGTGGGAAGAATGAGATTGGGTAAATGATATGGGAGCCCAATGAGTTAAGTGAGAGATGGGGTGAATACTTCTGTGAGTTATTAGATCAGGAGAGCAAAAATGATTCTGAGACAGATGCAGATGATGTCATAATGAGGGATGAAAGCACAAGAGGGATCTCAAGCGAAGAAGTGTGTAAAGCTCTAAAATATCTTCAGAATGGTAAGGCTCCAGGAGTTGATGGCATAACTGCAGAGATGTTGAAGTATGGTGGTGACACTATAATTGACTGGTTAACTGAAATTTGCCAGTTGTGCTGGGAGTTAGGAATGGTCCCTCGGGATTGGAAGGATGCTATTATTGTTCCCTTGTATAAGGGAAAAGGTGATCAGACTGAATGCAAGAACTATCGTGGTATTAGCCTACTGAGTGTGCCAGGGAAACTGTTTGGTAAGGTTGTTATTGAAAAAGTACGGGGTCTTACATCATTGAAAGTGTGGGATGTTCAGAGTGGTTTTATGCCTAGTAAAGGCTGCACTAACCAGATTTTTGCCTTACGCATGATGATTGAAAAGTATCTGGCAGTTGGGAAGAAAGTTTTTACTGCCTTCATAGATTTAGAGAAAGCTTATGACCGAGTGAATAGGACACTTTTGTGGAAGGTATTGAATGAATATGGTGTTACTGGGAATCTACTTAATAGTGTAAAAGCCATGTATGCTGGTAGTAGAGCTTGTGTACGAGTGAATGGTGTTTTATCAAAATGGTTTTCCATTGGTGCAGGAGTTAGACAAGGTTGTGTAATGTCACCATGGCTGTTTAATATATTTATGGACGCTATAACTAAGTAAATTTCTCTGTCATTTCTGTCCACGCCAGGATTCGAACCCGAATCCCCTCATTCCGGAATAAGTCACTCTACCAATTGAGCTACGCGGACGTTTGTTCTCACTACTATCTGCCTTTATGTCGTGTGCGTCCTGCTAGCGGGTACGTCACAACGCATGCATGCGTGAGGCCAAAATAGATAATAGTGGTTTATGTCTTGGTGATATCCGTGTGTGCAGATTGCTGTATGCTGATGACACTGTCCTGTTGGCAGAGAGCAAAAGTGAGTTGCAGATTATGTTGACTCGGATGCACGAAGTTTGCATGAAATTCAAACTGAGTATAAATAAGGGAAAAACCAAAGTTATTGTGTTTGAGAGAGCAATGGGTAGCACTGAATGTAATGTAAGTATAAATGGCACTGTGATTGACCAGGTGAGGGAGTTTGTGTATTTAGGAAGCATGTTTGACAGAGAGAACAAGTTGGATGGTGAAATCAGTAGGCGAGTGAACTCTTCTTTGAAAGTCATAGCTGCTCTGGGAGGTTTTCACAGGAATGATGGGTTTTCTAGAGAGTCCCGCATGGCTTTGTATGAAACAGTAATTGTTCCTACTCTGATGTATGGCAGTGAAACCTGGGTACTGCAGAAGAAGCATAGGAGTCGTTTGTGTGCTGGAGAAATGCGTTACTTACGTGTGGTCTGTGGCAAGACACGATCTGATTGTGTGAGGAATGAAGATGTATTGCAGTTGTGTGATGTAAAGCAAAATGTTGTTAGCAAGGTGGAGACCAATATGCTTCGGTGGTTTGGCCATGTTGAAAAAATGAGTGATGAAATGCTTACTAAGAAAATATTTTCAACCCAAGTGGCAGGAAGGAAAGGTAGAGGAAGGCCAAGGAAGACATGGGTGGATCAGATTCAGGAGTGCCTGCATGAGAAAAAGATTATGAGTATGAAGTATAAATGATCTTGTGTAAGGCGTGTAATGGATATCAGTGAAGCACGAGTTGTATGTCAAGATCGCTGTAAATGGTGAAGTTTGATACGACAACAATAAGTAAAAATATCTGGAAGTTTGTATTTCTTTTTGGAGCTAACCTCTGAATCTCAGAGAACAGCTTAGTGATATGTATGTATGTAAAACCAAGTATAAAATGGTGAAATTCGAATGAAATGAGAACATTAAAATCTATTGAGAAGTAAAACCTACAAAGTTAAAAGTTGAAAATGACCAAACCACGGAACCTATAAACTTTCTATCCATGCTACCAGCATCCATACTTGTTTCAGCAAATATTATGCCTTCATCAATGGAAGAGTGCACAAGTGCCTAGTCCTCCGCAATTAACTCAGATGTAATATGACATACCTGAGTGAAAGACAGTATGTTAACTTCATCGCATAAGCTATGAAAACCTATACCCTATCGCGTAGTTCTTGTATAGCGCCATCTGTGGGGATATCGCCGACGTATTCGTCCCGCTGATCGACCAAGCCAAGCAAGCAGAGTTTATCTGATCTCTGTTTAATATTACTTTGTTTTTCAGAATGTAACAGGTATCTCCATGCGTGTGGAATATCGGTAGGTGAATTACTGTTACAACACGTCGCTTTATATTTTTCAATAATTACAGCCTCTGAAATGAGAATTTGTTTATGAGATCAAGTGATGTTAGAATTTTGACATTTTCCCCATCGGGTACAGCATTGTGTTCTATGCAATATTGAATAAGTGCTGTTTTGGGCCTTTTCTTTTCCCAATCGTATACATGTTCTTTTAATCGAGTAATAAGGCGCCTCTTAGTACTATCTATGTACATAGAATCTTTTTGATTGGGGTTCGTTATTATCGGGATACAATATACTCCCGATTTATCGAAGATTGACTTGTCATTATAGGTCAATGAGGCACCATTATCGGTGATAGTTTCACCCAAAAATATTTGATGCTCTGCACTTTCTCTCTTTAACAAATTGGTAATAGGTGGTAAAAAAGGAATTGATAAATAAGCTTTATATTCACTTTTTTTATTATGCAAAATTTGAACGTTATTTTTGATATTGTCGTAAATGGAAGTAATCAATCTACCACTATAACCAAATGCTACTGCAGTATTCTTGATTCACTGCAATTCAGCATGTTCTGATTATAAGGAAGAAGAATGTGTAATTGCTCTTTTGATATAGTAAGGGAAAAGCAGCTGTTTTGTACTTCCAGGGATGCCAAGAATCGCATGGGATCAATGCTGGAACATAAGTTGGCTTTCTAAAAACACTATATTCAATGGAATTCTCGTACCGGAATAAACTCAAATCCAAAAAATTTAGTTTGTTACCAATTTCTTCTTCTAATGTGGTCCTAATAGTAGGATAAATGCTGTTAAATGCGTTTATGAAATTATCGGGTTTCTCTCTAGAATGTTGCCAGAAGAGAAGAACGTCATTTACGTAACGTAGGGATAAACAAGGTGAGTCCAGTTTAGGTTGTTGAAAGATATTTTTTTCAACATGCTGTAACACTGTTCTGCCAACAAGCAGGAGAGTGGGGATCCCATGGTAGCTCCAAATGGTTCTTTTTATAAATTATCTCATCATATGAAAAATTATTGCTGTTAGTAATATACTTCAAAGACAAGATAATGCTGTTCCTTTCTTTATTTTTAATTCCCTCTGTTGACAACTGCTGATTAATTAAATGAATTGCTTCATCTGTGGGAGCATTCGGGTAAAGTGCTACTACATCAAGGATAGACATAGTAAAGTTGAAACCTTCAATAGCTTGAATTTTATCAATTACCTCTATAGAATTAGATACATTGTAAACATGGTTGTTATATAAAGGTTTTAGGTATTGATAAATAGCCCTTTCTAAATTGATAGTTGGAGCGTCATTCTTGTTCACAATAATCTAACTGGTTGATTTATTTTATGTGTTTTTTTTTTTTTGCCGAAGGTATTAGGAGTACAAGCACCAATGGGTGGGTAGGCTTTACGTTTAATTTCATTAGGCAGGTTACTATGATTCTTAAAAGTAAATACTTGCCTTATTATACCTTCTACAAGGTCTTTATTAATTTTCACCACCTTTAAATCCTCTACAGCTGTCTTCGTTTTCTGTTGGTAGTCTTCTTTATTCAATACAACAAGTTGTTTGCATTTGTCAGCCATGATGCATTTAATATTAGGGTTGTTCCTAAGTTCAAGTAACGTATTTCGTTCATATTTAATAAGAGCATTGAGTTGTTGGTCATTCATTTTATTGTAATTTTTCATCATTTTATATCTTACTGGATTTCTTTTACTAGCTGATAACTCCTGTATAATGTTTTCAATTTGTGGAAGGATAATTTCTGGCTTTGGTCCACATGCAAACTTGACTCCTCTTTTCAAAGCCTTCACTTGTATTAAGTACATGTTAGATTCATTAATGAACCTATTGCTATGAATAGGTATTTTGTTGTTTTTATGACATTTTCTGTTCTTCTTCTCAAGTAGGTTTTCAAACTTTTTGGAACGTTTATCGTGAAGTCGTAAAATGAGACTATCAATAGTGACATAAATCTTAATGAACTCTATGTTTAGCCTAGGATACCTGTAAACTCAGAGCCATGCACTTATTATACAATCTGTAATTCTGAATACTTAGTATGTTCAAGTTCTTCCTTTTGTCCCTAATAATAGCACGAAGCCTTTTAACCTCACAAGTGTTGATAATGTGCTTGTCCTTAGAGTTCAATGGCTTGCTTTTAACTCTCAAAAAACGGCGTGTAACATTATTGTTTTTACATAATGTCAAAAATTGCATGTGTTCTACTTCTTTACTCAGCCTAATACGACTCTTCTTAAAAGCCCAATTACAGTCATATCGGAATCCACTGTCATAGTGTTCATATCCATAAAATATAATAATTAACGGAGAACAGCACATTAATAGAACGTACATATTTAAAATCACCAGTTAAGAGACGTAACTAGAAAATTCAAAGTGCATAAATGCACATAGTGAATAATACGTGGCAAAAGAAAATGAATCTATAAATACTATTTACAGTAGCAAAATACTGTTCTACACGTGTTTATACTAGCAATTTTAAGTAGAAGTCAACAGATTCCTGGTAATATTAACAAAAAAAACTACGAGCAGCACAATCAAAAGGACTTACCCCAACTTTGAAAAGTAGGCCTGCATCCATTGTCGTCCGGCTTCCTCAGTTAGTGAGCGCATATCAGCGGTCTATAAGACATATCACAACGAATGGTAAAAACGACCAATTGAGTAAAACGTGAATTAAACGGTACAAAATCAAGTGTAAAATGGTGAAATTCGAATGAAATGAGAACATAAAAATCTATTGAGAAGTAAAACCAACAAAGTTAAAAGTTGAAAAGGACAAAACCGCGGAACCTATCTACATTCTACCCATATTACCAGCATCCATACATGTTTCAGCAAATACTATGCCTTCATCAGTGGAAGAGTTCACAAGTGCCTAAGTCCTCCGGAATTAACTCAGATGTAATATGACATGCTTGAGTGAAAGACAGTGTGTTAACTTCATCGCATAAGCTATGAACACCTATACCCTATCGTGCAGTTCTTGTATAGCGCCATCTGTGGGGATTTCACCGACGTATTCGTCCTGCTGATCGACCAAGCCAAGCAAGCAGAGTTCATTTGCACTCTGTTTAATATTACGTTGTTTTTCAGAATGTAACAGGTATCTCCATGCGTGTGGAATATCGATAAGTGAATTACTGTTACAACACTTTCCTTTATATTTTTCAATAATTAGAGCCTCTGAAGTGAGAATTTGTTTATGAGATCGAAGTGATGTTAGAATTTTGACATTTTCCCAATCGGGTACAGCATTGTTGTCGATGCAATATTGAATAAGTGCTGTTTTGGGCCTTTTCTTTTCCCAATCGTATACATGTTCTTTTATTCGACTAATAAGGCGTCTCTCAGTACTACTTATGTACATAGAACCTTTTTCATTGGGGTTCGTTACTATCGGATACAATATACGCCCGATTTATCGAATATTGACTTGTTGTCATTGTAGGTCAGTAAGGCACCATTATCGGTGATAGTTTCAGCCAAAAATATTTGATGCTCTGCACATTCTCTCTTTAACAAATTGGTAATAGGTGGTAAAAAAAAGAATTGATAAGTAAGCTTCATATTCATTTTTTTATGAAAAATCTGAACGTCATTTTTGATATTGTCGTAAATGGAAGTAATCAATCTACCACAATAACCAAATGCTACTGCAGTATTCTTGATCCACTGCAATTCAGCATGTTCTGATTGTAAGGAAGAAGAATGTGTAATTGCTCTTTTGATATATTAAGAAAAAGCAACTGTTTTGTGCTTCCAGGGATGCCACGAATCGCATGGGATCAATGCTGGAACATAAGTTGGCTTTCTAAACGCAAAGCCTACCCACCCATTGGTGCTTGTACTCCGAATATCTTCGGCAAAATTCAAACACATGAATAAATCAACCAGCTAGATTAATTATGAAAAAGAATGTCGCTCCAACTATCAATTTAGAGAGGGCTATTTATCAATACCTAAAACCTTTATATAACAACCATGTTTACAATGTATCTAATTCTATAGAGGTAATTGATAAAATTCAAGCTATTCAAGATTTCAACTTTACTATGTCTAGCCTTGATGTAGTAGCACTTTGCCCGAATACTCCTACAGATGAAGCAATTCATTTAATTAATCAGCAGTTGTTAACAGAGGGAATTGAAAACTTTGAGATATATTGCTACAGCAATAATTTTTCATATGATGAGATAATTTATAAAAAAAAAAACATTTGGAGCTCCCATGGGATCCCTACTCTCCTGCTTGTTGGCAGGAGTAGTATTACAGCATATTGAAAAAACAATCTTCCAACAACCTAACCGGGACTCACCTTGTTCATACCTACGCTACGTAGATGATGTTCTTCTCTTCTGGCAACATTCCAGAGAGAAACGGAATAAGTTCATAAGTCCATTTAAAACCATTTATCCTACTGTTAGGACCACGTTAGAAGAAGAAATTGGAAACAATCTAATTTTCTTGGATTTGAGTTTATTCCGCTACGATGTTTCTATTGAATATAGTGTTTTTAGAAAGTCAACTTATGTTCCAGCATTGATCCCATGCGATTCTTGGCATCCCTGGAAGTACAAAACACCTGCTTTTTCTTACTATATCAAAAAAGCAATTACACATTCTTCTTCCTCACAATCTGTACAGGCTGAGTTGCAGGGGATCAGGAATACTGCAGAAGCATTTGGTTATAGTGGTAGATTGTTTACTTCCATTTACAACAATATAGAAAAAAATAACGTTCAAATTTTGCATAATAAAAAAGTGAATATAAAGCTTATTTACGAATTCCTTTTTTAGCACCTATTACCAATTTGTTAAAGAGAGAATGCGCACAGCATCAAATATTTTTGGCTGAAACTATCACTGATAATGGTGCCTTATTGACCTATAATGACAACAAGTCAATCTTCGATAAATCGGTCGTATATTGTATCCCGATAATAACGAACCTCAATCAAAAATATTCTATGTACATAGGTGGTACTGAAAGACGCCTTATTAGTCGATTAGAAGAACATGTATACGATTGGGAAAAGAAAACGCCCACAACAGCACTTATTCAATATTTCATCGACAACAATGCTGTACCCGATTGAAAAAATGTCAAAATTCTAACATCACTTGGATCTCATAAGCAAATTCTCACTTCAGAGGCTCTAATTATTCAAAAATATAAAAGAAAATGTTGTAACAGTAATTCACCTATCGATATTCCACACGCATGGACATACCTGTTACATTCTGTAAAACAACGTAATATTAAACAGTGGTCAGATAAACTTTGCTTGCTTGGCTTGGTCGATCAGCAGGACGAATACGTCGGCGAAATCCCCACAGATGGCGCTATACAAGAACTGCGCGATAGGGTGTAGGTGTTCCTAGCTTATGCGATGAAGTTAACATACTGTCTTTCACTCAGGCATGTCATATTACCTCTGAGTTAATTGCGGAATGTTAGGCACTTGTGAACTCTTCCACTGATGAAGGCATAATATTTGCTGAAACATGTAAGGATGCTGGTAGCATGGGAAGAATGTAGATAGGTTTCGTGGTTTTGTCATTTTCAACTTTTAACTTTGTTGGTTTTACTTCTCGATGGATTTTAATGTTCTCATTTCATTCGAATTTCACCATTTTATACTTGGTTTTGTACCGCTTAATTCACGTTTTACTCAATTAGTCGTTTTTACCATTCGTTGTGAAACATGTCTTATCGACCGCTGATATTCGTTCACTAACTGAGGAAGCCGGACGACAGTGGATATAGGCCTACTTTTCAAAGTTGAGGTAAGTCCTTTTGATTGTGCTGCTTGTAGTTTGTTTTTTGTTAATATTACCAGGAACCTGTTGAATTCTGCCTAAAATTGCTAGTACACTGGCGTGCAAAAATTAAGGACGAGACGGTTTTTCGAATGTAACGTCGTGCAGAAGTACACCACATCGACTAAAATCATACCATAAGATCCCCAAGATGTAAGAATATGGGACAAGTGAGCAAAACCGTCCAAACAAGGAATCTAAAGGATTCAAAACCACTTTATTGAAAAGGTAGCTTCGAGCACAACTGGACAGAAGACAGAAACGTCCATGTGACAGGCGGCTGCCAAGAAAAATCCAGTCTTTAGTAGGGAATATCATCACCCCTGGCTGCGTTGCAGGATTTACAACGTCTGTCCATGCTGAGGACGAGGTTGTCAAGGAGCTGTTGAGGCATCGCGGCCCATTCCTCTTGTAGCGCCAATCGCAGCTGCGGAATCGTTGCTGGCGGCTGGTGACGTGCTGCCAAGCGTCTCCCGAGAAGGTCCCACACGTGTTCGATTAGATTTAGGTCCGGAGACCTTGCGGGCCAATCCATGAGTTGAATATCTTCACTCTCCAACAGCTCTGCGACAGCCACTGTACGATGAGGTGTAGCGTTGTCGTCCATGAAGAGGAACTCAGGACCCACAGCACCTCTAAACAGACGCACGTGAGGCAGGAAAACCTCGGTACAATAGCGGATACCAGTGACTGAACCTCCTTGGAAGATGTGGAGGTCAGTACGGCTACCAAGCATGAACCGCCCCAAACGAGAACTCCGCCACCTCCAAACCGGTCCCTTTCGATAATGTTGGAGGTGTGATTGCGTGTTTCCTGCTCTCTCCAGATGTGTATACGTCCAGAATCGCTCGTCCGACTAAATCGGCTCTCATCCGTAAAGAGAACTCGAACCCCATTGCCGATGTGTCCAGTTCTTGTGTTCCTGGCACCACAGAAACCGCCGTCTCCGATGAGCAGACGTTAATGGCGCACACCGTACTGGTCGTCGTGCAAATAGACCACCTTTGTGCAGCCTCCTGGCCACGGTAAAACGCGATAACGGACGTCCAGTTGTCTGATGCATGTGCCTTGCGATTTCTCCCGCTGACTGCCGTCTGTTTCTTCTCGCCTGTAGGACAATATACCGGTCGTCCGCCGTCATGATTACTCGTGGACGACTACTGCTAAACTCTCGAACAGCTGTTCCTGTCGTTTGAAATGCTCTCCAAGCTCGTGAAACGATGCTGTGAGTGATCCCGAATTCCTCGGCCACACTAGTCACACTTCGACCTTCTTCCAACTTCCCAATGACGAGAATTCGGGTAAAATCATCCAGATGTCGTCTACTGGATTGCCTGTTGGCCATATAACACGGTGGAAGCAACTCGACGTCGTTCAAACCGATGTACACCGTGCAATAGCTTTCATCGAATTGCTGAGCGTAAACCGCCAGTGTGCTTTATACCCTTCCGACACTCCCTCCCCAGCTACGTCATGCTGCATATATGCGCATGCCCTACCGTACCGGACCCTAGTCTATCTTCTGAGTGGTCTTTCGGTCCGTTCTGCCTGCTCGTCCCGTTGTTATGCTAATTTCTCCTCTTCGTCCTTAATTTTTGCACACCAGTGTATAAACACATGAAGAACAGTATTTTGCTACTGTAAATAGCAGTTATAGATTCATTTTCTTTAGCCACCTATTATTCATTATGTGCATTTATGCACTTAGGATTTTCTAGTTGAATATAACCGTTCGTCGTCCCGCTGCAGGGCGATGAGATTTTCAAGTTTTCGGATATTATCTGACTTACCATCTATGTCATATTTACACCAATAAACGGATTCACATCTTCCAAATTTGTATTATGACAATGGATATCCCCCCTCACACATTGTGAACCTGTTATTGTATATTGTGTTACTCAGTTGTGTGCTGGGGCAGGAACGACGTTCCGGTACTTTTTTTTTTTTTTACACTGTAAAAAATAAGTGGTGTGAATTCACGGAACATTTCTGAAAATAACGTGCAGCAAAGTTGTCGGTAGGTATCCGTCTGTTTCGGAAATTTCCGTTTTTAAAAGTGCCCCTTTTATTTCAACTTCCGTATTTTCACAGATTTTCGGTTGACAGAAATTTCGTTTATTTCAGAGAAGTCCATTTCAGGATTTTCCGTATTTCAACTGAAATTCCGCAAAATCGACGACTCTGTACCTTCCAGCCCTTACCCCAGATAATCTTTCCGCTGAGATCAAGATCGAACTCCTGACGCTTGAGCTGGCTCAACAGGTAACTCGATTTATACAAGACTTTAGTATGTTGCTCAGGAGGTATACTGAACCAATTCTGTTTAATATCATCGAAATGTGGTCAAAGGTCAGGGCACAGGAGCGAGATTTATTCCACAGCCATTATCCTCATAACTTGAGTAATGATTTCTGGTATGTTGGAAAGCGTATCATAATCAATGCATTGCATGAAAATACTAACTTGTTTCATGATGCTGAGGTTTTCAATTTCTTACACGGAGATGAAATTGTATCACCCAATGTTTAAAAATACTTAGTTTTGAGATCAGCGCCCAAAGTATTCACTACACTATTATATTTCCGGGTTGTCATTGCATCTGAATTTAGACATATTGAAATCAGTAAGCATTTTTCAAAAGTTTTAATATTTCACTTGTGTTTTTAATTTTCGAAAGATTTCTACCTTAACCCTTTAACAGGCTAATCCATGTACTAGAACCAAATGGTGTCCAAAATATCCAGCGCTCCCCAAACAAAAATGTTCACATAGAAGCCATTTTTTACAAAAGCTACGGTAAATCAATTTCTTTCTCCCTTTCATCTCAGCAGTATGGGCCATAAACCTATCACATGTAAAATGCGCTCGCTTCTAGTCTGTTTCTGCTCTATGACCCAAGGCATGATGGGGAATGGCCACCAGACACAGAGATCATGACAATGTGTAAAAAACAGATGACTCAAACATCTTCACTCAGTGCCGCCATTGTTATAGCCCTTTTCAGAAGATAATCAGTCTGAAAGGATTAGTGGCAATCATGTCCCTAAGCGATCACTTTGGAAAACAAAGCTAAGAAGAAAGCAATGCTTTCTTTCTTAAGGCGGCGACAAACACATACGTTTGAATGACACGTCTGAGTGTCACGCCAGTAAACGGGGGAAGTTTGGTGCCTGAGGTGGCATGTAGCTTGGAGTGAAGAGGTTTTTAGGTAGGCGTTGAATAACTTCACTCCTGGGGGCCGCGGGTGGCTTAGTGGGCAACGTTCGTGACTGCCACGGAAAGGGCCTCAGGTTCGATCCCTGGCAGGTACGAACGCTCGATCCACTAAATATCCGCCGTGCGTCGGATGGGCACGTTAAGCCGTCGGACCCCGGGTACTGGCTCCCCAGTAATAAATAAGGGCGTCTTCCTCCCCCTTTCTACTTCACTTCCGTGTCACTTTCCTATTGGGCGCTCTAGCCCAAATCTCCTAGTTTCCTATTTCTAAGGGTTGTTTAAGACCTGGGGTCAGACACTCCCTTCCTAAAATCCTCTACGTATGATCATGATCAGCTTCACTCCTGCTTCACTTCAACGCTACATACCGCCTCAGGCACAAAACTCCCCCTTTTTTGGCGTGACTCTCAAACGTGTCATTCAAACGTGTGTGTGTCTGTGGCCGCATTTATACGTTGGTTCTATCGTTCCAACCGCGTCGTGCCCACTTCTTAGACAGCGAATGTATTCGTCCGAGCTCATTAACGCCCATTTTACTAACCCAAGTTAATTCGTTTCAGCCGCTTAAAGGATTAAGTGCTTCACACGTCCCATAAAACCCAACTCATAAATGCTCTCAAAATTGCTTGGCTTATGGAAGTATCGCAAGCATATAGAGCGTTGTTTCTCCTCTTGCTATAGCAATCGCTTCCAGTAATCGAAATTGTTATTGACACGACTTTAATATTAGAAACCTTTCGTGTAAGTTGCATTTTTATATTCTGTAAGTTGTTTTTTTTTTCCAAATGATTCTTTATTTCCTGAAAGAGAGCATTTCACGATATACAGTAGCAGCGGGCTCTTTATGATCCATTGCATTGTAATTATCGCTTATTCTAGAAGCAACTGGAATGGGACCCCAAGAAATCTGAGGCCCCTGTCGAGCGGCAAGTGTTCCTATACTCCCATGACTACTTGTCATCTGCGTGTTTAACATATGTAAGGAAGGCTCGGTCAACTGAAGTTCCGTTAAAGCATCAGTGAAACGCACCAACAACTCTGCCTACCTCACATGATTCCGCTGATGGGAATACGCGTTACCGTCGAATCACAGTTGCATGTCGTCAGCTGCTGTTGATGTCCCACGCGATCGCTTTTGATCGACAGGAGTGATTTGCATTAATTCACATGTCAAATACTTCCATTCACACTGAACGGAATCTGATATCCAACGATGCGGGAGTCCTGCTACATCATTTCGACATATCTTGATAACGCAATACTGATAGTGAAATCTCTCTATAGGCAGAGGGAGATCGTTTTTCTTTCCGTGCATCATTCATATACTGCGATTCAATAAACGATAAGAAAAATGATCCTCTAAACTAAAGGGAAGCGCGTGTACCGAATCAATCTGCGAAATCAGCCAAAACGACGAAAATGAAAAACAGATTTTTATCATTTATTTTCAAGTCATTGAGGACAGCATTAAGCAACAAGAGAAAGCAAAGATTGCATTTCCAGTGCAAAAGTAAGTTTTTAGATTGATTACAAAGGTGTAGGCTTATTTTTCAGTGTGACATACGTACAGGTATAATCATCCTCGAAAATTGTACGATACTTCCCAATTGAAAAAAAAAAAGTTACGATATTTGGTTCGCTTTAAACACACACCAAATAAAAAGTACCAGCTTTCGTTCTTTACAGTTATCTAACTCCTTGAGCATGTATACATAAAGCAAAGTAAACTGTGTAAAGGCTGGGTGGTTGTTGACCACTAACGGACACTTCTGTGCTATCATAATCATCAACCAGTTTGAATTCACTGCTGGATGAAAATCTTCCCAAGTCTCTTCCAAAATTCTTTATCTTGGACAATTCTCTTCTATGTCACTTCTGCATGCTTTCGTATTTCATTCACCCATCTCCCACGTGATTTAGATACCCTTGGTACCCAATTTAATATTTCAGTTTTCCAACCGTGGTAAGTTCTTCTAGCAATATGGACAGCCCATTGAAACTTGAGGGTCTTGACTTTGATCTTGATGCCATCAACTCTTCTCATTTTCCTGTTCCATGAGCTGATTTGTCTCTCGTTCTTGGTTACCTCAAAATCGTACGTATCTTTCCATGCTTCTTTGAGCTGTTCGTAGTCTCTGTTTGTCTTTTTTAGTTTGTTAGTCTCTGATCCATAAGTAAGAACTTGAAGGAAGCATTTTGATTAAGCATTTTTCTTTTGAGACAAAATGGAGAACTTCTCTTGAAATTTTCAGTTTCTCTCAAATGCGCTCCAACTAAGTTTTGTACATCTATTGATTTCTTCCTTAATGTGGCCCTCGCTTGGTATCTGTTGCCGAAGGTAAGCATCAGTGTGACGTATACTCTAATCTAACTTTCATTTTAGTTTCTTTCTCTATGCAAATTTAAGTTCGTTCTCCTTAGCATTTTTCATACTTAACAAGATATCTTCTCTCCCGCAAGAGTATGGTTGGCAACACCCCTGAAGTCGGGACGAATGACGTGTGGATGCCTGAGACGAGAACTTAACGATATATATATACAAGGTTTTGAGAAACAGCAGTGGATGATGGTGGAAGTTAGCACACTAATTGAAAGACGTATGTTAAATTGAAGCTTGAGTTATTTGACGACTGTGTGATCTACGTTAGTGTTGGTGTTGTGTTTTTCTTAACAAAGAGTTACATTCGTTGGATTATTTTTACTAATGTTGTTGAAGGGTGACTCGAGCTAAATACGCTTTTGATGAATAAAAGCTAATAGTAAGTAACCCTTACTGAAGTTATTTGAGTGACTCCTGATTCGCTTAAAAGTAAAGTTATTAAGAACTGATTTGTGTAGTCTTCCGACAGCTATATTCCACGAACATTACATCAGTTACTATTAAATGTGCACCATCAACCACTAAATCATCAGTTCTTACTCAGTTTTGTTTTCTGTAAGTTCATACTTTTTTTATTGTTGTTAGCAAATTCCTAGATCCTCTCTGCAGCTCTGAGGAGGTACTTGCTAAAATTACTATGTCGTTAGCAAAACACAGTGTTAAACTCACTATGTCGTTAGTAAAACGGGATTCAAATGTCTCCATTAATAATCATCATCCTTGTCCTCCCAGTTCAATGACTGAAGCACATTTTTCAATGGGGCATTGTAGAGCTTGAAAGATATTATGCCACCTTGTACCTTTTCCTCTCTAATTTTGTGTCCTCGAATAGTCGAGCCTTTTGCACTTGCATTTTCACAGATGCTATTGGCGTATGAATCTTCATTACCTCACGATTTAAAATAAATTTTAACTACTAATCAAAAACCTTTTCATAATCAATAAAAGCCATGCATAGTGGAAGTTTATATTCATTCGCATTTTCAATTAGTTCTCTCAGTACATGAACATGACTTATAGTGCGGTTGAGCCTCCTGAGTACAGCCTATTCTCTTGTCTGAGCCATATCAACTGATTCCTTCAAGCGATGAGACAGTACTTTAGTGAAGATTTTGTAAACTACAGATAGGAGGCTAATGGATCTGTAATTCCTGCGATCCTTGGCATACCCCCGTCTAATATGTAGCAGGATCACTGTAGCAATGCTTCAGTCATTAGGAATCTTCCCTTCGTTGAGCCCATCTAGTGCAAACCTGAGCGAGTGTAGTTTTTATTTTTCTACGCTGGCTTCTCTCAATGCATGAACATGATTTATAGCACAAATTTGGAAGATGTGAATCCATTTATTGGTGTAAATACGACATGGATGTTAAGTCAGATAATATCCAAAAACTTGAAAATTTCGTCGTCCTTGAGCGGGAACTCGCGTCTCCGGATAGCGCCCGAGAATGCTAGAGATAAACGGGGATTAGGACACAATATGATAGTCCTCCACAAGCACATGGTGTTTTTCCGTCACACTCTCATTTGTTTTCTGTCATCGCGCAAATAACGTTCGTTGTGTGACTGTCGTCATATATATTCTACTTAATCTAGAACTAAACTAATCTACTTGACATTGAGAATGGACGGCTATTTGAAGAGAACTATTAGTGCAGAATCTTCAGACAAAAGTGAACCTAGTAATAGAAGCAGGATGACTACTGACGGCACAAATACAGTCCCTGATACAGGAAAGAAAAAGTGCAGGCAATATGACGCAAGTTATATCAAGTTCGGATTGTCTTGTTTTAGTAGCAAATCCAGCGTTCAACAGCCGCAGAGTGTCATTTGCTTTCAAGTTCTCGCCAATGACAGCCTTTGACCTGCGAAACTCTTTAAAGTAGAGAACGACCTGCGTGTGGTACTGACACAGTTAGAACCAAACATCGATCGTTTGTGCAATTCAAAACAACCCAAAGGTTTAACATTGATGTGCACAGTTTGTGAAAATATGGAAAACATTTTTTTTAAGTTTGATTATTGTAACTTTTTTCAGGAGGAATAAACTCCTGGTTGTACACTATATACAGATATTACCCACTTTATTTCTGCAAAGTGTTGTAGGTAGGTATATTTCTATTTTTAGTAGTGCAGTTACATTTTTGCTTAATATTTTCAATCAAGCATTACCGGGATCATTGAATTTGTAATAAAAGAAAATAAATACTGATTATAGAGCAATGGACACCTGTGCGTATGCTGGGAGGGAAGGCGCCATTGCTAACTAGCCCCGATGGGGGAGGAATACTGTACAAAAGTTTGAGAAACGCTGATCTATAGTGCTGTAGTGTAGAGACCCCTGAATCCAGCTTATTCTCTTTTCTAAGCCATATTTAGTGATTCGTTCAAGCGATGTGATAGTACCTTAGTGAATATTTTGTAAACTACTGATGGGTCTGTAATTCCTTGGGTCCTTGACATACCCTCTATTATGTAGCAGGATCACTGCAGCATTGTTCCAATCATCAAGAATCTTTCCTTCGATGAGCCATCTAGTGCACACTTGAGCGAGTGTAGTTTTTATTTCCTCGCTAGCTTCTTGTATAATATCCACTGTAACATACCAGGAGATGTGACATACCTGCCAGAAGGACGCACACGACATAAAGGCAGATAGGAATCAGAATAAAACGTCCGCGTAGCTCAATTGGTAGAGCAACTTATTCCGGAATGAGGGGATCCGGGTTCGAATCCTGGCGCGGATAGAAATGACGGAGAAATTTACTTCGTTATAATGGCGCCCGAACTATCCGGATGACCCGACCGTTCAAAATATCGCATTGGTGAGATGTTATTTCTACACCGCGAGATAGGAAAAATAAGAGTATCCCTTCTCCAGCACTTCGAAAAAAAAAAAAAAAAAATAAGGGGGAGATGATGTAACGTACCAGGAGATGTGACGTACCTGCCAGAAGGACGCACACGACATAAAGGCAGATAGGAATCAGAATAAAACGTCCGCGTAGCTCAATTGGTAGAGCAACTTATTCCGGAATGAGGGGATCCGGGTTCGAATCCTGGCGCGGATAGAAATGACGGAGAAATTTACTTCGTTATAATGGCGCCCGAACTATCCGGATGACCCGACCGTTCAAAATCTCGCATTGGTGTGATGTTATTTCTACACTACGAGATAGGAAAAATAAGAGTATCCCTTTCTCCAGCACTTCGAAAAAAAAAAAATAATAAGGGGGAGATGATGTAACGTACCAGGAGATGTGACGTACCTGCCAGAAGGACGCACACGACATAAAGGCAGATAGGAATCAGAATAAAACGTCCGCGTAGCTCAATTGGTAGAGCAACTTATTCCGGAATGAGGGTATCCGGGTTCGAATCCTGGCGCGGATAGAAATGACGGAGAAATTTACTTCGTTATACCACAGCTAGTGAAGAAATAAAAACTGCGCTCGGGTAAATGTTGCACTAAACAGCTTTTTCAAAGCAATAAAAGTGCTTGAAATTTTCAAGTTCATTTAAAGATCGTAATCTTAAAGCCTAAATCGTATGTTAGGCAAATACTCTGAGGGAGTGAACATGAATGCAAATATACTGCGTATAATTGGAGTTAACTTTGTGATATTTTAGGTTCTTTCGCGAGTGATTTCATGGTACAGTGGACCCTCGGTTATACGTTTCTCAGTTATACGTTTTTCGCTTTTATACATAATTCTGCGTTAATCCCGATATTCTACTGGTCTCTATCGCTTTTTATAACTCGGTTATACGCAATTTATTTATACGTCTTTCGCGATTATACATTAAAGTTTGAATTTCAGATTATCAAAAATACGCCGTTCTCTGATTCTTTTGTACGTAACTCGGTATGATACAACTTTGAGAGAACTGAGACAGTGTTGTTGTGTTCCTTGTTGGGCAGGCAAAGTTGAACCTTAATCCCATCAGAGAAGGGTATAACGTCTACTTTCGGTTTAGATGAAAAAATTGGTTTCGCATTTCATGACTCACACACATATGCGCTATTTAAAAATTGAAAGATCTCTGAGGCGTAACTTTGTGACTCCACTATTTCGTGGCTTAGTAGAACTGAATTTTTTTTTTTGATTGGAGGTTTAACGACCACCGTGAGCAACTCAATGGGTTATGGGTAGTCGCCCGTCATTAATTTAGGGCCGCTCATTCCAGGGAAGGGAAACAGCCAGTGCCGTAAGACAAACACGACATTCATTCCTCACCAAGAATCTAACCAGGACCCCTTTCGGAGGAATTGATCAGAAGCCATCGCTTAGACCACTGTGCCATCGGGGCGGCAGGACAGAAATCTAAACGTATCATCAATATTCAACATTCTGGTTTCAAATGGATGCACTCAGACTCCTCAGAAAACAAAAGTTGTTAATTCATTCGTTCCATACAGAAGCACTGCTCGCTGGCTACTGACCATTCGTCCGAGATGGGTCCGGGTTTGAATCCTGCTGAGGCATGTTGTGTTTGTCTTACGGCACTCTCTCTCTCTCTCTCTCTCTCTCTCTCTCTCTCTCTCACACACACACTCGCTAGCCTGCAGTCAGTGGTCCTAAATTAGGGACGGCGCCTGCTTATAGCCCATCAAGAGTTGCTCACGATGGTCATTAACTCCCCCTCCCCCCGTAAATAAGCACTGGTCTCAGATTCTCAGTTGTGAGGATTTCACTTAATCTAGAATCAGGATTTTTACAGATAGAGTAGTCAGTTTGATTTTCATGATGTAGCGTTTGTGTGTAGCTGACTTGCTAAAACACTACATAAATCAAAACTTCACCTACAGTAAAATGCGAGTCATTCAAATGAAGCTCAAGAGATTTTACTTACAGCTAATCCTTTATTGCTGTCAACAGGCACTTGATCATGTTCACTTCATCAACTAAACGTGGGTTAATATCCCTAATGACAATTAACTATGAAACACAACACTGGGACTTGAGTTAATATCCACAATAATACTAGGGGTGTTCAAATGAAAAAGTACGAAACGTCATAAGAACGTAACCGTTAACATATTTGCCTATGCCGCTATATGAGAACGTAGCGACATATCTAGGGATGCGATTGGAGTCGCTGGCGTGGATCGGAGCATGCGCGGGCGCCCGCATGCGCAGGAGAGAGCAGAGGCTCTTATAAAGAGCGCCGTCCAATTGACGCGGCAGTACGTGTGAGGACAGGATGGCGTTCACATTGCAAAATTCGACGATTGAGGAGCAGCTAGGCGTTATCCGATTTCTGACAGCGGAAGGTGTTAAACCGGCCGCTATTCATCGCGGAGGGTGTGGTTCTGCTCCATGATAACGCGCGTCCACACGTCTCAAGGGTCACACACGCGGAACTGGCCAAGTTCCAGTGGGAGCAGCTTTACCATCCGCCCTACAGCCCGGACATGTCGCCCTGCGATTTCCATGTGTTTGGTCCCCTGAAGAAACATCTGAAAGGGAAGCGTTTCCACTCGGACGACGAACTCAAGGACGCTGTGCAGGACTGGGTCTCGTCACGGCCACAGGAATTCTGGGAACAAGGAATCCTTCGGCTCGTTAATCAATGGGATCGTTGTGCTACGGCCTATGGTGTATACTTTGAATAAAGTCTTCATTTATACCCACAGTGTCGTTTCGTACCTTTTCATTTGAACACTCCTTGTACTTAACTACGAAACACTAGACTTTCATTAAAGTAGAATACGTAGCCTTCAACAACACTTTAACGGCAATTAAGCAATCTCGTATCCAAAAGGAGTATTAACATTCACATTCAAAATCCTCCTTCTCACAGCTACTACGTAGCCATTATATGTCTTGTCTTGATCTTATCACATACATACGTCACTTACGTACGGACCCCATGGTGTTGCCAACTTCCATTCATGTCAGAGAGAAGATATCCCGTTAAGTTTGGAAAGTGCAAAAGAGAACAAATTCAAATTTACATAGGAAAAGGAACTAAAATTGAAAGTTAAAATAGAGTATACGTCACAATGAGCTTAATGATTTTTGCATTACGATAACATACATGTTTTTTTTTCCTTTCGTCTCCAATTCGACTTTAAATAAATCATTATTAAGGAATATCTTATATACTTTTAAAGTATAAATTTTACAATACACTGAAGTGCCAAAGGTCATGGGATGCGTACCAGGTATCGTGTAGGAGTAGGACCTTCTCTATCCCAGCGAAGTGCAGCAACTCGAAGTGGCATCGATTCCACAAGTGGCCGGAAGACTTCTGGAGAGATGTTGAGCCATGTCGTCTGAACAGTTACAGTTCCCTGGTATTTGTAGGTGCAGGTTGGGTGTAAATGGACCTTTCCACCCCGCCCAATAAGTGCTCTATTGGGTTCATGTCAGGCGAACGTGGTGGCCACATCATCCGTCGGAACTGTCCAGAATGCTCCTCGAACTAATTTCGGACAACTTGGTCCGATGACATGGTGCATTGTCCGCCTGGAAAATCCCATCGTTGTTGGGGTACATGAAGTCCATGAAGGGCTGCAAATTGTCCCCCAGAAGAGCAACAAAGCGATTACCTGACGTGTTCACGAGTTCCAGAGGACCAAAACAGTGTCACGTAAAAACACAACACACACGTATGTAACCACTACCAGCTTGTACAATACAATGTTGACAGCTTGAGTCCATGGCCTCATGGGGTCTGCGATACACCCGTACCCTACTATCAGCTCTTAACAACTGGTAGCGTGACTCATCGGACCACGCCACATGTTGCCCGTCTTCCAGGGTCCAATTACCGTGTTCACGAATACCGGTAAGGTGCTGTGTTTGATGTCGTTGTGTTAACAAAGTCACTGTGATGGGTCTTCTGCTCCCATACCCCATACCCGCTAAATCACGCTGTACTGACCTGATGGATATGTCTCTGATACGTCCTGCATTGAATATGGATGTTATTTGAATTCCTCTATTGTGTTGCTTGTCTGTTAGGATGGACAATCCTGGTTAGACGCTGCTGTTCACGATCATTCAGCAACCGTGGTAAGCCACTGCGCTGTCTACGGTGGGTGGTAATGCCTTCCATGAGCTATTCTCGGTACACACGTGACACCGTAGGTCGAGGATTGTTGAATCTTAGCATAACTTCGGAAATTGAATGTCCCATCCGCCTGGCTCCCCTACCATGCCTTGTTCAAACTCCAATAAATCCCGTCGGCTTGCCATTACCCTACTAACGGTTGTTTAACCTGACTAACGAGATTACACCTCGGAACTGATAGAAATCGTGGCATGCGTTAAAGCCTTTATACCACGACAGCGCCAGTTAAAAATTTGAATACTGCTATCCAATGACTTTTGGCACTTTGGTGTAGTATTTAACATTTTGAAATTTTGTTTATACGTTTTTTACCTTTATACCTTTTTTACGGTTATCCTCTAGAAAAACGTACAACTGACGTTTCGCTGTATTTGTAGGTAAGGCTCTTAGAGAAACATTTTTATCCAGATTTTTCATATCCATACATTCAAGTTTCGTATGGTCATAATCGCCACTGCGTTCAAAGTATATAAGATTTTTAATGGAGCACGTGCTTATTTATGGTTTCTATTCCCAGCACAAATTTTTCCAGCTTGGCTGTTAACGTAGAATCAATGTTACTCTTTAAATATTTAAGATTGTTTTTCTTTGAAAAAATAACTTAGTTATACCCTGTTTTTTCTGAGTGCATATCAGCTATCGACATGATATCGATATTTATTAAGAACTATGAATAATACCACAATGTACGATCAATCTAAAAAATCAATGGGGAAATTTTCAATTTTGAGAGAACCTGCATTATTTTGTTTAATATCTCATTATGTTAAAAATATTGTTTTCATGAAGGCATTATATAGTAATCATCCTTTCTTTCTTTTCCTTACAGAGAAGTGCTGAAAGAGTTTTGTACTTGTCCCTCTGAAACTGTCTCCCATTCCTTCTCCATATCTTCTAAGTAGCTTCTTCTGTCAAGAGCCGTAAACGGCAGAAGACAATATGTCGGACACTTAACGTCAAACTTCTCAACACACGAAACCTTAATTGTAGCAACAGGAGTCACTCCGAAATACGTATCATTTACATTTCCATTAAATTTGGAATCTCCCTTGTACATTACTGAGCTGCTATGTGTTCGATTTACCTAGGTAATTCGTGGATCTTTTTTTTGAAATTGCAGTGGAAAATGAAAATAAATTCACTTGTTTGTCAATAAAAACAATAAACTGCTTTACACTGGTTGTTTTGTTCATGTCTGAAGAGCTACTTTTCATTTTTTTTTTTTTTGCAAATGTTATTTTTACAAAATTGCAAATAATGTGTACGAGAGTAAGTCAACACTACATATAATCAGCTCATAAAACTGTGTACTTAAAAACCCATTACAAGTCTTTAAAAAAACCATATCGCATTATTTAAATTGCTAAACAAATAATATTTCACCTTATCAGATGGAAAGAGAGGATATCTTTGGCGAGTTTGTTTTTACTTATTATGAGAACTTTCTTGTAGTACCTGAATGCGTGTCCTGTGTGATTGATTAACTAAAACTTTGATCAGGTAATATGAAGAATTACTGATGATGGTGAAGCTAGCTGGAGGCTGGAGAGGGCTCAGTTTCCCTGCAAAACAAGCAAGCCCTCCCTCTCACGCAAGATGAACGTTGTAAATTTTCTGAACTTTTATTTTCTGTGGTTTATGAAAAATATTTTTGGTTAATGAAGCATGAATACTTTATTCATTCGCGAATTGGACTTTTTTTAAATCAAAATTCAAGATGATACAGCACGAACTTTGGAAAATTCAAAAGAAATATCTTCTCATGGTGAATCAGCAGGAACAGCTGCACAAATGATTCTCAACCACACAGACAC